>JASDDO010000018.1:310555954-312955954 GCA_030015575.1 Agapanthus africanus | reverse complement strand
GCGCACCCCAATCAGAGCAAAGCTCTGTTTCAAAATTCAAATTTTAAAAATTGAAGCAACGCTTCAGATCCCTTGCGCTCTGCGCTGCGCGCCACGTGTTAAACACAGGCACGCTAGCGCAGTTCCGCTGCGCGCCATATGTCAAACACAACTGCGCTCTGCGCTGCGCGCCACGTGTCAAACGCAGGCGCGCTAGCGCAGTTGAGCTGCGCTCTGCGCTGCGTGCCACGTGTCAAACGCAGGCGCGCTAGCGCAGTTGCGCTGCGCTCTGCCCTGCGCGCCACGTGTTAAAAGATCTAATAATAATAATAAATTATTAATTAACCAGAATTAAAATTCTGTTCTAGAAAGATCTTTCCAATCTTATTAAAATAAGAAAATTATCTTCTTTAAAACAGAAGCCTTAGGATCAAAGATCCAACGGTGGGGAAATATCCCCAAATCAATCAGAGAAAAATCTCTTCAACTAACTTAACAAATCAATTGGCCCTATATAAAGGCCCCAAGACTTCAAGTCTCATATAGAGAGAACCCTCTGCAAACTTTGAGAGAAGAATTCAAAGAGAAAGAAAGGCAAGGCTTTGAAGAAAGAAGATCATTTTCTTCATCCTTAAAGGTAAAGAATTATATTCTTGAAGAAAACAGATTAAATCATCCCATTAAAAAAGAAGAACCATCTTCTAAAAAGATCATAGATCTAAGAACAAAATCAAGATCTTCAATAAAAAGAAAAAAAAGGATCAAAAAAGATCTTATTATAAAAGATTAAAAAGAAGTAATTTAGTTCATTCACGGATCTTTTGATCAATAAAGGCATAGCCTTTTGATAAGAACAAGAACTTTGGTTCTTGGATCTTGAGGCAAGGCCTCCTTTGAAGAACAAAAAACTTGTTCTTTGATCTTAATTTGATCAAAAATGCGCTCTGCGCTACTGGACAGTGACTTGCACTCTTGAATTGCGCCTTTGCGCTTATTGGACTGGCGCACAGCGCCAAAACGCGCTACGTGTTAATCACAGAACCGTTTGCGCTTTGCGCTTCTAAAAATAGCGCACTGCGCTCTTGGACTGGCGCACTGCGCCAGAGCACGCCACATGTCACTCACTAGCGCACCCATAAATTGGCGCAGCGCACTTATAAAGCGCAGTGCGCTAACAGACTTGCGCTTAGCGCTGAGCATGACACGTGTCACCTTTGCATGCGCTAGCGCAATGCGCTCTTTGATTGGCGCAAAGCGCCTGACAAGCCACGTGGCGCACTATCAGACCACTTTTTTGCCCCTGATAAATGCTATGCATTTAATTACATCCAATGTCAGAGCCCAATGCTATGCATTATTAAAAGGGCAGAGCCCAAATAAAGGCCTAACAGGCCAAACATGAATAAAATGTTAAGCATTTTTAACTGGACTTAGCCCAATTCTGGCCATAAGTCCTCAATATAAATTGAACTGAGCACAACTGCTCTTCCAATCAATTTACACCCGGTTCGAGGGTACATCTCTTTACTCCTCTGACATCCGTCGTTGTAATCCTTCAACGTCGTCAGAGAGGTGACGGGTCCCGACGGCCACACATTGCTACGGACTGTGGGGTCCTTAAACTCATGGACTATGACGTCCTTAACCTCGACCGTGATGTCTTAAAACTAATACCGGACTGTGGAGTCCTTAAATCCACGGACTATGATGTCCTTAACCTCGACCGTAATGTCTTAAAACTAATACCGGACTGTGGGTCCTTAAACTCATGGACTATGACGTCCTTAACCTCGACCGCGATGTCTTAAAACTAACACCGGACTGTGAGGTCCTTAAACTCACGGACTATGATGTCCTTAACCTTGACCCACAATGTCTTAAAACTAACATTGGACCATAATGTCCTTAAACTAGTTATCGACCGCAATGTCACTAAACTAAGCAATAGATCCCAATTGCTCTCTTGTCGGACCTAAACGATCCCGTTAAGTTGATCTTAGTCTAGAATTAGACTAACGTGTCCTTAACAAACGTTTAAGTTGATCTTAGCCTCAAATAAAGCTAACGTATCCTTAAACACAACCCTCCCCCAAACCCAAATCTAAGAAAGATACGGATTTGGACTAATTCACGTCCTACGGGCGACAGCATAACTTAGTCTCCGTATACAATCCACGGGAAACCAAACACAAAACAAACACCCACGACACGAAGCGACCATATGGAGAAGGAGAAATTTGTTACCGCGATGCGGTAGCGTAATTAACTGCAGGGGCTTGCGCCTGCAGGGAAAAGCGTCCCCACAATCAAAAACCCCTCAAACGAGGGGGAATCTGACGAAATCTTCTACATCGGCCGCATCCGTTTAAACCTTCGATACATGATACTATAAATCAACTTAGCATCTTCGGAGAGGTGGACGGATAGCACCAATTAGCATCTGCCCCGAATTTCAGGCAAGACGGACTTGCGCGGTCGCGTCTCCGTTGTTCGGCGGGGAACAGATTCCGGCACGCCCGGTGGGACCTTTTTCTCTTTCCACTCCACACTTCGTGTGTCGTGTTCGCGAACCAATCACGGTTTTCCAATGGTTGCCCTTGGGTTTCGAGGTACTAAGATTTGGCATTTTTCTTTGTGCAGAAAGCAAAGAATCAATGGCGTTCACCTGCTCAAAGTGCTCCAACTGCAGCTGCAACTCACGCCCTGCCTCAACTGGGGACATAGCCTACGGGCCCCAAGCAAGGTCCCTGTTCACGATGCCGGTGGGACAGGTCACCCAGGCTACTACTGGACTGTTTTTCGGGAACATGCTCCTGCCAAAAAGCTTCACTGCTCCCGTGCCCGTACCAGAAGCTCCCAAGAAGCCGGTCTTCGATCGACTTACAGCTATTGCGGCCCCTCTCAACGGGTCATCCAACACCAGCGCCTCGGTCTTCTCCAGATTGGGCCAAATTCCCGTGGGCCCACAATGAAGCATGCAATCCCAGAGAAGGTTATTCCGAAGAGAGTAACCAACCCTGCTTCTGAAGTTGTCAAGGCGGCTTCTTCTGCCAAGGGGTCGGTCTTTACAAGAATGACCGTCCCAACTCCCGCTCCTGCTACTCAAAGGACATCAGTCTTTAACAGGCTGACACCGGCAACGGCCCCTCACCTGAACAGGGGGCAAGACAAAGCCATCCCCGTCACCGAGCCAACTCCATCAGCTCGACGCGCTCGACGTCGCCACTGGCGCCGAGTGAGGAAGGCCGGAGGCAACTCCCCTTCTGGGCTAACTCCACCAGCCCCGACGGCGGAAATTAATGCTGCTATTCCAACCGGGAATAGCTTTGAGCTGCTAAATAAGGTGCGTAGGAATTCTCCTACCGCCGTACTGAAAAGATCTCCTCCTCTGGTGGAGAATGTTGCGGAAACAAAGCCAGAACAGTCCCCTCAACGGCTGTCCTCCAAGATCTACAAAGTCTGGCGGCAGGTCTGGAACTCAGTCGTTGATCAAGATTACCCTCGCCGACAAAAAAGGGCGAAGGTTCAACAAGAAGAAAACCGTCCTGTCAAAACACAACGGACAACAACCACCTGGGTGCCCACTGCGATGGCCCCCTCAACTTCGACCGCTCATAAGAAGAGAAGGCCGGAGAAGATCCCCATGCCTGCGACAAATGTCAAAGGCACTGAGCCCAAACGCCCTAAGTCTGGGGGCATAACGATCCATACTATTTACATGGCATCCGGAAAAGAGGATAGCCACGCTTCTACGGACCACCGACCACTCACCCGATCCATCACAAGGGCTCAGGAACAGCAACAGCAACAGCAGGAAATGCTGACTGCAATGGCCGCACTTACCGGGCCAAAAGAAAGCCCGGAGGCGTCATCGGAACAACGCCACGAACACGAGACCGATGCTGAATTCCTTCGGAGAATGCTCAAAAAGAAGGACAAAGAAGCTGCTAATATAAAGCGAATGGCACTTCTCTTCCAAGACATGGTCGGGATGATGATACAGCCGGATCCTCCAGCCGAAGACCCTCCGATCATTATTGAAGACGACAAAGGGGAAACATCAAATCCTCTACCAGCTCTGTCAACAGCCAAAGAGGAACAATCTCTAAAGCTGCCCTGGATGATTATATTGCTCAACAAATACGAGTTTACCAGGAAAATGAAGCGGCCGGCCAAGTCGTCAAAACTGGGCGACCGTATCCGGGCTGGTATGATCAGATAAAGTACCCGCTGGGCTACACAATCCCGAAATTCCATATCTAGAAGGGGACAGGCAATCCCCATCAACATGTCTCCCAGTTCAGGGCTCTTTATGGCAACACAGGCGGTGATGATAAGCTCTTGCTTCGCCAATTTGTCGGCAATTTATCGGAGACGGCATTTGAGTGGTACTCTGAACTTCCAAATGACTCCGTCAAAACTTTCGCAGAAATGGAGTTGTTGTTCATCCAGCGATTTGCAAGTACTAGTGAACGCACCCCAATAACGGCATTGATTAATGCAAGAGTGAAGCCGGGCGAAACTTGGGTCCAATACGCAATCCGGTGGCGGAACCTGTGGTCGAAGTGCAAACAGCGCATCGAAGAAGCACCAGCGGTGGGCATGTTCGTAGGCACCTTAGACCCTCATGCAACTATTTCACAGTTCATGATGTTCTTTAAACCGACCACGTTCCAGGCTTTAATTGATAAGCTAGCCCAGATGGATCAAATGGGTCACAGACCGTCTCCCCCAAAGCCGGAACCTCGGAACGACAAGGGCAAAGGGAAGGCGACCTTCGTTGCGAACACCCAACAGCAACCCAGTGCCCTAAAGCTAGCGGATCAACTGGAGGAGAGACGACGCTATTACAATGAGAAAATGAAGCGTCCTTATTCATTCCCACGGGACAAAACGAAGAGGCTTTTCAAATTAGCTATGCGCAACAGGCTTATCAATTTGCCGAATCCAAGGCGACCACCGCAACCCAGCGAAGTGAATAATCCCAATTATTGCCCTTACCACCAAACGGTAAGCCATCCGATCGAGGATTGCTTCGTCTTTAAAGGATGGATCGAAGATCAGTACCTACAAGGCAAGTTTGCGCTGTCTGAGAAGTGGAAAGTAAACCCGCCACAACCGCACACTCCTAAGAAGACGGACACACCGGGGCAACGTGCTCTTTTGTTGAGGAAGCTCTATGGGAGGTGGCTCTTTCGGCCAAAACCAAAAGGATGCTGAATGATCTTCAGACATGCCCGGCAATCTGGTGGAAGAACCCGCTGGAACCCCAGATCATCGAAGGGATGATGAAGCCGCGCCCGACTCCAAAGATTGGTGGTGATAGCCAAAGTCCTTACACCCAGCCGTTGAAATCTTCGAAAAAGAAGAAGAAATCCAAGAAGCCCGTGAAGCCTGACGACAAGCGCACGGACTTACAAAAGCAGATTGACGCGCTGGAAGAGTATAACCAGAAGGCACGGACTCCAATCACGCTCCAAGAGTTCCTCGACCACGTCCTTGAGGACGAAGATGATGGGGAAGACTCGTCAGATGGATCTAAGGATTACGTAGCAAGCTGCCGTGTGATCTCTCATTCATCGCTAGACAATGAAGAAGCTCCCTATACAAAGGAACTGGGGGCAGAGCCTGAGCCGGAACTTCTGGGGCCGTCAGATGAAATGATCAACGCATTCCTAAACGAAGCTCTCCTAAAAAGTAAAGCTGATCGGGAGCGTGAGATGGCCATATTTGAAAAGGTCAAACGCCGGCGACTGGACGAAAGAGTCGAGGCACTCCCGCCGAATCAAGGAACATCCGTCACGGATAAAAGCAAGTTCAAGACGAGGAAAAGATTTGCTAAAGCCATATCAATGGGAATGAAGCTACCACCCTCCGAAGGAAACACTCCCGGTAAAGCAAAGATACATCCTAGCTACTGCTCATATCATCGAAAGATTTCGCACCCCACCGAAGAGTGCGAAGCCTTTAAAAGATGGTGGCAGGGATATGTTGCTCACCGGCAACATTTTAAGCGGATGAAACGCAAAACTCGTCGGGAGCGGAGAAGTACGACCGAGGAGCATAGAAGGACTACCGGTAACTGTCGCATGGTCAACACCGGCGGATCGCAAATTCTCACTTTCGGAAGTGACTCTGACGAAGAAATGGCTCTTGGCCCCCTCTTTAAAGAATCCGCATTGGGAAAGGAAGAAGAACCGAAGGCCTGTGAAAACATCCAGCTGCGCAATCGCACGCTTCCGGAAAAGAATCTCGGATCCACGAGTAAAAAAGATAAGGGAAAAGAAAAGGTCTCCGAGGATATCGCCCTGGACGACCAAGTCATGAGAGAACTGACCGCCAAGGACCCGCCAAAGAAGAGTAAGGTGGACTATAACGTTCTGGCGCACTTGAGGAAGTTACCCTTGCAGCTCAGTATTCTCGACGCCCTTTTACTATCCAAAGAAGCGAGAGATTCATTGATCAAGGCGCTACAAGTACCAGAGCAATTCCAAGCTTTTCTCACCGAAGAAAAGATGAAGGACGAGCTGGAGGAAGTACATACAGCCGATATCACCTTCGGCGACGAAGACCTCCTTCTTGGGACGTGCGAGCGCAACCGTCCCCTCTATGTCTCAGGATACTGCCACGATATAAAGATTGGCAAAATCCTGGTCGACAATGGGTCTTCCGTTAATCTCCTTAACGTGCGGGTGTTAAAAGAAATCTGCATGAGCGTCCAGCATCTCGCTCGTGATAAAATCACCATTTCCGGTTTTGACTCCCAGTCATCGCGGACTCTCGGATCTATGATATTGACATTACGATTCGGGCTACTTGTCACGGATATTAAATTTCATGTCATTGACGCCAAGACATGCTACAACGCTTTACTCGGCCGGCCTTGGTTACACGAGTACAACATCATCCCTTCTACACAACATCAGTGTATGAAGTATTTCAAGGATGGTCTCGAGTATACCGTAACAGGAGAGCTGAACCCATTCTCCATGAATGAAGTCCGCAAGTACGAAGATGCAAAATACTTTTTGCCAGATTTCGAGGACACAGAGAGATGTCACAAACCGGAGAACAAAACTATCACCACCATTCCAGTCTTCGGGAGTGATACTGAAGAAGAGGAAGCGATAGTTTATTCAGGTCCACCTCAGCACAACAAGCCGGGACCATCCGCTCCCATGTTAATCTTTGGCAGTGACTCGGAAGATGAGGTCCATGCTATATTCTCCGCTCGGCCTTCAGGTATTCACTGGTGATAATCAGAGTTTGCAAATTATCATGGTTCCGCCCAAGCGTCATAAAGAACTCGACGCGCTTGATACCTACAGTGTGGAAGAGCTGCAGACGTTCTATGTCCCTCCCAGGCGAGAAGGCAAAAAGGCGATCCTATTCTACCGCTCCGGGGAAACCAAAGTGGAGAAAGAAATCTGGCACAGCGCGGATTCTACACTTGACAGGCTCTAGCCCATCTGTCTGCCTAGATATTATACGGAAGGCTTGAAAAGGCTGTTGAAGCGCCAAGGGATACCCTTCAAACAGACCGCTCGGAAAGCTAAGTTCTATGACAGGATCTGGAACGTTCCCGGAACTCAGCGCAAGTTGCCCAATGGGAGAATGGAAGCGATCGGGCTTGGATATGTTCGGTCCAAGAAACGGGAGTTACTCCGCGACTGCTACGTCGTACATGACTTTGATGAAGAAGAGGATGCTCAATGGGAGAATGCTAACCCTGAACCAGAAAGAGCCCCCGACGTGAAAATGCCCAGTCCGTCGTTCAAAGAACAAATGGACAAGCTTATAAGGGAAGCTGGTCAAAAAGTTCGAGACGACCATAATCGCGAAATGGCCATCTACGAGAAAGCCAGGACGCAACGCCTTCTTCGACACGCTGCGAAAGATGAAAACGCTCATCCCTGTCAACCCGTTGTACAAAAGGCCCGACACAGAGGCAAAAACAAACCAAAGAACGGGAAAGGCGTTCGACAGCGACAAAGCGGGACCAAGAAGTCACGCGATCGGGAATCGAGCGGTCCGGATTTTTCCCTTATGAAGAAGATGAGTCGAGCATACTCTTTTCCTCAAGACAAGACAAAGAAGATACTTGATCTTGCCATAAGACATCAAATGATTATCCTCCCGGAGTCCAAGCACCCCGAGCAAACAGGCGAAGTCTCTCACCCGAACTATTGCTCATATCATAGGGCAATAGGACATCCTCTCGAAGACTGCTTCACCTTCAAGAACTGGGTCGAAGATCAGTATCAGCTCGGCAAGTTCGCTCTATCCGACAGTTGGAGGATAACTCCTCCGCAGAGGCATGAACCCAAATCCACGAGAGTAGACCCAGATCCACATCGGTCTTGGAAGCGAGCTCGTACTTGTCATATGATAACGATATCAAAAAAAGAACCCGAGAATATGGATGACCTCCCCTGGTGCTTCGAAAACAATGACGACGAGGTGATCTCAGAATTTCCACCGGCGCCAAAAGAGCTGGAAGATGGAATACACACCACTGCAGATAACCTCAAGAAAATTGATTTGGGAACGGCAAGTGACCCGCGACCTACATTCGTCAGTGAGCTGTTATCTGAAGAAAGGGTGGCTGCACTAAAAGACGTGCTTATGCAGCATAAGGATTGCTTCACGTAGAACTATTCCGAAATGCCAGGATTAGATCCAGAGATTGCTGTCCACAAATTGGCGATATCCCCGGACGTCAAGCCAGTCAAACAGGCGCCGAGAAGAATGTGGCTTGAGCTTGAGATGAGCATCAACGCCGAGGCCAAGAAACTAATCGACTCTGGCTTCATCCAAGAAATGCAGTACCCTGATTGGATCGCCAACATCGTCCCGGTAATGAAGAAAAATGGGACAGTGCGCATATGCATGGACTTTCGGGATCTCAATAAAGCTTGCCCGAAAGACGACATCCCAGTACCGGTCACCGAGCTGATGATAGATAACACATCCACTCATGAAGTTTTCTCCTTCATGGACGGCTCATCAGGATATAATCAGATAAAGATGCATCCTGGAGACCAGAAGCATACTGCTTTCCGAACCCCTCTAGGAATATTCTGCTATAAGGTGATGCCTTTCGGTTTAAAGAATGCCGTTGCCACCTATCAGAGGGCCATGACGAAGATCTTCGATGACCTTATACATGAAATCGTCGAATGCTACATCGACGACCTCGTGGTGAAAAGCAAATCATACGAGGAGCATCTCGAGCATCTGAAGATCGTGTTTCAGCGCCTTCGGCAATACAATATGAAGATGAACCCTCTCAAATACGCGTTCGGGGTGTCCCCAGGTAAATTCTTAGGATTCATCGTCCGACACCGAGGTATCGAGATAGATCCGTCAAAGATTAAGGCGATCATGGAAATGCCTCCGCCAAGGACTCTCAAACAATTGCGGTCTCTCCAAGGGAAGCTCGCGTATATCCGGCGATTTATAGCCAATCTCTCTGGCAAGTGCCGTCCTTATAGTCACCTGATGAGGAAGGGAACCCCATTCGTCTGGGATCATAAATGCCAAGACGCGCTGGACGAAATCAAGCAGTATCTGCAGAACCCGCCAGTGTTGGCTGCTTCGGTCAAAGGAAAGCCCCTTATTCTTTATATACAACAGCCCTCGAAGGTTCCTTAGGCGCATTATGGGCACAAGAGAACGACCAAGGGAAAGAAAGAGCTCTCTACTATTTGAGTCAAGTTCTCCTGGGGGCAGAAAGCAATTATTCTCCCATCAAAAAACACTGCCTGGCGTTGATCTTCGCGATAACGAAACTCCGGCACTATGCGTTGGCGCATGAAGTCCGTCTCATATCGAAGGTGGACCCTCTCAAATATTTGATGTCAAAAGCCATATTAACGGGATGACTCGCTAAATGGGCCCTGCTCTTGATGGAGTTCTCGATAACTTATCGACCTCTTAAGGCAGTGAAAGGCCAGGCTATCGGCGATTTCCTCGCTGAGCATCCAATACCTGCCGATTCTCCTTTGAATTGCGAGCTGCCAGACAAACATGCGTTTGACACGATCGATGGAAGTGGTACCCGGTGGGAACTTTATTTTGACGGAGCGTCTTCCATGAAAAAGCGCAAACAGAATACGCCCATAATCAAATCAGGGGTAGGCCTCATCTTCGTGACTCCACAAGGAGGGATAATGCGGTTTTCTTTCTCCTTAACAGAGCCGAGGACAAACAATGAAGCCGAGTATGAAGCTTTGATAAGGTCTCGAGATCGCCATCGACATGGGGATTGAGAATCTCCTCATATACGGGGACTCCCAACTGTCGTTAGTCAAGTAAATGGCGACTACCAAACGTGCAAGCCAGAGCTGGTGAAGTATGGCGAGAGAGTACAGCAACTGCTGACTCAAATTCCCTCCTACATGCTGGAAAGCATACCGCGTGCATAAAATAGCAAGGCGGACGCGTTAGCCAAGCTCGCTAAAGAACTGGCTGATGAGAACCTCGATGACGTCAAAATCGTGGTACAAAGCCGTCGGGTTCTCGCACCGGCAGAAATATCTCCGGAGTCATCCAAAGAAAAGGGAGCGACTGAGCAAATGGCCCTGCAAATAAAAGACCAGGAAAAGGCTGAGGATTGGAGAGAAGTCTTTATAGACTACTTCAAATCCCGTTGAACGCCTGAAGATGCGTCCTCAAAACATCAGCTCATGAAGCGAGCCCTATCTTTTGCCTTCGTCAACGATACTCTGTACAAGAGGTCATTTGATTCTCTGTGGTTAAGATGCCTGGGACCTAAAGAAGCAAGAAGAGTCGTCCAAGAAGTTCACGACGGGCTCTGCGGTTCTCACCAAGCTGGCCCGAAGATGAAGTTGAAGATCAAACAGATGGGTTATTATTGGCCCACGATGATCCATGACTACCTCGAATATGCGAAGCAATGCCACTCGTGCCAGATTCATGGGGACTTTATCCATCAGCATCCAAATCCACTACATCCAACGGTGGTTAGCTGGCCATTCGAAATGTGGGGAACTGACATAATCGGCCCCATCGAACCAGCATCGTCCAGAGGACATCGTTTCATTTTAGCGACAACTGATTACTTCTCCAAATGGGCAGAAGCAGTACCGCTGAGGGAAGTGAAGACGGAGAATATCCTCCATTTCTTCAAAACACACGTCATTTACCAGTTTGGAACTCCGAGACGGATCATATCCGATAACGGGCCAGCCTACAGAAGCCACAAGATCAGCCGCTTCGCACAACAACATAACATAGACTGGAGGTATTCATCAGTCTATAATCCCCGAGCCAACGGTCTAGCTGAGGCTTTCAATAAGACCCTGACAAAGATCGTGAAGAAGACAGTGTCCGGAAATAAGAAAGACTGGCACGATAGACTGCAAGAAGCTCTCTGGGCGTATCGAACTACGTTCAAGACGGCCACGAACACAACGCCGAACGCGTTGGTATTCGGTACAGAAGCGGTACTCCCCCTCGAGATAGAGTTACCCTCTCTACGAGTGGCAGTTCATTACGAGCTAACGGACGAAGAGAATGCTCACCTTCGGCTTGAGGAGCTCGATGCCCTTGACGAAACCCGACTTCTGACGCAGCAAAATCTGGAAGCTTATAAAGCAAAGATGGCGCGCTCATATGAAAGATTGACCAGGCCGAGGACATTCCGCCAAGGCGAACTCGTGCTAGTGGTCAAAAGGCCTATGATCCCCAATCGCGCCAAACGGGAAAAATTCGAGCCGAATTATGAAGGCCCGTACATTATAGACAAGGTCTACCACGGTGGAGCCTATCTACTCATGGACATGCATGGTGAAAGACCTTTCAGACCAATAAATGGTCGCTTCCTGAAGAAATACTACTCCTAACGAGTCACGGCCCAGGTCAATGATAGATGACGACGACTATGTCCGCTCGCTATCTTCCTAAGCCTAAACTCTATAAGTAGTGACAAGCCTTCTTCAACAACGGACCGAAACGTCCTTAAACTAACAACGGACCGAAACGTCCTTAAAACTAACAGCGGACCGAAACGTCCTTAAACTAATGACGGACCATTATGTCCTAAAACTAGCTGCTGACCGAGATGTCGATAAACTACGGTGGATTGCAGCATCTCAAAGCTGATACAAAAAAAAAAAGAAAAAAAAAGAGAGAATAAAAAAAACGGTATGTCCATAAGCAAAATAGGCACGGATGAAAACCCGAAAGGGCTCCGTGAGTAAAAACAGCAGGGCTACCGGCGAGTGTTTGTGAAAACCCGAATGGGCGCAACCTCGTTAAAAGACACTTGCAGGGTCCTCTCGACTCTATAAGGAGAAACCACCCGCGTGAGATCCTTACGACTCACAAGGGAGCAACACACTTAGGGATCCCCACGATTCCTAAGGAGAAATTGCACTTGCGAGATCCTCACGACTCGTAAGGAGAACTCTCTTATGGGACCCTTACGGCTCATAAGATTTGAAAGTCTTAAGTTACAGAGACCTGAACCTGTTCTTAAGCAACCCCCACAACCTCCGATACTGCCCTACAAGCGGCTCAACGCTGACCCTTGTATACAATCCACGGGCGCGAATAAACATTTCCCTAACAAAGTCCCATCCGTGACTAGGGATATGTTTGCACAGTGAACAGCCCTTGTAAATCCTCTCGACTTATAAGGGGAAAACTCTCTTGTAAGATCCTTACGACTTATAAGAGAACATACACTTAGGAATCCTCACGATTCCTAAGGAGAAAACACACCTACGAGATCCACACGACTCGCAGGGAGAAATACCTTTGTGAGACCCTTACGGCTCACAAAGTTAAAAGCCTTAGTCGATAGGATCCTAACCCTGTACGCTAAGCCACCTTTGTTCGACATCGACAGAGGAAAATGATGATTCGCTCCTGGCAATATTCCAGTCGTAGCGGTGCTGATTCCGAAATCAGTGTCTAATTCCACGCTTGCAGCAAAAAGCCAGCAAGCCATACATGCATACGAAATAGCCGAAACGATGGGGCAACTTGCAACAAAATCAGCAAGTAAAAATGTATGCATGCGAAATAGCCAAAATGATTGGGCAACTCGCAATAAAAAGCAGCGAGTAAAAATAAAATAAATAGCCGAAATGATTAGGCGCCGCGAAAAATAGCCGAAATGATTGGGTAATCGCGACATTCGCGATATAAAAGCTGAAATGATAGAGCATCGCGGAAAGAATTGAAAAATAAAAATGAAATTTATGCCCTACAGGTGATATTGCATTTATCCCTGTATACAATCCAGGGGCGCAAGCAAAGAAGGAATCACACTCCTCCTCCCCAGGTTTCATCAGAGGAAGAAGCCAAATCTTGATGGGTCATAGACAGCCTAGAGATCATCTCAACATTCGTCTCAGCAGACGCAACATCAAGCAAAACGGAATAGCGGCAACACCCAGTTCCATGACTCAGCGGTATACAGATGACCGAGAGTCAAATCTCAACTCCGTGAAATGCGGATATAATCAACAAAATTCCTGGTTACGTGGAACACGGATAACGTCACTTCTGACCCCGTGGAAAACGTCCAGAGCGGATCCTGGTCCTCGCAGAGCACGGCAGTGAACCCGTGTGAAGCATCCAGAGCGGAGCCTAGTCCTCGCCAAACACGGCAGTGAACCCGTGGGAAGCATCTAGAGCAAAATTCCTGGTTACGTGGAACACGGATAACGTCACTTCTGACCCCGTGGAAAATGTCCAGAGCGGATCCTGGTCCTCGCAGAGCACGGCAGTGAACCCGTGTGAAGCATCCAGAGCGGAGCCTAGTCCTCGCCAAACACGGCAGTGAACCCGTGGGAAGCATCTAAAGCAAAATTCCTGGCTAAATGGAACGTAGATTATGTCACTTCTGACCCCGTAGAAAATGTCCAGAGCGGATCCTGATCCTCGCAGAGCATGGCAGTGAACCCGTGTGAAGCATCCAGAGCGGAGCCTAGTCCTCGCCGAATACGGCAGTGAACCCGTGGGAAGCATTTAGAGCAAAATTCTTGGTTACGTGGAACGCGGATAACGTCACTTCTGACCCCGTGGAAAACGTCCAGAGCGGATCCTGGTCCTCGCAGAACACGGCAGTGAACCCGTGTGAAGCATCCAGAGCGGAGCCTAGTCCTCGCCGAACATGGCAGTGAACCCATGGGAAGCATCTAGAGCAAAATTCCTGGTCACGTGGAACACGGATAACGTCACTTCTGACCCCGTGGAAAACGTCCAGAGCGGATTCTGGTCCTCGCAGAGCACGGCGGTGAACCCGTATGAAGCATCCAGAGCGGAGCCTGGTCCTCGCCAAATACGGCAGTGAACCCGTGGGAAGCATCCAGAGCAAACATCGGACTGTGAGGTCCTTAAACTCACGGACTATGATGTCCTTAATCTCGACCGTGATGTCTTAAAACTAACAATCAACCACAATGATTTTACACTAATTTTACCTTGGTTCAAGGGTAGATCTCTTCACTCCTTTGATATTTGTCGTTGTAATTCCTCAACGTCTTCAAAGAGGTGACGGGTCCCAACAACCACACATTTCACGGACTGTGGAGTCCTTAAATCCACGGGACTATGATGTCCTTAACCTCGACCGTGATGTCTTAAAACTAACATTGGACTGTGGAATCCTTAAATCCACGTACTATGATGTCCTTAACCTCGACCGCAATGTCTTAAAACTAACATCGGACTGTGGAGTCCTTAAATCCACGGACTATGATGTCCTTAACCTCGACCGTGATGTCTTAAAATTAACGTCGGACTGTGGAGTCCTTAAATCCACGGACTATGACGTCCTTAACCTCGACCGTAATGTCTTAAAAACTAACAACGGACTGTGAGGTCCTTAAACTCATGGACTATGATGTCCTTAACCTCGACCGCGATGTCTTTAAACTACGATATCCTGGAAAACGTCCAAAGCGGAGCCTGGTCCTCGCCAAACATGGCAGTGAACCCGTGGGAAGCATCCAGATCAACCCCTGACTCCGTGAAATGTGGATAAGGGCAACTTCACCCATAACTTGCGGGTCCTCACGACTTATAAGGGAGTAAATTCTCTTGTGAGATCCTTACGACTCTTAAGAGAAAACACACTTAGGAATCATCACGATTCTTAAGGAGAAAATTACACCTACGGGATCCTCTCGACCGGTAGGGAGAAAATTCTTTATGAGACCCTCACGGCTCATAAAGTTGAAAAGTCTTAGGTGACAGATCCTAACCCTGTTTCCTAAGCCATCGCCACTCTACAAAGAGCCTAAGACTGACAGGTATATGCTATCTACAGACTACACTTGCTAAAGTCACATGGCAAACAACACAGCAAGAAAGAAGAAAGCAGAGAAATGACACAAGACATTATGAAGAACGTGTATCTTTTATTCATGAATTCGATTGGATACAAAATACATCGTATTAAAGAATAAAAGAACAAATACATTTATTCAAAATTACAAATGATACAAAATTTTCATTGAGAGGAAAGCGCTTTTAGTAGTCCAACCAGCCGCTCGCGCACTTCCCTCAGCCCCTCTTCCTGATCGGCTGCCGCGGCCAACTCTGCTTCGACCTGGGCTAACTGCTGCAAGTAAGATGAGAGTTGTTCCTTGACGGCCCGCTGAGCTGCTTCACGATCTTGTGCATCACGCTCAGCGACATCGAGCTTCTGCTTCAATGCTAACCCATCAGAGATACGTTGCAGAAGGCCTTCGAAGATAACTTTCACCTGGGCAGCGTTCGCGTCGACCTCAGCACGCAGTTGAGCAGACTCGCTTGAAGTTTCTTTGCATTCCCTTCGGTTTAAAACCACTTCTTGTTCGAGATGGCGGAAGTAAGAAGCGCTCTGCTCGATCCATGTCGCCCGTTGAGTGCTCGTGGCCAGAATCTCAGGTGCCGGACGCTTAAGCTCAAGCTCATGCAAGCAAGCCTCGACCTCCCGGCAGCGATTAACCCAAGACTCAACGACGCCCTCACCATGAAAGTTCATGAGCGTCGCCAGCATAGGGTTAATCTCTGCGGCAAATCCGCGGCAGATGTGGGAGCCTCTACGTCGAACTCCTCGATATACTCGCTTAGCATGCGTAGGCTGGTCGCAGCACCTTTGGATGATGGATGCCTTAAAAAGGGCCCGACCGGCATTATAATACGGGACTCGAACAGAGTTGGAGTCGATGTGATTGCTGCAAAATAGATCATAATCAGATGTCGGCTCAAGAAATAAAGAAAATAAGCAAAAAGTAGAGTCTACTATACCGGCTGCAGCAGGGGGCAGAGCTGGGAGTACTGGTGGCGCAACGACAGCCTCGTCCCCTCCTTCGATTCGTAAGGCTACAAGCAATATAAAGAAGAGATTAGAAATAATGTGACTACCCGTTAAAGGAGAGGACATCATTTAGAGAAAACACTCACCGACACCAGCAGTCGGACTCGTCTCGGACAAGAAGGAGAAGTGTGGGTGCAACACCTGGTACAGGTGGTCAAGAAGAACTCCTGCAAAAATGCGATGACTCGACGTCAGTACACGAATTATACGCCCGAGGGATAAGACTAATGGGTTACAAATCCATACCTTCCCGCATTTGCGACGGTGCGAGAGAAGGCGAAGGGGTGGTCACCGTCAGGGCAGTAACTGGCGGCGCTGCCTCGAGCAGCTCGATTTCAGCACTAGCCACACCTGCATTAGAAACAAGATAAACTTTATTAGGAAAGATTGCAGAATAAAGAAAGAAGGTCGGTGACCCAAGATTTACCTGAAGAGTCGCCGGCCGGAGCCCTAACGAGGGCGTCACTTGATGCAACGGTGGCATCTCCCTCCTCCATTGGGACGGTCTCACCTCCCGTTGCTTCATCGCCCGACTCTACAGGAGCCGTCGTCACGCTCGCGACACCGGGAGACGACAAGGAACCGTAAGCAGGGAGAGCGATGATCGGAGCGGTACCCGACTCTTGAGAAAGAGCGGTCATCTCATGCTCATCGATCATGCTCGCTTCACCCATTACCACCTCGGGCTCAGTGGTCGCAGCCGCTTCATCCACTGCCGCCTCAGGCTCGGCCATAGCAGTCGTCTCACCCTCCGCCCCCTCGAGCTCGGCATTGGCAGCCATCTCGGGCATAGCAGTCATGACTGTCTCGTCAGCCACTATCTCGGGCCTGGCAACCCCGGCTACATCGCCTACCGTCGCCTTGGGTTCAGCCGCTACCTCCTCCACCGTCCCCTCAGGCTCGATGGTCGCCACCACTCTTTCAGTAAGACTCGGCCCTGTAGGACAAGATATATAAGAACTGATAGTTTAAA
Source organism: Agapanthus africanus (assembly GCA_030015575.1). NCBI lineage: Eukaryota > Viridiplantae > Streptophyta > Magnoliopsida > Asparagales > Amaryllidaceae > Agapanthus > Agapanthus africanus. The sequence goes on along the minus strand of JASDDO010000018.1, from coordinate 312,938,663 downwards.
ACTTTGACAACAAAGCCTCAAAAAACACATTACCTGAGGCGGATTTACCGTTGGCTTCCCGAGCTGCACGTGCCGCCCGTCTATGAGCAGTAGACAAGACGACTGGGAGCTCCTCTGAAGGAGTAGCAGCGAGAGTAACAGCGCTTGAGCCTGCTCCCGCAGCCAAAGCAGCGCTACGCTCTCTTGCTGTACGCCTCAGGCGTTTCCTTTCCTCCCGGGCCGTCGCAACAGACCTCTTGGAAGCCTCCTTCGGCAAGGTGTCGTCGTCCGCGTTCAGGGTTGCCTCCAGAGCCGTCAAGGCTTCCATCATCGGCTTTTTAAGAAGGGCCTCTTGCGGCAATCCCGAAGAGGTCGGGACTTCGGTAGCTGGCCCGGGGAGAATTCCCGCATCAGCTTGCGAGGTAGGTCCTGTGGTCCCTGCAATGAGACAAGAAAAGGGTTAGATTGGCCATAAAAAAGAGAATGAAGACTCAATGAGCCGAGACGTACCAATGCCCAATAGAGCGCGATTCCTCTCTTCCTCCTCGAAAGTACTGAGGGAGGCCGCCAGAACCTCCTCAGTAGTGAAGCCTGTTATAAAAAGAAGAATGTCAGTCAAGACATGACAATAAAATATAACGCAATGACAAAAAGTATGACTAATATTTACTTGATTGCGTAAGGGCGGCTATTTTCGCTTGGTGGCTCGCAAGTTGCGCAGAAGCAGCAATAGCGGTGTCAAGATCAGTGTCTTCTGGCGCTATGAAGAAACCCTCATTGGTTCCATACTCACTTAGGCCTTCGGTAAGAGGGGCCTGAGGCTCTAAGCCGAGTACGGCATCAAGGGAAAGGACCGACTTCTTCTTCTTTCTCTGTACACGAGCACCAGTCGCATCCAAAATCAGCTTACGCTTCGTGGGCACCTTGGGACGGCGGGTCCCGATATCCGAGCCCACGCCAAATTCAGGCGAAACCACGTTTACCGTCTCCACGGGAGCACGGGGCGCTGAGGGCACGTCCACAGGATCACGGGGCAATCCACGCGTGGGGCTTAGCACACATGGAGGCTCATCTCCAGCATCTCCTCTTAGTGGAGGAGGGATAGGGGTCCTTCGCTTTAGGGGGACGTTGCGATCGCTGGCGGAGGGCGCACCCTTGTGATCAAGCAGTAGCCGCTTCTCTTCCCTGATAACAGCGCCCAACGCATGCTGATACCAAGCCCCGTATACGTTGAGGGCCCTTGGAATGCAAGTCGGCTCGCTAATGAAGAAGTGGGAGCCCGTATTTAGCCGCATAAAGTGATGTAGTGCACTCTGTATCCCCTCTCTGGTGGCCGCAGGCTCTTCAAAAAACGCCTCCAGTGGGACCCCCTGGTTATAACTTAGTTGTTGGGCGAAACGATGGGGGTTGTACCTCATAAAAAGCGCCACCTCGTTCTGCCTGAACATGAGGAAGCCCGGCCGGATGGAGTATAGATGTAGAATCTCCCGGGCATTCAATACGGAGGCCCCGTCCTTGAAATTATCGCGCAACACCAACACCGCCTTGGAGGTCTCCAGGTCGATTATCAGGACCTTGTCCGTGAAAGAAATACCCGCTCCGACCGTGCGCGGACGAAGAAGCAACCCCCTAGCCTCCCGCGGAGGCGGATTCACGATAGAAGCGCCGATCAGCCGCATAACTCTCGGGAATCTGTACTTCTCGTAAAACGAGGGTCTTTTATGAATACCAAATACCCTGAGCACGTGCATTTCCATCCACGAAGTAAAGTAGTGCATCGGGAAATTAGCGGGTTGCACCCCCGGTTCAGTTGCATCCGCCGCCACGCTAAGACCATGGTACAGGTGGGCCAACCCGGCAATTCCGATGGCCAATTGTATTCCAGCCACCATCCGATGTGCTGGGTGCATGGGGAGCGCGAACCAGCACAGCCATAGCCCCAGAAACCCGAGAAAGAAAGTCTCATCGTCGATGCCCGGAGCAGCGATTTCCGACAAAGGGATGATTGCGGCATCGGGGAGATAAAAGCCTTTTTGATTGGCTTCCAACGCTGGTCGACGATCTAAGCCAAGGCCGAAGGGGTCGTCGAGCTTGGCAAATTTTTTGCCCCGTTGCGATAGAATCTCCAATCGAAGAAAGCGGGCGATGAAGTCTGCGAAACTAACTCCCCGGCCTCCCGATTCCAAATAAAGACTTTCATACATATTTAGCACCTTTACCAGACTCGGAAACTGGTGCTGAATAGCGTTCTCCGGCGTTAAGTCCATCACCAACGGCTTGGTGGCAAAAACGTATTCATCCAAAGGAAGTAGCTCCACATAGTGCTCCCCCCTCACCGGCAGACCGGAAATCTCAGCAAATTCTTCTAGAGGGATGGAAACTTCCCTGTCCATTAGAAGAAAGGTATGGGTCGGGATGTTCCATTGCTCCACGAACGCCTTAATCCACCATGTCGGAGGAGCAGAATACTCGAACAGTGAGGCGTAAACTGCAGGGTACAGACCGATCTTCAGCAGATGCACCTTCTTCGCTGACAAAATATACATGGCCCACTGCAGATACCCTGCCGAGTGTCGAGGGGTTAACCCGATGTTGTAGGGTTGTCCACAAGGGCGCGACTTACCCTGGCATATGTGCCATCCCAAAATATCCAAGGCTGCCGGCAACTGCATGGGTATGGCAGCAATCGAGGGTTGAAGAAGACCCTCCGAAGTCCAGTTAACGACCTCCACGGCATAGCTCACCGGGGGTATATCCGCGTACGAAATCGACGAGATCGGATCCGATGGCATCGCACAAGAGAAGCTTTGGCGACCTTTAATTATTTGGTCGTACCACCTACCCCACAAGTGAAGGCGTTTGTACTCCGGGTCATAATCCTTAATAAGAGCAAGAACCTCCCGGTCCACCGGTGCCTCAGGGAATCCTCCCTCTGAGCGGAAAAACGGGAACGAAAGATCAGAAGACATATCGCCTGCGAAAAAGAAAAGAATTCAATTATAAGTACTATAATTTAATCTTAAAATTTTGAGTGACACTTTAAAATTTGTACTACACTGCAATGCAGTGGAGAGGGGGCCAAAGGGGGACCCACAAAATCCAGATGACAATGCATCAATTAATAAGACAGCCTCATCATTGGATAAGACTGTCAGTTAATGAGGAAATCCTCAAAGAATGTTCTCATTGAATAAGAAATCCCTCGAGATAAGGAGATAATCTCCCTTTCAGAGCAAAGCTCTATAACAGAGTGACACTTGTCAAACTCTGGTCACGAGGGAATAAAATTTCTTAAAGAGCCTAGCTCTGTAATGATGATGGAAAAACCATCAAAAGTTAATTAAAATTAAAAATTACTGAGAATTAAAATTCTGGGATCATAAAGATCCATGAAAAAACTCTTAAGAGTTCTTCATCAAAAGATCAAAAGATCCATATTGTCAAAAGAGCAGAGCTCTGACCCATGGGCTAAGAAACCCTAAGGAAAGATCTATTTAGATCTATGGGTTCTTGAGAGCAAAACTCTGTTTATAAAACCCTAAAGGGGTTTTCTTTAGATCAAAAGATCTATAAGAGCAAGGCTCTGTTAATGGGTAAAACCCCTAAGTTATTAAAATTAATTTAATTTAATTTTTACCTAAAATTTTCTAGAGTTTTAACTCTTGAAGTTCTTGGAAATGAGAGCAAGGCTCTGAGATAAAAATTCTTGAAGATGATTATCATCTGAGAACCAAGGGTCCTATTTATAGGCGCTGAAGCGCCTCCTCAACTTCTGAGTTGATCCAATGACTCAGATGTTGCCACCGCTGCACTCACGTATGCGCCACGTGAGCGCAACGGTGGGGGGGGTATTTGTTTCTCCCAATCAGAGCAAAGCTCTGTTTGAATTTCAAAATTCAAAAATTGAAGCAACGCTTCAGATCCCTTGCGCTGCCGCTGAGCGCCATGTGTCAAAAGCAGACACGCCAGCGCCAGGAGCGCTGCGCCCTAGGCAGCGCACCCCAATCAGAGCAAAGCTCTGTTTCAAAATTCAAATTTTAAAAATTAAAGCAACGCTTCAGATCCTTGCGCTCTGTGCTGCGCGCCACGTGTCAAACACAGGCGCACTAGCGCAGTTGCACTGCGCTCTGCGCTGCGCGCCACGTGTCAAACACAGTTGCGCTGCGCGCCACGTGTCAAACGCAGGCGCGCTAGCGCAGTTGCGCTGCGCTCTGCGCTGCGTGCCACGTGTCAAAAGATCTAATAATAATAATAAATTATTAATTAACCAGAATTAAAATTCTGTTCTGGAAAGATCTTTCCAATCTTATTAAAATAAGAAGATTATCTTCTGTAAAACAGAAGCCTTAGGATCAAAAATCCAACGGTGGGGAAATATCCCCAAATCAATCAGAGAAAGATCTCTTCAACTAACTTAACAAATCAATTGACCCAATATAAAGGCCCCAAAACTTCAAGTCTCATATAGAGAGAACCCTCTGCAAACTTTGAGAGAAGAATTCAAAGAGAAAGAAAGGCAAGCCTTTGAAGAAAGAATATCATTTTCTTCATCTTTAAAGGTAAAGAATTATATTCTTGAAGAACAGAGATGAAATCATCCCATTAAAAAAGAAGAACCATCTTCTAAAAAGATCAGAGATCTAAGAACAAGATCAAGATCTTCAATAAAAAGAAAAGAAAAAGATCTAATTATAAAAGATTAAAAAGAAGTAATTTACTTCATTCACAGATCTTTTGATCTATAAAGGCATAGCCTTTTGATAAGAACAAGAACTTTGGTTCTTGGATCTTGAGGCAAGGCATCCTTTGAAGAACAAAAAACTTGTTCTTTGATCTTAATTTGATCAAAAATATGCTCTGCGCTACTGGACAGTACATTGCACTCTTGAATTACGCCTTTGCGCTTATTGGACTGGCGCACAGCGCCAAAACGCGCCATGTGTCAATCACAGAACCGTTTGCGCTTTGCGCTTCTAAAAATAGCACACTGCGCTCTTGGACTGGCGCACTGCGCCAGAGCACGCCACGTGTCACTCACTAGCGCACCCATAAATTGGCGCAGCGCACTTATAAAGCGCAGTGCGCTAACAGACTTGCGCTTAGCGCTGAGCGTGACACGTGTCACCTTTGCATGCGCTAGCGCAATGCGCTCTTTGATTGGCGCAAAGCGCCTGACAAGCCACGTGGCGCACTATCAGACTACTTTTTTGCCCCTGATAAATGCTATGCATTTAATTACATCCAATGTCAGAGCCCAATGCTATGCATTATTAAAAGGGCAGAGCCCAAATAAAGGCCTAACAGGCCAAACATGAATAAAATGTTAAACATTTTTAACTGGACTTAGCCCAATTCTGGCCATAAGTCCTCAATATAAATTGAACTGAGCACAACTGCTCTTCCAATCAATTTACACCCGGTTCGAGGGTACATCTCTTTACTCCTCTGACATCCTTCGTTGTAATCCTTCAACGTCGTCAGAGAGGTAACGGGTCCCGACGGCCACACATTGCTACGGACTGTGGGGTCCTTAAACTCATGGACTATGACGTCCTTAACCTCGACCGTGATGTCTTAAAACTAATACCGGACTATGGAGTCCTTAAATCCACGGACTATGACGTCCTTAACCTCGACCGTGATGTCTTAAAACTAATACCGGACTGTGGGTCCTTAAACTCATGGACTATGACGTCCTTAACCTCGACCGCGATATCTTAAAACTAACACGGACTGTGAGGTCCTTAAACTCACGGACTATGATGTCCTTAACCTTGACCCGCAATGTCTTAAAACTAACATTGGACCGTAATGTCCTTAAACTAGTTATCGACCGCAATGTCACTAAACTAAGCAATAGAGCCCAATTGCTCTCTTGTCGGACCTAAACGATCCTGTTAAGTTGATCTTAGTCTAGAATTAGACTAACGTGTCCTTAACAAACGTTTAAGTTGATCTTAGCCTCAAATAAGGCTAACGTATCCTTAAACACAACCCTCCCCCAAACCCAAATATAAGAAAGATACGGATTTGCACTAATCCACGTCCTACAGGCGACAGCATAACTTAGTCTCCGTATACAATCCACGGGCAACCAAACACAAAACAAACACCCACGACACGAAGTGACCATATGGAGAAGGAGAAAGTTGTTACCGCGATGCAGTAGCATAATTAACTACAGGGGCTTGCGCCTGCAGGGAAAAGCGTCCCCACAATCAAAAACCCCTCAAACGAGGGGGAATCTGGCGAAAACTGCTACATCGGCCGCATCCGTTTAAACCTTCGATACATGATACCATAAATCAACTTGGAATCTTCGGAGAGGTGGACGGATAGCACCAATTAGCATCTGCCCCGAATTTCAGGCAAGACGGACTTGCGCGGTCGTGTCTCCGTTGTTCGGCGGGGAACAAGTATGAAAACCATAATACTACAACACGTGACTCTAAGGTCGAAATAATACATAACTGGTTTTCTAAGTCTGAAACAATATACAAGTTTTGGTTGATGGAATTACTAGATACAAATGAATAAAATAATACAAGGGTGGTCACGATGCGAGTGAACCCACCTACCAATGCAATCACCCAGAAAGGGAGCCGTGTGCCAGAAAAACCGCAATGAAACCTGTACGGCAAAACCTGCAAGAACTGTGGCACAACGGGGGTGAGTTGCCAACTCGTGAATAGAAAACATCGCAGAGTAGAAATCATATGCATGGCATAATCCTAGGTCAATACGATCAGTAATAATACATCCTCAATATAAATAAGTCTGAAGTATGATAAGGTGGCTGGTAAACATCTATACATAAGTGTAGTACCAAAAGCTCGTGTCAGTGCCTCAGGTAGCAATATATCATAAATATGAGGTATGATCAACGTAATCAATGTCAACTATATCAGGAAGTCTAATAGTATGTGGATATCATCCAACTGTGTGATCAATGTCTGTATGTATGTAGATCTCGTCCACGTGTCACCTAATGACAATAAGCATCATGCATGTAAATATCAGAAACATATGCATGGAAGTATGAGGATGTAAATCAACATGTGTCGCTCGCGACATATCAAAATCATGGAACCTGAGTGTCTAGCATCGACACTCGAAAACATCATGAAACCTGTGCCTATCATCGGCACGTAAATCCTCATATATATAAGGCTCCATTAGTACGGATCGGCCCACATCATCTCTCAACTCCGGTCGGTATCCTCCGGATATCCGCCGAGCTCAAACACAATCACCGGTAGGTAGTAGTCCCTCTTCCAGGCTCACCGTCTACCACACAGCGATCCGTTCTCGTCTCGGGGTACCATACCGGGTCCACCATGTACCCGCAATCGGCCTCATCCGCCTCCTCGAATCGGGTTTCACATGTCGCTCACAGCACCGAGAAAACACATGGTGGACGCACTGAAATATCATATCAAGGGTAACCGGGTTTTTAAAACAATTACATACTCACTTTTGAAATATCCACGGTTCCCAAATCCAGAAATATCATGGAAACAACATATCTCAATGCGTATAATCAAAAGCATGATGTATGCGACATGTAAAAGAAATGTAAGCATATCAGTATATCATGCAATATGGAATAGTAATATGCACATATTGAGGGAAACCGCTCTTTTAAAATGAATCAGTTTTAAAGAGTATCTTGCGGTTCCCAAATCTCCAAATCAAGCGAGAAATCATCTATGTATGTGCAAATGAGTATGTGTACAACTATGAGTGTACAATATGTGAGTACACGAATATGAATGTACGATAGGTGTATGCACAAGTATGCCATGCAAGGGTCATATCCTGAATGCAACAGTACTACGGTGTAGTGACAGGGCAATTATCGATGATGAAGTGTGTGAGCCGGCAAGCAGGTGTACGTGGAACATATGCATCATCGATAATGGTGCTGGTGTCCTAACAGCATGATTTTTATATAACAATAATCATTTGCATATGCAATGCGATGCGAATAACAAAAATATGCAGAAATCGACTAATAAATGCAACAGTGATGCATCTGCATCAATATAAAAAAGTCATACAGTTGCCATTTGAAATAAGACGAATCGGGGTTTTTAGTAAAATAAGGGCTACGGTGTTTTTAAGAAAAGATGTGTCTTTTGAAAATATCCGTAGAATCCTTTTGCCTGTCTTTAAAATACTCCCGATTCGTTAGTTTTGAAATAGGTATGATATCGGCCTAGCCAAACATCTACTAGCAAAACTACAGCTCTAACTAGCAAGTCAAACAGGAGGGGTATGGAAACCACCTAAATTTGAGTCGATATATATATATATATATATATATATATATATATAATAGTCGGTGATCCCGCCTCAAAGATACCGCGTATGATACAATATCATATGACATCCTCGAGTCATGAGTGCGGATCTATCATCAATATAAAGCTCGTACGGTAAATCGTCGTACGGCATCCCAAAAGCTGGGTACGGGTCAATATCACATTCATCTCATCAATTATCAGGTATCCTTATCATCATATCTCATGATCTGGGGTACTGATCTAAGTCTAGTACAAATCGATACCATCTAGGTAATTATGAATGCGTGTGTGAAACACACGTCCAAAGGCCCGCTAAAATCACATGTCGTATCCCAAATACGAATCACAATATATCACCGATCTCATGGCACTATGCCCAAACTCAATTGACTCATCTCCAAACATCATACACTATCTTCGTCACCTAAGTATATGTATAACGAATATGCAGGTGTGTGCGTGTGGGTGTAAGCCTATTTTAGGGTTCGCAACTAGGAACTATACTAGTTTACTTCTACGCCCTAATCTACCCATAGTACACCTAATCTCATCTCAAATATCCACGACACACTATAAGCTATCATAATTAGTACATATATATTATACTAAACATCGAACTGCGGGGGTGCTATACGCCATCCACCCGACTTCCCCCGTAGATATAATCTACTTACCTTGTATCCTGCATGTCGGTGTCGATGTCGCCTTCATCTTCTTCATCATATGAAGCCCTCGAGAAGGTACCTACAAGATAACACAATCGCAAATAAACCTTAAATCCACATCGAGAAAACCAAACGACGCACTAAGGCCTGTAGGTTAGAACCTATGGACTACGCTTTCAAAACCATCAAACAATCCTCGATATCGTCGTATAAACACCAAGTAATCGAGGTAAAAAGCAATTATACAAACCCAGAATTTAAAATACGCAAAACGAAAACACGAATTAAAACAGCAACTCAGGAAAAAGGCTCCAGATTCTACCCTAGGTCAAATTGGACAATTTTGCACATGCCAGGGGTCTAATTTACTGGAGATGGGGCTACAGAACCAATACGAAGCAGATTGGCCCAGGTCTGGCCGCAAATTGCGGCCATAGGGATTAAATTTGCGGCCGTAGTTGGGAGTTCGGGGCTAGGGTTTTGGTGGTAGCTTCCTGGGTGCCTGCATGTATCACTGTCCATGCAAAATAATTTTCAGAGTCTCGGGGTGATAGCAGATTCCATTTAACCTTCACAGAATCACAGTTTTTCCGATATCGGCTTTCTAAATCCGTATTCCGGGTTTCAAGTCTCTGGTTTTAGGCATGGGTTCTAGCACTAAGGGGTTTGTGTGGCCTCTACTGAGCTTAAGTACCCATCACAACCCAAAGTTCCCTCAAACCCTAACTAGAATTTTCTAAGTCCACATAACCACTCAATATCGACATGAAACATGTATGGATGTATAAGGAATTGAAACACTACTCTAATGGTGCAGAAATTACCTCCTTTGGCAACTCAAGAATTTTCTTGAGTTGCTCAAAGTCCTCAAAATCTTCTCTTTCTTGGTCCATGGGGTAGCTAGTGAGCTTGTGCATCCTTTTTGTGAAATGGGGTTTGGGTTTTGAGTTGATTTTCATGGTGTATTGGGGGGTTGAAGATGGAGGAGGAGGGAGGTGTTAGTTATATGTATGCCCTAGAGGCCATTAATATACATAGGATGTATATTGTAGTGGATGCTTGGACATATATAGGGAGGACTTTCTTGCTCGACATGATAGTATGCTATCTGGTTGCTCTTTACCTTAACGTGTACACTGATTGTTGGTAAAGCCCTTAGGATGTGTACTTGACTACCTGGACTGTGATGTGGATCATACTAGTAGGGACATGATAGTCCATAAGTACATCCTTCAAGGTCCCTAGTCGTGGGTGTATCGAGACAGGGCATCGATATACCAGAGTAGACTAGCGTATACCTTCTCGACCCATAAAGATGGGCGATGGATGATCCCATATCCATTGGTGTTTGACATCATAGATGATATACGGGTGCTCAGTGGAGACTGGGTACACTGGACGGACTCGTCGAGAACTCCCAGATGGTATTATACCTTACGTAAGATGGCAGTTCTCTGGTGACACTGGTACAGAGTAGTCTGTTGACCCGAGATCGTCATAGAGTCTTGTGTGATTCCCATTGTGCTTTGATTTCCACCTTACCACGTCCAAGAGGGCGTGCAAAATGGTGTTTTTTGGGTACAGTCCCGAATCACATGGAGGCAATGAGCGATAGGAGGGGATTCGTCTCTCCCGGTATAGGGAGTTGATGTTGCGCTGTGTTCGATTGGCTATAACCGGAAATCCCTGGCCAGGGTTGCTGAGATTTACTGGTAAGTGTTACCAGTAGTTTCTCGAATAGTTATAGACCTCATATCGACACGACTTATCGAGCTATTGGGGTCTGACGTTTACCACCCCTAAGCGAGATATGCGACATATCAGACGAACAGACCGGACTGTACGGTAAGTATTACTGGTTGGATTCACAGGAGTATGAGCGGGCTTGCTCATCGATCTTCTGATCGCTCAATACCCGGGTGGCCGTTATGTTTAGCAGACCGCTTGCGGCTTGTGGGTGTTTGATATGATCATCACCTACTGCCGACGTATTGACGAGTCTTTAGAGTCCTACACAGAGGTTTCCTGGCTCAAGCGAAACGAAATAGGAGCGCATATAAGATATATGCGGGACCGAGAATAATGCGTGTATGTGATACCGTATTCTATTCTCGCGATGAATGTATCGATTGGTTGTATGCGATATAACCTAGTTATCGAATCGAGGATTGATTCGATAAGCCGATACATTGGATATTAGTCGGTCACATGCGATATGACCGGATCGTTAAATCAAGTGTTGATTTAATGATTTAATGCATAATTATATATTTGATATATTAATTTGCATTAACTTGTATTTGTTCACTTTAAATGGATTTTCTCACTTGAAGTTCACAAGTTGTATATGTGATATACTTTTGTGCACTTGTTTGTATCATGTTTGATGATACATGCAAACTTGGGTTTGTGTAAGACTTAAACCTTGGTTAAGTAAATGGTTAGGGTTTTATCATCTTCTCTTGATTATTTAGTTTATTTATTTATTCTTTATTTTAGGAAAAGAAAATGATATGGTTGCTTCTTTTGTTCTTTTCTTAGATGTTTCAAGAAGCTTTGACCATTCTTGTTCTTTTCCTAAACCTAACCATTCACCTAACCTTAGTTAATTCTCTACACTTGACCATGGTTGTGTATATGATAAGTATGATTTTATTTCCTATTTTAAAATACATATCATATATTCTTTCTTCTTCTTCTTCTTCTTCAACAAAGAAGAAACCTTGCTTCCATCAATGGCAACTTGAGAAAAAGAGTGAGAAATCCAATTCTAAAGTGAACTCACTTCCTATTTCTTCATCCTCTACCACTTGCCAAGTAGTATAGGGTGTTTTCTTCACAAGTTTCATGGCTTGGCGAAGTTGGAGCTTGATCTTGTGTTGCCTCGACGTAGATCATCTTCGGCATCAAAGTCGACGACCTAGCCCGCCCATTTCTCCGATGAAGCCAATGCTAGAGCCCGGGATCCGATGATCGCAGCGAGGAGACTTCATCACGGAGCTATAGAGGTGGAGGACCGGATCTACAAAGGTTGTATTTCCGTTCACTTAGTTAAGTTGTTAACTAGTTTCTTGTTCCGCCTAAATTCTAGCTAACGATCCGTATTAGGGTTTGTAGGCACAAGAAAAATTTGAAATTGGCATGGTTGATGCCTTGTGAGACCTCATTAGTGTGCCTAGGAACCCTACAGTGGTATCAGAGCCTAGCTAGAGCCTTAGGCGATGCGTAGACGGAGTTAGAAGCCCGATCGAACCGAAACCCTAATCTCAAATCGCTCTCTGTACATTTTTTGAAAACTGAGATTTTTCCAAATTAAAAATATGCAGAAAAATCAGCAGGAGTTTCTAAGAATTATTGTGAAATTCGAGCGGCCAATTCGTCTAAAGCGTGGCAGAAACGTGGCACGAGCATGGCTCGTGCGGCGGTTCCGCAGCCAAGTTGTCACATCACCTTTTGAATTTTGCACAGTAATTCCTAACTCTTAGTGCTGTATTTTCTGGGAATTTTTAAATCTTACTCAAGAGTTGAGTTTTCTGGGTTGTATTGGGAGTTCGGAGATTCGATCGGATTATCAGACTTTGTCTATGTGTTTTCGGGATAATTTTTGAATATGTTAAAAAGTTCGACCAGATATAAATACCCACTTTTTCCCCTGTCGGGAAATTTCCAAGTGTTGGATCTTTCCGTGGTTTAATAACGTTCTAAGTAGTGCAAGTAACGCGATAGACCCTCTAGAAGACAACAAACCTTAACTCGATTATGTGACCGTCTTGAACTGCCCTTTGAACCTTCGGGTTTAGGGCAGTAGGCGTGCCACATGTGAGGCGTTGGCTTGACCCTTCTACGGCTGGACCGTTGGTACTGAGGCATGAACTGGATGTTTTTAAACCTATTTCATGTGTTGATCTGTTTCGGGAAAACTTGGGGGTTTGATTGTTCGATCGGAAAGTTTAACATTTTCTATTTATCCGAAATGTGATACAATATTTGGAATTCACAAGTAGTTGTGAGATAACTGAATGAATATTATAAACATAGCAGTTTAGTCTCTCTTGATCGGTTGCCACGGAATTTTGATGCGATCAAAAGTTCGTCGCAATCACGTAGTGTACGCGGATACTCGCCGGGTAAACTTAATAGACAGCCTCACCCCATAGCCCCAACCAAGTGACTATAGGAGAACCCCGTCGCCGAAAGCATCCGTTCGGGTGCTCGCGGCAGCGGTGTTCCGCCTTGGTGCACTTCGTCGACGGTGTCGGGGGTGCGGCCGTCTACTAAAGTTTACGACGAGCATTCGATCAGGATGTCGGGAATCTTGTTGAATTGCCCGACTTGATATTGAAAAGAGTTTTCGATTATGAGACTAAAATGCGGGGTTTATAATTGTTAGGCATGCGATGTCTAAGGAATTCATTTGATTAGGCATGCGATATCTATGGATGTTGCGGATTCCAACTATTGTAGTTTTACACTTTCTTTTCTGTGACCGTAAGTGTAATATGTGATATCGCCGGTTTCGTTGCTATATGTCAACGACAATTGGGATACGCATGTTTACTTACGTTGATGACATGTGATATTATGTGTTGCTGGATATGTTATATTGGATCATCGTGTTTGAATAGCCGGGGGTTTTTATGTGAGATGAGTGTTTTTCATTTTCATTCATGTAAAAACTTGTATGTAATATTCTTTTATTGGGGCACTTCCAGGTTGCGGAAGATGTCACCTTTTGTATATTATTTACTTTTCTGCACTAGGATAGACCCAAGGAGGAGGGCACAAGTAACCGGGTTCTAGAGTCCAGTGGGAGACCAACTCGAGGAGTCGAATCCGGGTCTCCTAACTCTAGAATTGGTAGGGTTGCTTGCCATTCTCGTAGGGGTCTAGGAGTGTGGGTTTGGCTATTCATCGCGACCGTGGAATCCGTGTTTTATACTGGCCCGTATTGAAAACACGGACGTCCTAATATATCCAATATTTCATATGTTTCTTCTGCTGCGATATATGTGATGTGATCATTTGATATGTTCTGTGATGGATACTGTATATAGTATATATGATATATTATATAGACGTTACTTATGTTTTACACCCGCGCTAGCCCTGCCCCGCTCTGCCGTTAGTTACCTAACCTAACGGTGCACGAGGGGACATCGAGGCGAATGCGGATGGCATAAGTGTACGTCGTATTTATCTGTGATGTTTAGGTAACTTAAATGATGGGACTTCATTAATGAGATTAATGAAAGAAAAGAAACCTAAGATGTTGTGGAATCGAATTTCAAAAATAAAATAGGTAGCTACAGTTCTTGCTTTGCACAGCGGTATACATGATATATCCTGCATCTCATTCGACGAGGAAAGGGCCGAGATCCCTTCACCGGGAGTGACCCCTTTAGCAATAACTGGCAGATGCTACACACTCGGTTTGTCTTTTGATTGCTTCTATAGTTTCTGCTTTGCACAGTGATATATATGATATATCCCGCACCTCATTCGACGAGGAAAGGGCCGACGATCCCTTCACCGGGAGTGACCCCTTTAGCAAAACTAGAAAAGCCTCAAAAAAACATTCCATTTTAAAATCATTTGATTCTACAACGATATAAAGTTCATTACGCAAAAGGTTTTCTTAAAAACCTGTCGTAGCCCTCCGTCATTTCAGATAAGTAATAGTTAGTATTCGTGCTGCGTTTGTTGACTCAGTCAAGGCGTAGTGTACGGTAGCTGATTAGTGCTTATCTGCAAAGCATATGATGCGATTGGATTAGGGTAGTCGTGCGGCCTTGTTGACTCAGTCAAGGGTTGTGCGGGTTGGTTTAATTCAATCGAGAAATGACAGGTTGAACTTTACTTGCGGTCTATGGTTTGTTGACTCAGTCAAGGTCATAGATCGCTTGGGGCAAAATATTATCGGGAATTTCAAGTGTTGAAATTTGCAATGAGATTGCATACCTTCTATGAGATAGTTGGATCCCGATACCCGCTGCGAGTAAGAGTTACTCCTGGGAGAGTTTTACACATTACAATTAGCCGATCAAGTAGGTGTCTAGAAAGGTGTTAATGAGGTTACGCCTCTGGAAAACGAGGTTTACATTAATTAGGTTCGTGCGAAAGCACGGGGGACCTCCCTCAAAGTACCGACACTGGCCTGGCTGAAAGATTGGCGAACTTGTAGTGTGTAATTAATCCCGGCTAGTCTTTCCTTTTAGGGTTTGAAGGAAGATTTGATAAAAACAG
This sequence comes from Agapanthus africanus, assembly GCA_030015575.1. Lineage (NCBI taxonomy): Eukaryota > Viridiplantae > Streptophyta > Magnoliopsida > Asparagales > Amaryllidaceae > Agapanthus > Agapanthus africanus. Next base: position 312,923,470 of record JASDDO010000018.1, on the reverse strand, counting down.
TGGGAGCCGTCCTGATTAGATAAAATAATAACCAATCTATTCTTGCAAGAGCGCACGCTGAGTGTTTTCTTCTCTCTCTCTCCAGGTAGCGACCATATCACGCCTTAATCAAGATAATAATACGGATTATTGACCGAACCCGCTTGTTATACTGAGCTGGGGAACGTTGGTCCCGCTCCAACTTATAATTGTTATAAGACAGAGCAGGAAATTGGGGAATACCAGATTTCCCGTGCCGCCCAAACGAAGAAAGTGCATGCTGATGCATCTCCTTCGGGTGTGTTCATTACAAAGAACTGTTTCTCTGCATCCTCTACGTCCTGGGTATTTGATACCGGATCAGGATCCCAAATATGTAATCAGTTACATAGGGCTACAGAAAGGTAGAGAACTGAGAACGGGTGATAAGTTTCATGAGGCAGAAAACGGGGCAAGAGTTGCAGCCAAGTCTGTTGGTCACTGTCACCCTGTATTACAAATACATTAATTCTGAACGAATGTTATTAGATACCGAACCTGATATACAAAATCATATCAGTCTCTTTATTAGTAAAGAAATGATAAAATTTTGTATTGTTGGATAATGTTTTGAACATTTCCTATATCAAAAGTTGATCAGTTCAGGCACGTGATCTAAAAGCATTGATGTTCTAAATCAAACTACAGTTCTTAGTATATAGAACACACACAAGAGGAAGAGTTCAGAAATGAACGAATCCTTCTTGAGGCATTGTAGACTAGGTCATATCAATGCGACCCGACTGGCTGAAGTTACATTTAGATGCTTATTTAAATTAGTTTGAATTTACATCTTGTGAAACTTGCCAGTCATGTCACAGAGATAAGATGACCATAGCTCCGTTTACTGAAAACAGAGAAAGAGTTAGTGAACTCTTGGGATGATACATGTTGATGTATGTAGGTCCCCTGTCTACACTTGCCAAGACCGGTTCTTTGTACTTCATTACATTCTCTGATGATCTCTCAAGATTCAGTCATGTGTTCCTGTTGAAACGCAAGTCCGAACCTTTTGAGATATTCACAGAATATAAGTTAGAAGTAGAGAACCAATACGGGTATAAGTATTATGTCCTTTGATGCGATCAGGGAGGAGAATACTTGAGCACGGAATTCCTGGACTATTCTAAAGGAGAATGAGATTCTCTCTCAGCATTACTCCTCCGTATACACCATAGCACGATGGTATATCGGGGCGGAGCAATCACACCCTATATGATAAGGTGTGCTCTATGATGAGTACAACTGAGTTACCTATTTCCTTTTGGGGAGTTATGCACTTGAGAAGCTGCATACCTATTGAATAGGGTTCGAATCAAATCAGTTGCCTACCACTTCATATTTGATATGATAAGGGAAGAGCCCATCTCTTAAGTCAGTTAAGATTTGGGGTTGTCCGGCCTATGTCTAAAAACAAAATCCGGACAAGCTCGAGGCAAGGTCTGTTATATAGAACTGGAAATGTTCCAGCCATACAAACTGCAGCTGATGATTTGATAAAACCAAAGGATTCAGTAGATTCCAACGAACCTCAGCCTCTCCGCCGATCTAGTAGGGTTCCTCACCCACCTGAGAGATACTTCGGTTTCTCTATGACAGTGGGAGCGAGGATTGCATCATGAGATGATGACCCAACTAGTTTCGAGCTGGCCATCAGGAGTGAGACTCTGTAAGAATGGCTGGATGCTTAGTGATCTGAGATGGAATCCATGTACACCAACAAAGTATGGACTTTGGTTGCTATATCTGAAGGGTTAAATCCCCATCAGGAGTAAGTATATCTTGAGAAGATTACTAGGTGTAGATGGAAAAGTTGAGACTTTCAAAGCTAGACTTGTTAAAGGTTTTCGTCATCGACCAGGCGTGGATAATGATGAAACCTTTTCTAAGGGGCTATGCTTAAGTCCATCCAGATCCTACTTGCCACGGCTACATACCATGACTACGATATCTGGCGGTTGGGTGCCATGACTGCTTTTCTAGATAGTGTTTTAGAAGAGTGCGTCTATAAGTACACAGCCAGAGGGCCTCGTAGACAGTGGGAGCAGCGGAAATGTGTGCAAGATGTTTTATGTTATAAAGCAGGCATCGCGGAGTTGGAACATCTGTTTTGATGTATTAGTCAAAGAGTTTGACATCATCAAAATGGTAGATGAACCTTGTATAAACAAAAAGGTAGTAGGGAGTATGGTGACGATCCTTGTAGAGTACGTGGATGACATACTCTTGATAGGGAAAGTGTTTCCTATGCTACGCTCGATCAATCTCCGCTTATCACAATGATTCTCCATATAGGATCAAAGTGATACCTCCTAAATCCTGGATTTTGGATCTATGAGATAGATCTAATTGGATGTTAGGAGACTCACTAATTGTTGTGAGATGGTATCACTTGATCCTGGGGAGAATCACTGGAAAGGTTCCAGGATGATAAGGACGACTAAATGTCAGTCACAGGCATTGTCTTTACCCTCAGTAAATGGACGGTATGTTGGAAGAGTTCCAAGCTAGATACCGTGGCATACTAGACTATTAAAGGCAAGATACATCGCTACTTAAGATGCTACCAAAGAGGCAGTCTAGATGTATATTTGTTCATGAGATGAACTTAGTTCCTCCCATTGTGTGACAATGGAGTTGTGGCTTATGCCAAGGAACGTCCGTCCCATCAGTGATCCAGACATATTCTGAGGCAGCATCACCTGATCATGGAGATGGTTGATCTCCAAGGAGATCGAGGTTAGGAGAGTAAACTCAGAGGACAACACGGCGGATCCACTCACAAAGGCAGTTTCCCAGAGAGAGACTATCATGGGATGGTTGAGTATGAGATACTACAACCACTGCTATCAGATGGCCCTAGTGCGAGTGGGAGATTGTTAGTTATATATATGCCCTAGAGGCCATTACTATACATAGGATGTATATTGTAGTGGATGCTTGGACATATATAGGGAGGACTTTCTTGCTCGACATGATAGTATGCTATCTGGTTGCTCTTTACCTTAACGTGTACACTGATTGTCTCTCTGTTACATGTTGGTAAAGCCCTTAGGATGTGTACTTGACTACCTGGACTGTGATGCGGATCATACTAGTGGGGACATGGTAGTCCATAAGTACATCCTTCAAGGTCCCTAGTCGTGGGTGTATCGAGACAGGGCATCGATATACCAGAGTAGACTAGCATATACCTTCTCGACCCATAAAGATGGGCGATGGATGATCCCATATCCATTGGTGTTTGACATCAGAGATGATATACGGGTGCTCAGTGGAGACTGGGTACACTGGACGGACTCGCCGAGAACTCCCAGATGGTATTATACCTTACGTCAGATGGCAGTTCTCTGGTGACACTGGTACAGAGTAGTCTGTTGACCCGAGATCGTCATAGAGTCTTGTGTGATTCCCACTGTGCTTTGATTTCCACCTTACCACGTCCAAGAGGGCGTGCAAAACGGTGGTTTTTGGGTACAGTCCCGAATCACATGGAGGCAATGAGCGATAGGAGGGGATTCGTCTCTCCCGGTATAGGGAGTTGATGTTGCGCTGTGTTCGATTGGCTATAACCGGAAATCCCTGGCCAGGGTTGCTGAGATTTACTGGTAAGTATTACCAGTAGTTTCTCGAATAGTTATAGACCTCATATCGACACGACTTATCGAGCTATTGGGGTCTGACGTTTACCACCCCTAGGCGAGATATGCGACATATCAGACGAACAGACCGGACTGTACGGTAAGTGTTACTGGTTGGATTCACAGGAGTATGAGCGGGCTTGCTCGTCGATCTTCTGATCGCTCAAAACCCGGGTGACCGTTACGTTTAGCAGACCGCTTGCGGCTTGTGGATGTTTGATATGATCATCACCTACTGCCGGCGTATTGACGAGTCTTTAGAGTCCTACACAGAGGTTTCCTGGCTCAAGCGAAACGAAATAGGAGCGCATATGAGATATGTGCGGGACAGAGAATAATGCGTGTATGTGATACCGTATTCTATTCTCGCGATGAATGTATCGATTGGTTGTATGCGATATAACCTAGTTATCGAATCGAGGATTGATTCGATAAGCCGATACATTGGATATTAGTCGGTCACATGCGATATGACCGGATCGTTAAATCAAGTGTTGATTTAATGATTTAATGCATAATTATATATTTGATATATTAATTTGCATTAACTTGTATTTGTTCACTTTAAATGGATTTTCTCACTTGAAGTTCACAAGTTGTATATGTGATATACTTTTGTGCACTTGTTTGTATCATGTTTGATGATACATGCAAACTTGGGTTTGTGTAAGAAGTTAAACCTTGGTTAAGTAAATGGTTAGGGTTTTATCATCTTCTCTTGATTATTTAGTTTATTTATTTATTCTTTATTTTAGGAAAAGAAAATGATATGGTTGCTTCTTTTGTTCTTTTCTTAGATGTTTCAAGAAGCTTTGACCATTCTTGTTCTTTTCCTAAACCTAACCATTCACCTAACCTTAGTTAATTCTCTACACTTGACCATGGTTGTGTATATGATAAGTATGATTTTATTTCCTATTTTAAAATACATATCATATATTCTTTCTTCTTCTTCTTCTTCTTCAACAAAGAAGAAACCTTGCTTCCATCAATGGCAACTTGAGAAAAAGAGTGAGAAATCCAATTCTAAAGTGAACCCACTTCCTATTTCTTCATCCTCTACCACTTGCCAAGTAGTATAGGGTGTTTTCTTCACAAGTTTCATGGCTTGGTGAAGTTGGAGCTTGATCTTGTGTTGCCTCGACGTAGATCATCTTCGGCATCAAAGTCGACGACCTAGCCCGCCCATTTCTCCGATGAAGCCGATGCTAGAGCCCGGGATCCGATGATCGCAGCGAGGAGACTTCATCACGGAGCTATGGAGGTTGAGGACCGGATCTACAAAGGTTGTATTTCCGTTCACTTAGTTAAGTTGTTAACTAGTTTCTTGTTTCGCCTAAATTCTAGTTAACGATCCGTATTAGGGTTTGTAGACACAAGAAAAATTTGAAGTTGGCATGGTTGATGCCTTGTGAGACCTCATTAGTATGCCTAGGAACCCTACAGGAGGGAGGCAACAGCAGCAACAAAGGAAAGAGGGGGAGAGGAAATGAGTGAGGAAAATGATGGGGGATGGCTCAAGACAAAGGGTTGACCCTCACCCACTCTTTCTCTCTCTTGCCCACTCCTCACTATTCTAATCATATCCTTTTCTTTTCTTTTCTTTTCCTTTCCTAATAAATCAACAACCATGCTATAAAACATGTGGGAAAGCCATGAAAAAAAGTAACAAGTATAAAAATGATACGGTGCATGTTTTGCACAAACAAGCTTAAAACGCGATTAGCGATTTTTAATCGCGATTAGCACTATATTAGCATATAAATAATCATAAAAACTTAAAAATTGCATAATTTACATAAAACACTCTCTTTTAATAATTTCTATAATTTTCCAAATTTCCCCCCATTTATCGGTATTTAATTATACCGCCCTATTAAAATATTCAATATTTTATTATTAAATTATAAAAATTCCCCAAAAATAATATTTTATTTTTCTGAAATGTTACAATCTTCCCCCCTTAAAGAAATTCAGTCCCCGAATTTAAATTTAAACCCCCAAATTCTAAAACATTTCAATAAAAAGTCCAAGTCGTCGGGGCTCCGAAATCATCAAAACATAAAACGCATCATAGCGCAATGCATGCGCATGAACAATGAGCAGATAACTCAAAATCAAATTGTTGGGGTAAAAATTTGCACCCCGGTTGACCGAGTCAAAGTCAAGGTCAACCCCCAAGCTAGGTGGGCCCAAGCCCGTGGCCAGCCTCCCCATGCCAACAACAAAATCATGTAATAAATAATTTTTATACATGAATGTATGCAAAATGGGTATAAAGCCAATATTTTGTAAGCTCATGGCTTATCTGCAAAAATGAAATGGCAAATGAGCCATGGGATAGGCAAAATGCCATTTTGTGAAGCCCAAGAGGCTATATGTAAATATGTAAGCCTATAAAAGGCAACATGATGATGAATAAAGGAACACTTTTCATTCTCTCAAAAAAACCTAGGGTTTGTGCTTCCTGCTCCTTCTCCAAGGTTCTAAACCTTCTCATTTCTTTTGAATTAAATCAAGAGTTTTACTCTTCCTTTTCCAAAACTAAATAGTTTTCCACCACAAAACCCATAAAGGGGAACTTGGATCTGTCATTAGATCTTAAAAAGAAGAGATCTTTAAAATCTCACATCTCTTGATCTTCAAGATCCGGCCAAACAAAGGAAGAAGAAGGAGACTCATCTCCAGAAACCTCACTTTAGGGAAGAACTAGGGCTCAAGGGGAGAAGCCCTTCATCAGCTTCAAAACATCCTAGGAGTTTAACTCCATATATATACATATATATATATATAATAAATATTTCCTTTCTGAAGCATAACTTCTGGTTCTGGGACTAAAAGCCCCATTTTTCTCGCCGGCGCCCCTGCGCTCGAGCGCAAAGCGCCCACGTGCCGACACGTGGCGCGCTTGCGCTCCAGCACCCTGCGCTCGAGCGCAAAGCGCCCACGTGCCGACACGTGGTGCGCTTGCGCTCCAGCGCCCTGCGCTCAAGCGCAAAGTGCCCACGTGCCGACACGTGGCGCGCTTGCGCTCCAGCACCCAGCGCTCGAGCGCAAAGCGCCCATGTGCCGACACGTGGCGCGCTTGCGCTCAAGCGCTCAAAGCGCTGGCCCCACGCATCCTTTGGATGTCTTTTCCCCCCTTTATATATATATACATGTATATATATACATATGTATACATATGTACACATACACATACTCTACAACACTCTCCCTCCCAAAAAAAATTTTGGGCCGGGGCGCTGCCCCGCACCCCGCAAAGGGGCTGCTAGCCCCCTTAACCCCCAGCCCGCTATCCGGGTAGCGGGACCCCGTGAAAACTCTGCGTGGCTCCCGATATATCCAAACCCCCTTTCAAAATAACACACACGTACACTACACATTGAGTTCGCATGACCAGTTTAACCCGTTAATCGGAGGTTCCCTCGCCCCAAAGGCGAGGGGTAATTAACGGCAGCTTAGTCCGCGGCTGCCGGAGATTCGGATCCCCACAATCAATAAACCCCCACCTACCCTAGGCAGGGGGAATCTGTAGTACGCCTGACAAGCGCGTGCGTATTCCCATCTCAATGGGGTGACGAAAAACACCCTACACATTCTGGCACGCCCGGTAGGACCTATCTCTCCTCCCATATTTCGGGTTAAACATTCATGCGAACTCAATCAATATACATATCGATATTTATACTTAAATAATGCCCTTTCATGCAGGTCTTCAAGCAATCACTTTCAACAATGTCTCCAAAGATGAACTCAGCTCTCAGCACGGCTCCCATCTCCTACATGATGAAGATGGACGCCAGGACGGTCCTTCCGGCCAGTCTCGGGCGGCAATGGGAGGAGCCGCCGCTACCATTCGGCTCTATCCTGTTCGTGTCAATTAACGCCATCCCAGCTCCTCGAGCCCCGGAAGCAGACAAGCCGGTCTCGAAAGGCAAGAGGCCAAACGTGATGGTCTCGAAGGCGCCCCAACTAAAACGCAAGTCGGTGTTTGAACGACTCTCCTTGGCCCCAGCTGGGGGAAAGTACATCAACACCAACAAGGCCACAAGGCGTCTCGAGCAAGCTCCGGCGGTGCCTCTGACAACTGCTCGATTGGGTGTCTCCTCTAAGCTCCCCGCTAATCGACTCACGGTGGCTTCCCAGGAAGCAGATGCCCGCCAAGCCTTTAAAATTGAGAAGCTAAGGCAGAAAAGGCTCAGGTATAGAGCCAACAAAAGGGCTAGGGCTCCTGCTAGGCTGAACCTCATGAGGTTCGAGGAATAGGGTTACCCCACCAAAGACGAGGAAATGGCTGGATATGTGGTCCACACTGTCTACATGGTGGGCACGCGCAGCAAGAGCAAGGACATGGCCACCACATCTCAAATCCAATCTGGCTTGAATGTGGTTGCCACTTCCCAAGAACAGCCGCCTCTGCTGGATGATGAAAACCCTCTCGATGAGGCTGATAGGCAAAGAGAGCCCTCAATTCACGAGGAGTCAGGCTCGGAAAGCGAAGATGAGCCAACTTTCCGTCCTAAGACCGCAGAGCAGCAACTTCTCCAAGAGCTCCGAAAGCAGCTCAGAAGCAAAGACAAGGAGATGGCCAAGCTCTACTCAAAGATCGATGACTTGACAAACGTCGTCTTACAGCTCACGGCCCAACTTGCCTCTCAGCCGCCCAATCAGACGCAGGGCTCTCATGAACCGGGAAACGGTGTCCCGAAACAGCCGACGCCCGTTCCCCCAAATCCAAAGGTGGGCGAACTACATGAAAATCAGTCGCATCCTATCTCGGGAAATGTCTTGGCTACTGATGACAGTAGCCCGCTAACTCAAGATAAAATCATGGATTTGGTTGCCAGCAAAGTCAAAACATTGGTGGCCGAAGCTGAAGCGCAAAAAGATATCAGCAGTAGTGGGAGACCATATCCTGCTCAGTATGATCTGGTAGAATTTCCTAGCGGCTGTGTCATCCCTAAATTCGGAAGATTCGATGGGACGGGAAATGCGAATCAGCACATCGCCCGCTTTAAAGCCTCATGCGGGAATACTGGGGGCAATGATGCACTTCTCCTCCGCCAGTTCGTTAATAGCTTGACCGATGTTGCTTTCGACTGGTACGCAAGCATACCGGATGACTCCGTTACTACTTTCGTCCAGATGGAATCTTTGTTTCGACAAAGGTTCATGAGTGTCAGCGATAAGATCACCATTGCCGAGCTCGTAAGGACCAAGCCCAAGAACAACGAAAGCAGCACGGATTTTATAACCCAATGGCGCAACCTCTCCATCAAATGTGAACCGCCGATAGAGCAGGACCAATCTGTCAGTCTCCTTGTTGGAAATCTCAACAATTGGATGGCCCCGTTTTTATGCACCGCGGGTCTCAAAACATTCCAAGAGCTGACCAGGAAAGTTCAGATGCTGGAGCGCTCAAAGCAGGAGTCCTCCTCATATTCCCAAAATAATAATAGGTCCTGGAGGAACCGACAGGACGATAATCGCAAAAGCGGAAATTCCGACGATTCGGAATCTTTTAACACTTCGGCTAACCGAAATAAGCAAGAGATGAGCGGGCCTAGTGAACCAGCCTCGGAAGCCAGTGTTCGGAGAAAGAGGAGAATCTCCACTCAAAGAGAAGCTAGATAAGGTCTATTCCTTCAGAAGGGACAAAATCCGTAAAATATTCAAAGACGCCCTGAGGAACGGTCTACAACTGCCAGAGTCAAAAAGACCGCAGGAAGCGAATAAGACCGACGACCCCAAATACTGCCCCTATCACAGAGTGATAGGTCATGCCATTGAGGAATGCTTTGTCTTCAAAGATTGGATCGAAAAGCAATACAAGGCAGGAGAGATAGAACTGTCTAAGGGCGTGTTAACAAACAGTCCTACCGCGACCGCCAATTTCATACAAACGGAGATCGAAGTTCTTCGTTAAACTGATTCTCTCAGACATCTGTCTTTCTCTGAGAACAATCGACCACCATGTCATTAAACTGGGAACAATTGACCACCATGTCACTAAACTGGGAATAATCGACCTCTAGGTCGTTAAACTGGGAATGTAAAAAATATATATATATGTGTAAATAAAAAATGTGTAAATAAAAGAAAAATAAAGAAAAGCCGAAATGATGGGGCAACTCGCAATAAAAATCAGCGCGTAAAATAAAGATAAAAAATAAACCCGAGATTATGGGGCAACCGCGAATAAATAGCCGAAATGATAGGGCAATCGCGACCTTCACGATAAGAAAAGCTGAAATGATGGAGCAATCGCGGTAAAACAAAATAAATGCAAAAAACAAAAAAAAAGTGGCGAATGATGAGTCGCTCCTGGTACCATATTCCAGTGTAGCGATGCAGACGCCAACCAAATTCCAAATCCTATACCCCAAGTAGCGAATGATGAGTCGCTCCTGGTACCATATTCCAGTGTAACGATGCAGACGCCAACCAAATTCCAAATCCCATACCTCAAGTGGCGAATGATGAGTCGCTCCTGGTACCATATTCCAGTGTAGCGATGCAGACGCCAACCAAATTCCAAATCCCATACCCCAATGGCGAATGATGAGTCGCTCCTGGTACCATATTCCAATGCAGCGATGCAGACGCCAGCCAAATTCCAAATCCAAATCCCCAAGTGGCAAATGATGAGTCGCTCCTGGTACCATATTTCAGTGCAGCGATGCAGAAGCCAACAAAGTCCCGAAATTTTTATGGCCCTACGGTCTGGATCATACATCCTGCAAAACCGTATACAATCCACGGGCGTAAAACAATCCCAATCTCTCCCAAGTCCTACCGGCGAGACCACATTCAAAGTCCCACCGGCGATGAAAAAAGAAAAGAAAAAAGAGAGAAAATAAGGTATGTCCACAAGAAAAATGGGCATGGATGAAAACCCGAAAGGGCTCCGTGAGTAAAAACAGCAGGACTGCCGGCGAGTTTGTGAAAACCCGAAAGGGCGCAAACTCGTGAGAAAGAGATGAAATGCACTCACAAGGTCTTTTCGACTTTGTGAGAAGAAAATTCCCGCGTGAGATCCTTACGACTCACAAAGGAGCAACACACTTGGGAGTCCCCACGACTCCCAAGGAGAAAATACACTTACGGGATCCTTATGACCTGTAGGGAGAAAATGCTTTGTGAGACCCTTACGACTCACAAAATTGAAAAGTCTTAGGTGATAGGGACCTAAAACCTGTCTTCTAAGCCATCGTTTCCTAATAAGCAAACGCAAATGATGATTCGCTCCTGGTACCATATTCCAGTGTAGCGATGCTGATACCAAAAAAAAAAACCAATTCCCAAATCCTCTCATGACAAATGATGATTCGCTCCTGATACCATATTCCAGTGTAGCGATGCTGATGTCAACCCAAATCAAATCAAACCAACAACCTCTACGGCGGAATCATGCTCCGTCCCAGAATTTACCCCGTGTCGAAATCATACTTCGCCTCGGGATATCTACCTTCCCTGCTGGAATTATGCTCCGCCTCGGAATTAAATCAACCAACAAGCTCTGCGTCGGAATCATGCTTCGTCTCAGAATGTGCACCCCGTGTCGAAATCATGCTTCGCTTTGGTGTATCTGCCTTCCCTGTCGGAATTATGCTTCGGCTCGAAATCAACCAACGACCTCCTCGTCGGAATTATGCTCCGCCTCGGAATCAAGTCAACCAGCAAGCTCTGCGTCGGAATTATGCTTCGTCTCGGAATGCACCCCGTGTCGAAATGATGCTTCGCCTCGGTGTATCTGTCTTCCCTGTCGGAATTATGCATCGGCTCGGAATCAACCAACGACCTCTTCGTCGGAATTATTCTCCGCCTCGGAATCAAGTCAACCAGCAAGCTCTGCGTCGGAATCATGCTTCGTCTCAGAATGTGCATCCCGTGTCGAAATCATGCTTCGCCTCGGTGTATCTGCCTTCCTGCCGGAATTATGCTCCGCCTCGGGATCAAGTCAACCAGCAAGCTCTGCGTCGGAATCATGCTCCGTCTCAGAATGTACCCCGTGTCGAAATCATGCTTTGCCTCGGAGTTTTTGCCTTCCCTGTCATAATTATGCTTCGCTTGGGAATCAACCTCTGCATCGAAATTATGCTTCGGTCAGAATGTATGCCGCTCTTCGGAATGATGCTCCGACCTTGGAATTATGCTCCGCGCTTCGGAATGATGCTCCGATCCTTGGAATTATGCTCCGCTCATCGGAATGATGCTCCGATCCCCTGGAATCATGCTTCGCTCTTCGGAATGATGCTCCGATCCCCTGGAATCATGCTCCGCCCTTCGGAATGATGCTCCGATCTCTGGAATCATGCTCCGCTCATCGGAATGATGCTCCGATCCCTAGAATTATGCTCCACCCATCGGAGTGATGCTCCGATCCACTCGGAATGATGCTCCGATATCCTTGGAATCATGCTCCGCTCATCGAAATGATGCTCCGATCCCTGGAACTATGCTCTACCCATCGGAGTGATGCTCCGATCCCCTCGGAATGATGCTCCGATATCCTTAGAATTACGCTCCGCTCTTCGGAATGATGTTCTGATCCTTGGAATTATGCTCCGCGCTTCGGAATGATGCTTCGATCCCTGGAATCATGCTCCGCTCTTCGGAATGATGCTCCGACCCCTGGAATGATGCTCCGAACCACTGGAATCATGCTCCGCTCTTCGGAATGATGCTCCGACCCCCTTAGAATCATGCTCCGCTCTTCGGAATGATGCTCCGACCCCTGGAATAATGCTCCGCTCTTCGGAATAATGCTCCGAACCCCTGGAATCATGCTCCGCTCATCGGAATGATGCTCCGATTCCCGGGAATCATGCTCCCCGGGATGATGCTCCGCCCCCGGAATGATATTCCACCTCGAAGTCCAGCTTCAAGATCCATCAATTTCATGCACACAACTCAAATGTGCGGTGTGCATTTATTGATGGGGGCAATTTGTCGGGGTAAAAATTTGCACCCCGGTTGACCGAGTCAAAGTCAAGGTCAACCCCCAAGCTAGGTGGGCCTAAGCCCGCGGCCAGCCTCCCCATGCCAACAACAAAATCATGTAATAAATAATTTTTATGTAATTTTTTATACATGAATGTATGCAAAATGGGCATAAAGCCAATATTTTGTAAGCCCATGGCTTATGTGCAAAAATGAAATGGCACATGAGCCATGGGATAGGCAAAATGCCATTTTGTGAAGCCCAAGGGGCTATATGTAAATATGTAAGCCTATAAAAGGCAACATGATGATGAATAAAGGAACACTTTTCATTCTCTCAAAAAAACCTAGGGTTTGTGCTTCCTGCTCCTTCTCCAAGGTTCTAAACCTTCTCATTTCTTTTGAATTAAATCAAGAGTTTTACTCTTCCTTTTCCAAAACTAAATAGTTTTCCACCACAAAACCCATAAAGGGGAACTTGGATCTGTCATTAGATCTTAAAAAGAAGAGATCTTTAAAATCTCACATCTCTTGATCTTCAAGATCAGGCCAAACAAAGGAAGAAGAAGGAGACCCATCTCCTGAAACCCCACTTTGGGGAAGAACTAGGGCTCAAGGGGAGAAGCCCTTCATCAGCTTCAAAACATCCTAGGAGTTTAACTCCATATATATACATATATATATATATATATAATAAATATTTCCTTTCTGAAGCATGGCTTCTGGTTCTGGGACTATAAGCCCCCTTTTTCTCGCCGGCGCCCAAGCGCTCAAGCGCCGAGCGCCCACGTGCCGACACATGGCGCGCTTGCGCTCCAGCGCCCTGCGCTCGAGCGCAAAGCGCCCACGTGCCGACACGTGGCGCGCTTGGGTTCCAGCGCCCTGCGCTCCAGCGCAAAGCTCCCACATGCCGACACGTGGCGCGCTTGCGCTCTAGCGCCCAGCGCTCAAGCGCAAAGCGCCCACGTGCCGACACGTGGCACACTTGCTCTCAAGCGCCCAGCGCTCAAGCGCCCAGCACTCAAGCGCAAAGCGCCCACATGCCGACACATGGCGCGCTAGCGCTCTTGCGCTCAAAGCGCTGGCCCCATGCATCCTTTGGATGTCTTTTCCCCCCTTTATATATATATACATGTATATATATACATATGTATACATATGTACATATACACATACTCTACAACACTCTCCCTCCCAAAAAAAATTTTAGGCCGGGGCGCTGCCCCGCACCCCGCAAGGGGGCTGCTAGCCCCCTTAACCCCCAGCCCACTATCCGGGTAGCGGGACCCCCATGAAAACTCTGCGTGGCTCCCGATATATCCAAACCCCCCTTTCAAAACAACACACACGTACACTGCACATTGAGTTCGCATGACCAGTTTAACCCGTTAATCGGAGGTTCTCTCGCCCCAAAGGCGAGGGGTAATTAACGGCAGCTTAGTCTGCGGCTGTCGGAGATTCGGATCCCCACAATCAATAAACCCCTGCCTACCCTAGGCAGGGGGAATCTGTAGTACGCCTGACAAGCACGCGCGTATTCCCATCTCAATGGGGTGACGAAAAACACCCTACACAAATCTCCGTCAAGCATCCCGCAATTATCGGAGTCATAGTAAAGACACAAATATCAAATCCAATATAAAACCAATATGATATAAATCAGAACTATACATATAGACATCAAATCTATACATGTTAATAGCAGAAGTAAATGCATGCCAAATATTTTTAAGTCGTTGTGCGATGCGCATAACACTGCACAGTAACCATATACGTATATATCCTTTGTTTAATATGTACGTTCCGCCGTTTTGAAAACAATTTAGAAGGGTCCCCTTATTTTAAACGTGTCGTGTCATATCAGACACGTAGGTAAATACTGAGGCTATAGCTCACTTTTTGGAAATCCCTTCAATAACTATCCATGCATGCAAAATATATCCAGGTACTGCCCTCTGACTAGTCCTGCTCAGTACGAAAACAAATAGCAAATATCATAAAAACGTACTGGTCGATCCATAAGGAATAAATCCCAAAAATGTATATCAGAATACCCTGTGCATCTGGTGCGCACGGAAATCAAAATCCCTATATGTGCCATACATGTGCACAGAAACATCATCTAGGTGCAACGGGTGTGCACGAAACATCTGCCAAGGGAAACGGGTGTGCCTGACAGCAAAATCAGGTGCATCTGACATGCACAAGGAATCCCGATTTAGTGCATCTGGTGTGCACCAAAATCGTATCTCAAAACAGACGCTCAACACGCGCGAAAATCCAAATCAAATGCACGGAGTGCAAGAAATCAACATCAATATCAGAATCAAAATCGACGGTATACCATATGGCTCAATCCAAATCAGGTATACCGTGGTGTATAAGCTCATAACCATGTGCATCAGCGTGCACAAATCAAATCAAAACACTAAAAGTGCATGAAAATTATGCTGGAAGCATAAATCAAATCACCGGCATAAAATAGGCATGAAATCACAATCAATACCTCAAGCGTAATAACTATACGCAAAATATAAATACCCAGTAGGTGCAACCATGGTGCACGAAAATAAATATCATAAAACTCAGTCAGCAAGACTAAATCATGCGAATAGATCGCCCAAAATACCAAAATCCAAGGTGACGGATACGTGATAATCGAATCACAAAATCACAAATCATAAATACCGTCGTTGGTATATCTTCTTTCAAAGTCGGGAAGGTGTCGGTGCATCCAATACTAGCAGCGCAAGATATCTACTTGTCTCCTGCTCACGGTCTGGCGTCCTCCATCTTTGGGTCCTTATCTTCTCTGCGGATTACCTATCTCGCAATCAATCGGCTCATCGGCCCTGTCAGGTGTGCTAACGGGGACGATTCCGTTCTGGCACTTCTCTGGTCATCTGCGTCCTCAGCACAATATTTCCTCGGAAACTGGTCGCATCCCCACGCCTCTGTAGACATATCCAACCTTTAATCTTAACGGGGAGTAACAACAGCTCGTCAGCATCTCGCACGAACCTCTTGTCCCATTTGTCTATATCATCGTCTACTCCGATGTCACGTCTCTATCTGTGCACTGCAATTATTCTCGGCTACGGTCCATCCGAAGTCTCTCACACGGACTCGAAATCACGAGCTCGGTATCTTCATCACTCTGTAGAAGATATCTGGCCGAACGTGTCCTCGGAAACTCATCCGAACCTGCGGAGGTATACTCCATTCTCGTCCGTTCTTGATCAATTCACAACGCATCAGGGTGAGGTCCTCTATCCGAACCTGGTCAACTATCTCGTCGATGATGCCGAACTCTGGCCTGATGGGTGTGCGCAATATGACCACTCCTAGGTCCAGGTCTTCTCGTATATTATTCCAGAAAGGTCCTATCGAGGTCTCTCTCAAATCTCGTTTCTGCCGAATTGCCCGGAAGTTACCATCCTTCACTATATCTATTTCTTGTACTGGAACGGCTGCATACTCACCGTGACTCCTTCTGGAAGATGTATCCATAATCAATGCTTCTGCATGCGTATCACCTCTCTGGTGTCAGTGGAATGGCACGTCATCTCGTCGAAATCTCGTGCGGACCCTTTGCTCCACTTTATTCCAATGTCGACTGATTCAGACTCGTCTTCTCGTGGCTGTATGAACTGCGCTCCAACGGCTATGCTCGTATCTGGAGTCTCCCAAGCAGTGTATCCCATCACATAATATCCGAACGATGTCGAATTGTCACGACCCGCAGGGTACGGAACGTGACTGGCGCTTAAGTTTACGAAACGTCTAAAGACGTCCGTAAAATAAGTAAGCCAAAGCCCAGAAAACAAAACCAATTAAGCAAAAGAGTGAAGAAAACCCAATCAATTGAAAGCGAGTTTATCAAATAAGTCATGTAAAACCCTTTTTAAAAACAATACCAATTTTTCCGAAAATTTCGGCAGAGTCTCCTTTGTAAATACTGGCCCCCAAAATGGGTACAACAAAAATATATATGAATCCAACAAAATAGGGCATCCCCAAGCGGGAGCTAGCTCTTCGCCACAAGACGGTCATAAATCCCACGCAATATAAAACGACAGCATGCAAAATAATCATAATGAAGCATAAGAAAAACAGCATTTCGACTCAAGTGAGCTCGACCCCAAAATACAGCATAAAAGTCCACAAACCTCACAGTCTCATCTCTAAGTCAATATACAACAATACTGGTAGATACAGTAGATGGAGTGCACTAGATACAAAGAATATACAAGGTGGTACAAAAATAGTAACATAACCCACCTAAGAGCAAAACCTCGAGTCCAGGCAAAGGAGGCAAAAGAACAAGTGCGCCCGCCGCTACTGAACTGACGGAGCGGACCTGCAAAAGACTGTGGCACAACGGGGGTGAGTTGCCAACTCGTGAGTAATAAATAACACCTACAAAGGCTATTGTATGCATGCACACAAGCATCCTAGCATCTAAAATACAGGTATGAATGGGTGCACTAGCAGGTGTGTATACAACATCAGTGTACGAATATGTATGCAACATGAATATCTGAGGTCTCAATAGGTATATATAAGAAACATTTATCTCTTTTTGTTTTTGAAACTCTTTTAGAATGCCAGCATAATACTCAAAGAATCGACGAGAACCGGTGTCCAGCAACGACACCCAAAAGCTGTCTCAAATCTTATAAATGTATCTCTGGCCTCAGCCGTCCGGCTGACCCATCTCAAATATCAATATCTCATCATCTAGCGGCCACGGTCGGTATCCTCTGGATATCCGCCGTCCCAAACAGTCACCGGTAGGTAATCCGTCCCCTGCCAGGCTCAACGTCAACACCACATTCCTCTTGCCCCGGGGTACCTTACCGGGCCCACCATGTACCCGTGCCGGTTCCTCCACTCCTCGACACGGATTTCCAAAACCACAGCAAACTCATGGTGGACGACACTTACATCACTAGAAAACCGCAATTTACATATTTTAAAAATATAATAAGTTTAGAAATTTTGCGGCTTTCCCCCGAAATCCAGCAATATCATAAAATCTCAAGAAATCCTCATAAGTGCATATATCAGTGATAATGAATGCATATGGTATCAATAACCAAGTTGCGATGTGTGATTAATGGATTAAGCATGAACAATTAATATGATGAAGTACATGCACATGAATAGCAATCCTACGGTTTCATTTTAAGGAATTAAAGGCAATAGCACAAGTTTAAGTATCAATTAGTAAAAGGTTTAAATTTAAAGGTTATCTAGTGTGGTGGCATGGCAATTACCAGGGTGTGTGTGTAAGCATGAATAGTGCTCGTGCTGCATATAAAAACCCTGGCAATGGTGCAGGTGTCCTATAAAATGGTTTCGTATAGGTATGTCAATATAATGCATGGATGCAGCAAATAGTCAAATAAGTATTTCACCCCTAATTACTAACATCACTAAGGATCTTGTAAGTTACTAAAACTATTGGGCGGCTTGCGCCATCCAACGATAGTCCCCCGTAGATGTTACATCTACTCACCGGAATCCCTGGCTAGCTGTGTCCAATCACCGCCTTCCCCTTTCGCGCCGCGTATGACGTCTCCGCGACCGAACCTGGAATTTACATCAATACCAAACATAAGGTTACATATCAAGAACGACGCAAAACCCTAATGAAACTACTAATGTTCGCTAGCTAGGTACAACGTGCACAAAGTGCGCGGAACACACGCGAAATCGCAAAAACTGCCAAAAAAAACGCCGATTTGGTCGCCCGGCAAAACTAAAACCCGACTACTCAAAATTCCGCGCTCACGCATCCTAAACGTCATAGGAGATGCTAAAAACATCCCCAAGGTATCACAAATAATTCACCAATTAAATTTAACAAAAACCTAGTAAGCACAAACTAGCAATTTTGGTGCAAAAATCGAAAATTAACGATACGGTTATCACAATCCAACCACACAACAAGCAATCTACAAACACTATAATTACAACGCATTAGCAAAGATTCAAAACCTATTTTCCATAAACAACCATTACTTGAATTATATAACCTAGCAATTCTTAATCCAAACAATATATGAAAACCTTAAATTAACACTAATTTATAACTCAATTAGCAAGTTAACCTTCTAGATTAGGTTAGCAAAACAACTAGATAACAAATTAGATTTAATCAACTAAATAATGGTTTCTAAACCCTAATTCAACTCATTAATCATGCTTCACAACCCATTTTTCCATACATAAACCCTTTCTAGATTTTCCTAAACCAACAATTTACAACCAAAATTAAACTTTCAAAATTTAGTAGATTAGCATAGTTAAAGACCACATAACAAGGTAACCTCTTAGATTAGGTTGTGTAGGAACTAGATAGCAAAGTAAATTAATTAACCTAATAATGGATTTTCTAAACCCTAAATACAACTCAAGCCATGAACTATATATAAAAAAAACTAAATTAGAATTTAGCACAAAATTTAACTCTAATCAATTTAACTTAAGGAATTTAACCACAAGTGTTAATTGGGTCAAGATTATACCTCCAATTCTAGAGATCTAGCAAGATAATTTGCCTTCAAGGATGGCCCCCTTTGCCTCCAAGATCCAAGCAAGAATGTCTAAGGAGAAGCATGAAGAATGGGTTTGGAATTGTGAGGTTTAATTGGATTTTGAAGCATTTGGGGATTTCTTTTTCCTTTTTTTTTTTGATGCAAGGAGGTGGAACAATGGAGTGGAATGGAGTGGGGGGGGGGGAACTGCAGATTCGGCAGCAAGGGGATGGGGGGGAGTGTGTGTGTGTACTTGTGTTATATCATTTCCTTTCTAAGTCAACACCCATCTTAATTAATATAAAAAATGCAACCCATAACATATATCACATGAAATGAAATGGAGAAATGGAGGGGGGGGAAAACCTGCAGGTGGGCTCGGCCCATGGGAGGAAGGGAAAATGTGAGAGGTTGTAAAAAAAGAAAGCAAGCAAAAAGGCCCCCCACAAATTCATATTTGCAAGTTTTAGCTTAAAATTCAATAATTTCGCTTTCTATACTAAAAATTAGTTAAAAATCAAAATAAAATACTAAAAATTTATGTTACCACTAGATTTTAATTATCATAATTTTAAAGATTAAAATTGGCCCGGAAAAATTTGTATTTATCGCTAAATTAATGTATTTTCTTACCGGCTTAAAATAATATTAAAAATTGAAAAATTAGGGAAAATTTTTAAACGACCAGAATTTCATAATTAACTCATTAGCTACTGAAAACAAGCAATTACCTATCCATTTTAGGTATAATTAGTCCTAAACTGCAAAATAACGAGAAAGACGGTTTTCGGAAAAATACCGAATTTTCACCGAATTTCAGGAAAACCCCAAAACGACTTTTCAAGACGCTACAATCTTCCCCCCTTAAAGAAATTCGGTCCCCGAATTTAAAAATATAGCTACGCGTACCTTCGAAGAGACGGGGATATTTCTTCCTCATCTCGCCCTCGGTCTCCCAGGTAACCTCCTCGCTGCTCGGGCTACGCCAAAGGACCTTGACGGTTGGTATAATCTTCGACCTCAACTTCTTCACCTGCCGATCCAGGATGGCCACCGGCTGCTCTACAAAAGAAAGGTCGCGCTCTAGCTGGACTGTCGGGTGCTGAATCGCATGCGAAGGGTCGTGAAGGTACTTGCGGAGCATCGAAACATGGAAGACGGGGTGAACATCGGGAAAGCTGGGAGGAAGAGCCAAACGATAAGCAACAGCGCCAACCCGCTCGAGGATCTCAAAGGGACCTACGAATTTAGGGCTAAGCTTCCCCTTTCGCCCAAAACGCATCACGCCCTTCATCGGAGAGACTTTCAGAAAAACATGGTCGCCAACTGTGAACTCTAATCTGCGACGGCGCCTGTCTGCATAGGATTTCTGCCTGCTCTGAGCCGCTCTCATCCGGTCTCGGATCAACTGTATCTTCGCTGTCGTCTCCTCAACAAGCTGCGGCCCCAAAATGCTGCTCTCGCTGAGCTCTGTCCAACAGACGGGCGATCTGCATCTCCTCCCATACAATGCCTCGAAAGGTGCCATCTGAATAGTATCCTAGAAGCTGTTGTTGTAGGAGAACTCCACTAGAGGTAAATGACGATCCCAGCTACCACCAAAGTCTAAAACGCACGCTCTGAGCATGTCCTCGAGAGTCTGAATGGTCCGCTCTGACTGTCCGTCGGTCTGCAGATGAAACGCTGTGCTGAAGCTCAAACGAGTGCCCAAAGCCTCCTGAAGTCTCTGCCAAAGTCGGCTGGTGAACTGAGTGCCTCGATCTGACACGATACAAGTCGGTACGCCGTGTAGTCGCACAATCTCGTCAATATAGAGCTGAGCATACTGAGCGAAGCTGAAAGTGGTCTTCACTGGTAGGAAGTGAGCCGCTTTCGTCAATCTATCCATGATCACCCAGATGGAGTCGTACCCTCGACTGGTCCTGGGTAGACCCACAACGAAGTCCATCGAAATCTGTTCCCATTTCCACTCTGGAATGGGTAACGGCTGTAGCTCTCCTGCGGGCCTCTGGTGCTCGGCCTTGACTTGCTGACAAGTCAGGCATCTCGAAACGAACTCCGCAATATCCCTCTTCATCCCGTCCCACCAGTAGGTCTCTCTCATATCATGGTACATCTTGGTGGAACCGGGGTGGACACTATACACTGATCGGTGTGCCTCCTCAAGAATGTCGCGCCGCAATCCATCAGCATCTGGTACGCACAGTCTAGATCCATATCGTAAAATCCCCTGATCGTCAATCACGAACTCGGAAAATCTGCCCTGTCCCATCTGTGCCATGATCTCTGAGCAACGGTCGTCACTGCGCTGTGCCTCATATATACGGTCAAGCAACTGTGGGCGTGCACGAACATGCGCGAGCTGTCCCCCTGTCTGAGTGAACTCGAACTCAACTTGGCTGTCGCATAACATCTGCCAATCTGCTAACGACTGCCTCTGCACCGCGCACAAAAAGGATAGACTACCCCCGGGCCTCCTACTCAACGCATCTGCCACCACATTTGCCTTGCCGGGGTGATATAAGATCTCGCAGACGTAGTCTTTCACCAACTCCATCCAACGACGCTGTCTGAGGTTCAGGTCTCGCTGCTGAAATATGTACTTTAAGCTCTTGTGATCGGTGAATATCTGACACGACTCGCCATACAGGTAATGTCGCCAAATCTTCAGGGCAAAGACCACTGCAGCCATCTCCAAATCATGAGTGGGGTAGTTCTGTTTGTGCTTCTTCAACTGCCGAGAAGCATAAGCGATCACCCGGCCATGCTGCATCAATACGCATCCTAATCCCACTCGCGAAGCATCACAGTAGACAACAAATCCGCCTGATCCCGAAGGCAAAGATAATACCGGCGCCGTAGTCAAACAAGTCCGTAGCTGCTGAAAACTGCGCTCGCACTCCTCTGTCCAGACGAAAGGAACTCCCTTCCGGGTCAAGCCGGTCAACGGTGCAGCTATACGGGAGAAGTCCTGAACAAAACGCCTGTAGTAGCCCGCCAGGCCTAGAAAACTACGGATCTCAGTAACCGATGTAGGTCGGGGCCACTGCTGAACAGCCTCAATCTTCTTCGGGTCCACACAAATGCCGTCTCTCGTAACCACGTGACCCAAGAATCCGACGCTGTCCAGCCAGAATGCACACTTGGAGAACTTCGCGAACAGCTGGTGCTCCCTCAGAGTCTGTAACGTAATCCGCAAGTGCTGCTCGTGCTCCTCTCTGCTCCGGGAGTACACCAAGATATCGTCGATAAACACGATGATGAACAAGTCAAGATACGGCCTGAATGTACGGTTCATCAAATCCATGAATGCTGCTGGGGCGTTGGTGAGTCCGAACGACATCACCAAAAACTCGTAGTGGCCGTAGCGCGTGCGGAAAGCTGTCCTCGGTATATCCTCCTGTCGAACTCGCAGCTGATGGTATCCTGATCGCAAGTCGATCCTCGAAAAATACCCCGCACCCTGAAGCTGGTCGAACAAATCATCAATGCGCGGCAACGGATATCTGTTCCGAACGGTAACTTTGTTCAGCTGGCGGTAGTCGATACATAAGCGCAAACTTCCATCCTTCTTCTTGACAAACAGGACCGGAGCACCCCACGGAGAAACACTCGGTCGAATTAGCCCCTTATCTAACAAATCCTGCAACTGATCCTTCAGCTCTCGAAGCTCTGCCAGGGCCATCCGATAAGGCGGTATAGAAATAGGCCCCGAACCGGGAATCAAATCAATGCAGAACTCAACATCGCGCTCAGGCGGTAGCCCAGGTAGCTCATCAGGGAAAACATCAGGGAACTCACAAACTACCGGGACCCGGTCCAACGGAACCTCTGCAGCTCGAGTATTACAAATACACGCTAAGAATCCCTGACATCCCTTCCGCAAGAGCTGACCAGCGCGAAGAGACGAAATTAAGCTGGGAAGGGTGACACTGCGGTCTCCCTGAATAACAAGGACTGGCTCTCCCGGAAAGCTAAATCTGACTGCCTTCTCACGGCAGTCCACCGAAGCATAACAAGTGGCTAGCCAATCCATGCCCAGAAGCACATCAAAGTCCAACATATCGAGGAGAATCAAATCAACTGATGAATCCCTCTCCCCGATACGAACGGAACACAAACGAAATACAAACCGAGCGACAAACGACTCGCCTACCGGAGTAACAACAACAAGCGGCTGATCTAACGACGACGACTCACGGCCCAACATTGGTGCAAAGTGTGTAGATACGTACGAATGTGTGGAACCTGGGTCGAATAATACCCGTGCGTCGAAAGAACAAACTGGCAAGGTACCTGTCACAACGGCATTGGATGCCTGCGCATCCTGCGGTGTCAAAGCAAAAACTCGGGCCTGTCCTCCACCGATAGCGGGCTGACCTCGACCTCGGCCTCTGCCTCCTCGTCCTCTCTGAACAGGACCGCCGCGTCCACGGCCTCTCGGTGCACCTAACTGGCGTGGAGCATCGCCTGGGGTAGGAAGTAGGGCTCTCTGAGGAGGGGGTGGTGATGGTGGTAGGGTCACATGAGGAACTGTCGCTGCTCCCTGTCGTCTCGCCGGACAGTCTCTGACAAGATGGTGCAGACTCCCGCACCCAAAACACCCTGGCGACGGCTGCTGCCCCTGTGGATAAGAACCATATAACTGTCCCCGCCCAAATCCTCTGCCAGGCCTATCTCTCGGAAAGAATCTGGCGTGCTGCCTCTGAGACGGTACATCGGTGCGAATCCTCTTCGGCCCAGAAACGGCCGAAGTCTGTGATATGCGTGCCTCCATCCGCAATGCCGTATCCATAGCAGCTGAATAAGTGTCGTAGTGCTGGGCGCCAATGGCAAGATATAGCTGGGCATCAAGTCCCTGTACGAACCTCTTCACCATCTTCTCTTCGGTATCCACCAAATACTGAGCATATCGGGATAACTGTGTAAACTGGATGTCATACTCAGACACCGTCATCCCAGGTGTCTTGACTAAGGCCTCGAAGCTGCGAGCTCTGGCGTCACGAACGCTCTCTGGAAGGAAACGGGCTAGAAAGACCGCTGTAAACTCGACCCAAGTCATAGGCGGTAGACCTGCAGCTCGACCTCTCAAGACTGACTCCCACCATGTCTGCGCGAGACCCTCTAGTCGGAAACTCGCAAGCTCTACCCATCGATCATCCGAACATCTCAGCGAACGGCAGATCCTGGCTAAACTGTCAAGGAACGTCTGTGGGTCCTCCGCTGCCTCGATGCCGGTGAATACTGGAGGTCTCAGCCTCATGAAATCCTGTAGTGAAACCGGAATGGCCACGGTGGTAGTAGTAGGAGCAGGTATCATGGTCGTCTGTGATGTAGTAGGTACGTCATCCGGCCTCGGTGTACGACTGGCTGCAACTAGGGATCCTACCATCTGACGTAGCTCCTGCATGCCTCCCATCATCTGTCGCAACTCCTCCATACCGGTCTCGAGCCTATCCATACGGCCTGGGGAAGGTGGATCGGTCTGTCCCTGCGGCGTAGGCATACCACCCTGCTCAGTCCTAGTCTCGGACGAGCCAGCTCGAATCTCGTCTCTAGCGGCAGCCCTTTGTGCCCTCGTAGCCTTCGGCGGCATAGTGGCTGTTACAGGAAAACGGATAGTAAGGACAGTGCAATAGGATCATAGGATACACTGAATTGAAGAAGGAATTTTTCAAGCAAGTATATCCTAAAGTCACTTAGGCGGAGTACCGTATCGTAAGTATGCCGCGGACATACGCACGCTACGTTACCCTGCTTAAGTCACTTACTCCATCTACCAAGGGTCATCCTACACTCACAAAGGTAAAACCTATCGCTCTGATACCAACTTTGTCACGACCCGCAGGGTACGGAACGTGACTGGCACTTAAGTTTACGAAACGTCTAAAGATGTCCGTAAAATAAGTAAGCCAAAGCCCAGAAAACAAAACCAATTAAGCAAAAAAGTGAAGAAAACCCAATCAATTGAAAGCGAGTTTATCAAATAAGTCATGTAAAACCCTTTTTAAAAACAATACCAATTTTTCCGAAAATTTCGGCAGAGTCTCCTTTGTAAATACTGGCTCCCAAAATGGGTACAACAAAAATATATATGAATCCAACAAAATAGGGCATCCCCAAGCGGGAGCTAGCTCTTCGCCACAAGGCGGTCATAAATCCCACGCAATATAAAACGACAGCATGCAAAATAATCATAATGAAGCATAAGAAAAACAGCATATCGACTCAAGTGAGCTCGACCCCAAAATACAGCATAAAAGTCCACAAACCTCACAGTCTCATCTCTAAGTCAATATACAACAATACTGGTAGATACAGTAGATGGAGTGCACTAGATACAAAGAATATACAAGGTGGTACAAAAATAGTAACATAACCCACCTAAGAGCAAAACCTCGAGTCCAGGCAAAGGAGGCAAAAGAACAAGTGCGCCCGCCGCTACTGAACTGACGGAGCGGATCTGCAAAAGACTGTGGCACAACGGGGGTGAGTTGCCAACTCGTGAGTAATAAATAACACCTACAAAGGCTATCGTATGCATGCACACAAGCATCCTAGCATCTAAAATACAGGTATGAATGGGTGCACTAGCAGGTATGTATACAACATCAGTGTACGAATATGTATGCAACATGAATATCTGAGGTCTCAATAGGTATATATAAGAAACATTTATCTCTTTTTGTTTTTGAAACTCTTTTAGAATGCCAGCATAATACTCAAAGAATCGACGAGAACCGGTGTCCAGCAACGACACCCAAAAGCTGTCTCAAATCTCATAAATGTATCTCTGGCCTCAGCCGTCCGGCTGACCCATATCAAATATCAATATCTCATCATCTAGCGGCCACGGTCGGTATCCTCTGGATATCCGCCGTCCCAAACAGTCACCGGTAGGTAATCCGTCCCCTGCCAGGCTCAACGTCAACACCACATTCCTCTTGCCCCGGGGTACCTTACCGGGCCCACCATGTACCCGTGCCGGTTCCTCCACTTCTCGACACGGATTTCCAAAACCACAGCAAACTCATGGTGGACGACACTTACATCACTAGAAAACCGCAATTTACATATTTTAAAAATATAATAAGTTTAGAAATTTTGCGGCTTTCCCCCGAAATCCAGCAATATCATAAAATCTCAAGAAATCCTCATAAGTGCATATATCAGTGATAATGAATGCATATGGTATCAATAACCAAGTTGCGATATGTGATTAATGGATTAAGCATGAACAATTAATATGATGAAGTACATGCACATGAATAGCAATCCTACGGTTTCATTTTAAGGAATTAAAGGCAATAGCACAAGTTTAAGTATCAATTAGTAAAAGGTTTAAATTTAAAGGTTATCTAGTGTGGTGGCATGGCAATTACCAGGGTGTGTGTGTAAGCATGAATAGTGCTCGTGCTGCATATAAAAACCCTGGCAATGGTGCAGGTGTCCTATAAAATGGTTTCGTATAGGTATGTCAATATAATGCATGGATGCAGCAAATAGTCAAATAAGTATTTCACCCCTAATTACTAACATCACTAAGGATCTTGTAAGTTACTAAAACTATCGGGCGGCTTGCGCCATCCAACGATAGTCCCCCGTAGATATTACATCTACTCACCGGAATCCCTGGCTAGCTGTGTCCAATCACCGCCTTCCCCTTTCGCGCCGCGTCTGACGTCTCCGCGACCGAACCTGGAATTTACATCAATACCAAACATAAGGTTACATATCAAGAACGACGCAAAACCCCAACGAAACTACTAATGTTCGCTAGCTAGGTACAACGTGCACAAAGTGCGCGGAACACACGCGAAATCGCAAAAACTGCCAAAAAAAACGCCGATTTGGTCGCCCGGCAAAACTAAAACCCGACTACTCAAAATTCCGCGCTCACGCATCCTAAACGTCATAGGAGATGCTAAAAACATCCCCAAGGTATCACAAATAATTCACCAATTAAATTTAACAAAAACCTAGTAAGCACAAACTAGCAATTTTGGTGCAAAAATCGAAAATTAGCGATACGGTTATCACAATCCAACCACACAACAAGCAATCTACAAACACTATAATTACAACACATTAGCAAAGATTCAAAACCTATTTTCCATAAACAACCATTACTTGAATTATATAACCTAGCAATTCTTAATCCAAACAATATATGAAAACCTTAAATTAACACTAATTTATAACTCAATTAGCAAGTTAACCTTCTAGATTAGGTTAGCAAAACAACTAGATAACAAATTAGATTTAATCAACTAAATAATGGTTTCTAAACCCTAATTCAACTCATTAATCATGCTTCACAACCCATTTTTCCATACATAAACCCTTTCTAGATTTTCCTAAACCAACAATTTACAACCAAAATTAAACTTTCAAAATTTAGTAGATTAGCATAGTTAAAGACCACATAACAAGGTAACCTCTTAGATTAGGTTGTGTAGGAACTAGATAGCAAAGTAAATTAATTAACCTAATAATGGATTTTCTAAACCCTAAATACAACTCAAGCCATGAACTATATATAAAAAAAACTAAATTAGAATTTAGCACAAAATTTAACTCTAATCAATTTAACTTAAGGAATTTAACCACAAGTGTTAATTGGGTCAAGATTATACCTCCAATTCTAGAGATCTAGCAAGATAATTTGCCTTCAAGGATGGCCCCCTTTGCCTCCAAGATCCAAGCAAGAATGTCTAAGGAGAAGCATGAAGAATGGGTTTGGAATTGTGAGGTTTAATTGGATTTTGAAGCATTTGGGGATTTCTTTTTCCTTTTTTTTTTGATGCAAGGAGGTGGAACAATGGAGTGGAATGGAGTGGGGGGGGAGAGGAAACTGCAGATTCGGCAGCAAGGGGATGGGGGGGAGTGTGTGTGTGTACTTGTGTTATATCATTTCCTTTCTAAGTCAACACCCATCTTAATTAATATAAAAAATGCAACCCATAACATATATCACATGAAATGAAATGGAGAAATGGAGGGGGGGGGGAAACCTGCAGGTGGGCTCGGCCCATGGGAGGAAGGGAAAATGTGAGAGGTTGTAAAAAAAGAAAGCAAGCAAAAAGGCCCCCCACAAATTCATATTTGCAAGTTTTAGCTTAAAATTCAATAATTTCGCTTTCTATACTAAAAATTAGTTAAAAATCAAAATAAAATACTAAAAATTTATGTTACCACTATATTTTAATTATCATAATTTTAAAGATTAAAATTAGCCCGGAAAAATTTGTATTTATCGCTAAATTAATGTATTTTCTTTCCGGCTTAAAATAATATTAAAAATTGAAAAATTAGGGAAAATTTTTAAACGACCAGAATTTCATAATTAACTCATTAGCTACTGAAAACAAGCAATTACCTATCCATTTTAGGTCTAATTAGTCCTAAACTGCAAAATAACGAGAAAGACGGTTTTCGGAAAAATACCGAATTTTCACCGAATTTCAGGAAAACCCCAAAACGACTTTTCAAGACGCTACACGAATCATCCGATCGATTTGTCAGAACCTCATATTCCCCCAAGAGATCAACATCTTGAGTACAGTTTAACAGTATTCCAGTACATGCCACAGCACCTGTGGACCAGCCGTAGAAGGGCAAACCCAAGCCTCACAAATGGCACCGCTAAACTGCCGCAAACCCTAAGGTTCGGAGGCGTTCCATGGTCATTACGTCGAGTTAGGGTTTCATTCTTCTAGAGGGTCCATAGCATTACTTGCATTGTCCTCCGAATACTTTAAACTTGGAATCGGGTTCCTGACATTCGATCGTCTCTATCAACTCTCAATGAATCTACGTGAAGTCGTCTCTAGCTGGAATCAATCTATCTGATGATCTCGCATCGGGGTAAGCGAACGAACTACATGTCCTAGTCATTCATCCTTGGATGACTAGCGACCTTCCATCATATCTCTAAGTATATACTTATGCTGCAGTAGCTCCAACATCTAGGCGATATCTCGTCATTTGCAGCAGCAACTGGCTCATTCGTCTGTACGCTGAACAGCGCCTCAATCATCATGAATAAGCGATATATCAATGGTCATCACACTCTGGCTGGCCTCTTGCAGTAGTCCGATCCTCTGGTGCCGATCAGCACATTCGGGAAATCTCGTAAAGGCGATCTGTCAAACGCTCATGGCGCGAAAACACAGTAAAACGAAGCCTCTATGCAATCGTACATCTCTGGAATCACGCCTTGGTCAGTCCTCGTCCGTGACGAGCTCAAGCTGACGTAACTCTAGCCGTAGCTCTCTCTGCCGTGTAATCGTGACAGCAACATCATAACCAGTATCGATGAGGATAGATCATAGGAATGAATATAATACTGGGCAAGGAAATGTACATCCTAAGGTTTCTTAAGCGGAGTAGCGTATCGTAAATATGCCGCGGAACATACGTACGGTACGTCACTCTACTCAAGCTACCTACTCTATCAACCAAGGGTCATCCTACGCGACGAAGGTTCGGGTATAATACCCCCTCGACTAAGTCTAAGTTCCGTAAGGTCAAGCCTAAGTTCCGTATATATATAAACACTCTAGGCTCCACATGGTCAAACTTAGACTTGAACCAAGGTTAACCTAGCGCTCTGATACCAACTTTGTCACGACCCAAAATAGCACGTGACTGGCACTTGAATCATATGAAGCCTATAGGACCTCATCTAACTCAAATAAGCTAAAAGCCCAGAAATCTAAAACCATTTTAAGGAGTAAATAAGAAAACTAGTTTTTAAGAAGTAAGGAAAACATGTTTTAAAAACAAGGTTTTTAAATGAGTAAGCCGAATATGCATTTTTAAAATCTATATTCTTTTCTGAAAATTTCGGCAGAGTTTCTTTTGTAAATACTGGCCCCGAACGGGGTACAACAAGAATAATATATATGCACAATGAAAAGGCATCCCCAAGCGGGAGCTAGCTCTTCGTCAATCGACGGTCACAACCACGCAAGCAATATAATATATAACGCCAAAGGGCGAGGATCAAACTCAAAAGAAAACTCAAAATCAGCATGAAAACCATAATACTACAACACGCGACTCTAAGGTCGAACTAATACATAACTGGCTTTCTAAGTCTGAAACAATATACAAGTTTTGGTTGATGGAATTACTAGATACAAATGAATAAAATAATACAAGGGTGGTCACGATGCGAGTGAACCCACCTACCAATGCAATCACCCAGAAAGGGAGCCGTGTTCCAGAAAAGCCGCAATGAAACCTGTACGACAAAACCCGCAAGAACTGTGGCACAACGGGGGTGAGTTGCCAACTCGTGAATAGAAAACATCGCAGAGTAGAAATCGTATGCATGACATAATCCTAGGTCAATACGATCAGTAATAATATATTCTCAATATGAATAAGTCTGAAGCATGATAAGGTGGCTAGGGTAAACATCTGTACATAAGTGTAGTACCAAAAGCTCGTGTCAGTGCCTCAGGTAGCAATATATCATAAATATGAGGTATGATCAACGTAATCAATGTCAACTATATCAGGAAGTCTAATAGTATGTGGATATCATCCAACTATGTGATCAATGTTTGTATGTATGTGGATCTCGTCCACGTGTCACCCAATGACAATAAGCATCATGCATGTAAATATCAGAAACATATGCATGGAAGTATGAGGATGTAAATCAACATGTGTCGCTCGCGACATATCAAAATCATGGAACCTGAGTGTCTAGTATTGACACTCGAAAACATCATGAAACCTGTGCCTATCATCAGCACGTAAATCCTCATATATATGGGGCTCCGTCAGTACGGATCAGCCCACATCATCTCTCAACTCCGGTCGGTATCCTCCGGATATGCGCCGAGCTCAAACACAATCACTGGTAGGTAGTAGTCCCTCTGCCAGGCTCAACGTCTACTACACAGCGATCCGTTCTCGCCCGGGAGTACCATACCGGGTCCACCATGTACCCGCAATCGGCCCCATCCGCCTCCTCGAATCGGGTTTCACATGTCGCTCTCAGCACCGAGAAAACACATGGTGGACGCACTGAAATATCATATCAAGGGTAACCAGGTTTTTAAAACAATTACATACTCACTTTTGAAATATCCATGGTTTCCAAATCCAGAAATATCATGGAAACAACATATCTCAATGCGTATAATCAAAAGCATGATGTATGCGACATGTAAAAGAAATGTAAGCATATCAGTATATCATGCAATGTGGAATAGTAATATGTACATATTGAGGGAAACCGCTCTTTTAAAATGAATCAGTTTTAAAGAGTATCTTGTGGTTCCCAAATCTCCAAATCAAGCGAGAAATTATCTATGTATGTGCAAATGAGTATGTGTACAAGTATGAGTGTACAATATGTGAGTACACGAATATGGATGTACAATCGGTGTGTGCACAAGTATGCCATGCAAGGGTCATATCCTGAATGCAACAGTACTACGGTATAGTGACATGGCAATTATCGATGATGAAGTGTGTGAGCCGGCAAGCAGGTGTACGTGGAACATATGCATCATCGATAATGGTGCTGGTTTCCTAACAGCATGATTTTTATATAACAATAATCATTTGCACATGCAATGCGATGCGAATAACAAGAATATGCAGAAATCGACTAATAAATGTAACAGTGATGCATCTGCATCAATATAAAAAGGTCATACAGTTTACCATTTGAAATAAGACAAATCGGGGTTTTTAGTAAAATAAGGGCTACGGTGTTTTTAAGAAAAGATGCGTCTTTTGAAAATATCCGTAGAATCCTTTTGCATGTCTTTAAAATACTTCTGATTCGTTAGTTTTGAAATAGGTATGATATCGGCCTAGCCTAACATCTACTAGCAAAACTACAGCTCTAACTAGCAAGTCAAACAGGAGGTATATGGAAACCACCTAAATCTGAGTTGATATATATATATATATATATATATATAATAGTCGATGATCCCGCCTCAAAGGTACCGCGTACGATACAATATCATATGACATCCTCGAGTCATGAGTGCGGATCTATCATCAATATAAAGCTCGTACGGTAAATCGTCGTACGGTATCCCAAAAGCTGGGTACAGGTCAATATCACATTCATCTCATCAATTATCAGGTATCCTTATCATCATATCTCATGATCTGGGGTACTGATCTAAGTCTAGTACAAATCAATACCATCTAGGTAATTATGAATGCATGTGTGAAACACACGTCCAAAGGCCCGCTAAAATCACATGTCGTATCCCAAATACGAATCACAATATATCACCGACCTCATGGCATTATGCCCAAACTCAATCGACTCATCTCCAAACATTATACACTATTTTCGTCACCTAAGTATATGTATAACGAATATGCAGGTGTTGTTGGAGATAGTGCCCTCAGAGTCAATTATTAGGTCACAGGTACGTGATTGTAATGATTGAGAGAGGACCTATCCCGGTAGGACAGTCTTACTCGAGATGATAGTATGCTATCTGGTTTACCTTTGTCATCGTGTACTGTTTTAGGTGACCTGACACGTCGCTATTACACGTTGATAGAGCCCCTAGGATTCTTGCTTGACCACCAGCAGTATGAGGGCGATCATATAAGTGGGAGCTGGGGTCTACAAGCATATCCTTAAAAGGTCCCTAGTCGTTGGAGTTTCGAGACCGGGCATCGATACTCCATTAGTAGACTAGTGTATACAGTCGAGACCCCGACGAGGGGCGGTGGCCAGTCTCACAAGCCACTGGTGTCAGTTGGATCACCTAAGATGTATACAGGTGCTCATTGGGTTATGAGTACACCGGACAGGACTCGCCGGGAACATGCTAGTTGGTCATATACCAGACGTCAGATGGCAGTTCCCTGGTGACATGTGTGCAGGTTAGTTCATCGACCTGGGGATCGTCATTTGTCTCGTGTGAGTTCCCACTGTACTTTGATTACTACCCTACCACGGCTCAAAGGAGTCGTGCAAACAGGTTTTAGTTGGGTACAGTCCCGAGCCACATGGAGGCAGTGAGCGTATCTTCAGGGGTTCGTCTCTCCCGGTATTGGGGGTGAGGTCGTGCTGTGTCTAGGAGAGCCATTACACAAAGTCCTTGGCCAAGGCAAGGAGATTTACTGGTAGGTATTCCAGTAGTATCTCAGGGTGTTCTGGGCTACACTCCGACACGACTTGTACCGCTTTTGGGGGTCTGACTTTTACCAACCCCCTAGGCCCGCCATGCGATACTCATAGACGAACAGACCGGACTGCACGGATATTGTCACTGACAGGCTCAGTAGGGTGTCAGGATGAGTTCGCTCATCGACGTCCCTTTTGGTCAATAGCTGGTGGCCCGTCACGTATTGGCTTATACCTCTGACGTGCTAGTGGTTAAATCCACAGCCATAGTATTGACGAGTCTTTAGAGTCCACCACACTTTCAGTTACTCAGCTTTCGGGCGAAACGCTGTAGAGGCCGTATGGAGATATGGCAGGGTCCGATCAGATACGTGCGGTATTGCACGGATCAGGATCGGACGGTTTGTACTTGTAGCCGTATAGGTATATGGCAGGGTTCGATCAGATACGTGCGGTATTGCACGGATCAGGATCGAACGGATATTACTAGCCGGCTTTGGTTTAAGCCGGTACTAGTTTAGTACAGTGTAGATTTTGTCTCTCTGCATTTGTATCCGGACGGAATACAGATGCGGGTGTGTATGCACAGTATTGGGGTTTTCCTGTAATTTATTACAGGACCAGTTTTCTGGAGTTGCCAGTTTGCATTCCGTTCCGGCCGGTTTTCCTTTGTTCTTTCCCGGCCGGACTTTTCCGATGGAGGGTGTTATTTGCAATTGTGCAGATAACATTTGTGGAGGGGGTTTCTTGTAAAAGATTGATTATGATAGCTTTCATTTCTTTTCAACCATGCTTTTGCTTTATGAGATTTGATTGTGATAAAGTGAGGGTATGGGTTCAATAGTATGAAGCATGGTGTATGTTTCTTTGTCTCTTGATGTGGTCACCCTTTCTACATCTCCTACACTCACCTCCCTTCTTGCTTCATATATTGTTTTTCCACCACCATTCTTCTCACTTGATGAAAGAAGCTTTTCCATGGTTGAGAGAAAGAAAAAGATGAGAGTTTTCATTCTTGAGAGTTTCATTTCTTGATCTCATTTCATGTTAAGAAAAATGCAAGCACCATTTTTCTTATCTTGTTTCCTCCATCATCTACAAATGGCAACAAACTCCAAAGTGAGACATGCACTCTACACTACACTTCCTACAGCAAACCTTGGACGCGTCGATTCGCCAGCTTCGCGCCCGAGTTGCCTCGGTATTGAGGTGGGAGCCCGTAAAAGCTACAGGCGATGTGGTGCCCTTTCCGACGAGGAGGAGACGGACGGAGATCCCGCGAGGAGATCGGAGTGGAGATGAAGACCGGAGGACTCGGATCAGTCGGTACATCTCTTTCCCTTTCTTGTTAGTTAGCTAGACTAGATTAATGGTTACGATCCGGAGTTTAGTGCGCGGTGGTGCCGGTTTGCAAAGTCCGCAAAATTTAAGTTTATCACCGTTTCCGCATTCCGGCGTCGGATTGACGGCCGGGGCGCCTCCGTGCACTTACAGTGGTATCAGAGCCTCCCCATTAACTTAGTCTAGCTTTGTGTAATGTGTTTTTAGTTCCGATCGATCGAAATGTCCAAAAACCCGTATTTGCCCACATCAGTTTTCTGTTGGAAATTTTTGGTGTCGGAAAATTTTTCAGGTTGTAAAATATTGATGTACTAAAAATTATAAGACCACTGTTCAAATTCGATCCACTGATCTTCTGACAAGACCGCGGAAGGGCGGCCAAACCCCACTTGTGGCCGCGCTTCCGCGGCAGAATTAAGGAATCAGTGGGTTGGGTTTCTACAGTGGGCTTCTGGGAATATTTTAGGGTTTCTGGAACATTAACATTGGGCCAAGTGTTTCTTTAACTGCTACAGTATTGCTTTGGGGCCCGCTTGTTAAAATTTGATTGATCGGATATTTTAAACACATTTTTCACAGTATTTACATTATATCTGCGACCGTGAATGTCACTCGATCGGTAAATCCTGTCTAACTGCTATAGCCCTGTTAGACGGATTTGCGAACGTGATTTTCACGTTGATGTTCTATGTTTATGCTGTGATGTTGCGGATCGGTCGTGGGGATAGCCTGGATGCAATGCTAGTTCTGTGCTGTTGTATTATGTACATTTGATATTGCGGGGCGAGCGTCCGACATGTGGACTGCCGTCACTGCCTGATTGTATTATTCTTTTGGGGCACGACCTGGTTGCGGTCGATGCACCCGGTGTATGTATATTTTACATTCTGTACTAGGATTACCCCGCGGAGGGGTGCACGGATAGCCGGGTTCTAGAAGGCAACAAGCCCGCATCTCATGGCATTGAGACGGAGGGGGCTTCACTCCAGGATTGGCTGGCTATTCGCCGCACTCGTAGGGGGTATAGGATTTCATTGCACAAGCTATCCACACGACCAGGGGAACGTCGGGTTTCAGTAGTGGCTCTATGAAACCCGGGGATCCCAGAAATCTGTATTGTTCTGTGATGCTGTACATTTCTGTGATGTTGCATTTTAT
This sequence comes from Agapanthus africanus, assembly GCA_030015575.1. NCBI lineage: Eukaryota > Viridiplantae > Streptophyta > Magnoliopsida > Asparagales > Amaryllidaceae > Agapanthus > Agapanthus africanus. Next base: position 312,887,699 of record JASDDO010000018.1, on the reverse strand, counting down.
TCACGCCTTGAGCGAAATACTATATATTGGTATATATATTAGTAGATGTTGTATATGTTTTTCACCCGCGCTAGTCCAGTCCCCTCTCTGCCGTTAGTAAGCTAACCTAACGGGTGATGACGGGACCCAGTGGCGAATGCGGATGGCATATACGTACGTCAGTATATTTTCGTTCTTTTTGGTGTGATCAATTGATGGGACTGCGTTGATTCGGATCAATGCAACTTAAAACAAACCTAATCTGATGTTGTTGGAACACTTTTCAAAAAGCTGTTATTGCAAGGACGTTTACTTTTGTTTTGCATCGTGGTATTCATTGGAATATCCTGCTCCTCAGTCGACGAGGCAAGGGCCGAGATCCCTTCACCGGGAGTGACCCCTTGGACAGAAGTTTGCGTCAGGGCATTAACTTCACTATAGCCAATTACTTTTGCTTTGCACAGTGATATTCGGTTATGAATATCCAGCACCCCATTCTACGGGGAAAGAGCCGAGATCCCTTCACCGGGAGTGACCTCTTTAGTAAAGGTTTTCGTCACTATATTTTCTAAAAAGCTATCCGTTCCTTCAACGATATCAAGTTCACTACGTTAAAGGTTTTCGCCAGAAACCATTCGTAGCCCTCCGTCGTTTCATATGGGTAGTCAATAGTATTCAAGCTGTGTTTGTTGGCCTTAGTCAAGGCACAGTGTTTGGTAGCTATTGGGTATTCAAATGCTGCATAGATAGATGCGTTGGTTTGGGACAGTCGTATAGCCTTGTTGGCCTTAGTCAAGGGCTTGTACGGGTGGGTTCAAATCAACCTGGACAATGACGGGTAGAACTTGACATGTGACTTATGATTTGTTGGCCTTAGTCAAGGTCATAAGAGCATGGGGCAGAAATCACATCGGGAGTTTCAAAAGAACTGAAACTTGCCAGATATGCGCATACCTTCTGGAGTGTGATAGCGTGAGCGGATTCCGTCACGTTATCATGCGATGAGAGTTGGATCCCGATTCCCACTGATGAGTCAGTTTACTCCTCGGGTGACCCCGACTAATTCTTCTTTCAGGTTTGGAGGAGAGTTTGAGGTACAGTGGGAGGTTTCCAGATTAGATAAATTGGTAACCATTCTGATCTAGGTTAGAGTGCACGCTGAGTGTTTCTTTTCTCTCTCTCTTTGGCAGCGACCATTGACCCGACCCTAAGACTATGACTCAGTGACCAAATTGACCGAACCTTCTAAACACTGGCTTTTGGATTGTCAAAGTTGCGAACCTCATTGCCACTCCTACTTTTACCCTTTTCTCCAGGACACCCCGTTTTACTACGAACGTCCACTTCCATTGGACAAAGCCATCGTATGGTTAGATACGAACTCGAAAGAATTTATTCGAGGATGGTTTCAGGTTCTGGGGGAAACGGATAGGATTATTCAGTTGTCTTTTCCTTTTACCCTCTCTCAGGTTACGAGTACTCCTTGGTTTAGGGGTAGTACACCTATTACGCAAATTGGATTGTCTTCTTCCAAACCTTAGGCTGGTGCCGACCGGTAGGGAATGAAGAAAACCAATTAGCATAACGATGGTGTGCAGAAGGTATTAAGTTCAGACAAAGCAAGGGATTAGTAAGAGGGCAAAGTAAATTGCAACAGATATTCACGACCAAACCAAATATTTCGTTACCACTCCCACATCACCTTTGTATTTCTCCAGGACACTCCGTATCACTACGAAGATCCACAGTTTATTTGGATACTCCATCGTATGGTTATATACGAACTCGAATGGAACTTGTTCCAGTTCGGGGATGGATTCTGGTCCAGGAGAAATAGGAATAAAGTACATTCAAGTGTCTTTTATCTTCACCTTCTCTCGCGTTGCGAGTGCTCCTAGGATTAGGACAGTACACCCTTTATGCTTTTTGGATAGTCTTCTTCCAAACCATAGGCTGGTGCCGAACGGTAGGGAAGGAAGAAAACCATTTGGCCTAAAGGGGTGTACAGAAGGTAATGAATGAAGGGATTTGGAGAGGTGGCAAAGAATTATACGGTTATAGTTGTGAATCTGGATACTGGAAGAGGCATTACTAAGAATACCAGGATACCCCATCGAAACATTTCAATGTTTCAGTTTCACTGTGTACTATTAAAAGAAAACTGATTTCCCAATTAGACACTTACTCCAGGGTATGTATTTACCAGGTACGATTCTCACATCTGTATGGTTTTACAGATGATGAGTGGGAGTAGGTTATTGGGAATTGGGTGATTATCCTCATTATATCGGGATTCGTTGTAATCGGTGATATTTGAGGAAATCACCTGGCCTGTTTGCCGGTCGGCAAATATTTGGTTTTGAATATCCGCTGTTATGCACCAATTTCAAATTGATATATCTGTACGTCTATTTTCATAGAGTGAGATATACCTTTCTGAAATTATGTCTACGACATTTACCTATATCAGTGGATGGTTAGGTAAGGAGCATTAAACAGCGGTGTAATTCTTCTTAACTATAAGTACAGTTTTCAACCTACGGCACACAGTGAATGAGTTATCAGACTCAAGGGACTTATACAGAGTATTGTATGTTGTCCAGGGTCCATCAGGACAGAGGGGTAGATCCTCGTACTATATTCGGTTTACTTATGACTTCTCTAGTTTTTAGACCGGTGTTTCGTGGAAACACAGGGTCCGAATTTTGAGAAGTTACAGGTATTTGAATAGAGTAGAGAACCAGGTGTAGCAAGTATCGGGATTCTTCAAAGAGATCGAAGATGTAGATACTTGTGGTATTCAGTTGAAAGTGATGATTAAGAGAACTTGCTTCTCTTTCAGGTTACTCATAATTGGAAGTGTTCCTAAGTTGAGTAACGCTGATCCGCCTCCTTCCATTTAGTTGACATGCGCTGGGGACAGCTGCATGATTTGAATCTGGTTCAATTAAATCTGTGCCTCTGTTTCTATATTGGATATAGAACAGTTCATATCTTAACGATGTTAAGGTACGGGGAGTTGTCCGGTTTATGATTAAAACCAGACACTGGACAACTCAAGGCACGTTTCTGTAATGGCTGTTTGTGGGTTGACCCAGGCTATGACGAGGGTTGACTTTCTACCATCTGGATGAACAATAGCAATATTGTTCTAGACTCGCCACAGTTTTATTAAAAATGGATTTTTTCAGAAAACAGTAGTGGGAGTATGGTAGAACTGGAAGTGATTCCAGAACCACAAACGATTACTGAAGATTTGATAAGGAACCTAAAGATTCAATCTGATTTGACATTCCATTGGCCACTCCGCAGATAAGGTGGGTAACTTCAGGCACCCGAGAGGTACTCCGGTAGCCTCAAGGACGGTGACAGGGAAGTTCTTGTTTACCCACAATAGCCATTGCTGTTGTTCCAGGTTACGAGACCCAGCGGGAGGATGAGTATAGCGTCGTTCTAAAACTAGTTTTAAAAGTGTACGTGTATATGACTCTGCCAGAGGGTTGTCGTAGTCAGTGGGAGCAGCGGAAGCATTGGTGGACAGGTAGCTTATGTCTATTTATAGACTAAAGCAGATGTAGCGGAGATAGATCATCTATTTCTGACGTGACAGTCATAGGTTTGACTTCATCAGAATAGGAGATGGATCTGTTGAGAAGGTAGTAGGATGTGATGTCATGGTATTTGGATGATATACACAGAGTAGGAAAAGAAACTCCTACACTATGATCGGTTATACTTTGGTCGTCACACAGTGGTTTCTCCACAAAGGAAATGGATTATATATCTGACATACTGGTTACTAGATCTATGGTTTTAGATCTAGATTTGGGTGGTTTCCCAATCAGGGTACTTTGACAGCATTCTAAGAGTATTTAGGATGGACGACTCCTGGCACGGTAGTGTACCTGCAGGTAATGGAGTCACCCTCTCCAAAGGTGTCTTACAGACTAAAGGGGAGAGGGGCGTGCATGATTGGCAGATCACTTGCTCAGGCAATTGAGTTAATCATGAGATGTCAAGTACCACACCAGATGTTGTTCTTGCACTAGATGCAATAAGTTGACATTAATCCAATCCTGGAGAAACAGTCGGAAGCAGTTTTAGAACATAAGTGGATGTTCTAGGGATATGATAACGACAGCCTCATTGAGGAGACAGTTATCATTCCAGGCTTCCAAGGTGACATGGACGACAAGGAGGTTGTCAGAGTTATAGTTTTCCTTCTGATGAGGGGCAGTATTTTGGACAGGTGGTCCAAGGCAATACTGAGGGAGGCATGGCGCGCAGGATACTGATTAAGTTCAGTTGACGATACAGTCTAAGAAGTTTGGATTTGGAGTTCATTTATGAGCTATGTCCCATCAGACATCCAGACACATTCTAAGACAGGTATTGCTCATTTCGGGAGATGGGTTTCTCCGCGAACTTGAGATATAGAGAGACATAGAAAGAAACAACTAAGCGGATCCACTCACTGAGGCTATTCCTCGAACGCAATAGTTCCGCAAACGAGCTTTGTGAGACTGACTAGTAGAGGAGTTGGATGTTCGGTATCACACGGGTTGTGAGTATGCGACATCGCAATAATTAGCCTTGAGTGCAAGTGGGAGATTGTTGGAGATAGTGCCCTCAGAGTCAATTATTAGGTCACAGGTACGTGATTGTAATGATTGAGAGAGGACCTATCCCGGTAGGACAGTCTTACTCGAGATGATAGTATGCTATCTGGTTTACCTTTGTCATCGTGTACTGTTTTAGGTGACCTGACACGTCGCTATTACACGTTGATAGAGCCCCTAGGATTCTTGCTTGACCACCAGCAGTATGAGGGCGATCATATAAGTGGGAGCTGGGGTCTACAAGCATATCCTTAAAAGGTCCCTAGTCGTGGGAGTTTCGAGACCGGGCATCGATACTCCATTAGTAGACTAGTGTATACAGTCGAGACCCCGACGAGGGGCGGTGGCCGGTCTCACAAGCCACTGGTGTCAGTTGGATCACCTAAGATGTATACAGGTGCTCATTGGGTTATGAGTACACCGGACAGGACTCGCCGGGAACATGCTAGTTGGTCATATACCAGACGTCAGATGGCAGTTCCCTGGTGACATGTGTGCAGGTTAGTTCATCGACCTGGGGATCGTCATTTGTCTCGTGTGAGTTCCCACTGTACTTTGATTACTACCCTACCACGGCTCAAAGGAGTCGTGCAAACAGGTTTTAGTTGGGTACAGTCCCGAGCCACATGGAGGCAGTGAGCGTATCTTCAGGGGTTCGTCTCTCCCGGTATTGGGGGTGAGGTCGTGCTGTGTCTAGGAGAGCCATTACACAAAGTCCTTGGCCAAGGCAAGGAGATTTACTGGTAGGTATTCCAGTAGTATCTCAGGGTGTTCTGGGCTACACTCCGACACGACTTGTACCGCTTTTGGGGGTCTGACTTTTACCAACCCCCTAGGCCCGCCATGCGATACTCATAGACGAACGGACCGGACTGCACGGATATTGTCACTGACAGGCTCAGTAGGGTGTCAGGATGAGTTCGCTCATCGACGTCCCTTTTGGTCAATAGCTGGTGGCCCGTCACGTATTGGCTTATACCTCTGACGTGCTAGTGGTTAAATCCACAGCCATAGTATTGACGAGTCTTTAGAGTCCACCACACTTTCAGTTACTCAGCTTTCGGGCGAAACGCTGTAGAGGCCGTATGGAGATATGGCAGGGTCCGATCAGATACGTGCGGTATTGCACGGATCAGGATCGGACGGTTTGTACTTGTAGCCGTATAGGTATATGGCAGGGTTCGATCAGATACGTGCGGTATTGCACGGATCAGGATCGAACGGATATTACTAGCCGGCTTTGGTTTAAGCCGGTACTAGTTTAGTACAGTGTAGATTTTGTCTCTCTGCATTTGTATCCGGACGGAATACAGATGCGGGTGTGTATGCACAGTATTGGGGTTTTCCTGTAATTTATTACAGGACCAGTTTTCTGGAGTTGCCAGTTTGCATTCCGTTCCGGCCGGTTTTCCTTTGTTCTTTCCCGGCCGGACTTTTCCGATGGAGGGTGTTATTTGCAATTGTGCAGATAACATTTGTGGAGGGGGTTTCTTGTAAAAGATTGATTATGATAGCTTTCATTTCTTTTCAACCATGCTTTTGCTTTATGAGATTTGATTGTGATAAAGTGAGGGTATGGGTTCAATAGTATGAAGCATGGTGTATGTTTCTTTGTCTCTTGATGTGGTCACCCTTTCTACATCTCCTACACTCACCTCCCTTCTTGCTTCATATATTGTTTTTCCACCACCATTCTTCTCACTTGATGAAAGAAGCTTTTCCATGGTTGAGAGAAAGAAAAAGATGAGAGTTTTCATTCTTGAGAGTTTCATTTCTTGATCTCATTTCATGTTAAGAAAAATGCAAGCACCATTTTTCTTATCTTGTTTCCTCCATCATCTACAAATGGCAACAAACTCCAAAGTGAGACATGCACTCTACACTACACTTCCTACAGCAAACCTTGGACGCGTCGATTCGCCAGCTTCGCGCCCGAGTTGCCTCGGTATTGAGGTGGGAGCCCGTAAAAGCTACAGGCGATGTGGTGCCCTTTCCGACGAGGAGGAGACGGACGGAGATCCCGCGAGGAGATCGGAGTGGAGATGAAGACCGGAGGACTCGGATCAGTCGGTACATCTCTTTCCCTTTCTTGTTAGTTAGCTAGACTAGATTAATGGTTACGATCCGGAGTTTAGTGCGCGGTGGTGCCGGTTTGCAAAGTCCGCAAAATTTAAGTTTATCACCGTTTCCGCATTCCGGCGTCGGATTGACGGCCGGGGCGCCTCCGTGCACTTACAGGTGTGTGCGTGTGGGTGTAAGCCTATTCTATGGTTCGCAACTAGGAACTATACTAGTTTACTTCTACGCCCTAATCTATCCATAGTACACATAATCTCATCTCAAATATCCACGACACACTATAAGCTATCATAATTAGTACATATATACTATACTAAATATCGAACTGCGGGGGTGCTATACGCCATCCACCCGACTTTCCTCGTAGATATAATCTACTCACCTTATATCCTGTGTGTCGGTGTCGGTGTCACCTTCATCTTCTTCATCGTATGAAGCCCTTGAGAAGGTATCTTGTAATACCCGGTTCTTATATATACACCTATATCCGTATATCTCTTTAACATATAAAATTTATTTATAATTATTTATTTATTTTCAAAATCCCATTAAACCCAGACCTTACCTTTCATTCCCTCCGGCCCAGCCGTTTCCTTTTTTTCCATTTTAAGTTAAGATTATTTGAGCCCGGCCCTTTCCCTTTCTTAAAGAAAATTTATCGTCTTTATTTTCCCTCAACCCCGCACCAATTCCTAAGCCGTTTCCTTTTATTGAAATTAAACCCAAAACAAATATCATGTATATTTTTCCGTCTAAAGTCAGCCCCTGAACCCAAACCCTAGTTCTAATTATTTATCCTAAACCAAAACCCCAAGCCCATTCTTTTAAATTCGTTTTCTTTTCTTTTTCTTCTAGCCCAACTATTTTCTCAGCCCCGGCCCATTCCTTTCTATTATTTATTCTTTGATTTTTCACAAGCCGGCCCAGCAGTTTCCCCGGCCCACTCCCTTTATTTTTCCCTATTTAATTTTCCTTTAAATTCTTCGGCCCAATCCCTGGCCCAACTCACACTTGGCCCGCTCCCGCGCCTCCTACCCGACCCGCCACCTACAGTGCCACCTTCCCCAACGGCTACTTCCTCTTCCCCCGCTCGCGATCCGCGATCTCCGCCGCTTCCGTCGCCAACGCTCGCGCGCGTTACCCCCACGACGCGCGCCCTCGACCTCTCCTCGTCGACACCCACACTCCTTTCTTTTCTCAAAATCTCCCATCTCATTCACCAACTTCCTCACCTCCCTTGTCTCCTCCCATCGCCTGCCCCGAGCTCCCTAACCCATCGCCTCCATTCTCTCCACTTCCTCTCTCCCTCACACCTCAACTCCTCCTTCCCCCAACACCGCGACCGCCATCACCCCTCACCACAGAACCCCGATCCCTGCACACCCAAACCCACGGGCTACCAACCTCACTGCGCCCATCCACGGCCACCGCTTGCACCCGACGGCGCCGACGAGCTCCCCACTACCCTAGCCGCCTCGTCGACCCGAGCACCACCTCCTCACCATCACGGAGCCCTCCTTTCCCCCTCTCAACCTTTGCTTTTCTCTCTCTGTGTGCCTCTTTCTCTCACTCTCTCTCTTGATCTCTCTCTCTCACTCTCTCTCTGTTCTCTCCCTCTCTCACAATCTCTCTGGTTCTATCTCTCTCTTCTTACTCTCTCTCTTTCTCACTCTATCTATCTCACTCTATCCCCCTCTAAATCTCTCTCTCCCTCTACAGCCCCTCTCCGTCGCACACGCAAACAACCACTGCACCGAGCCGTCAAGCGAAGCTCGAGCCGAGACCAATCTTTGTCATATTTGCGTCGTGATCGCGTCGTGCCATTGCAATAGACCGCGTCGCTGCCGTGCATCCCCGAGACGTTTCCAGGCAAGTTCTCTACTTGCTACATGCTAAATTATGTTTGTTACAAACTAAAATCGTATAGATTCCGTAGTTACTTTTCCCGATAAATTATATGACGTACATGTTCGATACATAATCCTAATGAAAATACTCACCTAATTTGACGGAACTGGATTGTTTATATTGGCCCGTGTAGTGATGAATACCTTGTACAAATTTCGCTGGAAAATACGACTATTAACGACTAAAACGACTACCCCCAAGTATACCTGTAAAACTAAAAATTTCTTGTACCTGAAAACCGTTAAAATCACCGTAAATTATGTACACACTGGAATGATGCGTTCGAGGGCTCAAATCGAAGCCGACTCGATGAACTATAACCTTATGCAAGTTTCTAAATATTTCTGTATTTAAAATGTGACAATATTTGGATCGGAGTGCGACTCTGGACTGCAGTCCAGAGCGACTCTGTTTACTGTGTGCTGTCCCGTAATGAGCACCACCCTGTTTCCTTAACTCGTAGGTTGCGGAACTCCACAGTTTATTAAAGTTGAATCTATTATCTAGATAACACAAGTGGTTTCACCCTGTTTCGTCATCATTTGCTATTTAACCTGTAATTTAAAAGATGGGGACGTGTAACAGTCCCAACAGAATCAGAACTGACATACTAGTATTGAACAGTATTTATCTCCTGACGTACAGACGCGATTGAAGATCCGTCTGTTGCGTTGAAAACCTTATTGGAAACCCTAGGTTTCACTCAACTGTAGCGTCGCTAAATTCTGATCCCAATTGGGATTAAAATGCGTTACGAAACGGACTTCCGATTCTAAAACCGGATTTCCAGCCGTGAACGCTTAAAATGAAATGGCCATAACTAGTGATCCTGAAACCCGATTGTCGTGAAACCCAAATTCGCTGAATAGATAACCAAACATACTAATTAATCCCCTTTTCATTATTTTCGCTAAACTGTACCAGTATGATTTATGATTAATTGTGCAAGTGGTAGATTACTGATTCATGACATCCTAATCATGCTTTACATACCGTTTACGCATCATACCATACACATGTCACTGCATTGATAACCTAGTGATAACGTGCATTACCCAGTGTTAGGTATTAGTGATGATTGTGGCAAGTACGATAGTGTTCGTGCATAAGTGAATAAGTGAAAGTGACACGTACTTGTACACAATCAGTGAACCTTATTATTCTATTGCATTGTCGACGTCTGTGGGACGCGTGTACGTGTAACTATAAGTGGTATGGGACACTTATGGAAACTCTTGCATGGGTGTCACAGATAAGACATCAGACTCTGCCATTTATCTTAGGTATTAGTCGGGACGTGCTTGATGGAGGTCCTGCCTCCAATTCTCGCGCAGACTTGTCACAGACCGACTGGTATTTAGGGTTATGGTTAGCATTTGATGTAGACTACGGGGTGTGGGGTAGTTTGAGTGTGAGTTCAACAGAATCTCGGGAGTCCCATGCCGGCTTATATATATGGAGATATATGGAGATTTACAGGGTACATGATTATTACCGTGGGTTACATGTTAGGCCCATGGTCCCTTGCCCTTGGGTTCTACCCTTGGGTGGAGGACACTCGCGAGTGGTTGACTCTCACACTTGGACTGACGATAGGCTTAGTGACCTGTACAGTGAGACTTAGAGACTGATAGGGATAATGGCATGGATATACATTACTTACTGTGTTGACATACCTGGCATATTCTTTTACTGTTATACTGTTCACCTGCTCTATTAGACACTTCTTTGGTTACTGCATGTTCATACCTATACCGTCATTGATTTACTGTTATATATATTTATTATCACTGTTAGAGTTGCCACTTGGATTTATATATTATATTGCTATTGTGTCGCTCTGACGACCTGAGTATGCATGCTCAGTGTGAGGAAAGGATTTAGCCGGGACCAGGACCAGACGCACATCACGGACACCTTGATTAGTTATCCAGAGTTATACTCTTTTGTTTCCATCAGGTCAGTTCTTTATATTGTTTCGTTTCAGTTACTGCATTTCTCATTGCCTGCGCATTATTTACTGATTACCATGTAAAGCTAGAAGCCGAAGTGTGACTACGGCAGGATGTATCCCTGACTGTAGGAGCATGGCTGGCCTTGTCAACCCCTCGTATTCCGTATTTTGGGAAGCGGGGCGTGACATGGTTTAGTTGGTATCAGAGCCAGGTTTTGCTTCGATTGGGATTGCAGTTTTCCGTGTATAGCTTGGCAATCTAAGACATCCCTTGGTCTAGGTTGTAAACTTGTTATTCTTGATCCATATTCACATCGAGTATTCTGCTACCCATTCGCTAGGGTTTCAGGTGACTTGGCAAAGTTTCGTGGTTGTAATTGTGAACTACATCACGGTTACACTACCATACTCTGTTTAAGTGACTTAGAGTCATACAGTTGATTTTTCCACTTGTAATGAATTTCATCACATCTGATATTCTTGAATCTTTGTCCTGTCCATATTATATTTTGATTCTTATAGCTTGTGCCTTATATCGTTCTCAAAATTATTGTTTCAGGATCATGTCTTCCAACGACTCTTCCTCTATCTCCACTCCCCAGAATCAAACCATTGAGATCCTGAGTGTACTGCAAAGTCTGAAGGAAGCCCAGGAGCGAACGAACGACTTGTTAGCTGAAGGACTGAGAAGGCAGGTGAATCAGGCACCAGTGGGAGTCTCAAATTGTAAAGGGATCCCTATTAAATGAGGAAAAGAGAAGAAAATGAAGCGCCAATTTGTTTCCCCGCGACAGAAGCAGCAGAGGACCCAATGTTGTGGATACTGTAAGAGGCCAGGGCATCTTCAGAGGGATTGTCGCCGCGCCCAAGGGAAATGTCTGATTTGCGGATCCAGCGAACATCTTATCAACGGTTGCCCAAAAAGGAAAGAGCTACAAGGAGGAGACTCGTCCACACTCTCCACTTCTGCCAAGTGATGATTATTGCGTAGTTGGAACTTTGAGAATAAAGCGGACCCATCACAGGATTCAACTCGTGTGACGAGAATGCAGCGGTCTAGCAATCAAAGAAGAATTTTCATGTTTTCTAATTTCAGTAATAATGTTGTCATCCTCTTATAAATATTTCTTTCCGTTTGAAATCTTGTATCCATCGAACTTTTAGTTGAATGCAATAAAACTTGAATCGTAATATATGTATCACTCTCTTGTCCTTCCCCTTATTCATACTATTCATTATCACAGCATTTTAATCTTGATTTTTCAATTCCTGCCACCGCATATCTTTCTATACTTCGTACACTTAGCTATTTTCTTGATGTATTCCACTGTCTAATCATGACTCTTTCTTTTCAGGCCATGGCCTACCCTGGAGCAGCACCGCATCTAGATGAGGATGCACAGTCATGCGTTTCCATAGACCGCACACTGATGAGTTCTGATGATGAGATCAACGATCCCCAGGTCATTTTTGGAAACAGCGATTTAGAGGACGAAGGAGCAGCCGCCCCAGAGTTTGACATGATAGGCGATTCCGACGAAGAGGAAGGAGACCCTGAAGAAAACCCGATAGAGGAAGATCCCGAGGAAGACCCAATAAAAGAAAATCCAGTGGAGGAAAATCCCATGGAAGAGAATCCAGAAGAAGAGAATCACATGGAATCAGACCTCGATGAAGAAGCTCCAGCCGAGGAAGAAGGACCAGAAGAACAGGATCCTGCGGTGGAAGAACTCCCAATGGCGGTCCTCGCGAGGCGCTATGGAAATGGACGCCCCTACCTGAGCGCGCGAGCCTACCGCAACCTACTGAATCTCCACAACCGCGACTGACGGGATTTCTTTTAGATGTTGTCTTCTCTGGCCAAATAAATCTGTGTATAGTTTAGGGCTACATTTCGTTTTTGAGAACGCTTTGTTTAAAATCTTCTGGAATGAAATAAATTGCTAAGTTTGCTAATCTCTCGATCTTCTTAGTTCACTTGAAGCTTGATTATTCCCCATATACATTTATTTTCCTACTGAGATCCCTGACTGTCCACCCCTACTCCCTGTATTGTTTTAACCCTCACTTCGATTAAAAAGTGCCGCACCCTGATCCTTGGAATGGGCCACCCTTCATCCTTCGTCTATGCCTCGTTTGAGATCATTCCGGGAGGGGAAATTGATAGTAAGATTTCCGAGTTAGCTGACCCTTCGGATTTTTGATTCACATGATATACCGACCGTTATCCTCCCCATACTTTCCCCTTGTAGTCCTTTGTTGCTCACCTCTACTTCTTGTACTGACCCGATCCCAATCTCCTTTACCTTCGGCCTAAAGCCGCAACCCTCCGACCTTCTGAATGAGCTACACTTACTTGTAATCCCTACCCTAGCTAGCCCTATATATATTTGTTTTTCCTATTACCCTATATATATTTAGGGACTTTATTATTCGAAATTTGGTTTTCATTATCTTGTATTTGTCGAAGAGTGCGTGTTATTGACTACTTAGTTTTATGTATTTTAAAGCACACTACTATTATCCTTATTTTTCAGTAGTGCAACCTTACACCGCGCATATTTGTGTTCCATGTTCCTTATTTTCACTATGTGAGTTTCTAAGTTATTTGATCGATACATTATCCTAAAATGTTTTAACCTACCGACAAATCTTTCACTACTTTATTGTCGTTACTTTATTTTCGGGTATTGTGCCTATGGTTACTATTATCAATAGTTGTGCCTTATACTTATTATTTCTGATGTGCTACTTTTGATATACTTATATGTGCATATATTTGAGTTTCGATTTTATCGAGCACGCCTCGAATATTATTGTTCGTTATTGTTATTTATATTCTCGTATAGATGTAGTATGCTCTCATAATTGTTCCTGTCTATTACTTATTTAGAACTACCCTTGTGTATGTTGTTCTTATATAGTATATACCTTCAAATTTCTTCATCCGCCTATTTCAAGTAAATCATCATGTGTTAGTTTGCGATATAGTAGCTTTCGCTTATTATTTTTAGCTTGTCGTTTCTTTAAATTTCGAGGACGAAATTTTTGTAAGGGTGGTATGATGTAATACCCGGTTCTTATATATTCACCTATATCCGTATATCTCTTTAACATATAAAATTTATTTATAATTATTTATTTATTTTCAAAATCCCATTAAACCCAGACCTTACCTTTCATTCCCTCCGGCCCAGCCGTTTCCTTTTTTTCCATTTTAAGTTAAGATTATTTGAGCCTAGCCCTTTCCCTTTCTTAAAGAAAATTTATCGCCTTTATTTTCCCTCAGCCCCGCACAAATTCCTAAGCCGTTTTCTTTTATTGAAATTAAACCCAAAAAAAATCTTATGTATATTTTTCCGTCTAAAGTCAGCCCCTGAACCCAAACCCTAGTTCTAATTATTTATCCTAAACCAAAACTCCAAGCCCATTCTTTTAAATTCGTTTTCTTTTCTTTTTCTTCCAGCCCAACTATTTTCTCAGCCCCGGCCTATTCCTTTCTATTATTTATTCTTTGATTTTTCACAAGCCGGCCCAGCAGTTTCCCCGGCCCACTCCCTTTATTTTTCCCCATTTAATTTTCCTTTAAATTCCTCGGCCCAATCCCTGGCCTAATTCACACTTGGCCCGCTCCCGTGCCTCCTACCCGACCCGCCACCTACAGTGCCACCTTCCCCAACGGCTACTTCCTCTTCCCCCGCTCGCAATCCACGATCTCCGTCGCTTCCGTCGCCAACGCTCGCGCGCGTTACCCCCACGACGCGCGCCCTCGACCTCTCCTCGTCGACACCCACACTCCTCTCTTTTCTCAAAATCTCCCATCTCATTCACCAACTTCCTCACCTCCCTCGTCTCCTCCCATCGCCTGCCCCGAGCTCCCTAACCCATCGCCTCCATTCTCTCCACTTCCTCTCTCCCTCACACCTCAACTCCTCCTTCCCCCAACATCGCGACCGCCATCACCCCTCACCACAGAACCCCGATCCCTGTACACCCAAACCCACAGGCCACCAACCTCACTGCGCCCATCCACGGCCACCGCTTGCACCCGACGGCGCCGACGAGCTCCCCACTACCCTAGCCGCTTCGTCGACCCGAGCACCACCTCCTCACCATCACCGAGCCCTCCTTTCCCCCTCTCAACCTTTGCTTTTCTCTCTCTCTGTGCCTCTCTCTCTCACTCTCTCTCTTGATCTCTCTCTCTCACTCTCTCTCTCTTTCTCTCTGTTCTCTCCCTCTCTCTCTTTCTCACTCCCTCTCTCTCAATCTCTCTGTTCTTTCTCTCTCTTCTTACTCTCTCTCTTTCTCACTCTATCTATCTCACTCTATCCCCCTCTAAATCTCTCTCTCCCTCTACAGCCCCTCTCCGTCGCACACGCAAACAACCACTGCACCGAGCCGTCAAGCGAAGCTCGAGCCGAGGCCAATCTTTGTCATATTTGCGTCGTGATCGCGTCGTGCTATTGCAATAGACCGCGTCGCTGCCGTGCATCCCCGAGACATTTCCAGGCAAGTTCTCTACTTGCTACATGCTAAATTATGTTTGTTACAAACTAAAATCGTATAGATTCCGTAGTTACTTTTCCCAATAAATTATAAGACGTACCTGTTCGATACATAATCCCAATGAAAATACTCACCTAATTTGACGGAACTGGATTGTTTATATTGGCCCGTGTAGTGATGAATACCTTGTACAAATTTCGCTGGAAAATACGACTATTAACGACTAAAACGACTACCCCCAAGTATACCTGTAAAACTGGAAATTTCTTGTACCTGAAAACCGTTAAAATCACCGTAAATTATGTACACACTGGAATGATGCGTTGGAGGGCTCAAATCGAAGCCGACTCGACGAACTATAATCCTATGCAAGTTTCTAAATATTTCTGTACTTAAACTGTGACAATATTTGGATCGGAGTGCGACTCTGGACTGCAGTCCAGAGCGACTCTGTTTACTGTGTGCTGTCCCGTAATGAGCACCACCATGTTTCCTTAACTCGTAGGTTGCGGAACTCCGCAGTTTATTAAAGGTGAATCTATTAGCTAGATAACACAAGTAGTTTCACTCTGTTTCGTCATCATTTACTATTTAACCTGTAATTTAAAATATGGGGACGTGTAACAGTCCCAACAGAATCAGAACTGACATACTAGTATTGAACAGTGTTTATCTCCTGACGTACAGACGCGATTGAATATCCTTATGTTGCGTTGAAAACCTTATTGGAAACCCTAAGTTTCACTCAACTGTAGCGTCGCTAAATTCTGATCCCAATTAGGATTAAAATGCGTTACGAAACGGACTTCCGATTCTGAAACCGGATTTCCAGCCGTGAACGCTTAAAATGAAATGGCCATAACTAGTGATCCTGAAACCCGATTGTCGTGAAACCCAAATTCGCTGGATAGATAACCAAACATGCTAATTAATCCCCTTTTCATTATTTCGCTAAACTGTACCAGTATGATTTATGATTAATTGTGCAAGTGGTAGATTACTGATTCATGACATCCTAATCATGCTTTACATACTGTTTACGCATCATACCATACACATGTCACTGCATTGATAACCTAGTGATAACGTGCATTACCCAGTGTTAGGTATTAGTGATGATTGTGGCAAGTACGTTAGTGTTCGTGCATAAGTGAATAAGTGAAAGTGACACGTACTTGTACACAATCAGTGAACCTTATTATTCTATTGCATTGTCGACGTCTGTGGGACGCGTGCACGTGTAACTATAAGTGGTATGGGACACTTATGGAAACTCTTGCATGGGTGTCACAGATAAGACATCAGACTCTGCCATTTATCTTAGGTATTAGTCGGGACGTGCTTGATGGAGGTCCTGCCTCCAATTCTCGCGCAGACTTGTCACAGACCGACTGGTATTTAGGGTTATGGTTAGCGTTTGATGTAGACTACGGAGTGTGGGGTAGTTTGAGTGTGAGTTCAACAGAATCTCGGGAGTCCCATGCCGGCTTATATATATGTAGATATATGGAGATTTACAGGGTACATGATTATTACCGTGAGTTACATGTTGGGCCCGTGGTCCCTTACCCTTGGGTTCTACCCTTGGGTGGAGGGCACTCGCGAGTGGTTGACTCTCACACTTGGACTGACGATAGGCTTAGTGACCTGTACAGTGAGACTTAGAGACTGATAGGGATAATGGCATGGATATACATTACTTACTGTGTTGACATACCTGGCATATTCTTTTACTGTTATACTGTTCACCTGCTCTATTAGACACTTCTTTGGTTACTGCATGTTCATACCTATACCGTCATTGATTTACTGTTATATATATTTATTATCACTGTTAGAGTTGCCACTTGGATTTATATATTATATTGCTATTGTGTCGCTCTGACGACCTGAGTATGCATGCTCAGTGTGAGGAAAGGATTTAGCCGGGACCAGGACCAGACGCACATCACGGACACCTTGATTAGTTATCCAGAGTTATACTCTTTTGTTTCCATCAGGTCAGCTCTTTATATTGTTTCGTTTCAGTTACTGCATTTCTCATTGCCTGCGCATTATTTACTGATTACCATGTAAAGCTAGAAGCCGAAGTGTGACTACGACAGGATGTATCCCTGACTGTAGGAGCATGGCTGGCCTTGTCAACCCCTCGTATTCCGTATTTTGGGAAGCGGGGTGTGACATACCTATAAGATAACACAATCGCAAATAAACCTTAAAATCACATCGAGAAAACCAAACGACGCGCTAAGGCCTATAGGTTAGAACCTATGGACTACGCTTTCAAAACCATCAAACAATCTTCGATATCGTCGTATAAACGCCTAGTAATCGAGGTAAAACGCAATTATACAAACCCAGAATTTAAAATACGCAAAACGAAAACACGAAGTAAAACAGCAACCCAGGAAAAAGGCTCCAGATTCTACCCTAGGTCAAATCGGACAATTTTGCACATGCCAGGGGTCTAATTTACTGGAGATGGGGATACAGAACCAATACGAGGCAGATTGGCCCAGGTCTGGCCGCAAATTGCGGCCATAGGGATTAAATTTGCGGCCGTAGTTGGGAGTTAGGGGCTAGGGTTTTTGTGATAGCTTCCTGGGTGCCTACATGTATCACTGTCCATGCAAAATAATTTTCAGAG
This sequence comes from Agapanthus africanus, assembly GCA_030015575.1. Classification (NCBI taxonomy): domain Eukaryota; kingdom Viridiplantae; phylum Streptophyta; class Magnoliopsida; order Asparagales; family Amaryllidaceae; genus Agapanthus; species Agapanthus africanus. The sequence continues at coordinate 312,870,007 of JASDDO010000018.1, read as the reverse complement.
TCTCGGGGTGATAGCAGATTCCATTTAACCTTCATGGAATCACAGTTTTTCCGATATCGGCTTTCTAAATCCGTATTCCGGATTTCAAGTCTCTGGTTTTAGATATGGGTTCTAGCACTAGGGGGTTTGTGTGGGCTCTACTGAGCTTAAGTACCCATCACAACCCAAAGTTCCCTCAAACCCTAACTAGAATTTTCTAAGTCCACATAACCACTCAATATCGACATGAAACATGTATGGATGTATAAGGAATTGAAACACTACTCTAATGGTGCAGAAATTACCTCCTTTGGTAACTCAAGAATTTTCTTGAGTTGCTCAAAGTCCTCAAAATCTTCTCTTTCTTGGTCTATGGGGTAGCTAGTGAGCTTGTGCATCCTTTTTGTGAAATGGGGTTTGGGTTTTGAGTTGATTTTCATGGTGTATTGGGGGGTTGAAGATGGAGGAGGAGAGGGGGAGGCAGCAGCAGCAACAAAGGAAAGAGGGGGAGAGGAAATGAGTGAGGAAAATGATGGGAGATGGCTCAAGACAAAGGGTTGGCCTTCACCCACTCTTTCTCTCTCTTGCCCACTCCTCACTATTCTAATCATATCCTTTTCTTTTCTTTTCTTTTCCTTTCCTAATAAATCAACAACCATGCTATAAAACATGTGGGAAAGCCATGAAAAAAAGTAACAAGTGTAAAAATGATACGGTGCATGTTTTGCACAAAACAAGCTTAAAACGCGATTAGCGATTTTTAATCGCGATTAGCACTATATTAGCATATAAATAATCATAAAAACTTAAAAATTGCATAATTTACATAAAACACGCTCTTTTAATAATTTCTATAATTTTCCAAATTTTCCCCCATTTATCGGTATTTAATTATACCGCCCTATTAAAATATTCAATATTTTATTATTAAATTATAAAAATTCCCCAAAAATAATATTTTATTTTTCTGAAATATTACACACAATCATCATCGATAATTGCTATGTCACTTACACAGTAGAATTGCTACATCATGCTATTATTCTTAATTGTTCAGTACTATCACATGACTCTTTGGCATGATATATTTGCTATGCTCACATCACTATTCTATGTTGCATGATATACTGATATGCTCACATTTCTGTTATATATTTGTATACATCATGCTTTACGATTATATGCATTGAGATGTTTTCATGAGATTCTGGATTTGAGAACCGTGGTTAAATTTCAAAAGAAATTATGTATTGTTTTAAAAATCCGGTTTCTCTTGATATGATATTTCGAGACGTCCACCATGTGTTTTCTCGGTTATGAGCTATGTGATACCCGATTCGAGGAGCTGGATGAGCCGATTGGCGAAGAGCTAGCTCCCGCTTGGGGATGCCTTTTATAATATCATATATATGTGGTTTTGGATCAAAATATACAAGGGATGTGTTGCCCAAATTTTTAAAAGACGAAGTATGTTTTTCAACTAGTAAAATCCACTTGCATTTTCATATTCCATTATCTATACATTTAAGAAAACATTTGATTTCATCATACCTTTATTTCAAAACTTCACCTCTTTTATTTTCTTTAAAGGGTTTGGATTTCTGGGCTTTGGCTTACTTAGTTTACGTTACGCTTTTAGACGTTGCGTATTTAAGTGCCGGTCACGAACTAAATTTCGGGTCATGACATTTGGGTTACAGTGGGGTCCTATAAACTTCACGTGATCCAAGTGCCGGTCACGTGTCATTTCTGGGTTGTGACACCCCCTAATTTTTTGATATTTACTTCATACCTTCCCAATTTCTAAAAGTCTTACTGTTTACCTCCCAAACTCTCCCAAGTTGGAATATTATTCGACCTTGTTAAAAAGTCAATGGAGACTTTCGGGTTGTGTTTTTTTAAAAAAAACCCAACTCTTTCTTTAGCTCCAAATCGACCCCAAAATGAATGTTAGGGTTTGCTCTAGATCTTCAAAGTGAAAGCTAGTGTTTTCCACTTGTTCGAAGCTTGCAGATTAGACCACATTGGCACTTTACAATTTTGTTGCTTGAGAAAGTTGACATACAAGAACTCGATTCTATGGCCAGTTTAAGGTTTTTGGAGCTATAGAGCAAACCCTAGCCATTACTTTGGGGTCGACTATTTATTTTTCCCGCCTTTTTAAGGGAATAGCGCTCATCCGTTTATCCGAACAAATAAGCAAGTTCAAACTACTTTAGAATGAGTGATCTTCACATTAGCGGTCTGGGAAAACTGGTGAAGACTTGAGGCAGAAGAAAGAGTTGGGGATTTTTAAAAGCCTAACCCGATAATCTCCGTTAACTTCTTATCGAAGTCGACCAATATTTCAACTTGGGAGAGGTTTGGTGGTAAACGGTAAGACTTTAATTTTTGGGTATCAAAAATTTGGAGGTAGGCGTAAATAGCAATAAATTGGGTTTGGTGTGTGTGGCTGGGGGCGGGGGGTAAAACAGTAAATAACCCTTTACAGAGCCCGTTACAAAATAGCCGCAACGAATACGGATATGTCAGTCTAATCACGCCCGTAACCCGTTTCCTTATCTACAGAATCGAAGAAATAAAAAAAATAAAGTAAGAAAAAATAAGTCCCTTCCCTTCTTCTTCTTCTTCTTCGTCCCGTAATGGCTACTCTATTCATATGCGGCAGCGGTAAGCTCACCGCCTATCACAACCTCCATAAACTCACCCCATTATCTTCTTCCTCCTCTTCTTCTTCTCCTCCCCTTCGAGTCACTCTTCTTGCCACCGGTGACAGAAGCGCCAGATCCGGCCTCGTGGCCCACGCGAGGAGATCAGGCCTCTCTTCGAGAAGCCGGAGGCTCGAAAAGAGAGGGAAGAAGGGTGGAGCTACAACTACAAAGGAGGAGGAAGAAGGAGAAATGGAAGGGATGGGTTCATTTGATCGAATTGATGGAGATGGAGGAGGAGAGATTGAGTACTCAAAGCAGCCGATGCCGAAGCTCGAAGGACTAGAGCCGGATTTTTGGGAGGGGCCTCAGTGGAATGCTTTGGGGTTCTTCGTTCAGTACATGTGGGCTTTTGGGATTCTCTTTGGGGTAAAAAAAAATACCTCTTTCCCTTTCCCCCCCTTCTATTCAATCACTGTTTCATAATTAGTTATGCTCGTCGATTAATTTGTGTGTCTCATTGTTGATTTGATCCCTTGTTTGGGAATGGAGTTGAGTTTGATATACACCTAGTTTCATAAAGTTATCTGAACTTTAACTCTGAAATTCTAACTATGCCATGTTGTCAGGAAGAATTGGAGATAACTGGAGTTTACTCAGCCCCAATCCAACCAAAGTTTTCTAAACTCCAAAGTTTATGAAGAAAATAGCCATTTTGGAGCTTAGATAACAACATTTTGGAGGTTAAAAAACTCCAAAGCCAAACACCCATCAGAGTTGAGTTTTTTAAAATGGAGGCAGGGCCTTGCAAAATAGAGTGTGCATACCCTCTGCCTCCACATAAAAATAAACTCTAGTTTTTCCAACTCCGTACCCAAACGGGGTCTAAGTGAATGGATAATAGCAGGGTTAATAAAAATTCGGTCTAGGGGATCTCAAGAACTTTGAGCATAGGTGGTCCTCGGGATTTTATTGGGGTTTCGTTTAATGTTTGTTTCTCAGTTAGAATATTTATTGCAAAATAGGACCATGGCTTCGTGTGGTTGGATTATGGGTATTTGAGAAGTTAAGAGTAGTTGTTTAGTTAGAGATTTGGTAGTCTGTCTGTTCAGCGAACAGAATAAAACTGAATTGATATTTTGTTAAATTTTGGTCCTCTTGATGAATGAAAGAAAGGGTTCAATCAATTGCAAAGGGAAGCTGGTCAGATTCGAGCTGAATTCATATTGACTTACGAGGGATGTATGTTGGAAGCTTCATTATTGCAGCACCTTAATTGATTTTCTTGGATAAGTCCTTTTTGCATTATTTCATATCGGTTCTTATTATTATTAGGAGCCTTTCGGCACGTGCATTAATGCACGTGATTAAATTAGTAAAATGTCAAAATATAAAATGATTTACTACTTCTATAATCAATATATATATGTTTTATTAGTTTAATTTGTTATTAATTTATTAGGTATCTCTATTTTTTTTGAAGAAGGTTGTTGATGGATGGATTTTAGATTTTATAATTGTTGTTGCTATAATTTTCTTCTTAAATAATTTTTATTTAAAGCTATTTTTAGGATTTTACAATTATTGATTCTAAGGGATTTTTATATCAAAAAGTTTTGTGCTTTGGCATCTATGAATTAAGGATTTTTCTCACTATTTGAATGTTTTATTTGAAAATTTCGTTTTACTTGGACTATGTATGGTTTGGCACGCGCGATGCAGATGATTAACATAATAAGATAACTTATTAGAAAATAAACTTATATGCTAATTTTATTTGTTTATTAAATTAATTTGTTATTAATCTCTACTATTATAATGCAAAGAGGAGGGGGTGTGGCACACTCGCATTTAATTAAAATATAATATTAAAAAATGGAGAAAAATCCTTTATTTTAAAATGGTCCACATCATCGAATTTTTGCACGCGCAATGCATATGGGTACGTGTTGTTAGGATCATAAACAATTGATTTGAAATGACTATTCAAGAATATTAGCTAAGATAATAGATTGTTAGATAACTTTAGTTAAGACAATGAAGAAACAACATCAAACTTAAATTTTATTAAGATAAGGAAGAACCGACATCAAACTTAGATTTTGATCCTCACATGCATCGCACGTGCAAACATACTAGTATACTTAATTAAAAGATTCGAGAAGATTTGAAAAGTCGGTTATGATTTTTTAAAGTAGTTTTCCTAAAAATCATTAGAAAATTTTTATTTGCATTTTATCAAATCTTTAGAATATTTATACCGAAAGTCTTCAAATGTATTTATTATCTTAACTGAAAGTCTATAAAAATCTTTATTATATCAACTAACAGTCACCAAAAATCTTTATTGCCTTAATTAAATCAACTACTATGAATGCCAAAGCATGAGGTGTAAGAAGCACGTACAAAAATAACCCTTTAATTGCTATCACATAGCAATGATGACGTGTTAACTTATTATGACACATGTGACGTGCATAATTAAATTAATAAAATATAAAATAATAAAAAGATTTGTTAGTTTTAGTTTAAATCACTTAAACTTTTTGTTTGAGAAATATCTTAAATACTTTTAGTTAAGATAATAAGGATTTTAAAAAAATGTTTAAACTAGCTAATTTATTCAAATTTTAAAAAATAAAAAGTCTTATGGAAAAACCTTTAAAACTTATATATTTTAACAATTTAAAAAAAAAACTACCTAGATCTCTGTTCATGGTGTCGAATATACAAACGTGTATCGCACGTGCTAAATACTAGTATATTTAATTTAAGAATCTTCTCAACAATTTTATACATATACCCACGTGCATCCCATGTGCAAAAAGTTGATGACATCGACATCTTAGATATATGAATTTTTCTAGTTTTTTCGAATATTTAATTCAAATCAATATGAGAACGCCATTTGTCCCCCTTCCTTTTCTGGTTATAATAGTAGAGAGTATTATTGGTATATTTGAATAGAAGCAAGCCTATCATATGCTTGGTAGTTATCTTTCCCTATCCTTGTATCCTTTATTCTATATTTCCAAAGATTACATAACACTTAATGTGGCTCACTTGAGTTCTCATTTAGCCACTTAAATTCTTCATCGTTGTTCCACAAGTGTTGATGCATACTAGATCTTCGTAAAATTGGAGAGGAACAATATCTTTTGTGAAATAAGATGTAGGAACTGTTAGGTTCTTGTGTTAAGAGTTTCAGAAAGCTTTTCGATTATATTATCATATCAAAATTTTACAGAGGGTAGTTATGTTACAAGTTTCATGAATGGTAATCTTATAATGATTGGTAATCTTATAAATGAGCATAATAGATTGATAAACTTAATCTTCATTGGTTTTAATCCAAAATGAAGTGTCCTTTTGGTATATAGGATGGATTTGATTTGAAGTTGCCATGATATTTAGTATTTGGTGCTTGACAAGTTGATCCATCATAAAACACTGAAGGTATATGCCTTACATGCGTGGTGTGACGATGAGGGCATGGTCTTTTACTGTTCCTTCCTTGCAACTTAATTTGTATGTTAAAGTCTACGAAGATGGGCTTTTTGCATGATTCGTCACTGAGGAAACATATCCGCATAAGATTCATAAATGTATCAGGCTCACAAATTTGGCAAGCATATTTGTGGAACGCTTTTTGGCATATTTAAAAATTTATATTCTATTCTATATGTATCCAACATGTGTCATGATTAACACACCAACAATCTGTGCATCAATACCAACAAATTATTTTTATACTAGCTAGATTAGATTGAATGATATTATTTGTTACTATAAAGTATATATCTTTCAAACAACAAAAATTTAGCTCATCACAAACAAATTGTTATCCTAGACTTTTGAAAAATTGTGAATCGGCAAATCCAACTCATATGGTGTCCCGTATTTGTACCTATACTACTTTAAGATATTATGTACTTGTGTGATGGTGCAAAATGATCATAAGAGATTATGATGTGGATAATACCTGCTATTACAAGTAGCTTGCTAATTGCACTTCTTTCTAGAATATGACATGGTGTACATATGCGTGCCTTATACTGAACCATCACCATGCAATATAGACCATGTTCAATGGAGGAGCATAACAACGTGGTTTATGGAGAATGCGAGTGATTTGCACTTTTCAAATTACTAGACCTTCTCTTCTTTGTTCCAATCATAATGCATGCTCCCTCTTTTTTTTTTTTGTATTAAACTCTCTTAATTACTCGGTGATATAATGATATAACCTATCCTTCTTCCTACGCACCTGAATTCCTCTTGCAAATAAAGGCCTTTCTGTGATATCTCAAGTCTTTTGCATATTTAAAGGACCCATGCTTAAATGATTGGGATGAAAGCTGGGGTTTTGATCTAACCCATCAAGATCTTTACTCTCGCATTAACAGAAACCCATCATGAAACCTTAATGGCTGTAAAATACTACATAGAAGTGTAGCAACCACCTGCAAGAAATAGAGCTGCGTTAGTCGAGGCGAAGGTTTGAAATCTCAGGATCAGACCATCAGTTTGTGGATTGGAATCAACAATATCGGCCTTTATAGTCGTCTCGCATCAGATTGTTCGTATCGGTTGCTTAAAAGGTTAACAAAACTTTTTAAAATTATGAAAAGATAGTGAAGGTGATTAAAAATAGTTTAACATTTTTTGTATTTATTAATGGTGTTTATAGACTCTAATATGGCTATTTTTATTAGTTTTAGCTATAGTTTTAGTTGAAATTTATATTATGCATATTATTTTGGTCTAACTTCAAAAGGATGCATAAGACATAATTAAAAGTTAACCCATCAAGTATTTATAAAATTATCAAATTGAAAGACAAACATTTTCATTTCTTACATTCACATTCCAATGCTAGGAGAATGAGAACGAGGATTAATACAAAATGTAAAAAGGTAAAAACTTTATTATTTCAGCTTCTACTTTCTCCGACTTGTTATATAAGCTATTGTTGGACTTGCAATGTCCTATAGCTATGAAAACACGCCAAATGTGAACTATTCCATCAGATGGATTATATCGCATAAAAGGGGGTCTTAGAAGCCAACAAGGCATATTCTTTTGATTATTTTTCTGATGTAAATATATTCTATTAAAGTCTTCCAAAATTTGAGTAATTGAGTTGTATGAGATTTGTCAAAAGGACTAAACATAAAGCGAATTGGACAACGATCGCAAAAATAATCGTGAATAAATACTTCAATCAAATCTTAACGATATAATGCCCATAAAGACATGATATATGGTCAAATCAAGTCTCCACAATTCATTTAGGTGGTACATACCCAGGGCTCTCGATTATCTATCTGGGAATATGTTCGTCCCTATTCATTTTGAAAAATTACAATTGAAAAGGTTGAAATAGATTTATTTAGATTTTGCTTATAATTAATTGAAAATTGAAATTTATACTAACTTATAAATTATCAAACTTATAAAATAAAACTCATAACCGGTTGGAACACCCATGAAAAGATAGGTAGTAGATACAGACTTTTCTTAAGACTTGTATAAACTCACTATTATCGACAAAATCTGTTATGGTGAGGATGACCATGAAATGGCTAGAGCTATATTGATCATCATCATGAAAACTTTTGGCGGTAACAGTGAGTTTATAACAAGTCGTAAGAAAAGTCTATTCTATTATATATATTTTCATGGGTGTGGCAAACCAGTTGTGAGTTTTATTTAATAGTTATGATAGTTTATTGCTTAGTATTAATTTCAAATTTTTAGTTAATTATAAGCAAAATCTTATTAAACATATTTCAATTTTTTCAATTGCAATTTTTAAAATGAAATGGATTTAACATATTTCCGGATAGATAATCGAGAAAGCCGGATATCTTATGATATACCACCTACATGAACTGTGGAGACCTGATTTGACCACATATCCTTTGTCCTTATGGACGTTGTATGATTAAACTCTGAATAGAGTATTTGTTTAGGATTGTTTTCATGATCGTTATCCAATTGGTTTGTCTTTTGATAGACCGTCTCCAACTAAATTTTTTCAGATTTTGGAAGACTCTTAAAAACATTTACATTAGTGTAAATATCTAAAGAATATAGTTCGTTGGTGCCCAGGACTCTGTTTTTATGCGATATTATCTATCTGATGGAATTGTTTTTAGATTTGGCACGTCTCCATTGTTATGAGACACTGCAAGACCAATAATAGCTTATATATCAGGTCGTGAAGACAATAGGCTCAGAATGAAGGCAATAGACCTAGAAGATTAAGTGAGTTTTTATTTTTTACATTTGTATTACTCCTAGTCCTCTTAGTGTTGGAATGTGAATGTAATAAAATGAAAATGTTTGTCTTTCGATTTTAATAATCTTATAAATGCTTATCGAGTTATTTTTACTTATGTCTTTTATATCCTTTTGAAGTTGGACCAAAATAATATGCATGGTATAGATTTCAGTGAAAACTGAAAATAATAAAATATAGCTATAATAGAGTCTCTAGGCATTACTAATAAATAAAAATTTATTAAACTGCTTTTAAACACTTTTACTTTTTTGTCTCTGGACATTACTAATACATAAAAATTTGTTAAACTATTTTAAAACACTTTTATTATTTTGTCAAAAAAACTGAGGCGTGCCCTATGTGAGGCGTGCCCACATTCCAAGTGATTAGCTTTATTAGGTAAACATGTCAAATGGGTTTGGTTATTGGGTTTTTTTTAACAATCTCGAACCAAAAACATAAAATTAAGTGGTTATTGGGCAACAGTAATCCGAGACCAACTCAAGAGCACCCTAAAAGAATTGGCGTTTTTCTTGTTTGCAAGTTCATTGCCGGTTAGGGTTTTTTGAGTTCATCGTTGGAACGCCGGCGGCTGCTCTGAGTTTTTCGGCGGCTAGGATCTTTCTTCTTCTCGGGTTCTTCTCTTCTCGAGTTATAACTTCTGTTCTCAGCTAGAATAACCCGCGAACAACCCAAAACATAAAATTAGATATCACTTCTCTTCTTTCTCTTTCTCATATGTCATTGGTGTTGGATTTTTTGAATCTGAAGTTAATGTTTTGGATGGGAATTTTATGTGGTTCTTATCTCATTATAAACTTGTGCGTCTCACACACTCGGGCATGCACTTTAGATGAGCGCCTTGTGTCTCGGGAGCATTAAAATCTTTGTGCATCGCACTGCACCTTGTGCATTGACAACATTGCCGATATTGCCGATTCCGATCAACAAATTGAGGGTTCAATCCCGATCCTGCGATTTCGAACCTTGGTTATGCTAATAAAAATGAGAAATTGAAAAAAACATACATTTTTGAGAAGAGAACTAAACCTTAGAAGAGGAGAAAGAAAACATAAAAAAGTGACGCGACACAAACGATGATGAAGGATTGTATGCTGCATCTAGTTGATGATGGCGGTGACTCGACGACCTCCTGTTTCGATTGATCACAACCAATCGCATCTCAACCGCGGTCAAAAGGATTAAGAATGGGTCTGAATTACACGAAACCCTAAAGAATGGGTCCTAATCACACTAAACCCAAAAGCCATATCGCCGCATCTTAGCAATCAACATTTTTCATTCATTATTCATCACCAAAATACATTGATCTGGCCTCCTTATATAGATAAATCAATAGGCTGATTACAATCTTTTGAGAATAAAACAGAATAGTTCGAAACAAATTCAAATAACTAAAATCTTAACTACATTTATTTTCCTAAGCAACGTATTTAATAAAATTTAAAAGCTCGAAGAAAATCTAGAATAATAGAATATCAAATAATCAAAATATCTAATAAATTCTTAAACCTAATAAAAAAGTATTTGCCTCGCATCAATCTTCTGGGCTTCAAAAAATTCACCATATGGTGAATGGATCAAGCGATGAAAATATACGGCTCAATTGCTAACTCTGTTTCTTTCCGCTTTTTGTTGGGATTGATGAAATTCAAACTTCAACTTGCTCTTATACCAACAGAAAACAGAAAGAAGCAGAGTTAGCAATTGAGCTGTATGTTTTTATCGCTTGAACTATTCATCAGGCGGTGAATTTTTTTAGGCCCGGTAGATTAATGCGGAGCAAATATTTTGTATTAGGTTTAAGAATTTATTAGATATTTTAGTTATTTGATATCCTGCTATTCTAGGTTTTCTTAGATCTTTTAGATTTTAACAATTAGAAAATAAAGGTTGAGATTTTAATTAATTAAATTTGTTTAGAGATATTTGATTTTATTCTCAAAACATTGTAATCAGCTTATTGCTTATTTATTTAAGGAGGCAAGATAAATGTATTTTGGTGATGGAAAAAGTTGATTGCTAAAATGAGGCTTTTGGGTTTCGTGTGATTCAGATTTGTTTTTAGGGTTTCGTGTGATTCAGATCTATTCTTAATCCTCTCGGCTGCGGTCGAGATACGATTGGCTGCAAGTTGAGACGCGATTGGTATCACTCAAAACCAAGAGGCAAAATTACACAATTTAAGTAATCTGTAATAAGTGCATATATGAAACCTGGCTTTGATACTAAACCTGACACGGTACGGACGATGATGGATCGTATGCTGAATCTGGCCGACAATGGTAGTGAATCGACGGCCTCCAGTTTCGATTGACCGCAGCCAATCGTGTCTCGACCGCAGCCGAGATGCTTGGTTGGTTTAAGGTTATTCAACGAAGTCCATTAGAATTCATTTTCCTTGTGGGATCGATCCATACTTACCGGCTTTACTACTTGTAGTGATCTGTGCACTTGTGGATATACTTAATATTTCCTCATCAGATATCTATGGCATCTTTTGAAATCTTAACTATTTTTTTCTTTCCAAGAATCCAAAGGAAGTCCCTGGCATAAAAGCAAGAAGTTTTAGGAAAATGATTGATAAGTTTTTATATCAAATAAAAAACCATTTGGAAATTTTTGTCAAAAAACCGACTCGAATCGAACCGTGCTCACCCCTATCTTGTAGGTATATCTGAAGCATCAAATAAACTTCCCTGTTTTGGGAACCGGTTCGTAAGCCCTAACATATGCATACAACACCCACACACCCCACACACACCCGTGGGACCCACAAATTTGCTCCAGAAGCATTAAATTGTGGCCGCTTTCCTCCATTGGGGATCGAACCTCTGCAACTCTCCAAAAAAAACAATTGCTCAGTTGGTATGGCGGTTTCCTCCATTGGAGAAAGTGCCATACCAACCGAACAATTGCTTATTGGTACAAACTTTTTCTTTTGAGAACTCTTCGATGGTGTATTAGCTTTTTTGATCGGCAGATGCCCGTCCTTATTTTGTTCACACACACACACATATATAGACGATTGAGTTTAATAGTTTTTTTAGCTGGCAAACTTTTTAACTAAAAGAGAAAAAGAGAAAACAAACAGTGAGAAATTGAAGCATCATGAACAATTGCTCAACAAAAACCCAAAATTTTCGATTAAAAAAAAACATAAGATTGCTTAAATAAGATCCGTCCAAATAAACAAAAATAAAATATTGAATTGACCCATCCTGTCTGTCACTTGACGACCCATGACTCATGATGTGCCGCACCACAGACTCAATATAATCACCACCAACCTCCACTCTTTCAGTACTCTTCACTCCTTTAACATCATCCTCCCCTCAATTAGCATATAGAATGGTGTTCATCAGCAGGGCATCTCTTATTATCATCATGCATCTCTCATTTCGTGACTAGAAATAGTTGCATCATCAAAATCATCATCATCACCATCACTATTGTTAGAATATGGAATAAATATTTCCTTCCAAAAAAAAGAAAGAAAAATAATATGAAATAATATTCACCATTATCATCAATCATGAATTAGTATTGCCAGCAGCAGCCGCAGACGCAACATCTCTTATTATCATCCACTCCACACTCTTTCGGTGTCGACCATAACCGATCGTGTCTCGACCGCAACTGAGATGCTTGGTTAATTTAGGGTTCATGTTGTCATGTTTGCGATTGATAGTCGGTATAGTGTTTCTGAATAAGAATCTCCATGTGATCCATATTTCATACCGTAACCAAGACTATCAGATGGGTCGGACCAAGCACAATGACCGTCTCTTTTCTGTAGGTTTTATCAATCTAGCGACCTTCTCATCTTCGACCGCCTCCACCCTCCCCTCACAAATTTACAAACCCTAATCCAAATTTAGCCTCCCCCCATCCTCCCCCTATCTCTGCCTTCTCCTCTACCCTCGCCCCACCCCTCCCCTCTCCTCGCCCCTATTCTCCTCCACCTCCGCTCTACCCCTCCTCCTGACTCCCAATACCACCTTGCCCCCGATTCCACCATGCCCCTGATTCCACCCCACTCTCCCCCGCCCCTCCCTCCACCGCACTCCAACTCCACAGCTCCAGTCCACCTCACTCCACCCTTGTATAATAACCTCGCTCTTCTTTTCTCGCCTCGCCATTAGGGACCTCCACCTCCCACCAAAGGCGACCTCCTCTATCTGTCGCCAATTTGTCTTTATTTACAAATTAACAATCATTTAATTTTTTTAATAAAATAAATATTAACTAACTAATTAATTACATTGTATTTAGAAAAAGGTAAATGATCATAGTTAACATTACAAGGTTAACCGAAGTTGACTGTTAGTTTGGTAGTTTTCTATAGATTATGTAGTTTCTGGTAGTTTTCAGTACATGGCCAAACTATTTGGTAGTACTTTTATAAAGAAGCCAATAAATTAAGTTGGGAATCACTGTAACCAATGTATCAGAAGCTCTTATAGAACTAAAGTGAGGTTATGTATGTGCTAATAGCTCTTTGAGAGGCTAAGTACCACTTAGGGTATAATTGGGGTTTTACTGCAATTAACCCTATAAAATTAAATCCACAGCCATTTTTCTCGTAGCTATGGTATAGTGGCAGGTGTGTATTTCAACCGTGGATTAAAAAAATAGGTTTAAGTGCTTAATCCACAGAGGCATGATCAATATTTACCTCAATTCTCATCACAATCTCAGAGTTATGTTGCAGGATTATGGACTAAAATGAAAATTTAACCAAAATTCAGTATCTGAACAAACAGCGGATCAAGATTAGACAACCGGTCAGCCAATTCCAGTCTGCTGATAGAATGTTCCCAATGGTTTAATGAGCTTATTTTCAGTAAAGTGCAACATTTATTAGTTGAGCAGCTGGGTCAAGTGAATTTCTAACATGTTCCAAGCTTTCAAGAGATCATGGAATACAAACTCATAATTCAAATTTACAAGAATATTTGTTGTAGGCTCTTTTGCTATTATTCTGTCATTCCAAATGATTCAATTCTTACGCTTAAACCTTTCAGCTGGTTGCTTGTGGAATAGCTGTAGCCACGTACAATGAAGGGGCAACGGATTTCAAAAAGACGCCGGCGTACAAGGAGTCGATCCAATCACGAGAGCTCCTTGAAGAGCCCGATGCATCGAATGCCGATGTATTTGAGGCCAATCCTACCGAGACTGCACCGAGCTTGGAGTAATCTCATCGCGGCTTCACACATACGGATCTGAATCGCTAGCTGTACAATTATTGTATTTATGCTGAATATGTAAAAGCTGCTGAATTAATGCCATCTTTGTAATGAACCAATATTTCTTTTGATACAAGGTAAAGTTATTTCTGTAAATGTTCATTTCCTTTTTAATTTCTTGGTCTGTTTTCTATTCTCAAGACTAATTCATTTGATTATGGATTTGGTGTCTTATTTGCACTGTTTGATTATATATGTATAGATGTATTCCAGTTCTAACTTGCATTTTAGATTATAATCTACAGGGTATTTATATGATGGCATCTATATGATGCAATTAGGGCCGAGGATAGACCTAACGGGCATGAATATAACAAATTCAGTCAAAGAGGTTGTATTAACAGAAACGGAAGAAAAGGATTCATGCAGCCGATCCTAAAAGTTTGGAAGAAAAGCTTTTCGCAGCCGATGCCGCCTTTTTATCTATATATTCACAAGGGTTATCCATATATACTAGTGACATGTCTCAAATCAATTGATAGTTAATTATTGATTGGTGCAGGAAAAGGGACCATTTGCATCTCTCTAAATTTTTTTTTTTGCAAGATTTATTTTTATGTAAATAGGTACCCATATTCAAGGCTAGAAGAGAGAAAATCTAAAAGTTTCTCGCACAAGATGATGAACACACCCATTACATACATGTGATGATGCTTCTCTTTTAACTGAATCACTTTTGGTGCCTCACAGGATGCATAGCTCCAATGCACGAGAAAGCAAACTAAAGTGGGGGGAAAAGGGCAACGTCTCTTCTTCTACAAAAGCTCACTTTGTTTCAAGTCTTGCAATATCATAGAGACGATGTTTATTTTGTATGAGTTGATAAATTCTGTCTTCTTCTTCTTTACTCGGCTTCTTATTGCTGCATTGCTGATGCTTGTAGTTGGAGCATGGGGTTTTGAGCAGATACAAGCATTTGAGCAAGAAGTGAATGAGCAAGCTCTTGGTGTGGCTCAGTTCTTGTTTGGGCCTCATCCTCAACTTGATTTGCCAACTACTAGAGTTGCTACCGGTTCAATTCCCATTGAAGAAGCTGATCATGGATAGCTACTACATTGTGATGTAATTGATCGAAGCAGTCTCAAGTGTTCTTTAATTTCTTTCTTCAAAATTTGTAATGAACAGTTACTAACTACAACCATGATTTTTTTTTAAATATAAAAAAAGGGGACAATTTCATGTAAGAATAAGTTGTAAAGTTATATATGCTAGTAATTTGCAGGTGCGAATGCACCGTATATATCAAATTTCAATGACTTTATTTGTGTTTTTCTTCCCGTTAAAAACTATAATATGGCAGGCGAGATTGTTTTAAGTTATGAGGTTAGTTTTTTGATAATAGTTGAGGATATAAATCTTGGTTTGATTATTTATGTTTTTTATTGATTTTTCTTGAAGATTTGGAAAGCCGTGTCAACAATCAATTTCAAAAAAAAAGGACCGTTTCCTTTTGCACCGTAATAGTAGAGGTGTATATATTGTCTTGTTTTTCTGCCCATAGTTATTGATCCGGAAGTCAGGCTAGCATGCATGATTAAGCTTACTTCGACAGCGGCCCAAAATCCATCGTTGCAAACCTAAAATTTAAGCCAAAAGTTGAGGCCGCGATTTAACTAAAGTGTTGGTCAAATATTCGAATTAGATTTTAGTTTTATTTTCAGCCAAATTAAATTAATTTAGACGATATTAGATTCGACATAAGTTGAACTTGTAAGTCCATATTGCGACCCCCGGTTCTTACGGGGAGGCGGAAACGGTATAAAATCAAAATTTTTATCGCAAGAGGCAACATGGACTGACTTATGGTCGGGATCGTTACCTAAACTAAAACTAGCAAACTAAGCTAAAGATATTTAGCTACTCGGATAGAGATGGTTATACCTAGACTTGAACTCCTTCTCTTCAAGCTCCGATGGTGGTCCGATGGCTCCTTGTCGTCGTCTCCGTACGCCGAAGATAGATCCACTTGAAAGCTCCAACCTTTAGCTCCTTCTTCGGTCTTTGAAGAAACTAGCTCACTTGGTTTGCTAAACCTAGTGAACTAGAATGAGTAGAGAAGAAATAGAATGGGATTTTATCTATGGTTCTTGATTCTCAACTCATGAGACAAGAGAACCATAGATCAAGAGAGGGAGGTAAAGGTTGAGGGTGAGAGCAAGGGGAGAGCTCAAGAACAAGAGAGAGAATGAGCAAGAAAGAATGAGGCTCTCTTTTTCCTTTCACCCTCTCATAATCCAAAGTGATCATAACTCATCATATCAAAAAAGTCTTTTGGTGATGGTTAGAAGCAACCATAAGGTTATCATATCATGCACTCAATTTACACAAAAAAAAAAGTCTTTGGCATGAAATGATAACCATGGTCATCATGATGGTCAACTAGTCAAGCCTAGTCAACCGGTCAACAAGTCAACAAAAGTCAACAAGTCACCAAAGTCAACAAGTCAACAAAAGTCAACAAGTCAACAACCATATCACCATAATACTTAATTAATATAATAGTTAATCACAAATCATATTCTCATTAGGGTTGAGCAAAAAGTCAAAAGTCAACGGTCAACTGTCAACAACCCTAATGAGAATCCACTGCCTCTGCCTCCCTGTCAACTGTGCATACACACCCGCATCCGCGTTCCGAGGAACACGAATGCAAACTGGATAAATCCAATCCCATAAGGTACACTAGGATCTGGCTTAAACCAAAGCCCACTAGTGTAAACTGTCCGGACACTGTGCGTGCACAAGTGCACGGATGTGACCGAACCCTGTCGCAAAACCATGCGACCTGTCGCAATACCATGCGACCTCTACTCTTTTGCCTAAAGGCGAAAAGCTTTCTGTGTGGGACTCTAAAGACTCGACACTACGCTGGCAGTGGGTTTAACCACAGACCGCAAGCGGCACTAGCTGTGCGTAACGGTCCCCAGGTAATGCCGACAAGAAGACCGACGAGGCGAAACCCATCTGAACTCCTACTGAGCCTGAGTGTGACATTCTCCATACAGTCCGGTCTGTTCGTCTGATACATCGCATGGCGGGCCTAGGGGGCGGTAAACGTCAGTCCCCCAATAGCGGTACAAGTCGTGCCGGAGTGAAGCCCAATACACCCTGAGATAACACTGGAAACCTACCAGTATATCTCGTTTGCCCTGGCCAGGGACTACTCGTGTAATGGCTCTCCTAGACACAGCGCGATGTCAACCCCCAATACCGGGAGAGACGAATCCTGTCTAACCGTCACTGCCTCCAAGTGCTTCGGGACTGCACCCAACCACCACCTGTTTGCACGACTCCTTTGAGCCGTGGTAGGGTAGTGATCAAAGTACAGTGGGAACACACCCGAGGCGAAGTGACAGTGTCAAGTCAGCGGACTAAGCTGTACTCATGTCACCTGGGAACTGATAACTGACGATAGGTATAATACCAACTAGTCAGTTCCCGACGAGTCCTGTCCAGTGTACCCGTAACCTAACGAGCACCCGCATACTATCTCAAGTACGACGTACTGACGGCTGTGGGACAGACCGTCTCCCACACTGGGATGAGAAGCGCATGCGCTGGTCTACTCCGGAGTATCGATGCCCTGTCTCGATAGTCCTGCGACCAGGGACCTGAATAAGGATGTGCTTATAGATTACCCAGCCCCCACTAGTGTGACTGCCATCACAACGCTGGTAATCAAGCAAAGATCCTAAGGGCTCCACTAATGCGTATAAGTGATATACTGAAATAAACACAAGTACACATTGAAGTAGAAACAAACCAAGTAGCATACTACTATTTTGAGCAAGATTGTATATACAAGGTGAATATCCCAAGCATCCATTAAGTAATATACAAACTAGTATGATACAGTAATGGCCTCTAGGGCATATACACTAACAATCTCCCACTTGCACTAAGGCCATGTACTGGTGTATCGAAGACCTATCATCTCGATCAGCCGCTCGAACTGAGTCTGGGGCAAGGCCTTGGTGAATGGATCTGCAGTGTTGTCTTCTGAAGCGACTCTCCGAACCTCGATCTCCTGGCGATCCACGATCTCCCTGATCAGGTGATACCGCCTCAAGATGTGCCTGGATTTCTGATGGGACCTGGGTTCCTTCGCTAATGCTATAGCCCCGTTGTTGTCGCAATACAGAGGTATTGGATCAACAATGGACGGAACCACCTGAAGTTCTCTCAAGAACTTCCTCATCCAGACAGCTTCTTTTGCGGCATCAGATGCAGCGATGTATTCCGCTTCCATCGTCGAGTCTGCAACGGTTTCCTGTTTGGAACTCTTCCAACACACCGCCCCTCCATTGAGGGTAAAGACAAAACCCGACATGGACTTGGAATCATCCTTGTCACTCTGGAAGCTGGAGTCAGCAAAGGCCTCGATCTGGAGGTCTTTTCCGCCATACACCAAGAACATCTCCTTAGTCCTTCTCAGGTACTTGAGAATGTTCTTTACCGCTATCCAGTGTTTCTCCCCAGGGTTAGACTGATACCGGCTTACCACACTAAGTGCATAAGCTACATCCGGTCTGGTACACAACATCGCATACATTATAGAGCCTACCGCAGAAGCGTAGGGTATAACAGACATGCGATCCCTCTCCAAATCAGTCTTGGGAGACATCTCTTTAGAGAGGGTGATCCCGTGACAAGCCGGTAGGTTACCGCGCTTGGAATCTTCCATACTGAACCTCTTCAGTATGGTGTCGATGTACCTGGACTGTGAAAGTCCTAATATCCTCTTGGATCTGTCACGGTAGATCCGGATACCCAGAATGTATGAGGCATCACCCAGGTCTTTCATGGAGAACCTGTGTGACAAGAACCCCTTGACAGATTGTAGCATAGGAATATCATTTCCTATTAAGAGAATGTCATCCACGTATAAAACGAGGAATACTACAGTTCTCGCTACAAATCTACTATAGATGCATGGTTCATCTGGATTTTTGAT
The DNA here is from genome assembly GCA_030015575.1 of Agapanthus africanus. Taxonomy (NCBI): domain Eukaryota; kingdom Viridiplantae; phylum Streptophyta; class Magnoliopsida; order Asparagales; family Amaryllidaceae; genus Agapanthus; species Agapanthus africanus. Next base: position 312,850,867 of record JASDDO010000018.1, on the reverse strand, counting down.
AAAGCCAAATTCTTTGACCGTCTCATCAAAGCAGATGTTCCAACTCCGCGATGCCTGCTTTAGTCCATAGATGGACTTAAGCAACTTGCACACCTTTCCGCTGCTCCCACTCTGAATGAAACCCTCTGGCTGGTCCATATAGACACACTCCTCTAAATTTCCATTTAGAAAAGTTGTCTTTACGTCCATTTGCCAGATCTCATAATCGTGGAAGGCAGCAATGGCAAGAAGGATCCGAATGGATTTCAGCATGGCTACTGGAGAAAAGGTTTCGTCGTAGTCCAAGCCAGGTCTTTGACGAAAACCCTTTGCTACCAGCCTAGCTTTATAGGTCTCAACCTGTCCATCTACACCAATCTTCCTTTTGAAGATCCACTTGCATCCTACGGGTTTTACCCCGTCTGGAGCAATGTCCAACGTCCATACCTTGTTGGTGTACATGGACTCCATTTCGGTCCGCATTGCATCCAGCCATTTCACTGAGTCAACGCTCTGAACGGCCTGCTGGAAGCTAGTAGGCTCATCATAATCTATGATGCAATCCTCTCTATCCCCGTCTATGAGAAAACCGTAGTATCTCTCGGGCGGATGAGACTGCCTACTACTTCTGCGGAGCGGCGTAGGAATGTCCTGTTCTGTTGAACCCTCTGGTTCCACTAAGCTTTCAGTAACAGTCTGTGGTTCTGGAATTTCTTCCAGTTCTATTGTGCTCCCACTTATCTGGTTTTCCAAAAATTCAGTTTCCAAGAAGTAGGCATGACGAGAAACAAGAACTTTTTGTTCCTCTTCACAGTAGAAGAAATATCCTTTTGAGTTCTTTGGATACCCCACAAACTTGCACTGTACTGAGCGTGCCTCGAGCTTGTCCGCATGCTGCTTTTTGACAAAAGCCGGACATCCCCATGTCTTAATGTGCTTAAGATAGGGTCTCTTCCCACACCACATTTCATATGGTGTGGAAGGCACAGTCTTAGTCGGAACTCGGTTCAAAAGGTACGCTGCTGATTCTAGCGCATACCCCCAGAATGATCGCGGCAACTCAGCGTTACTCATCATGGACCGCACCATATCCAATAGGGTGCGGTTCCGTCTCTCCGATACACCGTTATGTTGCGGGGTGTATGGAGGAGTAAGCTGAGAGAGAATTCCGTTCTCTTTTAAATAGTCCAGGAACTCGGCACTTAAGTATTCTCCACCTCGATCCGATCTTAGAATCTTAATACTTTTGCCGGTCTGTTTCTCCACTTCATTCTTATACTCCTGGAATTTTCCAAAGGCCTCGGACTTATGTTTCATTAAGAAGACATAGCCGTACCTTGAGAAGTCATCCGTAAAAGTAATGAAGTAAGAATGTCCGCTCCGGGCATGTGTAGACATTGGACCGCACACGTCACTGTGTACGAGTCCCAAGAGCTCGCTCGCTCTTACTCCTTGTCCAGTAAACGGAGTCTTTGTCATCTTTCCTTTGAGACAAGATTGACAAGTGGCATACGATTGATATTCGAACGCATTCAAATATCCTTCTGTATGTAACTTAGTCAACCTTCTCTCATTGATGTGACCCAATCTACAATGCCATAAGAAAGTCTGATTTATTTCCGGAGACTTTCTTTTGTGTGTATTCTGGACGTTGAAAATTTGTGGTTGGTTTAACACGTATATACCATTACTCAATGTACCTGACCCAATCAAAACTTGATTAAGGTGAATGTTTACAACATTACTTACAAACGCAAATTCATAACCTTCTTTAGAAACTAAAGATACAGAAATGATATTACAAGTTGCGTTGGGTACAAAAAAGCAATTACGCAAAACCAAAACATGTCCATCTGACATTCCCAGGTGATAGTCCCCCACGGCTTTAGCATCCATGCTAGCTCCGTTCGCAACTTTGAGGGTCATGTCACCTGCCTTCAAAACCCTACGGTTTCTCAACGCCTGCAAAGAATTACAGATATGAGATCCTGATCCGGTATCCAATACCCAGGAAGTAGAGTTTATTGAAAGACAATTTTCAATAACATACACACCTGAAGCTGAAGCTGCAACCTGCTTCAATTCCTGTGTTCTGGCCTTCCAGGCCCTGCAATCATTCTTCCAGTGTCCTTTCTTATGACAATAGAAGCATTCTTCTTTATCCACAAGCTTCCCCGCTATTTTTGTTGCTTTACCTTTTCCCTTCGTATCCACTTTACTAACACCGCCCCTTGGTTTGGCGGGGGCCTTCTTCTTCTTTCCCTTGGCTTTCGCCTTGGACCTAGAAGAAGATGATCCTCCTACAAACAAAGTGGATATTTCCCTACCTTTCTGTAGGGTGCCCTCTGCGCTCCTCAGCATGTTGAGGAGCTCTGATAGTTCAACCTCTTTTTCTTGTAGGTTGAAGTTCAGTATAAACTGGGCGTAAGTGGAAGGAAGGGACTGGAGAACTATATCCGTATATAGCTCACTCTCCAATGTGATCCCTAGGTCAGCGAGCTCCTCAATGAAGCCGATCATCTTTAGCACATGCTCGGCTACTGATGATCCGACGGCCATTCTTGTCGAAAACAACTTTTTCGACGCTTCGTATCTTGCGATACGTGATTGCTCTCCATACAGTTCTTTTGTATGGAGCAATATGGACTCCATGTCCATATTCTCATGCCTCCTCTGATGTTCGTTGTCCATCGAGGCAAGCAGGAGGCATTTGGCCTTCGCGCTATCAATCTCCCAAGTCTTACGGATTTCCTTATCCGCGACGCTGGAAGTTGGACCAGGGACAGGGGGAGCTTTGGTGGTAAGAAGATACCCCAGCTTGTCATAAGTGATTGCTATCTTGACATTCCTGAGCCAATCTTTGTAGTTTGGCCCTGTCAGTTTGTTTTTATCTAGGAGTAACTTAAGTCCAGTCATGTTGATTGGTCGCTGCAATTAGGAGAGAGAAGAAGAAACACTCAGCATGATGCTCTTGCAAGTTTAGAGTGGTTTTTAGTTTGTCTAAACAGGATGGCTCCCACTGTTTCTCGAATCCCTCCTCAAACCATAAAGGAAGAATTAGTCAGGATCAATCCCACCGTACAATACTTGCTTAACCGTTCAGCCAGGCCGGTGTCGGTACTTCGAGGGAGGTTTTCCAACGCTTTCGCGAAGTTCCTTAATTAAAGAACCTCTTTTCCCTGGGGGCGTAGCCCCGCTAACACCTTTCTAGGCACCTACTAGGTTTATAGCATTGATCGTTAAGTGAGAAATTTCCCGAGGAGTAGCATATACTCACAGTAGGATCGGGATCCAAATATCATTGCGTGACGAAACTGAAGGAATCCTACCAGTATCATCACACTCCAAATGGTATGCAAATCTAGCAAGTTTCAGTACTTATGAAACTCCCGATGTGGATTTTTGCCCCATGCTCTTATGACCTTGACTTTGGCCAACAAATCATAAGTCACATGTCAAGTTCTGCCCGTCGTTCTCCAGGTTAATTTGAATCCACCCGCACCTACCCTTGACTTTGGCCAACAAGGCAGTACGGCTGTTCCAAACCAACGCATCTATCTATGCTGCACATGAATACCCAATAGCTACCAATCACTGTGCCTTGACTTTGGCCAACAAACACAGCTTGAATACTATTGACTATTCATGTGAAACGACGGAGGGCTACGGATGGTTTTGGCAAAACCGTGAACGTAGTGAACTTGATTTGGTCGATGGAACGAGATAGCTTTTAAAAAGGAGTGGCTCAAGCTCCGCATTTAAAAGTTGTTTTTGAAAAGAACCGAGTGGTTTTTCGAAAGTGTTCCAACGACTTTAACTTGGTTTATTATCTTGCATTAGTTCTTTTAATGCGTGATATTCTTGCATTAGTTCTTTTAATGCGTCCCATCATTTAATCCTACCATTGCAGAAAACAACCAAAATATGACGTACGCTTATGCCATTCGCATTCGCCACGGGGCCCCGTCATTACCCGTTAGGTTACTTAACTAACGACAGAGCGGGGGCTGGGCTAGCGCGTCTGTAAAACATAAACAACGCCTAAATAATATCATATATAGATATACTGCAATGATAAACATTTCAGATCACAGATAAATACATTGGATATACTAGGAATCTGTAATTTGTACGAGCCTGTAACAAAAACAGATTACACGGTCGCGGTGAATAGCCAAAACCCCACCCAAGACCCCTACGGGTGCGGCAAACTACCCGCCAAGTACCCGAAGCGTAGCAACCTCCCTCATCTCCATGAGTAGGCCACTCGACACTTCGGCATACCCGGTAGTTTGTGCACCCCTCCATGGGTCTATCCTAGGAGCAAAAACAGTAAAAAGAAATTATACAATGACGGCTACAACCCCGACCCGGTTGTGCGGCCATACAAATAATTATTACATCAATTTACAAATTTACATGAATTGCAAGAAAAGAAAACTCTTGTCTCACAACCCCCGGCTATTCACCCGCGACAATCCAACATATTTATATACACATTCCAGCACATTACAGATCATGTATAACCCCGACTAATCGACTTATAGCGATTAGCCGACGTTCAATACATGCAAGCATCACAGATATAACCATCATAGTCAAAGTGCAGTGAAGTTCGGAAAAAATACGGAATTATAGGACCCCAAAAGGAAATTTCTTTTCTGGAAAATCTGGGCACATATAATATATATCAAAAATCCCAAAACCAACACAGACACACACTGCACGAAAAACGATGCACAGAGGCCTACAATCCGCGGCGCTTCCGCGGCGGATACAGGGTTCACGCGGCGGATGGGCGGCGGCTTAGTGGAATTACTGCATCGTTTTTCTTGGGTGTTCACACAAAACTCTGAGTCGAATTTAGGAGTATAAAGTTTTTCATTTTGACCAGAAAAAAATTCAACAGAAACTCAGATTTTGTAAAGTTTGGTTTTTGGATTTTTTTTCGGTTCCGAACTTCGTTACACTTCACTACCAAGCTAGTTTAAGTTTAGTTAGGCTCTGATACCACTGTAAGTCCATATTGCGACCCCCGGTTCTTACGGGGAGGCGGAAACGGTATAAAATCAAAATTTTTATCGCAAGAGGCAACATGGACTAACTTATGGTCGGGATCGTTACCTAAACTAAAACTAGCAAACTAAGCTAAAGATATTTAGCTACTCGGATAGAGATGGTTATACCTAGACTTGAACTCCTTCTCTTCAAGCTCCGATGGTGGTCCGATGGCTCCTTGTCGTCGTCTCCGTACGCCGAAGATAGATCCACTTGAAAGCTCCAACCTTTAGCTCCTTCTTCGGTCTTTGAAGAAACTAGCTCACTTGGTTTGCTAAACCTAGTGAACTAGAATGAGTAGAGAAGAAATAGAATGGGATTTTATCTATGGTTCTTGATTCTCAACTCATGAGACAAGAGAACCATAGATCAAGAGAGGGAGGTAAAGGTTGAGGGTGAGAGCAAGGGGAGAGCTCAAGAACAAGAGAGAGAATGAGCAAGAAAGAATGAGGCTCTCTTTTTCCTTTCACCCTCTCATAATCCAAAGTGATCATAACTCATCATATCAAAAAAGTCTTTTGGTGATGGTTAGAAGCAACCATAAGGTTATCATATCATGCACTCAATTTACACAAAAAAAAAAGTCTTTGGCATGAAATGATAACCATGGTCATCATGATGGTCAACTAGTCAAGCCTAGTCAACCGGTCAACAAGTCAACAAAAGTCAACAAGTCACCAAAGTCAACAAGTCAACAAAAGTCAACAAGTCAACAACCATATCACCATAATACTTAATTAATATAATAGTTAATCACAAATCATATTCTCATTAGGGTTGAGCAAAAAGTCAAAAGTCAACGGTCAACTGTCAACAACCCTAATGAGAATCCACTGCCTCTGCCTCCCTGTCAACTGTGCATACACACCCGCATCCGCGTTCCGAGGAACACGAATGCAAACTGGATAAATCCAATCCCATAAGGTACACTAGGATCTGGCTTAAACCAAAGCCCACTAGTGTAAACTGTCCGGACACTGTGCGTGCACAAGTGCACGGATGTGACCGAACCCTGTCGCAAAACCATGCGACCTGTCGCAATACCATGCGACCTCTACTCTTTTGCCTAAAGGCGAAAAGCTTTCTGTGTGGGACTCTAAAGACTCGACACTACGCTGGCAGTGGGTTTAACCACAGACCGCAAGCGGCACTAGCTGTGCGTAACGGTCCCCAGGTAATGCCGACAAGAAGACCGACGAGGCGAAACCCATCTGAACTCCTACTGAGCCTGAGTGTGACATTCTCCATACAGTCCGGTCTGTTCGTCTGATACATCGCATGGCGGGCCTAGGGGGCGGTAAACGTCAGTCCCCCAATAGCGGTACAAGTCGTGCCGGAGTGAAGCCCAATACACCCTGAGATAACACTGGAAACCTACCAGTATATCTCGTTTGCCCTGGCCAGGGACTACTCGTGTAATGGCTCTCCTAGACACAGCGCGATGTCAACCCCCAATACCGGGAGAGACGAATCCTGTCTAACCGTCACTGCCTCCAAGTGCTTCGGGACTGCACCCAACCACCACCTGTTTGCACGACTCCTTTGAGCCGTGGTAGGGTAGTGATCAAAGTACAGTGGGAACACACCCGAGGCGAAGTGACAGTGTCAAGTCAGCGGACTAAGCTGTACTCATGTCACCTGGGAACTGATAACTGACGATAGGTATAATACCAACTAGTCAGTTCCCGACGAGTCCTGTCCAGTGTACCCGTAACCTAACGAGCACCCGCATACTATCTCAAGTACGACGTACTGACGGCTGTGGGACAGACCGTCTCCCACACTGGGATGAGAAGCGCATGCGCTGGTCTACTCCGGAGTATCGATGCCCTGTCTCGATAGTCCTGCGACCAGGGACCTGAATAAGGATGTGCTTATAGATTACCCAGCCCCCACTAGTGTGACTGCCATCACAACGCTGGTAATCAAGCAAAGATCCTAAGGGCTCCACTAATGCGTATAAGTGATATACTGAAATAAACACAAGTACACATTGAAGTAGAAACAAACCAAGTAGCATACTACTATTTTGAGCAAGATTGTATATACAAGGTGAATATCCCAAGCATCCATTAAGTAATATACAAACTAGTATGATACAGTAATGGCCTCTAGGGCATATACACTAACAGAACTTGTTGGGTATAATAGCATTTCTAAGAGTATAAAGAGAGCACAATGTACGCGCTTTCGCATTCAAACATTTGTTAGTAAACTTTCGGCGGTTGAACTCAATTCTAGTTGATTCTAGCTATCATCTAATAGATTTTTAAAGTGCTTGCTGAAAAATACTCTAAATAATTTTATTCACGCTAAACCATCTTAGACTATCACTAATTTTTTTCTCCTTTTAAAATCCACGTCACCAAAATATTAACTAACCCAATGGATTGGAGGTTGGAGATGGAAGGTATTTTAGTAAAAATATTCAATGGTAGTTCGAGGTATATTAATGTAATTAAATATTTTAAAGTTCTTTTTACTAAAACAAAACAAAACAAAATAAACTACGGGGTAAATTACACTAAAATACCCTCAACTAGCGATGTTTTCCACTAAAATTCCAAAAAGAATCATGGGCTAGTATTATCCACGAACCAAAAGCGCTCGCCTCAACCCAAACCCTCATCCTCACTTTATCAAACCCTATTCCCCCCTTCCTTCTTCTTCTTCTTCCCCAAGATTTATCCAATCAAAATCCACAATCGCCGTTAAATGGCATCTTCAAAGCTCTGCCATCAGTTGACCTCCTCCTTCCTTCTTCTCCACAGGAGAAGGACCAACCTCAACCTCAACAGAATCTCTCTAATCCCTTCTCTCTCCCCTTCTACTTGTTCCTCTTTGCTCCTCAAATCCTTGTACAGCAGCAGCAGCAGCAGCGCTGCTTTGATCTCTGAAGATGATGCTTCTCTATCTCCTTCTTCTTCTTCTTCTTCTTCAGCTCATCCCTGGCCTGAGTGGGACCAATTCGTGGAGAAGATGAAGAACGAGGGGTACTTTGCAAAAGACAAGTTAGATGATACCTCTTTTGGATCCTCTTCTTCTTCTTCTTCTTATTCTAAGATGGATCTTAACCGTATCAAGAACGCTTGCTTGAAGTTCTCTCGAGAGCGCTACGACATTCTCAGGTCTTTATATATATATATTTAATCGATTGCTCTCTCTCTATGTGTGTGATAGAAGTCATTTGGTGAAATTCTTCGATTCTACTGATTTCTTGGTGCCCGTTTTATGTTAATTTTTGGAGCTTGATGTAGCAAAATGCTGTAGTTTATTGTTAAGCGGATGTAGAGGAGATGCAAACTATGGTTTGCATGCCCCAGACTCCCTTTTAAAATAAACTCTAGTTTTCTTGTAAGAGATGTGTTTGGCAAAATGGAGTTTAGAAAAACTTAGATAATATTGGAGTTTAGATAATCGCGGGTGTCACAACTCCAAAATGAATGCAAAAACAGGGCAAAGTTAGCATTTTGGAGTTTACTTATGCCAACTTTGTGAAATTACAGTTTAGAAAACTTAACTCCATTACCAAACTGGGCCTAACATGTCGGGGGCATGTTATATATATAATTCCAAAAGGATGTTGGGCATGTTGCTTTGGGTAAGACACATCTTCTTACCCTGATTATTTCGATAGGAGCTGTATCATATGCCTTCTATTTGATGTTCGAATGATCTCCCAATCGGTAGATAGTAAAGTATCCTGATGCCTGAACTTTTGATGCTCAGAGATTGAAGTTTCCTTTTTTTCTTTTTTTGGTTACATGTGTAAGCACTCTCATTTTACTAAGGAAAAGGCTTAGATGATGTAAGCTTACTCATGGATACTGAATTGTTGGTCCAATGTGTGTTCTCAACGCATCTATGGTCCTAAACATAGATAAAACGATCTTGTTTTATCATTATGTATCAATACATATGTTTTGCATGATGTCGAGGAATCTTTTCAAGACCCCTTATTGTGCAATCTCAAAATATTTGATTTTTCGTTTGGCAAATATCATAATTTAATTGTGATTTTGAATGGTGAAACTTTCTCCTATGCATAAATTGGATTTGTGCATATACTTTACTATTAGGTGATAGCATTATAGCATCCAGACCATTCCCTACAGCTGTTATGTGTGATGGTGTTAGCGGGTTGGATTTTAGCGATTTATGATGAATTGCATCTTCAAACATTTTCCACTAAAATTAACATTCAACCAGCTTTTGCTGTTAGCAATCTAATAGCTTCACAAGTTAATATTTCGGCCATGCTGTAAATATAATCATGTTGAACATCACACCATATTGATTGTTATGCAGTTATTTGCCAAAAGAAGATATTCAAAGCATTCTCCAGTGTGGGTGTCCAAATCTGTTCAGAAAAGCGGTTAATTCAGCAAAAAGATTGAGGGCATTTCTTGGAATCGACGAAGGAGATGTAAGTGTCAAAACATACAATATAACCTTTTATAGTTAGTGATATCGGATAAGAGGGTTTCTTGCTGCCATTTTACCTTAGAGAACTATGCTTGAAGACATTTCCAAAGGTATTGTAAAATTAAATGAAAGAAAGTATGCCATATAGTCCCAATCGCGGCCAATTCCTATCCGAGATGGCGAGATAGCCAATTTGTTTTCAAAATTGACCATCCGAGTTCTTAATATAGAGATTCATAGATAGATTTGTAAATCGATCAAGCTATCTAACTAGCATGAATTCAATCCATCTTCATCTACATGGATCTTATAATATGAATATGACTAAATTATAAAGTAACTAAAAGTTCTATTACACATTTGTAGATATAGTTTGTTGTATAATTAAAACTATTATGACGACGTTGAAAGTTTTTTAGTACTATATTTTTCTTAAAGATAATTTCTATTAATTTTTTGATGATGTTTCTAGTTAAATTTACTATTCATATAAATGGATAAATTATTATTAAGAACTACTATACACATCGAACTTGCTGAAAAATATGCCAAAAGGTTTGAAATTAATTTTACCATATATCTGAAAAACTAATTGAAAAACTAATGCCATAATTAATTAATTAAAATTTGTCAAATTGTTTATAGTTATTGCTCATTTAATATTTTTAATTTTTGTAAAGAAAATCCTTTAGTCAAACGATAAAGAAGTATGATATTCCGGGCCAAGATGGCTGATACAACCCAAATGTCCGATTCTAATTCTAAAAATGGTCGCCCGATACCATTACCAATACCGAGATTGTAAACCTTGCGTTCACTTTGTTGAAGTGATGCAAATCTAGCAGCCAACAACCTACCAGGTGTCCATGTGTACCCCTAAAAGGTATTATGTATACCTAAAGTAGAAATCTTATTCTTCAGGTATGTAGTGCTTGCAATCAACGAGAATCTTGCGATAGAGCGTATGTTATTGCAAAGGATGATGACCAAGCTCGAACGGTGGATATTATGCGTATTTTAATGAGTTATGCAGTGGAGCCTTCACTTTCTTCAGGGGGAACAAACCCTTCAATGACAGAGCATGCTCAGGAGTCTGCTCGCAAGCTGCTTGGGGAACTTATTAAATTGAGTGATACAGCCATTGATCCAAACTTTCCAAAGCCTGAAGCTTCATCTCCTAGTAAAAAGGAAGATTCTCAAAAATCTCAGAAAGTCGTTGGTAAGAGCAAAGAGTCAAAAAATGTTGAAACGAAACCAGGCGATTGGATATGCTCTGAGTAAGTTTTATTTGGCTATGTTTTCTTTACATTTATACTAGATTTTTTGCACATGCGAAGCACATGTACATTTATTGAGGCTTGTGGCTAAAATTAAATGCAAAACAGACACGCGCGAGCGCACACACACACTGAGAGACTGAGAGAGAGAGAGAGAGAGAGAGAGAGAGAGACCTTGTGATTTGAAGATAAATTAAAGATACTTTTTCCTTAAATTCCTTTTATGAATTTTCCTTGAATTTTTTCGTTATAATAATAGAGATATTTCATTATTTTCAAGTCCATGTACAATACTTGCACGCTACAAACTAATGGAATGGTTCATGTGTTTTGGGTCTTAGAACTATTGGTGAGTGAGATTTTTCAAGTAGGCAGTGCCTCAATGCTGTTACTAGATTATGAGAGATACCGAATACAATAGCGTTGCCACATGGAGCCTATGTGTTTAACCATGTTGCTTTTATTTTTACAGTATTTGGAATTCAATTAATTTCCTTGTTATATACTAGTATCAGTCTCATCATTTTGCACTTATTCTTTTCGTTGTTATTGTCTACCTAAATTGAAATAGTAAGCCTGTAAACAAAAATGAGTGATTTTATATGCATGTTGTATGATTAATCAGTTCTCTTGTTGAATGCAGGAATACATTAAATATTGGTCTAAATAGAGGTTGAGTTTAATTCTGTCAAATTCCTCTTAGAGATTTGTAATTGTTGTGAGTTAATAGCTTCTAGTCATCTAAAGAGTTATGTGTTAATTACCCTTCTTTTAAGATGCATTTGATAATGATGGCATTTTATACAATGTCTAAAGATAATTCATTTGAGAGAGGTCAAGAAAATTTATAGCCGTTTCTCATCTTTTTAATCTTACCAACTAATTGTAAATAAATGAAGTTATAGAGGAAAACGGGGATGGGTGATCTCGTTGGGATTTGATACGACAGAGAGTCTCTGTATATTTGAGAGCGACTCAGATGAACAAATCTTTATAATTTGATAACAAGAAAGGTAGGCACATGGAATTTCATAAGAAACTATGACAAATTCAGAGATGGAAGTTAAATTGAACGAGAAAGCGGCATGCATCGAAGGAGAGATTATGCAGTAAAACCGGAGAAATTTCTCAGAAACATATTGGGTAAGCATGTATTTAACTTACATGTTGGAGACAGAATTCAGGAACAATTTATGAAGTGTCCATTCTCCTTAGCCTGGCACTTTTAAATGATGGTTCAATGAAGAGTGCCAACTTGTGGATTTTAACCATGATATTTATGGACACATTAAGATCAACTATCTATGATCATACCTTGTTTTTACATTGTACCCTTTGTTATCATACGCCTTTCCATATTTTTGTAGTGTATGTAGTTAAATTAGTTAAATGTATATTGCGAACAAAACTTATGGAACGTAAAAAAAGAGGCGAAGAAGAAGAAGAGAGGATATAGGTGTCTGAGGTGTTGAGGGAAAAAATATTTAAGATTAATTTAACCAGATTGGGTTCTTTTTTAGTGGATTTTATCAAACGATTATATGGCCTTTTCGGATGTTATCTATTGAAGGTAATTCATTTAAGTTTTCTTGATTCTGTTGTCAAAGAGTTTTTAATATTATTATAGCCAAACAACATTTCGCTCTATCGCTATTTTGCATGATGTCAGTTAATGTTTTGTGTATTATAAATTGTAGCTCTAACATTTCCTTACATAGCAAAAGGGCATTCCTGCAGTCATTTCTATTTTTTGTTTTGCCAGCATTTCGAATGTGAAATTGTGGCCAAAAACAGGTATGATCATAAATGGGCCGACTCACCTAAAATCAATAAATGGGTTCGTTTAGGGTCAAACACTCAAGGATGTTCACTCTCCCAATCCGATTTGACCTAATTGAAAAATGTAACTCGTTAAAAACGTTTTAGCTCCTGTTTGAAACAAAACCACTTACTCAAACCAATGAAACTACTTATCAATTTTGCCTTAGAATAAGTTACTTCTTATAAGCTACTCGTGTGTGTGTGTGTTTGAAACAAAACCGCTTGCTCAAACCAATGAAACTACCTATCAACTTTGCCTTAGAATAAGTAGCTTCTTATAAGCTACTCGTGTGTGTGTGTGTGTGTGAGAGAGAGAGAGAGAGAGATTTTGTGCGTAAACTAGAATAATTGCTATGGTAATTCGGGCTGGGATCAGATTACCATATTAGTTTCTGATCATGTTCGGGTCAATATATTTTTCCCAATTGGTACTACTAATAAAATCTTAAAATTACATTGGAATTCGATATGATTTATGGTCTCAGTGATCTTACCCATGTATTTGCTGCAGATGCGAATTACTGAACTTTGCTAGGAACAAGCGATGTCTAAAGTGCAAAGCTGAAGGGCCGAAGAGAGTAGAATTTAGCAAAGAACAAATGAAGTTAGGGGATTGGACTTGCCCAAAGTAAATCTCCTCCCATTAAATTTCACTATCTAGCAGAAGTTAGAGCCACATCATAAGATGAAAACACTGACATTTTTTCCCCTGAGCATCTCAACAGGTGTGATTTTATGAACTTTTCACGCAACAAAACGTGTTTCCGCTGCAAAGAATCACGGCCTAAAAGAGAACTGAATCCTGGAGAATGGGAATGTCCCAAGTGAGTTCTTCCCTACCGCACATTTTTTCATTTTTTTGCATATAATTTCTTTAGGTTTAATTTCACCAAACTACCAAATCTGTTCCTCTTTTTCACTAAACTACACAGAAGTTAATTAATTTGAAGAAACTACCAACAACTTCCATATTAATATACCAGTTGTTCACTAAAACTGCCATAAAAATATTTACAAATTCTGTTAGCGTCATTCTTTTAGTCAAGTTAAATGCAAATATAATTCACTAAAAAATGGATCCTATTAATATCAAATCTATGGTTATTTTTTATAATATAAAGTTTTAGGTAGTTTAGTGGGAAAAAAAGGGTATAATCTTTTCTTTATTTTGTTGGGAAGCTTCTGTGTGGGAAAAAAAACTAACTTGAGACGATTATCATCCTTTCTTTGAAGATGCGATTTCGTGAATTTTAAAAGAAACACAGCCTGCAAGAAATGCCAATGTGAGCGTCCTGCTTATGATGAGAACAGTGGATTTGAAGATCACCTGTGGAAAAAACCCAGAACAGCCAAAAAGATTACGAATTTTCTCGACGATGAGGATGAAGAGAAAGACTCAGATGATGAGAGTGACGAACTTCTTCATATTTTGCCGAAGGATAAAAAGAAAGGGGCAACACCAACTAAGAGAAGGTTAATCTTTAGCAAGAAATGATTCAGTCCCTTTCAATAATTTGTTGTGCTTACAATTGATATTTTAAGCAAGTTGTACCTGAAATGTTGCTGTAATATTTATTCTTTTGTTCTTGTTATTTTTTTTTGGTTTAAGAGGAATTACTTTTAATTTTTGCTTATGGTTTCTCTTCTAATCTTCTACTAAAGTGTAGTTCAAAAAAAAACCTTAGGTTTGTGGAACTCTGAGGTACTTGGGGCTTCTACATAATTGTCATATGCCCTGAACATAAGAAACATAACATTGATATATAATTGAGCTGTTAATGGAAGCGAGCTTTAGTTTGTTCATGTTTATTCAATTATTTAAAGGCTCAATTATTTAAAGGCTTGTTTATTTATCGAACGGCTGTGCCTGTGCCAGTGAGTCTATTTGAAATCTAGAAAACTAGCAATAAAAAGTTGCATGAGTTTATGAAAAAAGATCATATATATGTCCAACCTCATGTTGAGCGGTGAGAAGAAATATAGAGCGGTGAGAAGAAATATAGTTGTTATAACTAAATAAACGAAATATAGTTGTTATAACTAAATAAACGAGAAATAAGGGCAAAGCTTGGTTGGAACCTTGTCAAGTTTAAAATCAAGTTATTAAAAAATTTCAATATTGTAGCATAACAATATGTTAGTTATATGTATGCCCTAGAGGCCATTATTGTACATACGATGTATATTGTAGTGGATGCTAGGACATATATAGGGAGGACTTTCTTGCTCGACATTATAGTATGTTATCTGGTTGTACTTTATCTTAACATGTACTCTGATTGTCTCTATATTACATGTTGATAAAACCCTCAGGATATGTACTCGACTACTGGGACTATGATGAGATCATACTAGTGGGGCCACGGTAGTCGACGAGTACATCCTATAATTGTTCCTAGTCGTGGGAGTACCGAGACAGGGCATCGAGACTCCAGAGTAGACTAGCGTATACACATCTTGACCTATATGATGGGCGATGGATGATCCCATATCCATCGGTGTTTGACATCAAGGATGGTGTACGGGTGCTCAGTGGAGACTGGGTACATTGGACGGACTCGCCGAGAACTCCCAGATGGTATTATACCTCACGTCAGATGGCAGTTCTCCGGTGACACTGGTACAGAGTAGTCTGTTGACCCGAGATCGTCATAGAGTCTTGTGTGATTCCCACTGTGCTTTGATTTCCATCATACCATGTCCAAGAAGGCGTGCAAAAAGGTGGCTTTTGGGTACAGTCCCGAATCACATGGAGGCAATGAGCGATAGGAGGGGATTCGTCTCTCCCGGTATAGGGAGTTGATGTTGTGCTGTGTTCGATTGGCTATAACTGGAAATCCCTGGCCAGGGTTGTTGAGATTTACTGGTAAGTGTTATCAGTAGTTTCTCGAACTGTTATAGACCTCATATCGACACGACCTATCGAGCTACTGGGGTCTGACGTTTACCACTCCTAAGCGAGATATGCGACATATCAGACGACGAGACCGGACTATACAGGAGTGTTACTGATTGGATTCACAGGAGAATGTACATGCTTGCTTGTTGATCTTCTGAGTGCTCAATACCTGGGTGGCTGTTACGTTTAGCTGACCGCTTGCAGCTTGTAGGTGTTTGATATGATCATCACCTACTGCCGGCGTATTGACGATTCTTTAGAGTCTTACACAGAGATTTCTTGGCTCAGGCAAAACGGAGTAGGAGCACATATGTGATATGTGCGGGACTGAGGATAATGCGATATGAGATACCGTATTCTATTCTCGTGATATTTGATATCAGCCGGGTCATCGGATCAAGTGTTGATTCGATGAATCAATAATTGAGATATTAGTCGGTTATATGCGATATAGCCGGATTGTCGGATCAAATGTTGATTCGATAATTTAATATATAATAATATATATGATATATTAAATTACATTAACTAATATTAGCTCACTAAAAGATTCTTTTTCTCATTCGGATAATACATTGATATATATGCGATATATGTTAATAGTATTATTTTATTTTGTTACAGTAAATATTATATATGTGATATATAATATTGTAACATGATGTGGTTATTAATGCAACATGTTTAGTGGAGATTAAACATGGTTAGGGTTTGATTTGGGTTAAGCTTTTTTAGAAGTTTCTAGAAGCTTTCTTTTTTGTTTTGGAAAAGATATTTGTGTTGATATTTTTTAAGTGACTCATCTTTAATTCAACCCAAACCCCAGCCCTAGTTAAATCTCTACAAAGGTTAGTTAGACAATGGTTGCATTTCTAAGCTTATCATAACTTTCATTATTCATTACAAAAGGATTATGATTTATTTTTCTTCTTCTTCTTCCTTGAGTTCTTCATGGAAAAGCTTTCTACCTTTTTCAATGGTGATGAAAATGAGTGAGAATAAGAAAACAAATGAGAGCAAAAATCCTACTTCATCATCCTCATCTACCCTTGCCATTTAGATGAGGGTGTTCACTTCATTTTGTGAGTGAGAGCTTGTGTTAATGAAATTTCAAGGTAGATTATCTTTGTTATCGAAAATCGGAAATAAGCTTGCATCTTTCTCTTCGTGGAGTCTCTCGAGAGTCCGGAACTTGATGATCGCAGGGAAGGGACCTCAACACGGAGCTTATGAAGTGAAGGACCGGATCTATAAAGGTTGTAATCCTTCTCACTTAGTGTTAAAGTGTTTAGCATGCTTAGTTTCGCCTAATCTCTAGTTTAAAGATCTTGTTAAGGGTTGTTCGGCACGGCTAAAATTTTAATCGGGCATGGTTGATGTCTCGTAGACCCTTGTGCGTGTGCCTAGTAACCTTACACAATATTGTCCCAATATTTACTACAATCTAAGTCTCAAGTTTATAGAACGAGCTAATAACAATGACCTAAATTTAAGAATCATTGGCTTAAGGGCCGATGCCAAAAAAAATTAAGAATGATAGCCATTTTAATTACTATTATATACAAACAATCCGAGCCCCCACGAGCCTTAACCGAGACGAGTTTAACACTAGCGGAGTTCGAGCCTGCCTCGTTCTTGTTCATTTGTCACCGCGCTTATATATATATATATATATATAGAGAGAGAGAGAGAGAGAGAGAGAGGGAGAGAGGTCCCTCCTATGGCATCGAAAAAATACAACTTTCACCATTTTTTCGACAATCGGCATCCACCATTATCATCGTTATTATCTAAGATGTGCATACACCAAATTTCTTGTGATTCCACCACTTTTTCACCGTTGAATTAGCAATGTAAAAAGTTCTATTGTCGGTAAACCATTAATTTTGCACCAACTAAATCAACGGTGAAAAAATGGTATAATCACATGAAATTTGGTGTATCCACATATTAGATGATAAAAATGGAGGTGATGTAAGCCGATCGTCGAAAAAAATCATGGAGGGTGCATTTTTTCGACCCCATAGGAGAAAATTCCCTCCTATGGCACCTTTACTTCATTAACCTTATATATATATATATAACCTTGGCTCGCTTAGGCGTTGAACAGACACAAAACGAGCTTTAACTGAACATGCCCTGAGCCGAGCTTTGAGGTTTTTTAAAAGGCCTAATATACGGTGAAAGAACGACAAGAATGAAGCTTTTCCATATTGCAAACTAAGGATTATTATTGCTTCTTATAGATCAGTTACAGGACTTTTTAAAGTAAAGGTTTCTTCCAAATTCTTATCAAAGGTTTCTTCTAAATCTTATCAAAGTAACCCATCCTTTACTCAAGGCAGTGATCACACCCCCTCTCCCTCCCCCTCCCCCTGATCACTTCCCCCCTCTCCCCACTCCCTTTTTCTGACTGATAGGTTGAAACTTGAAAACGGGATTTGACGTTCAGACCTCTTATTCAACTGCCAAGAGTCTTTGCCAATGGATTATGATAAACACTCGCTCCACCTCATCTATATAAGCATATGGAAATTTGGAAATGTGAAAACCTTTGAGAAACTTTACTTGCCTGAAAGAACTTCTGGGACATCTTAATGAACTGAAATAACTGGATCCATGATTTGAAATATTTTAACTACCTGAACTTGTTTCCAGATATAGAATTGTTTATATTGCAAAAATTGAGCTATGACTTAATAGTCTATTTAAAAAGGCCAGTTACAACAACGACAATGTTTTCAAAGCAGGAGAGCTTCATTTACCGCTCTCGGCGTAAATTCACAGATCACCTATGTGTGTGTTAGGATGTGTTAGGCTTACGGGCCAGCTTTTTATAATAAAAAAGACAAAAGGAGAGCTCCATTATAAACGGGCAAAATTTTATGGCAAAAACAGCAAACACAAAATAAATGGCCAACATGCATCGAAAGTACAATAACACTACAATCGAACAATCTGAACCGCATAAAGCGCGATAACAAGAACCGCATACGACTACATTAGTTACTGATCTCTACTGCAGATTAAACGGACACCGCCTTGTTTCTGATTATTACAACACAACACCGAAAAGGAAGGAACAAGAAGTCACGAGTCAGATTCAGAGGGTTTCGCGAATGAGCAGGTTGATCCCGAATGATGCGGTGCAGATTATAAGCCCGAACAGCCCCAAGAAGTAGATACTCCTGCCACAGAAATGAAAAATGTGCCGTGTTAAATCCTGTAAAACGAAATTTATAATGATCACCGACAGAATTTATTGATGTGCAAAACATAGATTCTGCTGATTCGATTTGTAAAAGCGTGCATATGTGTATGTGTGTTTGGAAGGTTGATTTTCCGTAACAAATCAATAAATAGGAGAATTTGTAGGACAAATATGTGTCTCCTCGAATGGCAACAAGAAAAAAGTTACGATCAAACATTAATAAAAAGATATCAAGTTCCACAGGATCCAGCATTTTGCCTTCAATACCTAGCCTTGATCGAACGGCTGTTTCCACATACTAAGAGTTTATTACTAGATATATTTCCAATACTCGGGCAACTACTTTCAATAATTATCCGATAGGAATATGTCCCTGTTGTAGTTGCTGGTTGTAAAGCAGCAAGTAAAATATAAAATAGTTATTTTCTTTAAAATTAATATGCACCAGAAATACGTCTACACTATATATAATTGTTTTTCACAAAGCAAAATAAATTTAGCCATTTGAAACAAAACATATCCAAGCCATACAAATCATGTTTCAACTGCACTAGTTGAATTGCATGTATATGCAAACGCATCGCATCTACACCTACAAGCAACCTAAGGAAATGTGATTTGTATCGTATAATGTTTGAAATTTATGTAGATTGCGTAAATATTGTTTACCCTTTGTAACGATTCTCGGGGACGCCGGTGGAGTAACCCCTGAAATAGAAGAAGCGGCCAATGGTATAAAGAAGCCCAAGACCGGTGGCGACGAGAGGATGCTGAAATCCTCCAACCAAAAGCGTCACGAAGAACACGGGCATCATCTCCAGAGAGTTCTGATGGCCTCTCTGCACGCAATTGAACAGCTTTGCATCTTTGTGTTCCGATTCTAGTGCATACATGGTCGGATAAAACACCTTATACCTATACAAAGATCAAATTTAATAAATTAAATATACAAAGGCAGCAACTCTCAAGTGTTAATTAGTCAGATAAATAACATGATAATTATACCAAAAACCACATCATAGTTTAACTTTTCAAGTGCAGGTTGGGCAAAATCCAATAAAAAAAAAAGAAAAGAAAAGAAAAGATTTAAGATTGGCATACTGTTTACGAGCCTTGCCGACTTGAAAACCCATCCAAAGATTGAGAAAGTTGTAGAGAACCAGCACCAGGACAACATATCCGTACTCCTTTGGAACCTCCATTGTTGCTCCCATCCTCTTCTTCTTCTTCTTCTCCTCCTTCGAGCTTATCTGATTCCTATTTTCTTTTTTCTTATTTTCTCTCTTCTTGTGATTTACGAGATCCACATTAAATAGAGGGCATTAGATCCGAAGGCTGCGATGAAAGGAAGGGAAAGTTGTTCACGGAGGGGCCCACTTAATTCAATGCTCCAGAGGTGTCTAGATATTTCCGAACCGCTCTGGCTTGGTGCCCAAGGAAATTTGACCCCTCTGTTTTCTTCGCCGTTTTGGGCTTGGTCAACAAGTTGTATTCCCATTCATTTTTCTTTTATTTGAAAGATAAGAGTTAGAGAAGAAAGTAAAATAAAAAATTAATAAATGCAGGAAACTAGTATTAAAGTGAAATTATAATAAACCGGTATAACTTGTTATCTTTTCATAATCGCAACTACCAAATTTTGTGATGTAATTTTTTTTCCTTCTTTCTTCTTATAATAAATCTCTTCACGTTAACCCCTCTGTTTAAAGAATTCGTTTCCACTATCTAAATTTACTAATCTGGTCTCTAAAGACCTAATTTATTAAATTTGTACAGTTAGTTACGTATTATTATGAATCTTGGTTGAATTTTTTTATACATTTTTTATTTTTCTTGAAAAATGGAAAAGCAAACTCAGCAAACAAATACATAATTATAGCAATAATAAAATAGCAATAAGAGCAAATACAAAAGCCAGCTGCATCTGTATAGCAATAATAAAATAGCAATAATAAAAGCAAATACAAAAGCCAGCTGCACCTGTATAGCAATAATAAAAGCAAATACAAAAGCCAGCTTAGTGAAAGCCTAATGCAAGTACAGCCATGAATGTAACATTGATAAAAAAAAAAGACACTGCAGCAGGGAAGCAGTGTAAACATAAATGTGATTTGACTGATGGTTCACTGGGGCAGGAGTTAACCAACAAAGTAAATTTAGATTACCATGATTTATTACCACATTTGTTTAGGTGTGAAAGAAATTTCCTGAAATTACCACGGTAATCAAGTGACCCCATTTCATAATAATCTATCCCCAAAACATGTGTCTATTCTAAATTACTACGAAATATTCTTGTCTAACATGAATGAGCCATTACCATCTTTCGTCGCCCTCCATCGCCACCCGCCGGTCGGTCGGCCCAGCCGCCGATCATCAGTCGTCCGCCGGCCGGCAGGTCCCGATCGGACGTTCGCCGCCGGCCAACCCCGCCTCCGTTGCTGACCGCTCGCCGGCCCGCCGCCGCCTTTGTTTCGTCGCCGGCCTCACTGCCATCCACCAGCTCTCCTCCAACTCCGCCGTCGGTTGGCGGCATATATATATTGTTGGGTTATGCCAGCGTCTTGGCCATCTACCGTGACCGTATGCGGAACAAGATTTTTATAAACTGGCGCTAGAACAATAATCCGGATCTACTATAAATCTATAAGCTAGCAAACTAAAGAGGAGTTAGAATGGTTATACCGAATGATCCGAGTCCTTCGGTCTTCTACCATCTTCCTAAACTTCTGGAGACCTCCATGATCAAGCTTGATCGTCAGTCTCCCTCGATCGAAGATGATCCGCCTGAGGATTTGTAGTTCGAGCTCTAACCTCAAAACCGAGGTAACTAGGGTACCAAGTTCGCCAAACTAGATAGTCTAGAGGATTTAAAGTCTAATGATGGATTAATATGTCTCATAACACGTTAGGTTTCTCAACACATGAGACTTTTAGGGTGGAGGTAGAAGAAGCAAGCATGAGGAGATGAGAGTGTTGAGCATAGCATTCTATCAAGAATGGCTAAGTCTAGTGTGAAGAATGAAGCATACACTTAATTCAAAACCATGAATCAAGCATGCTTCAATAGTCACCAAAGCATGAGTCGCCCCATGAGTCACCAAGTGGGTCATGCTTCAATAAATGCAAAGAACACCTCACACCTCCACCTCATTAACCATTTAACAAAAATGGTTATTCAACAAATGAGGTGTCTATAAGTCGATGTCGTGCACTCCGCGGGTTCGCGGGAAGGCAGAATACTAAAAAAACGATTTTTACGGGCTTCGCAACACAGAATTAAACCCAGGATCGATCATAAACCCTAGCTAGCAAAACTGTATGAGGTTAACTACTCGGATAGGAAGTATACCTCACGTTACCATGTCCTTCGGGTCTTCTTGTCGCTGTCCTCCTCCTCGTCATAGGCTCCAAGGATCGTAACGGATCAGCCAACCTCGTCGGCCTTCTCGAGTCAAAGACGATCCACCCGAGAGTCTATAGTCCGAGCTCCAATCTCAAATCCGAGGTAACTATGGCATCTAGTTCGCTAAACTACATGTCCTAGATGATGTAGAGAGTGTAGATGGATTAGTTTGTCTCTAAGTACCCTAGGATTCTCAACACATGAGAGATTTAGGGTTAGAGAAAGAAGAATGAGCTTAAGGAAAAGAGAGTGTAGAGTGAGCTAAAAATAAAGATGGCTCATTTGTGATGAATAGATGAAGCATACAATAATTGATGAGATAAAATATCTCATCAAATATCTAGCATGCTTCACAAATATCTAATAAGTGAGTCATAGCCATGGGTCACCAAGAGCCATACTTCATTTAATGTAAACCTCCACCTCATTTCCTCTACCTCATCATTCTTTTAATCAAAAGAATAAAACCCTAATGAAGTGTCTTCTTCTAGAAGCAATTCCGAGTAAATTACGAAAATGCCCATCATCCGTATTGTAGGGTTCCTAGGCACACAG
Organism: Agapanthus africanus; assembly: GCA_030015575.1. Taxonomy (NCBI): domain Eukaryota; kingdom Viridiplantae; phylum Streptophyta; class Magnoliopsida; order Asparagales; family Amaryllidaceae; genus Agapanthus; species Agapanthus africanus. Next base: position 312,828,236 of record JASDDO010000018.1, on the reverse strand, counting down.
TAGAGGTCTCACAAGGTATCAACCATGCCATTTTACAAAAATATGGTGCCGAGAAACCCTAGTTAACGGATCGTTGCTAGAAATCTAGGCGAAAAGTAAACTAGTTAACACTTAACTACTAGAATATGGAAATTACAACCTTTGTAGATCCGGATATCCACCTCCACGGCTCCGCAACGAAGTCTCCTCGCTGTCCAAGTCGAACTCCGGGCTCTAGCGTCGGCTTCATCGGAGAATGAATGGGCTTGGTCATCGACGACGATGCCGAAGATGATCTACGTCGAGGCATCGCTAGATCAAGCTCCCACTTCACAAAGTGATAAAACTTGTGAAGAAAACACACTCTACTACTTGGCAAGAGGTAGAGGATGAAGAAATAGGAGGTGGGTTCTCTTTAGAATTGGATTTCTCACTCTCAAGCTCAAGTTGCCATTGATGGCCTCAAGGTTTCAAACTTGAAGATGAAGAAGAAGATGAGCTAGAATTATGATAAGTCTCTTTCAATAATGAAATAAAATTAATACTTATCATAATATAACTAAGGTTAAGTGTAGAGAGCAAACCATGGTAAGTGGGAATAGTTAGGGTTTAGCATGAAGACAAAATGGTCTTTGAGTCAAACCTTCATGAAGCTTCATCAAGCTTCATGACAAAAAGGAAAACCATTTTGTTTTCATAAAATTATTTAAATAAATAAGAATGGATAAATAAATGAGAGAGTAAAAACAAAACCCTAATTATCTACTTAACCATGGTTTTATTCTTTACACTTAACCATTTAAACATGCATCATCAAACATGATACAAACAAGTGCACAAAAGTATATCACATATACATCATGCACATCAAGTGAGAAAATCCATATAAAGTGAACCAATACTAGCTAATGCAAAGTAATATATCAAATATATAATTATGCATTAAATCATTAAATCAACATTTGATTCAATGATCCGGTCATGTCGCACATAACCGACTAGAATCGAATGTATCGATTTATCGAATCAATGATTCGATAACTAGGTCATATCGAATATAACCAATCGAAACATATATCGCGAGAATGAAATGCGGTATCACATACACGCATTATTCTCGGTCCTGCACATATCCCATATGCGCTCCTATTTCGTTTCGCTTGAGCCAGGAAACCTCTGTGTAGGACTCTAAAGACTCGTCAATACGCCGGTAGCAGATGATGATCATATCAAGCATCCACAAGCCGCAAGCGGTCTGCTAAACGTAACGGCCACGCGGGTATCGAGCGATCAGAAGATCGACGAGCTAGCCCGCTCACACTCCTGTGAATCCAACCAGTAACACTTACCGTACAGTCCGGTCTGTTCGTCTGATACGTCGCATATCAAGTCTAGGGGTGGTAAACGTCAGACCCCAATAACCGATAAGTCGTGCCGATGTGAGGCTCATAACGGGTCGAGAAACTACTGGTAACACTTACCAGCAAATCTCTGATCAGCCCTGGCCAGGGACTTCCCTGTTACGGCCAATCGAGCACAGCGCAACATCAACCCCCAATACCGGGAGAGACGAAACCCTTCCTATCGCTCATTGCCTCCATGTGACTCGGGACTGTACCCAAAGACCACCGTTTTGCATGTCCTCATGGACGTGGTAAGGTGGAGATCAAAGCACAGTGGGAATCACACAAGACTCTATGACGATCTTGGGTCTACAGACTAACCTGCACAAGTGTCACCTGAGAACTGCCATCTGACGTGAGGTATAATACCATCTGGGAGTTCTCGGCGAGTCCGTCCAGTGTACCCAGTCTCCACTGAGCACCCGTATACCATCCCTGATGTCAAACACCAATGGATATGGGATCATCCATCGCCCATCTCATGGGTCGAGAAGCGTATACGCTAGTCTACTCTGGTATATCGATGCCCCGTCTCGATACACCCACGACTAGGGACCTTGAAGGATGTACTTATGGACTACCATGTCCCCACTAGTATGATCTGCATCATAGTCCAGGTAGTCAAGTACACATCCTAAGGGCTTTACCAACATGCAACTATAAGACAGTTTAAAGAGACTAGTGTACATGTTAAGATAAAGAGTAACCAGATAGCATACTATCATATCGAGCAAGAAAGTCATCTCTATATATGTCCAAGCATCCAATATAATATACATCATCTGTACAATACTGGCCTCTAGGGCATACATACAACTAACAATCTCCCACTTGCACTAGGGCCAGCTGCTGTAGTATCGCATACCGAGCATCCCGAAGAGTCTCTCAAACTGTGTCTGGGGAATGGCCTTCGTGAGTGGATCCGCCGTGTTGTTCTTCGTGTCAACCCTCCTGATCTCGATCTCCCGGCGATCAACTATCTCCCGGATCAGGTGATACCGCCTCAGAATATGCCTGGATCGCTGATGGGACCTGGGTTCCTTGGCCAAAGCCACCGCTCCATTGTTATCGCAATACAAAGGTATTGGATGCTCAATGGATGGAACCACTCCAAGTTCAGTAATGAACTTCTTGATCCAGATAGCCTCTTTGGCAGCATCGTTGGCAGCGATGTATTCAGCCTCCATCGTCGAGTCTGCCACGGTTTCCTGCTTGGAACTCTTCCAGCTAACCGCCCCTCCGTAAAGGGTAAAGACAAAGCCCGACTGCGACTTAGAGTCGTCCTTATCACTCTGGAAGCTAGAATCGGTAAAGGACTCCACTTGGAGCTCCCCGTTACCATACACCAAGAACATATCTCTAGTCCTTCGTAAGTACTTGAGAATGCTCTTCACAGCTGTCCAGTGACTCTCTCCAGGATCAGCTTGATACCTGCTCACTATACTTAGTGAGTATGCTACATCGGGTCTGGTACATAGCATCGCATACATGATAGAGCCTACTGCCGAAGCATAGGGTATCCCTTGCATGCGAGCTCTCTCCAAATCAGTCTTGGGAGACATCTCTTTGGAGAGAGTGACTCCAGAGATCGTGGGCAAGTTCCCACGCTTGGACTCTTCCATACTAAACCTCTTTAGTATGGTGTCAATGTACCTGGATTGGGACAATCCCAAAATCCGTTTGGATCTATCTCTATAGATCCTAATTCCCAATATGCAGGAGGCATCACCAAGATCTTTCATTGAGAATCTTTGTGATAAGAAGAGCTTGACCGAATGCAGCATAGGAATATCATTTCCTATCAAGAGTATGTCGTCCGCGTACAATACGAGGAAGACAACCTTACTCTCTGCCACCTTCTTGTAGATACAAGGTTCATCTGGATTTTGGACGAAATCAAACTCTTTGATAACGACGTCAAAGCAGATGTTCCAACTCCGCGATGCTTGCTTTAATCCATAAATGGATTTAAGCAGCTTGCACACCTTTCCGCTGCTCCCACTGTCTACGAAGCCCTCTGGCTGAGTCATGTACACGCACTCTTCTAAATCACCGTTTAGAAAGGCGGTCTTAACATCCATTTGCCAGATTTCGTAATCATGATATGCAGCGATGGCAAGCATGATCCGGATGGATTTAAGCATAGCCACTGGAGAAAAGGTTTCGTCATAGTCCACACCTGGTCTTTGACGAAAACCCTTTGCTACAAGTCTAGCTTTGAAAGTCTCCACTCTCCCATCTACACCAAGTTTCTCCTTGAAGATCCACTTGCTCCCAATTGGTTTTACCCCTTCAGGAGCAACGTCCAAAGTCCATACTTTGTTGGTGTACATGGATTCCATCTCGGACCGCATAGCATCCAGCCATTTCACTGAGTCCCCACTCGTGATGGCCTGCTCGAAGCTAGTTGGGTCATCATCCTCCATAATGCAATCCTCGCTCCCACCATCCATGAGAAAACCGTAGTATCTCTCAGGTGGGCGAGGAACCCTACTAGATCGGCGGAGAGGCTGGGGTTCATCGGGAACTACGGAATCCTCTGGTTCAACCAAATCTTCTGTTGTAGTCTGTATTACTGGAACCTCTTCCAGTTCTACCTCAATGCCACTTATCTGTTTCATAAGAAAACTTTTTTCTAAGAAAGTGGCATGTCGAGAAACAAACACTTTTTGTTCCTCGGAGTGGTAGAAGATATACCATCGCGAATGTTTGGGATATCCAACAAACTTACATAGAACAGACCTTGCCTCGAGCTTGTCCGGATTTTGTGTTTTAATATAGGCCGGACAACCCCATATCTGAATAAAATTAAGACATGGTCTCTTGCCATTCCATATCTCATATGGAGTGGTAGGCACTGATTTGGTCGGAACTCTATTCAGTAGGTATGCAGCAGTCTCCAGTGCATATCCCCAGAAGGAAATAGGTAACTCAGCTGTACTCATCATAGAGCGCACCATATCTAATAGGGTGCGATTTCTCCGCTCCGATACACCGTTGTGCTGTGGTGTATATGGAGGAGTCAGCTGAGAGAGAATCCCATTCTCTTTTAGGAAGTCCCGGAATTCATTGCTCAAGTATTCACCTCCTCGATCAGATCGTAGGATTTTAATACTTTTTCCGGTTTGGTTCTCAACTTCTCGTTTATATTCCCTAAATTTCTCAAAAGCTTCTGATTTGTGTTTCATCAGGAACACATATCCGAATCTAGAGAGATCGTCAGTGAATGTAATGAAGTACGAAGAACCATCCCTGGCATGTGTAGACATGGGACCGCATACATCACTATGTATCAGTCCCAAGAGTTTGGTAACTCTTTCTCCGTGTCCCGTAAACGGAGTTTTGGTCATCTTGCCTTTGAGACATGACTGGCAAGTGTCATAAGATGAAAATTCAAACGGATTTAAATATCCATCTTTATGCAACTTAGCTAGTCGTGTCGCATTGATGTGGCCCAGTCTACAATGCCACAAGAAGGATTCGTTGAGTTCAGAACTCTTCCTCTTGTGTGCGTTTGTTATGCTCAGAACTGTTGATTGATTTAGAACATAAATGCCATTGCATAACGTGCCTGATCCAACCAACTTTTGGTTACGGAAAATGTTCATAACATTGTCCTGTAATACAAAATTATATCCCTCTTTACTTAATAAAGAAACCGATATAATGTTGCATATCAGGTTCGGCATGTAATAGCATTCGTTCAGAACCAATGTATTACCAGTTGGTAATACAAGGTGATATTCCCCGACAGTCTTGGCTGCAACAATTGCACCATTTCCTACTCTTATGTCTTTATCACCTTCTCCAAGTTCTCTACCTTTTCTAAGCCCATGTAACTGATTACATATATGGGATCCCGACCCGGTATCCAATACCCAGGACGTAGAGCAAATGGAGAAACAGTTCTCAGTAACGAACACACCCGAAGAAAATACATCAACATGTACTTTCTTCAATCGGGTGGCATGGGAATCCTGGTATTCCCCTATATCCTGTTCATTCCTATAACTCTTATAGGAAAGAACGGAACCAACGTTCCCCAGCACAGTATAACATGCGGGTTCGGTCAATACATCCATATTATTATCTTCATTAGGGCATGAAATGGTCGCTACCTGGAGAGAGAGAGAAGAAAACACTTTAGCGTATGCTCGTGCAAGATCAGATTGGTTATTATCTTATCTAATCAGGATGGCTCCCACTGCTTTTTATCAAATCTTCCTTCAAACCCTAAAAGGAAAGACTAGCCGGGATTAATTACACACTACAGGTTCGCCAATCTTTCAGCCAGGCCAGTGTCGGTACTTTGAGAGAGGTCCCCCGTGCTTTCGCACGAACCTAATTAATGTAAACCTCGTTTTCCCAGAGGCGTAACCCCGTTGACACCTTTCTAGACACCTACTTGATCGGCTAATTGCAATGTGTAAAACTCTCCCAGGAGTAACTCTTACTCGCAGCGGGTATCGGGATCCAACTATCTCATAGAAGGTATGCAATCTCATTGCAAATTTCAACACTTGAAATTCCCGATAATATTTTGCCCCTAGTATCCTATGACCTTGACGGAGGCCAAACAACCCATAGTCTGCTAGTCAAGTTCAACCCGTCATTTCCTGATTGAATTAAACCCACCCGCACGACCCTTGACGGAGGCCAAACAATGCCGTACGAATACCCTAATCCAATCGCATCATATGCAAGCAGATAAGCACTAGTTAGCTACCGTACACTGCGCCTTGACGGAGGCCAAACTACCGCAGCACGAATACTAACTAATACTTATCTGAAATGACGGAGGGCTACGCAGGTTTTTCATAAAAACCATGAGCGTAATGAACTTGATATCGTTGTAGAATCAAATGAAGTTTTGAAATGGAGTGATTTTGAGGCTTTTCTAGTTTTGCTAAAGGGGTCACTCCCGATGAAGGGATCGTCGGCCCTTTCCTCGTCGAATGAGGTGCGGGATATATCATATATATCGCTGTGCAAAGCAAAAACCCAAAAGCAGTCAAAAGCAAACCGAGTGTGTAGCATCTGCCAGTTATTGCTAAAGGAGTCACTCCCGGTGAAGGGATCTCGGTCCTTTCCTCATCGAATAAGGTGCAGGGTATATCATATATACCGCTGTGCAAAGCAAGAACTGTAGCTACCTGTTTTATTTTAAAATTCGATTCCACAACATCTTAGGTTTCTTATCTTTCATTAATCACATTAATGAAGTCCCATCATTTAAATACCTAAACATCACAGATAGATATGACGTACACTTATGCCATCCGCATTCGCCTCGATGTCCCCTCGTGCACCGTTAGGTTAGGTAACTAACGACAGAGCAGGGCAGGGCTAGCGCGGGTGTAAAACATAAGTAACGTCTATATAATATATCATATATACTATATACTATATCCATCACAGAATCACAACACAGATATCGCAGCAGAATCAACATATGAAATATTGGATATACTAGGACGTCCGTGTTTTCAATACGAGCCAGTATAAAACACGGATTCCACGGTCGTGATGAATAGCCAATCCCACACCCCTAGACCCCTACGAGAGCGGCAAGCAACCCTGCCAATTCTAGGGTTAGGAGACCCGGACTCGACTCTTCGAGTTGGTCTCCCACTGGACCCCAGAACCCGGTTACTTGTGCTCCCCTCCTTGGGTCTATCCTAATGCGGAAAAGTAAATAATATACAAAGGGTGACAACTTCCGCTACCTGGAAGTGCCCCAAATGAAAGAATATTACATACAAGTTTTTACATGAATGAAAAAGAAAAACACTCATCTCACATAAAAACCCCCGGCTATTCGAACACGACGATCCAATATAACATATCCAGCAACACATAACATCACATGTCATCAATGTAAGTAAATATGCGCATCCCAATTGTCGTTGACATATAGCAACGAAACCGGCGATATCACATATTACACTTACGGTCACAGAAAAGAAAGTGTAAAACTACAACAATTGGAATCCGCAACTTCTTTAGACATCGCATGCCTAATCAAATGAAATACTTAGACATCACATGCTTAACAGATATAAATCCCGCATTTTAGTCTCATTATCGAAAACTCTTTTCAATATCAAATGAAACTAAACCGCTAGATTTATATCATTCATTCAGTTATCACATAACTGTTTGTGAATTCCAATTATTGTATCCCATTCCAGATAAATAGAATATATTAAACTTTCCGATCGAACATTCGAACACCCAAGTTTTCCCGAAACCATCCAACACATGAAATAGGTTCAAAGACATTCGTTTCATGCCTCAATACCAACGGTCCAGCCGTAGAAGGGTCAAACCAACGCCTCACATGTGGCACGCCGTACTGCCCCAAACCCGAAGGTTCAAAGGGCAGTTCAAGACGGTCACATAATCGAGTTAAGGTTTGTTGTCTTCTAGAGGGACCATCGCGTTACTTGCACTACTCAGAACGTCCTTAAACCACACAATAATCCAACACTTGGATATTTTTGGCAGGGGAAAGATTGGGTATTTATATCCGGTCGAACTTTTTAACATATTCAAAAATTATCCGGAAAACACTTAGACAAAGTTCGATAATCCGATCGAATCGTCGATTCCCTATACAACCCCAGAATACTCAACTCTGGAGTCAAATTAAAATTCCCAGAAAACTCAGAACAATTAATCAGGAATTACTGTGCAAAAACCAAGGGCTGACGTCACTATTTAGCCGCGGAACCGCCGCAGCTATTTAGCCGCGGAACCGCCGCAGAAGCCTAGCTTCTGCCGCGGTTCCGCCGCACTTTGTACTGTTCACTGGAAACGTTTTGCACAGTAATTCTTAGATTTTATTGCTGAATTTTTTAAGCATTTTTAATTGACAAAAAACCACAAATTTGAAAAATTTCCAGAGAGCTATTTTGGGGTTGGGTTTTCGGTTCGTCCGGGTTTCAAACTCCGTCTAGACTTCGCCTAAGGCTCTAGCTAGGCTCTGATACCACTGTAGGGTTCCTAGGCACACAGTAGAGGTCTCACAAGGCATCAACCATGCCATTTTACAAAAATATGGTGCCGAGAAACCCTAGTTAACGGATCGTTGCTAGAAATCTAGGCGAAAAGTAAACTAGTTAACACTTAACTACTAGAATATGGAAATTACAACCTTTGTAGATCCGGATATCCACCTCCACGGCTCTGCAACGAAGTCTCCTCGCTGTCCAAGTCGAACTCCGGGCTCTAGCGTCGGCTTCATCGGAGAATGAATGGGCTTGGTCATCGACGACGATGCCGAAGATGATCTACGTCGAGGCATCGCTAGATCAAGCTCCCACTTCACAAAGTGATAAAACTTGTGAAGAAAACACACTCTACTACTTGGCAAGAGGTAGAGGATGAAGAAATAGGAGGTGGGTTCTCTTTAGAATTGGATTTCTCACTCTCAAGCTCAAGTTGCCATTGATGGCCTCAAGGTTTCAAACTTGAAGATGAAGAAGAAGATGAGCTAGAATTATGATAAGTCTCTTTCAATAATGAAATAAAATTAATACTTATCATAATATAACTAAGGTTAAGTGTAGAGAGCAAACCATGGTAAGTGGGAATAGTAAGGGTTTAGCATGAAAACAAAATGGTCTTTGAGTCAAACCTTCATGAAGCTTCATCAAGCTTCATGACAAAAAGGAAAACCATTTTGTTTTCATAAAATTATTTAAATAAATAAGAATGGATAAATAAATGAGAGAGTAAAAACAAAACCCTAATTATCTACTTAACCATGGTTTTATTCTTTACACTTAACCATTTAAACATGCATCATCAAACATGATACAAACAAGTGCACAAAAGTATATCACATATACATCATGCACATCAAGTGAGAAAATCCATATAAAGTGAACCAATACTAGCTAATGCAAAGTAATATATCAAATATATAATTATGCATTAAATCATTAAATTAACATTTGATTCAATGATCCGGTCATGTCGCACATAACCGACTAGAATCGAATGTATCGATTTATCGAATCAATGATTCGATAACTAGGTCATATCGAATATAACCAATCGAAACATATATCGCGAGAATGAAATGCGGTATCACATACACGCATTATTCTCGGTCCTGCACATATCCCATATGCGCTCCTATTTCGTTTCGCTTAAGCCAGGAAACTTCTGTGTAGGACTCTAAAGACTCGTCAATACGCCGGTAGCAGATGATGATCATATCAAGCATCCACAAGCCGCAAGCGGTCTGCTAAACGTAACGGCCACGCGGGTATCGAGCGATCAGAAGATCGACGAGCTAGCCCGCTCACACTCCTGTGAATCCAACCAGTAACACTTACCGTACAGTCCGGTCTGTTCGTCTGATACGTCGCATATCAAGTCTAGGGGTGGTAAACGTCAGACCCCAATAACCGATAAGTCGTGCCGATGTGAGGCTCATAACGGGTCGAGAAACTACTGGTAACACTTACCAGCAAATCTCTGATCAGCCCTGGCCAGGGACTTCCCTGTTACGGCCAATCGAGCACAGCGCAACATCAACCCCCAATACCGGGAGAGACGAAACCCCTCCTATCGCTCATTGCCTCCATGTGACTCGGGACTGTACCCAAAGACCACCGTTTTGCATGCCCTCATGGACGTGGTAAGGTGGAGATCAAAGCACAGTGGGAATCACACAAGACTCTATGACGATCTCGGGTCTACAGACTAACCTGCACAAGTGTCACCTGAGAACTGCCATCTGACGTGAGGTATAATACCATCTGGGAGTTCTCGGCGAGTCCGTCCAGTGTACCCAGTCTCCACTGAGCACCCGTATACCATCCCTGATGTCAAACACCAATGGATATGGGATCATCCATCGCCCATCTCATGGGTCGAGAAGCGTATACGCTAGTCTACTCTGGTATATCGATGCCCCGTCTCGATACACCCACGACTAGGGACCTTGAAGGATGTACTTATGGACTACCATGTCCCCACTAGTATGATCTGCATCATAGTCCAGGTAGTCAAGTACACATCCTAAGGGCTTTACCAACATGCAACTATAAGACAGTTTAAAGAGACTAGTGTACATGTTAAGATAAAGAGTAACCAGATAGCATACTATCATATCGAGCAAGAAAGTCATCTCTATATATGTCCAAGCATCCAATATAATATACATCATCTGTACAATACTGGCCTCTAGGGCATACATACAACTAACACGTATGTACATATCCGTACCCGTATTCCGAAGAATACGAATACAATGAGACGAAAATAATCCATCAATACAATACTAGGATCCGGTTTAAACCAAAGCCCACTAGTATTATCTGTCTGAATCATCATACGTGCACAAGTACACATACGTGTTCGAACCCTTTCGTAAAAGCATACGACCTCTACATCTTTTGCCCGATGCAGGGAAACCCTCTGTGTGGGACTTTAAAGACTCGACACTACGCTGGCAGTAGGTTTAACCACAAGCACGTCAGCGATACTAGATGTACATAACGGCTACCCAGGTATCTGTCGATAAGAAGGCCGATGAGCAAACTCATCCGAACTCCTACTGAGCCTATATGTGACAATCTCCGTACGGTCCGGTCTATTCGTATAAGAGTATCGCATATCGGGCCTAAGGGGCGGTAGTCGTTAGACCCCTAATAGCGCAATAAGTCGTGTCGGAGTGTAGCCCAAAACACCCTGAGAAACTACTGGAGTACCTACTAGTAAATCTCGCTTGCCTTGGCCAAGGACTTTGTGTAATGGCTTTCCGAACACAGCGCGATATCAACCCCCAATACCGGAAGAGACGAATCCTATCTAACCACCACTACCTCCAAGTGCTTCGGGACTGCACCCAACTACTACCTGTTTGCACGACTCCTTTGAGCCGTGGTAGGGTAGTAATCTAAAAACAGTGGGAACACACTCGAGGCGAAGCAGTAGTGTCAAGTCGACGGACTAAGCTGTACTCATGTCACCTGGGAACTGCCACTCGACGATAGTTATAATACCCACCAGCAGTTCCCTACGAGTCCTGTTTGGTGTACTCATAACCCAATGAGCACCTGCATACTATCTCCAGTATGACGTACTAATGGCTGTGGGACAGACCATTTCCCCTGCTGAGTTGAGAAGCGTATACACTAGTCTACTCTGGAGTATTGATGCCCCGTCTTGATAATCCTACGATTAGGGACCTTTATAGGACGTGCTTATAGACTATCCAGCCCCACTAGTGTGACTGCCATCACAACGCTGGTAATCAAGCAAAGATCCTAAGGGCTCTATCAATATGTATAAGCGATATTCTAAAAACACATGCACATATTGAGGTAGAAACAAACCAGGTAGCATACTACCATTTCGAGCAAGACTGCTACTATATCCGCGTATATCCCAAGCTTCCATTAAGTAATATATAAACCAGTATGATACAATAATGGCCTCTAGGGCATATATCACTAACAATCTCCCACTTGCTCTAAGGCCATGTATTGGCATATTGCAGACCTAAGATCTCGAATAGCCTTTTGAATTGTGTCTGAGGTATGGCCTGTTAGTTATATGTATGCCCTAGAGGCCATTACTGTACATAGGATGTATATTGTAGTGGATGCTTAGACATATATAGGGAGGACTTTCTTGCTCGATATGATAGTATGATATCTGGTTGCTCTTTGTCTTAACATGTTGACTTGTATACGTAATACTGTCTTGCTCTCACATGTTGACAAAGCCCTTAGGATGTGTACTTGAATACCAGGGTTATAATGGAGATCATACTAGTGGGGCCAAGGGTAGTCCACAAGTACACCCTATAATTGTTCCTAGTCGAGGGTGTATCGAGACAGAGCATCGATATTCCAGAGTAGACTAGTGAATACGCTTCTCGACCCATATGATGGGCGATGGATGATCCCATATCCATTGGTGTTTGACATCAGAGAAGGTACACGGGTGCTCAGTGGAGACTGGGTACACTGGAAGGACTCGCCGAGAACTCCTAGATGGTATTATACCTATCGTCGGATAGCAGTTCTCTGGTGACACTGGTACAGGTTAGTCTGTAGACTCGAGATCGTCATAGTCTTGTGTGATTCCCACTGTGCTTCGATTTCCACCATACCATGGTCAAGAGATCGTGCAAAAATATGGTTTTTGGGTACAGTCCCGAGTCACATGGAGGCAATGAGCGATAGGAGGGGTTTCGTCTCTCCCGGTATTGGGAGTTGATGTTGCGCTATACTCGATTGTCCATAACAGGAAATCCCTGGCCAGGGTTGCTGAGATCTAATGGTAAGTGTTATCGGTAGTTTCTCGAACCGTTATGGACCTTGCATCGGCATGACTTATCAGGATATTGGGGTCTGACGTTATACCATCCCAGGCTGTGATATGCAACATATCAGACGAAGAGACCAGACTGTACGGTAGTGTTGCTGATTGGATTCACAGGAGTATGAGCAGGCTTGCTTGTTGATCTTCTGATCGCTCAATACCCGGGTGGCCATTACGTTTAGCAGACCGCTTGCGGCTTGTGGGTGTTTGATATGATCATCACCTACTTCCGGCGTATTGACGAGTCTTTAAAGTCCCACACAGAGGTTTCCTGGTTCATGCGAAATGGAGTAGGAGCACATATGTGATATGTACGGGACCGAGATTAATGCGTGTATATGATACCGCATTCTATTCTCGCGATATATGTATCGATTGTTTATATGTGATATAGCCGGGTTATCGGATCAAGGGTTGATTCGATATAAGGATACAATTGATATTAGTCGTGTAGGGTTCCTAGGCACACTAATGAAGTCTCACAAGGCATCAAACATGGCTAATTCAAATTTTACATGTGCCTACAAACCCTAATACGGATCGTTAACTAGATTTATAGGCTATGCGATGCAAGTTAATGACTTTAACTTAAAAGGAAAGGGGCTACAACCTTTGTAGATCCGGTCCACCACTTCCTAAGCTCCGCGATGATGTCCCTCCGCTGTCCAAATCAGATTCCGGACTCTAGCATCGGCTTCATCGAAGAAATGGGCGGGCTTGGTCGTCGGCTTCGATGCCGAAGATTATCTACGTCGAGGCATTACTAGATCAAGCTCCCACTTCACCAAGTCATGAAACTTGTGAAGAAAACACCCTATACTACTTGACAAGAGGTAGAGGATGAAGAAATAGGAAGTGAGTTCACTTTAGAATTGGATTTCTCACTCATTTTCACTAGTTGCCATTGATGGTGGCTAGGTTTTCTTCATGTTGAAGATGAAGAAGAAGAAGAAAAGATATGATAAGTGTTATTAAAAATAGAAAATAAAATCAACACTTATCATTTTCTAACCTTAGTTAGGTGTAGAGAATGTACTAAGGTTAAGTGGAATGGTTAGGGTTAAGTATGAGACAAAATGGTCACTTTAGTCAAAGCTTCAAGAAGCTTCAAAGAAAAAACAAAACTAGCAACCATTTCATTTCTTATCTTTTCCAAAATAAATAAATAAATAAATAAGTAAGAAAAAGAAAACCCTAATCATTAACTTAACCAAGGTTTAATTCTTTACACTTAACCAAGTAAACATGTATCATCAAATATGATACAATCAAGTGCACAAAAGTATATCACATATACAACTTGTGATATTCAAGTGAGAAAATCCATTCAAAGTGAACCAATACTAGTTGATGCAAAGTAATATATCAAATATATAATTATACATTTAATCATTAAATCAACACTTGATTTAACGATCCGGTCATATCGCATATAACCGACTAGTATCCTATGTATCGGCTTATCGAATCAATCCTTGATTCGACAACTAGGTTATATCGCATATAACCTAATCGATACATTCATCGCGAGAATGGAATGCGGTATCACATACATGCATTATTCTCGGTCCCGCACATATCTCATATACGCTCCTATTTCGTTTCGCTTGAGCCAGGAAACCTCTGTGTAGGACTCTAAAGACTCGTCAATACGCCGGCAGCAGGTGATGATCATATCAAACACCTGTTAGTTATATGTATGCCCTAGAGGCCATTACTATACATAGGATGTATATTGTAGTGGATGCTTGGACGTATATAGGGAGGACTTTCTTGCTCGCCATGATAGTATGCTATCTGGTTACTCTTTACCTTAATGTGTACACTGATTGTCTCTCTGTTACATGTTGGTAAAGCCCTTAGGATGTGTACTTGACTACCTGGACTATGATGCGGATCATACTAGTGGGGACATGGTAGTCCATAAGTATATCCTTCAAATTCCCTAGTCGTGGGTGTATCGAGACGGGGCATCGATATACCAGAGTAGACTAGCGTATACCTTCTCGACCCATACAGATGGGCGATGGATGATCCCATATCCATTGGTGTTTGACATCAGAGATGATATACGGGTGCTCAGTGGAGACTGGGTACACTGGACGGACTCGCCGAGAACTCCCAGATGGTATTATACCTTACGTCAGATGGCAGTTCTCTGGTGACACTGGTACAGAGTAGTCTGTTGACCCGAGATCGTCATAGAGTCTTGTGTGGTTCCACTGTGCTTTGATTTCCACCATACCACGTCTAAGAGGGCGTGCAAAACGGTGGTTTTTGGGTACAGTCCCGAGTCACATGGAGGCAATGAGCGATAGGAGGGGATTCGTCTCTCCCGGTATAGGGAGTTGATGTTGCGCTGTGTTCGATTGGCTATAACCGGAAATCCCTGGCCAGGGTTGCTGAGATTTACTGATAAGTGTTACCTGTAGTTTCTCGAAATGTTATAGACCTCATATCGACACGACTTATCGAGCTATTGGGGTCTGACGTTTACCACCCCTAGGCGAGATATGCGACATATCAGACGACGAGACCGGACTGTACGGTAAGTGTTACTGGTTGGATTCACAGGAGTGTGAGCGGGCTTGCTCGTCGATCTTCTGACCGCTCAATACCCGGGTGGCCGTTACGTTTAGCAGACCGCTTGCGGCTTGTGGGTGTTTGATATGATCATCACCTGCTACCGGCGTATTGATGAGTCTTTAGAGTCCTACACAGAGGTTTTCTGGCTCAAGCAAAACGAAATAGGAGCGCATATGAGATATGTGCGGGACCGAGAATAATACCAGTATGTGATACTGTATTCTATTCTCGCGATGAATGTATCGATTGGTTGTATGCCATATAACCTGGTTATCGAATCAAGGATTGATTCGATAAGCCGATACATTTGATATTAGTCGGTTATATGTGATATGACCGGATCGTTAAATCAAGTGTTGATTTAATGATTTAATGCATAATTATATATTTGATATATTACTTTGCATTAACTAGTATTGGTTCACTTTAAATGGTATTTCTCACTTGGATTGTGCAAGTTGTATATGTGATATACTTTTGTGCACATGATTGTATCATGTTTGATGATGCATGCTTATTTGGTTAAGTGTAAAGAATTAAACCATGGTTAAATTGATGATTAGGGTTTTGCTTTTTCATTCATTTATTTATTTATTCTTTTTGGAAAATAAATGGCATAAAAAGAAAATGGTGGCTTTCTTTGTTTGCATCTTGAAGCTTCATGAAGCTTTGACTAAGTGACCATTTTGTCTTCTTCTTTTAACCCTAACCATTCATATAACCTTAGTTAATTCTCTACACTTGACTATGGTTAAAAATATGATAAGTATTATTTTCTTTTAACTTATCATAATGATCTTGATCTTCTTCTTCCTCTTGAGTTCAAGAAAAAGCTTGCCACCATTAATGGCATCTTGAGTAAACAAGTGAGAAATCCAATTCTAAAGTAAACCCACTTCCTATTTCTTCATCCTCTACCTCTTGCCAAGTAGTATAGGGTGTTTTCTTCACAAGTTTCATGACTTGGTGAAGTTGGAGCTTGATCTAGTGTTGCCTCGACGTAGATCATCTTCGGCATCGAAGTCGACGACCTAGCCCGCCCATTTCTCCGATGAAGCCGACGCTAGAGTCCGGGATCCGATATGGACAGCGAGGGGACTTCATCACGGAGCCATGGAGGTGGAGAACCGGATCTACAAAGGTTGTAGCCTCTTTCTTGTAGTTAAGTTGTTAACTAGTTTCTTTTTCGCCTAAAATTCTAGTTAACGATCCGTATTAGGGTTTCTTGGCACTTGTAAAATTTGAAATTGGCATGGTTGATGCCTTGTGAGACCTCGTTAGTGTGCCTAGGTACCCTACAGTGGTATCAGAGCCTAGCTAGAGCCTTAGGCGATGCGTAGACGGAGTTTGAAGTCCGATCGAACCGAAATCCCATTTCCAAAATGCTCTCTGGACTTTTTTCAAAAACTGGGTTTTTTCCAGATTAAAAATTGCTAAAAAATTCAGCAGGGTCTTAGTTGAATTACTGTGAAATTCGAGGGGCTAACTCATCTAAAGCGCGGCGGAACCGCGGCACAAGCATGCCTTGTGCGGTGGTTCCGCGGCCATATGATGACGTCAGCCCTCCATTTTTGCACAGTAATTTGTCACTTCAGGTGCTGGATTTTCTGGGAATTTTTTTAATATTTATTCAAGAGTTGAATATTCCAGGGTGTTTTGGAGCTTAGATGATTCGATCGGATTATCAGATTTTGTCTATGTGTTTTCCGGATAATTTGTTGAATATGTTAAAAAGTTCGACCGGATATAAATACCCAATTTTTCCCCTGTCGGAAAATTTCCAAGTGTTGGATTTTTCCGTGGTTTAAAGACGTTCTAAGTAGTGCAAGTAACGCGATGGACCCTCTAGAAGACAACAAACCTTAACTCGATTATGTGACCGTCTTGAACTGCCCTTTGAACCTTAGGGTTTGGGGCAGTACGGCGTGCCACATGTGAGGCGTTGGCTTGACCCTTCTACGGCTGGACCGTTGGTACTGAGGCACGAACTGAATGTTTTTAGACTTATTTCATGTGTTGATCTGTTTCGGGAAAACTTGGGTGTTTGAATGTTCGATCGGAAAGTTTAACATTTTCTATTTATCTGGAATGTGATACAACAATTGGAATTCACAAGAAGTTATGAGATAACTGAATGAATGTTATAAATCTAGTAGTTTAGTCTCACTTGATCGGTTGCCACGGAATTTTGATGTGATCAAAAGTCCGTCGCAATCACGTAGTATACGCGGATACTCGCCGGGTAAACTTAATAGACAGCCTCACTCCATAGCCCCGACCAAGTGACTGTAGGAGAACCCCGTCGCCGAAAGCATCCGTTCGGGTGCTCGCGGCAGCGGTGTTCCGCCTTGGTGCACTTTGTCGACGGCGTCGGGGGTGCGGCCGCCTACTGAAGTTTGCGACGAGCATTCGATCAGGATGTCGGGAATCTTGTTGAATTGCCCAACTTTATATTGAAAAGTGTTTTCGATTTTGAGACTAAAATGCGGGGTTTATAATTGTTAGGCATGCGATGTCTAAGGAATTCATTTGATTCGGCATGCGATGTCTATGCAGGTTGCGGATTCCAACTGTTGTAGTTTTACACTTTCTTTTCTGTGAC
This sequence comes from Agapanthus africanus, assembly GCA_030015575.1. Lineage (NCBI taxonomy): Eukaryota > Viridiplantae > Streptophyta > Magnoliopsida > Asparagales > Amaryllidaceae > Agapanthus > Agapanthus africanus. The sequence goes on along the minus strand of JASDDO010000018.1, from coordinate 312,810,320 downwards.
CGTAAGTGTAATATGTGATATAGCCGGTTTCGTTGCTATATGACAACGGCAATTGGGATGCGCATATTTACTTACGTTGATGACATGTGATGTTATGTGTTGCTGGATATGTTATATTGGATCGTCGTGTTTGAATAGCCGGGGGTTTTTATGTGAGATGAGTGTTTTTCATTTTCATTCATGTAAAAACTTGTATGTAATATTCTTTTATTGGGGCACTTCCAGGTTGCGGAAGATGTCACCCTTTGTATATTATTTACATTTCCGCACTAGGATAGACCCAAGGAGGGGAGCACAAGTAACCAGGTTCTGGAGTCCAGTGGGAGACCAACTCGAGGAGTCGAGTCCGGGTCTTCTAACTCTAGAATTGGTAGGGTTGCTTGCCGCTCTCGTAGGGGTCTAGGGGTGTGGGTTTGGCTATTCATCACGACCGTGGAATCCGTGTTTTATACTGGCTCGTATTGAAAACACGGACGTCCTAGTATATCCAATATTTCATATGATTCTTCTACTGCGATATCTGTGATGTGATCATGTGATGTTCTGTGATGGATACTTTATATAATATATATGATATATTATATAGATGTTACTTATGTTTTACACCCGCACTAGCCCTGCCCCGCTCTGCCGTTAGTTACCTAACCTAACGGTGCACGAGGGGACATCGAGGCGAATGCGGATGGCATAAGTGTACGTCGTATTTATCTGTGATGTTTAGGTAATTTAAATGATGGGATTTCATTAATGAGATTAATGAAATAGAAGAAACCTAAAGAAGGTGTAGAATCGAATTTCAAAATAAAACAGGTAGCTACAGTTCTTGCTTTGCACAGCGGTGTATATGATATATCCTGCACCTTATTCGATAAGGAAAGGACCGAGATCCCTTCACCGGGAGTGACTCCTTTAGCAATAACTGGTTGATGCTACACACTCGGTTTGTCTTTTGATAGCTTCTATAGTTTCTGGTTTGCACAGTGATATATATGATATATCCCGCACCTCATTCGACGAGGAAAGGGCCGACGATCCCTTCACCGGGAGTGACCCCTTTAGCAAAACTAGAAAAGCTTCAAAAGCACTCCATTTTAAAATCATTTGATTCTACAACGATATCAAGTTCATTACGCAATAGGTTTTCAGAAAAAGCTGTCGTAGCCCTCCGTCATTTTAGATAAGTACTAGTTAGTATTCGTGCTGCGGTAGTTTGGCCTCCATCAAGGCGTAGTGTACGATAGCTAACTAGTGCTTATCTGCTAGCATATGATGCGATTGGATTAGGGTATTCGTACGGCGTTGTTTGGCCTCCGTCAAGGGTCGTGCGGGTGGGTTTAATTCAATCAGGAAATGACGGGTTGAACTTGACTAGCGGACTATGGGTAGTTTGGCCTCCGTCAAGGTCATAGGACGCTAGGGGCAAAATTATCGGGAATTTCAAGTGTTGAAATTTGCAATGAGATTGCATATCTTCTATGAGATAGTTGGATCCCGATACCCGCTGCGAGTAAGAGTTACTCCTGGGAGAGTTTTACACATTACAATTAGCCGATCAAGTAGGTGTCTAGAAAGGTGTCAACGAGGTTACGCCTCTGGAAAAACGAGGTTTACATTAATTAGGTTCGTGCAAAAGCACGGGGGACCTCCCTCAAAGTACCGACACTGGCCTGGCTGAAAGATTGGCGAACTTGTAGCGTGTAATTAATCCCGGCTAGTCTTTCCTTTTAGGGTTTGAAGGAAGATTTGATAAAAAACAGTGGGAGCCATCCTGATTAGATAAAATTATAACCAATCTATTCTTGCAAGAGCGCACGCTGAGTGTTTTCTTCTCTCTCTCTCCAGGTAGCTACCATATCACGCCTTAATCAAGATAATAATACGGATATTTGACCGAACCCGCTTGTTATACTGAGCTGGGGAACGTTGGTCCCGCTCCAACTTATAATTGTTATAAGACAGAGCAGGAAATTGGGGATTACCAGAATTCCCGTGCCGCCCAAACGAAGAAAGTGCATATGATGCATCATCTTCGGGTGTGTTCATTATATAGAACTGTTTCTCAGTGTCCTTTACTTCCTGGGTATATGATACCGGATCAGGATCCCGCATATGTAATATGGGCTACAGATAGGTGAAAAACTGAGAAAGGGTGATAAGTTTCATGAGGCAGAAAACGGGGCAAGTGTTGCAGCCAAGTCTGTTGGTCACTGTCACCCTGTATTCCAAATACATTGATTCTGAACGAATGTTATTAGATACCGAACCTGATATACAAAATCATATCTGTCTCTTTGTTAGTAAAGAAACGATAAAATTTTGTATAGTTGGATAATGTTTTGAACATTTCCTATATCAAAAGTTGATCGGTTCAGGCACGTTATCTAAAAGTATTGATGTTCTAAATCAAACTACAGTTCTTTAGTATACGGAACACACAACAAGAGGAAGTGTTCAGAAATGAACGAATTCTTCTTGAGGCATTATAGACTAGGTCATATCAATGCGATCCGACTGGCTGAAGTTACATTTTAGATGCATATTTAAATCAGTTTGAATTTAAATCTTATGAAACTTGCCAGTCATGTCACAGAGATAAGATGACCATAGCTCCGTTTACTGGAAACAGAGAAAGAGTTAATGAACTCTTGGGATGATACATGTTGATGTATATAAGGTCCCCTGTCTACACATGCCAAGACCGGTTCCTTGTACTTCATTACATTCTCTGATAATCTCTTTAGATTTAGACATATGTTCTTGTTGAAACACAAGTCCGAACCTTTTAAGATATTCACAGAATATAAGTTAGAAGTAGAGAACCAAAACGGGTATAAGTATCATGTCCTTTGATGGGATCAAGGAGGAGAATACTTGAGCATGGAATTCCTGGACTTTTCTAAAGGTGAATGAGATTCTCTCTCAGCATTACTCCTCCGTATACACCATAGCACGATGGTATATCGGGGCGGAGCAATAACACCCTATGTGATAAGGTGTGCCCTATGATGAGTACTACTGAGTTACCCATTTCCTTTTGGGAGTTATGCGCTTGAGAAGCTGCATACCTATTGAATAGGGTTCAAATTCAAATCAGTTGCCTACCACTTCATATTTGATATGATAAGGGATGAGCCCATATCTTAAGTTAGTTAAGATTTGGGGTTGTCCGGCCTATGTCTAAAAGCAAAATCCGGACAAGCTCAAGGCAAGATCTGTTATGTAGAACTGGAAATGTTCCAGCTATACAAACTGCGGCTGATGATTTGATAGAACCAAAGGATTCAATAGTTACCAACGAACCTCAGCCTCTCCGCCGATCTAGTGAGGTTCCTCACCCGCCTGAGAGATACTTCGGTTACTCTATGACAGTGGGAGCGAGGATTGCATCATGAGATGATGACCCAACTAGTTTCGAGCTGGCCATCAGGAGTGGGACTCTGTAAGAATGGCTGGATGCTTAGCGATCTGAGATGGAATCCATGTACACCAACAAAGTATGGACTTTGGTTGCTATATCTGAAGGGTTAAACCCCCATCAGGAGCAAGTATATCTTGAGAAGATTACTTGGTGTAGATGGAAAAGTTGAGACTTTCAAAGCTAGACTTGTTAAAGCTTTTCGTCATCGACCAGGCGTGGATAATGATGAAACCTTTTCAAGTGGCGATGCTTAAGTCCATCCAAATCCTACTTGCCACGGCTACATACCATGACTACGATATCTGGCGGTTGGGTGCCATGACTGCTTTTCTAAATGATGTTTTAGAAGAGAACGTCTATAAGTACACAGCCAGAGGGCTTCGTAGACAGTGGGAGCAGCGGAAACGTGTACAAGATGCCTTATAGGATAAAGCAGGTGTCGCGGAGTTGGAACATCTGTTTTGATGTGTTAGTCAAAGAGTTTGACATCATCAAAATGGTAGATGAACCTTGTATATACAAAAAGGTAGTAGGGAGTATAGTGACGATCCTCGTAGAGTACGTGGATGACATGCTCTTGATAGGGAAGGAGTTTCCTATGCTACGCTCGGTCAATCTCCGCTTATCACAATGATTCTCTATATAGGATCAAAGTGATACCTCCTAAATCCTGGGTTTTGGATCTATGAGATAGATCTAATTGGATGTCAGGATTCTCACTAGTTGTAGTGAGATGGTATCAACCGATCCTGGGGAGAATCACTGGAAGGGTTCCAGGGTGATAAGGACGACTGAAAGTCAGTCGCAGGCATTGTCTTTACCCTCAGTAAAGGGACGGTATGTTGGAAGAGTTCCAAGCTAGATACCGTGACATACTAGACGATAAAGGCTCGATACATCGCTACTTAAGATGCTACCAAAGAGGCAGTCTGGATGTATATTTGTTCATGAGATGAACTTAGTTCCTCCCATTGTGTGACAATGGAGTTGTGGCTTGTGCCAAGGAACGCCCGTCCCATCAGTGATCCAGACATATTCTAAGGCAGTATCACCTGATCATGGAGATGGTTGATCTCCTAGGGGATCAAGGTTAGGAGAGTAGACTCAGAGGACAACACGGCGGATCCACTCACAAAGGCCTTTTCCCAGAGAGAGACTTTTATGGGATGGTTGAGTATGAGATACTACAACCACTGCTATCAGATGGCCCTAGTGCAAGTGGGAGATTGTTAGTTATATGTATGCCCTAGAGGCCATTACTATACATAGGATGTATATTGTAGTGGATGCTTGGACGTATATAGGGAGGACTTTCTTGCTCGACATGATAGTATGCTATCTGGTTACTCTTTACCTTAATGTGTACACTGATTGTCTCTCTGTTACATGTTGGTAAAGCCCTTAGGATGTGTACTTGACTACCTGGACTATGATGCAGATCATACTAGTGGGGACATGGTAGTCCATAAGTACATCCTTCAAAGTCCCTAGTCGTGGGTGTATCGAGACGGGGTATCGATATACCAGAGTAGACTAGCGTATACCTTCTCGACCCATACAGATGGGCGATGGATGATCCCATATCCATTGGTGTTTGACATCAGAGATGATATACGGGTGCTCAGTGGAGACTGGGTACACTGGACGGACTAGCCGAGAACTCCCAGATGGTATATACCTTACGTCAGATGGCAGTTCTCTGGTGACACTGGTACAGAGTAGTCTGTTGACCCGAGATCGTCATAGAGTCTTGTGTGGTTCCCACCGTGCTTTTATTTCCACCATACCACGTCCAAGAGGGCGTGCAAAACGGTGGTTTTTGGGTACAGTCCCGAGTCACATGGAGGCAATGAGCGATAGGAGGGGATTCGTCTCTCCCGGTATAGGGAGTTGATGTTGCGATGTGCTCGATTGGCTATAACCGGAAATCCCTGGCCAGGGTTGCTAAAGTTTACTGATAAGTGTTACCTGTAGTTTCTCGAAATGTTATAGACCTCATATCGACACGACTTATCGAGCTATTGGGATCTGACGTTTACCACCCCTAGGCGAGATATGCGACATATCAGACGACGAGACCGGACTGTACGGTAAGTGTTACCGGTTGGATTCACAGGAGTGTGAGCGGGCTTGCTCGTCGATCTTCTGATCGCTCAATACCCGGGTGGCCGTTACGTTTAGCAGACCGCTTGCGGCTTGTGGGTGTTTGATATGATCATCACCTGCTACCGGCGTATTGACGAGTCTTTAGAGTCCTACACAGAGGTTTCCTGGCTCAAGCAAAACGAAATAGGAGCACATATGAGATATGTGCGGGACCGAGAATAATACCAGTATGTGATACTGTATTCTATTCTCGCGATGAATGTATCGATTGGTTGTATGCGATATAACCTGGTTATCGAATCAAGGATTGATTCGATAAGCCGATACATTTGATATTAGTCGGTTATATGTGATATGACCGGATCGTTAAATCAAGTGTTGATTTAATGATTTAATGCATAATTATATATTTGATATATTACTTTGCATTAACTAGTATTGGTTCACTTTAAATGGTTTTTCTCACTTGGATTGTGCAAGTTGTATATGTGATATACTTTTGTGCACATGATTGTATCATGTTTGATGATGCATGCTTATTTGGTTAAGTGTAAAGAATTAAACCATGGTTAAATTGATGATTAGGGTTTTTCTTTTTCATTCATTTATTTATTTATTCTTTTTGGAAAATAAATGGCATAAAGAGAAAATGGTGGCTTTCTTTGTTTGCATCTTGAAGCTTCATGAAGCTTTGACTAAGTGACCATTTTGTCTTCTTCTTTTAACCCTAACCATTCATATAACCTTAGTTAATTCTCTACACTTGACTATGGTTAAAAATATGATAAGTATTATTTTCTTTTAACTTATCATAATGATCTTGATCTTCTTCTTCCTCTTGAGTTCAAGAAAAAGCTTGCCACCATTAATGGCATCTTGAGTAAACAAGTGAGAAATCCAATTCTAAAGTGAACCCACTTCCTATTTCTTCATCCTCTACCTCTTGACAAGTAGTATAGGGTGTTTTCTTCACAAGTTTCATGACTTGGTGAAGTTGGAGCTTGATCTAGTGTTGCCTCGACGTAGATCATCTTCGGCATCGAAGTCGACGACCGAGCCCGCCCATTTCTCCGATGAAGCCGACGCTAGAGTGCGGGATCCGATATGGACAGCGAGGGGACTTCATCACGGAGCCATGGAGGTGGAGAACCGGATCTACAAAGGTTGTAGCCTCTTTCTTGTAGTTAAGTTGTTAACTAGTTTCTTTTTCGCCTAAAATTCTAGTTAACGATTCGTATTAGGGTTTCTTGGCACTTGTAAAATTTGAAATTGGCATGGTTGATACCTTGTGAGATGTCGTTAGTGTGCCTAGGTGTAACATTTTAAAAATAATTAAATAAATAATTAAATGAATAAAAATGTTTAAGTGAATTTTAGGATTTTCGGTAAAGTAAAATGTATTTTTCGTAAAACCAAACCGTGATTGTTTTTCACTATAAATTTAAAAATATCTATTTTAATTATGAAATTACTAGTAAATAGTGTTTATTTAGCCACTTATAAATTTTTGGTTTAATAAAATATTTTTCCTAAATTAATTATTTTAAATATTAACATAAGCTTTATTTTTACACTAAATTAGTGTAAATTACAAATTTAAATGGTTTTAATTTGTAAAAATGAACCATGGCATATTAGAATTTAGTGTGTATCATGCAAAATTTATTTGCAAATTTTTCCTTGTTTCTAGATCTTTCTTGAGTTATTTTAGAAAAGAATTAAAAGAAAATGAATAAAGCATGAAAAGACATTAAGATGATGACATTTTGGAGAAGTTTCTACACCATTTCTCATGTGTTTCTCCCTCTTCCCCTTATTGTGGCCGGCCTCCCCATCACCATGGCTGCCCCCCCCATTTTCCACCTCATTTTTATTCAAAAATCATCAAAAATACTACAAAAATCCAATTTAAATTCCACAAAAACCTAATTATTTCATACCCTTTATTCTCTACTCTTCTCTACATGGATTTTGGAGTGGGAAAACATGTATTTTTGAGGCTCATTTTCAAGTTTGGACATGAGGTTGTGGAGGTATAAATCCTTCTCTTTTGTTTTATTTCTATTAGATATTTCTTTTAAAGCATAATTAGATTAATTAGATTAATTCTTGTTGCAAATTCTAAAATTCAAGTTAGGGTTTGAAAATTCAAGAGGTGGTTTTTGTTAATTAATTAGGGTTATAATAGCTAGTTTAACATCTTTTAGAGTGGAAAATTCTTGCATGGTGGTGGTATAATAAATTGTTGATCGAAATTGTTTAATTTAAACTATTTAGCTAACTAGATTTTTTCTAAAATGTGTTGTGGGTAAAATAAAATTCTTATTAAGGGTGTTATCATTAGATGGTAATTTTAGTGAGAATATTAGTATATTAATTGAATGAAAAACCTAGTTTGATCACTAGATTATTTTGATAATTGGAAAAATAGTAATAAAATGCTATTATTTTGTAAACTAGATTTTAGGAATTTCTAAATAAATGTGATTAAAAATATAATTATAGTTTCATTACATCATTATCATCATAAATTGTGGTTTAAGTGATTAATTTATGCAAAATCATGTTTTGAGGTGGAATTGTGGTATTTTGCTTGGAAAATGTTAAAATTGCTAAAAGTTGCAAACTAGAAATTTCAAATAAATGCAAAATTGTGTAATAAAAATATAGTAATGGTTTGTATAGTCTAGTAATGCTATTTAATGAGTTTTATGACCATTGGTTTCATTTAAATGTCAAGTTTCGATGAAAAATGGTAAATTGGCATTTTCGGGTTTTTCGAAAACGGACGATTTGATCGATTTTAGTGTTTCGATGAATTTGATCATGTTTTACAATATAAGTAATGTGTTTTAAAACTACAAGTTGTTTGATGATGTTATCTCGATCCATCGGAGTTTGTACGCCGATATCGAGCGGTATTTGGTTCTTTTGCGTGGACGGGACATAGGTTTTAACCTGTGCTTGCTCTTCGTATCGTTTGACTTTTGTATGTGATTCGGTTTACGATGCTATTTATATGTTTGCGTCTAGGTACCCTCACGTGGACTGCGGGCGATGAAGAGGAGGATGGCGACACTGTCTTCGGCAGACATGGACCAGGTGAGTAGATGCATATCTACGGGGGGAAGTCGGGTGGATGGCGTTTAGCACCCCCGCAACGTAGAATAGGAATAGTACTTATTGACATTAGGAAACCAGACGTGACCCTAGTAGGACCCTAGTATTGACCCTAGGCTGGACTAGACCGATTTAGGAAAACTATATCAGAGGATGAGTACCTTGGAAGAGGTTCGTAGGTTTCAGATAGAAACACACCAGCGCACACACTGAAAATCGACATGGGGTACGTGTATGTGTATATATATAGAACTAGGTATAGGTATATACATATATATACAACACATATAGGTGATTCAGTGATGTGATATGATATCCGAGGTATGACGAAATAGTATAACTGGGCTTGATGCCGTGATTTTTGACTATACAGTCGTAATAAAGTGTTAGCGGATCATTAGGGAATGAGATAATGAACTTGAATATATAAATTACAAAGAGTGGTGGTGATATTGATGTACATGGGACGCTAGAATAGTACTCGGACTGTAACTTGTGACTGATTACGATATGATATATGTATAACTTGATTTCGACATTATATTGGTGTGACCTGATGCCGATATCATATGAGTATGACTTAATCACAATATGATACATACGACATTATACGAATGAGGAGACACCTAGGAGATACTTGACCGTACCCCGACATTGGGATGCCGTACAATGGATTTTACCGTACGAGGCTTAGATTTGATGATTGATCCGCACTCTTGATTCAAGGAAGCCGTACTACGTACGTGACGCTGTTGAGGCGGGATCGCCGACTATTAGAGATATTGATTCAGACCTTAGGTAGACTCTTATTTCTATTGACTAGTTCTTAGGTTTAGTTTTCCTTAGGAGGTTAGATGGACACTAGGTTAGGTTCGAGTCATATAGTGGTAGTAGTATTAGTATATTAAATGAGTAGGTAATATACATTCGTCTTTACTTTCACACTGTAATCATAATGTTGCATGTTCATACATATGTTGCTATAAATAGTATAAACCTTACCTGTTAGGACACCAGCACCATTACCGATGATGCGCATATTCCACGCACACTTATTTGCCGGCTCACACACATCATCATCGGTAATTGCTATGTCACGTACATTTTAGATCATATTATCTTTTATTGATAGAATCAGTTAACAACTAAACCGATGTAGTATTGTGATCACTCTCTGATGTTAAGTATAAGACATGACATTCATTACTTAGACATTCATGCATTCATATTTTCGTGTTATCATGCAGTATTATGGGCATATGCCGACACTTATCATATAGTACTCATGATTTTGAGATTTGGATTTCTATGAGATTTCTGGATTTTTGGGGAAAACCGCAAAAATATATAAAAACTTCTCTCTCTCCTCTTCTCTTTTTTTAAAAATAAGATGCGGTTTTCTCGTGATGTATGTGTCGTCCACCATGAGTATTTCATGTTTTCTGATGGATTTCGAGACCCGATTCGAGGAGTGGATGAACCGTCTCGGGTACATGGTGGGCCCGGTATGGTACCCCGGGGCAAGAAGATCGAGTTGTAGACGATGAGCCTAGCAGGGGAAGGCTACCTACCGGTGATGTCTGGCGCGGCGGATATCCGGAGGATACCGACCGTTGTCGTGGGATTTGATGATATGGGCCGATCCGGACTGACGGAGCCCGACATATTGATACTTGAGGTTACATGTGTTGTGTCGATGCTTGACACGGATTTCTATGATTTCATTGTTGAGATTTCAGATGCTTATACACACTTTACTATGATAACGGCTAAAGGTTCTCATACATATATATCTGGATTTCAGGATTTGTGACTTTACATTCATGGTGCATGCATTTCATTTCATATGACTTAGTACTATATGAGGCACTGACACGACACGGAGTATTTGCATTTACACGTAGTATTACCCTGCTATTACTAGATGTTTGGGATATAGTAGTGTATTATTATGACCTAGGATAGCGTCGTGCATTCGATTTCTTTTCGTAAATGTCTTCTACTCACGAGTTGGCAACTCACCCCCGTTGTGCCAAATTCTTTACAGGTTCGATGTACAGGTTTCCCGTGGCAGCTTGTTGGCACATCTTTTCTTCAGGGCGATTGGCACGGTAGGTTGGTTCACTTGTATCCGAACCACCATTGTACTTTTATTCATTCATTTGTATCTAGTAAGCTCCATCAACCATATTTGTATTACTTGATAAGTTATTGGACCAGTCTTTTACTTCGACCTTAGAGTCGCGCCTGTATTATTCTGATCTGGTGGTTTTGCTTTCTTTTGAGTTTTGAGCCTCGCCCTCTGGCGTTGTATATTATTGTACTTGTTGTGGTTGTTTCCGCCTGTTGGCGTTGATGCTAGCACCCGTTTGGGGATGCTTTTTATTGTTTATTCATATTATACTTGTTGTACCTGTTTGGGGGCCAGTTTTTACAGAGGAGACTCTGCCGAAATTTTTGGTAAAATTTGCTGATGTTTTTTTTTTACTTGTTTTCTTTTCTTTTCTTCTTTTTCTTCTTTTATGGTTTAGATCTCTGGGCTTCGGCTTACTTAGGTCACGTGGCGCCTCTAGACGCTTCGTAATCTAAGTGCCGGTCACGTTCCGTACTTTCGGATCGTGACAAAGTTGGTATCAGAGCGCTAGGTTTAACCTTGTATAAGTCTAGGTGACCCTTGGTTGATGGAGTAGGCGAGTTAGGCAGAGTAACGTACCGTGGGTATGGTCCGCGGCATACTTACGATACGCTACTCTGCTTAAGGAGCCCTAGGATTTACATTGTTTGCACCGTATTTCATTCGTTCCTTTGATCTATCTTCGTCAATGTCGGATGGTGGTTTCTGTTACCACGGGCAGAGGGAGATGCGGCTCGAATGCAGTAACCATTAGAGTATTGGTTATTCTTGAGGACTGAAGCATTGCTTAGCGTGCGGACGAAGGGTATTCACATGCCGTCCGGATGAAGTTAAAGGGTTCGAACGATTATCAGAAAACCATTTCCTAAGTTTAAAGTATTCGGAAGAACATGCAGGTATTTCGATGGACCCTCTAGAAGAATGAAACCCTAACTCGACATAATGACCACGAGAACGCCCTTGAACCTTAGGGTTTACGGCAGTTCCGCTGTGCCATTAGTGAGGCTTGGGTTTGCCCTTCTACAGCTGGATCATCGATGCTGGGGTATGTACCGGATATTTTTAAACTGTACTTGAGTGTTGAGCTCTCGGGGAATTATGGGATTTTGATGGATCGATCGAGAAGTTTAATGTAGTCCGGATATCAAGTGAAGGGATCGACTATGTGGGAGACTCTAGACATGAGTATTGCCGTTGGTAGCGCAGTCAGCACACCTATGAAAGAACGAGTTCGAAACGGTCGACATCAAAGGAAAGAGGCGCACATTGACGATAGTATTTACGATTGTGATTTAGTGATTTGAATTTCCTATTTTCGTTGATTGGATTTTTGTATTTTGAGGACTTGTTCTACGATTGGTATTTCCTGTGTGTACCTTCATTCTATCTGTGTTTCTTATGTCAGTTGTATTGATGTGGTTTAGTACGCACCCAGTACACTTGATTTGGTTTTATATATTTTTTTGAGATTTTTGATTTGATTTCGTGCATAGGGGTTACACGTGATTTTGACATATGTTTCGACCTAATTTTCATGCATTTTTGTGCTGTGATTTCGATTTTGATATTCAATGTATGTTTTCGTGCTCCATGTGCACCTGATTAGGATTCTTGCGCATACTTGGCGCACTTGATGCGATTTTGTGCACACCAGATGCACTAAATCGGGGTTTTGTGCAGATTAGATGCACCTGATAGTGAGTCGTGCACGCCCGTTGCACTTGACAGATATTTTTGGTGCACACCTGTTGCACTTAGTTTTGTTTTGTGGGTATTCATGGTTTCTGCATTTGGTTTCGATTTCAGTGCGCACCGGACGCACATGACATTTTATTGATGTGATTGGGATTGATTTTAGTTTGAGCAGTATGTTTTCATGATCATTATTATTTGAGTTAGTAACCAGGCGGGACGTGTATGTTAAATAAAAGATATATATGTAGCTATATTTTTAAAAAAAAAAATTAAACGTCCGCTACTTAGACCGTGACACGTGCATTGCACGGCGATTTTCAAGAAGGGGTTTTTGTATGCTGCTTTATTATGATGATTCGGCGATTTTACTAGGATGCGAACTATATATAAGTTATAGATTGATGTATATTATGATGGTTTTCACATTGGGTTATGATATTTCATTATCGCCATAACTCCGATGATTGCGTCATGCTTGACGGAGTTGATTTTCGTTATGTATTAATGATTTCGGAGCCCCGACGATTTGAGTATTTTGCTAAATGTTTTAGTATTTGGAAGGGGAGTGTTAATTTAAATTCGGGGACCGAATTTCTTAAAGGGGGGAAGATTGTAACATTTTAAAAATAATTAAATAAATAATTAAATGAATAAAAATATTTAAGTGAATTTTAGGATTTTCGGTAAAGTAAAATGTATTTTTCGTAAAACCAAACCGTGATTGTTTTTCACTATAAATTTAAAAATATCTATTTTAATTATGAAATTACTAGTAAATAGTGTTTATTTAGCCACTTATAAATTTTTGGTTTAATAAAATATTTTTCCTAAATTAATTATTTTAAATATTAACATAAGCTTTATTTTTACACTAAATTAGTGTAAATTACAAATTTAAATGGTTTTAATTTGTAAAAATGAACCATGGCATATTAGAATTTAGTGTGTATCATGCAAAATTTATTTGCAAATTTTTCCTTGTTTCTAGATCTTTCTTGAGTTATTTTAGAAAAGAATTAAAAGAAAATGAATAAAGCATGAAAAGACATTAAGATGATGACATTTTGGAGAAGTTTCTACACCATTTCTCATGTGTTTCTCCCTCTTTCCCTTATTGTGGCCGGCCTCCCCATCACCATGGCTGCCCCCCCCATTTTCCACCTCATTTTTATTCAAAAATCATCAAAAATACTACAAAAATCCAATTTAAATTCCATAAAAACCTAATTATTTCATACCCTTTATTCTCTACTCTTCTCTACATGGATTTTGGAGTGGGAAAGCATGTATTTTTGAGGCTCATTTTCAAGTTTGGACATGAGGTTGTGGAGGTATAAATCCTTCTCTTTTGTTTTATTTCTATTAGATATTTCTTTTAAAGCATAATTAGATTAATTAGATTAATTCTTGTTGCAAATTCTAAAATTCAAGTTAGGGTTTGAAAATTCAAGAGGTGGTTTTTGTTAATTAATTAGGGTTATAATAGCTAGTTTAATATCTTTTAGAGTGGAAAATTCTTACATGGTGGTGGTATAATAAATTGTTGATCGAAATTGTTTAATTTAAACTATTTAGCTAACTAGATTTTTTCTAAAATGTGTTGTGGGTAAAATAAAATTCTTATTAAGGGTGTTATCATTAGATGGTAATTTTAGTGAGAATATTAGCATATTAATTGAATGAAAAACCTAGTTTGATCACTAGATTATTTTGATAATTGGAAAAATAGTAATAAAATGCTATTATTTTGTAAACTAGATTTTAGGAATTTCTAAATAAATGTGATTAAAAATATAATTATAGTTTCATTACATCATTATCATCATAAATTGTGGTTTAAGTGATTAATTTATGCAAAATCATGTTTTGAGGTGGAATTGTGGTATTTTGCTTGGAAAATGTTAAAATTGCTAAAAGTTGCAAACTAGAAATTTCAAATAAATGCAAAATTGTGTAATAAAAATATAGTAATGGTTTGTATAGTCTAGTAATGCTATTTAATGAGTTTTATGACCATTGGTTTCATTTAAATGTCAAGTTTCGATGAAAAACGGTAAATTGGCATTTTCGGGTTTTTCGAAAACGGACGATTTGATCGATTTTAGTGTTTCGATGAATTTGATCATGTTTTACAATATAAGTAATGTGTTTTAAAACTACAAGTTGTTTGATGATGTTATCTCGATCCATCGGAGTTTGTACGCCGATATCGAGCGGTATTTGCTTCTTTTGTGTGGACGGGACATAGGTTTTAACCTGTGCTTGCTCTTCGTATCGTTTGACTTTTGTATGTGATTCGGTTTACGATGCTATTTATATGTTTGCGTCTAGGTACCCTCACATGGACTGCGGGCGATGAAGAGGAGGATGGCGACACTGTCTTCGGCAGACATGGACCAGGTGAGTAGATGCATATCTACGGGGGGAAGTCGGGTGGATGGCGTTTAGCACCCCCGCAACGTAGAATATGAATAGTACTTATTGACATTAGGAAACCAGACGTGACCCTAGTAGGACCCTAGTATTGACCCTAGGCTGGACTAGACTGATTTAGGAAAACTATATCAGAGGATGAGTACCTTGGAAGAGGTTCGTAGGTTTCAGATAGAAACACACCAGCGCACACACTGAAAATCGACATGGGGTACGTGTACGTGTATATATATAGAACTAGGTATAGGTATATACATATATATACAACACATATAGGTGATTCAGTGATGTGATATGATATCCGAGGTATGACGAAATAGTATAACTGAGCTTGATGCCGTGATTTTTGACTATACAGTCGTAATAAAGTGTTAGCGGATCATTAGGGAATGAGATAATGAACTTGAATATATAAATTACAAAGAGTGGTGGTGATATTGATGTATATGGGACGCTAGAATAGTACTCGGACTGTAATTTGTGACTGATTACGATATGATATATGTATAACTTGATTTCGACATTATATTGGTGTGACCTGATGCCGATATCATATGAGTATGACTTAATCACAATATGATACATACGACATTATACGAATGAGGAGACACCTAGGAGATACTTGACCGTACCCCGACATTGGGATGCCGTACGATGGATTTTACCGTACGAGGCTTAGATTTGATGATTGATCCGCACTCTTGATTCAAGGAAGCCGTACTACGTACGTGACGCTGTTGAGGCGGGATCGCCGACTATTAGAGATATTGATTCAGACCTTAGGTAGACTCTTATTTCTATTGACTAGTTCTTAGGTTTAGTTTTCCTTAGGAGGTTAGATGGACACTAGGTTAGGTTCGAGTCATATAGTGGTAGTAGTATTAGTATATTAAATGAGTAGGTAATATACATTCGTCTTTACTTTCACACTGTAATCATAATGTTGCATGTTCATACATATGTTGCTATAAATAGTATAAACCTTACCTGTTAGGACACCAGCACCATTACCGATGATGCGCATATTCCACGCACACTTATTTGCCGGCTCACACACATCATCATCGGTAATTTCTATGTCACGTACACTTTAGATCATATTATCTTTTATTGATAGAATCAGTTAACAACTAAACCGATGTAGTATTGTGATCACTCTCTGATGTTAAGTATAAGACATGACATTCATTACTTAGACATTCATGCATTCATATTTTCGTGTTATCATGCAGTATTATGGGCATATGCCGACACTTATCATATAGTACTCATGATTTTGAGATTTGGATTTCTATGAGATTTCTGGATTTTTGGGGAAAACCGCAAAAATATATAAAAACTTCTCTCTCTCCTCTTCTCTTTTTTTTAAAATAAGATGCGGTTTTCTCGTGATGTATGTGTCGTCCACCATGAGTATTTCATGTTTTCTGATGGATTTCGAGACCCGATTCGAGGAGTGGATGAACCGTCTCGGGTACATGGTGGGCCCGATATGGTACCCCGGGGCAAGAAGATCGAGTTGTAGACGATGAGCCTGGCAGGGGAAGGCTACCTACCGGTGATGTCTGGCACGGCGGATATCCGGAGGATACCGACCGTTGTCGTGGGATTTGATGATATGGGCCGATCCGGACTGACGGAGCCCGACATATTGATACTTGAGGTTACATGTGTTGTGTCGATGCTTGACACGGATTTCCATGGATTTCATTGTTGAGATTTCAGATGCTTATACACACTTTACTATGATAACGGCTAAAGGTTCTCATACATATATATCTGGATTTCAGGATTTGTGACTTTACATTCATGGTGCATGCATTTCATTTCATATGACTTAGTACTATATGAGGCACTGACACGACACGGAGTATTTGCACTTACACGTAGTATTACCCTGCTATTACTAGATGTTTGGGATATAGTAGTGTATTATTATGACCTAGGATAGCGTCGTGCATTCGATTTCTTTTCGTAAATGTCTTCTACTCACGAGTTGGCAACTCACCCCCGTTGTGCCAAATTCTTTACAGGTTCGATGTACAGGTTTCCCGTGGCAGCTTGTTGGCACATCTTTTCTTCAGGGCGATTGGCACGGTAGGTTGGTTCACTTGTATCCGAACCACCATTGTACTTTTATTCATTCATTTGTATCTAGTAAGCTCCATCAACCATATTTGTATTACTTGATAAGTTATTGGACCAGTCTTTTACTTCGACCTTAGAGTCGCGCCTGTATTATTCTGATCTGGTGGTTTTGCTTTCTTTTGAGTTTTGAGCTTCGCCCTCTGGCGTTGTATATTATTGTGCTTGTTGTGGTTGTTTCCGCCAGTTGGCGTTGATGCTAGCACCCGTTTGGGGATGCTTTTTATTGTTTATTCATATTATACTTGTTGTACCCGTTTGGGGGCCAGTTTTTACAGAGGAGACTCTGCCGAAATTTTTGGTAAAATTTGCTGATGTTTTTTTTTACTTGTTTTCTTTTCTTTTCTTCTTTTTCTTCTTTTATGGTTTAGATCTCTGGGCTTCGGCTTACTTAGGTCACGTGGCGCCTCTAGACGCTTCGTAATCTAAGTGCCGGTCACGTTCCGTACTTTCGGGTCGTGACACTAGGAACCCTACAACACCCACAAGCCGCAAGCGGTCTGCTAAACGTAACGGCCACCCGGGTATTGAGCGATCAGAAGATCGACGAGCAAGCCCGCTCACACTCCTGTGAATCCAACCAGTAACACTTACCGTACAGTCCGGTCTGTTTGTCTGATATGTCGCATATCTCGCCTAGGGGTGGTAAACGTCAGACCCCAATAGCTTGATAAGTCATGCTGACGTGAAGTCCATGACATGTGTGAAACTACTGATAACACTTACCAGTAGGTCATTGCATGCCTGGCCAGGGATTTCCTGTTATGGCCAGTCGAGCATAGCGCAACATCAACCCCCAATACCGGGAGAAACGAATCCCCTCCTATCGCTCATTGCCTCCATGTGAATCGGGACTGTACCCAAAAACCACCTATTTGCATGACTCAGTAGAGCCGTGGTAGGGTGGAATTCAAAGCACAGTGGGAGACACACAAGACTTTATGACGATCTCGGGTTAACAGACTAAGCTGTACCAGTGTCACCAGAGAACTGCCATCTGACGTGAGGTATAAAACCATCTGGGAGTTCTCGGCTAGTCCGTTCAGTGTACCCAGTCTCCACTGAGCACCCGCATACCATCTCTGATGTCAAACACCAATGGATATGGGATCATCCATCGCCCATCACATGGGTCGAGAAGATATACGCTAGTCTACTCTGGAATATCGATGCCCCGTCTCGATATTCCCACGACTAGGAACATTGAAGGATGTACTCATTGACTACCCAGACCCCACTAGTATGATCTGCATCATAGTCCTGGAAGTCGAATACACATCCTAAGGGCTTTATCAACATGTAACAGAGAGACAAAAAGTATACATGTTAAGATAAAGAGTAACCAGATAGCGTACTATCATGTCGAGCAAGAAAGTCCTACCTATATATGTCCCAGCATCCACTACAATATACATCCAATGTACAGTAATGGCCTCTAGGGCATACATATAACTAACAATCTCCCACTTGCACTAGGGCCATCTGTAGCAGTAGTTGTAGTATCTAATACTCAACCATCCCTCAAAAGTCTCTCTTTGGGAAAAAGCCTTCGTGAGTGGATCCGCCGTGTTGTCCTCTGAGTCTACTCTCCTAACCTTGATCACCCTGGAGATCAACTATCTCCATGATCAGGTGATGCTGCCTCAGAATATGTCTGGGTCACTGATGGGACCAGGGTTCCAGGGCCAAAGCCACACTTCCATTGTCACACAATGGTAGGAACCTAGTTCATCTTATGAACCAATATACACCCAAACTACCTCTTTGGTAGTATCTTAAATAGCGATGTTACCAGCCTTTATCGTCTAGTTTGCCATGGTATCTAGCTTGGAACTCTTCCAACATACCGTCCTTCCACTGAGGGTGAAGACAATGCCTGTGACTGACATTCAGTCGTCCTTATCACCCTGGAACACTTCCAGTGATTCTCCCCAGGATCGATTGATACTATCTTACTATAGCTAGTGAGAATCCTAACATTCCATTTAGATCTATCACATAGACCCAAATCTCAGGATTTAGGAGGTATCATCTTTATCCTATATGGAGAATCCATGTGATAAGCGGAGATTGACCGTGCGTAGCATAGGAAACTCTTTTCTCATCAAGAGTATGTTGTCCACGTACAATACGACGATGACTACCGTACTCTCTACTACCTTTTTGTATATACAAGGTTCGTCTACCATTTTGATGAAGTCAAATACTTTGACTACCACATCAAAACAGACGTTACAACTCCGCGATGCCTGCTTTATTCTATAAAGCAACTTGCACACGTTTCCGCTGCTCCCACTGTTTACGAAGCCCTCTGGCTGTGTTCTTATAGACGTTATCTTCTAAATCACTATTTAGAAAAGTAGTCATGGCACCCAACCACCAGATATCGTAGTCATGGTATGCAGCAATGGTAAGTAGGATCTGGATGGACTTAAGCATAGTCCCTGGAAAAGGTTTCATCATTATCCACGCCTAGTTGATGATGAAAGCCTTTAACAAGTCTAGCTTTGAAAGTTTCAACTTTTCCATCTACGCCAAGTAATCTTCTCAAGATATACTTGCTCCTGATGGGGATTTAACCCTTCAGATATAGCAGCCAAAGTCCATACTTTGGTGGTGTACATGGATTCCATCTCAGATCGCTAAGCATCCAGCCATTCTTACAGAGTCCCTACTCTTGATGACCTGCTTGAATCTAGTTGGGTCATCATCTCATGTTGCAATCCTCACTCCCACTGTCATCGAGAAACCGAAGTATCTCTCAGGCAGGTGAGGAACCCTGCTAGATCGGCGGAGAGGCTTGAGGTTCGTTGGGGACTATAGAATCCTTTGGTCCAGTCAAATTAGCTGCAGTTTTGTATAGCTGGAACCTTTCCAGTTCTACAGAACTGACAATGCCTCGATCTTGTCCGGATTTTGCTTTTGACATAGGCCGGACAATCCCAAATCTTAACTTACTTAAGAGATAGGCTCTTCCCATACCATATCTCATATGGAGTGGTAGGCACTGATTTGATTCGAACCTAATTCAATAGGTATGCAGCTTCTCAAGTGCACAACCCCAAAAGGAAACAGGTAACTCAGTATTACTCATCATAGAGCACACCATATCATATAGGGTGTGATTACTCTGCCCCGATATACCATCGTGCTATGGTGTATTCGGAGGAGTAATGCTGAGAGAGACTCTCATTCTCCTTTAGAATAGTCCAGGAATTCTATGCACAAGTATTCTCCTCCCTGATCTCATCACAGGACATAATACTTATACCCGTATTGGTTCTCTACTTCTAACTTATATTCTGTGAATATCTCAAAAGGTTCGGACTTGTGTTTCAACAGGAACATATGTCTGAATCTTAAGAGATCATCAGAGAACGTAATGAAGTAAAAAAGAACCGGTCTTGGCATGTGTAGACAGGGGACCATTATACATCAACATGTATCATCCCAAGAGTTCACTAACTCTTTCTCTGTTTCCAATAAACAGAGCTGAGGTCATTATATCTTTGTGAATGACTCGCAAGTTTCATAAGATGTAAATTCAAACTGATTTATATATGCATCTACTATGTAACTTAAGCTAGTCGGGTTGCAATGATATGACCTAGTCTACAATGCCTCAAGAATGATTCGTTCATTTCTGAACTCTTCCTCTTGTGTGTGTTCTGTATACTAGGAACTGTAGTTTGATTTAGAACAACAATGCTTTTAGATAACGTGCCTGAACCGATCAACTTTTGATATAGGAAATGTTCAAAACATTATCCATCAATACAAAATTTTATCATTTCTTTACTCATAAAGAGACTGATATGATTTTGTATATCAAGTTCGGTATCTAATAGCATTTGTTCAGAATCAATGTATTGGTAATACAGGGTGA
Organism: Agapanthus africanus; assembly: GCA_030015575.1. NCBI lineage: Eukaryota > Viridiplantae > Streptophyta > Magnoliopsida > Asparagales > Amaryllidaceae > Agapanthus > Agapanthus africanus. The sequence goes on along the minus strand of JASDDO010000018.1, from coordinate 312,789,383 downwards.
CAGTGACCAACAGACTTGGCTGCAACACTTGCCCCTTTTTCTGTCTCATGAAACTTATCACCCGTTTTCAGTTTTCTACCTTTTTGTAGCCCTATGTAACAGCTTACATATCTGGGATCCTGATCCGGTATCAAATACCCAGGATGCAGAGGATACTGAGAAACAGTTCTTTGTAATGAACACACCCAAAGGAGATGCATCATATGCACTTTCTTTGTTTGGGCGGCATAGGAATTATGGTATTCCCCTATTTCCTGCTCTGTCTTATAACAATTATAAGTTGGAGCGGGACCAACGTTCCCCAGCTCAGTATAACAAGCGGGTTCGGTCAAGAATCCGTATTATTATCTTGATTAAGGCGTGATATGGTCGCTACCTGGAGAGAGAGAAGAAAACACTCAGCGTGCGCTCTTGCAAGATCAGATTGGTTTTTATTTTATCTAATCAGGATGGCTCCCACTGTTTTTATCAAATCTTCCTTCAAACCTTAAAAGGAAAGACTAGCCGGGATTAATTACACTCTACAAGTTTGCCAATCTTTCAGCCAGGCCAGTGTCGGTACTTTGAGCGAGGTTCCCCGTGCTTTCGCACGGACCTAATTACTGTAAACCTCGTTTTCCCAGAGGCGTAACCCCGTTGACACCTTTCTAGACACCTACTTGATCGGCTAATTGCAATGTGTAAAACTCTCCCAGGAGTAACTCTTACTCGCAATGGGTATCGGGATCCAACTATCATATAGAAGGTATGCAATCTCATTGCAAATTTTAACACTTGAAACTCCCGATAATGGTTTTTACCCCTAGCACCTATGACCTTGGCTAAGGTCAACAAATCATAGATACTAGTCAAGTTCTACCCGTCATTTCGTGATTAATTAGACCCACCCACATGACCCTTGGCTAAGGTCAACAAAGCCACATGACTGTCCTAACTAATCGCATCATATGCTGTGTAGGAAGACATCACTTAGCTACCGCACACTACGCCTCGGCTATGGTCGACAAACGTAGCACGAATACTAAGTACTCTACTTTCTAAAATGACGGAGGGTTGCGAATGGTTTTTAAAAAAACCTTTAACGCTTTGAACTTGATCTAGTTGCGGAATCAAATGGTTTTTAAATGGAATGTTTTTGAGGCTTTTCTAGTTTTGCTAAAGGGGTCACTCCCGGTGAAGGGATCGTCGGCCCTTTCCTCGTCGAATGAGGTGCGGGATATATCATATATATCACTGTGCAAAGCGGAAACTATAGAAGCGATCAAAGGACAAACCGAGTGTGTAGCATCTGCCAGTTATTGCTAAAGGAGTCACTCCCGGTGAAGGGATCTCGGTCCTTTCCTCATCGAATAAGGTGCAGGATGTTCTACAAGGAACACCGCGATGCAAAGCAAGAACTGTAGCTACCTGTTTTTATTTTGAAATTCGATTCCACAACATCAATTAGGTTTATTTTCTTTCATTAATCTCATTAATGAATGTCCCATCATTTAAGTCCACCTAAACATCACAGATAAATATAACGTACGCTTATGCCATCAGCATTCGCCTCGATGTCCCGTCTGCACCGTTAGGTTAGGTAACTAACGCCAGAGCGAGGCAGGGCTAGCGCGGGTGTAAAACATAAGCAACGTATATATAATATATCATATATACTATATAAAATATCTATCTGAACAAATCACATGATCACATCACAGATAACGCAGCAGAAAATATCATATGAAATATTGGATATACTAGGACGTCCGTGTTTTTAATACGAGCCAGTATAAAACACGGATTCCACGGTCGTGATGAATAGCCAATCCCACACCCCTAGACCCCTACGAGAGCGGCAAGTAACCCTACCAATTCTAGAGTTAGGAGACCCGGACTCGACTCCTCGAGTTGGTCTCCCACTGGACCCTAGAACCCGGTTACTTGTGCCCTCCTCCTTGGGTCTATCCTAGTGCAGAAAAGTAAATAATATACAAATGGTGACATCATCCGCAACCTGGAAGTGCCCCAATAAAAGAATATTACACACAAGTTTTTACATGAATGAAAATGAAAAACACTCATCTCACATAAAAACCCCCGGCTATTCAAACACGACGATCCAATATAACATATCCAGCAACACATAACATCACATGTCATCAACGTAAGTAAATATGCACATCCCAATTGTCGTTGGCATATAGCAACGAAACCGGCGATATCACATATTACACTTACGGTCACAGAAAAGAAAGTGTAAAACTACAACAGTTGGAATCCGCAACCTTTATAGACATCGCATGCCTAATCAAATGAATTCCTTAGAAATCACATGCCTAACAATTATAAACCCCGCATTTTAGTCTCAAAATCGAAAACACTTTTCAATATAAAGTCGGGCAATTCAACAAAATTCCCGACATCCTGATCGAATGCTCGTCGCAAACTTCAGTAGGCGGCCGCACCCCCGACGCCGTCGACAAAGTGCACCAAAACGGAACACCGCTGCCGCGAGCACCCGAACGGATGCTTTCGGCGACGGGGTTCTCCTACAGTCACTTGGTCGGGGCTATGGAGCGAGGATGTCTATTAAGTTTACCCGGCGAGTATCCGCGTACGCTACGTGATTGCGACGGACTTTTGATCGCATCAAAATTCCGTAGCAACCGATCAAGTGAGACTAAAGTGCTATGTTTATAACATTCATTCAGTTATCTCATAACTACTTGTGAATTCCAATTATTGTATCCCATTCCAGATAAATAGAAAATGTTAAACTTTTCGATCGAACATTCAAACACCCAAGTTTTCCCGAAATAGCTCAACACATGAAACAAGTTTAAAAACATCCAGTTCATGCCTCAGTACCAACGGTCCAGCCGTAGAAGGGTCAAGCCAACGCCTTACATGTGGCACGCCGTACTGCCCCAAACCCTAAGGTTCAAAGGGCAGTTCGAGACGGTCACATAATCGAGTTAAGGTTTGTTGTTTTCTAGAGGGACCATCGCGTTACTTGCACTACTTAGAACGTTATTAAACCACGGAAAGATCCAACACTTGGAAATTTCCCGACAGGGGAAAAAGTGGGTATTTATATCCGGTCGAACTTTTTAACATATTCAAAAATTATCCGGAAAACACATAGACAAAATTTGATAATCCGATCGAATCTACGAACCCACAATACAACCCAGAAAATTCAACTCTTGAATAAATTTTAAAAATTCCCATAAAATACAGAACATCCAGAAACTAATTACTGTGCAAATCAAGTGCATTGATTCAACACTTTGGCCGCGGAACCGCCGCACAAGGCAGGGTGGGGCCGCGGTTCCGCGGCTCTTCTGTCGAATCAATGTCACGTGCTTCACAGTAATTCATAATATTTCCTGCTGAATTTTTGAGCAATTTTTAATCTGGAAAAATCCCAGTTTTTGAAAAAAGTCCAGAGAGCATTTTGGAGTTAGGGTTTCGGGTCGATCGGGTTTCAAACTTCGTCTACGCTAACCTGTACACATGTCACCAGGGAACTGCTATCTGACGTCAGGTATAATACCAACTAGCAGGTTCCCGGCGAGTCCTGTTCGGTGTACTCATAACCCAATGAGCACCTGTATACATCTTAGGTGAATCAACTGACACCAGTGGCTTGTGAGACCGGCTACTGCCCCTCATCGGGGTCTCGACTGTATACACTAGTCTACTCTGGAGGATCGATGCCCTATCTCGAAACTCCCACGACTAGGGACCTTTTAAGGATGTGCTTATAGACCCCAGCTCCCACGTATATGATCGCCCTCATACTGCTGGTAGTCAAGCAAGAATCCTAGGGGCTCTATCAACGTGCAATAGTGACCTGTAAGGTCACCTAAAGCAGTACACGATGATAAAGATAAACCAGATAGTATACTATCATCTTGAGTAAGACTGTCCTACCGGCATAGGTCCTCCTTCAATCATTGCAATCACGTGCCTGTGATCCAAAAATTGACTCTGAGGGCACTATATCCAACATAATACTCATCATAAAGCACACCATATCTAATATGGTGCGATTGCTCCGCCTCGATACACCGTTGTGCTGTGGTATATTCAGAGGAGAAATACGGAGAGAGAATCTCATTCTCCTTTAGAGTAATCCAGGAATTCTATGCACAGGTATTCTCCTCCTTGATCTCATCATAGGACATAATACTTATACCCGGTTTTTGGTTCTCTACTTCTAACTTATATTCTGTGAATATCTCAAAATCTTCGGGCTTATGTTTCAACAGGAACATATGGCTGAACCTTGAGAGATCATCAGAGAATGTAATGAAGTAAAAAGAACCGGTCCTGGCATGTGTAGACAGGGGACCTTACATACATCATTATGTATCAGTCCCAAGAGTTTACAAACTCTTTCTCTGTTTCCAATAAACAGAGCTATGGTCATCTTATCTTTGTGACATGACTGGCAAGTTTCATAAGATGTAAATTCAAACTGATTTAAATATGCATCTAAAATATAACTTAAGCTAGTCGGGTCACATTGATATGACCTAGTCTACAATACCTCAAGAAAGAAACGTTCATTTCTGAACTCTTCCTCTTGTGTGTGTTCTGTACGTAAGAAACTGTAGTTTGATTTAGAACGTCAATGCTTTTAGATAACGTGCCTGAACCGATCAACTTTTGATATAGGAAATGTTCAAAACATTATCCAACAATACAAAATTATATCCTTCTTTAGTGAATAAAGAGATTGATATGATTTTGTATATCAGGTTCGGTATCTAATAGCATTTGTTCAGAATCAATGTATTTGGAAATACAGGGTGACAGTGACCAACAGACTTGGCTGCAACACTTGCACCGTTTTCTGTCTCATGAAATTTATCACCCGTTCTCAGTTCTCTATCTTTCTGTAGCCCATGTAACGGATTACATTAGCGGGATCCTGATCCGGTATCTAATACCTAGGACGTAGAGGACACTGAGAAACAGTTCTTTATAACTACCACACCCGAAGGAGATGCATCATATGCACTTTCTTCGTTTGGGCGGCATAGGAAATCTGGTATTCCCCTATTTCTTTCTTTGTCTTATAACAATTATAAGTCGGAGCGGGACCAACGTTCCCCAGCTCAGTATAACAAGCGGGTTCGGTCAATACATCCGTATTCTTATCTTGATTAAGGCGTGATATGGTCGCTACCTGGAGAGAGAGAGAAGAAAACACTCAGCGTGTGCTCTTGCAAGAATAGATTGGTTATTATTTTATCTAATCAGGATGGCTCCCACTGTTTTTATCAAATCTTCCTTCAAACCCTAAAAGGAAAGACTAGCCGGGATTAATTACACTCTACAAGTTCGCCAATCTTTCAGCTAGGCCAGTGTCGTTACTTTGAGGGAGGTTCCCCGTGCTTTCGCACGATCGTCATTTCTCTCGTGTGAGTTCCCATTGTGCTTTGATTACTACCCTACCACGCTCAAAGGAGACGTGCAAACAGGTTTTAGTTGGGTACAGTCCCGAGCCACATGGAGGCAGTGAGCGGATCTGCAGGGGTTCGTCTCTCCCGGTATTGGGGGTGAGGTCGCGCTGTGTCTAGGAGAGCCAGTACATGAAAGTCCTTGGCCAAGGCAGGAGATTTACTGGTAGGTATTCCAGTAGTATCTCAGGGTATTCTGGGCTACACTCCGACACGACTTGTACCGCTTTTGGGGGTCTGACTTTACCAACCCCCTAGGCCCGCCATGCGATGCTCATAGACGAACGGACCGGACTATACGGATATTGTCACTGACAGGCTCAGTAGGGTGTCAGGATGAGTTCGCTCATCGACGTCCCTTTTGGTCAATAGCTGGTAGCTCGTTACGTATGGCTGATACCTCTGACGTGCTAGTGGTCAAATCCACACCATAGTATTAACGAGTCTTTAGAGTCCCCCACACACACAGTTACTCAAGTTTCGGGCGAAACGCTGTAGAGGCCGTATGGAGATATGGCAGGGTTCGATCGGATACGTGCGGTATTGCACGAATCGCGATCGGACGGATTTTACTAGCGGGCTTTGGTTTAAGCCGGATCCTAGTATTAGACAGTGTAGATTTTGTCTCTTTGCAGTTGTATTCAGTGGGAATACAAATGCGGGCATGTATATGCAGTAGCGGGGTTTTCCTGTAATTTATTACGGGATCACGTTTTCTGAAGTTACCAGTTTGCGTTCCGTTCCAGGCGGTTTTTCCTTTGTTCCTTCCCGGCCGGACTTTTCGATGGAGGGGGTTATTTGCAAGTGTGCAAATAACATTTGTGGGAGGGGGTTTATTGTGATTGTGGCTTCTTATCATCATGAGATTCTTTTCTAGTCCATTCCATTGCATTTATTATGATGGTTGGTGAATGGATGTGAGTTTGAAATGGTGTGACCATTTTCTTATCATCATGGCTTTTCTTCTATTGTTTATTCATTCACATTCTCCACTTGCTTAAGATTCTCTTTTCATCCACCATTTTTTGAGAGGCCGACCACTTTGGTGGGAGAGAGAAAAGAGAGGATCATTTTTGTGAGAGTGGGAAAATTAATCATTCATCTCATTTCATTTTCTATGCTTGCTACAAAAATCCCTCACCGCTCTCAAAAAGTTCATTCTATACCTCCATCAAAGGCAACTTCTCTACCCCAAAGAGACAACCATTCTACACTACACCTACAGTACCCTTGAACGCGTCGGCTAGCCAACTTCGCGCCCGAGTTGTCTCGGTCCAGAGGTGGGAGCCGTAAAAGAAATCGGCTACATGGTGCTCGTTTCGACGAGGAGGTGACGGACGGAGATTCCGCGGGAGATCGGAGTGGAGACGAAGACCGAAGAACACGGATCGCTTGGTATATCTCTCTACCCATCTTTTAGGTTGCTAGTAGCTAGGTTAATGGCCCGATCCGGGTTGATTGTGCGCGGTGGTGCCGGTTTGCAAGTTTCGCAAAGTTTTTCGTTTCCGCGTCTCCGGCGTCGGATCGATGGCCGGGACGCCGCCGTGCACTTACATTGGTATCAGAGCCGCGCCATTAACTTAACCTAGCTAGCTCTAACGTGTTTAGAACTCGATCGAACAATAAAACCCCAAAAACCGTATTTTCTTATGCATCGGGTTTCTGTCGAAATTTTTTTGGCTCCAAAAATTTTTTAGGTTGTTGAAGAAACATGTGCAAGGAATTCTAAGAACCCTGTAAAAATTTGGTGACCTAATCTCTCAAGAGAGCCGCGGAACCGCGGCCACAACCCCACTTTGGCCGCGGTTCCGCCGCAGGAATATAGCTTCATTGCACCAATTTTTTTCAGTGGGTCCTAGTCTGTGAAATAAGGGTTTTGGGATATTCTTTTTGGGCCCAGATTTTCTGTGAGAGTACAATAGTGCTTGGGGCTGACTTTGATAAATTTGTTCGATCGGATATTTTAAACATGCTAGTTCACAATATTTACATTATATCTGTGACCGTGAATGTCATTTGATCGGTAAATCCAGTCTATCTGCTATAGCCCTTTTAGACGGATTTACGAATGTGACATTCACGTTGATACTCTGTGTTGTGCTGTGATGTTGCGGATTGGTCGTGGGGGATAGCCTGGATGCAATGTTAGTACAGTTTTGTTTTATATGTACATTTGATATTGCGGGGCGAGCGTCCGACATGTGGACAGCCGTCACTGCCTGTTTGTATTATTATTTTGGGGCACGACCGGGTCGAGGTCGATGTACCCATTGTATGTATATTTTACTTTCTGTACTAGGATTTGTAGGGTTCCTAGGCACACTCAAGAGGTCCCACAAGGCATCGACCATGCCAAATTCAAAAATTTTCCGGTGCCGAGAAACCCTAAACTAGATCGATTACTAAAGGATAGGCGAAACAAGATGCAAGTAAACAACTTTATTACTAAGTGAATGGAAATACAACCTTTGTAGATTCGGTCCTCCACCTCTTTAGCTCCGTGATGACGTCCCTACGCTGCGATCATCGGATCCCGGACTCTGGCAATGGTTTCGTCGGAGAAATGATCGGGGTAGGTCGTTGACTTCGATGCCAAAGATGATCTACGTCGAGGCAACTCAAGATCAAGCTCCAACTTCACCAAGTCATGAAACTTGTGAAGAAAACACCCTATACTACATGGCAAGTGGTAGAGGATGAAGAAATAGGAAATGGGTTCACTTTGGATTTGGATTTCTCACTTGAAATCATCACTTGGAAATTTTCAAGAGAACTTTCTTCTCTTCATGAAGAGGAAGAAGAAGAAGAAAATAAAAAGCATTATTAAAAAAATAAAATCCAAGTGATTCTTATCATTTTTTCAACCATGGGTGAGTGTAGAGAATAAACTAGGGTTTAGTTAAATGGTTAGGTTAAGAATAAAACAAAATGGTAGACTTTGTTTCAAAGATGCATGAAGCATCATGAAGCTTCTTGCATAAAGACAAAGAATGCAACCATTCTATTTTACCAAAATAAATAAGTAAATGAATAAATAAGGTAATGGAAACCCTAACCATTAACTAAACATGGTTTAAAGTAAACACACACCCAAGTTTGCATGTATCATCAAACATGATACAAACTAGTGCACAAACATATATCATATATACAATGTGCACATTCAAGTGAGAAAAATAATCTTAAGTGAATCAATACTAGTTAGTGTAAAGTAATATATCAAATATATAATTATACATTAAATCATTAAATCAACACTTGATTTAATGATCCGGTCATACTGCATATAACCGACTAATATCTAATGTATCGACTTATCGAATAAATCCTCGATTCGATAACTAGGTTATATCGCATACAACCAATCGATACATTCATCGCGAGAATAGAATATGGTATCACATACACGCATTATTCTCGGTCCCGCACATATCTCATATGCGCTCCTATTTCGTTTTGCTTGAGCCAGGAAACCTCTGTGTAGGACTCTAAAGACTCGTCAATACGCCGGTAGCAGGTGATGATCATATCAAACACCCACAAGCCGCAAGCAGTCTGCTAAACGTAACGGCCACCCGGGTATTGAGCGATCAGAAGATCAACGAGCAAGCCCGCTCACACTCCTGTGAATCCAACCAGCAACACTTACCGTACAGTCCGGTCTCGTCGTCTGATATGTCGCATATCTCGCCTAGGGATGGTAAACGTCAGACCCCAATAGCTCGATAAGTCGTGTCGATATGAGGTCTATAATAGTTCGAGAAACTACTGGCAACACTTACCAGTAAATCTCAGCAACCCTGGCCAGAGATTTCCGGTTATAGCCAATCGAACACAGCGCAACATCAACTCCCTATATCGGGAGAGACGAATCCCCTCCTATCGCTCATTGCCTCCATGTGAATCGGGACTGTACCCAAAAATCACCGTTTTGCACGCCCTCTTGGACGTGGTAAGGTGGAAATCAAAGCACAGTGGGAATCACACAAGACTCTATGACGATCTCGGGTCTACAGACTAACCTGTACCAGTGTCACCAGAGAACTGCCATCTGACGTAAAGTATAATACCATCTGGGAGTTCTCAGCGAGTCCGTCCAGTGTACCCAGTCTCCACTGAGCACCCGTATATCATCACTGATGTCAAACACCAATGGATATGGGATCATCCATCGCCCATCTGTATGGGTCGAGAAGGTATACGCTAGTCTACTTTGGTATATCGATGCCCCGTCTCGATACACCTACGACTAGGGACCTTGAAGGATGTACTTATGGACTACCATGTCCCCATTAGTATGATCCGCATCATAGTTCAGGTAGTCAAGTACACATCCTAAGGGCTTTACCAACATGTAACAGAGAGACAATCAGTGTACACGTTAAGGTAAAGAGCAACCAGATAGCATACTATCATGTCGAGCAAGAAAGTCCTCCCTATATATGTCCAAGCATCCACTACAATATACATCCCATGTATAGTAATGGCCTCTAGGGCATACATATAACTAACAGGATTACCCCGCGGAGGGGTGCACGGATAGCCGGGTTCTAGAGGGCAACGGGCCCGCATCTTATGGCATTGAGACGGAGGGGGCTTCACTCTAGAATTGGCAGGCTATTCGCCGCACTCGTAAGGGGTATAGGTTGACCCAGGATGGGTGCCCAAGTTACCGGATTCCGTGAAGTGCCGGGTGGTCCATTCACGTTGTTGAAGGGGTTTGCCTCGCTTCAGGTTTTGGCGGGTAACCGCGCCCGTAGGGGTCTAGGATTTCATTGCACAGGCTATCCACACAACCAAGGGAACGTCGGGTTTCAGTAGCGGCTCTGTGAAACCCGGGGATCCTAGATATCTGTATTGTTCTGTGATGCTGATTACTCTCTGTGATGTTGCATTTTTTATCACGCCTTGAGCGAATATTATATATTGATATATATACTAGTAGATGTTGTATATGTTTTGCATCCGCGCTAGTCCAGTCCCCGCTTTGTCGTTAGTTAGCTAACCTAACGGGTGATGACGGGACCCAGTGGCGAATGCGGATGGCATATACGTACGTCATTATTTTCGTTCTTTATTGGTGTGATCAATTGATGGGACTGCGTTGATTCGGATCAATGCAAGATAAAAAACCCTATTCTGATGTTGTTGGAACATTTTTCAAAAAGCTGTTATTGCAAGGGCGTTCTCTTTTGTTTTGCACAGTGGTATTCAGTTGGAATATCCTGCTCCTCAGTCGACAAGGCAAGGGCCGAGATCCCTTCACCGGGAGTGACCCCTTGGACAGAAGTTCACTATAGCCGATTACTTTTGCTTTGCATCGTGGTATTCAGTTGGAATATCCTGCACCTCATTCCACGGGGAAAGAGCCGAGATCCCTTCACCGGGAGTGACCTCTTTAGCAAAGGTTTTCGTTACTATATTTTTCTATAAAGCTATCCGTTCCTTCAACGATATCAAGTTCATTACGTTAAAGGTTTTCGCCAGAAACCATTCGTAGCCCTCCGTTGTTTCATATGGATAGTCAATAGTATTCAAGCTGTGTTTGTTGGCCATAGTCAAGGCACAGTGTTTGGTAGCTATTGGGTGTTCATATGCTGCATAGATAGATGCGTTGGTTTGGGACAGTCGTATAGCCTTGTTGGCCCTAGTCAAGGGCTTGTACGGGTGGGTTCAAATCAATCTGGACAATGACGGGTAGAACTTGACATGTGACTTATGATTTGTTGGCCTTAGTCAAGGTCATAAGAGCATGGGGCAAAAATCACATCGGGAGTTTCTGAAGAAACTGAAACTTGCCAGATATGCGCATACCTTCTGGAGTGTGATAATGTGAGCGGATTCCGTCACGTTATCATGCGGTGATAGTTGGATCCCGATTCCCACTGATGAGTTGGTTTACTCCTCGGGTTATCTCGACTAGTTCTTCTTTCAGGTTTGGAGAAGAATTTGACGTTACAGTGGGAGGTTTCCAGATTAGATAAAGTGATAACCATTCTGATCTAGGTTAGAGTGCACGCTGAGTGTTTCTTTTCTCTCTCTCTTTGGCAGCGACCATTGACCCGACCCTAGACTATGACTCAGTGAACAAGTTAACCGAACCTTCTTATAAGACTGGCTTTTGGATTGTCAGAGTTGCAAACCTCATTGCCACTTCTACTTTTACCCTTTTCTCCAGGACACCCCGTATTACTACGAATGTCCACTTCCATTAGACAAAACCATCGTATGGTTATATACGAACTCGAAGGAATTTATTCGAGGATGGTTTCTGGTTCTGGAGAAAACGAATAGGACTATTCAGTTGTCTTTTCCTTTTACCTTCTCTCAGGTTGCGAGTGCTCCTTGGATTAGGACAGTACACCTATTACGCAAATTGGATAGTCTTCTTCCAAACCATAGGCAGGTGCCGACCGGTAGGGAATGAAGAAAACCAATTAGCCTAAACGGTGTACAGAAGGTATTAAGTTAAGACAAAGAAAGGGATTAGAAGGAGGGCAAAGTAAATTGCGACTGATATTCACGACCAAACCAAGTATTTCATTACCACTCCCACTTCACTTTTGTATTTCTCCAGGACACTCCGTATCACTATGAAGATCCACAGTTATTTGGATATTCTATCATATGGTTATATACGAACTCGAAAGGAACTTGTTCCAGTTCGGAGATGGATTCTGGTTCAGGAGAAATAGGAATAAGGTTTATTCGGTTGTCTTTTATCTTCACCTTCTCTCGCATTGCGAGTGCTCCTAGGATTAGGACAGTACACCCATTATGCTTATTGGATAGTCTTCTTCCAAACCATAGGCTGGTGCCGAACGGTAGGGAAGGAAGAAAACCATTTGGCCTAAAGGGGTGTACAGAAGGTAATGACTAAAGACATATAAAGGGATTTGAAGAGATGGCAAAAAAAAATATAAGGTTACAGTTGTGAATCTGGATAATGGAAGAGGCATTACTAGGAATACCCGGATACCCCATCGAAACATTTCAATGTTTCAGTTTCACTGTGTACTGTTAAAAGAATACTGATTTCCCAATTAGACACTTGCTCCAGGGTATGTATTTACCAGGTATGATTCTCACATCTGTATGGTTTTACAGATGATGAGTGGGAGTAACTTATTGGGAATTAGGTGATCATCCTCATTATATCGGAATTCGTTGTAATTGGTGATATTTCAGGAAATCGCCTGGGCTGTTTGCCGGACGGCAGATATTTGGTTTTGAATATCCGTTGTTATGCACCAATTTCAAATTGATATATCTGTACGTCTATTTTTATAGAGTGAGATATACCTTTTTGAAATTATGACTATGACATTTACCTATATCATTGGATGGTTAGGTAAGGAGCATTGAACAGCGGTGTAATTCTTCTTAACCATAAGTACAGTTTTCAATCTACGACACACAGTGAATGAGCCACTAGACTCAGGGGACTTATACAGAGTATTGTATGTTGTCCAGTGTCCATGAGGACATAGGGGTTGGTCCTCGTACTATATTCGGTTTACTTATTACTTCTCTAGTTCTTAGACAGGTGTTTCGTAAAAACACAGGGTCTAAATTTTGAGAAGTTATAGGTATATGAATAAAGTAGAGAACCAGTTATTGCAAGTATCAGGATTCTTCAAGGTGATCGAAGATGTAGATACTTGTGTATGGTATTCAGTTGATAGTAATGATTAAGAGAACTTGCTTCTCTTTCAGGTTACTCATAGTTGGAAGCATTCCTAAGTTGAGTAACGCTGATCGGCCTCCTTCCATTTACTTGACATGCACTGGAGACAGCAGCATGATTTGAATCTGGTTCAATTAAATCAGTGCCTCTTTTTCTATATTGGATATAGAACAGTTCATATCTTGACATTGTTAAGGTACGGGGAGTTGTCCAGCTTATGCTTAAAACCAGACTCTGGATAACTCAAGGCACGTTTCTGTAATGGCTGTTTGTGGGTTGACCCGGGCTATGACGAGAGTTGATTTTCTACCATCTGGAAGATCAATAGTGATATTGTTCTTGACTCGCCACAATTTTAAAAGAAATGGATTTTTTCAGAAAACAGTAGTGGGAGTATGGTAGAACTGGAAGTGATTCCAGAACCGCAAACGATTACTGAAGATTTGATAAAGAACCTAAAGATTCAATCTGGTTTGACATTCCATTAGCCACTCCGCAGATATGGTGGGTAACCACAGGCACCCGAGAGGTACTCCGGTGGCCTCAAGGACGGTGACAGGGAGGTTCTTGTTTACCCAGACTTGCCATTGCTGTTGTTCCAGGCTGTGAGACCCGGCAGGAGGATGAGTATAGCGTCGTTCTGAACTAGCTTTAGAAGTGTACGTCTATATGACTCTGCCAGAGGGTTGTCGCAGTCAGTGGGAGCAGCGGAAGCATAGTGGACAAGTGGCTTATGTCTATTTATAGACTAAAGCAGATATAGCGGAGATAGATCATCTATTTCTGATGTGACAGTCATAGGTTTGACTTCATCAGAATAGGGGATGGATCTGTTAAGAAGGTAGTAGGGTGTGATGTCCTGGTATATGGATGACATACACAGAGTAGGAAGTGAAATTCCTATACTACGATCGGTTATATTTTTGGTTGTCACACAGTGGTTTCTCCATATAGAGCTTGGATATTATATCAGACATTCTGGTTACTGAATCTATGGTTTTAGATCTAGATTTGGGTGGTTTCCCAATCTGGGTACTTAGACAGCATTCTATGAGTATTTAGAATGGACGACTCCTAGCACGGTAGTGTACCTGCAGGTGATGGAGTCATCCTCTCTAAAGGTGTCTTACAGACTAAAGTAGAGAGGGATGTACATGATTGACAGATCACTTGCTTAGGCAATTGAGTCAATCATGAGATGTCAAGTACCACACCTGATGTTGTTTTTACAGTAGATGCAATAAGTTAATATTGATCCAATCCTGGAGAAACAGTCGGAAGCAGTTTTAGAACATAAGTGGATGTTCTAGGGATTTGATAACGGCAGCCTCCTTTAGGAGACGGTTATCATTCCAGACTTCCAAGGTGACCTGGACGACAGGGTGGCCGTCAGAGTTATAGTTTTCCCTCTGACGAGGGGCAGTATATTGGACAGGTGGTCCAGGCGGATACCGAGGGAAGGATGGCGCAGGATACTGATTAAGTTCAGTCGACGATACAGTCTAAGAAGTTTGGATTTGGAGTTCATTTATGAGCTAGGTCCCATCAGATATCCAGACATATTCTAAGACAGGTATTGCTCATTTTGGGAGATGGCTTTCTCCGCGAACTTGAGATATAGAGAGACATAGAAAGAAACATCAAAGCGGATCCACTCACTGAGGCTATTCCTCGAACGCAATAGTTTCGCAAACGAGCTTTGTGAGACTGACTAGTACAGGAGTTGGGTGTTCGGTATCACACAGGCTGTGAGTATGCGACATCGCAATAATTAGCCTTGAGTGCAAGTGGGAGATTGTTGGATATAGTGCCCTCAGAGTCAATTATTGGATCATAGGCACGTGATTGCAATGATTGAGGGAGGACCTATGCCGGTAGGACAGTCTTACTCAAGATAATAGTATGCTATCTGGTTTATCTTTATCATCGTGTACTGCTTTAGGTGACCTTACAGGTCACTATTGCACGTTGATAGAGCCCCTAGGATTCTTGCTTGACTACCAGCAGTTTGAGGGCGATCATATACGTGGGAGCTGGGGTCTATAAGCACATCCTTAAAAGGTCCCTAGTCGTGGGAGTTTCGAGATAGGGCATCGATTCTCCAGAGTAGACTAGTGTATACAGTCGAGACCCCAACGAGGGGCGGTGGCCGGTCTCACAAGCCACTGGTGTCAGTTGGTTCACCTAAGATGTATACAGGTGCTCATTGGGTTATGAGTACACCGGACAGGACTCGCCGGGAACCTGCTAGTTGGTATTATACCTGACGTCAGATAGCAGTTCCCTGGTGACATGTGTACAGGTTAGTTCATCGACCTGAGATCGTTATTTGTCTCGTGTGAGTTCCCGCTGTGCTTTGATTACTACCCTACCACGCTCAAAGGAGACGTGCAAACAGGTTTTAGTTGGGTACAGTCCAGAACCACATGGAGGCAGTGAGCGGATCTGCAGGGGTTCGTCTCTCCCGGTATTGGGGGTGAGGTCGCGCTGTGTCTAGGAGAGCCAGTACATGAAAGTCCTTGGCCAAGGCAGGAGATTTACTGGTAGGTATTCCAGTAGTATCTCAGGGTGTTCTGGGCTACACTCCGACACGACTTGTACCGCTTTTGGGGGTCTGACTTTACCAACCCCCTAGGCCCGCCATGCGATGCTCATAGACGAACGGACCGGACTGTACGGATATTGTCACTGACAGGCTCAATAGGGTGTCAGGATGAGTTCGCTCATCGACGTCCCTTTTGGTCAATAGCTGGTAGCTCGTTACGTATGGCTGATACCTCTGACGTGCTAGTGGTTAAATCCACAGCCATAGTATTAACGAGTCTTTAGAGTCCCCCCCACACAGTTACTCAAGTTTCGGGCGAAACGCTGTAGAGGCCGTATGGAGATATGGCAGGGTTCGATCGGATACGTGCGGTATTGCACGAATCGCGATCGGACGGATTTTACTAGCGGGCTTTGGTTTAAGCCGGATCCTAGTATTAGACAGTGTAGATTTTGTCTCTTTGCAGTTGTATTCAGTGGGAATACAAATGCGGGCATGTATATGCAGTAGCGGGGTTTTCCTGTAATTTATTACGGGATCACGTTTTCTGAAGTTGCCAGTTTGCGTTCCGTTCCGGCCGGTTTTTCCTTTGTTCCTTCCCGGCCGGACTTTTCGATGGAGGGGGTTATTTGCAAGTATGCAAATAACATTTGTGGGAGGGGGTTTATTGTGATTGTGGCTTCTTATCATCATGAGATTCTTTTCTAGTCCATTCCATTGCATTTATTATGATGGTTGGTGAATGGATGTGAGTTTGAAATGGTGTGACATTTTCTTATCATCATGGCTTTTCTTCTATTGTTTATTCATTCACATTCTCCACTTGCTTAAGATTCTCTTTTCATCCACCATTTTTTGAGAGGCCGGCCACTTTGGTAGGAGAGAGAAGAGAGAGGATCATTTTTGTGAGAGTGGGAAAATTAATCATTCATCTCATTTCATTTTCTATGCTTGCTACAAAAATCCCTCACCTCTCTCAAAAAGTTCATTCTATACCTCCATCAAAGGCAACTTCTCTACCCCAAAGAGACAACCATTCTACACTACACCTACAGTACCCTTGGACGCGTCGGCTAGCCAACTTCGCGTCCGAGTTGCCTCGGTCCAGAGATGGGAGCCCGTAAAAGAAATCGGCTACGTGGTGCTCGTTTCGACGAGGAGGTGACGGATGGAGATTCCACGGGAGATCGGAGTGGAGACGAAGACCGAAGGACACGGATCGCTTGGTATATCTTTCTACCTATCTTTTAGGTTGCTAGTAGCTAGGTTAATGGCCCGATCCGGGTTGATTGTGCGCGGTGGTGCCGGTTTGCAAGTTTCGCAAAGTTTTTCGTTTCCGCGTCTCCGGCGTCGGATCGACGGCCGCGGCGTCGGATCGACGGCCGGGGCGCCGCCGTGCACTTACATATTACTGAGTTACCTATTTCTTTTAGGGGTTATGCACTTGAGAAGCTGCATACCTATTGAATTGGATTCCAATCAAATCAGTGCCTACCACTCCATATAAGATATGGTATGGGAAGAACCTATCTCTTAAGTAAGTTAAGATTTGGGATTGTCTGGCCTATGTCAAAAACAAAATCGGGACAAGATCGAGACAAAGTCAGTTCTGTAGAACTGGAAAGGTTCCAGCTATACAAAACTGCAGCTGATGATTTGACAGAACCAAAGGATTCAATAGTCCCCGACGAACCTCCGCCTCTCCGTCGATCTGGTAGGGTTCCTCATCAGCCTAAGAGATACTTCGGTTTCTCGATGACAGTGGGAGCAAGGATTGCATCATGAGATGATGGCCCAACTAGTTTCGAGCAGGCCATCAAGAGTGGGGACTCTGTAAGAATGGCTGGATGCTTAGCGATCTAAGATGGAATCCATGTACACCAACAAAGTATGGACTTTGGTTGCTATATCTGAAGGGTTAAATCCCCATCAGGAGCAAGTATATCTTGAGAAGATTACTTGGTGTAGATGGAAAAGTTGGGACTTTCAAAACTAGACTTGTTAATGGTTTTCATCATCGACCAGGCGTGGATAATGATGAAACTTTTTCCAGTAGCTATGCTTAAGTCCATCCGGATCCTACTTAACATATCTACATACCATGACTACGATATCTGATGATTGGGTGCCATGACTACTTTTCTAAATAATAATTTAGAAGAGAACGTCTATAAGAACACAGCCAGAGGGCTTCATAAACAGTGGGAGCAGCGGAAACGTATGCAAGTTGCTTTACAGAATAAAGCAGGCATCGCGGAGTTGGAACATCTGTTTTGATGTAGTAGTCAAAGAGTTTGACTTCAGCAAAATGGTAGATGAACCTTGTATATACAAAACGGTAGTAGAGAGTAAGGTGGTCATTCTCGTATTGTATGTGGACAACATACTCTTGATAGGAAAAGATTTTCCTATGCTACGCTCGGTCAATCTCCTCTTATCACAAAGATTCTTCATATAGGATCAAAGTGATACCTCCTAAATTCTGGGATTTGGATCTATGAGATAGATCTAAATGGATATTAGGGTTCTCACTAGGTTTAGTAAAATGGTATCAATCGATCCTGGGGAGAATCACTGGAAAAGTTCCAGGGTGATAAGGACGACTGAACGTCAGTCGCAGGCATTGTCTTTACCCTCAGAGGAGGGACGGTATGTTGGAAGAGTTCCAAGCTAAATACCGTGGCAAACTAGACGATAAAGGCTGGTAACATCGCTATTAAAGTACTACCAAAGAGGCAGTTTGGGTGTATAATGGTTCATAAGATGAGCTAGGTTCCTACCATTGTGTGACAATGGAAGTGTGGCTTTGGCCCAGGAACCCTGGTCCCATCAGTGACCCAGACATATTCTGAGGCAGCATCACCTGATCATGGAGATAGTTGATCTCCAGGGTGATCGAGGTTAGGAGAGTAGACTCAGAGGACAACACGGCGGATCCACTCACAAAGGCTTTTTCCCAGAGAGAGACTTATATGGGATGGTTGAGTATTTGATACTACAACCACTGCTACAGATGGCCCTAGTGCAAGTGGGAGATTTTTAGTTATATGTATGCTCTAGAGGCCATTACTGTACGTTGGATGTATATTGTAGTGGATGCTGGGACATATATAGGTATGACTTTCTTGCTCGACATGATAGTATGCTATCTGGTTACTCTTTATCTTAACATGTATACTTTCTGTCTCTCTGTTACATGTTGATAAAGCCCTTAGGATGTGTACTCGACTTCCAGGACTATGATGAAGATCATACTAGTGGGGCGTGGGTAGTCCATGAGTACATCCTTCAATGTTCCTAGTCGTGGGAATATCGAGACGGGGCATCGATATTCCAGAGTAGACTAGCGTATATTTTCTCGACCCATGTGATGAGCGATGGATGATCCCATATCCATTGGTGTTTGACATCAGAGATGGTATGCGGGTGCTCAGTGGAGACTGGGTACACTGAACGGACTCGCAGAGAACTCCCAGATGGTATTATACCTCACGTTAGATGGCAGTTCTCTGGTGACACTGGTACAGCTTAGTCTGTTGACCCGAGATCGTCATAGAGTCTTGTATGTCTCCCACTGTGCTTTGATTTCCACCCTACCACGGCTCTACTGAGTCGTGCAAACAGGTAGTTTTTGGGTACAGTCCCGATTCACATGGAGGCAATGAGCGATAGGAGGGGATTCGTCTCTCCCGGTATTGGGGGTTGATGTTGCGCTATGCTCGACTGGCCATAACTGGAAATCCCTGGCCAGGATTGCAGTGATATGCTGGTAAGAGTTATCAGTAGTTTCACGCTTGTTATAGACCTTACGTCGGCATGACTTATCAAGCTACTGGGGTCTGACGTTTACCACCCCTAGGCGAGATATGCGACATGTCAGACGAACAGACCGGACTGTACGGTAAGTGTTACTGGTTGGATTCACAGGAGTGTGAGCGGGCTTGCTCGTTGATCTTCTGATCGCTCAATACCCGGGTGGCCGTTACGTTTAGCAGACCGCTTGCGGCTTGTGGGTGTTTGATATGATCATCACCTACTGCCGGCGTATTGACGAGTCTTTAGAGTCCTACACAGAGGTTTCCTGGCTCAAGCGAAACGAAATAGGAGCGCATATGAGATATGTGCGGGACCGAGAATAATACCAGTATGTGATACTGAATTCTATTCTCGTGATTTTGTGTCATCGGACGGTTATATAAGATATAGCCGGGTTACCGAATTAAATGTTGATTCGATATATTGATACACTTGATATTAGTCGGTTATATGCAGTATAACTGGATCATTAAATCAAGTGTTGATTTAATGATTTAATGTATAATTATATATTTGATATATTACTTTACATTAACTAGTATTTGTTCACTTAAGATTATTTTTCTCACTAGATTGTGCACATTGTATATATGATATATGTTTGTGCACTAGTTTATATCATGTTTGATGATACATGCAAAATTGGGTGTGTATGCTTTAAACCATGCTTAGGTTGATGGTTAGGGTTTCAACTTATTTATTTATTTTGCTAAAACAAAATGGTGGCTTGCTTTATTCTTTGCTTCAAGCTTCATGAAGCTTCCTAGCATCTTTGAAAAAGGCTTAACCATTTTGTTTTTTGCTTTGACCTAACCATTACCTAAACTATGGTTCACTCTCTACAAAAGTAAACTAACCTATGGTTGCAAAATGATAAGCTTCACTTGAATTATTCTTTTCACATAATTCATTTTTCTTTTTCTTCTTCTTCTTCTTCTTCATGAAGAGAAGAAAGCTTTCTTGAAAATTCCAAGTGAAGAAATCAAGTAAGAAATCCAATTCTAAAGTGAACCCACTTCCTATTTCTTCATCCTCTATCACTTACCATGTAGCAGAGTGTGTTATCTTCACAAGATTCATGACCTAGTGAAGATGGAGCTTGGGTTTGAGTCGCCTCGACGTAGATCATCTTCGGTATCGAAGTCAACGACCTAGCCCGATCATTTCTCCGACGAAACCATCGCAAGAGTCCGGGATCCCGATGATCGCAGCGAAGGGATGTCGTCACGGAGCTTTGGAAGTGGAGGACCGGATCTACAAAGTTTATAGTCCCTTTCACTTGTAGTTAAAGTAGTTAACTTGCTTGTTGTTTCGCCTATCCTCTAGTTAACGATCTTCATTAGGGTTTCTCGGCACATAAATTTTTGAATTTGGCATGGTTGATCAGTTGTGGAACCTCTTGAGTGTGCCTAGGAACCCTACAAT
This sequence comes from Agapanthus africanus, assembly GCA_030015575.1. Taxonomy (NCBI): domain Eukaryota; kingdom Viridiplantae; phylum Streptophyta; class Magnoliopsida; order Asparagales; family Amaryllidaceae; genus Agapanthus; species Agapanthus africanus. The sequence continues at coordinate 312,768,457 of JASDDO010000018.1, read as the reverse complement.
AAGTTTTAATCTAGTTTTTAAATTTGTAGTTTAAATAAGCTAAATTAGTATTTTAAGGTGTTATTTTGTTTATAATTCCTTATTTAATGAAATTCTAGATTAGGGTTTGAAGTATGATAATTGGGTTAAAATTTGTGTTGTGGCCATCTAGTAGTTTGAATTGGATGTTAGAGTTGGATTGTGATCGCGATATCGTTAATTCGCGATATTTGCATCGAAATCGGTATGCTAATGCTTACTAGGTTTTTATAAAAATTAGGAGGTGATCTAATTGCGATATATGGACGATATTTATAGCATCTCATACGACTATTAGGGTGTGCGAATGCGGAGTTTGGTTTAGTCGGGTTTTAGTTTTGACGGTTGCCTCGAAACGACGATTTTAGTTAAGGTTTTAGCGATTTTCGTGTGTTTCCCGCGCACCGAGTGCACGTTGTGCCTAACTTGTGAGCGTCGATCTTTTCATATTGTGACTTGCGTCATTTCAGGAATATGCAATCTTATGTTGTGTGTTATGCAATTCTAGGATCGGTTGTGGAAATATCGGACGCGGCGCGCAAAGGCAAAGCGGTGGTTGGATCAGATTAGCGAGGCATTCAGGTGAGTAGATGTATTCATCTATGGGGGAATCGTCTGGATAGCGCGAGGCGCCCCTTAGTTAGGATTACTTATTACTTGCAACTATATGCAGTGTTAGTGAGCTAACCCTCTCATTCATATGCATACCTTTATAACTATTCGTCTGCTAGAATTGCATGGATATCCATATACACATGTATGATATCACTTCATAGGACACGTACACCATTACCATAGGCTCCTGTTGCATGCGCACTGTTCATGGGACACACACGCCTTTGGTAATTGACATGTCATGAGCACTGTAAAACCCGATTAGTTCAGTATCAACACTTGCATCATATATGATGCATCGAATTGCATAGCATATATATATATATATATATACCTCACTTAATCATCATGCTATATAGGTTTCTAGCTATAAATCATATTGCATACCTTTGACATCATAAGCATTTATCATATACAACATGTTGGTTATTATGATTTTCTTGAGGATTTCCGTATTGCTGCGATTTCTGGATTTTGGGGAAAACCGCAAGAATTTAACAAAAGCTTATTATTATCATTTTTAAAACAAAGTTGCGGTTTTCTCGTGATGTATGTGTCGTCCACCATGAGTTTTCATGTTTTCTGTTGGATTTCGAGACCCGATTCGAGGAGTGGATGAACCGTCTCGGGTACATGGTGGGCCCGGCATGGTACCCCGGGGCAAGAAGATCGAGTTGTAGACGATGAGCCTGGCAGGGGAAGACTACCTACCGGTGATGTCTGGCGCGGCAGATATCCGGAGAATACCGACCATTGTCGTGAGATTTGATGATATGGGCCGATCCGGGCTGACGGAGCCCGATGTATTGAGACATTGATACAGTGAGATATTGAGACAGATATATTTCCATATTTGGTGTCGATGCTTGACACGGTTTTCAGATGATTTCATGATGGTACTTAGCTATTGCACAGATATTCTTTTTCTAAAGTTAAGAATGCAGAGCTTATAGTATTTTAAAACACTTAAATATTCCATATTGATGTTGCATACATGTGCATACATACTAGTGGCATTACATCACATCTAGATAGACATGTTGTGACGCATTTGCGTGCATTCTCACGATACCCTTATTAGATGTTATTTTCTATTCACGAGCTGGCAACTCACCCCCGTTGTGCCACAGTGTCTTGCAGGTCGGACCCGCCAGCCTTATAGCGGCGTGCTTATCTTATTGTTGGCTTCTTTTGCTCAGACTCGCGACATTGCTCGTAGGTTTGTTGCGAGGACACTTTTATCTCTTTTTGTACTATCTTTGTATCTAGTATTCTCCATCTACCACTTCTTATTTGTATATGCGACCTAGTGATGAGACTGAGAGATTTGTGTATATGTGGTTTCTTTGGGGTCGAGCTCACTTGAGCCGATGTTGTGTTTTTCTTATATTTTGCGTTTCTTTATGCTCATTTGCTTGATATTACATATATATTGCGTGTGGTTGTTATCCGCCTTGTGCGAAGAGCTAGCTCCCGCTTGGAGATGCCATTTTGTTATTACAGGTTTATATATCTTGTTGTACCCATTTTAGGGGATAGAATTTACAAAGGAGACTCTGCCAAAATTTTCGGAAATTTTTGATGCTTTTAAAATGGAGTTAATATAACTTAATTGATTTTAAGTCATTTTCACGAAAGGTTTTCCTTCACTCTTTTTGATTTTGGTTTAGATTTTTTTTCTGGGCTTTGGCTGACTTAGTTTACGTTACGCCTTTAGACGTCTCGTAATCTAATTACCAGTCATGTTCCTTACCTTTGGGTCGTGACAAAGTTGGTATCAGAGCGTAGGTTTTACCTTTCTGAGTGTAGGACGGCCCTTGGTAGATGGAGTAGGTGACTTAAGAAGAGTGGCGTAGCGTGGGTATGTTCCGCGGCATACTTACGATACGGTACTCCGCCTAAGTGACCTTAGGAAATAATTGCTTGTATTTCCTTTCTTGATTCCTTGCATTCCTTAATTCAGTTGCAATGTTCTTATCGCTCCTGTTTCTTATTCCAGCTTCAATGCCGCCAAAGACTACGAGAGCTCAGTGAGCTGCCGCTAGGGATGAGCTTCGAGCGGGCTCGTCTGAGGCGAGGATCGAGCGGGATGATACGCCTACCCCTCAGAGTCAGATTGATCCGTCTTCGCCCGACCGTATTGCCAGATTAGAGGCCGGTATGCAGGAGTTGAGACAGATGATGGGATCTTTAGTTGAGTCCAGTCGGGCACAGAGATCCGAGGACGCTCCTTCAACCGCACAGACCACGATTGTACCTGCTGCTCAGACGGTTACTCCTGCCACTACTGCGACTATCCCTGTTTCACTACAGGAGTTTATGAGATTGAGACCTCCAGCTTTTACCGGTACGGATGCGACAGAGGACCCACAGGCATTTCTTGATAGGATGGCTAGGATTTGCCGTTCGTTGAGGTGTTCTGATGATAGATAGGTGGAGTTCACGAGTTTTCATCTGGAGGGCCTTGCCCAGACGTGGTACGTTCAGTAGAGAGGGGCCGAGCTGCAGGTCTACCTTCTATGACCTGGGACGAGTTTACAGCTGTATTTCTTGCCCGTTTTCTCCCAGAGAGTGTCCGAGATGCTCGAGCCCGTAGTTTTGAGTCTCTGAGCAAGACTCCTGGGATGACGGTGTCGGAGTATGATATACAGTTTATCCAGTTGTCTCGATATGCTCCGTGCCTAGTAGAAACGGAAGAGAAGAGAATAAAGAGGTTTGTGCGAGGGCTTGACACACAGCTATTCCTTGCCATCGGCACCCAGCACTTTGACACATACACAGCCGCGATGGACGCAGCCTTACTTTTGCAGGAGCGCATTTATGAGACTCCGGTCATTTCTGGACCGAAGAGGATTCGTATTGATACGTCAGCTCAGCGGCAGATGGGTAGACACCGTGATAGATTCTTTCCAGGAGATGGTGGCGGCAGAGGATTGAGACGAGGTCAGTTATTTGGTTCATATCCACAGACCCAGCAGTCGTCGCCAGGATGTTTTCGGTGCGGGAGTCAGTACCACTGTATCAGAGACTGTACCACGGGACGCCAGGGTGCGGCAACAGTCTCGCATGTGACCTTACCACCTTCACCACCTCCTCAGAGAGCTTTACTTCCTATCCCTGATGAGGCTCCACGCCAGGCAGATGCTCCTAGAGGTCGTGGGCGTGGAGGTCCTGTTCAGAGAGGACGAGGAGACAGAGGCAGGGGCAGAGGCCGAGGTAGAGGCAGGGACAGCCAGCTATTAGTGGTAGACAGGCCCGGGTGTTCGCGTTGACTCCTCAGGATGCACAGGCGTCCAATGCCGTCGTGACAGGTACTCTGCCAGTATGTTCTTTTGATGCACGGGTATTATTTGATCCAGGCTCCACATATTCCTATGTATCCACGTACTTTGCACCGAGGTTGGGCCGAGAGTCTTCTCCGTTAGATCAGCCGCTTGTCGTTATTACTCCGGTAGGCGAGTCGTTTGTTGCCCGTTTTGTGTACCGATCGTGTCCCGTTTGTATCGGAGAGAGAGATTCTTCAGTTGATTTGATTCTCCTCGATATGCTAGACTTCGACGTTCTTCTTGGTATGGACTGGCTAGCCACCTGTTATGCATCCGTGGACTGCCGTGAGAAGGTAGTCAGATTCAGTTTTCCTGGTGAGCCGGTTCTTGTTATTCAGGGAGATCGTAGCGCTACCCTTCCCAGCTTGATTTCTTCTCTTCGCGCTGGTCAGCTCTTGAGGAAAGGGTGTCAGGGATTCTTAGCATATGTTTGTGATACTAGCGCCACAGAGGTTCCGTTGGACCAAGTCCCTATTGTGAGAAAGTTTCCTGATGTATTCCCTGACGAGCTACCTGGTCTGCCACCAGAGCGCGAGATTGAGTTCTGTATTGACTTGATCTCCGGCACGGGGCCTATCTCTATACCACCTTATCGGATGGCCCCGGCGGAGCTAAGCGAGCTGAAGGATTAGTTACAGGACTTGCTGGACAAAGGGCTTATCCAACCGAGTGTGTCACCTTGGGGTGCTCCCGTCCTGTTTGTTAAGAAGAAGGACGGCAGTATGCGCTTATGCATTGATTATCGTCAGCTGAACCGGGTTACTGTGCGGAACAGATATCCCTTACCCCGCATTGACGACTTATTCGATCAGCTCCAGGGTGTAGGGTTTTTCTCGAAGGTTAATTTACGGTCAGGTTATCACCAGTTGCGGGTTCGGAAGGAGGATATTCCGAAGACCGCTTTCCGTACTCGATATGGTCATTATGAGTTCTTGGTGATGTCGTTCGGGCTCACCAATGCCCCGGCAGCATTTATGGACTTGATGAACCGTGTATTCAGGCTGTATCTCGATCAGTTCATCATTGTGTTCATTGACGACATCTTGGTTTATTCTCTGAGCCGGGAGGAGCATGAGCAACACTTGTGTATCACATTGCAGATTTTGAGGGAGCATCAGCTGTTCGCCAAATTTTCCAAGTGCGCATTCTGGCTAGACAGTGTCGACTTCTTGGGTCATGTGGTGACGAGAGATGGTATTTGTGTAGACCCGAAGAAGATCGAGGCAGTGCAGCGTTGGCCCAGACCGGTATCAGTTACAGAGGTTCGCAGCTTTCTAGGTCTGGCTGGCTATTATCGACGTTTTGTCCAGGATTTCTCCTGTATTGCTGCACCGTTGACCGGGTTGACCCGGAAGGGGGTTCCTTTTGATTGGACCGAGGCATGTGAAGATAGCTTCCAGCAATTGAAGACTCGTCTGACTACTGCACCAGTGTTAGCATTGCCTTCAGGATCAGGCGGTTTCGTTGTATATTGTGATGTTTCTCGAGTGGGGCTGGGCTGTGTATTGATGCAACACGATAGAGTTATCGCGTATGTTTCTCGGCAGTTGAGGAAACACGAACAAAACTACCCTACTCATGATTTAGAGATGGCTGCAGTGGTATTTGCACTTAAGATCTGGAGACATTACCTATACGGCGAGTCGTGCCAGATATTCACTGACCATAAGAGTTTGAAATATTTCTTTCAGCAGCGAGATCTGAATCTGAGACAGCGCCGTTGGATGGAGTTGGTGAAAGATTATGACTGCGAGATTCTATACCATCCGGGCAAGGCGAATGTGGTAGAAGATGCTTTGTGTAGGAGGCCCGGAGGTAGCCTATCCTGTTTGAGCGCAGTACAGATGCAGTCGACGGCGGATTGGCAGGTGTTATGTGACAGCAGAGTGCAGTTCGAGTTTACTCCTACAGGGGGACAGCTGGCCCATTTCAAAGCACTCCCACAGTTACTTGACTGTATCCGCGAGGTACAGTCCGGCGATGCCCGTATTTTAGAGATTATCGAGCAGATTCGGCAGGGCAGAGTTTCTGAGTTCGTGATTGATGATCAGGGGATACTTCAATTTGGGACTCAACTGTGCGTACCAGATTCTGAGGGACTGAGGCGTGATATTCTTGAGGAGGCACATAGATCAGTGTACAGTGTTCATCCAGGTTCCAGCAAGATGTACCGTGATTTGAGAGAGGTTTACTGGTGGGACGGGATGAAGAAGGATGTTACAGACTTTGTGTCGAGATGCCTGACTTGTTAGCAAGTCAAGGCCGAGCACCAGAGGCCAGCCGGCGAGTTACAGCCTTTTCCCATCCCTGAGTGGAAGTGGGAACAGGTCTCCATAGACTTTATTGTGGGTCTACCCAGGACCAGTCGAGGGTATGACTCTATTTGGGTGATTGTGGATCGACTGACGAAAGCAGGTCATTTCCTGCCAGTGAAGACCACTTTTGGATTTGCTCAGTACGCCCAGGTTTATATTGATGAGATCGTGCGACTGCACGGCGTTCTGACTTGCATCGTGTCCGACCGGGGCACCCAGTTTACCAGCCGATTATGGCAGAAACTTCAGGAAGCTTTGGGCACCCGATTGAGTTTTAGCACAACCTTTCATCCGCAGACTGACGGTTAGTCAGAGCGTACTATTCAGACTCTTGAGGACATGCTCAGAGCTTGTGTTTTAGATTTCTGTGGTAGCTGGGATCGTCATTTGCCCTTGATCGATTTCTCCTACAATAATAGCTTCCAGGAGACGATACAGATGTCACCTTTCGAGGCTTTATATGGGAGGAGATGTCGATCGCCTGTGTGTTGGACAGAGCTCAGGAAGAGCAGTATTTTGGGCCCGCAGATCGTACAGGAGACGACCGAAAAGATACAGCTGATTCGAGACCGGATGAGAGCGGCACAGAGTAGGCAAAAATCATATGCTGACAGGCGCCGTCGCCGACTCGAGTTCGCTGTTGGCGATCATGTTTTCCTGAGGGTCTCTCCGATGAAGGGTGTGATGAGATTTGGGCGGAAAGGGAAGCTTAGTCCTAGATATGTTGGTCTCTTTGAGATCCTAGAGCGTGTCGGTTCAGTGGCTTATCGGTTAGTTCTTCCGCCTAGCTTCCCCGATGTTCACCCCGTGTTCCATATTTCGATGCTCCGCAAGTACCTTCATGATCCTTCCCATGCGATTCAGCACCAGACGATCCAGCTAGTGTGTGATCTTTCATTCACCGAGCAGCCGGTGGTCATTTTGGATCGGCAGGTGAAGAAATTGAGGTGGAAGGTTATACCGTCCGTCAAGGTTCTTTGGCATAGCCCGAACAGCGAGGAGGTCACCTGGGAGACCGAGGTCGAGATGAGGAAGAGATATCCCTATCTTTTTGAAGGTACGCGTAGTTAAATTCTAAATTCGGAGACCGAATTTCTTTAAGGGGGGAAGATTGTAACGCTTCGAAAATCGTTTAGGCAGTTTTTCGGTAATCGGCAAAATAAGCAGTCTTTTCCGTAAAATGTCAAATTAAGTATTTTTCAATATAGGCCTAATTATACAAAATTTAGATAAGATATTGCTAAAATGTGGTCACTAATTTGCCACTTAAAATTTTCTAGTTAATTAAAAAAATTTCCTTAATTAATTATTTATAATATTATTTTAAGCTTTTAAAAATACATTTAATTAGTGATAAATACAAATTTAAATGGGTAAATTACACACATACGAACCATTATAAACTAAAATTTAGTGTTAATAAAATTGTATCAAGACTTTTCAAGATTTCAGTTCTATGGTTAAAAATTAAAGCAAAAATGGCTTTAAAAGGGTTTTTTTTGTAAAATTGGTGTGATATGCATTTAATGCCTTTGATGAGACTTTCTTCCTAGAAAATTCTACACATTTCCCTAACTTTTCCCCCCATGTTACCTCTGGCCGAAACCTACTGCAGCAGCTCCCTATTTTCCCCTCTCTTTCTTGCTTCTTAATTGCTTCAAAAATTAATAAAAATCCACAAAATTCACAATTTTCCTTCACAAATTCAAACCAAAACCTTAAGCCATCCCTTCTCAAGCCCAAATTGGGTTAAAACAAGGAGAAAAGAGGCCACTTTGGAGGCTTAGTGCAAGGAAATCACAACTTGGGAGGTATAAGTTCTAGTTGTTAAATTTGTAGTTAAAAATAAGCTAAATTAGTATTTTAAAGTGTTATTTTGTTTATAATTCCTTCTTTAATGAAATTCTAGATTAGGGTTTGAAGTATGATAATTGGGTTAAAATTTGTGTTGTGGCCATCTAATAGTTTGAATTGGATGTTGGAGTTGGATTGTGATCGCGTTATCGTTAATTCGCGATATTTGCATCGAAATCGGTATGCTAATGCTTACTAGGTTTTTATAAAAATTAGGAGGTGATCTAATTGCGATATATGGACGATATTTATAGCATCTCATACGACTATTAGGGTGTGCGAATGCGGAGTTTGGTTTAGTCGGGTTTTAGTTTTGACGGTTGCCCCGAAACGACGATTTTAGTTAAGGTTTTAGCGATTTTCATGTATTTCCCGCGCACCGAGTGCATGTTGTGCCTAATTTGTGAGCGTCGATCTTTTCATATTGTGACTTGCGTCATTTCAGGAATATGTAATCTTATATTGTGTGTTATGCAATTCTAGGATCGGTTGCGGAAACATCGGACGCTGCGCGCAAAGGCAAAGCGGTGGTTGGATCAGATTAGCGAGGCATTCAGGTGAGTAGATGTATTCATCTATGGGGGAATCGTCTGGATGGCGCGAGTCGCCCCATAGTTAGGATTACTTATTACTTGCAACTATATGCATTGTTAGTTAGCTAACCCTCTCATTCATATGCATACCTTTATAGCTATTCGTCTGCTAGAATTGCATGGATATCCATATACACATGTGTGATATCACTTCATAGGACACATACACCATTACCATTGGCTTCTGTTGCACGCGCACTGTTCATGTGACACACACGCCTTTGGTAATTGACATGTCACGAGCACTGTAGAACCCGATTAGTTCAGTATCAACACTTGCATCGTATATGATGCATCGAATTGCATAGCATATACATATATATACCTCACTTCATCATCATGCTATATAGGTTTCTAGCTATAAATCACATTGCATACCTTTGACATCATAAGCATTTATCATATACAACATGTTGGGTATTATGATTTTCTTGAGGATTTCCGTATTGTTGCGATTTTTGGATTTTGGGGAAAACCGCAAGAATTTAACAAAAGCTTATTATTATCATTTTTAAAACAAAGTTACAGTTTTCTCGTGATGTATGTGTCGTCCACCATGAGTTTTCATGTTTTCTGTTGGATTTCAAGACCTAATTCGAGGAGTGGATGAACCGTCTCGGGTACATGGTGGGTCTGGTTTGGTACCCCGGGGCAAGAAGATCGAGTTGTAAACGATGAGCGTGGCAGGGGAAGACTACCTACCGGTGATGTCTGGCGCGGCGGATATCCGGAGGATACCGACCGTTGTCGTGAGATTTGATGATATGGGCCGATCCGGACTGACGGAGCCCGATGTATTGAGACATTGATACAGTGAGACATTGAGACAGACATATTTCCATGTTTGGTGTCGATGCTTGACACGGTTTTCAGATGATTTCATGATGGTACTTAGCTATTGCACAGATATTCTTTTTCTAAAGTTAAGAATGCAGAGCGTATAGTATTTTAAAACACTTAAAGATTCCATATTGATGTTGCATACATGTGCATACATGCTAGTGGCATTACATCACATCTAGATAGACATGTTGTGACGCATTTGCGTGCATTCTCACGATAGCCTTATTAGATGTTATTTTCTACTCACGAGCTGGCAACTCACCCCCGTTGTGCCACAGTGTCTTGCAGGTCAGACCCGTCAGCCTTATCTTATTGTTGGCTTCTTTTGCTCAGACTCGCGACATTGCTCGTAGGTGGGTTGCGAGGACACTTTTATCTCTTTTTGTACTATCTTTGTATCTAGTATTCTCCATCTACCACTTCTTATTTGTATATGCGACCTAGTGATGAGACTGAGAGATTTGTATATATGTGGTTTCTTTGGGGTCGAGCTCACTTGAGCCGATGTTGTGTTTTTCTTATATTTTGCATTTCTTTATGCTCATTCGCTTGATATTATATATATATTGCGTGTGGTTGTGATCCGCCTTGTGCGAAGAGCTAGCTCCCGCTTGGAGATGTCATTTTCTTATTACAGGTTTAAATATCTTGTTGTACCCATTTGGGGGGATAGAATTTACAAAGGAGACTCTGCCAAAATTTTCGGAAATTTTTGATGCTTTTAAAATGGAGTTAATGTAACTTAATTGATTTTAAGTCGTTTTCACGAAAGGTTTTCCTTCACTCTTTTTGATTTTGGCTTAGATTTTTTTTTCTGGGCTTTGGCTGACTTAGTTTACGTTACGCCTTTAGACGTCTCGTAATCTAAGTGCCAGTCACGTTCCTTACCTTCGGGTCGTGACACTGCAACACTTGCACCGTTTCTATCTCATGAAATTTATCACCCGTTCTCAGTTCTCTACCTATCTGTAGCCCATGTAATAAATTAAATATGTGGGATCCTGATCCGGTATCAAATACCCAGGACGTAAAGGATATTGAGAAACTGTTCTGTGTAATGAACACACCCGAAGAAGATGCATCAACATGTACTTTCTTCGTTTGGACGGCACAGGAATTCTGGTAATCCCCTATTTCCTGCTCTGTCTCATAACAATTATAAGTTGGAGCGGGACCAACGTTCCCTAGCGCTGTTTAACAAGCGGATTCGGTCAATACATCCGTATTATTATCTTGATTAAGGGGTGGCATAGTCGTAACCAGGAGAGAGAGAGAAGAAAACACTCAGCGTGCGCTTTTTACAAGATTAGATTGGTTATCAATTTATCTAATCAGGATGTCTCCCACTGTTTTAGTCAAATCTTCCTTCAAACCCTAAAAGGGAAGACTAGCCGGGATTAATTACACCCTACAAATTCGCCAATCTTTCAGCCAGCCCAGTGACGGTACTTTGAAGGAGGTTCCCCGTGCTTTCGCACGGACCTAATTAAAATAAACCTCGTTTTCTTACGGGCTTAACCCTGTTAACACCTTTCTAGACACCTACTTGATCGGCTAATTGTAATGTGTAAAACTCTCCCAGGAGTAACTCTTACTCGCAGCGGGTATCGGGATCCAACTATCTCATAGAAGGTATGCAATCTCATTGCAAATTTCAACACTTGAAATTCCCAATAATATTTTACCCCTAACAGCTATATGACCTTAACATAGTCAACAAATCATAAGTGCTAGTCAAGTTCAACTCGGCATTTCCCGATTGAATTAAACCCACCCGCACGATCCTTAACATAGTCAACACAGTCGCACGACTACCCTAATCCAATCGCATCATATGCTTATACAGATTAGCACTAATCAGCTACCGCACACTACGCCTTAACATAGTAAACAAACGTAGCATGAATACTAACTAGTAATTATCTGAAATGACGGAGGGCTACGACAGGTTTTTAAGAAAACCTTTTGCTTAATGAACTTGATATCGTTGTAGAATCGAGTGATTTTTAAAAGGAATGTTTTTTAGGCCTTTTCTAGTTTTGCTAAAGAGGTCACTCCCGGTGAAGGGATCGTCGGCTCTTTCCTCATCGAATAAGGTGCAGGATATTTCACAAATATCATTATGCAAAGCAAAAACTATAAAAACAATCAAAAGACAAACCGAGTTTGCAGCATCTGCTAGTTTCGCTAAAGAGGTCACTCCCGATGAAGGGATCTCGGCTCTTTCCTTATCGAATAAGGTGCTGGATGTTCTACAAGGAACACCGTTATGCAAAGCAAGAACTAGAGCTACCAGTTTTTAAACAAGTTTCTACAACATCTTTAGGTTTCTTTTAGTTTCATTAATCTCATTAATGAAGTCCCATTTTATTATGCTTTACAAGCATCACATTTGAAACGAAATCTTCAATATAACATATATCTCATATATATAATATAAACATTCATCTCAGGCAGTAATAAGATCTCATCACAGAACATTGCAGCAGAAGAAACATATATGAAATATTGGATATACTAGGAGGTCTGTGTTTTGTTAGTTATATGTATGCCCTAGAGGCCATTACTGTACATTGGATGTATATTGTAGTGGATGCTGGGACATATATAGGTAGGACTTTCTTGCTCGACATGATAGTACGCTATCTGGTTGCTCTTTATCTTAACGTGTATACTTTCTGTCTCTCTGTTACATGTTGATAAGGCCCTTAGGATGTGTACTCGACTTCCAGGACTGTGATGCAGATCATACTAGTGGGGTCTGGATAGTCCATGAGTACATCCTTCAATGTTCCTAGTCGAGGGAATATCGAGACGGGGCATCGATATTCCAGAGTAGATTAGCGTATATCTTCTCGACCCATGCGATGGGCGATGGATGATCCCATATCCATTGGTGTTTGACATCAGAGATGGTATACGGGTGCTCAGTGGAGACTGGGTACACTGAACGGACTCGCCGAGAACTCCCAGATGGTATTATACCTCACGTCAGATGGCAGTTCTCTGGTGACACTGGTACAGCTTAGTCTGTTGACCCGAGATCGTCATAGAGTCTTGTGTGTCTCCCACTGTGCTTTGATTTCCACCCTACCACGGCTTTACTAAGTCGTGCAAACAGGTGGTTTTTGGGTACAGTCCCGATTCATATGGAGGCAATGAGCGATAGGAGGGGATTCGTCTCTCCCGGTATTGGGGGTTGGTGTTGCGCTATGCTCGACTGGCCATAACAGGAAATCCCTGGCCAGGGTTGCAGTGACCTACTGGTAAGTGTTATCAGTAGTTTCACACATGTCATGGACTTCACGTCGGCATGACTTATCGAGCTACTGGGGTCTGACGTTTACCACCCCTAGGCGAGATATGCGACATATCAGACGAACAGACCGGACTGTACGGTAAGTGTTACTGGTTGGATTCACAGGAGTGTGAGCGGGCTTGCTCGTCGATCTTCTGATCGCTCAATACCCGGATGGCCGTTACGTTTAGCAGACCGCTTGCGGCTTGTGGGTGTTTGATATGATCATCACCTGTTGCCGGCGTATTGACGAGTCTTTAGAGTCCTACACAGAGGTTTCCTGGCTCAAGCGAAACGAAATAGGAGCGCATATGAGATATGTGCGGGACCGAGAATAATGCGTGTATGTGATACCGTATTTCATTCTCGCGATGAATGTATCGATTGGTTATATGCGATATAACCTAGTTATCGAATCAAGGATTGATTCGATAAGCCGATACATTGGATACTAGCCGGTTATATGCGACATGACCGGATCATTGAATCAAGTGTTGATTTAATGATTTAATGTATAATTTTATATTTGATATATCACTTTGCATTAACTAGTATTGGTTCATTTTAAATGGATTTTCTCACTTGAAATGCACATTGTATATGTGATATATTTTTGTGCACAAGATTGTATCATGTTTGATGATACATGCAAGCTTAGGTTTGTGTAAAGAATTAAACAATGGTTAAGTTAGTGGTTAGGGTTTACTTTTATCTTATTCATTTATCTATTGATTTATTTATTTATTTCTTTTTGGAAAAGATAAAGAGAATGGTGGCTTTTTTGTAGTTTTGTGGAAACTTCATGAAATGTTGAAATTTTGACCATTCTTGTTCTTTTCCTAAACCTAACCATTAACCCTAACCATGGTTTATTCTCTACACCTAACTATGGTTACTATCATGATAAGTATCATTTTATTTGATAATTTATATATACTTATCATATTCTTTTTCTTCATCTTCTTCTTCTTCAACAAAAGAAAAAGCTTGCAACCTTTAATGGTAACTAGCCAAAACAAGTGAGAAATCCAATTCTAAAGTGTACCCACTTCCTATTTCTTCATCCTCTACCTCTTGCCAAGTAGTATAGGGTGTTTCCTTCATAAGTTTTCTTGACTTGGTGAAGTTGGAGCTTGATCTAGCGATGCCTCGACGTAGATCATCTTCGGCATCGTCGTCGATGACCTAGCCCGCTTTTTCTCCGATGAAGCCGACGCTAGAGCCCAAGATCTGATTTGGACAGAGAGGGGACTTCATCGCGGAGCCTAGGAGGTGGAGGACCGGATCTACAAAGGTTGTAGCCCCTTCCCTTTAGCTATATTTCCGTTTACATGCTTGCATCGCCTCATTATCTAGTTAACGATCCGTATTAGGGTTTGTAGGCACTTCTAGAATTTTAATTGGCCATGTTTGATGCCTTGTGAGACTCCATTAGAGTGCCTAGGAACCCTACAGTGGTATCAGAGCCTAGCTAGAGCCTTAGGCGATGCGTAGACGGAGTTAGAAGTCCGATCGACCCAAAACCCCGACTTTAAAATGCTCTCTGGACAATTCTGTAAAATGTGGATTTTTGTAGATTAAAAATATGCAGAAACCTCAGTGCAATATTCTAAGAATTACTGTTTAAAACGGGGGCTCTGAATCGTTCATAGTGCGGCGGAACCGCCGCATATGCATGCCTAATGCGGCGGTTCCGCGGCAAGTTGGTCTCCTCTGGCACATTTTTCTGCACAGTAATTCTTATAGTTTATTGTTGGTGTTTCTGGGAATTTTTGATATTTATTCCAGAGTTTTATTTTCTGGGTTGTATTGGGAACTCGGTGTATCGATCGGATTGTCTAATTTTGTCTGTGTGTTCTTCCGGGTAATTTTTTGGAATATGTTAAAAAGTTCGACCGGATATAAATACCCACTTTTTCCCCTGCCGGGAAATTTCCAATTGTTGGATTTTTCCGTGGTTTAATGACGTTCTAAGTAGTGCAAGTAACGCGATGGTCCCTCTAGAAGACAACAAACCTTAACTCGATTATGTGACCGTCTTGAACTGCCCTTTGAACCTTCGGGTTTGGGGTAGTACGGCGTGCCACATGTGAGGCGTTGGCTTGACCCTTCTACGGCTGGACCGTTGGTACTGAGGCACGAACTGAATGTTGTTAGACTTATTTCATGTGTTGAGCTGTTTCGGGAAAACTTGGGTGTTCGAATGTTCAATCGGAAAGTTTAACATTTTCTGTTTATCCGGAATGTGATACAACAATTGGAATTCACAAAAGTTATGTAATAACTGAATGAATATTATAAACATAGCACTTTAGTCTCACTTGATCGGTTGCCACGGAGTTTTGATGTGATCAAAAGTCCGTCGCAATCACGTAGCGTACGCGGATACTCGCCGGGTAAACTTAATAGACAGCTTCACCCCATAGCCCCGACCAAGTGACTGTAGGAGAACCCCGTCGCCGAAAGCATCCGTTCGGGTGCTCGCGGTAGCGGTGTTCCGCCTTGGTGCACTTCGTCGATGGCATCGGGGGTGCGGCCGTCTACTGAAGTTTGCGACGAGCATTCGATCAGGATGTCGGGAATCTTGTTGAATTGCCCGACTTGATATTGAAAAGAGTTTTCGATAATGAGACTAAAATGCGGGGTTTATAATTGTTAGGCATGGGATGTCTAAGTATTTCTTTTGATTAGGCATGCGATGCCTAAAGAGGTTGCGGATTCCAACTGTTGTAGTTTTACACTTTCTTTTCTGTGACCGTAAGTGTAATATGTGATATCGCCGGTTTCGTTGCTATATGTCAACGACAATTGGGATGCACATATTTACTTACGTTGATGACATGTGATGTTATGTGTTGCTGGATATGTTATATTGGATCGTCGTGTTTGAATAGCCGGGGGGTTTTATGTGAGATGAGTGTTTTTCATTTTCATTCATGTAAAAACTTGTATGTAATATTCTTTTATTGGGGCACTTCCAGGTTGCGGATGATGTCACCTTTTGTATATTATTTACTTTTCTGCACTAGGATAGACCCAAGGAGGGGAGCACAAGTAACCGGGTTCTGGAGTCCAGTGGGAGACCAACTCGAGGAGTCGAGTCCGGGTCTCCTAACTCTAGAATTGGTAGGGTTGCTTGCCGCTCTCGTAGGGGTCTATGGGTGTGGGATTGGCTATTCATCACGACCGTGGAATCCGTGTTTTATACTGGCTCGTATTGAAAACACGGACGTCCTAGTATGTCCAATATTTCATATGTTTCTTCTGCTTTGATTTATCTGTGATGTGATCATGTGATGTTCTGTGACAGATATAGTATATAGTATATATGATATATTATATAGACGTTGCTTATGTTTTACACCCGCGCTAGCCCTGCCCCGCTCTGCCGTTAGTTACCTAACCTAACGGTGCAGACGGGACATCGAGGCGAATGCGGATGGCATAAGCGTACGTTATATTTATCTGTGATGTTTAGGTGGACTTAAATGATGGGATATTCATTAATGAGATTAATGAAAGAAAATAAACCTAATTGATGTTGTGGAATCGAATTTCAAAATAAAAACAGGTAGCTACAGTTCTTGCTTTGCATCGCGGTGTTCATTGTAGAACATCCTGCACCTTATTCGATGGGGAAAGGACCGAGATCCCTTCACCGGGAGTGACTCCTTTAGCAATAACTGGCAGATGCTACACACTCGGTTTGTCTTTTGATCGCTTCTATAGTTTCTGCTTTACACAGTGATATATATGATATATCCCGCACCTCATTCGACGAGGAAAGGGCCGACGATCCCTTCACCGGGAGTGACCCCTTTAGCAAAACTAGAAAAGCCTCGAAAACATTCCATTTAAAAACCATTTGATTCCGCAACGAGATCAAGTTCAAAGCGTTAAAGGTTTTCACAAAAACCATTCGCAACCCTCCGTCATTTTAGGAAGTAGAGTACTTAGTATTCGTGCTGTGTTTGTTGACCATAGTCAAGGCACAGTGTACGGTAGCTAAGTGATGTCTTCCTACACCGCATATGATGCGATTAGTTAGGACAGTCGCGTGACTTTGTAGACCTTAGTTAAGGGTCATGTGGGTGGGTCTAATTAATCACGAAATGACGGGTAGAACTTGACTAGTGCTTATGATTTGTTGACCATAGTTAAGGTCATAAGTGCTAGGGGTAAAAACCTTTATCGGGAGTTTCAAGTGTTGAAATTTGCAATGAGATTGCATACCTTCTATGTGATAGTTGGATCCCGATACCCACTGCGAGTAATTGTTACTCCTGGGAGAGTTTTGCACTTTGCAATTAGCCGATCAAGTAGGTGTCTAGAAAAGTGTCAACGGGGTTACGCTTCTGGGAAAACGAGGTTTACTGTAATTAGGTCCGTACGAAAGCACGGGGAACCTCCCTCAAAGTACCGACACTGGCCTGGCTGAAAGATTGGCGAACTTGTAGAGTGCAATTAATCCCGGCTAGTCTTTCCTTTTAGGGTTTGAAGGAAGATTTGATAAAAACAGTGGGAGCCATCCTGATTAGATAAAATATATAACCAGTCTGATCTTGCAAGAGCGCATGCAGAGTGTTTTCTTCTCTCTCTCTCCTGGTAGCGACCATATCACGCCTTAATCAAGATAATAAAATGGATGAATTGACCAAACCCGCTTGTTATACTGAGCTGGGGAACGTTGGTCCCGCTCCAACTTATAATTGTTATAAGACAGAGCAGGAAATAGAGGAATACCAGAATTCCTATGCCGCCCAAACGAAGAAAGTGCATATGATACATCTCCTTCGGGTGTGTTCATTATAAAGAACTGTTTCTCAGTATCCTCTGCATCCTGGGTATATGATACCGGATCAGGATCCCAGATATGTAATCTGTTACATAGGGCTACAAAAGGGTAGAAAAACTGAGAACGGGTGATAAGCTTCATGAGACAGAAAACGGGGCAAGTGTTGCAGCCAAGTCTGTTGGTCACTGTCACCCTGTATTATCAATACATTGATTCTGAACAAATGCTATTAGATACCGAACCTGATATACAAAATCATATCAGTCTCTTTATTAGTAAAGAAATGATATAATTTTGTATTGTTGGATAATGTTTTGAACATTTCCTATATCAAAAGTTGATCGGTTCAGGCACGTTATCTAAAAGCATTGACGTTCTAAATCAAACTACAGTTCCTTGTATACTGAACACATACAAGAGGAAGAGTTCAGAAATGAACAAATTCTTCTTGAGGTATTGTAGACTAGGTCATATCAATGCGACCCGACTAGCTGAAGTTATATTTAGATGCATATTTAAATCAGTTTGAATTTACATCTTGTGAAACTTGCCAGTCATGTCACAAAGATATAATGACACCAGCTCTGTTTACTGGAAACAGAGAAAGAGTTAGTAAACTCTTGGGATTGATACATGATGATGTATGTAAGGTCTCCTGTCTACACATGCCAGGTCTGGTTCTTTATACTTCATTATATTCTCTGATAATCTCTCAAGATTCAGACATATGTTCCTGTTGAAACACAAGTCCGAACCTTTTGAGGTATTCACAGAATATAAGTTAGAAGTAGAGAACCAATAACCGGGTATAAGTATTATGTCCTATGATGAGATCAGGGAGGAGAATACTTGTGCATGGCATTCCTGGACTATTCTAAAAGAAAATGAGATTCTCTCTCAGCATTACTCCTCCGTATAAACCATAGCACGATGGTATATCGGGGCGGAGCAATCACACCCTATATGATAAGGTGTGCTCTATGATGAGTACTACTGAGTTACCTATTTCCTTTTTGGGAGTTATGCGCTTGAGAAGCTGCATACCTATTGAATTAGGTTCGAATCAAATCAGTGCCTACCACTTCATATGTGATATGGAAAGGGAAGAGCCCATATCTTAAGTTAGTTAAGATTTGGGGTTGTCTGGCCTATGTCAAAAGCAAAATCCGGACAAGATCGAGGTAAAGTCAGTTGTGTAGAACTGGAAAGGTTCCAGCTATACAAAACTGCAGCTGATGATTTGACAGAACCAAAGGATTCAATAGTTCCCGACGAACCTCAGCCTCTCCGCCGATCTAGTAGGGTTCCTCGCCTGCCTGAGAGATACCTCGGTTTCTCGATGACAGTGGGAGCGAGGATTGCATCATGAGATGATGACCCAACCAGTTTCGAGCAGGCCATCGAGAGTAGGGACTCTGTAAGAATGGCTGGATGCTTAGTGATCTGAGATGGAATCCTTATACACCAACAAAGTATGGACTTTGGTTGCTATATCTGAAGGGTTAAATCCCCATCAGGAGCAAGTATATCTTGAGAAGATTACTTGGTGTACATGGGAAAGTTGAGACTTTCAAAGCTAGACTTGTTAAAGGTTTTCGTCATCAACCAGGCACGGATAATGATGAAACCTTTTCTAGGGACTATGTTTAAGTCCATCCAGATCCTACTTGCCACGGCTACATACCATAACTACGATATCTGGTGGTTGGGTGCCATGACTACTTTTCTAAATATTTGATTTAGAAGAGAACGTCTATAAGAACACAGCCAGAGGGTCTCGTAGACAGTGGGAGCAGCGGAAACGTGTGCAAGATGCTTTATAGGATAAAGCAGGCATCGCGGAGTTGGAACATCTGTTTTGATGGATTAGTCAAAGAAGTTGACATCATCAAAATGGTAGATGAACCTTGTATAAACAAAAAGGTAGTAGGGAGTATGGTGACGATCCTCGTAGAGTACGTGGATGACATACTCTTGTTAGGGAAGGAGTTTCCTATGCTACGCTCGATCAATCTCCGCTTATCACAATGATTTTCCATATAGGATCAAAGTGATACATACTAAATCCTAAGTTTTGGATCTATGAGATAGATCTAATTGGATGTTAGGATACTCACTAGTTGTAGTGAGATGGTATCAATCGATCCTGGGGAGAATCACTGGAAGGGTTCCAGAGTGATAAAGACGACTGAATGTCAGTCACAGGCATTGTCTTTACCCTCAGTAAAAGGGACGGTATGTTGGAAGAGTTCCAAGCTAGATACCGTGGCAAACTAGACGATAAAGGCTGGTAACATCGCTATTGAAGATACTACCAAAGAGGAAGTTTGGGTGTATATTGGTTCATAAGATGAACTAGGTTCCTGCCATTGTATGACAATGGAAGTGTGGCTTCGGTCCTGGAACCCTGGTCCCATCAGTGACCCAGACAAATTCTGAGGCAGCATCACCTGATCATGGTGATAGTTGATCTCCAGGTTGATCGAGGTTAGGAGAGTAGACTCGGAGGACAACACGGCGGATCCACTCACGAAGGCCTTTTCCCAAAGAGAGACTTTTAGGGGATGGTTGAGTATGTGATACTGCAACCACTGCTACAGATGGCCCTAGTGCAAGTGGGAGATTGTTAGTTATATGTATGCCCTAGAGGCCATTACTGTACATTGGATGTATATTGTAGTGGATGCTGGGACATATATAGGTAGGACTTTCTTGCTCGACATGATAGTAAGCTATCTGGTTACTCTTTATCTTAACGTGTATACTTTCTGTCTCTCTGTTACATGTTGATAAGGCCCTTAGGATGTGTACTCGACTTCCAGGACTGTGATGCAGATCATACTTGTGGGGCCTGGATAGTCCATGAGTACATCCTTCAATGTTCCTAGTCGAGGGAATATCGAGACGGGGCATCGATATTCCAGAGTAGATTAGCGTATATCTTCTCGACCCATGCGATGGGCGATGGATGATCCCATATCCATTGGTGTTTGACATCAGAGATGGTATACAGGTGCTCAGTGGAGACTGGGTACACTGAACGGACTCGCCGAGAACTCCCAGATGGTATTATACCTCACGTTAGATGGCAGTTCTCTGGTGACACTGGTACAGCTTAGTCTGTTGACCCGAGATCGTCATAGAGTCTTGTGTGTCTCCCACTGTGCTTTGATTTCCACCCTACCACGGCTCTACTGAGTCGTGCAAATAGGTGGTTTTTGGGTACAGTCCCGATTCACATGGAGGCAATGAGCGATAGGAGGGGATTCGTCTCTCCCGGTATTGGGGGTTGGTGTTGCGCTATGCTCGACTGGCCATAACAGGAAATCCCTGGCCAGGGTTGCAGTGACCTACTGGTAAGTGTTATCAGTAGTTTCACACATGTCATGGACTTCACGTCGGCATGACTTATCGAGCTACTGGGGTCTGACGTTTACCACCCCTAGGCGAGATATGCGACATATCAGACGAACAGACCGGACTGTACGGTAAGTGTTACTGGTTGGATTCACAGGAGTGTGAGCGGGCTTGCTCGTCGATCTTCTGATCGCTCAATACCCGGATGGACGTTACGTTTAGCAGACCGCTTGTGGCTTGTGGGTGTTTGATATGATCATCACCTGCTGCCGGCGTATTGACGAGTCTTTAGAATCCTACACAGAGGTTTCCTGGCTCAAGCGAAACGAAATAGGAGCGCATATGAGATATGTGCGGGACCGAGAATAATGCGTGTATGTGATACCGTATTTCATTCTCGCGATGAATGTATCGATTGGTTATATGCGATATAACCTAGTTGTCGAATCAAGGATTGATTCGATAAGCCGATACATTGGATACTAGCCGGTTATATGCGACATGACCGGATCATTGAATCAAGTGTTGATTTAATGATTTAATGTATAATTTTATATTTGATATATCACTTTGCATTAACTAGTATTGGTTCATTTTAAATGGATTTTCTCACTTGAAATGCACATTGTATATGTGATATATTTTTGTGCACAAGATTGTATCATGTTTGATGATACATGCAAGCTTAGGTTTGTGTAAAGAATTAAACAATGGTTAAGTTAGTGGTTAGGGTTTACTTTTATCTTATTCATTTATCTATTGATTTATTTATTTATTTCTTTTTGGAAAAGATAAAGAGAATGGTGGCTTTTTTGTAGTTTTGTGGAAACTTCATGAAATGTTGAAATTTTGACCATTCTTGTTCTTTTCCCAAACCTAACCATTAACCCTAACCATGGTTTATTCTCTACACCTAACTATGGTTACTATCATGATAAGTATCATTTTATTTGATAATTTATATATACTTATCATATTCTTTTTCTTCATCTTCTTCTTCTTCAACAAAAGAAAAAGCTTGCAACCTTTAATGACAACTAGCCAAAACAAGTGAGAAATCCAATTCTAAAGTGTACCCACTTCCTATTTCTTCATCCTCTACCTCTTGCCAAGTAGTATAGGGTGTTTCCTTCACAAGTTTTCTTGACTTGGTGAAGTTGGAGCTTGATCTAGCGATGCCTCGACGTAGATCATCTTCGGCATCGTCGTCGATGACCTAGCCCGCTTTTTCTCCGATGAAGCCGACGCTAGAGCCCAAGATCCGATTTGGACAGAGAGGGGATTTCATCGCGGAGCCTAGGAGGTGGAGGACCGGATCTACAAAGGTTGTAGCCCCTTCCCTTTAGCTATATTTCCGTTTACATGCTTGCATCGCCTCATTATCTAGTTAACGACCCGTATTAGGGTTTGTAGGCACTTATAGAATTTTAGTTGGCCATGTTTGATGCCTTGTAAGACTCCATTAGAGTGCCTAGGAACCCTACATGTTTTAGTACGAGCCTGTATAAAACACGGATTCCACGGTCGCGATGAATAGCCAAACCCACATCCCTAGACCCCTACGAGAGCGGCAAGCAACACTGCCAATTCTAGGATTAGGAGACTCGGTGTAACACCTTAGAATGTGTTTTGTAGCTAATTATATTTATATATATATATTTTTAACAAAAAGTTTACCAAATTAAGTTTTAAATATTTTATCCTATTTAATGAGTATTTTATTAGAATTTTGTTAGGCACACACACACTTGTGCATGTAAACTAGGGTTGTTTTTGGGGTTAAACCATAATTAGCAATCATGGTTAACTAACCATTTCTCCCTAATCTAGTTTTAATATTGTTTAAGTGTTATGGTTGCTATTTTAAGTGAAAATGAATTTAAAAAGGGGTTTTATTTTGAATTTTTGTTTTGGTTCATGGTTGACTTTGAGAGAGAGAGAGCATGGGGCATCATGGCCTTTGCCATGCCTCATTTAATGAGGAGAGAGAGAGTGAGAAGGGGGTCCTTGTGTGTGCTCATTTCTCCACCTCATTTCCATCTCTCATTCTCTCACATTCTCACACACACACACACAAGAGAGCTCCAGCAGCAGCAGCTTCATCACCATCAGCAGCAGCAGCAGCTTCATCACCATCAGCAGCAGCAACTAGCAGCAGCAGCAGCAGCAGACATCAGCAACAGCAGCAACAGGAACCCCAGCTCTTGCAGAAGCCCTTCTCCACTTCTTCACCTGCCTTCTAGGGCTCTTTAAGGTCCAATAGGGTATATTTTCTGAACCCATATCTCCTTTTCCTAACTTGTATGCTTATTGGTGTCGGTTAGTGTTAAATAGCTAATTTAGTGCTAGATTATGGTGTTTAAGTGGAATTTTGGGAAATTGTTGATTGTGTTAGCTACCCTAGTTCATTTAAGTGCTAATAGGGCCACTTCAACTGAGAAATCCCCAGATTACACTAAAATGCCATAGGGTTTGTGATTTGTGCAAAATTGTCGTTTTAAAGCGATATTTGTGATTTTTGGAATCTGCTATGGATCCGGACCTTACAGAGTAAAATTGAGCAAACTGGGACATGATACCTAGGTTTAGATCACACCACCAGAGTACGAAGCCCTAACTTCCAACTCTGGCCGCCAATTTATTCATATTGGCCGCAAATTGCGGCCAAGACGGGGACTGGGGTGTTGGGGTTTTGTGTAGGGTTCTCTGCTGTGTAGTGTAGTGTTTTGGCATGTCTAGTTTTGTAATATTTGGCCTGTAGGAAAATCTGGGATCATATATCGTTTTTGGTGTCCGTTGTGTTTGCGCGATACGCGCGATACGTGAGTGGGTTCTGTGATCCAGCGTATCGCGGCGTGTCGCGATGATTTTAGACGCGTACACACACGTTTCAGCGTATCGTGCACATGCGCGTTTAGTTCGCGACGCGAGTTTCTCGTTTTGGTTCGATATCGCGTTTCACGGGATATTTGGCTTATATGTGATTTCCATGTCTTATTTGCAGGTTTGCAGACAGAGACTACGGACACGGCTACAGGGGGAGCAGATGGTAGGATTCACCTAGCGTGGGGCGTAGAATTAACATCTACAGGGGAATCGCCCGCATGGCGTTATGCGTCTGGGTTAGGATTCAATTACCTGTCGCGCATTCTACGTCATTGTTAGAATTGCGCCTTTATGTTATTTCCTTGATATAGTGTACTGTGACTAGCAGCCGTAGGACACTGCACACATTATTGACGGTCCATGTTGCACGAGCACGGATTGTATGCTACACACACACCGTCAATAATTGCCATGTCACACACAACCCCTTATTGATACTATATTGCCTATCATACTTGACATCTAGCTTATGGCATACCTATAGTGTATCATACCTTTAGTGATAGGTATATATACACCTAGAGATACAGCTACAGGTATACCATGCACATATTTTAGTTATACCGGGGGGAATTTCCTACATATGTTACTTATACCCAGGGAGGTATACGACATCAGTTCTTATAGGTAGATACCTATACTTGGCTGTACCTTATTGATTTTGCATACATCTGGTTCAGCTATATACTTTTGTTTACCTGCTCGCATTCAGATATATCGCATATATTCATTCCTGGATTTGCGCATTGTTTATTTGGATTTTATATGATGTTTTCGGGATTTGGGAACCGCGGGGGTTCATGAAATTATGCATACATTGAACAACCCGGATTCCTTGATATGATATTTGCGCGTCCACCATGAGTTTTATCGGTGCTGATTATATACTCCATACGAGGTGTGGTTGCCGTATGAGAGTACATGGTGGGGCCCGGTATGGTTCCCCTCGGCAAGAAGATCGATGGGTTTGCCGATTGAGCCTGGAGGAGGGCGAGTACCTACCGGTGACTGGTTGGACCTGGCAGTTGTCCGGAGGATATTGGCCAGAGTCGAGAGATGGATGCGGGATGATCTGTACTGTCGGGGCCGAGGGTCGACACCGCAGACGGACCCCGTGGGCCGATCCGGACTGACGGAGCCCGATATACGAGGATTTCTGTGTCGATGCTTGGCACACTGTTTCCATGATATTTCTTTTAATACCTTTGTATATATAACAGGGGATTTAGCCGTTGTTATATATACCTTTACACCAATATTAGTGGAATGAGACGCTAATATATGTGTATTGCCCCCATCATATTTATTTCTGTATATATATATATATGTTTAGGATGTTAGAGATTATTTGAGATTTGACTTGGGTTATTAGGTGATTCATTGAGATTAGATATTGGATATGAAAGATATGGTTGATTTGTACATTCGAGATATAGGAGAGCTACTCGATATCGTACATTGAGGTGATGTGAGACCTATGTGATGTGGGAGCCCAGTTGGGGGCTGATTTGAGGATTTGGGATTTGAGTGTCTTGATGGATTGTGATCCTACCACGATGTCAGGTTTCCGTGGAAATGACATACTCCACCCTATACCTCACGCTTATCTACTTTTTGCACAGATTCATATATTGGCAGTACCGGTGAGTGTACCCTTATGATAGCTGCATATCGACTTTCTCATATCCCTATTGCATGGTTATTGCAAATTATTGTCATGTTACTATTGCTTCACATATTGATTGTACCTGTTACTGTACTTCCCTTATTTCAGCATTTGCATGACATGATATTACTGTAATCGCATATCTTAGATTCATGCTGTACGTACATTCCTGCGATTACCTGCATATGTTATCTACTATTCACGAGTTGGCAACTCACCCCCGTTGTGCCACAGGTGTTTCAGGTTGTTCCCTAGAGTAGTCGAGGCAGGCTATTCTTCTATTCAGCTATCCAGCTATCACCTTTTGCTACATATACCGCATCAGCTCATAGTACCATTTTGCTTAGGTGGGTTAGATGTTTATCTGTATTTCATATTGTATATTCGTTGTATTTTGTACTCTCCATCTACTATTGTATTATTGACTTAGAAACTTGGTGAGGACGTTAGTGTGTATTCTTGTGTATTTGATGTCTTTTATATACAGCTTTATCTTTATTGTCTTTCATTTCTTCGCTACGGCGTCGTATACTTGTGATGAGATTGTTTTCCGCCTTTGGGTCACTTTTTACAAAAAGGGGGTATTGCTAAAATTGTAAAGAAAGAAAATAAGACTTTTAAAGAATTTGGGTTGTGATTTCAAATGTTTCAAAAAACTTATATAATCTTTTTCCGTATTTTTATGGTTTAGATTTCTGGGTTTTGGATTTCTTTTACTACGTTACGTCTTAGGGCGTTGCGTAGTACTAGGGCCGTCACGGGCCAATTTCGGGTCGTGACAAAGTTGGTATCAGAGCGTTAGGTTTTACCTTTCGGAGTGTAGGATGACCTTAGTATGATGGAGTAGGTAGCTTAAGCAGAGTAACGTAGTGTGTGTATGTCTGCAGCATACCCACTATGCGGTACTTCGCATTAAGTGACCTAAGTACAATTTGCTTGAAATTCCTTCCTTGATGATTCCTATCCTTAAGATTCGATTTCCTTATTCTCATCAAATCTTATATCTATTTATAGCCTTGCCGCCGATGACTATGGGGACTCAGAGTGATGCAGCGAGGGCCGAGGTCAGAGTTGGCTCGGGTGAGACGAGTACTGACCAGGATGGCACTCTAGTTGCACAGGTGCAGACGGATCAGCCTACGATCTATACTATGGATAGACTTTTAGTAGAGATGCAGGAGCTCCGCCAGACGATGAGTTCTTTGGTTGATGTCGTTCGGGAGCTACGACAGGAGGTTGTCACCCCTGTTACTCAGCTATCCCTTACGATCAGCATGCAGCAATCCGTCACTTACATAGCACCAGTGATCGCAGCTCCAGTTGACGAGGCACATATTCCAGGACAGTGGAGGACTCGTGCCAGCGTACCAGCTCAGAGGCAGAGGTTTGGTCGTCGAGACAGATTTCGTGGCCACCGTGGGAGTAGCAAAGTCTTAGGACGAGGACTGTCGTTCAGCTCTTATCCCCAGGATGGTCAGCAGTCAGCGCGTGGATGTTTTCGATGCGGAAGCCTTCAGCACTTCGTCAGGGATTGTTCCTTAGCACCTCGTCAGAGTCGTATTCAGAGAGGCCGTGGACGTGGAAGAGTTGCTCAGAGGGCTCAGTCTACCAGAGGAGTTCATCCAGCTGCGAGTAGAGGGCAGACACAGGAGTTTGCTTCTACTCATCGGGACGCGCAGACGTCCAATGCAGAGTCTTCATGTATCCTTATTCGTTGTTCTTCATACTTGTACCGTTGCTGGGTAGATTAGTCGTAGTTGTTTTAACTTCTGTCAGCGATTCCTTTGCTGCGCGACACGTATTCAGTTGTGTGCCAATCGGATAGGAGATAGAGATTCGTCCGTCGTTTCGATCCTTCTAGAGAAGTTGGATTTGACGTTCTCCTGGGCACGGACTGGTTAACTACGTGCTAGGCGTCTGTGGACTACCGTGAGGAAACAGTCAGGGTTGTTTTCCCGGCAAGTCAGTTCTTGTTGTGCAGATGGATAGTTGTGCCGCCTTTCACAGCTTGAACTCAGCCTTTTTCGCTAGTCGGCTACTGAGGAGATGTCGTGGATTCTTGGCGTTCATTCGTGATACCGGAGCCACAGTGTGATTGTTGGACCGGGTTCCTTTCGTGCGAGAGTTTTTCCGACGCTGTTCCAGATGGGCCGGCGAAGCTGAGGGAGCTTAAAGGATCAGCTGCAGAGTTGTGGTTTGGGGAGTTTTGTGTGTCTGAGTGCTCCGCTTTTGGAGGCTCCGATTTCTGTTCGTCGAGGAGGAAGACGGCAGTTTGAGGTTGTGTATCGACGGATCGTCAATTGAACCGGCTTACGGTGCGGATAGGTATCCCTTACCTCGCATTGACGATTTCTTCGATCAGCTCCAGAGTGCGAGACTTTTTTTCTAAGTTTGCTTGGGATCAGGTCATCATTATTGCAGGTTCGGAGTGATGGCATTCCGAAGACTGCCTTGTGCGTGCTACGGGCTTGTGTGTTTTTGGTGAGTCGTTGGATTCACTAATGCACTGGCAGCATTTGTAAATATGATGAACCAGATTTCTTCAGGCCGTTCCTCGACCAGTTATTGTTGTGTTATTTACGACATTCTGGTCTAACTAATGTGTCTTGAAGAACAGGAGCAGCACTTGAGGATTTGTTTTGCAGATACTGGGAGAGCACCAGCAGTTTGCTAAATTCTCGGAGTGTTTCTTCAGGCTTGTTTTGTGTTGACTCCTAGGTCTTGTAGTCACGGGAGACGGTTTCGTATGGTTCCAGATCGTAACCGTACAGCTTAGGTCCAGACATGTGTGCAGGACGGAGATCCTCAGATTCTTGGACTTAGCAGGTTTTTACCGCCGTTTCGTGCAGGATTACGAGAGTAGTGCTGCACCGTCGACTGAATTGACCAAGATGGAGGTTTCTTTTCCGTGGACTGAGGCATGTATACGGAATTTTCGGCAGTTGGAGATTCGGTTAACAACTGCATCAGTTCTTTCTTTGCTTTTGGTTCGGGCGACCTTGTTGTTTTTACTGTAATGTTTCTTGAGTGGGCTCGAGTGTGCACTGAGGTGACACTATAGAGTTATCGCTTTTGCTTCCCTACATTTGGAGGAAGTACGAGAAGGATATTCCACTCATGATCTGGAGATGGCCGTGGTGGTTTTGCGTTGGAGATTTGGAGACACTACTTGCTTGAGAGCCGTGTCAGATTTTCCCATGGACCACTAGAGCTTAATGTACATCTTCCTGTAGCGGATTTTGTTTGTTGTGATAGTTTTCTGCAGATTTACAGTTCTTGTGTGATCGTTGAGTACAGCTGGAGTTCGTCTCTACGGAGGGGACAGCTTGCTCATGTCCGCGCCCGACCACTTTCCTTAAATCGTTTTCGCGAGACACTGCCCGCCGATACTCGTTCGTCAGTGATACTTGAGCATACTCGGTTGGGTAATGATTCGGAGACCTTGAATTGTGACAATGGTGTGCTAAGTTAGGGACGCGTTTGTATACCTGGTTTCATCGGGTAGAGACGTGAAATCCTAGAACATGCACATCTGTCAACTCTCTAGGTGCATTCAAGTTCCGCCAATAGTGACGTGACTTGTGAGATGGTTACGGGTGGACAGGATGTAAAGAGAAGTTTCAGGTTTCGTTTCAAGTGTCTGTCTTGTTGTGTGCTTGGGTCGAGCATCTGAGGCCGGCTGGAGAATTGCAACCTTTTTACCGTTCCGAAGCAGGGATGGGAGCAGATCTCCATGAATTTCGCTATAGTTTCCACCAAGTTTTGTTAGGGTGTGACTCCATTCGGATTCTTATCGTCCGGTTATACTCAGTTGCTCAGTTGTTTTGTTAAAGTTGTGTGTTTGTTTGATTGTTGTCAGCGGTTGGGGATCGTCACTCGCCATCGTTAGGGTTCTCCTTCGATAGCTGTTATCAGGAGACACTCCAATTGGCCACCCTTAGGTTTAGGGGTTAGGTCGTGTCGATCACCAGTCTGCAATTGGCCACCCTTAGTTTTTCTGACTCTGCGTAAGTAGGACTTTGGACCCCAGCTAGTCTAGAGACTTCGGAGATGGTCCAGTTGTGTTAGGTCAGGATGGGAATTGTCCATTGCGAACTGAGGTCTTATGCCGACTGTGATTGGTCATAGACTCGAGCTCGCAGGGACAGATCATGTCTTCCTACGGA
The DNA here is from genome assembly GCA_030015575.1 of Agapanthus africanus. Taxonomy (NCBI): domain Eukaryota; kingdom Viridiplantae; phylum Streptophyta; class Magnoliopsida; order Asparagales; family Amaryllidaceae; genus Agapanthus; species Agapanthus africanus. Next base: position 312,738,725 of record JASDDO010000018.1, on the reverse strand, counting down.
CTTTCCGATGAATGATTGTGTTGGATTTTGGGAAGTTTGTCCCAGGATTTGGGTCCTTCTGAGATCCTATAAGCGAGTTAGTTTCGTTGCCTTTAATTTGGCACTTCCGCCCAGATTATTGGATTTTCACCCCGTATTCCTTGTGATGATACTTTACAACTACCTTCTTGACCTTTCTCACATGATCTAGTACCAGACCATTTAGCGTGACGCGATCTTTCGTTCACCAGCAGCCAATTGTGTTAGTGGCTCTGCAGGTGGAGGAACATCGGTCAAGGGTCTTGCCATCTGTGAGGGTTTTCTTGGACGCAGCCGTATAGTGAGGTAATCACTTGGGAGGCTGCGAACGAGATTTGGGAGTTGTAATCTTCCCTTTGAAGGTACGCGTATCAGTATATTTTTAAATTCGGGGACGAATTTCTTTTAAGGGGGGAGATTGTAACACCTTAGAAAGTGTTTTGTAGCTAATTATATTTTTATATATAGTTTTTAACAGAAAGTTTACCAAATTAAGTTTTAAATATTTTATCCTATTTAATGAGTATTTTATTAGAATTTTGTTAGGCACACACACACTTGTGCATGTAAACTAGGGTTGTTTTTGGGGTTAAACCATGATTAGCAACCATGGTTAACTAACCATTTCTCCCTAATCTAGTTTTAATATTGTTTAAGTGTTATGGTTGCTATTTTAAGTGAAAATGAATTTAAAAAGGGGTTTTATTTTGAATTTTTGTTTTGGTTCATGGTTGACTTTGAGAGAGAGAGAGCATGGGGCATCATGGCCTTTGCCATGCCTCATTTAATGAGGAGAGAGAGAGAGAGAAGGGGGTCCTTGTGTGTGCTCATTTCTCCACCTCATTTCCATCTCTCATTCTCTCACATTCTCACACACACACACACAAGAGAGCTCCAGCAGCAGCAGCTTCATCACCATCAGCAGCAGCAGCAGCTTCATCACCATCATCAGCAGCAACTAGCAGCAGCAGCAGCAGCAGACATCAGCAACAGCAGCAACAGGAACCCCAGCTCTTGCAGAAGCCCTTCTCCACTTCTTCACCTGCCTTCTAGGGCTCTTTAAGGTCCAATAGGGTATATTTTCTGAACCCATATCTCCTTTTCCTAACTTGTATGCTTATTGGTGTCGGTTAGTGTTAAATAGCTAATTTAGTGCTAGATTATGGTGTTTAAGTGGAATTTTGGGAAATTGTTGATTGTGTTAGCTACCCTAGTTCATTTAAGTGCTAATAGGGCCACTTCAACTGAGAAATCCCCAGATTACACTAAAATGCCATAGGGTTTGTGATTTGTGCAAAATTGTCGTTTTAAAGCGATATTTGTGATTTCTGGAATCTGCTATGGACCCGGACCTTACAGAGTAAAATTGAGCAAACTGGGAATGATACCTAGGTTTAGATCACACCACCAGAGTACGAAGCCCTAACTTCCAACTCTGGCCGCCAATTTATTCATATTGGCCGCAAATTGCGGCCAAGACGGGGACTGGGGTGTTGGGGTTTTGTGTAGGGTTCTCTGCTGTGTAGTGTAGTGTTTTGGCATGTCTAGTTTTGTAATATTTGGTCTGTAGGAAAATCTGGGATCGTATATCGTTTTTGGTGTCCGTTGTGTTTGCGGGATACGCGCGATACGTGAGTGGGTTCTGTGATCCAGCGTATCGCGGCGTGTCGCGATGGTTTTAGACGCGTACACACACGTTTCAGCGTATCGTGCACACGCGCGTTTAGTTCGCGACGCGAGTTTCTCGTTTTGGTTCGATATCGCGTTTCGCGGGATATTTGGCTTATATGTGATTTCCATGTCTTATTTTCAGGTTTGCAGACAGAGACTACGGACACGGCTACAGGGGGAGCAGATGGTAGGATTGTTAGTGTTTATGCCCTAGAAGGCCATTACTGTATCATACTAGCTTGTATATTACTTAATGGAAGCTTGGGATATTCACATGTATATAACAGTCTTGCTAAACATAGTAGTATGCTACTTGGTTTTTCTATCTTAATATGTGAGTGTACGTATTGATAGAGCTCTTAGGATCTTGCTTGTCTACCAGCGTTGTGATGGCAGTCACACTAGTGGGGGCTGGGTAGTCTACAAGCACATCCTTATTCAGGTCCCTGGTCGTTGGATTATCGAGACAGAGCATCGATACTCCGGAGTAGACTGGTGTGTACGCTTCTCATCCCAGTTGGGGAGATGGTTTGTCCCACGGCCGTCAGTACGTTGTACTGGAGATAGTATGCAGGTGCTCGTTAGGTTACGGGTACACCGGACAGGACTCACAGGGAACTGTTGGTTGGTTTGATACCAGTCGTCAGTAAGCAGTTCCCAGGTGACATGAGTACAGCATAGTCCGCAGACTTGACACTGCTACTTCGCCTCGAGTGTGTCCCACTGTTCTTAGATTGATACCCTACCACGGCTCAAAGGAGTCGTGCAAACAGGTAGCAGTTGGGTGCAGTCCCGAGCACTTGGAGGCAGTGGCGGTTAGATAGGATTCGTCCCTCCCGGTATTTGGAGTAGATATCGTGCTGTGTCAGAGAGCCATTACGCAAAGTCCCTGGCCAGGGCAAGCGAGATTTGCTGGTAGGTTCCAGTAGTTTCTCAGGGTGTAATGGGCTTCCCTCCGACACGACTTATACCGCTATTAGGGGACTGACGCTTGCCGCCCCCCTAGGCCCGATATGCGATAGTCTTGGACGAACGGACCGGACTGTATGGAGATTGTCACATCAGACTCAGTAGGAGTTCGGATGGGTTTCCTCATCGGCCTTCTTATCGACAACTACCTGGGGACCGTTACGTACAGCTAGTGCCGCTTGCGGTCTGTGGTTAAACCCACTGCCAGCGTAGTAGTCGAGTCTCTAGAGTCCCACACAGAGAGTTTCCTACTCCAGGCGAAACGATATAGAGGTTGCATGGTTTTGCGACAAAGGGTTCGGACGCATACGTGCGTTTACGCGCGTACGACTTTCGGACAGTTTTTACCAGTCGGCTTTGGTTTAAGCCAGTTACTGGTATCCGGTTATTGGATTTATACAGTCTAAAGTTTTTCCGTATTTTTACGGATCGGAGGGGCATTCTCGTAATTACTCGAGAAGCTTCTAGAAGATGGTGACTAAGGAGGGTTATGTGTCATATTCATTGAATGAGTTATATGAGTCATGGTGGTGATTCATTCATTTCATTAATGCACATTTATTGCTTAATGACTCATGCTAATGAATCATCACTAGATATTTTATGAAGCATGATTATTCATCACTCTTTATTCTTTTCTTCTTATTAGAAAATGCTTCATATATGATATGATACTCATAACTTATTCTCATAATATTATTCACATTCTCTCTCCTCAAGCTCTCTCTCTTCAAAAGACTAATCCTCACCCTCATGTGTTGAGATCTAGGATTAGTTAGACTAATCAATCCATAACCATCACTCTATTTCATCTAGCTTCTTTGATTAGCAATCCAAGAAGGTTAGTTGCCTCAAGTTTAGAGGCTAAGCTTGGAGTTTTGCTCTCGGGTGGATCGTCTACTACCTAGAGAAGGCCGAGGAGAACAAGGAGATCGTAAAGACGAAGGACTAGTTTCGATAGGTATAATCCCTAAGCATAGTAGTTTAGAACAACTATATGTTTGGTTAGTTATCGTTTAGCTTCGATTCAAGCGGTTAGTCGATGTTCGTTCTCTAAACAAGTTCGTTTTTGAAAATTCCGCCTCCCTATAAGTATTGGGGTGTAGTACATCGACTTACAGTGGTATCAGAGCCTCGCTAAACAATAAATAACTTTATTGCAAATTTGTACGAATTTCGAACGGAAAAACGAAGCCGAAAAACCCTAAAAAAATATCAGTTTATGTCGAATTTAAAATGATGTCCTAAAATTTTTCAGGTAAGTGCAGAAAGCTTGAAATGAACACAGAAGAACACCCAAGAAATTTGGGTTCCTGATTCGTCTACAGTGCCGCGGAACCGCGGCGGATCCTACCGATCCGCCGCGCTTCCGCGGCCGAGTTGACGAGTCAGGAACTCGGTTTTCTTGTGTGGGTCCCCTGTGGTTTTTTGGATTTTCTGGGATATTTAATATTTGCTCAGGTTTCAGTTTAACAGAGCAGTTTTTGGAGCAATATTAATGTTGTTTAATCGATCGAAATTGTACAGTATTTGCATGTTGGATTATATCTGTGATTGATAAATGTGTTCGTAAACCTCCCCTAACTGCTAGTATGTCGGTTGGCAGGGGGTTGCACATTTCTGTAATGGTTATATCTGTTTGTGCATATAAACTGTATTGGACTGTTGTGGTGTATAGCCGGGGTTTGCAATGGGTTATTGTTTAATTCATTTGTTGTAAATGTAATTTGTTGTAATATTATTTTTGCGGTGCACATCCAGGTTGCGGTTGTAGCCACCGTTGTATTATTTCATTTTACTGTTTTTGCTCCTAGGACTGACCCAAGGTGGGGTACACAAACTGCCGGGCGGGTAGTTTGCCGTACCCGTAGGGGTCGAGGGTGGGGTAACGGCTATTCATCACAACTGTGTAATCTGTCTTTTCTTGCAGGCTCAAAAGAAATACAGATTGCTTGCAAATCCAATATTGTTTATCTGTGTTCTGGAATGAATATCATTGCGTCAGACGAATGTAAAATATCTATATATATTGTAGCTATTTAGACGTCACTTATGTTTTACACCCGCGCTAGCCCAGCCCCCGCTCTGTCGTTAGTTAAGTAACCTAACGGGTGATGACGGGACCCCGTGGCGAATGCGGATGGCATAAGAGGACGTTGTATTTTCGTTGTTTTCTGCAATGATAGGTTAATGATGGGACGCATTATCTATAATGCAAAGAAAATAAACCAAAGTTTAAATCGTTGGAACAGTTTAAAAGAAACCACTCGGTTAATTTTAAAAACAGATATTTTTAAATGCGGAGACTTAACCACTCCTTTTAAAAGCTATCAGGTTCCTTCGGTTATATCAAGTTCACTACGTTCACGGTTTCGCCAAAACCAGTCGTAGCCCTCCGTCATTTCTTATGGATAGTCAGTAGTATTCAAGCTGTGTTTGTTGGCTTTCGTCAAGACATAGTGTTTGGTAGCTGCTGGGTATTCATTTGTTACATAGATAGATGTGTTGGTTTGGGACAGTCGCATTACCTTGTTGGCTTTCGTCAAGGGTATATACGGGTGGGTTCAAATTGACAAGATAATGATGGGCAGAACTTGACATGTGACTTATGATTTGTTGGCTTTCGTCAAGGTCATAAGAGCATGGGGCAAAAACTTATATCGGGAATTTCTAAAGAAACTGAAATTTGCAAAGAGATGCATACCATTTGGAGTTTGATGAATGTTGGTAGGATTCCTTCAACATTATCATACGATGATATTTGGATCCCGATCCTACTGTGAGTATATGCTACTTATCAGGATATTCGTCACTTAACGATCAATGCTATAAACCTAGTAGGTGTCCAGAAAGGTGTCAGCGGGGTTACGCCCCCAGAGAAAAGAGGTTATTTAATTAAGGAACTTCGCGAAAGCGTTGGAAAACCTCCCTCGAAGTATCGACACTGGCCTGGCTGAACGGTTAAGCAAGTATTGTACGGTGAGAATAGTCCTGGCTAATTCTTCTTTTATGGTTTGAGGAAGGATTCGAGAAACAGTGGGAGCCATCCAGTTTAGATAAACTAAAAACCACTCTAAACTTGCAAGAGCATCATGCTAAAGAGTTTTCTTCTCTCTCTCCTAATTGCAGCGACCCTGAAAATGACTGGACTTAAGTTACTTTTAGAAAAAAATATACTGACGGGGCCAAACTATAAAGATTGGCTGCGGAATGTCAAAATGGCCTTGACCTATGACAAATTGGGGTACGTCCTCACCGCTACGGCACCTGCTGTCCCTGGTCCCAAATCCAGCAATGCGGATAAGGAAATCCGCAAAACCTGGGATTTAGATTGCGCGAGAGCCAAGTGCGTCGTGCTTGCCTCTATGGACAATGAACATCAGAGGAGGCACGAGGATATGTCCCTAGATGGCATATTTCTCCATACAAAGGAACTTTATGGAGAGCAATCTCGTATAGCAAGATACGAGACCTCTAAGAACTTGTTTCGAGCGAGGTTGGCTGTCGGGTCATCGGTAGGTGAACATGTCCTACAGATGATCGGCTATATTGAAGAGCTCGCAGACCTTAGGACGACTTTGGATAATGAGCTGTATACAGACCTTATTCTCCAGTCCCTTCCTCCCACCTACGCCCAGTTTATCCTCAACTTCAATCTTCAAGGAAAAGAAATTGAACTTGCGGAACTCCTGAACATGTTAAGGAGTGCAGAGGGCACCTTGAAGAAAGCAAGGGAAACACCCGCTATGTTTGTTGGCGGTGCATCTTCTTCCGGGTCCAAGGCTAGGGCCAAAGGAAGGAAGAAGAAGGCCGCACCCAAACCTAGAGGAGGTGTTAGTAAGGTGGGAAAGAAGGGAAAGAAAAAGATAGCAGTACCGATAGTTGGCCCGGATGAGTGCTTCCATTGTCACAGGAAAGGGCACTGGAAGAAGGATTGCAAGGCATGGAACGCCAAGAACCAGGAACCGAAGCAAGCTGTGGCTTCGACTTCAGGTGTGTTTGTAATTGAGAATTGTCTGTCGATCAACTCTACTTCCTGGGTATTGGATACCGGATCAGGATCTCATATTTGCAATTCATTGCAGGCACTGAGAAACCGTAGAGTGTTGAAGGAAGGTGATATGATCCTCAGGGTTGCTAACGGAGCTAGCGTGGGAGCTGCGTCCGTCGGGGATTATCACCTAGGATTGACGAGTGGACATATTTTGGTTTTGCATAACTGTTATTTTGTACCAAGCTTAACGTGTAATATCATATCAGTTTCCTTGTTATCAAATAAAGGTTATGATTTCACGTTTGTAAGAGATGTTGTTAGCATCCACCTTAATCATGGTTTGATTGGGTCCGGTACTCTAAATAACGGCATATATGTTTTAAACCAACTCCAAATTTTCAATGTCCAGAACACACTAAAAAGAAAGTCTCCAGATTTAAATAAAGCTTTCTTATGGCATTGTAGACTGGGTCACATCAATGAGAGAAGGTTGACTAAGTTGCATAGAGAAGGATATTTGGACACGTTCGAATATCAAACCTATGACACTTGTCAATCTTGTCTCAAAGGAAAGATGACAAAGACTCCATTTACTGGACAAGGAGAAAGAGCGAGCTCGCTCTTAGGACTCATACACAGCGATGTATGTGGTCCAATGTCTACACATGCGAGAGGTGGTTATTCCTACTTCATTACTTTTACAGATGATTTCTCTAGGTATGGACATGTTTTCTTAATGAAGCATAAATCCGAGGCCTTTGAGAAATTCAAGGAATACAAGAGTGAAGTGGAAAACCAAATAGGCAAAAGTATTAAGACACTAAGATCTGATCGAGGTGGAGAATACTTAAGTGCCGAGTTCCTAGGTTACCTAAAAGAGAAAGGAATTCTCTCTCAGCTTACTCCTCCATACACTCCACAGCATAACGGTGTATCGGAGAGACGGAATCGAACCCTATTGGATATGGTACGATCCATGATGAGTAATGCTGAGTTACCGCGATCTTTCTGGGGTTATGCGCTAGAATCGGCGGCATATCTTTTGAACAAAGTTCCAACCAAAACTGTGCCTACCACACCATATCAGATATGGAGTGGGAAGAAACCCTGTCTTCAGTACCTGAAGACATGGGGATGTCCAGCTTTTGTAAAAAAGCAGCATTCGGACAAGCTCGAGGCATGCTCAGTAGAGTGTAAGTTTGTGGGATATCCAAAGAACTCTATGGGATATTATTTCTATTACGCAGAGGAACAAAAGGTTTTTGTTTCTCGTCATGCCCGCTTCTTAGAAACTGAATTTTTGGAAAATCAGAAGAGTGGGAGCGTAGTAGAACTGGAAGAAATTCCAGAACCACAAACTGCTACTGAAAGTTTGGTAGAACCAGAGGTTCAAGGAGAACAGAACATTCCCGCACCCCTCCGCAGGAGTAGTAGGCCGTCTCATCCGCCTGAGAGATACTACGGTTTTCTCATAGATGGGGATAGAGAGGATTGCATCATAGATGATGATGAACCTACTGACTTCCGGCAGGCCATCCAGAGCGGCGACTCGGTACGATGGCTAGATGCAATGCGGACCGAGATGGAGTCCATGTACACCAACAAAGTATGGACTTTGGACTTTGCTCCAGATGGGGTAAAACCCATAGGATGCAAATGGATCTTCAAGAAAAAGATTGGTGTAGATGGACAGGTGGAAACCTATAAGGCTAGACTTGTTGCAAAGGGTTTTCGTCAAAGACCTGGTTTGGACTATGACGAAACTTTTTCTCCAGTGGCTATGCTCAAATCCATTCGGGTCCTTCTTGCTATTGCTGCCTTCCATGATTATGAAATCTGGCAGATGGACGTAAAGACAGCTTTTCTGAATGGAAATTTAGAAGAGAGCGTCTATATGGATCAGCCAAAGGGTTTCAATCAGAGTGGGAACAGCGGGAAAGTATGCAAGCTGCTTAAGTTTATTTATGGACTAAAGCAGGCATCGCGGAGTTGGAACATCTGTTTTGATGAGACAGTCAAAAAATATGACTTTATCAAAAATCCAGATGAACCGTGCATATATAGTAAAGTTGTGGCCAGAAGTGTCGTATTCCTCGTCTTGTACGTGGATGACATTCTATTGATAGGAAATGACATTCCTATGCTACAATCTGTCAAAGGATTCTTGTCACACAGGTTCTCCATGAAAGACCTGGGTGATGCCTCTTACATTCTGGGGATCCGGATCTATCGTGATAGATCCAAGAGGATGTTGGGACTTTCGCAGTCCAGGTATATCGACACTGTACTGAAAAGATTCAGTATGGAAGATTCTAAGCGCGGTAATCTACCGGCTTGTCACGGAATCACCCTCTCCAAAGAGATGTCTCCCAAGACTGATTTGGAAAGGGAACGCATGTCTATTATACCCTACGCTTCTGCGGTAGGCTCTATAATATATGCGATGTTGTGTACCAGACCAGATGTAGCTTACGCACTGAGCGTGGTAAGCCGGTATCAGTCAGACCCAGGGGAGAAACACTGGATAGCAGTAAAGAACATTCTCAAGTACCTGAGGAGGACTAAGGAGATGTTCTTGGTTTACGGCGCAAAAAACCTCAGGCTGGAGGCCTTTGCTGATTCCGGCTTCCAGAGTGATAAGGACGATTCCAAGTCCATGTCAGGTTATGTCTTCACCCTCAATGGAGGGGCGGTGTGCTGGAAGAGCTCCAAACAGGACACCGTTGCTGACTCACGATGGAAGCGGAGTATATAGCTGCTTGCGATGCCGCAAAAGAAGCAGTCTGGATGAAGAAGTTCCTAACAGAACTTCAGGTGGTTCCTACCATAGTTGATCCAATACCTCTGTATTGTGACAACAACGGAGCTATAGCTTTAGCGAAGGAACCAAGGTCCCATCAGAAGTCCAGACACATCTTAAGGCGGTATCACCTGATTAGGGAGATCATTGATCGTCAGGAGATCGAGGTTCGGAGAGTTGCTTCTGAAGAGAACATTGCTGATCCATTCACGAAGGCCCTACCTCAGATTCAGTTCGAGAGGCTACTCGAGATCATCGGTCTACGATATGCCAGTACATGGCCCTAGTGCAAGTGGGAGATTGTTAGTGTTTATGCCCTAGAAGGCCATTACTGTATCATACTAGCTTGTATATTACTTAATGGAAGCTTGGGATATTCACATGTATATAACAGTCTTGCTAAACATAGTAGTATGCTACTTGGTTTTTCTATCTTAATATGTGAGTGTACGTATTGATAGAGCTCTTAGGATCTTGCTTGTCTACCAGCGTTGTGATGGCAGTCACACTAGTAGGGGCTGGGTAGTCTACAAGCACATCCTTATTCAGGTCCCTGGTCGTTGGATTATCGAGACAGAGCATCGATACTCCGGAGTAGACTGGTGTGTACGCTTCTCATCCCAGTTGGGGAGATGGTTTGTCCCACGGCCGTCAGTACGTTGTACTGGAGATAGTATGCAGGTGCTCGTTAGGTTACGGGTACACCGGACAGGACTCACAGGGAACTGTTGGTTGGTTTGATACCAGTCGTCAGTAAGCAGTTCCCAGGTGACATGAGTACAGCATAGTCCGCAGACTTGACACTGCTACTTCGCCTCGAGTGTGTCCCACAGTTCTTAGATTGATACCCTACCACGGCTCAAAGGAGTCGTGCAAACAGGTAGCAGTTGGGTGCAGTCCCGAGCACTTGGAGGCAGTGGCGGTTAGATAGGATTCGTCCCTCCCGGTATTGGGAGTAGATATCGTGCTGTGTCAGAGAGCCATTACGCAAAGTCCCTGGCCAGGGCAAGCGAGATTTGCTGGTAGGTTCCAGTAGTTTCTCAGGGTGTAATGGGCTTCCCTCCGACATGACTTATACCGCTATTAGGGGACTGACGCTTGCCGCCCCCCTAGGCCCGATATGCGATAGTCTTGGACGAACGGACCGGACTGTATGGAGATTGTCACATCAGACTCAGTAGGAGTTCGGATGGGTTTCCTCATCGGCCTTCTTATCGACAACTACCTGGGGACCGTTACGTACAGCTAGTGCCGCTTGCGGTCTGTGGTTAAACCCACTGCCAGCGTAGTAGTCGAGTCTCTAGAGTCCCACACAGAGAGTTTCCTACTCCAGGCGAAACGATATAGAGGTTGCATGGTTTTGCGACAAAGGGTTCGGACGCATACGTGCGTTTACGCGCGTACGACTTTCGGACAGTTTTTACCAGTCGGCTTTGGTTTAAGCCAGTTACTGGTATCCGGTTATTGGATTTATACAGTCTAAAGTTTTTTCGTATTTTTACGGATCGGAGGGGCATTCTCGTAATTACTCGAGAAGCTTCTAGAAGATGGTGACTAAGGAGGGTTATGTGTCATATTCATTGAATGAGTTATATGAGTCATGGTGGTGATTCATTCATTTCATTAATGCACATTTATTGCTTAATGACTCATGCTAATGAATCATCACTAGATATTTTATGAAGCATGATTATTCATCACTCTTTATTCTTTTCTTCTTATTAGAAAATGCTTCATATATGATATGATACTCATAACTTATTCTCATAATATTATTCACATTCTCTCTCCTCAAGCTCTCTCTCTTCAAAAGACTAATCCTCACCCTCATGTGTTGAGATCTAGGATTAGTTAGACTAATCAATCCATAACCATCACTCTATTTCATCTAGCTTCTTTGATTAGCAATCCAAGAAGGTTAGTTGCCTCAAGTTTAGAGGCTAAGCTTGGAGTTTTGCTCTCGGGTGGATCGTCTACTACCTAGAGAAGGCCGAGGAGAACAAGGAGATCGTAAAGACGAAGGACTAGTTTCGATAGGTATAATCCCTAAGCATAGTAGTTTAGAACAACTATATGTTTGGTTAGTTATCGTTTAGCTTCGATTCAAGCGGTTAGTCGATGTTCGTTCACTAAACAAGTTCGTTTTTGAAAATTCCGCCTCCCCATAAGTATTGGGGTGTAGTACATCGACTTAGAAGGATTCACCTAGCGTGGGGCGTAGGTGAGTAGATTTAACATCTACAGGGGAATCGCCCGCATGGCGTTATGCGTCTGGGCTAGGATTCAATTACCTGTCGCGCATTCTACGTCATTGTTAGAATTGCGCCTTTATGTTATTTCCTTGATATAGTGTACTGTGACTAGCAGCCGTAGGACACTGCACACATTATTGACGGTCCATGTTGCACGAGCACGGATTGTATGCTACACACACACCGTCAATAATTGCCATGTCACACACAACCCCTTATTGATACTATATTGCCTATCACACTTGACATCTAGCTTATGGCATACCTATAGTGTATCATACCTTTAGTGATAGGTACATATACACCTAGAGATACAGCTACAGGTATACCATGCACATATTTTAGTTATACCGGGGGGAATTTCCTACATATGTTATTTATACCCAGGGGGTATACGACATCAGTTCTTATAGGTAGATACCTATACTTGGCTGTACCTTATTGATTTTGCATACATCTGGTTCAGCTATATACTTTTGTTTACCTGCTCGCATTCAGATATATCGCATATATTCATTCCTGGATTTGCGCATTGTTTATTTGGATTTTATATGATGTTTTCGGGATTTGGAAACCGCGGGTGTTCATGAAATTATGCATACATTGAACAACCCGGTTTCCTTGATATGATATTTGCGCGTCCACCATGAGTTTTATCGGTGCTGATTATATACTCCATACGAGGTGTGGTTGCCGTATGAGAGTACATGGTGGGGCCCGGTATGGTTCCCCTCGGCAAGAAGATCGATGGGTTTGCCGATTGAGCCTGGAGGCGGACGAGTACCTACCGGTGACTGGTTGGACCTGGCAGTTATCCGGAGGATACTGGCCAGAGTCGAGAGATGGATGCGGGATGATCTGTACTGTCGGGGCCGAGGGCCGACACCGTAGACGGACCCCGTGGGCCGATCCGGACTGACGGAGCCCGATATACGAGGATTTCTGTGTCGATGCTTGGCACACTGTTTCCATGATATTTCTTTTAATACCTTTGTATATATAACAGGGGATTTAGCCGTTGTTATATATACCTTTACACCAATATTAGTGGAATGGGACGCTAATATATGTGTATTGCCCCCATCATATTTATTTCTGTATATATATATGTTTTGGATGTTAGAGATTATTTGAGATTTGACTTGGGTTATTAGGTGATTCATTGAGATTGGATATTGGATATGAAAGATATGGTTGATTTGTACATTCGAGATATAGGAGAGCTACTCGATATCGTACATTGAGGTGATGTGAGACCTATGTGATGTGAGAGCCCAGTTGGGGGCTGATTTGAGGATTTAGGATTTGAGTGTCTTGATGGATTGTGATCCTACCACGATGTCAGGTTTCCGTGGAAATGACATACTCCACCCTATACCTCACGCTTATCTACTTTTTGCACAGATTCATATATTGGCAGTACCGGTGAGTGTACCCTTATGATAGCTGCATATCGACTTTCTCATATCTCTATTGCATGGTTATTGCATATTATTGTCATGTTACTATTGCTTCACATATTGATTGTACATGTTACTGTACTTCCCTTATTTCAGCATTTGCATGACATGATATTACTGTAATCGCATATCTTAGATTCATACTGTACGTACATTCCTGCGATTACCTGCATATGTTATCTACTATTCACGAGTTGGCAACTCACCCCCGTTGTGCCACAGGTGTTTCAGGTTGTTCCCCAGAGTAGTCGAGGCAGGCTATTCTTCTATTCAGCTATCCAGCTATCACCTTTTGCTACAGATACCGCATCAGCTCATAGTACCATTTTGCTTAGGTGGGTTAGATGTTTATCTGTATTTCATATTGTATATTCGTTGTATTTTGTACTCTCCATCTACTATTGTATTATTGACTTAGAAACTTGGTGAGGACGTTAGTGTGTATTCTTGTGTATTTGATGTCTTTTATATACAGCTTTATCTCTATTGTCTTTCATTTCTTCGCTACGGCGTCGTATACTTGTGATGAGATTGTTTTCCGCCTTTGGGCCACTTTTTACAAAAAGGGGGTGTTGCTAAAATTGTAAAGAAAGAAAGTAAGACTTTTAAAGAATTTGGGTTGTGATTTCAAATGTTTCAAAAAACTTATATTATCTTTTTCCGTATTTTTATGGTTTAGATTTCTGGGTTTTGGCTTTCTTTTACTACGTTACGTCTTAGGGCGTTGCGTAGTACTAGGGCCGTCACGGGCCAATTTCGGGTCGTGACACTCGGTCTCGACTCCTCGAGATGTTCTCCCACTAGACCCTAGAACCCGGTTACTTGTGCTCCCCGCCTTGGGTCTACCTAATGCGGAAAAGTAAATAATATACAATGGTGACATCATCCTCAGCCCGGAAGTGCCCCAATAAAAGAATATTACATACAAATGAATTTTACATGAATGAAAAAGAAAAACTCTCATCTCATATAAAAACCCCAGCTATTCAGAACACGACGATCCAATATAACAGATCACAGCAACACATAATATCTCATATTATCAACGTAACCAAGTATGCGTATCCCGATTGTCGTTGATGTATAGCAACGAAGCCGGCGATACACCACATACTACGCTTACGGTCACAGAAAAGAAAGTGTAAAACTACAACAGTTGGAATCCGCAACCTCCTTAGACATCGCATGCTTAACCAAATGAATTCCTTAAACATCGCACGCCTAACAATTATAAACCCCGCATTTTAGTCTCATTATCGAAAACACTTTTCAATATCTAGTCGGGCAATTTAACAAGATTCCCGATATCCTGATCGAATGCTCGTCGCAAACTTTAGTAGACGGCCGCACCCCCGGATGCCGTCGACGAAGTGCACTAAGGCGGAACACCGCTGCCGTGAGCACCCGAACGGATGCTTTTGGCGACGGGGTTCTCCTACAGTCACTTGGCCGGGGCTATGGGGCGTGGTTGTCTATTAAGTTTACCCGGCGAGTATCCGCGTACGCTACGTGATTGCGACGGTCTTTTGATCGCATCAAAATCCCGTGGCAACCGATCATCTGAGACTGAACTGCTATATTTATAACATTCAAATTAGTTATCTCATAACTACTTGTGGATTCCAAATATTGTATCACATTCCAGATAAAAAGGCAGTGTTAAACTTTCCGATCGAATAATCAAACACCCAAGATTTCCCAAATAACTCAACACTTGAGCAGAGTTCAAAAAGTATCCATCATATGCCACAGTACCAATGGTCCAGCCGTAGAAGGGTCAAGCAAACGCCTCACATGTGGCAACGCCGTACTGCCCCAAACCCTAAGGTTCAGAGGCGGTTCAGACAGTCACATAATCGAGTTAAAGTTTGTGTTCTTCTAGAAGGTCCACCGCGTTACTTGCATAATTTTCCGGAAGTTTCAAACTCGAGAAAAAATCCAACTTTTGAAAAATTTTCCGACAGGGAAAAAAGTGAGTTATTGATATCCGTTCGAACTTTTTAACATGTTCTAAAATTACCCGGAAAAAAAATAAACGAAATTAAATTATCCGATCGAATCAACGAGTCCCCAATATAACCCAGAAAACTCAACACTTGAGTAAATTAAAAATTCCTAGAAACATCAGGAAGTACCTATGGATCATTACTGTACAAAATTCAAACCCTAATACCACTGTAGCGCCGCGGAACCGTCGCGCAAGCCATGGTACGGCCGCGGTTCCGCGGCGCTTTAAGCGAATTAATGGCTCGTTTTTTACAATAATTCCTAAAATACCCTGCTGATTTTTTAAAGTATTTTTAATATGAAAAAATCAACATTTTTGAAAAAATTCCAGAAACTAGGGTTTTACGGGTATTCGGAGTTCGATCGGACTTTAAACTTCGCCTAGACTTCGCCTAAACCTCTAGCTTGGCTCTGATACCACTGTAGGGTTACTGGGCACTCTCACAAGGGTCTATAAGGCATCAACCATGCCCGATTTAAAATTTAGCCGTGCCGAACAACCCTAAACCAAGATCTTAGACTAGAGATTAGGCGAAACAAAGCATGTTAAACACTTTAACATCTAAGAGTTTGGGATTACAACCTTTGTAGTCCGGTCCTTCACTTCATAAGCTCCGTGTTGTGGTCCCTTCGCTGCGATCATCAAGTTCCGGACTCTCGAGAGGCTCCACGAAGAGAAAGATGCAAGCTTTCTTCCGTTCTTCGATAACAAAGATGGTCTACCTTGAAGTTTCATTAACACAAGCTCTCACTCACTAAATGAAGTGAACACCCTAATCTAATTGGCAAGAATAGATTAGGATGATGAAGTAGGATTTTTGCTCTCATTTGTTTTCTTTAACTCACTCATTTTCATCACTTCATAAAAAGCTAGAAAGCTTTTCATGAAAGAAGAAGGTAGAAGAAGCACCTTTCACTTTGTGATGAATAATGAAAACCATAGTGTGGTTAGAATTGCAACCATAGGTTAAATATGAAGACTTAACCCATGTAAAGTTTTAACTAGGGTAAAGGGTTGGGTTGGGTTAAAGAAATATCACAAAATATCCAAGTCAAAGTCAAAGCTTCTTGAAAGCTTCATGAAGACTTAACCATAATCCAAACCCTAACCTCAATTAAACTCCACAAAACATGTTGCATTTATAACCATAACATGTTACAATATTATATATCACATATACAATATTTATTGTAACAAAATAAAATAATACAATTAACATATATCGCATATATATCAATATATTACCCCAGTGAGAAAAAGAGTCTTTTAGTGAGCTTATATCAGTTAATGTGATTTAATATATCAAATATATAATTATACATTAAATTATTGAATCAACACTTGATCCGATAATCCGGCTATTTCACAAATAACCGACTAATATAATCTGTATCAGTTCATCGAATCAACACTTGATCCGATGACCAGGCTATATCACATATACCCGGCCGATATCTCATATCGCGAGAATCTAATACGGTATCACATACACGTATTGTTCTCGGTCCCGCACATATCATATATGTGCTCCTACTCAATTTTTCCTGATCCAAGAAACCTCTGTGTAGGACTCTATAGAATCGTCAATACGCCGGCAGTAGGTGATGATCATATTAAACACCCACAAGCTGCAAGCGGTCAGCTAAACGTAACAGCCACCCAGGTATTGAGCGATCAGAAGATCAACAAGCAAGCCTGTACTTTCTCCCGCGAATCCAGTCAGTAACACTCCCGTACAGTCCAGTCTCTTCGTCTGATATATCGCATATCTCGCCTAGGGGTGGTAAACGTCAGACCCCAGTAGCTCAATAAGTTGTGTCGATATGAGGTCTATAACAGTTCGAGAAACTACTGATAACACTTACCAGTAAATCTCAGCAACCCTGGCTAGGGATTTCCGGTTATAGCCAATCGAACACAGCACAACATCAACTCCCTATACCGGGAGAGACAAATCCCTTCCTATCGCTCATTGCCTCCATGTGATTCGGGACTGTACCCAAAAGCCACTTTTTTGCACGCCCTCTTGGACGTGGTATGATGGAAATCAAAGCACAATGTGAATCACACAAGACTCTATGACGATCTCGGGTTTACAGACTACTCTGTACCAGTGTCACCAGAGAACTGCCATCTGACTTGAGGTATAATACCATCTGGGTGTTCTCGGCGAGTCCGTCCAGTGTACCCAGTCTCCACTAAGCACCCGTACACCATCCTTGATGTCAAACACCGATGGATATGGGATCATCCATTGCCCATCATATGGGTCAAGATGCGTATACGCTAGTCTACTCTGGTGTATCGATGCCCTGTCTCGATACACCATCGACTAGGAACAGTTATAGGATATACTCGTCGACTACCGTGGCCCCACTAGTATGATCTCATCATAGTCCCAGTAGTCGAGTACATATCCTAAGGGTTTTATCAACATGTAATATAGAGACAATCAGAGTACATGTTAAGATAAAGAGCAACCAGATAGCGTACTATCATGTCGAGCAAGAAAGTCCTCCCTATATATGTCCAAGCATCCACTACAATATACATCGTATGTACAGTAATGGCCTCTAGGGCATACATATAACTAACACTTCAAGTGGAGCCTAGAGGAGTTGTAGGGACTACTATCCGGAACTTTAGAAGAGAAGGGCACGGTCTACAAAGGTTGTAATATCTTTCTTTTAGTGTAAAGTTCTTCGAATCATCATAGAAACCCTAATAATCTTGTTAGATCTTTGGATAGTGTAGCTTAGAACCCCGAATTTTTGAAAGTTGCATACTTGATGCCGGTTTTGACCAAGTGGCCGTGTTAGGGTACACTTTTAGAAGGTACGCTGTATAATGATATCTATGTTCTTAATCAAAACACAGTTTTCAATATACAAAACACACGCAAGAAGAAGAGTTCAGAAGAGAACGAATCCTACTTGTGGCATTGTAGACTTGGTCTTATCGGAGAGAAAAGACTGAGAAAAATGCATAAGGTTAGATATTTGAATACGTTCAAATTTATATCTTATGAAACTTTTCAATCCTGTCTTAAAGGAAAAATGACCAAATCTCCATTCACCGGACGCGAAGAAAGAGCAGCAGAGCTCTTGGGACTCATACACAGTGATGTATGTAGTCCGATATCTATACATGCAAGGGGTCAGTTCTCGTACTTCATATCATTCACTGACGATCTCTCTATGTTCGGATATGTGTATCTCATGGAACACAAATCTGAAACTTTTGAGAAATTCAAAGAATACAGAAACGAAGTAGAGAACCAGACAGGAAAACGTATCAAGATCCTCCGATCTGATAGAGGAGGGGAGTACTTAAGCATGGATTCTGGGACTTTCTAAAAGAGAATGGTATTCTCTCTCAGCTTACTCCTCCGTATACACCAAGGCACAACGGTGTATCGGAGCGGAGGAACCGTACCCTATTGAACATGGTTCGCTCCATGATGAGTAATGCTGAGTTACCTTTTCCATTCTGGGGTTTGCTCTTGAATCAACTGCATTCATATTGAATAGACCACCCCCCAAATCAGTGCCTACCACCCCATATGAAATATGGAGTGGGAAGAGATTATGTCTTAATTACATTAAGATATGGGGATGTTCTGCCTTTGTTAAAAAGCAGAACCCTGGTAAACTCGAGGCAAGATCTGTATTGTGTAAGTTTATAGGATATCCTAAGCATTTACGGAGGAATTTGTTCTACTACACCGAGGAACGGAAGGGGTTTGTTGCTCGTCACGCCACCTTTTTAGAATGGCAATTTCTTACAAAAGAAATTAGTGGGAGCACGGTAGAACTGGAAGAAATTTCTGAACCACAAACTCTAACAGAAGATTTGGTAGAACCCCTAGATTCAGTAGTACCCGACGAACCTCAGCCACTCCACAGATCTAGTAGGATTTCTTATCTGCCCGAAAGATACTACGGTTTTCACATAGACGGGGATCGAGAGGATTGCATCTTGGAAGAAGATGATCCTACTAGTTTCAAGCAGGCCATTATCAGTAGGGACTCTGATAAGTGGTTGGATGCTATGCGATCCGAAATGGAGTCCATGTACGCCAATAAAGTGTGGACCTTGGATATTGCTACACCTGGGGTAAAACCCGTTGGATGTAAATGGATCTATAAAAGGAAGATTAGTGTTGATGGGAAGGTGGAAAGCTATAAGTCTAGAGTTGTTGCAAAAGATTTTCGTCAAAGACCAGGTGTGCACTATGACGAAACATTTTCTCCAGTGGCTATGCTCAAATCCATTCGGATCCTACTTGCCATTGCTGCCTTCCATAACTATGAAATCTGGCAGATGGACGTAAAAACAACTTTTCTAAATGGAGGTTTGGAAGAGTGCGTTTATATGAATCAGCTGGAAGGTTTTGTAGACGGTGCGAGCAGGGGGAAGGTGTGAAAGTTGCTTAAATCCATTTATAGATTAAAACAGGTATCCCGGAGCTGGAACATCTGTTTTGATGAAACAATCAAGGAATTTGACTTCATCAATAACGATGATGAGCCTTATATATATAAGAAGATTGTAGGACGAACTGTCGTATTCCTAGTCTTGTACATGGACGACATTCTTTTGATAGGAAATGATATTTCTATGCTACAATCGGTCAAGCTGTTCTTATCACAAAGGTTCTCTATGAAGGACCTGGGTGATGCCTCGTACATTCTAGAGATTAAGATCTGCAGAGATAGATCCAAGAGATTATTGGGACTTTCGCAGTCCAGCTATATAGAGACCGTACTAAAAAGATTTAGTATGGAAGATTCTAAGTGCGGTAACATACCCGCATTGCACGGAATTACCCTCTCCAAAGAGATGTCTCCCAAGATTGATGAGGAGAGGGTTCGCATGAGCACTATACCCTACGCTTCGGCGGTAAGATCTATAATGTATGCGATACTATGTACCAGACAAGATGTAGCTTACGCGCTTAGCGTGGTGAGCTAGTATTAGTCAGACCCAGGTGAGAACCATTGGACAGTAGTGAAGAACATTCTCAAGTACCTGAGAAGGACTAAGGAGATGTTCTTGGTTTACGGTAATGGAGACCTGGAGGACAAGTCCTTTACCGATTCAAGCTTCAAGAGTGACAAGGATGACAGCAAGTCTGTCTCGGGTTTTGTGTTTACCCTCACTGGAGGGGCGGTGTGTTGGAAGAGTTCCAAACAGGACACCGTCGCAGACTCGGCGACGGAGGCTGAATATATTGCTGCCAATGATGCCGCAAAAGAAGCCGTCTAGATTAAGAAGTTCATTACTGAACTTAAGGTAGTTTTATTCATTGTTAACCTGATACCTTTGTATTGCGATAACAATGGGGTTATAGCTTTAGCGAAGGAACCACGGTCCCATCAGAAATCCAGACACATCTTGAGGTGGTATCACCTGATCAGGGAGATCGTTGATCGCCAGGAGATCGAGGTGCGGAGAGTGGACACTAAAGACAACACAGCGGATCCATTCACCAAGGGCCTTCCTTAAGCTCAGTTCGAGAGACTATTCAAGATGTTGGGTGTGCGATACGCCAACAACTGACCCTAGTGCAGACGTTGGGTACTTGGTACGCCAATATATAGCCTTAGTGCAAGTGGGAGATTGTTGGATATGTATGCCCTATAGGCCATTACTGTATATGTATACATGTGGATGCTTGAACATATATATGTACAGGACAATCTTGTTCGATATGATAGTATGATATCTGGTATGTTTTTATCTTAACATGTCCGTATGTCTTATTTGTTATTACATATCATTTATACATATTGATAAAGCCCGTAGGATCATTACTTGACTACCGGCATTGCGATGGCGATCATACTTGTGGGAGATGGGTAGTCAATAAGCACATCCATAAAAGGTCCCTAGTCGGGAGAGTATCGAGACTGGGCATCGATACTCCGGAGTAGACTGGTGTATACGTTTCTAGACCCTGACTAGGGGCGATGGTTGGTCCCGCAGCCATTGGTCTTTTGCACCTAAGATCGTATACATGTGCTCACTGGGGATGAGTACACTGGACCGACTCGCCGAGAACTTCTAGATGGTACTATACCTATCGTCAGATAGAAGTTCTCAGGTGTTATGAGTACAGGTTAGTCTTTTGACCCGAGATCGTTATTTTTCTCGTGTGAGTTCCCTTTGTACTTTGATCACTATCCTACCACGGCTCTACTGAGTCGTGCAAATAGGTTTTGGTTGGGTACAGTCCCGAGCCACATGGAGGCAGTGAGTGATTGTTGGGGATTCGTCTCTCCCGGTATAGGGAGTCGATATCGCACTGTGCTCGATTGGTCAGGACCATAAGACCTTGGCCAAGGCAGTTGGGATTTACTGATAGGTTAATCGGTAGTTTCCCAGATTGGTCCTGAGCCGCATCAGCATGAATTATCGGGTTATTAGGGGATGACATTTACTACCCCCTAGACTCGGTATGCGATACTCTCAAATGAAGAGACTGGACCGTACGAAGATTGTCACAGATAGGCTCAGTAGGGATCCGGATGAGTTTGCTCGTCGGCCTTCCTTTTCGACAGGTACCCAGGTAGCCATTACGTACAGCTAGTGCCGCTGACGTGCTTGTGGTTATGGATTTATCCAGTAACTCACTGCTGGCGTACTGTCGAGTCTTTAGAGTCCCACACAAAGGGTTTCCCTGGTTCAGGCGAAATGATGTAGTAGCCGTATTGGATACGTATAGGGTTTTGATCGATTGATTGTACTATGTACTGGGACTTTCGATCGGATAGTTGATAATACTAGCCGTCTCGAGATTGAGCCGGATTATTAAATCGGGTATTGATTTAATAATTTACATGTATGTATTTCGATATGTATATTCTAGTATTATGTTCTTTGTGTTATTCTATCTCTTCGGGTATTCGTATGTTTTATACGAATACAGGTATGTATATACACTAGACTGTAATCCATATTTTATACGAAAAACATTCTAGAAGGTGAGCACATCATTCATGATTTTTCCATTTATTCATAAATGGAAAGTGAGGTGTAAAGTGAGGTGAAGAGAGTATGGTGAAAGCCATGTCTCAATAGTGTTAACAAATGAATTTTTAATTCATTTGTACTCACTATTGAGGCATGGTTGGATATTGTTTATGTTAGTGTATATGCCCTAGAGGCCATTACTGTATCATACTGGTTTGTATATTACTTAATAGAAGCTTGGGATATTCACCTTGTATATACAATCTTGCTCAAAATAGTAGTATGCTACTTGGTTTGTTTCTACTTCAATGTGTACATGTGTTTATTTTTGTATATCGCCTATACACATTAGTAGAGCCCTTAGGATCTTTGCTTGATTACCAGCGATGTGATGGCCGTCACACTAGTGGGGCTGGGTAATCTATAAGCACATCCTTATGCAGGTCCCTGGTCGCAGGACTATCGAGACAGGGCATCGATACTCCGGAGTAGACCAGCGCATGCGCTTCTCATCCCAGTGTGGGAGACGGTCTGTCCCACAGCCGTCAGTACGTCGTACTTGAGATAGTATGCGGGTGCTCGTTAGGTTACGGGTACACTGGACAGGACTCGTCGGGAACTGACTAGTTGGTATTATACCTATCGTCAGTTATCAGTTCCCAGGTGACATGAGTACAGCTTAGTCCGCTGACTTGACACTGTCACTCCGCCTCGAGTGTGTTCCCACTGTACTTTGATCACTACCCTACCACGACTCAAAGGAGTCGTGCAAACAGGTAGTGGTTGGGTGCAGTCCCGAAGCACTTGGAGGCAGTGACGGTTAGACAGGATTCGTCTCTCCCGGTATTGGGGGTTGACATCGCGCTGTGTCTAGGAGAGCCATTACACGAGTAGTCCCTGGCCAGGGCAAACGAGATATACTGGTAGGTTTCCAGTGTTATCTCAGGGTGTTTTGGGCTTCGCTCCGGCACGACTTGTACTGCTATTGGGGGACTGACGTTTACCGGCCCCTAGGCCCGCCATGCGATGTATCAGACGAACAGACCGGACTGTACGGAGAATGTCACACTCAGGCTCAGTAGGAGTTCAGATGGGTTTCGCCTCGTCGGTCTTCTTGTCGGCATTACCTGGGGACCGTTACGCACAGCTAGTGCCGCTTGCGGTCTGTGGTTAAACCCACTGCCAGCGTAGTGTCGAGTCTTTAGAGTCCCACACAGAAAGCTTTTCGCCTTTAGGCAAAAGAGTAGAGGTCGCATAGTATTGCGACAGGTCGCATGGTTTTGCGACAGGGTTCGGTCACATCCGTGCACTTGTGCGCGTACAGTGTCCGGACAGTTTACACTAGCGGGCTTTGGTTTAAGCCAGATCCTAGTGTACCTTATGGGATTGGATTTATCCAGTTTGCATTCGTGTTCCTCGGAACGCGGATGCGGGTGTGTATGCACAGTTGACAGGGAGGCAGAGGCAGCGGATTCTCATTGGGGTTGTTGACAGTTGACCGTTGACTATTTGACTTTTTGCTCAACCCTAATGAGAATTTGATATGTGATTAACTATTATATTAATTAAGTATTATGGTGACATGGTTGTTGACTTTTGTTGACTTTGTTGACTTTTGTTGACTTGTTGACTTTGTTGACCGGTTGACTAGGCTTGACTAGTTGACCATCATGATAACCATAGCCATCATTTCATGGCAAAGACTTTTGTTTACTTGCTCATTTGTGTAAAATGAGTGCATGAAATGATATGGTTATGGTTGCTTCAACCATCACATAAGACTTTTTTTTGATATGATGAGTTATGATCACTTTGGATTATGAGAGGGTGAAAGACAAAAGAGAGCCTCATTCTTTCTTGCTCATTCTCTCTCTTGTTCTTGAGCTCTCCTTTTGCTCTCACCCTCTTGCTCATTTTCCCTCTCTTTAATCTATGGTTCTCTTGTCTCATGAGTTGAGAATCAAGAACCATAGATAAAATCCCATTCTAATTCTACTCTACTCATTCTAGTTCACTAGGTTTAGCAAACCAAGTGAACTAGTTTCTTCAAAGAACGAAGAAGGAGCTAAAGGTTGGAGCTTTCAGGTGGATCTATCTTCGGCGTACGGAGACGACGAGAAGAAGCCATCGGACCACCATCGGAGCTTTGAAGACGAAGGAGTTCAAGACAAGCAAGGTATAACCCCCTAACCGAGTAGCTAGAAACTCATAGTTAGGATGTTAGATAGATGTTTAACCAAGATCCGGGTTTTAGGTCCATGTTACCACCTCCGTAAAAATCGTTTTTTACCAAATTCCGCTTTCCCGAAAGTACCGGGAGAGGTAGCATGGACTTACAGTGGTATCAGAGCCTAGTTAAACTCTATCTAGCATGTTAGCAAGTAACTAGAAGATCGATCAACGAAAAAGTCCCGAAACAAACCCCAAAAATTTGCAGTTTCTGTCGATTTTTCCACTGTTCAAAAGTTGATTATTTTAACACCTAAAATCGGCTCAGGCTTTTCTGTGAGCACCCACCAAAAATTGTCCAACGTTCGAGTCAAAGGGCCGCGGAAACGCGGCGGGAGCACGCTCCCGCCGCGGATCCACGGCCGAGTCGACTCGGCCGAGGTAAATTTTTGGTGCAGTGTTTTTATGGGGGTATTTTGGGATTTTTAGCATATATATTTTCAACCCAGATTTTCCAGAACGAAAATTTTATTTTGGGGTCCCGAAAATCCATATTTTTGATCGAACTTCTAAAAGACTTGAGCTAACGGGTTTTTCTGTAATGTGATATTTGTATTGAACGTCTACTAATCGCTATATGTCGATTAGTGGGGGTTATACAAATCTGTGATCTGTAATGTTGATGGAATGTGTATATGAATATGTTGGATTGTCGCGGGTGAATAGCCGGGGGTTGTGAGACGAGAGTTTTCTTTTCTTTCAATTCATGTAAATTTGTAAATTGATGTAATAATTATTTGTATGGCCGCACAACCGGGTCGGGGTTGTAGCCGTCATTGTATAATTTCTTTTTACTGTTTTTGCTCCTAGGATAGACCCATGGAGGGGGTGCACAAACTACCGGGTATGCCGAAGTGTCGAGTGGCCTACTCATGGAGATGAGGGAGGTTACTACGCTTCGGGTACTTGGCGGGTAGTTTGCCGCACCCGTAGGGGTCTTGGGTGGGGTTTTGGCTATTCACCGCGACCGTGTAATTTGTCTTTCGTTACAGGCTCGTACGAATTACAGATTCCTAGTATATCCAATGTATTCATCTGTGATCTGAAATGTTTATCATTGCAGTATATCTATATATGATATTATTTAGGCGTTGCTTATGTTTTACAGACGCGCTAGCCCAGCCCCCGCTCTGTCGTTAGTTAAGTAACCTAACGGGTAATGACGGCGCCCCGTGGCGAATGCGAATGGCATAAGCGTACGTCATATTTTGGTTGTTTTCTGCAATGGTAGGATTAAATGATGGGACGCATTAAAAGAGCTAATGCAAGAATATCACGCATTAAAAGAACTAATGCAAGATAATAAACCAAGTTAAAGTCGTTGGAACACTTTCGAAAAACCACTCGGTTATTTTCAAAAACAACTTTTAAATACGGAGCTTGAGCCACTCCTTTTAAAAGCTATCTCGTTCCATCGACTATATCAAGTTCACTACGTTCACGGTTTTGCCAAAACCATCCGTAGCCCTCCGTCGTTTCACATGAATAGTCAATAGTATTCAAGCTGTGTATGTTGGCCAAAGTCAAGGCACAGTGATTGGTAGCTATTGGGTGTTCATGTGTAGCATAGATAGATGCGTTGGTTTGGGACAGTCGTACTGCCATTTTGGCCAAAGTCAAGGGTAGGTATGGATGGATCCAAATTAACCTGGATAATGACGGGTAGAACTTGACATGTGACTTATGATATTTTGGCCAAAGTCAAGGTCATAAGAGCATGGGGCAAAAAAATCCACATCGGGAGTTTCATAAGTACTGAAACTTGCTAGATTTGCATACCATTTGGAGTGTGATGATTCTGGTAGGATTCCTTCAGTTTCGTCACGCGATGATATTTGGATCCCGATCCTACTGTGAGTATATGCTACTCCTCGGGAAATTTTTCACTAAACGATCAATGCTATAAACCTAGTAGGTGCCTAGAAAGGTGTTAGCGGGGCTACGCCCCCAGGGAAAAGAGGTTCTCTAATTAAGGAGCTTCGCGAAAGCGTTGGAAAACCTCCCTCGAAGTACCGACACCGGCCTGGCTGAACGGTTAAGCAAGTATTGTGCGGTGGGATTGATCCCGGCTAATTCTTCCTTTATGGTTTGAGGAGGGATTCGAGAAACAGTGGGAGCCATCCTGTTTAGACAAACTAAAAACCACTCTAAACTTGCAAGAGCATCATGCTGAGTGTTTCTTCTTCTCTCTCCTAATTGCAGCGACCAAATCGACATGACTGGACTTAAGTTACTCCTAGATAAAAACAAACTGACAGGGCCAAACTACAAAGATTGGCTCAGGAATGTCAAGATAGCAATCACTTACGACAAGCTGGGGTATCTTCTTACCACCAAAGCTCCCCCTGTCCCTGGTCCAACTTCCAACGTCGCGGATAAGGAAATCCCCAAGACTTGGGAGATTGATAGAGCGAAGGCCAAATGCCTCCTGCTTGCCTCGATGGACAACGAACATCAGAGGAGGCACGAGAATATGGACATGGAATCCATATTGCTTCATACAAAAGAACTGTATGGAGAGCAATCTCGTATCGCAAGATACGAAGCGTCGAAAAAGTTATTTTCGACAAGAATGGCCGTCGGATCATCAGTAGCCGAGCACGTGCTAAAGATGATCGGCTTCATTGAGGAGCTCGCTGACCTAGGGATCACATTGGAGAGTGAGCTATATACGGATATAGTTCTCCAGTCCCTTCCTTCCACTTACGCCCAGTTTATACTGAACTTCAACTTACAAGAAAAAGAGGTTGAACTTTCAGAGCTCCTCAACATGCTGAGGAGCGCAGAGGGCACCCTACAGAAAGGTAGGGATACATCCACTTTGTTTGTAGGAGGATCATCTTCTTCTAGGTCCAAGGCGAAAGCCAAGGGAAAGAAGAAGAAGGCCCCCGCCAAACCAAGGGGCGGTGTTAGTAAAGTGGATACGAAGGGAAAAGCAAAAGCAACAAAGTTAGCGGGGAAGCTTGTGGATAAGGAAGAATGCTTCTATTGTCATAAGAAAGGACATTGGAAGAATGATTGCAGGGCCTGGAAGGCCAGAACACAGGAATTGAAGCAGGTTGCAGTTTCAGCTTCAGGTGTGTATGTTATTGAAAACTGTCTTTCAATAAACTCTACTTCCTGGGTATTGGATACCGGATCAGGATCTCATATCTGTAATTCTTTGCAGGCGTTGAGAAACCGTAGGGTTTTGAAGGCAGGTGACATGACCCTCAGAGTTGCGAACGGAGCTAGCATGGATGCTAAAGCCGTGGGGGACTATCACCTGGGAATGTCAGATGGACATGTTTTGGTTTTGCGTAATTGCTTTTTTGTACCCAACGCAACTTGTAATATCATTTCTGTATCTTTAGTTTCTAAAGAAGGTTATGAATTTGCGTTTGTAAGTAATGTTGTAAACATTCACCTTAATCAAGTTCTGATTGGGTCAGGTACATTGAGTAATGGTATATACGTATTGAACCAACCACAGATTTTTAATGTCCAGAATACACACAAGAGAAAGTCTCCAGAAATAAATCAGACTTTCTTATGGCATTGTAGATTGGGTCACATCAATAAGAGAAGTTGACGAAGTTACATACAGAAGGGTATTTGAATGCGTTCGAATATCAGTCGTATGCCACTTGTCAATCCTGTCTCAAAGGAAAGATGACAAAGACTCCGTTTACTGGACATGGAGTAAGAGCGAGCGAGCTCTTGGGACTCGTACACAGTGACGTGTGCGGTCCAATGTCTACACATGCCCGAAGCGGACATTCTTACTTCATTACTTTTACGGATGACTTCTCAAGGTACGGTTATGTCTTCTTAATGAAACATAAGTCCGAAGCCTTTGGAAAATTCCAGGAGTATAAGAATGAAGTAGAGAAACAGACCGGCAAAAGTATTAAGATTCTAAGATCGGATCGAGGTGGAGAATACTTAAGTGCCGAGTTCCTGGACTATTTAAAAGAGAACGGAATTCTCTCTCAGCTTACTCCTCCATACACCCCGCAACATAACGGTGTATCGGAGAGACGGAACCGCACCCTATTGGATATGGTACGGTCCATGATGAGTAATGCTGAGTTGCCGCGATCATTCTGGGGATATGCGCTAGAATCAGCCGCATACCTTTTGAACCGAGTTCCCACTAAGACTGTGCCTACTACGCCATTTGAGATGTGGTGTGGGAAGAGACCCCATCTTAATCACATTAAGATATGGGGAAGTCCAGCTTTTGTCAAAAAGCAGCATGCGGACAAGCTCGAGGCACGCTCAGTACTGTGCAAGTTTGTGGGATATCCAAAGAATTCCAAGGGATATTTCTTCTACTGTGAAGAGGAACAAAAAGTTCTTGTTTCTCGTCATGCCCACTTTCTAGAACACCAGTTCATAGAAAAGGAAATAAGTGGGAGCGCAGTAGAACTGGAAGAAATTCCAGAACCACGGACTATTACTGAAAGTTTAGTGGAACCAGAGGGTTCGGAAGAACAGGACATTCCTACGCCGCTCCGCAGGAGTAGTAGGCAGTCTCATCCGCCCGAGAGATACTGCGGTTTTCTCATAGACGGGGATAGAGAGGATTGCATCATAGATTATGATGAGCCTACTAGCTTCCAGCAGGCCGTTCAGAGCGTTGACTCAGTGAAATGGCTGGATGCAATGCGGACCGAAATGGAGTCCATGTACACCAACAAGGTATGGACGTTGGACATTGCTCCAGACGGGGTAAAACCCGTAGGATGCAAGTGGATCTTCAAAAGGAAGATTGGTGTAGATGGACAGGTTGAGACCTATAAAGCTAGGCTGGTAGCAAAGGGTTTTCGTCAAAGACCTGGCTTGGACTATGACGAAACCTTTTCTCCAGTAGCCATGCTGAAATCCATTCGGATCCTTCTTGCCATTGCTGCCTTCCACGATTATGAGATCTGGCAAATGGACGTAAAGACAGCTTTTCTAAATGGAAATTTAGAGGAGTGTGTCTATATGGACCAACCAGAGGGTTTCATTCAGAGTGGGAGCAGCGGAAAGGTGTGCAAGTTGCTTAAGTCCATCTATGGACTAAAGCAGGCATCGCGGAGTTGGAACATCTGCTTTGATGAGACGGTCAAAGAATTTGGCTTTATCAAAAATCCAGATGAACCATGCATCTATAGTAGATTTGTAGCGAGAACTGTAGTATTCCTCGTTTTATACGTGGATGACATTCTCTTAATAGGAAATGACATTCCTATGCTACAATCTGTCAAGGGGTTCTTGTCACACAGGTTCTCCATGAAAGACCTGGGTGATGCCTCGTACATTCTGGGTATCCGGATCTACCGTGACAGATCCAAGAGGATATTAGGACTTTCACAGTCCAGGTACATCGACACCATACTGAAGAGATTCAGTATGGAAGATTCCAAGCGCGGTAACCTACCGGCTTGTCACGGGATCACCCTCTCTAAAGAGATGTCTCCCAAGACTGATTTGGAGAGGGATCGCATGTCTATTATACCCTACGCTTCTGCGGTAGGCTCTATAATGTATGCGATGTTGTGTACCAGACCGGATGTAGCTTATGCACTGAGTGTGGTAAGCCGGTATCAGTCAAACCCTGGGGAGAAACACTGGATAGCAGTAAAGAACATTCTCAAGTACCTGAGAAGGACTAAGGAGATGTTCTTGGTGTATGGCGGAAAAGACCTCCAGATCGAGGCCTTTGCTGACTCCAGCTTCCAGAGTGACAAGGATGATTCCAAGTTCATGTCGGGTTTTGTCTTTACCCTCAATGGAGGGGCGGTGTGTTGGAAGAGTTCCAAACAGGAAACCGTTGCAGACTCGACGATGGAAGCGGAATACATCGCTGCATCTGATGCCGCAAAAGAAGCTGTCTGGATGAGGAAGTTCTTGAAAGAACTTCAGGTGGTTCCGTCCATTGTTGATCCAATACCTCTGTATTGCGACAACAACAGGGCTATAGCTTTAGCGAAGGAACCCAGGTCCCATCAGAGATCCAGGCACAGCTTAAGGCGGTATCACCTGATCAGGGAGATCGTAGATCGCCAGGAGATCGAGGTTCGGAGAGTCGCTTCAGAAGATAACACTGCAGATCCATTCACCAAGGCCCTACCCCAGACTCAGTTCGAGCGGCTGATCGAGATGATAGGTCTTCGATACGCCAATACATGGCCTTAGTGCAAGTGGGAGATTGTTAGTGTATATGCCCTAGAGGCCATTACTGTATCATACTGGTTTGTATATTACTTAATGGAAGCTTGGGATATTCACCTTGTATATACAATCTTGCTCAAAATAGTAGTATGCTACTTGGTTTGTTTCTACTTCAATGTGTACATGTGTTTATTTTTGTATATCGCCTATACACATTAGTAGAGCCCTTAGGATCTTTGCTTGATTACCAGCGATGTGATGGCCGTCACACTAGTGGGGCTGGGTAATCTATAAGCACATCCTTATGCAGGTCCCTGGTCGCAGGACTATCGAGACAGGGCATCGATACTCCGGAGTAGACCAGCGCATGCGCTTCTCATCCCAGTGTGGGAGACGGTCTTTCCCACAGCCGTCAGTACGTCGTACTTGAGATAGTATGCGGGTGCTCGTTAGGTTACGGGTACACTGGACAGGACTCGTCGGGAACTGACTAGTTGGTATTATACCTATCGTCAGTTATCAGTTCCCAGGTGACATGAGTACAGCTTAGTCCGCTGACTTGACACTGTCACTCCGCCTCGAGTGTGTTCCCACTGTACTTTGATCACTACCCTACCACGACTCAAAGGAGTCGTGCAAACAGGTAGTGGTTGGGTGCAGTCCCGAAGCACTTGGAGGCAGTGACGGTTAGACAGGATTCGTCTCTCCCGGTATTGGGGGTTGACATCGCGCTGTGTCTAGAAGAGCCATTACACGAGTAGTCCCTGGCCAGGGCAAACGAGATATACTGGTAGGTTTCCAGTGTTATCTCAGGGTGTTTTGGGCTTCGCTCCGGCACGACTTGTACCGCTATTGGGGGACTGACGTTTACCGGCCCCTAGGCCCGCCATGCGATGTATCAGACGAACAGACCGGACTGTACGGAGAATGTCACACTCAGGCTCAGTAGGAGTTCAGATGGGTTTCGCCTCGTCGGTCTTCTTGTCGGCATTACCTGGGGACCGTTACGCACAGCTAGTGCCGCTTGCGGTCTGTGGTTAAACCCACTGCCAGCGTAGTGTCGAGTCTTTAGAGTCCCACACAGAAAGCTTTTCGCCTTTAGGCAAAAGAGTAGAGGTCGCATGGTATTGCGACAGGTCGCATGGTTTTGCGACAGGGTTCGGTCACATCCGTGCACTTGTGCGCGTACAGTGTCCGGACAGTTTACACTAGCGGGCTTTGGTTTAAGCCAGATCCTAGTGTACCTTATGGGATTGGATTTATCCAGTTTGCATTCGTGTTCCTCGGAACGCGGATGCGGGTGTGTATGCACAGTTGACAGGGAGGCAGAGGCAGCGGATTCTCATTGGGGTTGTTGACAGTTGACCGTTGACTATTTGACTTTTTGCTCAACCCTAATGAGAATTTGATATGTGATTAACTATTATATTAATTAAGTATTATGGTGACATGGTTGTTGACTTTTGTTGACTTTGTTGACTTGTTGACTTTTGTTGACTTGTTGACTTTGTTGACCGGTTGACTAGGCTTGACTAGTTGACCATCATGATAACCATAGCCATCATTTCATGGCAAAGACTTTTGTTTACTTGCTCATTTGTGTAAAATGAGTGCATGAAATGATATGGTTATGGTTGCTTCAACCATCACATAAGACTTTTTTTTGATATGATGAGTTATGATCACTTTGGATTATGAGAGGGTGAAAGACAAAAGAGAGCCTCATTCTTTCTTGCTCATTCTCTCTCTTGTTCTTGAGCTCTCCTTTTGCTCTCACCCTCTTGCTCATTTTCCCTCTCTTTAATCTATGGTTCTCTTGTCTCATGAGTTGAGAATCAAGAACCATAGATAAAATCCCATTCTAATTCTACTCTACTCATTCTAGTTCACTAGGTTTAGCAAACCAAGTGAACTAGTTTCTTCAAAGAACGAAGAAGGAGCTAAAGGTTGGAGCTTTCAGGTGGATCTATCTTCGGCGTACGGAGACGACGAGAAGAAGCCATCGGACCACCATCGGAGCTTTGAAGACGAAGGAGTTCAAGACAAGCAAGGTATAACCCCCTAACCGAGTAGCTAGAAACTCATAGTTAGGATGTTAGATAGATGTTTAACCAAGATCCGGGTTTTAGGTCCATGTTACCACCTCCGTAAAAATCGTTTTTTACCAAATTCCGCTTTCCCGAAAGTACCGGGAGAGGTAGCATGGACTTACAGTTTATTGTAAAAATTGTTTTACAAAACCATTGTGAGTTTTTTCTCTCACATGCTAGCCTCATTTTTCCCTTGAGCTCACCATTTTGCTTCACTCTCCTCTCCTTCTCTTGAGCTCCTCCACCTTCATCATCTACCTCCTCTCTACACTCTCATGTGTTGAGAAACAAGAGAAGATGTGAGATAGAAATACACTTTGAACCATTACTGTAACATTTCAAAATAATAAAATATTATTTTTGGGAATTTTTATAATTTAATATTATTTTATTGATTATTTTAATATTAAATTTATAATTAAATACCGATAAATGGAAAAAAATTTATAGAAAATTCTAAAATAATGTATTTTATGGAATTATGTCATTTTTAAGTTTTTATGGTTAGTTATATGCTAATTTAGTGCTAATCGCGATTAAAAATCGCTAATCGGGTTTTTAGCTTTTTGTGCAAAAATGTGCACATATCATTTTTCCACACTTGTTACACTTGTTACATGTTTTGGGGTATGGTTGTTTAGGGTTTGCCATTGAGTGAGAGGGAAAAGAAAAAAGAAAAGAAAAGATAAAGGTTTCATGATGAAGAGAGAGAGACTAGGTCAACCTTCACTTTTTTAAACATATTCCCATCATTTCCTCACACCCATTTCTCTCTCCCCCCTTCATAGAGCTGCTGCTCCTCCTGTCCTCTCCCTCTTCTTCCTCCTCCCTCTTCAACTTAGATCCACCATTAAAACCTAACCAAAACCCTATTCCCATTTCACTAAAATTGCTCCCAAGCTCACTAGCTACACATTGGACTAAGAAAGAGTGCATCTTGAGGACTTTGAGCAACTCAAGAAAATTCTTGAGTTGCCAAAGGAGGTAATTTCTGCACCCCTAGCATAGTATTTCAATTCTTATTGCATCCATACTAGTTTCATGTCGATATGTTGTCGTTTGATGGACTTTTGAAATTTCAAGTCAGGGTTAAGAGTTGAATTGAGTTGTAAAATAAAATTGAGGCTTGTAGGGACCTTAGAATCCTGTTAGTGATGTTACATTGGACCAGACCTGAGAGTTAAACCCAAAAATACGGAATTACGGGACTTCCGTGTCCGTTTGTGAGATGTTTTAGTGTGTAGGAAAATCTGGAATGTGCTGGGAGTTTTGCTGGAAAATTAAACAAGTTCAAAGGCCCATTTGAGACCCTAGGAACACCCTGTAGCCAGGCGAACCCTATTGGATCACCCTGGGCCAGCCAGGACGGTTTTGCCTGTAGGGGGGCTCGGCCACTTAGTGATGGTACGGGTCCAGGTTTCTACTGTAGGTCACATACAACCTATACATCACTCTAGACTTGTTTACTTGCCTTTATTTGGCCTGAGACGAAATCTGGGATCATTTTCTTGGGTTGCTGCTTTGAAATGAGTTTTGGTTTTGCGTATTTCGTTTTCCAGATTTTGATATTTGTGCGTTATCTCGATCGTGTGACGTTTGTACGTCTATATCGAGTGATTTCGGGTTGTTTTGCGAAGGCTAACCATAGGTTCTAACCTATAGGCCTTTTAGCGTATCGTGTTGATTTTCACGTGTCGTTTTAAGTTTCGATTTGGTTTTACTGCGATGCGATACATGTGATATGTAGGCACCCGCACGGCGATCCGAGACGATGCAGAAGATGAAGGAGACACCGACACCGACACGTAGGATACAGGTGAGTAGATTTATATCTACGGGGAGAAGTCGGGTGGATGGCGTATATCACCCCCGCAGTTCGTGGTGATGTATACTAATACGTATACACACATATATATTGATTATATATTGTTGAGTTTATTGACGATAAGATAGATTTTAGGTGTGATTGGATAGGTTTAGTGTTGCGAGACCCTAGAGTAGAGGTTGCACCACACATACACACACACCCATACTTGCATACATTCTTCTTTCATTGTTCTTATACGAGAATGTGTATTTATGTGTTCACATGGGTATGGGACTATGTGTTCACATACTGGATTTGAGATGAGTCGATAAGATTTGATTGAGACCGCGAGAACGGTGATATGGCAGGATTCGTACTTGAGATACGTCCTGATGTTATAGCGGATCTTGGTACGACGATACATGTGAATAGTGTTATACATTGAATGGTTGACATGTGATCGTGATATGAGATGAGATATGTTAAGATATTCATAATAGGTCGCACTAAGCGATGTATACCTCTTTATGACGATATATGATGATGATATCAGTTTGTATGAGGCTGTAGATCAGCAATCAGATCATGATTATATTGATGATATTGGTATTGTACTAGACGTAGATCAGTACCCGGATTATGATCTTGATAAAGAGGATACCATATGAATAATATGATGAATGTGATATTGACCGTACCCAGATTTGGGATACCGTACGACGGATTTACGTACGAGCTATCTATTGATATTTGATCCGCACTCTTGACTTGGGAATAACTGATTATAGATATGGTATCGGATGTGATATTATCGAGGCGGGATCACCGACTAATATATATGTATATATATGTATCGACTCAGATGTTAGGCGGTTTCCTTACCTTCAGTTAGCCTGTTAGCTCAGCCCTATAGTTTAGTGTAGCTGTATGACTCTTATGACATTAAATGCAGTTTAGCTATCATTGTGTTTAGTATTCAGCTCCCGCACATTATTATTGTTGCTCCGCATCACATACTTATTGTGATTCATATTCCATTATTGATATCATGCTGTTAGGACACCAGCACCATTACCGATGATGCGTATGTACCACGTACACTTATTTGCCGGCTCACACACATCTTCATCGGTAATTGCCATATCACGAACACTCTAGAAAATACTGTTTTATTGATATAGTTGTTAGCTAATATTTTAGACATGACATTAGTGTACTTGACTTATATGCCAGTTTAGACATTGTAGTTATTACTTGTCACTCCATGCATACTGTTATTCATTGTTATGCCGCATTCATGGATTTTTATGCCTATATTCACTATTTACATGCTATTGAGGATTTGGATTCGGATTTCCATGAGATTTTCTAGATTTGGGGGAAAACCGCAAAACTTATATAAACTTCTTTTCTCTCTTTTTAAATAAAAAGTGCGGTTTTTCCATGATGTATGAGTCGTCCACCATGAGTTTGCTGATGGATTTCGAGACCCGATTCGAGAAGTTGGATGAACCGTGTCAGGTACATGGTGGATCCGGTAAGGTACCCGGGGCAAGAAGATCGTGTTGCTGACGTTGAGCCTGGCAGGGGAGCACTACCTACCGGTGATATTACCCGACGCGTTGGATATCCAAAGGATACCGTCGTGGTCTTGAGATTGATGGTAGGGGCCGGTCTGGACTGACGGCGCCCTGGATAGTGAGATTGAGACATACAGAGATATTTGAGATATTGAGGTACAGAGATTGCGACACAGAGATATCGAGATATTTGGATATTTGTTTTGTGTCGATGCTAGGCACTGTTTATGCTGATTTCATTTATGATACCTCGTTTTTTTAAAAAGATACAGAAATCTCACTAATTTATGGAAACAGTTTTCTTCAGTACATGCATTCTGTTTCATGCATTCATACATCATCCATATGATATATTGCTACCTGAGGCACTGACACGGGCACATGGGATTACACTCGGATTAGATATTTACCCTAGCCTTTGTTATAGGCAGCATGTTATATATATTTGAGGATATATTATGATCTTATGACCTAGGATTGCGTTGTTCATGCGATTTCTGTTCGTAGATGTTTTTCTACTCACGAGTTGGCAACTCACCCCCGTTGTGCCACAGTTTCTTGCAGGTTTTGCCGTACAGCTTTCATTACGGCTTTGCTGGCACTGCTTCTTTCGGGTGACTTGCTAGTAGGTGAGTTTATTGGTATCGTACCCATCATATTACCTTGTATAATATTATTCAGTTGTATCTAGTAAATTCCATCAACTAAACATGTATTTTTTTCAGAGATGGCGACCAGTGATGTTTATTCTTTCGACCTTAGAGTCGCGTGTTGTATTTCTATGGATTTCTTGTTGTTTTGAGTTTTCTTTGAGTTTTGACCCTCGCCCTTGGCGTTGTATATTATTTTGCTTGTGTCGTTGTGACCGTCGATTGACGAAGAGCTAGCTCCCGCTTGGGGATGCCTTTTTATTCATGTCGTATACTATTCATGTTGTATCCCGTTTGGGGGCCAGTATTTACAAAGGAGCTCTGCCGAAATTTTCAGAAAATACTTGATGTTTTTAAAATGCATAATTCGGCTTATGCTATTAAAACTACTTGTTTTAAGTTGGTTTTTCTTTCACTCTACTACTTTTCTTGGTTTGGATTTCTGGGTTTTCGGCTTACTTAGATTACGTACGCCTCGAGACGTTTCGTAGTTTAAGTGTCGGTCATGTTCCGTACTTTCGGGACGTGACAAAGTTGGTATCAGAGCGTTAGGTTCTACTTTCGGAGCGTAGGATGACCCTTGGTTAATGGAATAGGTAGCTTGAGTAGAGTGACGTATCGTACGTATGTTCCGCGGCATATTTACGATACGCTACTCCACTTAAGAAGCCTTAGAATGTACCTTTCTTTGCTCAGTATTATATTCATTCATGATCTAGCCTCATCGGTACCGGTTATGGTTTTGTTGCCACGATTACGGGCAGGGAGAGCTACGACTAGAGTTGCGGTCAGCACGAGCTCGTCACGAAACGAGGACTGACCAGAGCATAATTCCGGCGACACATGATTGCGGAGATGTGTCTTTTTATTGTGTTTTCACGCCACGAGCGTTTGATGGATCGCTGTATGAGATTTCTCAGACGTGCAGAGCGGCACCAGAGGATTGAGCCACTGATAGAGGCCAACCAGATTTTGATGACCGTTGATGTATTGCTTATTCATGATGATTAAGGCACGGTTCAGCGTGCAGACGAGTGAGCCAGTTATTGCTGCTTACGACGAGATATCGCCCCAGGTGTTGGAGCTATTGCAGTACGAGTTGTACTAAGAGATGATAGAAGGTCGCTAGTCACCGAGGATGAATGACTAGGACATGTGGTTCGTCCACTGCCCCGATGCGAGGTCATCAGATAGATTGATTCCAACTAGAGACGACTTCATGCGGAGACGTTGAGAGTCGACAGAGATGATCGAGTGTCAGAAACCTATTATTCCATGTTTAAAGTATTCGGAAGAGCATGCAGGCAATTCTATGGACCCTCTAGAAGAATGAAACCCTAACTCGACTTAATGACCGTGTGAAAGCCTTTGAACCTTAGGGTTTGCGGCAGTTCCGCGGCGCCATTAGTGAGGCTTGGGTTTGCCTTTCTACGGCTAGACCACCGATGCTGTGGTATGTACTCGATACTATTAAACTGTACCCAAGATGTTGAGCTCTTGGGGGGTTATGAGGTTTTGACAAATCGATCGGATGGCTCGACTTTATTCGGATGCTAGGTGGTGAGATGCATTTCTTGGGAGACTCCAGATACGAGGATAGCCGTTGGAGCTCAGTCCATGCAGCCACGACGAGACGAGTCCGGAGCAGTCGACATTAGAGAAAGTGGAGTAAGAGGTTCGTGCAAGATCTGGATAAGATGACGTTCCACTCCGCCGACATCAGAGATGCGATACGCATGCCGAGGCATCGTACTTGGATATACCTTCCAGAAAGAGTCGCGATGAGTAAAGGCATAAGAAAGATTAGACTACGGATAATCCTCTCCATGAGTATACTTACGGTTACTTAGTATCCTAGATTCCTATTAGCTAGGTAAACATATTTAGTATTTTTATAAACCTAGTACCCTAGTACTATGGTTGTGGGGGTGCTATACGTCATCCATCCAATTTCTCCCGTAGATATACATCTACTCATCTATTATCCTCACTCCAGCCGAGTCGATTAACGCCTTGTTCTGTTTCGTCGCCCCGTAGTCCACACAAAGGTACCTACAATTCAATGCATATCGTAATAAAATCAAAATCAAATCTGAAAACCGATACGACAAGCGAAACGCACATAGGTTAGAACTTATGGTCCACGCATGTAAAAACAACCAAACAACTCCCGACGTTGACGTACAAACATCAAACGACCGAGTCAAAACTCAAATATCAAAACCCAAGTTTTCAAAAGATACAAAACGAAATCTGAAACTTAGTAAAACACTCCCAGATTTTACCCAAGATGAAATTAGGACATTCTGTACATTGGATAGGCCTAGATACTGGATGATTGAGCTATAGACCAATAACCAAACCCTAACCCCATGACTAGGCCACAAATTGCGGCCATAAGAATTATTTTGGCGGCCAAAAGGGGAAGTTGGGGTCTCGGGCTTCTAGGGTAGCTTCCTAACGGCCTGCACATCCTACTATGTTTGAAATATATTTTTCAGAACCCTCGAGTTATTCCAGATTCCATTAGAACACCACAATTCAACAAAAACCCGATATCGGAAAAATTCAAAGTTCGTGTTTGAGACTTCTAAACTCACTTGGACCAGGGATTCTATCATTAAAGGCTAGTGGTCACTCTCTAAACTCTCTATTATATTACTACTACTCATTTAAACCATCAAAGATCATCCTAGAATTTTCCAAGATCACAAAGCTAAGCCTTTTTAACTCTAAACTAACACTTAGGAAACTTAAAACTTGAAGGAAGGTGAAGGTTTTACCTCATAGAGCAACTCAAGAAAATTCCTAGTGTTGGATATATGTATGCCCTAGAAGCCATTATTTGATAGTGGATGTATCATTACATGTTATATATATTCAGAGGACATTCTTGCTTGACATGATAGTATGTTATCTGGTTACTCTTTATCCTGACATGTTCACTTGATCATGCTTTAATTCATTTGGTACATGTTGATAAAGCCCTGAGGATATTTGCTTGACTACTGTGATTATAATGCAGATCATACTAGTAGGACGTGTGTAGTTTATAAGAATATCCTGAAATGTCCCTAGTCGTGGGTGTATCGAGACGGGGCATCGATATTCCAGAGTAGACTAGCGTATACGATTCTTGACCCATGTGATGGGCGATGGATGATCCCATATCCATTGGTGTTTGACACCAAGATTGTATACGAGTGCTCAGTGGAGACTGGGTACACTGGACGGAATCGCTAAGAACTCTTATGTGGTATTATATCTATCGTCGGATAGCAGTTCCCAGGTGACATTGGTATAGGTTAGTCTGTAGACCCGAGATCTTCATAGAGTCTTGTGTGTTCTCCCATTGTGCTTTAATTTCCACCCTACCACGGCTCTACTGAGTCGTGCAAACAGGTGGCTTTTGGGTACAGTCCTGAGACACATAGAGGCAATGAGCGATAGGAAGGGTTTCGTCTCTCCCGGTATTGGGCGTCGATATTGCGCTGTACTCGATTGGCTATATTAGCAAGTCCCTAGCCAGGATTGATGAGATTTACTGATAGGTGTTATCAGTAGTTTCTCGATATGTTATAGGCCATACATCGGCATGACTTATTGAGTTATTGGGGTCGATAATTCCATCCCTAGACTTGATATGCAGCATATCTGACGAAGAGACCGGACTGTACGGTAAGTGTTGCCGGTTGGCTTGACAGGAGTTCTGGCAGGTTCGCTTGTTTTTCTTCTGCTCGCTTGATACCCGGGCTGCCGTTACGTTTAGCTGACGCTTGCGGCTTGTGGGTGTTTGATATGATCATCACCTACTGCCGGCGTATTGACGAGTCTTAGAGTCCCACAAAGGGGTTACCTAGCTCAGGCGAAATGATATGGGGTGCATATGGTGATATGTGCGGGTACTTGATTAAATGCGTGTATATGATACCGCATTATAATCTGCCATTTTCTGTTGGTCGGGTCGTATGAGATATGACCGGTTTATTAAATCAATTGTTGATTTAATATTAATGACCATTAGCCATTTTACTTATAACCTTTTCTTTATTTATTGTATGCATGAATGTATGTATGTATATATGTTGATATAAATGCACACATGCAAGCATACATGTGTCATGGTTGTTGATACATTCGAGATAGCTATACAAGACTCATTTGGTAAAGATATTTATATATTTTGATTATTGATTAAAGATAATTAGGATTAAATCATGGTGGGTTTTCTTCTACACACTTCTTGAGTCAATCATTACTCAAACCATGGTTTACTCTATAATTCATTTTTAACTCACTAACAAAATATCTAGATATTTTTAAACCGTGGTTTGTGAGTGAGTGTGACTCCCTCATATATTCATTTTTCATTCTATTTTTTGGCATAACAATTATCTTGAGCTTGAATAGTCATTTCCTTCTTCTTCTTCCTCAAAAGCTTACTACCTCTTCTAAAGTAAGTGAAGGAAATAAATTTAAGTGAGACCCAAACTCACATCACCAATCTACACTAGTTTAGCCCACTAGTTTAGGTTATTTGCATCAATTCTACTTTGTTCCTGTGAAGCAAGGAGCTTGAGCCAAGGTACTCCGCGGTGGATCATCGTGGACAATGAAGGACTCAAGCGGACCCGTCCAAACACCGAGTTGATCCAAGGAGCCTAAGGAGGAAGTCTGCAAAAGTTGTATTACTATCCTCTTAGTGTTAGACGCTAGATCTAGTATGAGATACTTTGTTTGTTACCCTAAATTTCTAGTTTGATCCTAAGTTAGTTTGCTTAGCACCCTAAAATTTTAATTGTAGCATGTTTGATGCAAGACAAACCCTTGTGTGGTGCTAGGTAAACCCAACACCTAAATAGTCCAAAGTGCTCAAAACTCCAACTTGATCTAACCATGGTGTGTAGGAGGAGGTGGGGATCAATTTTGTGAAGGAAACATGGGATTTTGAGATGGTTTTTTGTAGTGGTGCATGGTGGTAGTGAGGGTGGAGGAAGAGGTGATGAAAAAGAATGAGGAGAAGAGAAACGAGAAGATGAAGAAGGAATGTGTGAAGGGTGTCCATGGTTGAAGGCAACCATACTCTCTCTCTCTCTCTCTCTCTCTCTCTCTCTTCATAAATCATGGTCAAATCTATGCCCCCTCTCATTATTCTTTTTCTTTTCTTTTCTTTTTCCTTTTCTTAAAACAAAATATTGCAAAATAAAATCTAAATACAACATGTCACAAGATGTCATGCACACTCAAATACATGGTTAACAAAAATGGATTTGGCATAATGAATAATTAATAATATACTAATCAAGATTAACATGAACTTGCATATAAATAATTGTATACTAATTTATAAAATGCCCAAATCAATCAAATGCATTTCATAAATAATAATTCACATTAATTTCCAAATATTTTCCAAAATATAGTTATATAATTATACCATTTCATTAAAACTAATTTTCATATCTTTATAATATTCACAAAATTTATTATTTTATTATTTAAATTCCAAAAATAATATTTTCTATTTTTTGAAATGTTACAAGGTTTTAGTTGGGTACAGTTCCGAGCTAAAGGTAGTGAGTTATTGTTGGGGACTCGTCTCACCCAGTATAAAGAGTCGATATCGCGCTGTGTTCGGTTGGCCAACACCAAAAATCCCTGGGCAGGGCTGTTGAGAATTTCTGATATTTAGATCAATAGATTCTCGGATGGTTTTGAGCCGCATTGGCATGACTTGTCAGGTTATTAGGGGTCTGACATTTTCCACCCCTCGACCCAGCATGCGATACTCTTAAATGAACAGCCCAGACTGTACGGAGATTGTCACGGACATGCTCAGTAGGGGTTCAGATGAGTTTTCTCGTCGGCCTTCTTTTCGACAGGTTCCTAAATAGTCGTTACGTACAGCTAGTGCCACTGACTCGTTTGTGGTTAAACTCACTACCAGCGTACCATCGAGTCTTTAGAGTCCCAAACGGACGGTTTTCCCGATTCAGGCGAAACGATGTAAAGGCCGTATGGTTATACGTGCAGGGTTCCAATCATATACGTGTACTGTTAGTGTATATGCCCTAGAGGCCATTACTGTATCATACTAGTTTGTATATTACTTAATGGATGCTTGGGATATTCACCTTGTATATACAATCTTGCTCAAAATAGTAGTATGCTACTTGGTTTGTTTCTACTTCAATGTGTACTTGTGTTTATTTCAGTATATCACTTATACGCATTAGTGGAGCCCTTAGGATCTTTGCTTGATTACCAGCGTTGTGATGGCAGTCACACTAGTGGGGGCTGGGTAATCTATAAGCACATCCTTATACAGGTCCCTAG
This sequence comes from Agapanthus africanus, assembly GCA_030015575.1. Lineage (NCBI taxonomy): Eukaryota > Viridiplantae > Streptophyta > Magnoliopsida > Asparagales > Amaryllidaceae > Agapanthus > Agapanthus africanus. The sequence continues at coordinate 312,695,745 of JASDDO010000018.1, read as the reverse complement.
TCGCAGGACTATCGAGACAGGGCATCGATACTCCGGAGTAGACTAGCGTATGCGCTTCTCATCCCAGTGTGGGAGATGGTCTGTCCCACAGCCATCAGTACGTCGTACTGGAGATAGTATACGGGTGCTCGTTGGGTTACGAGTACACTGGACAGGACTCGTCGGGAACTGACAGGTTGGTATTATACCTATCGTCAGTTATCAGTTCCCAGGTGACATGAGTACAGCTTAGTCCGCTGACTTGACACTGGCACTTCGCCTCAAGTGTGTTCCCACTGCACTTTGATCACTACCCTACCACGGCTCAAAGGAGTCGTGCAAACGGGTGGTGGTTGGGTGCAGTCCCGAAGCACTTGGAGGCAGTGACGGTTAGACAGGATTCGTCTCTCCCGGTATTGGGGGTTGACATCGCGCTGTGTCTAGGAGAGCCATTACACGAGTAGTCCCTGGCCAGGGCAAACGAGATGTACTGGTAGGTTTCCAGTGTTATCTCAGGGTGTTTTGGGCTTCGCTCCGGCACGACTTGTACCGCTATTGGGGGACTGACGATTACCACCCCCTAGGCCCGCCATGCGATGTATCAGACGAACAGACCGGACTGTACGGAGACTGTCACATTCAGACTCAGTAGGAGTTCAGATGGGGTTTCACCTCGTCAGCCTTCTTGTCGACATCTACCTGGGGACCGTTATGCACAGCTAGTGCCGCTTGCGGTCTGTGGTTAAACCCACTGCCAGCGTAGTGTCGAGTCTTTAGAGTCCCACACAGAGGGTATTCGCCTCTGGGCAAAACAGAGTAGAGGTCGCATGGTTTTGCGACAGGGTTCGTTCTCATCCGCGCACTTGTGCACGTTTGGAGTCCGGACGGATTATACTGGCAGGCTCTGGTTTGAGCCAGATACTGGTATATATATTTGGGGTTGCTTTTATATCTTGGTATTCTTGTTCCTCGGAACGAGAATGCAGGTGTGTATGCACAGTTGCTTGAGGCGGAGGATGAGGTATTTCATTAGGGTTTCGGAACGGGTGCGTATGCACAGTTGACAGTTATCTTTTTCCAAACCCTAATGGATTTATGGATTATCTATTTATAATAGTAATTAAATGAGAATTTTGTTATGGTTGATTTTGTTGACTTGTTGACCATTGTTGACTTGTTGACCATGGTTGAAAGTTGACCACCATCATGCTTCAAAAGTCTTCCTTGATTTATGCTTACATTTTTAAATGAAGCATGGTTGTGGTCATTCCAAATTGCCATCAACTATTCTCATTTTCAATTATTATTATTAGATAATTCTTTTCTTTTGCATTATGGTTGCAAGAAAGAAAAAAGATAGCTCATTCTATCATTCTCATTCTCTCTCCTCTCTTCATCTTCTTCTTCCTCTAGCAAAGAGAAACCTTCTCATGAGTTGAGAATCATTCTCTTTAAAAACAAAAGCAACCCTTAGACACTCTCTCTACTCACTCTAGGATCAAGGGTTTAGCAAACCGGCGATTCTAGTTCACTCCAAGTTCGAGAAAGAGCCCAAAGGTCGAGCCTTCGAGGTGGATCCATCTTCGACGGAAGAAGGCGACAAGAGAAGAGAACCATCAACCTCCACAAAGTTTGAAGAAGAAGGAGTTCAAGTTTAGGTATAACCATCTCTATCCGAGTAGCTAAATCTCTTTAGCTTAGTTTGCTAGTTTTAGTTTAGGTAACGATCCCGACCTAGTTTAGTCCATGTTGCCTCTTGCGATAAAAATTTGATTTTTATACCGTTTCCGCCTCCCCGTAAGAACCGGGGGTCGCAACGTGGACTTACAGTGGTATCAGAGCCTAACTAAACTTAAACTAGCTTAGTAGTGAAGTGTAACGAAGTTCGGAACCGAAAAAAATCACAAAACCGGATAATCACAAAAACTGAGTTTCTGTTGAAATTTTTTCTGCTCAAAATAAAAAACTTTACACTTGTAAATTCGGCTCAGGGTTTTTTGTGAACACCCAAGAAAAACGATACAGTGATTCGCCTAAAGTGCCGCGCTTCCGCCGCGTGATCCTTCTTAGCCGCCGCGGAACCGCCGCGACTTGGTGTCTTCTCTGCATCGTTTTTCGTGCAGTGTGTTTGTGTGTTGGTTTTGGGATTTTTGAAATATATTATATGTGCCCAGATTTTGCAGAAAAGAAATTTCCTTTTGGGGTCCTATAATTCCGTATTTTTTTCCGAACTTCACTACACTTTGACTATGATGGTTATATCTGTGATGTTTGCATGTATTGAACGTCGGCTAATCGCTATAAGACGATTAGTCGGGGTTATACATGATCTGTAATGTGCTGGAATGTGTATATAAATATGTTGGATTGTCGCGGGTGAATAGCCGGGGGTTGTGAGACGAGAGTTTTCTTTTCTTGCAATTCATTGTAAATGTAAATTGATGTAATTATATTATTTGTTTGGCCGCACAACCGGGTCGGGGTTGTAGCCGTCATTGTATAATTCTTTTTACTGTTTTTGCTCCTAGGATAGACCCATGGAGGGGTGCACAAACTACCGAGGACTTGGCGGGTAGTTTGCCGCACCCGTAGGGGTCTTGGGTGGGGATTTGGCTATTCACCGCGACCGTGTTATCTGTTTTTGTTACAGGCTCGTACAAATTACAGATTGCTAGCATATCCAATGTATTTATCTGTGATCTGAAATGTCTATCATTGCTTTCTATTTAGGCGTTGCTTATGTTTTACAAACGCGCTAGCCCAGCCCCCGCTCTGTCGTTAGTTAAGTAACCTAACGGGTAATGACGGGGCCCCGTGGCGAATGCGAATGGCATAAGCGTACGTCATATTTTGGTTGTTTTCTGCAATGGTAGGATTAAATGATGGGACGCATTAAAAGTACTAATGCAAGAATATCACGCATTAAAAGAACTAATGCAAGAAAATAAACCAAGTTTAAGTCGATGGAACACTTTCGAAAAACCACTCGGTTCTTTTCAAAACTAACTTTTAAATGCGGAGCTTGAGCCACTCCTTCTAAAAGCTATCTCGTTCCATCGATTATATCAAGTTCACTACGTTCACGGTTTCGCCAATACCATCCGTAGCCCTCCATCATTTCAGTTAAATATTCGGTAGTATTCAAGCTATGTATTTTGACCTCACGCCAAGGCATAGTGATTGGTAGCTGCCGGATATTTATCTGTTGCATAGATAGAATGCGTTGGTTTGAGACAGTCGTACTGCCATTTTGGCCTACGTCAAGGGTATGTACGGGTGGAATTAACCTGGATAATGATGGGACGAACTTGACATGTGACTTATGACATTTTGACCTCACGCCAAGGTCATAAGAGCATGGGGCAAAAATCCACATCGGGAGTTTCATAAGTACTGAAACTTGCTAGATTTGCATACCATTTGGAGTGTGATGATTATGGTAGGATTCCTTCATTTTCGTCACGCAATGATATTTGGATCCCGATCCTACTGTGAGTATATGCTACTCCTCGGGAAATTTCTCACTTAACGATCAATGCTATAAACCTAGTAGGTGCCTAGAAAGGTGTTAGCGGGGTTACGCCCCCAGGGAAAAGAGGTTCTTTAATTAAGGAACTTCGCGAAAGCGTTGGAAAACCTCCCTCGAAGTACCGACACTGGCCTGGCTGAACGGTTAAGCAAGTATTGTACGGTGGGATTGATCCTGACTAATTCTTCCTTTATGGTTTGAGGAGGGATTCGAGAAACAGTGGGAGCCATCCTGTTTAGACAAACTAAAAACCACTCTAAACTTACAAGAGCATCATGCTGAGTGTTTCTTCTTCTCTCTCCTAATTGCAGCGACCAATCAACATGACTGGACTTAAGTTACTCCTAGATAAAAACAAACTGACAGGGCCAAACTACAAAGATTGGCTCAGGAATGTCAAGATAGCAATCACTTATGACAAGCTGGGGTATCTTCTTACCACCAAAGCTCCCCCTGTCCCTGGTCCAACTTCCAATGTCGCGGATAAGGAAATCCGCAAGACTTGGGAGATTGATAGCGCGAAGGCCAAGTGCCTCCTGCTTGCCTCGATGGACAACGAACATCAGAGGAGGCATGAGAATATGGACATGGAGTCCATATTGCTCCATACAAAAGAACTGTATGGAGAGCAATCACGTATCGCAAGATACGAAGCGTCGAAAAAGTTGTTTTCGACAAAGATGGCCGTCGGATCATCAGTAGCCGAGCACGTGCTAAAGATGATCGGCTACATTGAGGAGCTCGCTGACCTAGGGATCACATTGGAGAGTGAACTATATACGGATATAGTTCTCCAGTCCCTTCCTTCCACTTACGCCCAGTTTATACTGAACTTCAACCTACAAGAAAAAGAGGTTGAACTATCAGAGCTCCTCAACATGCTGAGGAGCGCAGAGGGCACCCTACAGAAAAGTAGGGATACATCCACTTTGTTTGTAGGAGGATCATCTTCTTCTAGGTCCAAGGCGAAAGCCAAGGGAAAGAAGAAGAAGGCCCCCGCCAAACCAAGGGGCGGTGTTAGTAAAGTGGATACGAAGGGAAAAGGTAAAGCAACAAAGATAGCGGGGAAGCTTGTGGATAAGGAAGAATGCTTCTTTTGTCATAAGAAAGGACACTGGAAGAATGATTGCAGGGCCTGGAAGGCCAGAACACAGGAATTGAAGCAGGTTGCAGCTTCAGCTTCAGGTGTGTATGTTATTGAAAACTGTCTTTCAATAAACTCTACTTCCTGGGTATTGGATACCGGATCAGGATCTCATATCTGTAATTCTTTGCAGGCGTTGAGAAACCGTAGGGATTTGAAGGCAGGTGACATGACCCTCAGAGTTGCGAACGGAGCTAGCATGGATGCTAAAGCCGTGGGGGACTATCACCTGGGAATGTCAGATGGACATGTTTTGGTTTTGCGTAATTGCTTTTTTGTACCCAACGCAACTTGTAATATCATTTCTGTATCTTTAGTTTCTAAAGAAGGTTATGAATTTGCGTTTGTAAGTAATGTTGTAAACATTCACCTTAATCAAGTATTGATTGGGTCAGGTACTCTGAGTAATGGTATATACGTGTTAAACCAACCACAGATTTTCAACGTTCAGAATACACACAAAAGAAAGTCTCCAGAAATAAATCAGACTTTCTTATGGCATTGTAGATTGGGTCACATCAATGAGAGAAGGTTGACGAAGTTACATACAGAAGGGTATTTGAATGCGTTCGAATATCAATCGTATGCCACTTGTCAATCCTGTCTCAAGGGAAAGATGACAAAGACTCCGTTTACTGGACATGGAGTAAGAGCGAGCGAGCTCTTGGGACTCGTACACAGTGACGTGTGCGGTCCAATGTCTACACATGCCCGAAGCGGACATTCTTACTTCATTACTTTTACGGATGACTTCTCAAGGTACGGTTATGTCTTCTTAATGAAACATAAGTCCGAGGCCTTTGGAAAATTCCAGGAGTATAAGAATGAAGTAGAGAAACAGACCGGCAAAAGTATTAAGATTCTAAGATCGGATCGAGGTGGAGAATACTTAAGTGCCGAATTCCTGGACTATTTAAAAGAGAACGGAATTCTCTCTCAGCTTACTCCTCCTTACACCCCGCAACATAACGGTGTATCGGAGAGACGGAACCGCACCCTATTGGATATGGTGCGGTCCATGATGAGTAACGCTGAGTTACCGCGATCATTCTGGGGGTATGCGCTAGAATCAGCTGCGTACCTTTTGAACCGAGTTCCGACTAAGACTGTGCCTTCCACACCATATGAAATGTGGAGTGGGAAGAAACCCTATCTTCAATATCTGAAGGTCTGGGGATGTCCGGCTTTTGTCAAAAAGCAGCATGTGGACAAGCTCGAGGCACGCTCAGTACTGTGCAAGTTTGTGGGATACCCAAAGAACACCAGGGGGTATCTTTTCTACTACGCAGAGGAACAAAAAGTCCTTGTTTCTCGTAATGCCCACTTTCTAGAACACCAGTTCTTGGAAAAGGAGATTAGTGGGAGCGCAGTAGAACTGGAAGAAATTCCAGAACCACAGACTATTACTGAAAGGTTAGTGGAACCAGAGGGTTCAACAGAACAGGACATTCCTACACCGCTCCGCAGGAGTAGTAGGCAGTCTCATCCGCCCGAGAGATACTACGGTTTTCTCATAGACGGGGATAGAGAGGATTGCATCATAGATTATGATGAGCCTACTAGCTTCCAGCAGGCCGTTCAGAGCGTTGACTCAGTGAAATGGCTGGATGCAATGCGGACCGAAATGGAGTCCATGTACACCAACAAGGTATGGACGTTGGACATTGCTCCAGACGGGGTAAAACCCGTAGGATGCAAGTGGATCTTCAAAAGGAAGATTGGTGTAGATGGACAGGTTGAGACCTATAAAGCTAGGCTGGTAGCAAAGGGTTTTCGTCAAAGACCTGGCTTGGACTACGACGAAACCTTTTCTCCGGTAGCCATGCTGAAATCCATTCGGATCCTTCTTGCCATTGCTGCCTTCCACGATTATGAGATCTGGCAAATGGACGTAAAGACAGCTTTTCTAAATGGAAATTTAGAGGAGTGTGTCTATATGGATCAGCCAGAGGGTTTCATTCAGAGTGGGAGCAGCGGAAAGGTGTGCAAGTTGCTTAAGTCCATCTATGGACTAAAGCAGACATCGCGGAGTTGGAACATCTGTTTTGATGAGACAGTCAAAGAATTTGGCTTTATCAAAAATCCAGATGAACCATGCATCTATAGTAGATTTGTAGCGAGAACTGTAGTATTCCTCGTTTTATACGTGGATGACATTCTCTTGATAGGAAATGACATTCCTATGCTACAATCTGTCAAGGGGTTCTTGTCACAAAGGTTCTCCATGAAAGACCTGGGTGATACCTCATACATCCTGGGGATCCGGATCCATCGTGATAGATCCAAGAGGATATTGGGACTTTCTCAGTCCAGGTACATCGACACCATAGTGAAAAGATTCAGTATGGAAGATTCCAAGCGCGGTAACCTACCGGCTTGTCACGGGATCACCCTCTCTAAAGAGATGTCTCCCAAGACTGATTTGGAGAGGGATCGCATGTCTATTATACCCTACGCTTCTGCGGTAGGCTCTATAATGTATGCGATGTTGTGTACCAGACCGGATGTAGCTTATGCACTGAGTGTGGTAAGCCGGTATCAGTCTAACCCTGGGGAGAAACACTGGATAGCAGTAAAGAACATTCTCAAGTACCTGAGGAGGACTAAGGAGATGTTCTTGGTGTATGGCGGAAAAGACCTCCAGATCGAGGCCTTTGCTGACTCCAGCTTCCAGAGTGACAAGGATGATTCCAAGTCCATGTCGGGTTTTGTCTTCACCCTCAATGGAGGGGCGGTGTGTTGGAAGAGTTCCAAACAGGAAACCGTTGCAGACTCGACGATGGAAGCGGAATACATCGCTGCATCTGATGCCGCAAAAGAAGCTGTCTGGATGAGGAAGTTCTTGAAAGAACTTCAGGTGGTTCCGTCCATTGTTGACCCAATACCTCTGTATTGCGACAACAACGGGGCTATAGCTTTAGCGAAGGAACCCAGGTCCCATCAGAGATCCAGGCACATCTTGAGGCGGTATCACCTGATCAGGGAGATCGTGGATCGCAAGGAGATCGAGGTTCGGAGGGTTGCTTCAGAAGAGAACACTGCAGATCCATTCACCAAGGCCTTGCCCCAGACTCAGTTCGAGCGGCTGATCGAGATGATAGGTCTTCGATACGCCAGTACATGGCCTTAGTGCAAGTGGGAGATTGTTAGTGTATATGCCCTAGAGGCCATTACTGTATCATACTAGTTTGTATATTACTTAATGGATGCTTGGGATATTCACCTTGTATATACAATCTTGCTCAAAATAGTAGTATGCTACTTGGTTTGTTTCTACTTCAATGTGTACTTGTGTTTATTTCAGTATATCACTTATACGCATTAGTGGAGCCCTTAGGATCTTTGCTTGATTACCAGCGTTGTGATGGCAGTCACACTAGTGGGGGCTGGGTAATCTATAAGCACATCCTTATACAGGTCCCTAGTCGCAGGACTATCGAGACAGGGCATCGATACTCCGGAGTAGACTAGCGTATGCGCTTCTCATCCCAGTGTGGGAGATGGTCTGTCCCACAGCCATCAGTACGTCGTACTGGAGATAGTATACGGGTGCTCGTTGGGTTACGAGTACACTGGACAGGACTCGTCGGGAACTGACAGGTTGGTATTATACCTATCGTCAGTTATCAGTTCCCAGGTGACATGAGTACAGCTTAGTCCGCTGACTTGACACTGGCACTTCGCCTCAAGTGTGTTCCCACTGCACTTTGATCACTACCCTACCACGGCTCAAAGGAGTCGTGCAAACGGGTGGTGGTTGGGTGCAGTCCCGAAGCACTTGGAGGCAGTGACGGTTAGACAGGATTCGTCTCTCCCGGTATTGGGGGTTGACATCGCGCTGTGTCTAGGAGAGCCATTACACGAGTAGTCCCTGGCCAGGGCAAACGAGATGTACTGGTAGGTTTCCAGTGTTATCTCAGGGTGTTTTGGGCTTAGCTCCGGCACGACTTGTACCGCTATTGGGGGACTGACGATTACCACCCCCTAGGCCCGCCATGCGATGTATCAGACGAACAGACCGGACTGTACGGAGACTGTCACATTCAGACTCAGTAGGAGTTCAGATGGGGTTTCACCTCGTCAGCCTTCTTGTCGACATCTACCTGGGGACCGTTATGCACAGCTAGTGCCGCTTGCGGTCTGTGGTTAAACCCACTGCCAGCGTAGTGTCGAGTCTTTAGAGTCCCACACAGAGGGTATTCGCCTCTGGGCAAAACAGAGTAGAGGTCGCATGGTTTTGCGACAGGGTTCGTTCTCATCCGCGCACTTGTGCACGTTTGGAGTCCGGACGGATTATACTGGCAGGCTCTGGTTTGAGCCAGATACTGGTATATATATTTGGGGTTGCTTTTATATCTTGGTATTCTTGTTCCTCGGAACGAGAATGCAGGTGTGTATGCACAGTTGCTTGAGGCGGAGGATGAGGTATTTCATTAGGGTTTCGGAACGGGTGCGTATGCACAGTTGACAGTTATCTTTTTCCAAACCCTAATGGATTTATGGATTATCTATTTATAATAGTAATTAAATGAGAATTTTGTTATGGTTGATTTTGTTGACTTGTTGACCATTGTTGACTTGTTGACCATGGTTGAAAGTTGACCACCATCATGCTTCAAAAGTCTTCCTTGATTTATGCTTACATTTTTAAATGAAGCATGGTTGTGGTCATTCCAAATTGCCATCAACTATTCTCATTTTCAATTATTATTATTAGATAATTCTTTTCTTTTGCATTATGGTTGCAAGAAAGAAAAAAGATAGCTCATTCTATCATTCTCATTCTCTCTCCTCTCTTCATCTTCTTCTTCCTCTAGCAAAGAGAAACCTTCTCATGAGTTGAGAATCATTCTCTTTAAAAACAAAAGCAACCCTTAGACACTCTCTCTACTCACTCTAGGATCAAGGGTTTAGCAAGCCGGCGATTCTAGTTCACTCCAAGTTCGAGAAAGAGCCCAAAGGTCGAGCCTTCGAGGTGGATCCATCTTCGACGGAAGAAGGCGACAAGAGAAGAGAACCATCAACCTCCACAAAGTTTGAAGAAGAAGGAGTTCAAGTTTAGGTATAACCATCTCTATCCGAGTAGCTAAATCTCTTTAGCTTAGTTTGCTAGTTTTAGTTTAGGTAACGATCCCGACCTAGTTTAGTCCATGTTGCCTCTTGCGATAAAAATTTGATTTTTATACCGTTTCCGCCTCCCCGTAAGAACCGGGGGTCGCAACGTGGACTTACATGTACTGGCTACACGGATTTATGTTTGGACGATTAATACTAACGGGCTCAGGATTAAGCTGCATTATTGAATCAAGTATTAATTTAATAATGATCTAGTATTATATTATTGGATTATTTTATCACTTGGTATTCGTATTTTTTGTAGTACGAATACGGGTATTTATATACGGTATAGGTATTCTTGTATTTATACTAGAATGCCTCTAGAAAAGGACACCTCATTATGTGTTTTTCTATTTATTGCAAATAGAAAATGAGGTGGAGAGGTAAGGTGTTTTTAAGCATGGTGAGGGGCATGGCTATTAGTTTTATTTATTCATTTGTGAATACTATTCAAGTATGGCTAGTATTTTTTATTGAAAAATAAAAATGCATGATAGTTTTTCGTTTAGCCATTATTCTCTAATTCTCACTTAGCCATTCTCTCTCCTCTCTTGAGTTTTTTTCTTCCTCAAACCCTAACCCCTCTGATGAGTTGAGAATCATAGGGTATTTAAGATAAACTACTCCAAGTAACACTCTCTATATCTTCTAAACTATCTAGATTAGCAAACTAAGTCTTTTAGTCACCTCCTTTTTGAGGTTCAAGCTTGAACCACAAACTCTCGGGTGGATCGTCTTTGACGTAAGGAGACTGACGACCAAGCCCGATCCAGGACTGCGAAGAGGTTTAAAAGAGGACTTTGAAGACTCGAAGGACTCGATCTCATAGGCATAATCTCTTTCCAAGTGGATTAGTATCTATGTAGATTTTGTTATCTAGGGCCTATGGTAGTTCTTGGGATAATAGTCGATATTGCATGCTTTAAAATCGTTTTTTGAAAATTCCGCCTCTGTACAAACCCAGTAGAGTGTGCGATACCGACTTACAGAGTGTTAGTTAACTCTCGTTCCATGATATACTTTCATTACCAAACTACCCCTTATCCCTGCGTATGTTAATTTATAGATTTAGTTACAAGTTTTTCCCGAAATCCATGAATACAAAGAGAGAATACATGTCAAGTTTAAGTCGAGTTCAAATATTCTTGGTTCAGGTCAAGTCAATTTCAAATTCAAGTTCAGATTCAAGTCAAGTTCAAGTTCAGGTCCAGATCAAGTGATTCAAGCATGTGGTGCATGACATAGGACTAGTATGAAATTAAAAGTGGTTCACATTATAAGTCAAATATTAAAATTAATTTCTTATATTTTGAGACAGTACGACTGGATTTGTTCAAATAGCAAGGCAAGTGAATCACTTATTTTTTTCGGCTTCTCGAGACTCAAGAGAGAATATGTCACTTAAACCCATCTGCTACCTATATACCTAACTACTAGTTTTCTAGTTTCTAGATATTTTTATGAAAATATATCATATATCAATTTTAAAGTATTTAAGTAAATTAGTTCATTTACAAGACGACAGGGTTTCATGTAAATACTTTATTTTAAAAATAAATCTCGAGGGTGTTTTTGGTAAAAATATGTTAATTAAAATGTCGAGGGTTTTTAATAAAAATATATTTTTGATGTCGTTGTATTTTAGTAACAAAACATAGTTTTTAAGAGTTTATGGTATTTCAATGAGAAATCTACCTCTTGAAAACTTAAGGGTTTTTTAATAAAAACTTGAATCTTTTCAATTTAGGGTATTTTATTGAAAACCTACTTTGTAACTTAGCTTTTCTTTAAATTATGTATGTGTGAATATTAAATTAATTAATTATTGAAATTGTTCTAGTTTTGATTTAAAACCCGTATTTTTTGTTTCGAGATCGCGCTCTGTGAAGAGCTCCGCGTCTCACTCACTAAATCCAAGATATGCGATAATCTGCACCATCACAACATGGTTCTCCAAAAGAGGGTTGTGAGTCAAAAACACGCAAAGGAAAAGGATTATAGATTAAATTCTCTTTTAAAGCTTAAGGGCATTTTAATGAAAAGTCTGATTTGAAACTTCTTTCTGTATTAAGCTAAACATATTCATTTTCTTTCTAAGAAGAGAAGTCAATTACATTAAAAGAGCACCCAACTTTTCCTGCCCTTTAACTATAGTTTGAGAGTTATAGTTAAAATATTGATGATGTTCAATATTGGCGATCCCCAAGATCAGGACACATGGCAGATGGCATGTCCTCGAACTCAGAAGAAAGGGACCATAGAGGCCGACCAGGCCATCCCTATACCCGACCTGCAAGTACAATCTAGCCCTCCTCGGGGCCCCCTGCGAATTGGCCTCCTCGGCCCCTCAGCTCGCCCCGAGCTACCATAAGACCAAGACTCCTCGGCCTTCTCGCTCGTCCCCGAGCCCCTCCGGCCGAGGCCGTCTTCCTCGGTCCTCCGACCAACTCCACCGCTCACAGACGTAACCGCCGCTCCGCAAATCTCGCCATTCGCGGATTCTCCGCCAGCAACACCCCACGCTCAACGCCTTCACGATCCCCATTAATGGGCGATCCGCTCTCTACGCGGGTGTGACATCGGGAGCGTAACTGCCAGCGAGATTCTCGCACCTGCTGCTACGTGCCGCCACCGCTATATAAACCCCCATCACAGAGGGGTCAAGTAAGCCATTTTTTACTCCACTTAGCCGTTACGCTGCTTGGATCTAGTACTAACTTGATCGTCGGAGGGTCCTCGGTAGTACCAAACCACCCCGGGACTTCTTTGCAGGTATTCGGTGCTAAACTCCTCAAATCACCAATCTCCTCAAAACCCATTGAGACCCACACGCAATAGGGGATCACCTCCAAAATCCACCAGGAGATCGACGGAAGACAACATCTGAAGGAGACGCGAAAAGGACCTACATCAGTTGGCGTCGTCTATGGGAAACGCAAACTCCACAAAAACAAAATTGGCCTTCCGATCTCCTTCCACATGGCAAGTAATCGCCCTGAAAATCCAGGTACCGGCCGCCACCTTCCCCTTAACGGAGGCGCGGGCGAACCTCAACCGAATGTCATCGGCTCCTCCACCGGCCACCGCCTCGCGGACCCCGCCGGAGGGAACCAAGGCCTATCAAGAACTATGGTCATAACGACAGGGGTCCAGTCGAGCTCCTGCAAGGCTCGACACCCCACGCCGGCAACAGACGCCAATGGCCACCCGAGCAAAAAGGGTAGAGGCCACGAGCCCATCACCTTTGGCGACGGAGACCTCCACGGCATATCCGTTCCCCACAACGACCCACTGGTGATCACGGCCCGAATCCACCGGTACGAGGTCCACCCGTTGTCGACTCAGGCAGCTCGGCTGACATCCTCTTCCACGACTGCTTTCTACGCATGGGGCTCACCCCAGCAGACTTGAAACCGACCTCTCACGTTCTTTCGGGGTTCACCAACCACTCCATCCCGGCGCAAGGGGTGGTCACCCTGCAGTTCAACATCGGGGATCCCGGCCGCACATGTACGTTGCCTGTGAACTTCATCGTAGCAAAAGTCCCATCGGCCTACAACGTCCTCCTCGGTCGTCCGACGCTGAACTCCCTCTAGGCCCAGATATCGACCTACCACCTGGCGATGAAGTTCCCTCTCGATCACGGCGGGATAGGTCGGGCCTACGGGAACCAGCGGGTCGCGAAGATATTCCTTACCGAAACGTCTTCGTCCGAGCGGCCGGCCGACGACACTGAGGTAAATAACGACATCAAGGGTACCCTGGACACCCGAGACGAGCGGAAGGAGGTCCGGGGGATGCCAGTCGAACCTCTGACCGAGGTGCCCCTGACAGAAGGGGACCAGGAAAAAACAGTCCAGGTCGGATCACTCCTGACGGAGACTCAGCGAGATGACCTGGTCAGATTCCTCAGAAATAACTCCGACGTCTTCGCCTAGGCTCCTGCTGACATGCCTTGGATTGATCCCAAAATCATCTCCCACAAGCTCAGGGTTAATCCTGCAGCCTGACCCGTCAGACAGAAGATGAGGAGCTTCGCCCCGGTCAAACAGAAGGCTATCGAAGAGGAGGTTGATCGGCTTCTCGCCGCCAACTTCATCAGAAATGTACCCTACTCGGAGTGGCTGGCGAACGTAGTTCTGGTCAAGAAGTCAAGCGGGAAGTGGCGCATGTGCGTCAACTTCACCGACCTCAATAAGGCCTGCCACAAGGAAAACTATCCACTCCCTCGGATAGATCAGCTCGTCAACAGCTCAGCCGGCCATGAGCTGTTGAGCTTCATGGATGCTTTCTCCGGCTACAACCAAATCTGTATGAATCCAGAAGATAAAGATCTCACCGCATTCACAACGGACCGAGGGGTATATTGTTATAGGGTGATGCCCTTCGGCCTCAAGAACGCCGGGGCCACGTACCAACGGTTGGTTAATCGCTTGTTCAAGCCACAGATCGGCAGGAATATGGAAGTCTACGTTAACGGCATGCTCGTCAAATCCGTCTCGTCGGCCGACCATGCCAGGGATCTGGGCGAGGCCTTCGAAGTGCTCCACAAGTTCAAGATGAAGCTAAACCCCGCCAAGTGCGCATTCGGAGTCACCGGGGGAAAGTTCCTCGGGTTCATGGTCACTCACCGTGGAATCAAAGCTAACCCAGAGAAAATCGACGCTATCCTCAACATGGTTGCGCCCAAGACCAACGTCGAGATCATGAGGCTCACGGGACGAGTCGCCGCTCTGAACCGTTTCATGTCCAGGTCAGGGGAGAAATGCCTCCCGTTCTTTAAGGCTCTGAAGAAGATCTCGAGGTTCGAGTGGTCGAAGGAGTGCCAAGCCGCTTTCGACCAATTGAAGAAGCACCTCGCGACGCCACCACTGCTCACCCGACCAGTTGAAGGAGACGAGCTGTCGCTGTATCTGACGGTATCCGACCAAGCAGTAGGCTCGGTGCTCGTCTGGGAGGCCGATGGAGCGCAGAAGCCGGTGTACTATGTGAGCCACGTATTTAAGGACGCAGAAACGAGGTACCCTGCCATAGAGAAGATTGTCTTAGCCCTCGTGGTGGCCTTAAGGAAGTTGCGGCACTACTTCCAAGCACACACCATCATCGTCTTCACCGAGCGCCCGTTGGGGGCTATCCCTGCATCACCAGAATCCTCGGGCCGCTTAGAAAAGTGGAGGTAGGAACTATCTCAGTTTGATATAAAATATCGCCCGAGGCAGGCCATCAAAGCGCAAGCCCTGGCCGATTTCATCGTTGAATGCACCATCCCTTGCAAGAAACCGGAGTCCACGCCGCCCCTAGCAACTCAGTGTCCCATCACGGAAAGGCCTGGCTCGGTTCCTGAGTGGGTCATCTACGTCGACGGGTCTTCAACCGAGGAAGGCTGTGGTGCCGGCCTCATTATCCGGGGCCCGAACGAAGCAGAAATGGAGTACTCTCTGAAGCTCGGTTTCAAGGCCTCAAACAATGCGGCAGAGTACGAGGCCTTCCTGGCCGGACTGCGCATGGCCGCCGGGCTGGGACTGAAGTTAATTTGAATCCGCAGCGACTCGGCCCTTGCTGTCGGTCAAGTGACCGACCGCTTTGATTCTCGGGAGCCTCTGATGATGAAGTACCTGGACGAGGTGAGGAAACTCCGGAGGAACTTTGACGAAGTCCAAGTAGAACAAATACCCAGGCAGCTGAATGCCCAAGCCGACGCCCTGAGCAAGCTGGCTCCGTCATACTCGGCCAACAATAAGCGGTATATCCTCTTCGAAACCTTGCCTCAGCCCAGTGTAGAAGACGGAGCGACAACACTCCATGTATATGCGGCACAGGAGGGCGACCAAGATTGGCGGAAGCCCCTCGTGGAATTCCTAAAGGACGGAACGCTCCTAGATGATCAGGAAGCCGCCCGCCGTCTCCGGGCCAAAGCCCGCCACTTCGTCTAGAGCAATGGGAACCTCTACAAGAAGGTCTTCACTCAGCCCCTGCTCCGGTGCGTTGACCCCCACGAAGCCGACTACGTCCTTTGGGAAAACCATGAGGGGGTTGGCGGTGCGCACCAAAGGGCCCGAACCTTGATCCAAAAGGCGTTGCTCCAGGGGTACTACTGGCCCGCTATTAATGAGGACGCCCAGAAACTAGTCAGGAGATGCAACAGCTGCCAGCTCCACGGCGGCATCCCTCACCTCCCCGCTACCGAGCTGAATGCCCTAACATCCCCATGGCCGTTCGCCCAGTGGGGATTGGATATGATCGGCCAGTTCCCCACCGGTACAGGCGGGCACAAATACATCCTCATCACAGTAGACTACTTCACCAAGTGGATCGAGGTCGTCCTCATCAGGAAACCGGACGCCGCCACAACCATCAAGTTCCCGCAAAACAATCTGATACTCCGGTTCGGAATCCCGAGATGTATTATCACCGACCATGGGACGAACTTCGAGAATGAGAAAGTGAAGGACTTCTGCAAAGAATACCATATCCTTATGAAGTTCGCCGCGGTCGCGCATCCCCAATGCAATGGGCAGGCCGAAGTCGCTAACCGAGACGTCCTCCGAGGTCTCCGGACCCACCTAGAAGGGAGACAAGGCAGTTGGGTCGAAGAACTACCCGGGGTCTTATGGGCCCTGTGCACGTCAAAGAAGACTCCCACCGGGGAGACCCCCTTCAGCCTCTACTACGGGACCGAAGCAATGGTCCCAGCGGAGATCGGGCTACCCAGTCACCGGGTCAAGCACTTCGATGATGATACAAACACCTCGGCGCTACGGACCAACCTGGACATCTTGTTGGAGAAGAGAGACCGGGCTCATATCAGGGCTGCCGCTTATCAACAACAAACGGCCCGATACTACAACGCTCGGGTCAAGCACCGCTCCTTCAAAACCGAGGATCTGGTCCTACGGCGAAACGAGTTCATTGACCAAGGCAGGCTTAACAAGTTTTCCACGAAGTGGGATGGTCCCTTTCTCGTCTCTGAGGCGCTCCCGGGCGGAGCCTACCGCCTACAAGACGCGGACGGACGCAAGCTCCCGCGGCCTTACAACGCCGAGAAGCTCAAGCTATACCAATGAGGTCAAGGCCAGCAAGTGTGTACCCCTCTTTTCTTCGCAAAGATGATGTAAATGTGTAACACCTTAGAATGTGTTTTGTAGCTAATTATATTTTAATATATAGTTTTTAACAAAAAGTTTACCAAATTAAGTTTTAAATATTTTATCCTATTTAATGGGTATTTTATTAGAATTTTGTTAGGCTTGCACACACTTGTGCATGATAACTAGGGTTGTTTTTGGGGTTAAACCATGATTAGCAACCATGGTTAACTAACCATTTCTCCCTAATCTAGTTTTAATATTTGTTTAAGTGTCATGGTTGTAATTAGTCATGATTTTTTTAAATTGAAAATGAATTTAAATGGAATGTTTATTGGTTGACTTTAGGAGAGAGAGAGAGGGCATGGGGCATCATGGCCTTTGCCATGCCTCATTTAATGAGGTGAGAGAGAGTGAGAAGGGGGGGTTGAATTATTTTCCCTCATTACTCTCATTTCCCTCATTGCTCTCATTCCCTCACTCTCAAACACACACACACTCACCTGCACTAGAAGCAACAACAGCATCAACATCATCATCATCTACAACAACAACAACAAGATCAGCAGCAGCAGCAGACATCAGCAGCAGCAGCAGGCAGCAACAGCAGCAGCTAGAGCTCCAGCAACTTGGAGCAGCTCCTCTGACTTCTTCTCCTGCTTCTTAAGGTTCCTTGGGTATATTTTCCGACCCCCATTTCTTGTTTGTGTAGCTTGTGTGTTAATTAGCTCGATTAGTGTTAAATTAGCTAATTTAGTGCTAGATTATGGTGTTTAAGTGGAATTTTGGGAAATTGTTGATTGTGTTAGCTACCCTAGTTTATTTAAGTGCTAATAGGGCCACTTCAACTGAGAAATCCCCAGATTGCACTAAAATACCATAGGGTTTGTGATTCGTGCTAAATTGTCGTTTTTAAGCGATATATTGGATATCTGGAATCTGCTTGTGACCCGATGCCTTCAGGTTAAAATTGAGAAGACTGGAACATGCTACCTAGGTCTAGAGCACACCACATGAACACGAGCCCCTACCCCCATTTTCTGGCCGCCAATTAATTCCATCTGGCCGCAATTTGCGGCCAGGAAAGGGTTCTGGGTGTTGGGGTTTTGTGGAGGGTAGTTTGCAGTGTTTTGTAATGTTTTGGTATGTCTAGTTTTGTAATATCTTACCTGTAGGAAAATCTGGGGTCATATATCGCTTTTGATGTCCGTTGTGTTTGCGCGATACGCGCGATACGTGAGTGGGTTCTGTGATCCAGTGTATCGCGGCGTGTCGCGGTGGTTTTAGACGCGTGCACACACGCTTCAGCGTATCGTGCACACGCGCGTTTAGTTCGCGACGCGAGTTTCTCGTTTCGATTCGATATCGCGTTTCGCGGAATATTTGGCTTATATGTGATTTCCATGTCTTATTTGCAGGTTTGCAGACAGGGACTGCGGACACGGCTACAGGGGGAGCAGATGGTAGGATTCACCTAGCGTGGGGCGTAGGTGAGTAGATTTAACATCTACAGGGGAATCGCCCGCATGGCGTTATGCGTCTGGGCTAGGATTCAATTACCTGTCGCGCATTCTGCGTCATTGTTAGAATTGCGCCTTTATGTTATTTCCTTGATATAGTTGTACTGTGACTAGCAGAGGTAGGACACTGCACACATTATTGACGGTTCATGTTGCACGAGCACGGATTGTATGCTACACACACACACCGTCGATAATTGCCATGTCACACACAACCCCTTATAGATACTATTGCTTATCATACTTGACATCTATCTTATCGTATACCTGTAGTGTATCTTACCTTTAGCGATAGATACATATACACTTTGCGATACAGCTACAGGTATACCATGCACATATTTTAGTTATACCGGGGGGGAATTTCCTACATATGTTACTTATACCCAGGGGGGTATACGACATCAGTTCTTATAGGTAGATACCTATACTTGGCTGTACCTTATTGATTTTGCATACATCTGGTTCAGCTATATATTTTTGTTTACCTGCTCGCATTCAGATATATCGCATATATTCATTCCTGGATTTGCGCATTGTTTATTTGGATTTTATATGATGTTTTCAGGATTTGGGAACCGCGGGGGTTCATGAAATTATGCATACATTGAACAACCCGGTTTCCTTGATATGATATTTGCGCGTCCACCATGAGTTTTATCGGTGCTGATTATATACTCCATACGAGGTGTGGCTGCCGTATGAAAGTACATGGTGGGGCCCGGTATGGTTCCCCTCGGCAAGAAGATCGATGGGTTTGCCGATTGAGCCTGGAGGCGGGCGAGTACCTACCGCTGACTGGTTGGACCTGGCAGTTGTCCGGAGGATACTGGCTAGAGTCGAGAGATGGATGCGGGATGATCTGTACTGCCGGGGCCGAGGGCCGACACCACAGACGGACCCAGTGGGCCGATCCGGACTGACGGAGCCCGATATACGAGGATTTCTGTGTCGATGCTTGGCACACTGTTTTCATGATATTTCTTTTAATACCTTTGTATATATAACAGGGGATTAGCCGTTGTTATATATACCTTTACACCAATATTAGTGGAGTGGGACGCTAATATATGTGTATTGCCCCCATTATATTTATTTCTGCATATATATATATATATATACACACACACACACTTGTAGGATGTTAGGCCTTACTTGAGATTTGACTTGGGATAGTGGGTGATCCACTGAGATTGGATTTTGGATATGAAAGAGATGGTTGATTTGTACATTCGAGATATAGGAGAGCTATTCGATATTGTACTTGAGGTGATGTGAGATCTATGTGATGTGAGAGCCCAGTTTGGGGGCCGATTGACGATTTGGGATGTGAGTGTCATGATGGATTGTGATCCTACCACGATGTCAGGTTTCCGTGGAAATGACATATTCCACCCTATACCTCACCCTTACCTACCTTATGCACAGATTCATATATTGGTAGTACTTGTAGTATACCCTTATGATAGTCGCATATCTACTTTCTCATATCCCTATTGCATGGTTATTGCATATTATTGTCATGTTATTACTGCTTTACATATGGATTGTACCTGTTACTGTACTTCCCTTATTTCAGCCTTTGCATGACATGTTATTACTGTAATCGCATATCTTAGATTCATGCTGTACGTGCATTCCTGCGATTACCTGCATATGTTATCTACTATTCACGAGTTGGCAACTCACCCCCGTTGTGCCACAGGTGTTTCAGGTTGTTCCCCAGAGTAGTCGAGGCAGGCTATTCTTCTATTCAGCTATCCAGCTATCACCTTTTGCTACAGATACCGCATCAGCTCATAGTACCATTTTTCTTAGGTAGGTTAGATGTTTATCTGTATTTCATTTTGTATATTCGTTGTATTTGTACTCTCCATCTACTATTGTATTGTTGACTTAGAGACTTGGTGAGGACGTTAATGTGTATCTTTGTGGATTTGATGTCTTTTATATACAGCTTTTCTCTATTGTCTTTATTTCTTCGCTACGGCGTCGTATATTCTGTTGTATTCATCTTGATTAGTCTTTACAAAAAGGGGGTGTTGCTAAAATTTTAAAGAAAGAAAGTAGACCTTTTTAAAGAATTTGGGTTGCGATTTCAAATGTTTCCAAAACTTATATTATCTTTTTTCCGTATTTTCATGGTTTAGATTTCTGGGTTTGGCTTTCTTTTACTACGTTGCGTCTTTAGGCGTTGCGTAGTATTAGGGCTGTTACGGGCCAATTTTGGGTCGTGACAAAATGTTCTCTAAAAATCCTGTCCATTCGAATAAAGAAACGTCGGAACATCTCGAATAGAGTTCTGTCTTTACAATCCAAAGCCCTCGCCAAGAGGCGGCCGCACAGCTTCACTGCCCGGTTATCCTTAGTGGGCTTACCACAGCCCCTCCAACGTGAAGGATCAAAGTCCTCCTTAGAGGCAGCTCAGCAGCTACCCTGCTCGGCTATCCCCGGTTGGTAGCTTCTTACCATGACCGACAGGGATCAAAAGCCCTACCAGAGGCAATCGAGCCCGAGGATCCCTCGCTCGGCTATCCTTCAGGATAAAAGCCCTCGCCAAGAGGCATCGGGCAGTGACCCTGCTCGGTCCCCGTCCTGAAGGATCAAAGCCCTCGCAAGAGGCAACCGAGCGGCTGCCCTGCTCGGTCATCTCCGGCTGGAAGCTCCCTACCCATGACGCCAGGGATCGAAGCCCTCGCAAGAGGCATCCAGGCGGCTACCCCGCTCGATCATCCCAGGCCGGTAGTTGCCAACCCACGGCGCCAGAAATCAAAGCCCTCGCCAAGAGGCAACCCAGCAGCTACCCTACTCGGTTATCCCTGGCGGGTAGATTCCCTACCGCAACGCCAGGGATCGGAAAGTCCTCCCAGAGCCAGTCGAGCCCAACTGTCGCTCGGCTATCCCTGGCGGGTAGCTTCCTTACCACAACGCCAGGGATCAGAAAGCCCTCCCAGAGGCAGTCAAGCCGGAGGATCCCTCGCTCGGCAATCCTTCAGGACAAAAGCCCTCGCCAAGAGGCACCAGGCAGTTACCCTGCCCGGCCAAGGGTCCTTGGTAGGCTTCTACAGCCCCTCCCGTGCCAAGGACCAAAGTCCTCCCAGAGGCAGTCGAGTCCTTGCTCGGCTATCCCCGGCTAGTAGCTTTCTACCACAACCGATAGGGATCAAAGTCCTCGTCAAGGGGCACTGGGCAGTAACCCTGCTCGGTCCCCGTCCTGAAGGACAAAGCCCTCGCAAGAGGCAACCGGGCAGCGACCCTGCTCGGTCATCTTCGGCTGGTAGCTCCCTACCCATGACGCCAGGGATCGAAGCCCTCGCAAGAGGCATCCGAGCGACTACCTCGCTCGGTCATCCTAGGCTAGTAGTTGCTTACCCACGGTGCCAAAGATCAAATCCCTCACCAAGAGGCAACCGCGCAGCCTCACTGCCCGGTCGTCCCTGCTCGGTTATCCCCGGCAGGTAGCTTCCCTACCGCAACGCCTGGGATCAGAAAGCCCTCCCAGAGGCAGTGTAACGTCTTCAAAATAATAAAATATGATTTTTGGAAAATTTTATAATTTAATATTATTTTAATGAATATTTTAATTTTCTGGTATAATTAAATACAGATAAATGGGGAAAAATTATGGAAAATTCTAAAATAAGGTATTTTAAGGAATTGCCTCGTTTTCTGTGCATGCCCCCATTTCCTCTAGTTTTGACCCTGAGTATGTCTAGTTTTGACTGATTCCATCTAGGGTGAAATCTGGGTTGATTTTCCTATGTTGGTGTATAATTTGGGACTTGTTTTAGCATGGATTTTGGTATTTGGTGATTCATTCCTGTCGGGTGGCGTTTGGACGTCAACGACAAGTGGATTTTGATTGTGTTTACATGCGAGTCGATAGGTTTTTACCTATGCGGGTAGCGTGTGCTATTTTGGTTTCCGATGTGATTTTCATGTGCTTTAGCATTGTGATATACTTGTAGGTACCCCGCGTGATGTTGAGGCAAAGGAGGTGAAGATAGCGACATCGGCTTTGGCACACGAGAAGCAATGTGAGTAGATTTATATCTACGGGGAGAAGTCGGGTGGATGGCGTATAGCACCCCCGCAGTCCGTGGTGATGTATACGAATACGTATACACACGAATATTTATTATGTGTTGTTTAGGGTTATTGATGGTAATAATGATATTTTGATGATAAGAATATATTGGTTTAGTATAGTGCGAACCCTAGAGTAGTGGTTGCACTCACACATACATTTACACACATACTTGCATTCATTCTTTTATTTATTAGAGTGCATATGATGGTGCGTATATCTACACATGGGTATGGGACTGTGTGTTTATATACGGGATTTGAGGATGATATGTGGTTTGAGATGATACTTGATGTGAGGCCGTGAGATCGGCGATGTGACATAGCTTGTCTTCGAGGTGCGATATGATAGTTTTAGCGGGCCTTTGGACATGTGCTTTACCCGCATTCATATTTTTATAGATGGTATCGATTTGTACTAGACTTAGAGTAGTACCCCAGATTATGCGATCTGATGATAGTGATACCTGATATGTGATGAGGTACTGTGATATTGACCCCTACCCAGCTATTGGGATGCCGTACGACGATCTACCGTACGAGCCGATATTGATGATAGATCCGCACTCATGACTCGAGGATATCTTACGATATGTTATTGAGGCGGGATCACCGACTATCATATCTATATATATTGACTCAGATTAGGTGGTTTCTTACCCCTCCTGTCTAGATTACTTAGTAGACATTAGACTGGACCGAGTCATACCTATTTCAAACTAACGAATCGGGGATATTTTAAAGATAGGCAGAAGGGTCATACGGATATTTTCAAATGATGTATCTTTTCTTAAAACACCGTAGCCCTTGTTTTTCCAAAAGCCCTGATTCGTCTTATTTCAAATGGCACCCCTGCATGACTTGTACAGATTGGTGTAGATTCTTTACTTTTGCGTTGATTATTCGATTCTGCATATTCATGCTATTTGCATTGCATCGCTTGTACTGTGGTTATATTTCAGTCATGCTGCTAGGACACCAGCACCATTATCGATGATGCATATGTTCCACGTACACTTGTTGCCGGCTCACACACTCATCATCAATAATTGCCATGTCACTACACTGTAGTACTATTGCATTCAGTATATGATCCTTGCATGACATGATGATATGCATACCTTCCTTTACATGTCGCATACTTCATGCTTTTGATTATACGCATTGAGATATGTTGTTTCTATGATATTTCTGGATTTAGGAACCGAGAGTGTTTCAAAAGAGAATATGTCATTACTTTAAAAACCCGGTTACCCTTGATATGATATTTCAGTGCGTCCACCATGTGTTTTCTCGGTGCTGAGAGCGACATGTGAAACCCGAATCGAGGAGTGGATGAGCCGATTGCGGGTACATGGTGGACCCGGTATGGTTCCCCTCGGCAAGATGATCGATGAGCTTTGCCGATTGAGCCTGGAGGCGGGCGAGTACCTACCGGTGATTGGTTGGACCTGGCGGTTATCCGGAGGATACTGACCAGAGTCGATGGATAGATTTGGGCGTCCTGCCGGGGCCGAGGGCCGATACCGCAGACAGAGCCCGCGGGCCGATCCGGACTGACGGAGCCCGATATATGAGGATTTATGTGCCGATGCTGGGCACGGTTTTCATGATGTTTTCGAGTGCCGATGCTGGGCACTCCGGTTCCATGATTTTGACGTGTCGCGAGGGACACGGGTGGGTTATATCCTCATATTTCCATGCACAGGTTTCATGATATTTACTTGCATGATGGTTATTGTCATTGGGTGACGAGTGGACGGGATCCACGTGTGTGCAGATTTGATTACATTGATCATACCTCATATTCATGACATGCTATTACCTGAGGCACTAGCACGAGCACTTGGCATTACACTCATGTAGAGATTACATTGCCAGTTTAGCATGCTTCAGCTTTATTCATATTGAGGTTTATTTATATCTGATCGTATTGACCTAGGATGGGTCATGCATTCGATCTCTGCTTCTAGATATTTTCTATTCACGAGTTGGCAACTCACCCCCGTTGTGCCCCAGTCCTTGCAGGTTTTTGCCGTACAGATTCCATAGCGGCATTTCTGGCACACTGCTTCCTTATGGGTGACTTGCTTGGATAGGTGGGTTCTTTTGTATTAGAACCGCCATTGTTCATGTATCATTTATTGTATCTAGAATTTCCATCAACCAAAACTTGTTTATTGTTTCAGACTTAGAAAACAGTGTTGTTTTATTTCGACCTTAGAGTCGCGCTAGTAGTATTACGGTTTTCTGGCTGTTTGAGTTTCTTTTTTTTTGGGTTTTGATCCTCGCCCTTTGGCGTTGTATATTATTATTGCTTGCGTGGTTGTGACCGTCGATGGACGAAGAGCTAGCTTCCGCTTGGGGATGCCTTTTATCATTTCATATATATTATTCTTGTTGTACCCCGTTCGGGGCCAGTTTTTACAAAGGAAACTCTGCCGAAATTTTCAGGAAAGGTTACACATTTTAAAAAAATGCATATTCGGCTTAGTTATTTAAAAACTTTGATTTCCAAACATGATTTCCTTACTTTTCAAAAACAGTTTTCCTTATTTACTCTTTAAATGGTTTTAGATTGCTGGGCTTTTGGCTTACTTGGATCAGATGGGGTCCTATAGACTTCATATGGTTCAAGGGCCAGTCACGTGCTCTTTCGGGTCGTGACAAAGTTGGCATCAGAGCGCTAGGTTGATCTTGGTTCGAGTCTAAGTTTGACTATGTGGAATAGGTGACTAAAGTAGAGTGACGTACCGTGGGTATGTTCCGCGGCATACTTACGACACGCCACTCCGCTTAAGAAACCTTAGGTTGTACATTTCCTTGCATTGTGTCATATTCCTTCCTATGATCTATCTTCATCGTTACTGGTTATGGTTTTGCTGCCGCGATTGCACGGGCAGAGTGAGCTACGGCTCGAGTTGTCAGCATGAGCTCGTCGGGGACGAGGGCTGACTGGGGCGTGATTCCAGAGACATACGGTTGCATTGAGGCTTCGTATTTTGTGTTTCCGCACTATGGGCGTTTGACAGATCGCTGCTGTGAGATTTCTAGGATGTACCGGACGGTACCAGAGGATTGAGCCACTGATAGAGGCCAGCCAGGATGTGATGACCGTTGATGTATCGCTTATTCATGATGGTTGAGGCGCTGCTTAGCGTACCGACGAATGAGCCAGTTGTTGCTGCGAGTGATGAGATATCGCCCAGATGATTGGAGCTACTGCAGCATGAGCATATTCTTAGAGATGTGATAGTGAGTCGCTAGTCACCGAGGATTAATGACTAGGACATGTGGTTCGTTCGCTTACCCCGATGCGGGGTCATCAAATAGATTGATTCCAGCTAGAGGCGACTTCACGCAGATTCGTTGAGAGTCGATTGAGACGATCGAAGGTCAGGAACCTATTTTCCAAGTTTAAAGTATACGGAAAGACATGCAGGTGATTCTATGGACCCTCTAGAAGAATGAAACCCTAACTCGACTTAATGACCGTGTGAAAGCCTTTGAACCTTAGGGTTTGCGGCAGTTCCTCGGCGCCATTAGTGAGGCTTGGGTTTGCCCTTCTACGGCTGGACCACCGACGCTGTGGCTGTACTCGATACTATTAAACTGTACCCGAGATGTTGAGCTCTTGGGGGATTGTGAGGTTCTGACGAGTCGATCAGATGATTCGACATCATTCGGATATCATGTGATGGGACACTGCTTGGGAAACTCCAGATACGAGCATAGCCGTCGGAGCGCAGTCTGTGTAGCCATGATGAGATGAGTCCGAACCAGTCGATATTGGAGCAAGGTGGAGTAAAGAGTTCGCACGAGATTTCGACGAGATGACGTTCCACTCCGCTGACATCAGAGATGTGACATGCACGTTGAGGACGTGTTCGACTAGATATCTTCTACTGAGTGATGAAGATACTGAGTTCGTGATTTCGAGTCCGTGTTAGAGACTTCGGGTGGACCGTAGCCGAGGACATTGCAGTGTGCAGATAAAGACGCGACGTCGAATGGTCGATGATACAGACAAGCGGGACGAGAAGTTCGTGCGAGAGGCAGGAGAGCTGTCACTACACCCCGTTAAGATTAAAGGCCGGACATGCATACAGAGGCGCAGAGATGCGACCAGCTTCCGAGGAGATGTTGTACTAAGGAAGCAGAGGTCCAGAGAGCGAGAAAAGATTTCGCCAGAGTACCAGCCTCCTTACAGTTTGGCTTAGGCAAGATCAGAAGAGACCTTGAGTAGGATTCCTTTCAGTACACTGCTGCAATAAGAGTTGCACCCAGGATCGGATGTGTGATATGCATTCAGAGGACCTGAGGTCGGCGCCAGAGATGTGTTGCTTTATGAGCGGTCGTGAGGATTGACCGAGAGATGACCAGGGAAGTGCAAGAACAGAATCGTTCCTGTCAGCACACCTGACCGGGCCGATGAGCCGATGGATTGCGAGTTGGTAATCTATAGGAAAGATCAGGAACCAGAGGCAGAGGACGCCAGCCGCGAGCAAGAGGCAAGTAGATATCTTGCGCCGCTAGCATCGGATGTACCGGTACCTTCTCGACCCTGAAGGTGGGTATACCGACGACGGTAATTATGATTTGTGATTTTGTGATTTGATTATCACGTATCCGTTGCTTTGGATTTCGGTATTTTGGCGATCTATTTGCATGATTTAGTCTTGATGACTGAGTTCCATGATATTTGATTTTGTGCACCATGGTTGCACTTACTGGGTATTCATATTTTGTGCAGAGTTATTACTCTTGAGGTATTGATTGTGATTTCATGCCTATTTTATGCCGGTGATTTGATTTACGCTTCCAGCATAGTTTCATGTACTCTTAGTGTTTTGATTTGTGCACGCTGATGCACGCGGTTGTGAGTTTTCCATCGCGGTACACTTGATTTTGATTGAGCCGCGTTGTATATCGTTTCGTGCCTTGGCTGCACCTGCTTATGACTTTATGGATTTCATACGGTTGATTTGATGTTGTGCATATGTTACGCACACAATTTGATTTTTGCACTCGGTATAGCTTATATGTGCTTGTAGTGCATTGATGTGTGTTTTGTGCACGCAGTTGCGCACGTTTATGATTTTCTTTATATCTGGGTACACTTAGTGTTGCTGCTTACGCATTTGAGTTATTGCTGGTATTTGTGCATGGGATGCACCAGTTCTATACTTCGTGCGTTTGTCGCACCAGTTTTATGTTTCTTGCGTTTATCGCATCAGATTTATATTTCGTGCCTTTGTTGCACCGGATTTATATTTTGTGCATTACGATTGCACCTGACTTCGATTTGATGCCTTTCGGTATATCGATTTTGATTGTGATATTGATGTGGATTCTTGCACTCCGTGCTTTTGACTGGACTTACGCATATTCGACGTTGCTATTGGATTTTGTGATTCCGTGCATATTGAGTTCGCAGGGTCTAGATTTTCATTCGTGCATGATGGATGCACCGATTTGGATTTTCGCGCATGTTGGGCGCATGTTTTGAGATACGATTTTGGGGCACACCAGATGCAATAAATCGAGATTCTTCGTGCATGTCAGATGCACCTGTTTTGGCTGTCAGGCACACATGTTGCCTATGACAGATGCTTCGTGCACACCCGTTGCACCTAGATGTTGTTTTGTGCACATGTTTAGCGCATATATGGATTTTGATTTCCGTGCGCGTCAGACGCACAGGGTGGTGTTGTGTGCATTTTTGGAATTTATTCCTTTTGGAGCAGTACATTTTTATGATGTGGGATATTTGCTTTCATACTGAGCAGGACTAGTCAGTGGACAGTGCCTGGATATATTTTGCATGCATCGATAGTTATCGAAGGGATTTCCGAAAAGCGAGCTATAGTCTCAGTATATACCTACGTGTCCGATATGACACAAAACGTTTTAAAAACAAGGAAACCCTTCTGATTATTTTCAAAATGGTGGAACGTGCTTATTAAACAAAGGATATATATACACATATATAGTTATTTTCTTATGAGAAACGTCCGCCACTGTGCAGTGTTACGCGCATCGCACAGCGACTTAAAAAGATTTGGCATACAGTTGCATCAGCTAATTACATGTATAGATTGGGTGTCCACATGTATAGTCTTGGTCCATATCATATTGATTTTGTATTGGATTTGACATTGTGTCGTTACCATGACTCCGATGATTGCGGATGCTTGATGGAGTGTTGCTTTTGAGTTATCTGCTCAGTACTCATGCGCATGCATTGCGCTATGATGTTTTATGTATAGACGATTTCGGAGCCCCGATGACTTGGAATTTGTATTGAAATATTTTAGTATTTGGGGGTTAAAATTTAAATTCGGGGACCGAATTTCTTTAAGGGGGGTAGATTGTAACGTCTTCAAAATAATAAAATATGATTTTTGGGAAATTTTATAATTTAATATTATTTTAATGAATATTTTAATTTTCTGGTATAATTAAATACAGATAAATGGGGAAAAATTATGGAAAATTCTAAAATAAGGTATTTTAAGGAATTGCCTCGTTTTCTGTGCATGCCCCCATTTCCTCTAGTTTTGACCCTGAGTATGTCTAGTTTTGACTGATTCCATCTAGGGTGAAATCTGGGTTGATTTTCCTATGTTGGTGTATAATTTGGGACTTGTTTTAGCATGGATTTTGGTATTTGGTGATTCATTCCTGTCGGGTGGCGTTTGGACGTCAACGACAAGTGGATTTTGATTGTGTTTACATGCGAGTCGATAGGTTTTTACCTATGCGGGTAGCGTGTGCTATTTTGGTTTCCGATGTGATTTTCATGTGCTTTAGCATTGTGATATACTTGTAGGTACCCCGCGTGATGTTGAGGCAAAGGAGGTGCAGATAGCGACATCGGCTTTGGCACACGAGAAGCAATGTGAGTAGATTTATATCTACGGGGAGAAGTCGGGTGGATGGCGTATAGCACCCCCGCAGTCCGTGGTGATGTATACGAATACGTATACACACGAATATTTATTATGTATTGTTTAGGGTTATTGATGGTAATAATGATATTTTGATGATAAGAATATATTGGTTTAGTATAGTGCGAACCATAGAGTAGTGGTTGCACTCACACATACATTTACACACATACTTGCATTCATTCTTTTATTTATTAGAGTGCATATGATGGTGCGTATATCTACACATGGGTATGGGACTATGTGTTTATATACGGGATTTGAGGATGATACGTGGTTTGAGATGATACTTGATGTGAGGCCGTGAGATCGGCGATGTGACATAGCTTGTCTTCGAGGTGCGATATGATAGTTTTAGCGGGCCTTTGGACATGTGCTTTACCCGCATTCATATTTTTATAGATGGTATCGATTTGTACTAGACTTAGAGTAGTACCCCAGATTATGCGATCTGATGATAGTGATACCTGATATGTGATGAGGTACTGTGATATTGACCCCTACCCAGCTATTGGGATGCCGTACGACGATCTACCGTACGAGCCGATATTGATGATAGATCCGCACTCATGACTCGAGGATATCTTACGATATGTTATTGAGGCGGGATCACCGACTATCATATCTATATATATTGACTCAGATTAGGTGGTTTCTTACCCCTCCTGTCTAGATTACTTAGTAGACATTAGACTGGACCGAGTCATACCTATTTCAAACTAACGAATCGGGGATATTTTAAAGATAGGCAGAAGGGTCATACGGATATTTTCAAATGATGTATCTTTTCTTAAAACATCGTAGCCCTTGTTTTTCCAAAAGCCCTGATTTGTATTATTTCAAATGGCACCCCTGCATGACTTGTACAGATTGGTGTAGATTCTTTACTTTTGCGTTGATTATTCGATTCCGCATATTCATGCTATTTTCATTGCATCGCTTGTACTGTGGTTATATTTCAGTCATGCTGCTAGGACACCAGCACCATTATCGATGATGCATATGTTCCACGTACACTTGTTGCCGGCTCACACACTCATCATCGATAATTGCCATGTCACTACACTGTAGTACTATTGCATTCAGTATATGATCCTTGCATGACATGATGATATGCATACCTTCCTTTACATGTCGCATACTTCATGCTTTTGATTATACGCATTGAGATATGTTGTTTCTATGATATTTCTGGATTTGGGAACCGAGAGTGTTTCAAAAGAGAATATGTCATTGCTTTAAAAACCCGGTTACCCTTGATATGATATTTCAGTGCGTCCACCATGTGTTTTCTCGGTGCTGAGAGCGACATGTGAAACCCGAATCGAGGAGTGGATGAGCCGATTGCGGGTACATGGTGGACCCGGTATGGTTCCCCTCGGCAAGATGATCGATGAGCTTTGCCGATTGAGCCTGGAGGCGGGCGAGTACCTACCGGTGATTGGTTGGACCTGGCGGTTATCCGGAGGATACTGACCAGAGTCGATGGATAGATTTGGGCGTCCTGCCGGGGCCGAGGGCCGATACCGCAGACAGAGCCCGCGGGCCGATCCGGACTGACGGAGCCCGATATATGAGGATTTATGTGCCGATGCTGGGCACAGTTTTCATGATGTTTTCGAGTGCCGATGCTGGGCACTCCGGTTCCATGATTTTGACGTGTCGCGAGGGACACGGGTGGGTTATATCCTCATATTTCCATGCACAGGTTTCATGATATTTACTTGCATGATGGTTATTGTCATTGGGTGACGAGTGGACGGGATCCACGTGTGTGCAGATTTGATTACATTGATCATACCTCATATTCATGACATGCTATTACCTGAGGCACTAGCACGAGCACTTGGCATTACACTCATGTAGAGATTACATTGCCAGTTTAGCATGCTTCAGCTTTATTCATATTGAGGTTTATTTATATCTGATCGTATTGACCTAGGATGGGTCTTGCATTCGATCTCTGCTTGTAGATATTTTCTATTCACGAGTTGGCAACTCACCCCCGTTGTGCCCCAGTCCTTGCAGGTTTTTGCCGTACAGATTCCATAGCGGCATTTCTGGCACACTGCTTCCTTATGGGTGACTTGCTTGGATAGGTGGGTTCTTTTGTATCAGAACCGCCATTGTTCATGTATCATTTATTGTATCTAGAATTTCCATCAACCAAAACTTGTTTATTGTTTCAGACTTAGAAAACAGTGTTGTTTTATTTCGACCTTAGAGTCGTGCTAGTAGTATTACGGTTTTCTGGCTGTTTGAGTTTCTTTTTTTTTGGGTTTTGATCCTCGCCCTTTGGCGTTGTATATTATTATTGCTTGCGTGGTTGTGACCGTCGATGGACGAAGAGCTAGCTCCCGCTTGGGGATGCCTTTTATCATTTCATATATATTATTCTTGTTGTACCCCGTTTGGGGCCAGTTTTTACAAAGGAAACTCTGCCGAAATTTTCAGGAAAGGTTACACATTTTAAAAAAATGCATATTCAGCTTAGTTATTTAAAAACTTTGATTTCCAAACATGATTTCCTTACTTTTCAAAAACAGTTTTCCTTATTTACTCTTTAAATGGTTTTAGATTGCTGGGCTTTTGGCTTACTTGGATCAGATGGGGTCCTATAGACTTCATATGGCTCAAGGGCCAGTCACGTGCTCTTTCGGGTCGTGACAAAGTTGGCATCAGAGCGCTAGGTTGATCTTGGTTCGAGTCTAAGTTTGACTATGTGGAGCCTAGGGCGTTATCTATATAAGGAACTTAGGCTTGACCTTACGGAACTTAGACTTGGTCGAGGGGGTATTAGACCCGAACTTTCGTCGTGTAGGATGACCCTTGGTTGATGGAATAGGTGACTAAAGTAGAGTGACGTACCGTGGGTATGTTCCGCGGCATACTTACGACACGCCACTCCGCTTAAGAAACCTTAGGTTGTACATTTCCTTGCATTGTGTCATATTCCTTCCTATGATCTATCTTCATCGATACTGGTTATGGTTTTGCTGCCGCGATTGCACGGGCAGAGTGAGCTACGGCTCGAGTTGTCAGCATGAGCTCGTCGGGGACGAGGGCTGACTGGGGCGTGATTCCAGAGACATACGGTTGCATTGAGGCTTCGTATTTTGTGTTTCCGCACTATGGGCGTTTGACAGATCGCTGCTGTGAGATTTCTAGGATGTACCGGACGGTACCAGAGGATTGAGCCACTGATAGAGGCCAGCCAGGATGTGATGACCGTTGATGTATCGCTTATTCATGATGGTTGAGGCGCTGCTTAGCGTACCGACGAATGAGCCAGTTGTTGCTGCGAGTGATGAGATATCGCCCAGATGATTGGAGCTACTGCAGCATGAGCATATTCTTAGAGATGTGATAGTGAGTCGCTAGTCACCGAGGATTAATGACTAGGACATGTGGTTCGTTCGCTTACCCCGATGCGGGGTCATCAGATGGATTGATTCCAGCTAGAGGCGACTTCACGCAGATTCGTTGAGAGTCGATTGAGACGATCGAAGGTCAGGAACCTATTTTCCAAGTTTAAAGTATACGGAAAGACATGCAGGTGATTCTATGGACCCTCTAGAAGAATGAAACCCTAACTCGACTTAATGACCGTGTGAAAGCCTTTGAACCTTAGGGTTTGCGGCAGTTCCTCGGCGCCATTAGTGAGGCTTGGGTTTGCCCTTCTACGGCTGGACCACCGACGCTGTGGCATGTACTCGATACTATTAAACTGTACCCGAGATGTTGAGCTCTTGGGGGATTGTGAGGTTCTGACGAGTCGATCAGATGATTCGACATCATTCGGATATCATGTGATGGGACACTGCTTGGGAGACTCCAGATACGAGCATAGCCGTCGGAGCGCAGTCTGTGTAGCCATGATGAGATGAGTCCGAACCAGTCGATATTGGAGCAAGGTGGAGTAAAGAGTTCGCACGAGATTTCGACGAGATGACGTTCCACTCCGCTGACATCAGAGATGTGACATGCACGTTGAGGACGTGTTCGACTAGATATCTTCTACTGAGTGATGAAGATACTGAGTTCGTGATTTCGAGTCCGTGTTAGAGACTTCGGGTGGACCGTAGCCGAGGACAT
The DNA here is from genome assembly GCA_030015575.1 of Agapanthus africanus. Taxonomy (NCBI): domain Eukaryota; kingdom Viridiplantae; phylum Streptophyta; class Magnoliopsida; order Asparagales; family Amaryllidaceae; genus Agapanthus; species Agapanthus africanus. The sequence continues at coordinate 312,662,239 of JASDDO010000018.1, read as the reverse complement.
TGCAGTGTGCAGATAAAGACGCGACGTCGAATGGTCGATGATACAGACAAGCGGGACGAGAAGTTCGTGCGAGAGGCAGGAGAGCTGTCACTACACCCCGTTAAGATTAAAGGCCGGACATGCATACAGAGGTGCAGAGATGCGACCAGCTTCCGAGGAGATGTTGTACTAAGGACGCAGAGGTCCAGAGAGCGAGAAAAGATTTCGCCAGAGTACCAGCCTCCTTACAGTTTGGCTTAGGCAAGATCAGAAGAGACCTTGAGTAGGATTCCTTTCAGTACACTGCTGCAATAAGAGTTGCACCCAGGATCGGATGTGTGATATGCATTCAGAGGACCCGAGGTCGGCGCCAGAGATGTGCTGCTTTACGAGCGGTCGTGAGGATTGACCGAGAGATGACCAGGGAAGTGCAAGAACAGAATCGTTCCTGTCAGCACACCTGACCGGGCCGATGAGCCGATGGATTGCGAGTTGGTAATCTACAGGAAAGATCAGGAACCAGAGGCAGAGGACGCCAGTCGCGAGCAAGAGGCAAGTAGATATCTTGCGCCGCTAGCATCGGATGTACCGGTACCTTCTCGACCCTGAAGGAGGGTATACCGACGACGGTAATTATGATTTGTGATTTTGTGATTTGATTATCACGTATCCGTTGCTTTGGATTTCGGTATTTTGGCGATCTATTTGCATGATTTAGTCTTGATGACTGAGTTCCATGATATTTGATTTTGTGCACCATGGTTGCACTTACTGGGTATTCATATTTTGTGCAGAGTTATTACTCTTGAGATATTGATTGTGATTTCATGCCTATTTTATGCCGGTGATTTGATTTACGCTTCCAGCATAGTTTCATGTACTCTTAGTGTTTTGATTTGTGCACGCTGATGCACGCGGTTGTGAGTTTTCCATCGCGGTACACTTGATTTTGATTGAGCCGCGTTGTATATCGTTTCGTGCCTTGGCTGCACCTGCTTATGACTTTATGGATTTCATACGGTTGATTTGATGTTGTGCATATGTTACGCACACAATTTGATTTTTGCACTCGGTATAGCTTATATGTGCTTGTAGTGCATTGATGTGTGTTTTGTACACGCAGTTGCGCACGTTTATGATTTTCTTTATATCTGGGTACACTTAGTGTTGCTGCTTACGCATTTGAGTTATTGCTGGTATTTGTGCATGGGATGCACCAGTTCTATACTTCGTGCGTTTGTCGCACCAGTTTTATGTTTCTTGCGTTTATCGCATCAGATTTATATTTCGTGCCTTTGTTGCACCGGATTTATATTTTGTGCATTACGATTGCACCTGACTTCGATTTGATGCCTTTCGGTATATCGATTTTGATTGTGATATTGATGTGGATTCTTGCACTCCGTGCTTTTGACTGGACTTACGCATATTCGACGTTGCTATTGGATTTTGTGATTCCGTGCATATTGAGTTCGCAGGGTCTAGATTTTCATTCGTGCATGATGGATGCACCGATTTGGATTTTCGCGCATGTTGGGCGCATGTTTTGAGATACGATTTTGGGGCACACCAGATGCACTAAATCGAGATTCTTCGTGCATGTCAGATGCACCTGTTTTGGCTGTCAGGCACACATGTTGCCTATGACAGATGCTTCGTGCACACCCGTTGCACCTAGATGTTGTTTTGTGCACATGTTTAGCGCATATATGGATTTTGATTTCCGTGCGCGTCAGACGCACAGGGTGGTGTTATGTGCATTTTTGGAATTTATTCCTTTTGGAGCAGTACATTTTTATGATGTGGGATATTTGCTTTCATACTGAGCAGGACTAGTCAGTGGACAGTGCCTGGATATATTTTGCATGCATCGATAGTTATCGAAGGGATTTCCGAAAAGCGAGCTATAGTCTCAGTATATACCTACGTGTCCGATATGACACAAAACGTTTTAAAAACAAGGAAACCCTTCTGATTATTTTCAAAATGGTGGAACGTGCTTATTAAACAAAGGATATATATACACATATATAGTTATTTTCTTATGAGAAACGTCCGCCACTGTGCAGTGTTACGCGCATCGCACAGCGACTTAAAAAGATTTAGCATACAGTTGCATCAGCTAATTACATGTATAGATTGGGTGTCTACATGTATAGTCTTGATCCATATCATATTGATTTTGTATTGGATTTGACATTGTGTCGTTACCATGACTCCGATGATTGCGGATGCTTGATGGAGTGTTGCTTTTGAGTTATCTGCTCAGTATTCATGCGCATGCATTGCGCTATGATGTTTTATGTATAGATGATTTCGGAGCCCCGATGACTTGGAATTTGTATTGAAATATTTTAGTATTTGGGAGTTTAAATTTAAATTCGGGGACCGAATTTCTTTAAGGGGGGTAGATTGTAACGTCTTCAAAATAATAAAATATGATTTTTGGGAAATTTTATAATTTAATATTATTTTAATGAATATTTTAATTTTCTGGTATAATTAAATACAGATAAATGGGGAAAAATTATGGAAAATTCTAAAATAAGGTATTTTAAGGAATTGCCTCGTTTTCTGTGCATGCCCCCATTTCCTCTAGTTTTGACCCTGAGTATGTCTAGTTTTGACTGATTCCATCTAGGGTGAAATCTGGGTTGATTTTCCTATGTTGGTGTATAATTTGGGACTTGTTTTAGCATGGATTTTGGTATTTGGTGATTCATTCCTGTCGGGTGGCGTTTGGACGTCAACGACAAGTGGATTTTGATTGTGTTTACATGCGAGTCGATAGGTTTTTACCTATGCGGGTAGCGTGTGCTATTTTGGTTTCCGATGTGATTTTCATGTGCTTTAGCATTGTGATATACTTGTAGGTACCCCGCGTGATGTTGAGGCAAAGGAGGTGAAGATAGCGACATCGGCTTTGGCACACGAGAAGCAATGTGAGTAGATTTATATCTACGGGGAGAAGTCGGGTGGATGGCGTATAGCACCCCCGCAGTCCGTGGTGATGTATACGAATACGTATACACACGAATATTTATTATGTGTTGTTTAGGGTTATTGATGGTAATAATGATATTTTGATGATAAGAATATATTGGTTTAGTATAGTGCGAACCCTAGAGTAGTGGTTGCACTCACACATACATTTACACACATACTTGCATTCATTCTTTTATTTATTAGAGTGCATATGATGGTGCGTATATCTACACATGGGTATGGGACTATGTGTTTATATACGGGATTTGAGGATGATACGTGGTTTGAGATGATACTTGATGTGAGGCCGTGAGATCGGCGATGTGACATAGCTTGTCTTCGAGGTGCGATATGATAGTTTTAGCGGGCCTTTGGACATGTGCTTTACCCGCATTCATATTTTTATAGATGGTATCGATTTGTACTAGACTTAGAGTAGTACCCCAGATTATGCGATCTGATGATAGTGATACCTGATATGTGATGAGGTACTGTGATATTGACCCCTACCCAGCTATTGGGATGCCGTACGACGATCTACCGTACGAGCCGATATTGATGATAGATCCGCACTCATGACTCGAGGATATCTTACGATATGTTATTGAGGCGGGATCACGATATGTTATTGAGGCGGGATCACCGACTATCATATCTATATATATTGACTCAGATTAGGTGGTTTCTTACCCCTCCTGTCTAGATTACTTAGTAGACATTAGACTGGACCGAGTCATACCTATTTCAAACTAACGAATCGGGGATATTTTAAAGATAGGCAGAAGGGTCATACGGATATTTTCAAATGATGTATCTTTTCTTAAAACACCGTAGCCCTTGTTTTTCCAAAAGCCCTGATTCGTCTTATTTCAAATGGCACCCCTGCATGATTTGTACAGATTGGTGTAGATTCTTTACTTTTGCGTTGATTATTCGATTCCGCATATTCATGCTATTTGCATTGCATCGCTTGTACTGTGGTTATATTTCAGTCATGCTGCTAGGACACCAGCACCATTATCGATGATGCATATGTTCCACGTACACTTGTTGCCGGCTCACACACTCATCATCGATAATTGCCATGTCACTACACTGTAGTACTATTGCATTCAGTATATGATCCTTGCATGACATGATGATATGCATACCTTCCTTTACATGTCGCATACTTCATGCTTTTGATTATACGCATTGAGATATGTTGTTTCTATGATATTTCTGGATTTGGGAACCGAGAGTGTTTCAAAAGAGAATATGTCATTGCTTTAAAAACCCGGTTACCCTTGATATGATATTTCAGTGCGTCCACCATGTGTTTTCTCGGTGCTGAGAGCGACATGTGAAACCCGAATCGAGGAGTGGATGAGCCGATTGCGGGTACATGGTGGACCCGGTATGGTTCCCCTCGGCAAGATGATCGATGAGCTTTGCCGATTGAGCCTGGAGGCGGGTGAGTACCTACCGGTGATTGGTTGGACCTGGCGGTTATCCGGAGGATACTGACCAGAGTCGATGGATAGATTTGGGCGTCCTGCCGGGGCCGAGGGCCGATACCGCAGACAGAGCCCGCGGGCCGATCCGGACTGACGGAGCCCGATATATGAGGATTTATGTGCCGATGCTGGGTACAGTTTTCATGATGTTTTCGAGTGCCGATGCTGGGCACTCCGGTTCCATGATTTTGACGTGTCGCGAGGGACACGGGTGGGTTATATCCTCATATTTCCATGCACAGGTTTCATGATATTTACTTGCATGATGGTTATTGTCATTGGGTGACGAGTGGACGGGATCCACGTGTGTGCAGATTTGATTACATTGATCATACCTCATATTCATGACATGCTATTACCTGAGGCACTAGCACGAGCACTTGGCATTACACTCATGTAGAGATTACATTGCCAGTTTAGCATGCTTCAGCTTTATTCATATTGAGGTTTATTTATATCTGATCGTATTGACCTAGGATGGGTCATGCATTCGATCTCTGCTTGTAGATATTTTCTATTCACGAGTTGGCAACTCACCCCCATTGTGCCCCAGTCCTTGCAGGTTTTTGCCGTACAGATTCCATAGCGGCATTTCTGGCACACTGCTTCCTTATGGGTGACTTGCTTGGATAGGTGGGTTCTTTTGTATCAGAACCGCCATTGTTCATGTATCATTTATTGTATCTAGAATTTCCATCAACCAAAACTTGTTTATTGTTTCAGACTTAGAAAACAGTGTTGTTTTATTTCGACCTTAGAGTCGCGCTAGTAGTATTACGGTTTTCTGGCTGTTTGAGTTTCTTTTTTTTTGGGTTTTGATCCTCGCCCTTTGGCGTTGTATATTATTATTGCTTGCGTGGTTGTGACCGTCGATGGACGAAGAGCTAGCTCCCGCTTGGGGATGCCTTTTATCATTTCATATATATTATTCTTGTTGTACCCCGTTCGGGGCCAGTTTTTACAAAGGAAACTCTGCCGAAATTTTCAGGAAAGGTTACACATTTTAAAAAAATGCATATTCGGCTTAGTTATTTAAAAACTTTGATTTCCAAACATGATTTCCTTACTTTTCAAAAACAGTTTTCCTTATTTACTCTTTAAATGGTTTTAGATTGCTGGGCTTTTGGCTTACTTGGATCAGATGGGGTCCTATAGACTTCATATGGTTCAAGGGCCAGTCACGTGCTCTTTCGGGTCGTGACAGGCAGTCGAGCCTAAGAATCCCTCACTCGGCTATCCTTCAGGACAAAAGCTCTCGCCAAGAGGCACCGGGCAATAACCCTGCTCGGTCCCCATCCTGAAGGATCGAAGCCCTCGCAAGAGGCAACCGAGCGGCTGCCCTGCTCGGTCAACTCCGGCTGATAGCTCCCTACCCATGACGCCAGGGATCGAAGCCCTCGAAAGAGGCCTCCGAGCGGCTACCCCGCTCGGTCATCCCAGGCTGGTAGTTGCCTACCCACAACGCCAGAAATCAAAAGCCCTCGCCAAAGGGCAACGGAGCGGCTTCCTATCCATCCTCGGCACAAATAAGGCAAACAGCCCTCTGCCCATCACATGAAGAGGATCCGAGCCACCAACAAGGGGCATCAGGTTTATCCAAGTCTCAAGCGATCCACCCTCAACTTCGGGGCCATGGAGACGCCTCCTTCTCGGCAGCGCTTGGTACGCTTGGCAAGTGATCGAAATCAACTCGACAAACGATCGCTAGACAGATGGCCGACCTGACATAAAAGCCCAACAACGCAAGCAGGGTTATTTTACAAGCATTCTTCACAAACAGAAGATAAAGTGCAGACCGATGAAACCAAAGAAGAAGTTTTATTATCAAGCGCACAGTCTTTACAAAGGGTATTTCAGGCTCCCCAGCCTTACAAACTGCCCGGAGGCTTAAAAAAGAGGGACGAGGAAATATCAAAAAGGCCTAAGTTGCAAACCCCCCTGTGCCTCGCTTCCCTCATCACTAGGGGCTTCACCACCAGAGGTTTTACCACCAGGGGCGCGCCTCACTTCCCTCATCATTGTCAGCCGGAGGCCTTGCCACCGGGAGTGGGACTCGAGCACGGTGCTCGCTATCGGCGAGCTCGGGAAGTTGCTCATTCACGGCATCCAGAGCCTTATTCCACGCAACGGCGGAATACTCACCAAGCTCGGCATAAAACTGCTCTGACACCTTGTAATCGGCCACGGCTTTCCTAGCCCGAACCTCGGCAGTCTGGGCCGCCAGAAGCGCCACCTCGGCATCCCCCCTGCTGGCATCTCTCTCCTTCTCCATGGCCGCGAAGCGATCGGCCAGATCCGCCAGCTTCCTCTCGGCAACCCGGTGGGATACACTTAGGCGACGATGGACGCCCCGATTCGCTGAATTGGCAAGCTCCGCAGCCTCCGCACGGGCTGCCAGAACATCGGCCCTAGCCCTCCCCAGACGCAGGTCATACTGCAGGACCTCGACCTCCGAAGGAAACGCCTCTACTGGCCTCGGTGCGTGGAACACCCCTCGACCTCCATACGAGTAGCGATGGCGCAGTGTTGAAGGACCTGACGGGAAGCGGATGAGAAACTGGGAGACGCTCAAGCCAAAGAAAGGAAGGCCAAAAACAACGCGTGGAGGAGTTCGTACCTAGACCGCCCCTTGGGCTATGGTATCCATTTGGGTCTTCAGGGTGCCATACAGAAGTCTTCCTCCTGCCGACTCTTCCATCCCGGCGAGCAGGCCGGCAGCGACGAAAAGCCCAGACGGAACCATGAAGACGGCATCACCCTCCTGCACAGGGATCCCCTCAGGGACCATCGACGGCGGCGCACGAGAAATTGTCCTTTTCCTCTTAAGGGGGACCCTGTCCTCGCCCTCCCCTCCGTCTCCCGTCTGGGGCTCGGATGACCGTGGGCGTCTCTGACCGCCGCCGGAACAATCACCAGGAGCCGCCAACGAAGCGGACGGCCCTATCGCCGGCAGAACGTTCGACGCAATCCATGGGCCAGCCAAGGGAACGGCCGCGTCAATGGCTTCCCTCTGGAACGAGCGACCCAAAGAGTGGGAACGAACCATGTATCCCAAAGAAGAAGAGCGCCGAGCAGCCAAGACTTAGAAGAAAGGAAATATGAAGGAGTAGGGGCCCTGGAACGGGCCCCACCCCTATTTATCACCACGAGCGACCTCATCCAACGGTGCCCTTCATCTCCCACCAAAACGCCTCCTCGCGTCCAACGGCTCCGATTGCTCCACTTGTCGTTCCTACACTGGACCGCACCCTTTCAGGCGTCGCAGGTCTGCACACGTCGCGTCAGCCAACCGACGCTTGACACGTGGGCCGTCGCTTCAAAGGCAAGATGCACGAACCGGCGCAACTTCCTCAAATGCAAAGATCTCGTCCTGATTCGCTGGCAGAAAAGACAGCTCACGGCCCGGAGAGGCGTCCAGATGAAACCTTAGGAGGGAGCTCACCCCGGACGGCCTGGCAGTCCACTCCTGACCCGACCCGCTAGCTGGTCGGGACAAGAGTGGGGGGGCTAATGATGATGCTCAATATTGGCGAACCCCAAGATCAGAACACGTGGCAAATGGTATGTCCTAGAACTCAGAAGAAAGGACCCACAGAGGCCGACCAGGCCACCCCTATACCCGACCTGCAAGCACAAGCTGGCCCTCCTCGGGGCCCCGTGCGAATTGGCCTCCTCGGCCCCTCAGCTCGCCCCGAGCTGCCACAAGACCAAGACTCCTCGGCCTTCTCGCTCGTCCCCGAGCCCCCCTGGCCGAGACCGTCTTCCTCGGTCCTCCGACCAACTCCACCGCTCACAGGCGTAACCGCCGCTCCGCAAATCTCGCCATGCGCGGATTCTTCGCTCTCTACGCGGGCGTAACGTCGGGAGTGTAACTGCCGGCGAGATTCTCGTGCCTGCTGCTGCGTGCTGCCACCGCTATATAAACCCCCATCTCAGAGGGGTCAAGTAAACCGTTTTTTACGCCACTTAGCCGTTACGCTGCTCGGATATAGTACTAACATGATCGTCAGAGGGTTCTCGGTGGTACCAAACCACCCCGGGACTTCTTTACAGGTATTTGGCGCTAAACTCCTCAAATCACCAATCTCCTCAAAACCCATTGAGACCCACACGCAACAGGGGATCACCTCCAAAATCCACCGAGAGATCGACGGAAGACAACATCTGAAGGAGACTCGAAAAGGACCTCCATCAAATATAGAAGTAGCACAAGACCTTAGTTTCATCTTCAATTACTTATGCATTTTATTTCCTATAAAATATATAATTGCAAAACCATATACTATATTAGTGATAAAATTACTGCAACATAAATTAACATACATTGCTTACTGCATACATTTTTTACAATATTGAATTGAGAGACATATATGACAGTATATAACACACATATTTAAACCAGAAATAAATTAACTATTTACGATCATATAATGAATTATTTTAAGTTTAATAGTAGGTTACATTATTGTGATTATTTTAAGGTTTATGTTAAGTATAAATATGTTATAGTTTTATATCAAATGATCATTTTGTTACAAAGGTGTTTTACAAATGTTCTGTTATATGGAGTTATGAGGACACATGATTCATCGCATGACTTTTACATGAGCATAACAAGACATGAAAGCAACCAAAAAGGATGAGGAGGAATCGATGAGAGTTACAAAAGGAGATAGAGACTTACTGGTGGTTAGAACGTAAGGAAACGATGGGAGTTTTTATTGAGGCATTTCATCGAACATCTTGGGACGCAAATTTGAAACGTGATGGATTGGAAATACGGAGGTGTGGAAATGATCGTTGCACTCAACCGGACTTGGGCCCGGCCTTAGAGCTTCGGTTCTCAGCCCGTAATGCATCGACCAAACTTTCAAAGGGGCTCGTCCAAGGTGGGGATGTGCGTTACAAGAACAGAGGAGGAGAGAAAAAAAGAAGAAAGAAAGAAAGAAAGAAAGGAAGAGAAGGATTGGGCTTGTGGGATTTGGTTTTGTTTTAGTTGAAAGGAAAAGAACGAGTTCGTTTAAGAATGGAGATGGGTCTCTTAAACAAAAAGGAGAAGAAAGAACGAAGAAAAGAAGAATGGGTTTTAGTTTTTTGTTTTGGTTAATATAAATGGGTGTGGGCTGGGCTGGGCTTTAGTGAATTAAAATGGATTTGGGTTAAATTGAGTTTTGGTTTAGGTAAAATAAAAAGATTTAGAGATAATGGAATAAATAGCTAAATAATTAATTAATAGAAACGGGCTTTGGGCTCACGGAAAATAATAGGAAAAATAGATCGAAGAATTAAATAAAAATAATATATTTAATAAATAACAAAATAATGTATTTAATAGAAAACAGAATATATGGAAAATACCAAAAACAAATAAATACAGTATTTTATTGATAAAGGATAATAAGAAGGTATAGGAATTTTGGGGTCGTTACAAACTTGAACGGTTCGAATCGTTCAATTATGTTGTGGACCGAGAGTCCCCGTTTTTAAAAAACACATACCGGTTTGCAATAGAGCTCAACCCCTCCCCCAACACACACACGTGGCAAAATCACAAATTCATATTATTATTACTATTGTTATACAATTATTATATAGATTGATGTTGCTGATGCTAAAGCAAGTATTTATGGCAAAAAATTATTACACACACATACATATATAAGAAGGAGCCGATCCGGTTTTATTTTTTTATTTTGAGGTCCATTTTTCAAACACACAATACGATTTGTTTTTCAATCTGCACTGATCATCGTGATCTACACATGTCCGATATGTTATGTATCAAATTTTACGAGATTTTAAGATCTCTAACTAATCCATCAAATATACTAAAATATTGACGGCTTTACAACGCATGAAAAACAACATGACTTGATGAATGTGTTAGAGTTCTCCAAATTTAATGAAACTTTATACATTAGACATCTAATATAAGTATATCAAAGCGACATGTACGGATCAGTCACAAACATACGGAGGGTTGTGTGTTTAAGAGTTTGGTCTAAAAAAAAAATGAGAACCTACCTAATATATATATATATATATATATATATATATATATATATATATATATATATAAAATGAAGAGAAAAGGCCCTGTGAGATAATAATAATAATAATAATAATAATAATAATAATAATAATAATAATATATTAGAAAAGGCCCTGTGAGATAATAATAATAATAATAATATATATATATATATATATATATATATATATATATATATATATATATATATATATATATATATGGAGGGGGCAGTGATCCATTGCAAACCGATCTGTGTTTTTTTTAAAAAAACGGGAACTCCCAATCTATAACATATTTTAACGATCCGAACCATTCAAGCCGATCAACCTAGCCTCAAATATATATATATGAAAAATCGAAGGATTTGAAAATTTATAGCCTATGCATTAGGTGAAGTTTATGATGCATTATCAAAAGACATTCATTTTTACACCCATTGATGCATAGCCGATAGGTTTTCAAATCCTTTCATTTTCGTACACATATTTGAGGCTATGGTGATTAACTTGAACAGTTTGGATCGTTAAAATATGTTGTAGATCGGAAGTTCCCGTTTTTAAAAAAAGCGGACCGGTTTGCAATGGATCACTTCCACTCCCCCTCTCCCCACACACACTATATATATATATATATATAAATTTGTCGGATAGGAGAGTATTATTTTCTCAAATTTTAACTATAATTTCACACTTTAGCTTGCATATTTCTCAACCAAATTATCATGTCTTTCCAAAAACTACAAATCTAATATGTTTGCTTCTCTTTCTTTTTATCCAAAGTAAATTTGGTAGGAAAATATGTAAATAAATAGTTTAGTTATTTTGCTTCTATATTGTTTCTCCTTTTTTTTTTATTCTTTTTGGATTCTCAACTTCTAACAGGTACCCTGATGAATTAGATATAAGAATTATTTATATCTTAGTTTCATTATTTACCCATTCTTCTTCACTTTTAGAATGTTAGTTTTGTTGAATTTTAGGAAAATTGAAAGGCTTTTACATAGAAGTTAAAAAACTGAGATTAAACTAAAACCGAACCGACTCGGTTCGGTTTTTTTAGAAGGTTCGGTTCGAGTAAACCTTAAACCAATTTAAGTTAGGTCTGAGTAAACCTTTTCTTTTTCTAAATTTTTTGGGAACTAGGTCTGAATAAACTAGTTCAAAGGATAAATCAAACAGGGTTTTATTTAAACGGTTTTGAGTCTAGACACAACTCCTTAACATGTCAATGTTAGGGACAAACATCAAAATAGGTAACTTAAGGGACACATATTTAAATAGTTTTAATGTAAGGGAGCCGTATAGAAAATTCCTTCATTTTATCTTCATCACTTATCATTATCATTCGGGCATGTTTGGCAATAAGAAAGCAAGGTGGAGAGTAGTTGAGCAAAAAACTGATTAACATTCCGCTATTTTTGGTATTTGGCAAGTGAAAAGTAACAAATGGAAAGTGATATCACTTTTCTTGCACGTAAGACTTAGAAAGCCACTCGTCATTTTATTCTCACCATCAAGTAGAAAGTCAATGTAAAGTTAAAAAGAAAATCCTGAAACCATTGACCGCATCCTTGAACTTAGATAATGATCCTGATCATAATATTTTCAAACAAGGAGCTGCCTTATATTAGTCTCATATTCGGAAGGGGTCAAAAGACACCGACGTCGTGCTGTGCGGAGGTGATTAATTGTTTCTCTCGGTACTCACGTCATCATTTGCATGAAGCCAACAAGCAGAATAAGGTTATGCTGCTAGCAAATTGGGAACCACCTCCTATCGGAGTCCTTAAGATTAATGTCAATGGCGCTACTCGTCCGAATTGTGCAATAGCTATCATTATTCATAATATCTTATGTGAGGTGTTAAAATGCATTTCCTAAGCCGTGGAACATTCAGACACGGAGTTGGTCGAGCTTCTAGCATACCGTATGGGCATTAGGACTGCTATTTCTGCCAAATTATCTTCCTGTATCATCGAGAGAGACTCAGACAAATGCGGCGAAGTGGTTAAACGACCCAAACATCTCATGCCCTTGGAAGGACACTTTATAAATGAATGTCTGTTTATGCTCAAGAAAAGCAATGAAATTAAGGTGTGGTCCACCTAGCGAAGAAAATAATGTGGCTCATTTTCTAGCAAAATTTACTACTACTTCCTGTAATTGCTTATTTGGACTCAATTTAATCATCACAATAAAGCTAAGACCAATTCTTCTGGGTAAAAAATGATATCTAAACTAATTTTGTCTCCAACCAATTTTTATTTTTGATAAAAAGATATATGCCACACCATTGTTCAACTCTACTTTTTTTTTCTTTCTATTTTCTTACTCCAATCCTGATATATTTTTTATGTGAAAACCGAAAAGAATGCATTTTGATGGATCTCTGGATCTATGTTATCTTCCGTTGATCTGCAACGAGTGCTGATGAATGACTGAGATTGAGTTGAGGGGCTGCCTCCTGGAGCGTGTGAATCTCAATTGGTTTTATGTGGTTGAGGCCGAGCTACCTGCAAAGAAGTCCCGGGGTGGTTGTGCCACCGAGGACCCTCCGACGATCAAGTCAGACGGGGTATTTTGGCAGAGTAACGGTCTATTGGGATGAAATTGGCTTACTTGAGTCGTCTGAGAGGAGTTTATATAGTGGCAGCCATAGGCAGGCGGGTGCGAGATTCACGCCGGCCGTCATGCCCGCTTGATAGGCGGGATTCCCCATTAATGACGAGATATGCTCGTTAATGGGGGATCGTGATGACGTGGAACGCGGGATCATGGACGGTGGATATCTCGCGTCTGGCGAGATTCACCGAGCCGTGGCGGAAGCGCCTGTGATCGGTGTTGTGGGTCGGTCGGTGAGACCGAGGAAGATAAGCTCGGTGGGAAGCTCGGAAACGAGTGGATGGCCGAGGCATCTTGGTTCTGTGATAACTCGGAGGCGAGCCGGGAGGTGGTCTGGAAGGCCACCTGTTCTCTTATAAAAAAAATAAAAAAATAAAAAATAAATAATGAACCAAAAAGCGATGGAAGAATTCCCCAAAAGGAGCATCACGTGCCCACACGTGATGTGCCTTAGAGCAAAAATTATAAGCATTACACTTAACAAATATGGCTGAAGTTGAGCATCACGTGTCACACGTCAGTATCTATATACAAAATATATAGACGCCTTCATGAAACAAATAACAGCCAGAAGGCGCATCACGTGCCAACACGTGATGCTCTTGTCACGACCCGAAATTGGCATGTGACGGCCTTAAACTACGCAACGTCTACAGGCGTAACGCAACTTAAGTAGCCGAAAACCCAGCAATCTAAACCATCAAAAGTAGTAAGAAATAATAACATTTTTAAAACCTTTGAAATCTCAACCCAAATTCTTTAAAAGTCCAAATTTATTTTCTTTAAATTTTGGCAGCACCTCCTTTGTAAAAACCAGCCCCAAAAATGGGTACAACATAAATATAAGTAAAGTATCTCCAAACGGGAGCAAAAATATGCCCAAAGGCTGAAAACAACCACCACAACAGATATACGACGCCATAGCGAAGAAATAAAAGACGATATAAATAAAACTGCATAAAAGACATCCAAGTCACAAAAATAATATACAATGTCGTCCTCACATCAAGTCTTTAAATCATACAAGATAATGGTAGATGGAGAGTACAGGATACAACGAATATACAATGAATAAAACGGATAACCACAAAACCCACATAAGCAAAACTGCATACTATGAGCCAAAGCGGTATCCGCAGCAAAAGATGATAAGATAGATGAATAGCCTGCCTCGACTAGTCTGGGAAAACAAGCTGCAAAACACTGTGGCACAACGGGGGTGAGTTGCCAACTCGTGAATAGTAAATAACATATGCAGGTAATCGCAAGTATGCACGTACAGCACGAATCTAACATATGCAACTAATAGCAATAAAAGGTCATATGAATGCAACAGTCATAAAAGGTACACTAGCAGCTACAACTAATACATGAAGCAATAATAATATGACAATCTGTATGCAACAATCATGTAAGGTACTCTATCAGGTACTACTAATACATGAAGCAATGATATGACAATGTATATATGCAACTGTCATGAAAGGTACTCTAACAGGTACAACTAATACATGAAGTAATGCATATAAAATAAAAGTATGCAAATGTAACAGTCATGGAAGGTACTTTATCAGGTACAACTAATACATAAAGCAGTGAATAAATAATAAATGCGAAGTATGGGATAAAACTTGTCATTCCCACGGAATGCTGAGATCGTGGTAAGACCAAAATCCATCAAGACAATCCAAATCCCAATTTTCTCAAATCAGCCCCCAAATTGGCTCTTATATCATGTAAGTCTCATAAATCCTGAATGTACAATATCAAGTAAATCTCATATATCTTGAATGTACAATATCAAGTGAATCTCATATATATCCTGTATCCAATATCAAGTCAACCTCATATATATCATGTATCCAATATCAAGTCAATTTCATATATCCTAAGTATATTTGCATAAATAAATATGATGATGTATATAAATTAATATGTATACATATATATTAGCGTCCCATTCCACTAATATATTTTATATATATATATATATATATATATATATATATATATATATACATATATATAACAGCGTCCCATTCCACTGTTATATATACTTAGGAGTAAAAATATCATCAAACCAATATGTCAAGTATCGACAAAAAAATACTGATCTATCAGGTGTTGTCACCACGACTAGCCCCTGATAGGTACGTAGCCTACGCTATTCCGAAAACCGAGTGTCTTAGCTCTGACACTCGAAATCCGACGTATCCATACGTACATGACCCCAGCCTATATCCCCACTATACCCGTCGAGTCAAAGGTACTGTCACTGGCAGGTATGGTTCCCCTGTCAGGCCTCATCGGCATGTTATATCGAAATCCCTTTCTTGGCCCGGGGTACCTCCGGGCCCCACCATGTACCCTCATACGGCCCCTTACTCCTCCTCGCATGGGGTATATATATCAGAACCGATAAAACTCATGATGGGTGCTGAAATAGCATATCAAGAGAAATCGGGTTTTTCAAATAATGCATAATTTCATGAAACTACCACGGTCCTCAAATCCAGAAAATATCATGAAAAATTCATATCTCAATACGAAAATTCATGAATATAATATATGCAACATAAAACTATAATGTAAGCATATAAAGAAAAAGCCGCTAATTAACTGCAACAAGTTAATATAATACATCATGCGGTTCCTAATTTCTCCAATTCTACATAATATCAAATAAAGGTAAACATATAGCTATAGCCAGACATATGTGTGAACATAAAGGTATAGCAAGGTATATGTATCTACCTATCAGTAATGATGTAATATACCCTCCGGGTATAAGTGAAGTATGTATGCAAAGTATACATTTAGCTATGTCATTATGTATGTATAAGTGAAGAAGTATGTATACATGTATCTACCTGTCGCTAATGGTACAATACCCTATAAGTATACAGGTAACTAACATGTAAGCATGTCAAGTCATATGTGTAAGCATGTAGGTATACAGGTATGCTATATGTCATATGCATAAAGAAATATGAATCAATGTCTCAATGTCCCTAACCAAACAATATCATATAGGTATGTGTGTTGTGCGTGTCATGTCAATTATTTACGGTGTTGTGGCATACAATCATTGCTCGTACAATATGAGCCGTCAATAATAGTGCAGTGTCCTAAGGATACTAGTCCAAGCACAATAAGTAACTAAGCAATAGGGTGTAAGCGCAACTCTATATATGCAATAGAATATGCGACAATATATAACATCTCTAGTCCGGACGCATAACGCCATGCGGGCGATTCCCCTGTACATGTTAAATTTACTCACCAACGCTCCTGGCTAAGTAAAGCCTACCACCTGTTTCCCTTTCGTCGCAGCGTCCGAAGTCCCCGCCTGCGAACCTAAAATATAACACAATAAAGCAAGTATATATTAGCAATAGACCCAAAACACGTACAAACTACGTGGACCAACGCGACAACACAAAACTTACTCTCAAGTGTTCGTATTGTAGCTAACGTGCATAGCGACACTACGAAACCAACTCAAGAGCAACAGAACACAACGACACGAACCATATCGGATAACGTATCGCGCGTAATCGTAACACAAGAAACTCGCAAAGTGGTCCCAGATTTTGCTATACTAACAAGCTGTAAAAGTTGCAAGTACCATGAGACCACAAACAACCCTAGAGACCCCTACACCAAAACTCAACCCCCCAGTCCCCACTCTGGCCGCAAATTGCGGCCAGAACCATTAAATCTGCGGCCGTAACAAGAGGGAATGGGCTCGTATTTTGAGGGTAGGTTCTAGGTCACTACACTAGGTCACTGTGATGAGAACCTTTGCAACAAATATCTGGTTTGATAGCAGATCATCCGAGACCCAAAACAACACTAAAAATACGATATTTACCCGAAACGATATGATACGCGATCAAAACTGAAACTAACAAGCTAAGCTACACAAAAAAACACCTAACTAATAGAAATAGATCATTACCTAACCAAAAGAACTTAAAGATCCTAGCTTTTTAAGCTCCAAGGCATCCAAGAGGCAAATCCAAGCAAAAGATGTGATTTTGTTGAATTTTTGTGAGATTGTGAAGTTTTTGTGATGGATTGGTGATGGAATGATGAGTGTTCAGTTGAGATGAGAGAGGAATGAGAAAATAAAAGAGATAGAGAAAATGAGAGAGTGTGAGGATAAAGAGAGAGGAAGGTGAGTGTAGGGTGAGAGTGAGGTGAGTGTAATCCTAGCATTAACTTCTCATTAATGCATTCACACACACCATGCCACCTCCTCACTTCCAAAAGAAATATCTCTCTCTTCTCACACAAAAGGTCTAGGAGTTTAGGGTTAAGGCAAAGCAAAGAATTAGATTAAAGTAAAGGATTAGGTTAAGGGTTAAGTTGTCAAGGTTGCTAAAAACAAGATTACACAAACACACCCTCACATAAACATACATACGTGCATGCATGCCATAACAAATAAAAATAAATTATTAATTAAATGTTATAAAATTTGAGAAACCCGAATTGGTAAACTTTTTACAGTAAAACCGCATTAACATCTAAACTAACACTAACCGAAATCTAAGGCGTTACAGCTCTTCTCTGGGACTGCTGCATATAGGCAAACTGGCCTAGTGCCATTGGGTCACATGCTACATATGAGGATTCCTAATACCTTCTGAGCCGATAGAATTAAATTCTATATAAAAGGGATCAGAACCTATTTTGGAAATATTTCCCCCAATCTTTCTAAATAAGAAAGATTGTGTTCTGTAAATCAGAGCACCGTTGGATCAAAAATCCAATGGTGATTAAAAATCACCAAGATACGGAATAAGCTTTGTATGGGAAAATATTTTCCCCAATCTTTCTAAATAAGAAAGATTGTGCTCTGTAAATCAGAGCACCATTGGATCAAAGATCCAATGGTGATTAAAAATCACCAAGATACAGAATAAGCTCCGTATGGGAAAATATTTTCCCAATCTTGTTAAAAACAAGAAAAATGTTTTCTGTAAAACAGAGGTCCCTGGATCAAAGATCCAACGGTGGATAAAATCTCCGAATTAATCAAAAATCTCTCAATGAGAAATTTTCTTAACAAAAATCAACAAACTTGTCTCTGCTATATAAAGGACTCGAGAATGAAAAGAGAGGGATCGACAGAGAAAAAGAGGAGACCTACCCCCCCGTAAGATTTAAAAAAAAAGATGAAGAGTTCCCTTTAGAGAAAGAGAAACTCTAGGTGAGGAAAAGACTTAGAGATCATTTTATCTTCTTTTACAAGAGTTTAACTCTTCTAAAAAGAACTTAGTTCTTCCTCTGGTTGAAAGGTCCGCAGAGGCAGATCTCCCCACAAGTTGAGAATTTAATTCTCATCGGGGAGATTCTGTTATGCAGTCCCAAAACTTAGAGGAAAGAATTAGGTTTGAAGAATTTAATTCTTTCAAAAATATAGAAATTTAATTTCTCTGATAGAACTAGGGTTTAACCCTGCATAAGAATTTAATTATAATAAAACAAAGGACTTGAAGTTCTTAAGTCCTAGATCAAAGAGCCACATGCATATTAGCGTTTAACCCTATAACAACAGATCACCTGTCCTATGTGAGCACCTCTGAGGAACAAAAAGAAATAACTGAGATTGAGTCACATGACCTCTAATAGTGCTTAGCACTTAGAAAAGAATAGAGAGATAAATTCAGAGGAGGCAGTGCCTAAATTAGTGGCGCCTCACGTGTCTACACGTGATGGTTGCAAGATTTAAGCGCTTAACACTTACATCTACAGAACGAGGGAATAAGCCTAAAGAAACAGTGCCCAATATTTAGGTGCATCACGTGCCACACGTGAGTGCTCCAAGTTTCAGTGTTTAACATTGCTTAAGAGCCTCACGTGGGAGCACGTGAGCACCAAATATTTAGTAGTGTTTAACACTGTGAGAGGCCAACCTTAGTCCAAATCAGCCAAGTCTCTCAAGGCCAAAAACCTTTTGACCATCAATCAACCGAAGTCTTCCTATACTCAGGTCCCCCCAAATAGATCTTAGTTTCAAAGATGGCCAATGATCTCCTGACACATGGCATTTAAAATAATATTCATCCTACCATGATCTCTCTCTTCATTCTGGAGTTTGGTTCAAGGGTTCTCTTTACACCTCTGATATATGTTGTTGTAATTCTTCAACGATATCAGAGAGGTGTAAGGTTCCGGCAATCAACAACTCTTGGATGCACTCTTAAACCTACGAGCATATCCCAATGGACCGTGATGTCCTTAAACTAGCCCATGGACCGTAATGTCCTTAAACTAGCTCATGGACCGCGATGTCCTTAAACTAGCTGTGGACCGTGTTGGATATATGTATGCCCTAGAGGCCATTATATGATAGTAGATGTATTTATACATGTATATATATATATATATATATATATATATATATTCAGTGTACATTCTTGCTCGACATGATAGTATGCTATCTGGTTCTTCTTTATCTGACATGTTGATTTGATCATGCTTTTATTCATTCACACATGTTGATAAAGCCCTGAGGATATTTGCTTGACTACTGTGATTATGATGGAGATCATACTAGTAGGACATCTGTAGTTTATAAGCATATCCTGAAAAGTCCCTAGTCGTAGGTGTATCGGGACGGGGCATCGATATACCAGAGTAGACTAGCGTATATGATACTAGACCCATATGATGGGCGATAAATGTTTCCACATTCATCGATGTTTGACATCAAGATCGTATACGGGTGCTCAGTGGTGACTGGGCACACTGGACGGACTCGCTGAGAACTCCTATATGGAATTATATCCATCGTCGGATAGCAGTTCTCAGGTGACACTGGTACAGGTTAGCCTGTAGACCTGAGATCGTCATAGAGTCTTGTGTGTTCTCCCACTGTACTTTGATTACCACCTTACCACGGCTCTACTGAGTCGTGCAAACAGGTGGCCGTTGGGTAAAGTCCCGAGACACACGAAGGCGATGAGCGATAGGAGGGGTTTCGTCTCTCCCGGTATTGCGAGTTGATGCTGTGCTGTGCTTGATTGGCTATATCAGTAAGTCCCTGGCCAGGGCTGTTGAGATTTACAGATAAGTGTTATCAGTAGTTTCTTGATCTGTTAGAGACCATTCATTGACACGACTTATTGAGTTATTGGGGTCGACGTTACCATCCCTAGACTCGATATGCAGCATATCTGACGAAGAGACCGGACTGTACGGTAGTGTTGCCGGTTAGCTCGACGGGAGTTGTGACAGGTTCGCTTGTTTTTTTCTGATCGCTCAATACCCGGGTGGGCGTTACGTTTAGCTGACCGTTTGCGGCTTGGGGGTGCTTGATATGATCATCACCCACTGCCGGCGTATTGACGAGTCTTAGAGTCCCACAATGGAGTTACCTAGTTCAGGCGAAACGATGTGGTGCGCATATGAGATATGCGCATGGACCCGGTTAAAATACGCGTATGAGATACCGTATATTAATCGGGCGGTTTTCTTTTGGTCGGGTCGTATGTGATATGGCCGGTTTGCTAAATCAAGTGTTGATTTATCTGTTCCCTGATTAAAAATCAGGAGAAGCCTCAGAGGAGGCATCACGTGCTCACACGTGACCAGTTGTCACGTGTTGGCACGTGATGCTTAAAGCAGCGGCAAAAAGCACATTCATCCCCTGATTAAAATCAAGAAAAAGCTCCAGAAGAGGCATCACGTGCTCACACGTGACCAGTGGTCACGTGCTGGCACGTGATGGTTAAGCAGCGGCCAGAGAACAGAGCGCAGAAGGAGAGAAGCCCATTCCAGGGGTCACGTGCCTACACGTGACGTGCCTACACATGACCAGGGGTCACGTGGCCACACGTGACCGGTTTTAAGAGCCTTATTCTTTAACAGAATTAAAATTCTGAGGATGAATCATTCAAATCTTTCCAAAATGGAGAAAAATTATTTGAAACCGTTAGTTAAAAATCTAAAGGTGATTAAACATCACCAATTTATGGAAAAATCTTGGACTTGGAAAGATTTTCTCCCTAAATCTAACCGAAATAACAAAGAGATATCTTTGGATTTAAAATCCAATGGTGAATAAAATTCACCTAACAATCTAAAGGCCCAGATTAATGATAAATATAAATTAAATCTCTCAATGAGAGATTTACTTAGCATATTGATTCTTTTCCTTCTCCTATAAATAGGAGCCAAGAAAAGAAGAGAGGGACTTTTTTTTGAGACCTTTGGACCTTTTCTTTTGATACACAGAGAGAGAGATACAGAGCCTTTGATTCTTTGCAAAAGGAAAACCTTAGGTAAGAGAAAGAAAGGGAGGCTTAAAAAGAGAATTTAATTCTCAAAAGAGTTTAACTCTTATATAAAGAAAAGAACTTAGTTTTTTCTCTGATGGAGGATCTGTAAAGTGCACATCTCCCCATGAATTGAGAATTTAATTCTCATTGGATTGAGATCCTGCCATGCAGATCTAAAACACAGAGGAGGAACTGAGTTTTGAGAATTTAATTCTCACAAAATGATAGGAATTCAATTCCTTTGAGTTAAAATTAGGGTTTAACCCTATGTTATGGGAATTTAATTCCTTCAAAATAAACAGAACTAGGGTTTAACCCTAATTGAGAACACAATTCCCTCAAACTCACAGGAATTTAATTCTCTTAAGAAAAGAAATTAGGGTTTAACCCTATTAAGAATATAATTCTTCAGAAGAAAGCAGGAATTTAATTCCTCTAAAGTTTGTCGCTAGGGTTTAACCCTATTAATTCTTAAAAGATGAACAGATCTTTAAAACATGCAGAGTCACGTGCTACCACGTGACCTATGCAAAGATCCATAGAAAGAACTCTGAAGTAAACGCCTCACGTGTTACCACGTGACTCCTGCGAAGATCCATAAAAGAGAACTGTGAGGCAATGCCTCACGTGCCCCACGTGATCTCTAAAGTACACAAAAGAAAAAGAAACAGAAAAGAGCTCTAAGGCACCCTCACGTGTCGACACGTGACCCCTAATGAACATTCTAACAGATCAGAGCGCAGGCCCCCATCACGTGCCCAAATGCGATGGCTTTCAGAATTAAAAGTGTTAAACACTTATCTGTAGAACAAAATAAAGGGAAGCAGGGCGCTCTCACGTGTTACCACGTGACCCCTCTTGCCTCAGTGTTTAACACTAAATTGAAACTTCTGTATCCAGTGTTTAACACTGATTTGCCTTAGTGTTGAACACTAATTTGGAATCTCTATTTCCAGTGTTTAACACTGATTTGCCTAGTGTTTAACACTAATTTGAAAACTCTGTTCCCAGTGTTCAATACGGATTATCTTTTAGTGTTTAACACTAACTTGTCAATCTTATTCCCAGTGTTCAACACTGCTGGTCTCTAGTGTTTAACACTAGCTTTAGCCTAACTGGCTAAGTTTCTAGAGGCAAAGCCTCTCCTTTAATGAACCAACAGAGGGCCAATATCCCAAACATGATTGGACTTAGCCCAAGATGGCCATAAGTCCTCAATTCAAACTTAACTGGGCCAATGGGCTCATAATATAATGATTGATCTTAGTTTCCAAATTGGACTACATATCACTTAATCTACCTTGGTTCAAGGGTGCATCTCTTCACTCCTTTGATACTTGTCGTTGTAATTCCTCAACGTCTTCAAAGAGGTGACGGGTCCCGATGACCACACATTGATACGGACTGTGGGGTCCTTAAACTTATGGACTATGAGGTCCTTAACCTTGACCGGAATGTCTTAAAACTAACAACGGATTATGACGTCCTTAACCTTGACCGTGATGTCTTAAAACTAACATCGGACTGTGGAGTCCTTAAATCCACGGACTACGACGTCCTTAACCTTGACCGCAAAGTATTGAAACTAATATTGGACCGCAATGTCCTTAAACTACCTATTGACCGCAATGTCACTAAACTAAACAACAGGTCTCCCTTAAATTGCTCTCTTGTTGGATCTAAACGATCCCGTTAAGTCGATCTTAGTCTAAAACTAGACTAACGTATCCTTAACCAACGTTTAAGTCGATCTTAGTCTCAAATGAGGTTAACGTATCCTTAAACACAACCCCCAAACCCAAATCTAAGAAAGATACGGATTTGGACTAGTCCACGCCCTACGGGCGACGACATAACTCAGTCTCCGTATACAATCCACGGGCAACCAAACACAAAACAAACACACACGAAACGAAGTGACCATATGGAGAAGGAGAAAGTTGTTACCGCGATGCGGTGGCGTAATTATCTGCAGGGGCTTGCGCCTGCAGGGAAGAGCGTCCCCACAATAAAAAACCCCTCAAGGGAGGGGGAATCTGACGAAGTCTGCTACATCGGTCGCATCTGTTTAAACCTTCGATACATGGTGCCATAAATCAACTTGGCATCTTCGGAGAGGTGGACGGATAGCTCCAATTAGCATCTTCCCCGAATTTCAGGCAAGACGTCTCTGTCGCGCCGTCATTCGGAGGGGAACAGATTCTGGCACGCCCGGTGGGACCTTTTCCTCTTTCCACTCCACATTTCGTGTGTCGTGATTCGCGAACCAATCGCGGTTTGCTAATGGTTGCCCTCGGGTTTCGAAGTACTAAGACTTGGTTTGCAGAAAGCAAAAGGATCAATGGCTGACAACTGCTCGAACTGCTCCAACTGCAAATGCAACCGACGCTCCGCCTTAACTAGAGGTGTAGCATATGGACCGCAGGCTGCTTCCCTATTCACTATGCCTGTGGAGCAAGTGACTCAAGCTACCACCGGTCTATTCTTTGGGACCATGCTCCCGCCGGTAAACATTAACATCCCAATGCCCGTACCGGAAGCGTCAAAGAAATCGGTCTTTGATCGACTTGCTACTCCTATGGCTCCTCTCAGCGGGTCATCCAACTCCTCGGTCTTCACTAGACTGAGCCTGAACTCCAAAGGGCCCGCCAAGAAGCCCGTGATACCTGAGAAGGCCATCCCAAAGAGGACAGCTGCTCCCATAGTCGTCAAGGCGGCTTCTCCTCCCAGAGGGTCGGTCTTCGCGAGATTGACTACCCCTATTCCCGATCTCGCTCAGAGATCTGTAACTTCTCAACGAACTTCAGTCTTCGAAAGGCTGACACCAGCAGCAGCCCTTCCCCAGAACAGGGGGCAAGACGAAGCTGTCGCTGAATCAATCCCGACAACCCGCCATGCCCGACGTCGCCATTGGCGCCGGATAAGGAAGACTGGGGCAACTCCCCCTCCGGACTAACTCCACCATCTCCAACAGTGGAAATTGAGACTGCTATTCCAACCGGGAACAGCTTCGAGCTGCTGAACAGGGTACGCAGAAATTCGCCAACTGCAGTTCTCAAAAGATCCTCTCCACCTGCGGAGAATGTTATAGAAACAAAGCCGGAGCAGCCCCCTCAACGTCTGTCCTCCAAAATTTATAAGGTCTGGCGACGGGTTCAGGACTCGGTAATCATTCAAGATCACTCTCACCGGCAGAAAAGGACGAAAGTGCAGGAAGAAAAAAACCGTCACGTCAAACAACAAAGGACGACAACCGCTTGGGTGCCCGCTGCAACGGCTCCCTCCACGTCGACTACACAAAAGAGAAGAAGGCCGGATAGAGTCCCCACTCCTGCAGCAAATGTTAAGGACAATAAGCCTAAACGCCGTAAGTCTGGGGGCATGACGGTGCATACGATATACATGGCGCTGGGAAAAGAGGACAGCTGTGCATGCATGGGTCATAGGCCGCTTACACGGTCAGTGACCAAAGCTCAGGAACAACAACAGAAGCTCTAGGAAATAATGAACACGATGGACGCACTCACTGGGCCGAGAGAAAGCCCCGAAGCGTCATCTGATCAACGCTAGGAGCAAGAAACTGACGCTGAATTCCTTCGTAGGATATTGTAGAAGAAGGATAAAGAGGCTGCGGAACAAGAAGCCAATATACAACGAATGGCCCTCCTGTTCCAGGACATGGTGGGGATGATGATCCAACAAGAGTCTCCTGCTGAAGACCCTCCAATCGTTCTTGAAGACGACAGGGGAGAAACGTCAAATCCTCCACCCGCTCTTTCAACAGCTAAGGAGGAAATAATCTCCAAGGTTGACCTGGACGAATACATAGCCCAACAGATACGAGTTCACCAGGTGACTGAGGCAGCGGGTCAACTTGTCAGAACAGGGCAACCATATCCGAGCTGGTATGATCAGATCAAGTACCCTCCGGGCTATACGATACCGAAATTTCATGTCTATAAGGGGACGGGCAATCCCCACCAGCACGTTGCCCAGTTTAGGGTGCTTTGCGGCAACACCGGCGGTGATGATAAATTGTTGCTTCGTCAGTTTGTCGGTAGCTTGTCAGAAACGGCGTTCGAGTGGTACTCTGAGCTCCCAAACAACTCTATTAAAACATTCGCGGAAATGGAGTTTCTATTTACTCAGCGATTCGCAAGCGCCAGCGAATGTACCCCGATAACGGCATTGATTAATTCCAGGGTGAAACCAGGCGAGACGTGGGTCCAGTACGCTATACGCTGGCGAAACTTGTGGTCGAAATGCAAACAACGCATTGAGGAGGCGCCCGCGGTGGGCATGTTCGTGGGTATCCTAGATCCTCATGCAACTATCTCACAGTTCATGATGTTTTTTAAGCCAACCACGTTCCAGGCTTTGATCGACAAGTTGGCCCAGATGGACCAGATGCGTCACAGACCTCTCCCCCGAAGCCAGAACCTCGGAATGACAAGGGTAAAGGGAAGGCAACCTTCGTGGCGAACGCTCAGCAGCAATCCAGTGCCCCAAAGCTGGCGGATCAACTGGAAGAAAGACGACGGTATTACAATAAGAAAATGAAGCGCCCCTACTCATTCCCGCGGGATAAGACGAAGAGGCTATTCGAGCTGGCAATACGCAACAGGCTTATTAACTTGCCAAACCCAAGGCGACCGCCGCAACCTAGTGAGGTGAATAACCCCAACTACTGTCCTTACCATCAAACGGTAAGCAATCCGATTGAGGATTGCTTCGTCTTCAAAGGATGGATTGAAGATCAATACCTACAGGGTAAGTTTGCGCTGTCTGAGAAGTGGAAGGTGAACCCGCCACAACCTCACACTGCTAAGAAGACAGACACACCGGGGGCAACTTGTTCTTTCATTGAAGAAGCTCCATGGGAAATCGGGCTTTCAGCAAAAACCAAGAGGATGCTGAACGATCTTAAAACATGCCTGGCGATCAGGTGGAAGAACCCGCTGGAACCTCAAATCATTGAAGGGATGCTGAAGCCGCACCCAACTCCGAAGATCAGTGGTGATGGCCCCAGTACTCACAACCAGCCGTCGAAATCTTCAAAGAAAATGAAGAAGAAATCTAAGAAGCCCGTGAAGCCTGGCAACAAGCGTACGGACTTGCAGAAACAGATTGACGCACTGGAGGAATACAATCAGTGTAGGGTTCCTAGGCACCCCAAGGAGGTCTTACAAGGCATCAACATGCCAATTTCAAAAATACGGTGCTGAGAAACCCTAGAATACGGATCGTTGGCTAGATGTCTAGGCGAAACAATAAACTAGTTAACAACTTAACTAAAGTTTAAACGGAAATACAACCTTTGTAGATCCGGTGCTCCACCTCCATAGCTCCGCAACGAAGTCCCCTCGCTGTCCAAATGAATTCCCGGGCTCTAGCGTCGGCTTCGTCGGAGAAATGGCGAGCTAGGTCGTCGATGTCCATGCCGAAGATGATCTACGTCGAGGCATCGCTAGATCAAGCTCCACCTTCACCAAGCCATGAAAACTTGTGAAGGAAACACCCTATACTACTTGGCAAGAGGTAGATGATGAAGAAATAGGAAGTGGGTAGACTTTAGAATTGGATTTCTCACTTGTTATCATCAATCACCATTGATGAAGTAAGGTTTCTTCATGTGTCAAGATGAAGAAGAAGATGGAAATGTGTTATGATAAGTTATTAAAAATAGAAAAGAAATATAATACTTATCATAACTTTAACCATGGTAAAGTGTAGAGAATTAACTTTAGTTAGGTGGAATGGTTAGGGTTAGAGAAGAAGACAAGAATGGTTGCTTTGGTCAAAGTTGCATGAAGCTTGAAGAAGCTTCTAAGAAAGCAACCATTTGTTTTCTTTTCTCATTCTTTTCATCCAAAAAGAAATAGATAAATGAATGAATAAATAAATAAGCAAATAATAAACCCTAACCATTTCATTAACCAAGGTTTAATTCTTTATACTTAACCAATTTTACATGCACCATCAAACATGATACAAGCATGTGCACAAAATCATATCACATATATAATGCGCACATCCGAGCGAGAAAATCCATTTAAAGTGAACCGATACTAGTTAATGCAAAGTAATATATCAAGTATATAATTATGCATTAAATCATTAAATCAACACTTGATTTAACGATCCGGTCATATCGCATATAACGGACTAATATCCAATGTATCGATTTATCGAATCAATCCTCGATTCGATAACTAGGTTATATCGCATACAACCTTTTGACACATTCATCGCGAGAATGAAATACGGTATCACATACACGCATTATTCTCGGTCCCGCACATATCTCATATGCGCTCCTATTTCGTTTTGCTTGAGCCAGGAAACCTCTGTGTAGGACTCTAAAGACTCGTCAATACGCCGGCAGCAGGTGATGATCATATCAAACACCCACAAGCCGCAAGCGGTCTGCTAAACGTAACGGCCACCCGGGTATTGAGCGATCAGAAGATCGACGAGCAAGCCCGCTCACACTCCAGTGAATCCAACCAGTAACACTACCGTACAGTCCGGTCTGATCGTCTGATATGTCGCATATCTCGCTTAGGGGTGGTGAACGTCAGACCCCAATAGCTCGATAAGTCGTGTCGATATGAGGTCTATAACATTCGAGAAACTACTGGTAACACTTACCAGTAAATCTCAGCAACCCTGGCCAGGGATTTCCTGTTATAGCCAATCGAACACAGCGCAACATCAACCCCCTATACCGGGAGAGACGAATCCCCTCCTATCGCTCATTGCCTCTATGTGACTCGGGACTGTACCCAAAAACCACCGTTTTGCACGCCCTCTTGGACGTGGTAAG
Organism: Agapanthus africanus; assembly: GCA_030015575.1. Lineage (NCBI taxonomy): Eukaryota > Viridiplantae > Streptophyta > Magnoliopsida > Asparagales > Amaryllidaceae > Agapanthus > Agapanthus africanus. The sequence continues at coordinate 312,634,007 of JASDDO010000018.1, read as the reverse complement.
ATGGAAATCAAAGCACAGTGGGAACCACACAAGACTCTATGACGATCTCGGGTCAACAGACTACTCTGTACCAGTGTCACCAGAGAACTGCCATCTGACGTGAGGTATAATACCATCTGGGAGTTCTCGGCGAGTCCGTCCAGTGTACCCAGTCTCTACTGAGCACCCGTATATCATCTCTGATGTCAAACACCAATGGATATGGGATCATCCATCGCCCATCTGTATGGGTCGAGAAGGTATACGCTAGTCTACTCTGGTATATCGATGCCCCGTCTCGATACACCCACGACTAGGGACTTTGAAGGATGTACTTATAGACTACCATGTCCCCACTAGTATGATCCGCATCATAATCCAGGTAGTCAAGTACACATCCTAAGGGCTTTACCAACATGTAACAGAGAGACAATCAGTATACACGTTAAGGTAAAGAGTAACCAGATAGCATACTATCATGTCGAGCAAGAAAGTCTTCCCTATATATGTCCCAGCATCCACTACAATATACATCCAATGTACAGTAATGGCCTCTAGGGCATACATATAACTAACAATCTCCCACTTGCACTAGGGCCATCTGTAGCAGTGGTTGTAGTATCTCATACTCAACCATCCCATAAAAGTCTCTCTCTGGGAACAGGCCTTTGTGAGTGGATCCGCTGTGTTGTCCTCTGAATCTACTCTCCAAACCTCGATCACCCTGGAGATCATCCATCTCCATGATCAGGTGACACTGCCTTAGAATATGTCTGGATCACTGATGGGACCGGCGTTCCTTGGCATAAGCCACAACTCCATTGTCTCACAATGGTAGGAACATAGTTCATCTCATGAACCATTATACATCCAAACAGCCTCTTTGGTAGTATCTTAAGTAGCGATGTATCCTGCCTTTATCGTCTAGTATGTCACGGTATCTAGCTTGGAACTCTTCCAACATACCGTCCCTCGATTGAGGGTAAAGACAATGCCTGCGACTGACATTCAGTCATCTTTATCACCCTGGAACACTTCCAGTGATTCTCCCCAGGATCGATTGATGCCATCTCACTACAACTAGTGAGAATCCTAACATCCAATTAAATCTATCTCATAGATCCAAAATCCAGGATTTAGTAGGTATCACTTTGATCCTATATGGAGAATCCTAGTGATAAGCGGAGATTGACCGAGCGTAGCATAAGAAACTCTTTTCTTATCAAGAGTATGTCATCCACGTACTCTTCGAGGATCGTCACCATACTCCCTACTACCTTTTTGTTTATACAAGGTTCATCTACCATTTTGATGATGTCAAACTCTTTGACTACTTCATCAAAACAGACGTTCCAACTCCGCGATGCCTGCTTTATCCTATAAAGCATCTTGCACACGTTTCCGCTGCTCCCACTGTCTACGAGGCTCTCTGGCTGTGTACTTATAGACTCCCTCTTCTAAAACATCATTTAGAAAAGCTGTCATGACACCCACCAGATATCGTAGTCATGGCATGTAGCCGTGGCCAGTAGGATCTGGATGGGCTTAAGCATAGATCCTTAGAAAAAGTTTCATCATGATCCACACCTGGTCAATGATGCTAAGCTTTAACAAGTCTAGCTTTGAAAGTCTCAACTTTTCCATGTACACCAAGTAATCTTCTCAAGATATACTTGCTCCTGATGGGGATTTAACCCTTCAGATATAGCAACCAAAGTCCATACTTTGTTGGTGTATAAGGATTCCATCTCAGATCACTAAGCATCCAGCCATTCTTATAGAGTCCTACTCCTGATGGCCAGGTTGAAACTAGTTGGGTCATCATCTCATGATGCAGTCCTCGCTCCCACTGTCATAGAGAAACCGAAGTATCTCTCAGGTGGGTGAGGAACCCTACTAGATTGGCGGAGAGGCTGAGGTTCGTTGGTAACTATTGATTCATTTGGTTTTACCAAATCATCTGCTGTAGTTTGTGTAGCTGGAACCTTTCCAGTTCTACATTACAGACCTTGCCTCGAGCTTGTCCGGATTTTGCTTTTAAACATAGGCCGGACAACCCCAAATCTTAACTAGCTTAAGACATGGGCTCTTCCCTTTCCATATCACATATGAAATGGTAGGCAACTGATTTGATTGGAACCCTATTCAATAGGTATGCAACTTCATAAGTGCATAACTCCCAAAAGGAAAAAGGTAACTCAGTATTACTCATTATAGAGCACACCTTATCACATAGGGTGTAATTGCTCCACCCCGATATACCATCGTGCTATGGTGTATACAGAGGAGTAATGCTGAGAGAGAATCTCATTCTCTTTTAGAATAGTCCAGGAATTCCGTGCACAAGTATTCTCCTCTTTGATCTCATCATAGGACATAATACTTTTACCCGTATTGGTTCTCTACTTCTAACTTATATTCTGTGAATATCTCAAAAGGTTCAGACTTGTGTTTCAACAGGAACATATGTCTGAATCTTGAGAGATTTATCAGAGAATGTAACGAAGTACAAAGAACCAGTCCTGGCATATGTAGACAGGGGATCTGACATACATCAACATGTATCATCCCAAGAGTTTACTAACTCTTTCTCTGTTTTCAGTAAACGGAGCTATGGTCATCTTATCTTTGTGACATGACTGGCAAGTTTCACAAGATGTAAATTCAAACAGATTTAAATATGCATCTATGTGCAACTTAGCTTGTCGGGTCGCATTGATATGACCTAGTCTACAATGCCTCAAGAAGGATTCGTTCATTTCTGAACTCTTCCTCTTGTGTGTGTTCCATATACTAAGAACTGTAGTTTGATTTAGAACATCAATGCTTTTAGATAACGTGCCTGATACGATCAACTTTTGATATAGGAAATGTTCAAAACATTATCCAACAATACAAAATTTTATCATTTCTTTACTGATAAAGAGACTGATATGATTTTGTATATCAGGTTCGGTATCTAATAACATTCGTTCAGAATCAATGTATTTGTAATACAGGGTGACAGTGACCAACAGACTTGGCTGCAACACTTGCCCCGTTTTCTGCCTCATGAAACTTATCACCCGTTCTCAGTTCTTTACCTATCTGTAGCCCATGTAACATATTACATATGCGGGATCCTGATCCGGTATCACATACCCAGGACGTAAAGAATAGAGAAACAGTTCTGTATAAAGAATACACCCGAAGATGATGCATCAGCATGCACTCTCTTCGTTTGGGCGGCACGGGAAATCTGGTATTCCCCAATTTCCTGCTCTGTCTTATAACAATTATAAGTGGAGCGGGACCAACGTTACCCAGCTCAGTATAACAAGCGGGTTCGGTCAATATTCCGTATTATTATCTTGATTAAGGCGTGATATGGTCGCTACCTGGAGAGAGAGAGAAGAAAACACTCAGCGTGCGCTCTTGCAAGAATAGATTGGTTATTATTTTATCTAATCAGGATGGCTCCCACTGCTTTTTATCAAATCTTCCTTCAAACCCTAAAAGGAAAGAGTAGCCGGGATTAATTACACAGTATAAGTTCGCCAATCTTTCAGCCAGGCCAGTGTCGGTACTTTGAGGGAGGTCCCCCGTGCTTTCGCACGAACCTAATTACAGTAAACCTCGTTTTCCCAGAGGCGTAACCCCGTTGACACCTTTCTAGACACCTACTTGATCGGCTAATTGTAATGTGTAAAACTCTCCCAGGAGTAACTCTTACTCGCAGCGGGTATCGGGATCCAACTATCTCATAGAAGGTATGCAATCTCATTGCAAATTTCAACACTTGAAATTCCCGATAATATTTTTGCCCCTAGCACCCTATGACCTTGACGGAGGTCAACAAACCATAGGCTACTAGTCAAGTTCAACCCGTCATTTCTTGATCGAATTAAACCCACCCGCACGACCCTTGACGGAGGTCAACAAGGCCGCACGACTACCCTAACTCAATCTGTATCATATGCATAAACAGATAAATACTAGTTAGCTACCGCACACTACGCCTTGACGGAGGTCAACAAACGTAGCACGAATACTAAATAGGACTTATCTGAAATGACGGAGGGCTACGACAGGTTTTTCTGAAAACCTATTGCGTAATGAACTTGATATCGTTGTAGAATCAAATGTTTTTAAAAATGGAGTGCTTTTGAGGCTTTTCTAGTTTTGCTAAAGGAGTCACTCCCGGTGAAGGGATCGTCGGTCCTTTCCTCGTCGAATGAGGTGCGGGATATATCATATATATCACTGTGCAAAGCAGAAACTCTTAAAAGAAATCAAAAGACAAACCGATTGTGTAGCATCTGCCAGTTATTGCTAAAGGAGTCACTCCCGGTGAAGGGATCTCGGTCCTTTCCTCATCGAATAAGGTGCAGGATATATCACATATACCGCTGTGCAAAGCAAGAACTGTAGCTACCTGTTTTATTTTGAAATTCGATTCTACAACATCTTAGGTTTCTTTTATTTCATTAATCACATTAATGAAGTCCCATCATTTAAGTACCTAAACATTACAGATAAATACGACGAACACTTATGCCATCCGCATTCGCCTCGATGTCTCCTCGTGCACCGTTAGGTTAGGTAACTAACGGCAGAGCGGGGCAGGGCTAGCGCGGGTGTAAAACATAAGTAACGTCTATATAATATATCATATATACTATATACTGTATCTATCACAGAACATCACATGATCACATCACAGATATCGCAGCAGAAGAAACATATGAAATATTGGATATACTAGGACGTCCGTGTTTTCAATACGAGCCGGTATAAAACACGGATTCCACGGTCGTGATGAATAGCCAAACCCACACCCCAAGACCCCTACGAGAGCGGCAAGCAACTCTACCAATTCTGGAGTTAGGAGACCCGGACTCGACTCCTCGAATTGGTCTCCCACTGGACTCCAGAACCCGGTTACTTGTACTCCCCTCCTTGGGTCTATCCTAGTGCGGAAAAGTAAATAATATACAAAGGGTGACAACTTCCGCAACCTGGAAGTGCCCCAATAAAAGAATATTACATACAAGTTTTTACATGAATGAAAATGAAAAACACTCATCTCACATAAAAACCCCCGGCTATTCAAACACGACGATCCAATATAACATATCCAGCAACACATAACATCACATGTTATCAACGTAAGTAAATATGTCCATCCCAATTGTCGTTGACATATAGCAACGAAACCGGCGATATCACATATTACACTTACGGTCACAAAAAAGAAAGTGTATAACTACAACAGTTGGAATCCGCAACCTCCATAGACATCGCATGCCTAATCAAATGAAATACTTAGACATCACATGCCTAACAATTATAAACCCCGCATTTTAGTCTCATTATTGAAAACTCTTTTCAATATAAAGTCGGGTAATTCAACAAGATTCCCGACATCCTGATCGAATGCTCGTCGCAAACTTCAGTAGACAGCCGCACCCCCGATACCGTCGACGAAGTACACCAAGGCGGAACACCGCTACCGCGAGCACCCGAACGGATGCATTCGGCGACGGGGTTCTCCTACAGTCACTTAGTCGGGGCTATGGAGTGAGGCTGTCTAGGCGAGTATCCGCGTACGCTACGTGATTGCGACGGACTTTTGATCACATCAAAACTCCGTGGCAACCGATCAAGTGAGACTAAATTGCTAGATTTACAACATTCATTCAGTTATCTTATAACTATTGTGAATTCCAATTATTGTATCACATTCCAGATAATTAGAAAATGTTAAACTTTCCGATCGAGCAATCGAATACCCAAGTTTTCCCGAAACAGATCAACACATGAAACAAGTCTAAAAACATTCAGTTCGTGCCTCAGTACCAACGGTCCAGCCGTAGAAGGGTCAAGCCAACGCCTCACATGTGGCACGCCGTACTGCCCCAAACCCGAAGGTTCAAAGGGCAGTTCAAGACGGTCACATAATCGAGTTAAGGTTGTTGTCTTCTAGAGGGTCCATTGCATTACTTGCACTACTTAGAACGTCATTAAACTACGGAAAGATCCAACACTTGGAAATTTCCCGACAAGGGAAAAGTTGGGTATTTATATCCGGTCGAACTTTTTAACATGTTCTAAAATTTACCCGGAAAGCCACACAGACAAAATTTGATAATCCGATCGAATCCATGAAATCCCAAAACAACCCCAGAAAACTCAACTGTATAGTATATATTAAAATTACCCAGAAAACACAGGAATTAATTATAAACATTACTGTGTAAAGAGGAGTCAAAGAGTCAACATTATGGCCGCGGAAGCGCCGCGCCACGTGGGTTTAGGCCGCGCTTCCGCGGCGTTATGATGGAGTTAGGTCTCCGTTTTTCACAGTAATTCATAAAAAACCCTGCTTAATTTTCTGCATATTTTTAATATTGAAAAATCCAGATTTTTAAAAATTGGACAGAGAGCATTTTGGAAATGGGTTTTCGGGTTCGTTCGGATCTCAAACGTCGTCTAGACTTCGCCTAAGGCTCTAGCTTGGCTCTGATACCACTGTAGGGTTTCTAGGCACCCCAAGGAGGTCTCACAAGGCATCAACCATGCCAATTTCAAAAATACAGTGCCGAGAAACCCTAGACTACGGATCGTTGGCTAGATGTCTAGGCGAAACAATAAACTAGTTAACAACTTAACTAAAGTTTAAACGGAAATACAACCTTTGTAGATCCGGTGCTCCACCTCCATAGCTCCGCAATGAAGTCCCCTCGCTGTCCAAATGAATTCCCGGGCTCTAGCGTCGGCTTCGTCGGAGAAATGGCGAGCTAGGTCGTCGATGTCCATGCCGAAGATGATCTACGTCGAGGCATCGCTAGATCAAGCTCCACCTTCACCAAGCCATGAAAACTTATGAAGGAAACACCCTATACTACTTGGCAAGAGGTGGAGGATGAAGAAATAGGAAGTGGGTAGACTTTAGAATTGGATTTCTCACTTGTTTTCATCAATCACCATTGATGAAGTTAGGTTTCTTCATGTGTCAAGATGAAGAAGAAGATGGAAATGTGTTATGATAAGTTATTAAAAATAGAAAAGAAATATAATACTTATCATAACTTTAACCATGGTAAAGTGTAGAGAATTAACTTTAGTTAGGTGGAATGGTTAGGGTTAGAGAAGAAGACAAGAATGGTTGCTTTGGTCAAAGTTGCATGAAGCTTGAAGAAGCTTCTAAGAAAGCAACCATTTGTTTTCTTTTCTCATTCTTTTCATCCAAAAAGAAATAGATAAATGAATGAATAAATAAATAAGCAAATAATAAACCCTAACCATTTCATTAACCAAGGTTTAATTCTTTATACTTAACCAATTTTACATGCACCATCAAACATGATACAAGCATGTGCACAAAATCATATCACATATATAATGCGCACATCCGAGCGAGAAAATCCATTTAAAGTGAACCGATACTAGTTAATGCAAAGTAATATATCAAGTATATAATTATGCATTAAATCATTAAATCAACACTTGATTTAACGATCCGGTCATATCGCATATAACCGACTAATATCCAATGTATCGATTTATCGAATCAATCCTCGATTCGATAACTAGGTTATATCGCATACAACCTTTTGACACATTCATCGCGAGAATGAAATACGGTATCACATACACGCATTATTCTCGGTCCCGCACATATCTCATATGCGCTCCTATTTCGTTTTGCTTGAGCCAGGAAACCTCTGTGTAGGACTCTAAAGACTCGTCAATACGCTGGCAGCAGGTGATGATCATATCAAACACCCATAAGCCACAAGCGGACTGCTAAACGTAACAGCCACCCGGGTATTGAGCGATCAGAAGATCGACGAGCAAGCCCGCTCACACTCCAGTGAATCCAACTAGTAACACTACCGTACAGTCCGGTCTGATCGTCTGATATGTCGCATATCTCGCCTAGGGGTGGTAAACGTCAGACCCCAATAGCTCGATAAGTCGTGTCGATATGAGGTCTATAACATTCGAGAAACTACTGGTAACACTTACCAGTAAATCTCAGCAACCCTGGCCAGGGATTTCCTGTTATAGCCAATCGAACACAGCGCAACATCAACCCCCTATACCGGGAGAGACGAATCCCCTCCTATCGCTCATTGCCTCCATGTGACTCGGGACTGTACCCAAAAACCACCGTTTTGCACGCCCTCTTGGACGTGGTAAGATGGAAATCAAAGCACAGTGGGAACCACACAAGACTCTATGACGATCTCGGGTCAACAGACTACTCTGTACCAGTGTCACCAGAGAACTGCCATCTGACGTGAGGTATAATACCATCTGGGAGTTCTCGGCGAGTCCGTCAAGTGTACCCAGTCTCCACTGAGCACCCGTATATCATCTCTGATGTCAAACACCAATGAATATGGGATCATCCATCGCCCATCTGTATGGGTCGAGAAGGTATACGCTAGTCTACTCTGGTATATCGATGCCCCGTTTCGATACACCCACGACTAGGGACTTTGAAGGATGTACTTATAGACTACCATGTCCCCACTAGTATGATCCGCATCATAATCCAGGTAGTCAAGTACACATCCTAAGGGCTTTACCAACATGTAACAGAGAGACAATCAGTATACACGTTAAGGTAAAGAGTAACCAGATAGCATACTATCATGTCGAGCAAGAAAGTCTTCCCTATATATGTCCCAGCATCCACTACAATATACATCCAATGTACTGTAATGGCCTCTAGGGCATACATATAACTAACAATCAGAAGGCGCGAACTCCCATTGCTGGATATAGTGCCCTCAGAGTCAATTATTGGATCACAGGCACGTGATTGCAATGATTGAGGGAGGACCTATGCCGGTAGGACAGTCTTACTCGAGATGATAGTATGCTATCTGGTTTATCTTTATCATCGTGTACTGTTTTAGGTGACCTTACAGGTCACTATTGCACGTTGATAGAGCCCCTAGGATTCTTGCTTGACTACCAGCAGTATGAGGGCGATCATATACGTGGGAGCTGCGGTCTATAAGCACATCCTTAAAAGGTCCCTAGTCGTGGGAGTTTCGAGACAGGGCATCGATACTCCAGAGTAGACTAGTGTATACAGTCGAGACCCCGACGAGGGGCGGTGGCCGGTCTCACAAGACACTGGTGTCAGTTGGTTCACCTAAGATGTATACAGGTGCTCATTGGGTTATGAGTACACCGGACAGGACTCGCCGGGAACCTGCTAGTTGGGATTATACTAGACGTCAGATAGCAGTTCCCAGATGACATGTGTACAGATTAGTTCATCGACCTGAGATCGTCATTTTTCTCGTGTGAGTTCCCACTGTGCTTTGATTACTACCCTACCACGCTCAAAGAAGACGTGCAAACAGGTTTTAGTTGGGTACAGTCCCGAGCCATATGGAGGCAGTGAGCGGATCTGCAGGGGTTCGTCTCTCCCGGTATTGGGGGTGAGGTCGCGCTGTGTCTAGGAGAGCCATTACACAAAGCCCTCGGCCGAGGCAAGAGATTTACTGGTAGGTATTCCAGTAGTATCTCAGGGTGTTCTGCGCTACACTCCGACACGACTTGTACCGCTTTTGGGGGTCTGACTTTTACCAACCCCCTAGGCCCGCCATGCGATACTCATAGACGAACGGACCGGACTGTACGGATATTGTCACTGACAGGTTTAGTAGGGTGTCAGGATGAGTTCGCTCATCGACGTCCCTTTTGGTCAGTACCTGGTAGCCTGTTACGTATTGGCTGATACCTCTGACGTGCTAGTGGTTAAATCCACAGCCATAGTATTGACGAGTCTTTAGAGTCCACCACACACAGTTACTCAGGTTTCGGGAGAAACACTGTAGAGGCCGTATGGAGATATGGCAGGGTTCGATCAGATACGTGCGGTATTGCACGTATCGTGATCGGACGGATTTTACTAGCCGGCTTTGGCTTAAGCCGGATCCTAGTATTAGACAGTGTAGTTTTTGTCTCTTTGCATTTGTATTCAGTGGGAATACAAATGCGGACATGTATATGCAGTAGCGGGGTTTTCCTGTAATTTATTACGGGATCACGTTTTCTGAAGTTGCCAGTTTGCATTCTGTTCCGGCCGGTTTTTCTTTGTTCCTTCCCGGCCGGACTTTTCGATGGAGGGGGTTATTTGCAAGTGTGCAAATAACATTAGTGGAGGGGTTTTCTTGCATATTTGTGGCTTCATGATGAGATTCCTTTTTATTCTTATCCTTTGCATTAAATTAGATTAGGATGAGATTAGAAATGGATTGGAAATTGATTTGATCATTTTCTTCTCTTTATCTTTTTCTTTTTTCTCCACTTGCTTAAGATTCTCTTTTCCTCTACCATTCTTAGTATGTAGTGGCCGGCCACATCCTAGAGGAGAAAGAGAGAGATTCATTTTTGAGTGGTGGCATTTTTCTTCATCTCATTTCATGGTAGGAAAAATGAAAGCACCATTTTTCTTATCTTCATTCCTCCACATCCATGGCAACTACAACCCCAAAGAGACAAACTTTTCTACACTAAACCTACAGTACCCTTGGACGCGTTGGCTAGCCCAACTTTGCGCCCGAGTTGCCTCGGTCTAGAGGTGGGAGCCCGTAAAAGAATTTGGCTACGTGATGCTCTTTCCGACGAGGAGGTGACGGACGGAGATTCTGCGAGTGATCGGAGTGGAGTTGAAGACCGAAGGACACGGATCGCTTGGTATAACTCTCTACTCTTATTCTTGTTTGCTAGTAGCCATTTTAATGGCCCGATCCGGGTTAAAAGTGCGCGGTGGTGCCGGTTTGCAAGTTTCGCAAAGTTTTTCGTTTCCGCGTTTCCGGCGTCGGATCGACGGTCGGGGCGCCGCCGTGCACTTACATTGGTATCAGAGCCACGCCATTAACCTAGTCTAGCTTGCTCTAGTATGTTTAGAACTTCGATCGAACAAAATCCTAAAAACCGTATTTTTAGTGCATCGAGTTTCTGTCGAAATTTTTTGGGCTCCAAAAATTTTTCAGGTTGTTTCAGAATGATGTGCAGAGAATTCTAAGACCTCTGTAGAAATTTGATCACGTGAACGCACTATACGTCCGCGGAACCACGGCCAAACCCATGATTGGGCCGCGGTTCCGCCGCAGTATTTACTTTTCAGTGCATCAAAATTCTACAGAGGGCTTCTGGGTTGGAAATAGGGGTTTTGGGATATTCTTTTTGGGCCCAGATTTTCTGTGAGTGCTACAGTAGTGCTTGGGGCCCACTTCGATAAATTTGTTCGATCAGATAGTTTAAACATGTTAGTTCACAGTATTTACATTATATCTGCGACCGTAAATGTCATTCGATCGGTAAATCCAGTCTATCTGCTATAGCCCTTTTAGACGGATTTACGAAAGTGACATTCACGTTGATGTTCTGTGTTGTGCTGTGATGTTGCGGATTGGTCGTGGAGGATAGCCTGGTTGCAATGTTAGTACAGTTTCATTTTATATGTACATTTGATATTGCGGGACGAGCGTCCGACATGTGGACTGCCGTCACTGCCTGTTTGTATTATTCTTTTGGGGCACGACCGGGTCGAGGTCGATGTACCCGTTGTATGCATATTTTACTTTCTGTACTAGGATTACCCCGCAGAGGGGTGCACGGATAGCCGGGTTCTAGAGGTCAACGGGCCCGCATCTCATGGCGTTGAGACGGAGGGGGCTTTACTCTAGAATTGGCGGGCTATTCGCCGCACTCGTACGGGGTATAGGTTGACCCAGGAGGGGTGCCCAAGTTACCGGATTCCGTGAAGTGCTGGGTGGTCCATTCACGTTGCTGAAGGGGGCTGCCTCGCTTCAGGTTTTAGTGGGTAACTTGCCGCGCCCGTAGGGGTCTAGGATTTTCATTGCACAGGATATCCACACGACCAGGGGAACGTTGGGTTTCAGTAGCGGCTCTATGAAACCCGGGGATCCCAGATATCTGTATTGTTCTGTGATGCTGGTTACATTTCTATGATGTTGTTTTTTATCACGCCTTGAGAGAAAATTATATATTATATATATACTAGTAGATGTTGTATATGTTTTGCATCCGCGCTAGTCCAGTCCCCGCTCTGTCGTTAGTTAGCTAACCTAACGGGTGATGACGGGACCCAGTGGCGAATGCGGATGGCATATACGTACGTCATCATTTTCGTTCTTTATTGGTGTGATCAATTGATGGGACTGCGTTGATTCGGATCAATGCAAGATAAATAAGCCTTTTCTGATGTTGTTGGAACATTTTTCAAAAGGCTGTTATTGCAAGGGCGTTCTCTTTTGTTTTGCACAGTGGTATTCAGTTGGAATATCCTGCTCCTCAGTTGACGAGGCAAGGGCCGAGATCCCTTCACTGGGAGTGGCCCCTTTTAAAAAAGTTTGCGTCAGAGCAATAACATCACTATAGCCGATTACTTTTGCTTTGCATCGTGGTATTCAGTTGGAATATCCTGCACCTCATTCCACGGGAAAAGAGCCGAGATCCCTTCACCGGGAGTGACCTCTTTAGCAAAGGTTTTCGTCACTATATTTTTATAAAGCTATCTGTTCCTTCAACGATATCAAGTTCATTGCGTTAAAGGTTTTCGCCAGAAACCATTCGTAGCCCTCCGTCATTTCAGAACCATAGCACTTAGTATTCATGCTATGTATGTTGGCCTTCGTCAAGGCATAGTGTATGGTAGCTATTTGTTACTTTTCTGCAGCATAGATGGATGCGTTGGTTTGGAACAGTCATACTACTATTTTGGCCTTCGTCAAGGGTATGTACGGGTGGGTTCAAATTAACCTGGATAATGACGGGTAGAACTTGATATGTGACTTATGATATGTTGGCCTTCGTCAAGGTCATAAGAGCATGGGGCAAAAATCCACATCGGGAGTTTCTAAAGAAACTGAAACTTGCCAGATATGCGCATACCTTCTGGAGTGTGATAACGTGAGCGGATTCCGTCACGTTATCATGCGATGATAGTTGGATCCCGATTCCCACTGATGAGTTGGTTTACTCCTCGGGTGATCCCAACTAATTCTTCTTTCAGGTTTGGGGAAGAATTTGACGTTACAGTGAGAGGTTTCCTGATTAGATAAAGTGATAACCATTCTGATCTAGGTTAGAGTGCACGCTGAGTGTTTCTTTTCTCTCTCTCTTTGGCAGCGACCATTGACCCGACCCTAGACTATGACTCAGTGACCAAGTTGACCGAACCTTCTTTAACACTGGATTTTGGATTGTCAGAGTTGCAGACCTCATTGCCACTCCTACTTTTACCCTTTTCTCCAGAACACCCCGTGTTACTACGAACGTCCACTTCCATTGGACAAAACCATCGTATGGTTATATACGAACTCGAAGGAATTTATTCGAGGATGGTTTCCGGTTCTGGAGAAAACGAATAGGACTATTCAGTTATCTTTTCCTTTTACCTTCTCTCAGGTTACGAGTGTTCCTTGGATTAGGACAGTACACCTATTATGCAAATTGGATAGTCTTCTTCCAAACCATGGCAGGTGCCGACCGGTAGGGAATGAAGAAAACCAATTAGCCTAAACGGTGTACAGAAGGTATTAAGTTAAGACAAAGAAAGGGATTAGAAGGAGGGCAAAGTAAATTGCGACTGATATTCACGACCAAACCAAGTATTTCCTTACCACTCCCACTTCACCTTTGTATTTCTTCAGGACACTCCGTATCACTACGAAGATCCATAGTTTATTGGATATTCCATTGTATGGTTATATACGAACTCGAAAGGAACTTGTTCCAGTTCGGGGATGGATTTTGGTTCATGAGAAATAGGAATAAGGTTTATTCGGTTGTCTTTTATCTTCACCTTCTCTTGCATTGCGAGTGCTCCTAGGATTAGGACAGTACACCCATTATGCTTATTGGATAGTCTTCTTCCAAACCATAGGCTGGTGCCGAACGGTAGGAAAGGAAGAAAACCATTTGGCCTAAAGGGTGTGCAGAAGGTAATGACTAAAGACATATAAAGGGATTTGGAGAGGTGACAAAGAAATATACGGTTATAGTTGTGGATCTGGATGATGGAAGAGGCATTACCATGAATACTAGGATACCCCATCAAAACATCTCAATGTTTCAGTTTTACTGTGTACTGTTAAAAGAAAACTGATTTCCCAATTAGCACTTGCTCCAGGGTATGTATTTACCAGGTATGATTCTCACATCTGTATGGTTTTACAGATGATGAGTGGGAGTAAGTTATTGGGAATTTGGTGATCATCCTCATTATATCGGAATTCGTTGAAATTGGTGATATTTGAGGAAGTCACCTGGGTTGTTTGCCGGACGGCAAATATTTGGTTTTGAATATCCGTTGTTATGCACCAATTTCAAATTGATATATCTGTACGTCTATTTTCATAGACTGAGATATAACTTTTTGAAATTATGTCTATGACATTTACCTATATCAGTGGATGGTTAGGTAAGGAGCATTGAACAACGGTGTAATTCTTCTTAACCATAAGTACAGTTTTTAACCTACGACACATAGTGAATGAGTTATTTGACTCACGGGACTTATACAGAGTATTGTATGTTGTCCAGTGTCCATTACGACAGAGGGGTTGGTCCTCGTACTATATTCTGTTTACTTATGACTTCTCTGGTTCTTAGATAAGTGTTTCGTAGAAACACAGGGTCTAAGTTTTGAGAATTTATAGGTATAAGAGTAAAGTAGAGAACCAGATGTTGCAAGTATCGGGATTCTTCAAGGTGATCGAAGATGTAGATACTTGTGCGTGGTATTCAGTTGATAGTAATGATTAAGAGAACTAGCTTCTCTTTCAGGTTACTCATAATTGGAAGTACTCCTAAGTTGAGTAATGCTGATCGGCCTCTTTCCATTTAGTTGACATGCATTGGAGACAGCTCCATGATTTGAATCTGGTTCAATTAAATCAGTGCCTCTGTTTCTATATTGGATATAGAGCAGTTCATATCTTAACGATGTTAAGGTACGGGGAGTTGTCCGGCTTATGCTTAAAACCAGAATCTGGATAACTCAAGGCACGTTTCTGTAATGGCTGTTTGTGGGTTGACCCAGGCTATGACGAGGGTTGACTTTCTACCATCTGGAAGATCAATAGTGATATTATTCTTGACTCGCCATAATTTTAAAAGAAATGGATTTTTTTCAGAAAACAGTAGTGGGAGTATAGTAGAACTGGAAGCGATTCCAGAACCGCAAACGATTACTGAAAATTTGATAGGAACCTAAAGATTCAATCTGGTTTGACATTCCATTGGCCACTCCGCAGATATGGTGGGTAACCTCAGGCACTCGAGAGGTACTTCGGTATGCTCAAGGACAGTGGCAGGGAGGTTCTTGTTTACCCAGACTTGCCATTGCTGTTGTTCCAGGCTGTGAGACCCGGCAGGAGGATGAGTATAGCGTCGTTCTGAACTAGCTTTAGAAGTGTACGTCTATATGACTCTGCCAAAGGGTTGTCGTAGTCAGTGGGAGCAGCGGAAGCATTGGTGGACAGGAGGCTTATGTCTATTTATAGACTAAAGCAGATATAGCGGAGATAGATCATCTATTTCTGATGTGACAGTCATAGGTTTAACTTCATCAGAACAGGGGATGGATCTGTTAAGAAGGTAGTAGAGTGTGATGTCCTGGTATTTGGATGACATACACAGAGTAGGAAGTGATATTCCTATACTACGATCGGTTATTGTTTGGTTGTCACACAATGTTTTCTCCACATAGGACTTGGATATTATATCAGATATTCTGGTTACTAGATCTATGATTTTAGATCTAGATTTGGGAAGTGTCCCAATCTGGGTACTTAGACAACATTCTATGAGTATTTAGAATGGACGACTCCTGGCACGGTAGTGTACCTGCAGGTAATGGAGTCACCCTCTCTAAAGGTGTCTTACAGACTAAAATAGAGAGGGATGTGCTTGATTGGCAGATCACTTGCTTAGGCAATTGAGTCAATCATGAGATGTCAAGTACCACACTAGATGTTGTTCTTGCAGGAGATGCAATAAGTTGATATTAATCCAATCCTGGAGAAACATTCGGAAGCAGTTTTAGAACATAAGTGAATGTTCTAGGGATATGATAACAACAACCTATTTTAGGAGACGGTTATCATTCCAGGCTTCCAAGATGACCTGGACGACAGGGTGGCCGTCAGAGTTATAGTTCTCTCTCTGACGAGGGGCAGTATTTTGGACAGGTGGTCCAAGGGGATACTGAGGAAGGCATGGCGCAGGACACTGATTAAGTTCAGTTGTCGATACAGTCTAAGAAGTTTGGATTTGGAGTTCATTTATGAACTAGGTCCCATCAGATATCCAGACATTCTAAGACAGGTATTGCTCATTTCGGGAGATGGCTTTCTCCGTGAACATGAGATATAGAGAGACATAGAAAGAAACATCAAAGCGGATCCACTCACTGAGGCTGTACCTTGAACGCAATAGTTTCGCAAACGAGCTTTGTGAGACTGACTAGTAGAGGAGTTGGGTGTTCGGTATCACACGGGCTATGAGTATGCGACATCGCAATAATTATCCTTGAGTGCAAGTGGGAGATTGTTGGATATAGTGCCCTCAGAGTCAATTATTGGATCATAGGCACGTGATTGCAATGATTGAGGGAGGACCTATGCCGGTAGGACAGTCTTACTCGAGATGATAATATGCTATCTGGTTTATCTTTATCATCGTGTACTGTTTTAGGTGACCTTACATATCACTATTGCACGTTGATAGAGCCCCTAGGATTCTTGCTTGATTACCAGCAGTATGAGGGCGATCATATACGTGGGAGCTGGGGTCTATAAGCACATCCTTAAAAAGTCCCTAGTCGTGGGAGTTTCGAGACAGGGCATCGATACTCCAGAGTAGACTAGTGTATACAGTCGAGACCCCGACGAGGGGCGGTGGTCGGTCTCACAAGCCACTGGTGTCAGTTGGTTCACCTAAGATGTATACAGGTGCTCATTGGGTTATGAGTATACCGGACAGGACTCGCCGGGAACCTGCTAGTTGGGATTATACCAGACGTCAGATAGCAGTTCCCAGGTGACATGTGTATAGATTAGTTCATCGACCTGAGATCGTCATTTGTCTCGTGTGAGTTCCCACTGTGCTTTGATTACTACCCTACCACGCTCAAAGGAGACGTGCAAACAGGTTTTAGTTGGGTACATTCCCGAGCCATATGGAGGCAGTGAGCGGATCTGCAGGGGTTCGTCTCTCCCGGTATTGGGGGTGAGGTCGCGCCGTGTCTAGGAGAGCCATTACACAAAGCCCTCGGCCGAGGCAGGAGATTTACTGGTAGGTATTCCAGTAGTATCTCAGGGTGTTCTGGGCTACACTCCGACACGACTTGTACCGCTTTTGGGGGTCTGACTTTTACCAACCCCCTAGGCCCGCCATGCGATACTCATAGACGAATGGACCAGACTGTACGGATATTGTCACTGACAGGCTCAGTAGGGTATCAGGATGAGTTCGCTCATCGACGTCCCTTTTGGTCAGTACCAGGTAGCCCGTTACGTATTGGCTGATACCTCTGACGTGCTAGTGGTTAAATCCACAGCCATAGTATTGACGAGTCTTTAGAGTCCACCACACACAGTTACTCAGGTTTCGGGCGAAACGCTGTAGAGGCCGTATGGAGATATGGCAGGGTTCGATCAGATACGTGCGGTATTGCACGGATCGTGATCGGACGGATTTTACTAGCCGGCTTTGGCTTAAGCCGGATCCTAGTATTAGACAGTGTAGTTTTTGCCTCTTTGCATTTGTATTCAGTGGGAATATAAATGCGGGCATGTATATGTAGTAGCGGGGTTTTCCTGTAATTTATTACGGGATCGCGTTTTCTGAAGTTGCCAGTTTGCATTTTGTTCCGGCCGGTTTTTCTTTGTTCCTTCTCAGTCGGACTTTTCGATGGAGGGGGTTATTTGCAAGTGTGCAAATAACATTAGTGGAGGGGTTTTCTTGCATATTTGTGGTTTCATGATGAGATTCCTTTTTATTCTTATCCTTTGCATTAAATGAGATTAGAATGAGATTAGAAATGGATTGGAAATTGATTTGATCATTTTCTTCTCTTTATCTTTTTCTTTTTTCTCCACTTGCTTAAGATTTTCTTTTCCTCCACCATTCTTAGTATGTAGTGGCCGGCCACATCCTAGAGGAGAAAGAGAGAGATTCTTTTTTGAGTGGTGGCATTTTTCTTCATCTCATTTCATGCTAGGAAAAATGAAAGCACCATTTTTCTTATCTTCATTCCTCCACATCCATGGCAACTACAACCCCAAAGAGACAAACCTTTCTACACTAAACCTACAGTACCCTTGGACGCGTCGGCTAGCCAACTTCGCGACCGAGTTGCCTCGGTCCAGAGGTGGGAGCCCGTAAAAGAATTTGGCTACGTGGTGCCCTTTCCGACGAGGAGGTGACGGACGGAGATTCCGCGAGAGTTCGGAGTGGAGACGAAGACCGAAGGACCCGGATCGCTTGGTATAACTCTCTACTCTTATTCTTGTTTGCTAGTAGCCAGGTTAATGGCCCGATCCGGGTTAAAAGTGCGTGGTGGTGCCGGTTTGCAAGTTTCGCAAAGTTTTTCGTTTCCGCGTTTCCGGTGTCGGATCGACGGCCGGGGCGCCGCCGTGCACTTACACCCATCACACTCCAAGAGTTCCTCAACCACTTCTTTCAGGAGGAAGATAACGGAGAGAGCTCGTCGGATGAATCCGAGGAATATGTGGCGAGTTGTCATGTGATCTCCCACTCGTTTACAGACGATGAAAAAACTCCTGGCACTGAGAAACTGGGGGAACAGCCTGAACCAGAACTTGTGTGGCCGACAGACGAAATGATCGACGCCTTTCTAGATGAGATTCGTTTGAAAAGTAAAGCCGATCGGGAGCGTGAGACGGCCGCATCCGAAGGAGCCAAACGCGAGCGGCTAAGCGAAAAAGTCGAAGCACTTCCGCCAGATCGAAAGACACCCGACGCGGATAAAAACATATTCAAGACAAGGAAAAGGTTTGCCAAAGCCATGTCAATGGGAATGAAACTACCACCCTCGGATGAAAACACGCTCGATGGGGCGGAAAGGCACCCTAATTACTACTCATATCATCGGAAGATTTCACACCCCACTGAGGAGTGCGACGCTTTTAAAACATGGTGGCAGGGATATGTTGCTCATCGGCAACATTTTAAGCGAATGAAACGCATAACTCGTCGGGAGCAGAGAAGTACGGCCGAAGGACACGAAAGAACTACCGGTAACTGTTACACGGTCAACGCCGGGGGATCGCAAGTGCTCACATTCGGAAGCGATTCTGACGAGGAGCTGGCTCTTAGCCCCCACTTTAAAGAGTCCACCTTGGAGAAAGAAGAAGAACCAGAGGCCTGCGAAAACATTCAGTTGCGCAATCGCATGCTCCCGGAAAAGAATCTCGGACCCGCAACTAGAAAAGAAAAGGGAAAGGAAAAGGTCACTGAGAATATCGCCTTAGATGACCAAGTTATGAAAGAGCCGACTGCCAAGGATTCGCCTAAGAAAAGTAAGGTGGACTACAACATCCTAGCGCACCTGAGAAAGCTACCCTCGCAGCTCAGCATTCTTGACGCCCTCCTGTTATCAAAGAAAGCGAGAGATTCATTAATCAAGGTGCTACAGGAGCCAGAACAATTCCAAGCTTTCCTGGCTGAAGAAAAGATGAAGGATGAATTGGAGGAAGTGCACATGGCCGATGCCACTTTTGGCGATGAAGACCTTCTCCTTGGGACGTGCGAACACAATCGCCCCTTTTATGTCTCAGGATACTGCCACGATATAAAGATAGGCAAAATCCTGGTCGACAATGGATCCTCCGTTAATCTCCTCAATGTGCGGGTGTTAAAATAAATCTGCATGAGCGTCCAGCACCTTGCTCAGGACAAGATCACCATCTCCGGGTTCGACTCCCAATCATTAAGAACTCTTGGGTCTTTGATACTGACGCTACGCTTTGGGCTACTCGTCACGGACATTAAGTTCCACGTCATAGACGCCAAGACATGCTACAATGCTCTGCTCGGCCGGCCTTGGTTACACGAGTATAATATCATCCCTTCTATACAGCATCAGTGTATGAAATACTTTAAGGATGGTCTCGAGTATACCGTGACGGGAGAACTGAACCCGTTCTCTGTGAACGAAGTCCGCAAATATGAAGATGCCAAATACTTTTTACCGGATTTCGAAGACACAGAGAGGTGTCACAAGCCGGAGAACAAAGCTAATGCCACCATCCCTGTCTTCGGCAGTGATACCGAGGAGGAAGAGGAGATGATTTATTCGGGTCCGCCCCAACACAACAAGCCAGGACCGTCTGCTCCCACGTTGATCTTTAGCAGCGATTCGGAAGATGAAGTCCATGCTATATTCTCTGCTCGACCTTCAATACAGACATCCGCTGATGAAGAGCAGAGTCTACAAGTTACCATGGTGCCGCTTAAACATTATAAAGAACTGGATACGCTCGATACCTATAGCATAGAGGAGCTGTGGACTTTCCATGTCCCTCCCAGGCGAGAAGGAGAAAAGGCAATTCTATTCTACTGCTCTGAAGAAACCAAAGTGGAGAAAGAAATCTGGCACGGTATGGATCCTACGCTTGACAGGCTTCAGCCCATCCGTCTGCCCAGATATTATACCAAAGGCTTGAAGAGGTTGATGAAGCGCCAGGGGATATCCTTCAAACAGACCGCTCGAAAAGCCAAATTCTATGACAGAGTCTGGAACATCCCCGGGACTCAGCACAAGTTGCCTAATGGGAGAATGGAAACAATTAGGCTTGGATACATTCGGTCCAAGAAACGAGAACTACTCCACAGTTGCTACACCGTGCATGACTTCGATGAAGAAGCGGATGCTCAATGGGAAGATGCTAATCCTGAACCAGTAAAAGTTCCTGATGCAAAAGTGACCAGTCCGTCGTTCGAAGAGCAAATGGACAAGCTTGTAAGGGAAGCTGGTCAAAAAGTCCGAGACGATCATAACCGCGAAATGGCCATCTACGAGAAAGCCAAAACACAACGCCTCCTCCAACAGGCTGTGAAAGATGAAAATGCCGCTCCCTGTCAACCTGTTATAAAAAAGGCACGACGCAGAAGCAGAAATAAGTCGAGAGACGAAAAAGGCGCCCAATAGCAACAAAGCGGGACTAAGAAGCCACGCAAGCGGGACTAAGAAGCCATGCAAACGGGAATAAAGCGGTTCCGATCTATCCCTCATAAGGAAAATGGGTCGGGCGTACTCTTTTCCTCGGGACAAGACAAAGAAAATACTTGACCTCGCTCTAAAACATCAGATGCTCACACTGCCGGAGTCTAAACACCCCGAACAAGCAGACGAAGTTCCTTACCCAAACTATTGCTCTTATCACCGAGTAATAGGGCATCCTCTCGAAGACTGCTTCACCTTCAAGAACTGGGTCGAAGACCAGTACCAGCAAGGCAGGTTGGCTCTATCCAGCAGCTGGAGGATAATGCCACCACAAAAGCATGAATCCAAAGCCACAAGAGCAGAACCAGATCTATATCGGTCTTGCAAGCGAGCTCATACCTGTCGTGTGGTAACGATATCAAAAGAAGAGCCCGAGAATATGGCTGACTTTCCCTGGTGCTTCGAAAACGATGACGACGAGGTAATCCCAGAATTTCCACCAGGGCCGAAAGAGCTGGAAGATGGCATACATACTACTGAAGACAACCTCAAGAAGATTGAGTTGGGGACGGAAAATGACCCGCGACCGACATTCGTCAGCGAGTTGCTATCTGAAGAAAGGGTGGCTGGATTAAAAGACATGCTTATGCAGCATAGAGATTGCTTCGCATGGAACTATTCTGAAATGCCAGGACTAGATCCAGAAATTGCTGTGCATAAATTGGCAATATCCCCGGACGTCAAGCCGGTCAAACAGGCGCCGAGAAGAATGCGTCTTGAGCTTGAGATGAGCATCAACGCCGAAGTCAAGAAGCTGATCGATTCTGGGTTTATCCAAGAAGTTCAATATCCTGACTGGATCGCCAACATTGTCCCGGTAATGAAGAAAAATAGGACAGTGTGCATATGCGTGGACTTCCGGGATCTCAATAAAGCCTGCCCGAAAGATGATTTCCCAGTGCCAGTCACAGAGCTGATGATAGATAACACGTCCACTCACGAGATTTTCTCCTTCATGGACGGCTCATCAGGATATAATCAGATAAAGATGCATCCCGAGGACCAGAAACATACCGCTTTCCGGACCCCTTTGGGAATATTCTGCTACAAAGTTATGCCCTTCGGTTTAAAGAATGCCGGTGCCACCTATCAGAGGGCCATGACGAAGATCTTTGATGACCTCATACATGAAATCGTCGAATGCTATATCGACGACCTCGTCGTGAAAAGCAAATCATACGTGGAACATCTCGAACATCTGAAGACTGTATTTCAACGCCTTCGGCAATACAACTTGAAGATGAACCCTCTCAAGTGCGCGTTCGGGGTGTCCTCAGGCAAATTCCTAGGATTCATTGTCCGTCACCGGGGCATCGAGATAGATCCGTTGAAGATCAAGGCAATCATGGAAATGCCACCGCCTAGGACTCTCAAACAATTGCGGTCTCTCCAAGGGAAGCTCGCATACATCCGGCGATTTATAGCCAACCTCTCAGGCAAGTGCCACCCTTACAGTCACCTGATGAAGAAGGGAACCCCGTTCATCTGGGATCAAAAATGCCAAAGCACGCTAGACGAGATCAAGCAATACCTGCAAAACCCGCCGGTGCTGGCTGCTCCGGTCAAGGGAAAGCCCCTTATTCTTTATACGACCGCCCTCGAAGGTTCCTTAGGCGCATTATGGGCGCAAGAGAACGATCAAGGGAAAGAAAGAGCACTCTACTATTTAAGTCGAGTTCTACTGGGGCAGAAGGTAACTACCCCCCATTGAAAAACACTGTCTGGCGTTGATCTTTGCAATAACCAAGCTCAGGCACTATGCGTTGGCGCATGAAGTCCGTCTCATATCGAAGGTGGACCCTCTTAAGTATTTAATGTCGAAGGACATAATGGCTGGACGACTCGCTAAATGTGCCCTGCTCTTGATGGAGTTCTCGATAACCTATCGACCTCTCAATGCAGTGAAAGGCCAGGCCATCGCCGACTTCCTCGCTGAGCATCCGATAGCTGCTGATTCTCCTTTGAATTGTGAGCTGCCAGACGAACATACGTTTGACGCGATCGACGTCGGTGATACCCGATGGGAACTTTATTTCGATGGAGCATCTTCCATGAAGAAGCGCAAACAAAGTACGCCCATAATCAAATCGGGGGTATGCCTTATCTTCGTAACTCCACAAGGAGAGATAATGCGCTTCGCTTTCTCCTTAACAGAACCGAGGACGAACAATGAAGCCGAATACGAGGCTTTGATAGCAAGCCTCGAAATCGCCATCAACATGGGAATTGAAAACCTCCTTATATACGGAGATTCCCAACTGGTCGTTAGTCATGTAAATGGTGACTACCAGACATGCAATCCAGAGCTGGTGAAGTATGGAGAGAGAGTACAGCAACTGCTGACTCAAATCCCTTCCTACACTTTGGAAAACATACCGCGCGCGGAAAATAGCAAAGCAGATGCATTAGCCAAGCTCGCTAAAGAACTGGCTGATGAGAACCTCGATGACGTTAGGATCGTAGTACAAAGCTGTCGAGTTCTTGCTCCGGCAGAAATATCTCCGGAATCATCCGAGGAAAAGGAAGCGACCGAGCAGACGGCCATGCAAAAAAAAGACCAAGAAATGGTTGAGGATTGGAGAGAAGTCTTTATAGACTACTTTAAATCCCGTCGAACGCCTGAAGATGCGTCCTCAAGGCATCAGCTCATGAAACGAGCTCTGTCTTTCGCCTTCATCAACGATACTTTGTATAAGAGGTCATTCGAATCCCTGTGGTTGAGATGCCTGGGACCTGACGAAGCATAAAGAGTCGTTCAAGAAGTCTACGACAGACTCTGCGGTTCTCACCAAGCAGGCCCGAAGATGAAGTTGAAGATTAAACGGATGGGCTACTATTAGCCCACGATGATCCAGGACTGCCTCGAATATGCGAAGCAATGCCACTCGTGCCAGATCTATGGAGACTTCAACCACCAGCATCCAAATCCTCTACATCCAACGGTGGCTAGCTGGCCGTTCGAAATGTGGGGGACTGACATAGTCGGCCCTATCGAACCAGCATCGTCCAGGGGACATCGTTTCATCCTGGCGACGACTGATTACTTCTCCAAATAGGCAGAAGCAGTACCACTTAGGGAAGTGAAGACGGAGAATATCCTCCATTTCTTCAAGACGCACGTCATTTATCGGTTCAGAACTCCGCGACGGATCATCTCTGATAATGGGCCAGCCTACAGAAGCCACAAGATCAGTCGCTTTACGCAACAGCATAATATAGACTGGAGATGTTCCTCAGTTTATAATCCCCGAGCTAATGGTCTGGCCGAGGCTTTCAACAAAACCTTGACAAAGATCGTGAAGAAGACGGTGTCCCGAAACAAAAAGGACTGGCACGAGAGACTGCAAGAAGCTCTTTGGGCGTATCGAACTACGTTCAAGACGGCCACGAACACAACGCCGTACACGTTGGTATTCGGTACGGAAGCAGTACTCCCCCTCGAGATAGAGCTACCCTCTCTACGAATGGCGGTCCACTACGAGCTGACGGACGAAGAAAATGCTCACCTTCGGCTTGAGGAGCTTGATGCCCTTGATGAAACCCGGCTCATAGCGCAACAAAATCTGGAGGCTTATGAAGCAAAGATGACGCGCTCATATGAAAGATTGACCAGGCCGAGAGCATTCCGCCAAGGCAAACTCGTGCTAGTGGTCAAAAGACCTATGATGCCCAATCGCGCCAAGCGGGGAAAATTCGAGCCGAACTATGAAGGCCCGTACATCATAGACAAGGTCTACCAGAGCGGAGCGTATCTACTCATGGATATGCACGGTGAAAGACCTTTCAGGCCAATAAATGGTCGCTTCCTGAAGAAATACTACGCTTGACGGGTCAAGGCTTAGGTCAATGATAGATGACGACGACCATGTCCGCTCGCTATCTTCCTAAGCCCAAACTCTAAGTAGTAACCAGCATCCTTTACTACGGACCGAAACGTCCTTAAACTAACAACGGACCGAAACGTCCTTAAACTAACAATGGACCGAAACGTCCTTAAACTAACAATGGACCACTATGTCCTAAAACTAGCTGTTGACCGAGATGTCGATAAACTACAGTGGATTGCAGTATCTCAAAGCCGATATAAAAAAAATATAAAAATAAAAAGAATAATAATAAAAACGGTATGTCCATAAGCAAAATGGGCACGGATGAAAACCTGAAAGGGCTCCGTGAGTAAAAACAGCAGGGCTACCGGCGAGTGTTTGTGAAAACCCGAAAGGCGCAACCTCGTTAAAGAACACTTGCAGGGTCCTCACGACCTTGTAAGGAGAAACCACCCGCGTGAGATCCTTACGACTCACAAAGGAGCAACACACTTAGGAGTCCTTATGACTCCTAAGGAGAAATTACACTTGCGAGATCCTCACGACTCGTAGGGAGAACTCTCTTATGGGACCCTCACGGCTCATAAGATTTGAAAGTATTAAGTCACAGAGACCTAAACCTGTGCTTAAGCAATCCCCACAACCTTCAATTTATGCCCTACAAGTGGCTCAATACTGACCCTTGTATACAATCCACGGGCGCGAATAAACATTTCCCTAACAAGGTCCCACCCGTGACTAGGGACATGTTCGCACGGTGAACAACCCTTGTGAGTCCTCTCGACATATAAGGGGAAAAATCTCTTGTAAGATCCTTACAACTTACAAGAGGCCAAACATTTAGGAGTCCTCACGATTCCTAAGGAGAAAACACACCTACGAGATCCTCACGACTTGTAGGGAGAAATCCCTTTGTGAGACCCTTACGGCTCATGAAGTCAAAAGCCTTAGTCGACAGGATCCTAACCCTGTTCGCTAAGCCACCTTTGTTCAACATCGACAGAGGCAAATGATGATCCGCTCCTGGCGACATCCCAGTTGTAGCGGTGCTGATGCCCAAATTGGTGTCTAAATCCAAGCTTGCAACAAAAAGCCAACAAGCCGCACATGCATACGAAATAGCCGAAATGATGGGGCAACTTGCAATAAAAATCAGCAAGTAAAAATGTATGCATGAAAAATAGCCGAAATGATTGGGCAACTCGCAATAAAAAGCGGCGAGTAAAAAATAAAATAAATAGCCGAAATGATTGGGCACCGCGAAAAAAAATAGCCGAAATGATGGGGCAATCGCGACCTTCGCGATATAAAAGCTGAAATGATAGAGCATTGCGGGAAAAGAAATAAAATAAAAATGAAATTCCCGCCCTACAGGAGATGTTACATCTATCCCTGTATACAATCCAAGGGCGCAAACAAAAAAGGGATCATACTCCTCCCCCAGGTTTCATCATAAGAAGAAGCCAAATCTCGACGGGCCGCAAGTGACCTAGAGATCGTCTCAACACTCGTCTCGTCACAACGAACACAACGTCAAGCGAAGTAGAACAGCGGCAACTCCCAGTTCCATGGCTCGGCGATATACAGATCACCAAGAGTCAAATCCCTACTCCGTGAAATGTGGATATAATCAACAAAATTCCTGGTCACGTGGAACGTGGATAACGTCACTCTTTGACCCCGTGGAAAACTTCCAGAGCGGATCCTGGTCCTCGCAGAACACGGCAGTGAACCCGTGTGAAGCATCCAGAGCGGAGCCTAGTCCTCGCCGAGCACGGCAGTGAACCCGTGTGAAGCATCTAGTGCAAAATTCCTAGTCACGTGGAACGCGGATGACATCACTCTTTGACCCCGTGGAAAACGTCCAGAGCGGATCCTGGTCCTCGCAGAGCACGGTAGTGAACCCATGTGAAGCATCCAGAGCGGAGCCTAGTCCTTGCCGAGCATGGCAGTGAACCCGTGTGAAGCATCTAGTGCAAAATTCCTGGTCACGTGGAACGCGGATGACGTCACTCTTTGACCCCATGGAAAACGTCCAGAGCGGATCCTGGTCCTCGCAGAGCACGGCAGTGAACCCGTGTGAAGCATCCAGAGCGGAGCCTAGTCCTCGCCGAGCACGGCGGTGAACCCGTGTGAAGCATCTAGTGCAAAATTCCTGGTCACGTGGAACGCGGATAACGTCACTCTTTGACCCCGTGGAAAACGTCCAGAGCAGATCCTGGTCCTCGCAGAGCATGGCAGTGAACCCGTGTGAAGCATCCAGAGCAGAGCCTAGTCCTCGCCGAGCATGGCAGTGAACCCGTGTGAAGCATCTAGTGCAAAATTCCTGGTCCCTAACACGGATAACGTCACTCTTTGACCCCGTGGAAAACGTCCAGAGCGGATCCTGGTCCTCGCGGAGCACAACAGTGAACCCGTATGAAGCATCCAGAGCGGAGCCTAGTCCTCACCGAACACGGCAGTGAACCCGTGTGAAGCATCTAGTGCAAAATTCCTGGTCACGTGGAACCCGGATAACGTCACTCTTTGACTCCGCGGAAAATGTCCAGAGCGGAGCCTGGTCCTCGCCAAGCACGGCAGTGAACCCGTATGAAGCATCCAGAGCAAACACCGGACTGTGAAGTCCTTAAATCAACGGACTATGATGTCCTTAACCTTGACCGTAATGTCTTAAAACTAACAATCAAACATGATGATTCTAGACCGATTTTACCTTGGTTAAAGGGTACATCTCTTCACTCCTTTGATATTTGGCGTTGTAATTCCTCAACGTCTTCAAAGAGGTGACGGGTCCCAGTAACCACACATTTCGTGGACTGTGGAGTCCTTAAATCCATGGACTATGAGATTGTTAACCTTGACCGTGATGTCTTAAAACTAACATCGGACTGTGGAGTCCTTAAACCCACGGACTATGAGGTCCTTAACCTTGACCGTGATGTCTTAAAACTAACATTGGAATGTGGAGTCCTTAAATCCACGGACTATGAGGTCCTTAACCTTG
The DNA here is from genome assembly GCA_030015575.1 of Agapanthus africanus. Taxonomy (NCBI): domain Eukaryota; kingdom Viridiplantae; phylum Streptophyta; class Magnoliopsida; order Asparagales; family Amaryllidaceae; genus Agapanthus; species Agapanthus africanus. Next base: position 312,605,908 of record JASDDO010000018.1, on the reverse strand, counting down.
ACCGTGACGTCTTAAAACTAACATTGGACTGTGGAGTCCTTAAATCCATGGACTATGAGGTCCTTAACCTTGACCGTGATGTCTTAAAACTAACATCGGACTGTGGAATCCTTAAATCCATGGACTATGAGGTCCTTAACCTTGACCGTGATGTCTTAAAACTAACATCGGACTGTGGAGTCCTTAAACCCACGGACTATGAGATCCTTAACCTTGACCGTGATGTCTTTAAACTACGGTATCTCGGAGAACGTCCCAAAGCAGTCCCCAACCCCGTGAAATACGGATAAGGACGACCGCACCCAACACTTGCGGGTCTTCACAACCCGTAAGGAAGAAAACTCTCTTGTGAGATCCTTACGACTCCCAAGGGAAAACCCGCTTAAGAATCCTCACGATTCTTAAGAAGAACTTACACCTACGGGATCCCTTCGACCTGTAGGGAGAAAAAACTCTTTATGAGACCCTCACGGCTCATAAAGCTCAAAAGTCTTAGAAGGCAGATCTTAACCCTGAATCCTAAGCCATCGCTACCCTGCAAGGAGGCCAAGATAAATTGCCCACAGAACAAGTTCAACCGAGAGAAACACACCATTGAAAAAAATATGTCTTTATCCATGGAACAAAATAGGCACAAAGTACAATTCATGAAAGAACAAAAAAATACTCTTATTCAGGAGTATGTGCAAAAAGAAAGGAAAAGATACAAGTCTTCAAGCCGGCGGGCGATTTAGTAATTTTGCTAGCTCATCCTGCTTTTGCTGGGCCACGGCTTCATGATTCAGGATCGTCAGAAGACGGGCCTCCGCCTGAGCTTGCTGGGCCAGATATGAGGCAAGCCGACCTTCGAGCTCCTTCTCGGTAGCTTTGTAGGCCTCAACTCTTTCGCGAGTAAACTCGGCGGCCTTGTCGATGGCCACTACCTCTTTGATAGACTCTTGAAGCACCCGCCAGAGTTCATATGCTTTGTGGGCCTTAGCGGTAAGATTAGCTTGAAGCTCGCTCAGCGCCTTAGAAGCCAGCTCCCTCTCCGAGAATTTGCGGCCGAGCTGCTTCTCGCACAACAATATGTTCATCACACGCCGCTCTATCATACCACGCAAGCCCGCTTTCGCGACCGCAACCTCTGAAACGGGACACATACGCTCAAGACCGTATGAACAAGCCTCCAGTCGATAGCAATAGTCGATCTAAAACACGCGCACATCATCTGGTATGGGAAGCAACAAAAAATTCTCGATGTATATCCTATCAAGCATGCATTCGCAACTATATGAATATCCGAAAAGAAATAATACCCGAAGCTCTGATGTGCATGCAACATGGTGATAATGTTCGCAATTAAAGAAAGTTATCATGGAAAAAACACAAAGTTCATTTATGCAAGCAAAAACATACATACGAGTACCCAGCATACATGAAAGTTCAACATAAAGCATGCGAAAAATAATACACTACGCTAACGGGAAAAGGTCGCCAAACAAAGGATCGGTAGCACAAGGGTTAACAAAACAAAGAACAAAATTCTCCATCTCTCTCTCTCTGCTTTCTCCAACACATCAAAGCGATGGTTTTCGCGAGGGGTCGCTCCCTACCGATTGGTGCCATGTTCGTCTGCAAAAGCAGACATAACCGCCCGCCTAGCTCTTATCTCGCTCAAGAGGTAAACTGAGCGATCTTTCAAAGCCTGAGTGATCAGGCACGCCTCGTGAAAACCCTCGAGCTTTTCTTCAGCCACGTCAAGCATCGCCAGGGTCATCTCCGCCGGGTGAGGAGGGACGTCGGCAAGTACGGCAGCAAGAATCATCCGGAGCCAGAGGGAGCCCATCGGGAGGGGGGACCCCCTACGGATCGAGAGCTCATTTGTTGCTGAGTCGCATTCGTCGTCGGTAAGGACAGGGTCCACCAATCCTGCAGCAAAGCGAGGAATCATCTCCTCGATAGGCACTTCCCATGGCTGTCGACGAGCGTGTGGACGGTTGCAGGCCATGGCACTCAGTTGTTTTTCAAATTAAATCACGTCAAAATGGGAATAAATTTCTCTGTTAATAGGAAATAGGCTAAGGCCTCAAGACTATAAAGGAGGGCATTAAATGCTGCGCGCGGAAAAAATTGCATGATAGAACCCATTCCAAGGCCCAAAAAAGGGAAGACATTGGAAATCAGGAAAAGGAGCGATTTCCAAGGCGCCTTCTTTGCATATAATGCCATGCACAGAAATATGGCATGAAAAATTGAATAGCCCCATAAAAGGCCCCTCACGTGTAGAGCACGTGAGCACCATGCTTGGTGTGTACTAGAAAGTGAAATAGTGCCCTGCACGTTAAAAACATCAACAACAACAATAGCAAAATGACAAAATCCAAAAAAAGGGGGCATGCAAACACAGAAAGACACGATAAGATTTATCATTCATGCTTTAAAAGTTTCATACAAAATAAAAAGAAAACGTTTACAACGGTAAGACCTCGGACGCGGGGCATGGATTGAGAAACTCGAACGTAACTTTGTCCAAGATCATCTAGGCATTTCGAACCATCCTAGTATGTTTCCTCTCGCGGTTGCAAGCATCGGGGTCCTCGCGAATGTCCTCCACCCTCCGATAGGCAGCAAGTATAGCCGACTGCTGAAAAGCCTGGTGCAAGAGATCAATGAGGTTGTCGTGCCTTCTCTTCGAGATTAGGCTCATCAGATACACCGAATGTATCTTATCCTCGGCAGCGTCCAATGCCCCGAGCGGTACACCGGTGCAGAAGAGAGGAAGCGCCTCCCAGATCGCCATCACGATGAGTCTCAGAAGAGAAGAGCTACGGGGGAGTAGCCGATGGTTGTACTCGTCAAAACGGCTCATGATCTCAGCGCATTGAGCGTTAGTGAACTCCTGATTCTGGCTGCGGCCCAGCGCGCGAATATTCCCGTAAGAAATAATTTCGTCAAGATCATACAAATGGGCATCCATGACACCTGAAATAACGATCATGAAAAATTCATTACAAACTTGTTCCTCTCGGATGTGAAAGAGACAACCCAGGGTAAGAAAACCCTAAGAAGCCTCCATGGGAAGAATTTAGTTCCTCATAGGAATTAAATTCCTTCTTAAAAAAGGAATTAAATTCCCAAAAAGTTTGTTTTCCCAGAGCCAGAGCTCCTTGAGGATGGATTTAAATTTCATGGAAGGGACAACTGTCACCATCATCTCCCTAAAGATCATGTGAACCTTAAAAGATCTACCATTCGAAGATTAAGTGGTTTTCTATTTTTTGTTGATGAACTTGAAGGAAATGGGTTCATGTTAAAAGGGTGAAACCCTAGATGTGGATTTAAAATCTAGAGAATGTTATGAAAGTTCTTCGTTCGCTCAAGATGATTACCTGAGGAGAAGAAATCGGTCAATAGAGTTAAACTCTGAAAATTTTTCAAGGCAGAGAACTAAGCTCTGGAAACGAGAATTAAATTCTCAAGGAAAAAGTTGCAAAGAAGAAGACAAGTAAGAGTGGAGGCGCTTCTAAAGAGACCCCTATATTTATAGGATGTGATAAAAACGTTTCATCTACCTACTCCCAGAGCAGATCCGACGGTCACAAAAGTGACAGCGTTGTACTCACGTGCAGACACGTGAGAACAACGCTGTGGGGGCATTTGTTCCCTGATTAAAAATCAGGAGAAGCCTCAGAGGAGGTATCACGTGCTTACACGTGACTAGTTGTCACGTGTTAGCACGTGATGCTTAAAGCAGCGGCAAAAAGCACATTCATCCCCTGATTAAAATCAAGAAAAAGCTCCAGAAGAGGCATCACGTGCTCACACGTGACCAGTGGTCACGTACTGGCACGTGATGGTTAAGCAGCGGCCAGAGAACAGAGCGCAGAAGGAGAGAAGCCTATTCCAGGGGTCACGTGCCTATACGTGACCAGGGGTCACGTGCCTACACGTGACCGGGGTCACGTGGCCACACGTGACCGGCTTTAAGAGCCTTATTCTTTAACAGAATTAAAATTCTGAGGATGAATCATTCAAATCTTTCCAAAATGGTGAAAGATTATTTGAAACCGTTGGATTAAAAATCTAAAGGTGATTAAACATCACCAATTTATGGAAATATCTTGGACTTGGAAAGATTTCCCCCTAAATCTAACCGAAATAACAAAGAGATATCTTTAGATTTAAAATCCAATGGTGAATAAAATTCACCTAACAATATAAAGGCCCAGATTAATGATAAATATAAATCAAATCTCTCAATGAGAGATTTACTTAGCAGATTGATTCTTTTCCTTCTCCTATAAATAGGAGCCAAGAAAAGAAGAGAGGGACTTTTTTTTGAGACCTTTGGACCTTTTCTTTTGATACACAGAGAGAGAGATACAGAGCCTTTGATTCTCTGCAAAAGGAAAAAACCCTAGGTAAGAGAAAGAAAGGGAGGCTTAAAAAGAGAATTTAATTCTCAAAAGAGTTTAACTCTTATATAAAGAAAAGAACTTAGTTCTTTCTCTGATGGAGGATCTGTAAAGTGCACATCTCCCCATGAATTGAGAATTTAATTCTCATTGGATTGAGATCCTGCCATGCAGATCTAAAACATAGAGGAGGAACTGAGTTTTGAGAATTTAATTCTCACAAAATGATAGGAATTCAATTCCTTTGAGATAAAATTAGGGTTTAACCATATGTTATGGGAATTTAATTCCTTCAAAATAAACAGAACTAGGGTTTAATCCTAATTGAGAACACAATTCCCTCAAACTCACAGGAATTTAATTCCCTTAAGAAAAGAAATTAGGGTTTAACCCTATTAAGAATATAATTCTTCAGAAGAGAGCAGGAATTTAATTCATCTAAAGTTTGTCGCTGGGTTTAACCCTATTAATTCTTAAAAGATGAACAGATCTTTAAAACATGCAGAGTCACGTGCTACCACGTGACCCCTGCAAAGATCCATAGAAAGAACTCTGAAGTAAACGCCTCACGTGTTACCACGTGACGCCTGTGAAGATCCATAAAAGAGAACTGTGTGGCAATGCCTCACGTGCCCTACGTGATCTCTAAAGCACAAAAAAGAAAAAGAAACAGAAAAGAGCTCTAAGGCACCCTCACGTGTCGACACGTGACCCCTAATGAACATTCTAACAGATCAGAGCGCAGGCCCCCATCACGTGCCCACATGTGATGGCTTTCAGAATTAAAAGTGTTAAACACTTATCTGTAGAACAAAATAAAGGGAAGCAGGGCGCTCTCACGTGTTACCACGTGACCCCTCTTGCCTCAGTGTTTAACACTAAATTGAAACTTCTGTATCCAGTGTTTAACACTGATTTGCCTTAGTGTTAAACACTAATTTGGAATCTCTATTTCCAGTGTTTAACACTGATTTGCCTAGTGTTTAACACTAATTTGAAAACTCTGTTCCCAGTGTTCAACACTGATTATCTTTTAGTGTTTAACACTAACTTGTCAATCTTATTCCCAGTGTTCAACACTGCTGGTCTCTAGTGTTTAACACTAGCTTTAGCCCAACTGGCTAAGTTTCTAGAGGCAAAGCCTCTCCTTTAATGAACCATCAGAGGGCCAATATTCCAAACATGATTGGACTTAGCCCAAGCTGGCCATAAGTCCTCAATTCAAACTTAACTGGGCCAATGGGCTCATAATATAATGATTGATCTTAGTTTCCAAATTGGACTACATATCACTTAATCTACTTTGGTTCAAGGGTACATCTCTTGACTCCTTTGATACTTGTCATTGTAATTCCTCAACGTCTTCAAAAAGGTAACGGGTCCCGATGACCACACATTGATACGGACTGTGGGGTCCTTAAACTCATTGACTATGAGGTCCTTAACCTTGACCGGAATGTCTTAAAACTAACAACGGACTATGACGTCCTTAACCTTGACCGTGATGTCTTAAAACTAACATCGGACTGTGGAGTCCTTAAATCCACGGACTACGACGTCCTTAACCTTGACCGCAAAGTCTTAAAACTAATATTGGACCGCAATGTCCTTAAACTACCTATTGACCGCAATGTCACTAAACTAAACAACATGGCTCCCTTAAATTGCTCTCTTGTTGGATCTAAACGATCCCGTTAAGTCGATCTTAGTCTAAAACTAGACTAACGTATCCTTAACCAACGTTTAAGTCGATCTTAACTTCAAATGAGGTTAACGTATCCTTAAACACAACCTCCAAACCGAAATCTAAGAAAGATACGGATTTGGACTAGTCCATGCCCTACGGGCGACGATATAACTCAGTCTCCGTAGACAATCCACGGGCAACCAAACACAAAACAAACACACACGACACGAAGTGACCATATGGAGAAGGAGAAAGTTGTTACCGCGATGCGGTAGCGTAATTAACTGCAGGGGATTGCGCCTGCAGGGAAGAGCGTCCCCACAATCAAAAACCCCTCAAGCGAGGGGGGATCTGATGAAGTCTGCTATATCGGCCGCATCCGTTTAAACCTTCGATACATGGTGCCATAAATCAACTTGGCATCTTCGGAGAGGTGGACGGATAGCTCCAATTAGCATCTGCCCTGAATTTCAGGCAAGACGTCCCTGTCGCGCCGTCATTCGGAGGGGAACATTATCATTGACCATTAGTTTCTCACTTTAAACCCTTTCTTTACTTTATGTTGTATGCATGCATGTATGCATTTATTCTCATTCATGCACATATGGATGTGCATGCACACATACATGTATACATAATTCTATCATGGTTGTTGATATAGTGGATGGTGGCAATATAAAACTCACACCATTTATAAATATATGGATATTTCTTTTTTGGAAAAGAAAAATGGAAATGGAAATTGTTATCATGGTTTAATATTTTATTCTTGCACTAACCCTTTACTTTAACCATGATTTAATTTCTATGGCCATTTTTGATCCAAAATAAATATCTAGATATTTTATAACTATGGTTAAGAATGAGAAAGAGAAAATATATATATTTTCATTTCTCATTTTTATTCATATGCTTATCATTATCTTGAGCTCTTAACAAGCCATCATCTTCTTCCTCCTTTCTCTCTTGCTCTCTAGTTTTCTCTTGTGAGTAAAAGAGTCATCAAGTTAGGGTTTTGAAGTGAGAAAACAAACCACATCACCATTCTACACTAGTCTTGCCCATTAGTATAGAGTGTTAGCTTCCATTTCTTCTCTTGATCTAGTGGAGCTTCAAGCTTGGACAAAGAGGACTCCGGGTGGATCGGCGTGGACCTAGAGGATCTCAAGTGAACCTTTTGTCCAACCCTCAAGTAGCCAAGGAGTCTAGCGTAAGGAGCTACAAAGGTTGTACTCTCAAAACCCTAGCTTTTACTACTTGTGTTTATGTTAAAGTTATGTTACCCTAGCTTTTCTAGCATGATCCTTAAGTTTGTTTCTCTAGCACCATATAAATTTTAAATTTGGTATGTGTGTTGCCTCCAAACTCTTGTAGTGGTGATGTAGGAACCCCTTCAGACCGTAATGTCTTTAAACTAACAATGGACCGTAATGTCCTTAAACTAAAACGACAGAGCCCAAATTCTCTTTCATTGGATCAAGAAATGATCCCGAACCCCCGTTAAGTAGATCTTAGTTTAATATCGGATTAACGTATCCTTAACAAATATTTAAGCTGATCTTGATCTCAATTGAGGTTAACGATCCTTGAATCAACCCAAACCCAAATGTAAGAAAATACGGATTTGGATTAATCCACGCCCTACGGAAGACAACACAAATTAGTCTCCGTATACAATCCACAGGCAACCAAAAATAAAACAAACACACATGAGACGAAGTGACCTTCTGGAGCAGGAGAAAGTGGTTATCGTGATGCGGTAACGTAATTAACTGCAGGGGCTTGCGCCTGCAGGGAAGAGCATCCCCACAATCAAAAACCCCTCACAATGAGGGGGAATCTGACGAAGTCTGCTACAACGGCCGCATCCATCCAAACCTCCGATACGCGGTGCTATAAATCAACTTGGCATCTTCGGAGATGTGGTCGGATAAAACCAAATAGCATTTGCCCCCAAAATTCAGGCCAGACGTCCTAACGTCCCGGTCTCCGTTTTCGGCGGTAAACAGTTTCTAGCACGCCCGGTGGGACCTTTTCCTCTTTCCACTCCACACTTCGTGTGTCGTGTTTTGCCGCGATAAAATAATCGAGGTATAAATGTTTGTAGTTGCCCTTGGGTGATGGGATACTGAAGCCGGCTTTTCGTTTCTACCCTAGAACGGCGTTTGCTTCCACTCACCTAACTCCGGCTTTGTCACATCTGGTAGTGTCAAGTATGGGCCATTTGCAACCTCAGATCTCTGCAATCCGGCTTTTCAAGAAATCAATGGGCTTCTCTTTGGGTCTATGCTCCCACCTCCCACCCTCGGTACCTCAACGCCGTAGGAGGATCCCAGAAGAAGTCTGTCTTCCACAGGCTGGCTCCTTAAGTTCCTGCTTTGCCGACGAAATCGATCTCCAAACAACTTGTACCTTCCAAAGGCCATGGTCGATGCAGGGGGCAGAATATTCAAGCCCTCAAAGAAAACATGGGGCAGGCTAAGCAAAATTCTGAGGCTAATCAAATTCCAACCGTAAAAAACGGTCGACGTCGATATCGGCATTGTACAAAATAAGCTGGGTGCAGTTCTCCATCAGCGTTGACTCCACCTGCTTCAACTCTGATGATGGATGCAGATGTTCCAACTGGGAACAGCTTCAAACTACTGCAAAGGGTCAGAAAAAATTCTCCTATTGCGAAAGCATGAGCCAAAAGCAACTTATATGGCGAGAGTAGGGTCATATCAACATCGAGTTTGGAAATGAACTCGTACCTGCCACATGATAACATTCTTAGAAGAGGGGAACCATGAGAATACGGATGAACCCTCCAGATGCTTCGCAGATAAGGACGGGGACGAGGTGATCTCGGAGTTTTTACCAGCACCAAAAGAGCTGGAAGACGGGATACACACCACGGTGGACAATCTAACGAGTGACTTAGGGACGGAAAACGATCCGAGGCCAACGTTCGTCAGTGAGCTGCTATCTGAAGAACAGGTGATCACCTTTAAAAATGTACCCATGCGATATAAAGACTGCTTTGCATGGAACAATTCTGAGATGCCAGGTCTAGATCCAGAAGCAACAGTACGTAAAGTGGCCATATTGCCGGATATCAAGCCAGTGAAACAGGCGCCAAGAAGAATGCGGCTCGAACTTGAAATGAGCATCAATGACGAAGTCAAGAACCTAATTGACTCCGGCTTCATCCAGGAAGTTCAAATATCCTGACTGGATCGCCAATATTGTCCCGGTGATGAAGAAAAATAGGACAGTGCGTGTCTTCCTGGACTTTCAAGATCTCAACAAAGCTTGTCCGAAAGATGTCTTCCCAGTGCTTGTCGCCGAGTTGATGATCGATAACACATCCACCCATGAAGTTTTCTCCTTCATGGACGGATCTTCAGGGTACAACCAAATCAAGATGCATCATGAAGACCAAAAGCACACTGCTTTCTAGACTCCACTGGGTATATTCTGCTACAAAGTGATGCCATTCGGTCTGAAGAACGCTGGCGCCACCTACCAGAGGGCCATGACAAAGGTCTTCGATGACCTCATACATGACATTGTTGAATGTTATATCGACGACCTCGTGGTGAAAAGCAAATCATACGAGGAACACTGGGAGCATTTGAAAATAGTGTTCCAGCGTCTTCAGAAATATAACCTGAAGATGAACCCTCTGAAATACGCGTTTGGAGTTTTCTCAGAAAAATTCCTAGGATTCATCGTGCGACACCGGGGCATCGAAATAGACCTGTCGAAGATCAGGGCGATTATGGAGATGCCCGCGCCAAGAACTCTCAAACAACTGCGGTCTCTTCATGGAATGCTCGCGTATATCCGGCGGTTCATAGCTTACCTCTCCGGCAAATGTCACCCCTACAGTCATCTAATGAAGAAGGGGACCCCATTCGTTTGGGATCGTAAATGCCAAAACACACTGGACGAAATCAAGCAATATCTGCAGAACCCGCCGGTACTGACCGCTCAAGTCAAGGGAAAGCCCCTCATTGTATACACAACAGCCCTTGAAGGTTCTTTAGGCGCGCTGTGGGCGCAAGAGAACGACCAGGGGAAGGAGAGAGCTCTCTACTATTTGAGTCGAGTCCTCCTGGGGGCAGAAAATAACTACTCCCCAATTGAAAAACATTGCACATGTCATCTACCGGTTCGGCACTCCGCGATGGATCATCTCGGATAATGGGCCGGCCTACAGAAGCCATAAGATCAGTCGCTTCGCACAACAGCATAATATAGATTTGAGATATTCTTCAGTTTATAATACCCGAGCTAATAATCTATTTGAGTCTTTCAACAAGACTTTGACAAAGATCATAAAGAAAATGGTGTCTCGAAATAAAAAGGACTGGCACGAGAGATTGCATGAAGCTCTCTGGGCCTATCGGACTACGTTCAAAACGGCCACGGACACAACGCCATTCGCGTTAGTATTCGGCACGGAAGCGGTACTTCCTTTGGAGGTAGAGCTACCCTCTCTACGAGTGGCAGTTCTATACGAACTAATGGACGAAGAGAATGCCCATCTTAGACTCGAGGATCTTGATTCCCTTGATGAAACTCGTCTAATGGCACAGCAAAACCTAGAAGCTTACAAAGCAAGGATGACGCGCTCATACGAAAGATTGACTAGGCCGAGAACATTCCGCCAAGGCGAACTCGTGCTAGTCGTAAAAAGACCTATGATCCCCAACCATGCCAAACGGGGGAAAATCGAGCTGAACTATGAGGGCTACATCATAGACAAGGTCTACCAAGGTGGGGCCTACTTGCTCATGGATATGCATGGCGAAAGACCCTTCCGGCCAATAAACGATCGGTTTCTTAAGAAATACTACGCTTGACAAGTCACGGCTCAGGTTAATGATGGATGAAGATACTCGTGTCCGCTTGTTGTCTTCTTTAGTCCAAACTCTACAAGTAGTATCCAGCGAAACCTCGCCTCAAAATCCCGTATAGACCGAGATGTCCTTAAACTAACAACAGACCGAGATGTTCTTAAACTAACAATGAACTGAGATGTCCCTAAACTAACTGTTGGCTATAGTGCCCTCAAAGTCAATTATTGGATTGCAGGCACGCGATTGCAATGATTGAGAGAGGGCCTATACCGGTAGGACAGTCTTACTCGAGATGATAGTATGCTATCTGATTTGTCTTTATCATCGTGTACATACTTTAGGTTGCATTACAGATCACTATTACACGTTGATAGAGCCCATAGAATTCTTGCTTGACTACCAGCAGTATGATGGCGATCATATACGTGAGAGTTGGGTACTCTATAAGCACATCCTTAAAAGGTCCCTAGTCGAGGGAGTTTCGAGACAGGGCATCGATACTCCAGAGTAGACTAATGTATACAGATCGAGACCCCAACGAGGGGAGGTGGCCGGTCTCACAAGCCATTGGTGTCAGTTGGTTCACCTAAGATGTTTACAGGTGCTCATTGGGTTATGAGTACACCGGACGGACTTGCCGGGAACAGGCTAGTTGGTATTATACCTGTCGTCAGATAGCAGTTCCCTGGTGAAATGTGTACAGGTTAGTCTATCGACCTGAGATCGTCATTTATCTCGTGTGAGTTCCCACTGTGCTTTGATTACTACCCTACCACGGCTCAAAGGAGTCGTGCAAACAGGTTTTTAGTTGGGTACAGTTTCGAGCCATATGGAGGCAGTGAACTGATCGTTAGGGGATTCGTCTCACCCGGTATTGGGGGTGATATCGCGCCGTGTCTGGAGAGCCATTACACAAAGTCCTTAGCCAAGGCAAGTTAGATTTACTGGTAGGTATTCCAGTAGTTTCTCAGGGTGTTCTGGGCTACACTCCGACATGACTTATACCGCTATTAGGGGTCTGACGTTTACCATCCCCCTAGCCCGATATATGATACTCATAGACGAATGGACCGGACTGTACGGATATTGTCACTGACAGGCTCAGTAGGGTTTCAGGATGAGTTCGTGTAGGGTTCCTAAGCACTCTAATGGAGTCTCACAAGGCATCAAGCACGGCCAATTAAAATTTTACAAGTGCCTACAAACCCTAATACGGATCGTTAACTAGATAATGAGGCGATGCAAGCATGTAAACGAATTAAATGCTAAAGGAAAGTGGCTACAACCTTTGTAGATCCGGTCCTCCACCTCCATGGCTCCGCGATGAAGTCTCCTCGTTGTACAAATAGGATCTTGGGCTCTAGCGTCGGCTTCATCGGAGAAAAAGCGGGCTAGGTCATCGACGACGATGCCGAAGATGATCTACGTCGAGGCATCGCTAGATCAAGCTCCAACTTCACCAAGTCAAGAAAACTTGTGAAGGAAACACCCTATACTACTTGGCAAGAGGTAGAGGATGAAGAAATAGGAAGTGGGTAGACTTTAGATTTGGATTTCTCACACTTTTTCATCAATCACCATTGATGTAGCAAGCTTTCTTCATGGAAGAAGAAGATGAAGAAGAAGAAGATGATATCTATCATAAGCGTTTTAAAATAAAAACAATATGATACTTATCATAATCTCAACCATGGTTTAGTGTAGAGATTTAACTAAGGTTAGATGAGTGGTTAGGGTTAGAGAAGAGACAAGAATGGTGGACTTGTTCAAAACTTCAAGAAGCTTCAACAAAAAACAAACTAAGCCATCATTTCTTTTTCTCTTTATCATTTTCTTTTTCCAAAATAAACAAAAAGAATAAATAAATGAATAAGTAAATAAAATGAAACCCTAACCATTCATATAACCATGGTCTAATACTTTACACAAAACCAAGCTAGAATGTATCATCAAACATGATACAATCATGTGCACCAAAAAATATATCACATATACAATGTACAATACAAGTGAGTAAATCCAATTTAAGTGAACTTATACTAGTTAATGCAAAGTAATATATCAAATATATAATTATGCATTAAATCATTAAATCAACACTTGATTTAACGATCCGGTCATATCGCATATAACCGACTAATATCAATAGTAACAACTTATCGAATCAACACTTGATCTGATAACCCGGCTATATCGCATATAACCGATCAATGTTACAAAATCGCGAGAATCAAATACAGTATCATATACTGGTATTATTCTCGGTCCCGCACATATCTCATATGCGCTCCTATTTCGTTTCGCTTGAGCTAGGAAACCTCTGTGTAGGACTCTAAAGACTCGTCAATACGCCGGCAGCAGATGATGATCATATCAAACACCCACAAGCCGCAAGCGGTCTGCTAAACGTAACGGCCACCCGGGTATTGAGCGATCAGAAGATCGACGAGCAAGCCCGCTCACACTCCTGTGAATCCAACCAGTAACACTTACCGTACAGTCCGATCTGTTCGTCTGATATGTCGCATATCTCGCCTAGGGGTGGTTAACGTCAGACCCCAGTAGCTCGATAAGTCATGCCGACTTGAGGTCCATAACATTTGTGAAACTACTGATAACTCTTACCAGTATATCACGGCAACCCTGGCCAGGGATTTCCTGTTATGTCCAGTCGAGCATAGCGCAACATCAACCCCCAATACCGGGAGAGACGAATCCCCTCCTATCGCTCATTGCCTCCATGTGAATCGGGACTGTACCCAAAAACCACCTGTTTGCACGACTCAGTAGAGCCGTGGTAGGGTGGAAATCAAAGCACAGTGGGAGACACACAAGACTCTATGACAATCTCGGGTCAACAGACTAAGCTGTACCAGTGTCACCAGAGAACTGCTATCTGACGTGAGGTATAATACCATCTGGGAGTTCTCGGCGAGTCCGTTCAGTGTACCCAGTCTCCACTGAGCACCCGCATACCATCTCCGATGTCAAACACCAATGGATATGGGATCATCCATCGCCCATCACATGGGTCGAGAAGATATACGCTAGTCTACTCTGGAATATCGATGCCCCGTCTCGATATTCCCACGACTAGGAACAATGAAGGATGTGCTCATTGACTACCCAGGCCCCACTAGTATGATCTTCATCATAGTCCTGGAAGTCGAGTACACATCCTAAGGGCTTTATCAACATGTAATCAGAGAGACAGAAAGTATACATGTTAAGATAAAGAGCAACCAGATAGCGTACTATCATGTCGAGCAAGAAAGTCCTACCTATATATGTCCCAGCATCCACTACAATATACATCTAATGTACAGTAATGGCCTCTAGGGCATACATATAACTAACAATCTCCCACTTGCACTAGGGCCATCTGTAGCAGTAGTTGTAGTATCTGATACTCAACCATCCCCTAAAAGTCTCTCTTTGGGAAAAGGCCTTCGTGAGTGGATCCGCCGTGTTGTCCTCTGAGTCTACTCTCCTAACCTCGATCACCCTGGAGATCAACTATCTCCATGATCAGGTGATGCTGCCTCAGAATATGTCTGGGTCACTGATGGGACCAGGGTTCCAGTGCCAAAGCCACAGTTCCATTGTCACACAATGGTAGGAACCTAGTTCATCCTATGAACCAATATACACCCAAACTGCCTTTTTGGTAGTATATTTAATAGCGATATTACCAGCCTTTATCGTCTAGTTTGTCACGGTATCTAGCTTGGAACTCTTCCAACATACCGTCCCTTTACTGAGGGTAAAGACAATGCCTGTGACTGATATTCAGTCGTCTTTATCACCCTGGAACACTTCCAGCGATTCTCTCCAGGATCGACTGATACTATCTCACTATAATTAGTGAGAATCCTAAAATCTATTTAGATCTATCTCATAGATCCAAATCCCAGGATTTATGAGGTATCACTTTGATCCTTTATGGAGAATCTATGTGATAAGAGGAGATCGACTGATCGTAGTATAGGAAATTCCTTTCCTATCAAGAGTATGTTGTCCACGTACAATACGAGGATGACCACCTTACTCTCTACTACCGTTTTGTATATACAAGGTTCATCTACTATTTTGATGAAGTCTAATACTTTGACTATCACATCAAATCAGATGTTCCAACTCCGCGATACCTGCTTTATCCTGTAAAGCAACTTGCACACGTTTCCGCTGCTCCCACTGTTTACGAAGCCCTCTGGGTGTGTTCTTATAGACTCTCTTTTCTAAATCAATATTTAGAAAAGTAGTCATGGCACCCAACCACCAGATATCGTAGTCATGGTATGTAGCCGTGGCAAGTAGGATCTGGATGGACTTAAACATAGTCCCTGGAAAAGGTTTCATCATTATCCGTGCCTGGTTGATGACGAAAACCTTTAACAAGTCTAGCTTTGAAAGTCTCAACTTTTCCAACTACACCAAGTAATCTTCTCAAGATATACTTGCTCCCGATGGGGATTTAACCCTTCAGATATAGCAACCAAAGTCCATACTTTGTTGGTGTATATGGATTCTATCTCAGATGGCTAAGCATCCAGCCATTCTTACAGAGTCCCTACTCTCGATGGCCTGCTCGAAACTGGTTGGGTCATCATCTCATGATGCAATCCTGGCTCCCACTGTCATCGAGAAACCGAGGTATCTCTCAGGCAGGCGAGGAACCCAACCAGATCGGCGGAGAGGCTGAGGTTCATCGGGGACTATAGAATCCTTTGGTTCTGTCAAATCTTCAGCTGTAGTTTCGAATAGCCGGAATCTTTCCAGTTCTACAGAACTGACCTTGCCTCGATCTTGTTCGGATTTTGCTTTTGACATAGGCCGGACAATCCCAAATCTTAACTCACTTAAGAGATAGGATCTTCCCACACCATATCTTATATGGAGTGGTAGGCACTGATTTGATTCGAACCTAATTCAATAGGTATGCAGCTTCTCAAGCGCATAACTCCCAAAAAGGAAATAGGTAACTCAGTAGTACTCGTCATAGAGCACACCTTATCATATAGGGTGTGATTGCTCCACCTCGATACACCAATGTGCTATGGTTATTCGGAGGAGTAATGCTGAGAGAGAATCTCATTCTCCTTTAGAATAATCCAGGAATTCCATGCACAAGTATTCTCCTCCTTGATCCCATCAAAGGACATAATACTTATACCCGTATTCTGGTTCTCTACTTCTAACTTATATTCTGTGAATATCTCAAAAGGTTCGGACTCATGTTTCAACAGGAACATATGACTGAATCTTGAGAGATTATCAGAGAATGTAATGAAGTACAAAGAACCGGTCTTAGTATATGTAGACATGGGACCTTACATACATCATCATGTATCAGTCCCAAGAGTTTACTAACTCTTTCTCTGCTTCCAGTAAACAGAGCTGGTGTCATTATATCTTTGTGACATGACTGGCAAGTTTCACAAGATGTAAATTCAAACTGATTTAAATATGCATCTAAATGTAACTTCAGCTAGTCAGGTCGCATTGATATGACCTAGTCTACAATACCTCAAGAAGAATTTGTTCATTTCTAAACTCTTCCTCTTGTGTGTGTTCAGTATATAAGGAACTGTAGTTTGATTTAGAACGTCAATGCTTTTAGATAACGTGCCTGAACCGATCAACTTTTGATATAGGAAATGTTCAAAACATTATCCAACAATACAAAATTATATCATTTCTATACTAATAAAGAGACTGATATGATTTTATATATCAGGTTCGGTATCTAATAGCATTTGTTCAGAATCAATGTATTGGTAATACAGGATGACAGTGACCAACAGACTTGGCTGCAACACTTGCCCCGTTTTCTGCCTCATGAAACTTATCACCCGTTCTCAGTTTTTCTACCTTTTGTAGCCCTATGTAACAGATTACATATCTGGGATCCTGATCCGGTATCATATACCCAGGATGCAGAGGATACTGAGAAACAGTTCTTTGTAATGAACACACCCGAAGGAGATGCATCATATGCACTTTCTTCGTTTGGGCGGCATGGGAATCCTGGTATTCCCCTAATTCCTGCTCTGTCTTATAACAATTATAAGTTGGAGCGGGACCAACGTTCCCCAGCTCAGTATAACAAGCGGGTTCGGTCAATACAACCATATTATTATCTTGATTAAGGCGTGATATGGTCGCTACCTGGAGAGAGAGAGAAGAAAACACTCAGCGTGCGCTCTTGCAAGAATAGATTGGTTATTATTTTATCTAATCAGGATGGCTCCCACTGTTTTTATCAAATCTTCCTTCAAACCTTAAAAGGAAAGACTAGCCGGGATTAATTACACTCTACAAGTTCGCCAATCTTTCAGCCAGGCCAGTGTCGGTACTTTGAGGGAGGTTTCCTGTGCTTTCGCACGGACCTAATTACAGTAAACCTCGTTTTCCCAGAGGCGTAACCCCGTTGACACCTTTCTAGACACCTACTTGATCGGCTAATTGTAAAGTGCAAAACTCTCCCATGAGTAACAATTACTCGCAGTGGGTATCGGGATCCAACTATCATATAGAAGGTATGCAATCTCATTGCAAATTTCAACACTTGAAACTCCCGATAATGGTTTTTACCCCTAGCACCTATGACCTTGGCTAAGGTCAACAAATCATAAGTACTAGTCAAGTTCTACCCGTCATTTCGTGATTAATTAGACCCACCCACATGACCCTTGGCTAAGGTCAACAAAGCCACATGACTGTCCTAACTAATCGCATCATATGCTGTGTAGGAAGACATCACTTAGCTACCGCACACTACGCCTCGGCTATGGTCGACAAACGTAGCACGAATACTAAGTACTCTACTTCCTAAAATGACGGAGGGTTGCGAATGGTTTTTGTGAAAACCTTTAACGCTTTGAACTTGATCTCATTGCGGAATCAAATGGTTTTTAAATGGAATGTTTTCGAGGCTTTTCTAGTTTTGCTAAAGGGGTCACTCCCGGTGAAGGGATCGTCGGCCCTTTCCTCGTCGAATGAGGTGCGGGATATATCATATATATCACTGTGCAAAGCAGAAACTATAGAAGCGATCAAAGACAAACCGAGGGTTGTAGCATCTGCCAGTTATTGCTAAAGGAGTCACTCCCGGTGAAGGGATCTCGGTCCTTTCCTCATCGAATAAGGTGCAGGATGTTCTACAAGGAACACCGCGATGCAAAGCAAGAACTGTAGCTACCTGTTTTTATTTTGAAATTCGATTCCACAACATCAGTTAGGTTTATTTTCTTTCATTAATCTCATTAATGAATATCCCATCATTTAAGTCCACCTAATCATCACAGATAAATATAACGCACGCTTATGCCATCCGCATTCGCCTCGATGTCCCGTCTGCACCGTTAGGTTATGTAACTAACGCCAGAGCGAGAAAGGGCTAGCGCGGGTGTAAAACATAAGCAACGTCTATATAATATATCATATATACTATATACAATATCTGTCACAGAATATCACATGATCACAGATAAATCACAGCAGAAGAAACATATGAAATATTGGATATACTAGAACGTCCGTGTTTTCAATACGAGCCAGTATAAAACACGGATTCCACGGTCGTGATGAATAGCCTATCCCACACCCCTAGACCCCTACGAGAGCGGCAAGCAACCCTACCAATTCTAGGGTTAGGAGACCCGGACTCGACTCCTCGAGATGGTCTCCCACTGGACCCTAGAACCCGGTTACTTGTGCTCCCCTCCTTGGGTCTATCCTAATACGGAAAAGTAAATAATATACATCAACGGTGACATCTTCCGCAACCTGGAAGTGCCCCAATAAAATAATATTACATACAAGTTTTTAGATGAATGAAAATGAAAAACACTCATCTCACATAAAAACCCCCGGCTATTCAAACACGACGATCCATTATAACATATCCAGCAACACATAACATCACATGTCATCAACGTAAGCAAACATGCGTATCCCAATTGTCGTTGACATATAGCAACGAAACCGGCGATATCACATATTACACTTACGGTCACAGAAAAGAAAGTGTAAAACTACAACAGTTGGAATCCGCAACCTCCTCAGACATCGCATGCCTGACCAAATGAATTACTTAGACATCACATGCCTAACAATTATAAACCCCGCATTTTAGTCTCATTATCGAAAACACTTTTCAATACCAAGTCGGGCAATTCAACAGGATTCCCGACATTTTGATCGAATGCTCGTCGCAAACTTTAATAGACGGCCGCACCCCCGATACCGTCGACGAAGTGCACCAAGGCGGAACACCGCTGCCGCGAGCACCCGAACGGATGCTTTCGGCGACGGGGTTCTCCTACAGTCACTTGGTCGGGGCTATGGAGTGAGGCTGTCTATTAAGTTTACCCGGCGAGTATCCGCGTACACTACTTGATTGCGACGGACTTTTGATCACATCAAAAAATCCCATGGCAACCGATCAAATGAGACTAAAGTGCTATGTTTATAACATTCATTCAGTTATCACATAACTTTTGTGAATTCCAATTGTTGTATCACATTCCGGATAAACAGAAAATGTTAAACTTTCCGATTGAACATTCGAACACCCAAGTTTTCCCGAAACAGCTCAACACATGAAATAAGTCTAACAACATTCAGTTCGTGCCTCAGTACCAACGGTCCAGCCGTAGAAGGGTCAAGCCAACGCCTCACATGGGGCATGCCGTACTGCCCTAAACCCGAAGGTTCAAAGGGCAGTTCAAGACGGTCACATAATCGAGTTAAGGTTTGTTGTCTTCTAGAGGGTCTATCGTGTTACTTGCACTACTTAGAACGTCGTTAAACTACGGAAAAATCCAACAATTGGAAATTTCCCGGCAGGGGAAAAAGTGGGTATTTATATCCGGTCGAACTTTTTAACATATTCTAAAATACCCGGAAAAATACACTGACAAAATTAGACAATCCGATCGATACACTGAGTTCCCAATACAACCCAAAAAATAAAACTCTGGAATAAATATTAAAATATTCCCAGGAAAACCAGCACTAAAAACTAGGAGTTACTGTGAAAATTTAAACAGATGATGGGACAACTTGGCCGCGGAACCGCCGCACAAGCCATGCTTGTGCCGCGGTTCCGCCGCACTCTAGAGGAATCATGCTCTTGAATTTCACAGTAATTCTTAGGAATACCTGCTGATTTTTCTGCATATTTTTAATTTCGAAAAAGACCAGATTTCAGAAATTGTCCAGAGAGCATTTTAGGGTTTTGGTTTTGGTTCGATCGGACTTCTAATTCCGTCTACGCATCGCCTAAGGCTCTAGCTAGGCTCTGATACCACTGTAGGGTTCCTAGGAACTCTAATGGAGTCTCACAATGCATCAAACACGGCCAATTAAAATTTTACAAGTGCCTACAAACTCTAATACGGATTGTTAACTAGATAATGAGGCGATGCAAGCATGTAAACGAATTAAATGCTAAAGGAAAGTGGCTACAACCTTTGTAGATCCGGTCCTCCACTTCCATGGCTCCGCGATGAAGTCTCCTCGCTGTACAAATCGGATCTTGGGCTTTAGCGTCGGCTTCATCGGAGAAAAAGTGGGCTAGGTCATCGACGACGATGCCGAAGATGATCTACGTCGAGGCATCGCTAGATCAAGCTCCAACTTCACCAAGTCAAGAAAACTTGTGAAGGAAACACCCTATACTACTTGGCAAGAGGTAGAGGATGAAGAAATAGGAAGTGGGTAGACTTTAGATTTGGATTTCTCACACTTTTTCATCAATCACTATTGATGTAGCAAGCTTTCTTCATGGAAGAAGAAGATGAAGAAGAAGAAGATGATATCTATCATAAGCGTTTTAAAATAAAAACAATATGATACTTATCATAATCTCAACCATGGTTTAGTGTAGAGATTTAACTAAGGTTAGATGAGTGGTTAGGGTTAGAGAAGAGACAAGAATGGTGGACTTGTTCAAAACTTCAAGAAGCTTCAACAAAAAACAAACTAAGCCATCATTTCTTTTTCTCTTTATCATTTTCTTTTTCCAAAATAAACAAAAAGAATAAATAAATGAATAAGTAAATAAAATGAAACCCTAACCATTCATATAACCATGGTCTAATACTTTACACAAAACCAAGCTAGAATGTATCATCAAACATGATACAATCATGTGCACCAAAAAATATATCACATATACAATGTGCATTACAAGTGAGTAAATCCAATTTAAGTGAACTTATACTAGTTAATGCAAAGTAATATATCAAATATATAATTATGCATTAAATCATTAAATCAACACTTGATTTAACGATCCGGTCATATCGCATATAACCGACTAATATCAATAGTAACAACTTATCGAATCAACACTTGATCCGATAACCCGGCTATATCGCATATAACCGATCAATGTTACAAAATCGCGAGAATCAAATACAGTATCATATACTGGTATTATTCTCGGTCCCGCACATATCTCATATGCGCTCCTATTTCGTTTCGCTTGAGCTAGGAAACCTCTGTGTAGGACTCTAAAGACTCGTCAATACGCCGGCAGCAGATGATGATCATATCAAACACCCACAAGCCGCAAGCGGTCTGCTAAACGTAACGGCCACCCGGTTATTGAGCGATCAGAAGATCGACGAGCAAGCCCGCTCACACTCCTGTGAATCCAACCAGTAACACTTACCGTACAGTCCGGTCTGTTCGTCTGATATGTCGCATATCTTGCCTAGGGGTGGTTAACGTCAGACCCCAGTAGCTCGATAAGTCATGCCGACTTGAGGTCCATAACATTCGTGAAACTACTGATAACTCTTACCAGTATATCACGGCAACCCTGGCCAGGGATTTCCTGTTATGTCCAGTCGAGCATAGCGCAACATCAACCCCCAATACCGGGAGAGACGAATCCCCTCCTATCGCTCATTGCCTCCATGTGAATCGGGACTGTACCCAAAAACCACCTGTTTGCACGACTCAGTAGAGCCGTGGTAGGGTGGAAATCAAAGCACAGTGGGAGACACACAAGACTCTATGACGATCTCGGGTCGACAGACTAAGCTGTACCAGTGTCACCAGAGAACTGCCATCTGACGTGAGGTATAATACCATCTGGGAGTTCTCGGCGAGTCCGTTCAGTGTACCCAGTCTCCACTGAGCACCCGCATACCATCTCCGATGTCAAACACCAATGGATATGGGATCATCCATCGCCCATCACATGGGTCGGGAAGTTATACGCTAGTCTACTCTGGAATATCGATGCCCCGTCTCGATATTCCCACGACTAGGAACAACGAATGATGTGCTCATTGACTACCCAGGCCCCACTAGCATGATCTTCATCATAGTCCTGGAAGTCGAGTACACATCCTAAGGGCTTTATCAACATGTAATCAGAGAGACAGAAAGTATACATGTTAAGATAAAGAGCAACCATATAGCGTACTATCATGTCGAGCAAGAAAGTCCTACATATATATGTCCCAGCATCCACTACAATAAACATCCAATGTACAGTAATGGCC
The DNA here is from genome assembly GCA_030015575.1 of Agapanthus africanus. Lineage (NCBI taxonomy): Eukaryota > Viridiplantae > Streptophyta > Magnoliopsida > Asparagales > Amaryllidaceae > Agapanthus > Agapanthus africanus. The sequence continues at coordinate 312,583,455 of JASDDO010000018.1, read as the reverse complement.
TCTAAGGCATACATATAACTAACAGTTCGCTCATCGGCCTCCCTTTTGCTCAATACGTGGGCAGCCGTTACGTAGAGCTAGTGCCACTGACGTGCTTGTGGTTAAACCTACTACCAGTGTATTGACGAGTCTTTAGAGTCCCCCACAGAGAGTTTCCCAAGTTCGGGCAAAACGTTGTAGAGGCCGTATGGTTTTATGGCAGGGTTCGATCATATACGTGCACTTGTGCACGGATCATGATCGGACGGATCATACTAGTGGGCTTTGGTTTAAGCCGGATCCTAGTATTAGATTGGTTGGATTACTTTCGTCTCGTAGTATTCGTATTCAGTCTAAATACGGATGCGGATATGTATATACAGATGAGGGGTATTTTTGTAATTCGTTACAAAATAACTTTAGATGATGCCATTTTCTTTTTGTGGATTAAACATTTATGTTTAAATGTTTAATGTGGAAATTGTGACTCATTCTTGGCATGACACATTTTTTGTCATGGCTAAGATATTTTTAAGTGAGCCTTAGATATTTATGTGAGTGTGTGAGTGTAGAGATATTTTGTGAGTGTGTGAGGCTCATTTACACAACACAATATATCAAAACACCCACTCACTCATATTTGGGCAGCCATCATTTTTCTTGGTGCTAAGTTTTTTTGCTCACTTGGTTTTCTTTCTTGAGCTCACATCTTTCCACCATGGGCATCTTCTTCAACCTCCGCTCTATCCCTCTCATGTGTTGAGAATCCTAGAGTGTATTGAGACAAAGTAATCACACACTTTCTTTACTTCATCTTGGTCATCTCTTTTGGCAAACTTGATGTCCGAATTGCTTCGGTTTGAAGCGGGAGCCCTTATAAAGAATTCTCGATGTGGAGCCTCTTCGACAAGCGAGACCGGAGAGCGAACTTTGTTGGGGACAGCCGCAACAAGCTAGGGGAAGAGATTGAAGAACGAAGGACACGGATCGATCGGTATAATCTCTTTAAACCTCTTTACAGTTTACTAGCATACGGTTAATGGCACGATCCATAGTTTAAGGTTACGTTAGAGCCGGTTTATAAAAGTTTTTGTTCCGTATTTGGCCTCGGATTTACGGCTGGGGCGCTGCCGTAGCCTTATATGTTATCAGAGCCAAACCATTAATCGCAAACTAGTTGGTTTAGATAATATTAAACTATCAAAACCGAAACAACCCCAAAACATCACCCGATACATTGCAGTTTCTGTCGAATTTTAAAGTGTCTTCAAAAATTACTTAAACAACTGCAGAAGACTACTCATGTAATTACTAGAACACACTGCAAACATGAACCCCAAATTCAAAATTTGGACCGGTCACATTGGCCAAAAATCCAAGGAGGCCGGCCTTTTTATGGCTTCTGGGTTTGAAATTTGCAGTGTGGTTTTGTCTCTGTAATGCTGGTTCAGTGGTGTTGTTTGTTTAGCCCATTTTGGATATGGTTTTATCTAGTTGTTTGGGGTTTTTCAGGGGTTATTTCGAAGTCGATATTTTCTAACATTGTTTAAAGTTTACAATACTTACATTACTATTTGTGACCGTGAATGTCATTCGATCGGTATAACTTGTCTAATTGCTATAGCTCTTTTAGACGGGTTTGTGAACGTGACATTCACGTTGATGTTCTGTGTTATGCTGTGATGTTGCGGATTTGTCGTGGTAGATAGCTTGAGTGTAATGTTAGTACAGTTTGGATTTATTTGTACATTAGATATCGCGGGGCGAGCGTCCGACATGTGGACTGCCATCACAGCCTGTTTGTATATTATTCTTTTGGGGCACGACCGGGTTGAGGTCTATGTACCCGTTGTACATATTTTCTTTTCTGTACTAGGATTACCCCACGGTTGAGTGCACAGATAGCCGGGTTCTGGAGGGCAAAGGGTCCACATCTCATGGCGTTGAGAAGAAGGGGGCCTCACTCTAGAATTGGCAGTCTATCCGCCGCACTCGTAGGGGGTACAGGTTGATCCAAGGTGGGATGCTCAAGTTACCGGATTCCGTGAAGTGCCGGGTGGCCCATTCACTTTACTGAAGGGGGCTGCCTCGCTTCTGGTTTTGGCGGGTAACTTGCCGCACTTGTAGGGATCTAGGTTTTTATTGCACAGGCTATCCACACGACCAGGGGAATCTCGGGTTTCAGTTGTGGCTCAAAGGAACCCCGGGGCACCCAGATTATCTTTATTGTTCTGTGATGCTTATTACTTTTCTGTGATGTTGCATTTATCATGCCTGGAGCAATCATTATATATTGTTATATATATATATATATATATATATATATATATAACGCCTTGAAAATTCGTGTAGGTTATTTTCGCGTTAATTAGCGGTAATGCGTGTTTTTCATAAAATCTCGTTAATAATTATTTTCCACAAAGATTGGAATAAATCTATTTTAGTTATGAAATTATGTAATTACATATTTATTGTGCTTTATTAATTAACATTTATATTATTGTTCACTTAATTATCTATTTGCTAATTATTAATTACTAAGCTAGATTTTAATTATCTTGGACTAATCAAAGTTTACCCTAGTTTAAAATGTGCTTAGCAACCATGACAAATCAACATTTATTTTGTAACATGCTTCTACATCTAATTCTTTTATGGTTCTAATTATCCTTTTTAAATCAAGCAAAGAAAAGAATATATTAGAAAAGAAATGAACATGGAGGCATGGGGGCATTTATGAGGCATGGGGGCTTGACTTTGGATACAGACACCCTCACACTCTTTCTCTACCCCTCAAGCCAGCAGCAGCCCCAGCAGCCCCCTCTCCCCTTCACTTTCTTCTTCTTCTTCTCTCATTTCTTAGCCCAATTTCCAAAAGAAAATCCAAGAATTTTAGCAAAAATCATCACAACTTCCCCTTTTACAAATCAAGCATGGTTCTTGGCAAGTCTCCATGAGTGCTAACTTGTTTGAATCATCTTCTCAACCATCTTGAGGTATAAGCCTAATCCAAAACTTATTTTTGCTAAACTTTTAGATATTTAGCTTAATGTAGTGTTTAAGTAGTATATTAGTGCTAATTATGTGGTTTAAGAGGATATTAGGTTAAGATAGGGTTTTTATGGCTTGTGTAGCTTAATTAAGTGTTGTTAGTGTTAGTTAATCCAAGTCTTTTCACTAGTTTACATTAAAACACCATATTGTATTAAATAAGTGTTTAATTAGAGTTTTAATTGAGAATTTCCTCCTTTTTGGGATCTGCTTTTAAACCAGAAGTTGTAGACAAAAGTTGCAATTACTGGAGCATAGTTACTGGACTAGGATCACACACCCAAAGCACGAGACCCCTATTCCCATTTGTGGCCGCAATTTTATCTGTTCTGGCCGCAAATTGCGGCTAGAGTGTGGAGCTGGGTGTCGGGGTTTTGGTTGTAGGTGTCTGCTGTATATTTAAGGTCCTTGGTATATGCAGCTTTTCCTAGTTCCACTCGTATCAAAATCTGAGACCATTTACCTTATTTTTAGTACTGTTAGTCTTGCACGACACGTACGTTCTGAGTCTGGGTTTTGTGTTTGCTGTGTATCACAGCCAGTCGGGATGGTTTCAGACGTTAGCACACAAGTTCTGGTGTTTCGAGTGCACACGCGTTTGTTGGGGTCGAAATTTACACCCCGGTTGGCCAAGTCAAAATTAAAGTCAACCCCAAACCAAGTGGGCCCAAGCCCAGGTCATATGGGCCAATGCCCGGGTCGAGCCCGAACACGAAGCGTCCGGCCTTCCGCTATGCCAAAATAAAAAAAATTGTAATAAATAATTTTGGTTTATTTTCTTATTTTTATTTTTTGAATAAATATAAGAAAAATGGGCAAAAGCCAAATTTTTGTAAACCCCATGACTTATGTGCAAAAAGAAATAGCACATGAGGTATGGGATGGGCAAAATGCCATTTTTTAAAGCCCAAGAGGCTATATATAAAGTGTATAGCCTATAAAAGGTAAAGATAATGAAAATATCTCAAGATCTTTTTTCTCTCTCTAAAAAAATCAAGGTCTGTGCCTCCTTCTCCTTCCTCAAGGTTCTAAACCTTTTTCTTTCATTTGAATTAAATCAAGAGTTTTACTCTTCCTTTTCCAAAACTAAATAATTTTTCACCACAAACCCTACAAGGAGGAGCTCAGATCTTCCATTAGATCTCAAATGGGGAGGTTTTTAAGATCTCACCCTATTTGTTCTTCAAGAACCGGCCAATAAAGAGGAGGAAGAAGGAGACCCATCTCCGAAAATCCCACTTTGGAAAAGATCTAAGACTTAAGAGAAGATCCTAGGCTTAAGAGAGAAGAACCTCTGAAGATATTTAGGGAGTTCAACTCCAAGACCCAAATCCTCAAAGGAGTTTAACTCCTAATCCAGACCTTCAGAAGTTTAACCCCACTCAAAATCCTATTTTTTGGAGTTTAACTCCTATTTCTGGGGTAAAACCCCCCTCCTTTCGCTAGCGTCCAAAGTGCTAGCGCCCGAGCGCAAAAAGCGCTAAGGCGCGAGCGCCCGTGTGCTGGGCACGTGAAGTGCTAGCGCCCAAAGCGCTAGTGCCCGAGCGTCCACGTGCCGGGCATGTGAGGCGCTAGTGCCTGATTGAGTTCTAATTCCGGATGTGTAGTTGGAAATTTGTATAGAAATCACAACCAAAAATTATTTGACCGCAATCAATAACGGTGTCGATTGTAGCGCGTTAGTAAGTGCGGATCGTCCACAGGGATTGTGAGATTCGTTCGTATTTGTTTTGTTTGAATTGAAAATTTAAGAGAAAAGAAAAGAAAACGATTCAAGATTTATATCAATGAATTTCAAGAATCATCTAGATCTAATCAAAAATCAAGAAAGCATTAAAAATCAAGAATCAAGAAGTGATAGAATTCCAATCGATTTAAGTTTCAAGAATTGAAGTGAAGCTCGTAGGAGTCGATTAAATCTATAGATGTGAAGAAGACTAACGATTACTTTTTCTTATCCATTAACGAATTGATCCTAGATCGATGACGATTTGTCGAGGATTAAGGATCTTGCGAAAAATTAGGGTTTCCTCATCTTATCCTTTGTCCTTTCGATCAATCTCATTCACAAGATAGCTTCTAGGAAATCAAATGATCGATCGTTGATCTCTAGTTCCGTACGAAAATAATCAAGAAATCATTTCGCATCGAAACTAGATCATCGATCATTCGATTTTCAAGAATTTACAAACGTTAGGACTTAAGAAAATGTTTAAAGATTCGTCAACTTCATCATCTATTGATTTTTTCGACTCCTCCACGAGCGGAGTTTACTCAAGCATCATCACAAAGAACACATTCAAGAATCTAGATTGAATCATAATTCTTGAATTTAAAGAAAGCAAGATAAAAGAATTTCACCTTTATTTATCGACAAATTCGTTACAACTCTCTTGAAATTTACAAAAGGAAGGAACTAGATCGTCGAATTTGGCGTAGCTCGGCTCCTTGAGTCGCGGATCGGCTTGAATCACTTGCTCCGATGAAGTCCGGCTTCGCTTCTAAAGGCTTTGAAGGATTCTTGCTTCGATTGAACTTGGTGTTCTTGAACTTTTTGGCTTTTTGATTGGATTAGGGTTAGGGTTTGAGGCATAAGTTCTCAACTTGTGGGGAGAATTGTTGAACAACCTTTAGAAGTGAAGCCTAGGGTCCCTTTTATAGCCTTAAGAGTTGTTAGCTTCCTTAAGAAGCTTGGATTAGGTTAGCTTCCCTTGTAAGCTTAGTTTAGGTTAGCTTCTTTCATAAGCTTTAGCTTAGCTTCTTTCATAAGCTTGGTAGTTAGGGAGAAGCTTCTAGGCTTTAAGGTAGTTACTTGGCTTGCTTTAGAAGCTTGGATGTGATTAGCTTTGACAAGAAGCTTTGCTGATCTGGCAGAATGTTCAGGAGTTTTCTGGAAATTGCTGTGTCTTGCTGAGGTGTAGGAACTGAGATAAGTATTCTGCAGCAGAGAGGAGTTGATGATGTGGCAGTTAAACCGCGGATCCGCGGCACGTGCCTGCTCAGGCCGCAGATCCGCGGTCACGTGAGGGGATCTCTGTGTCAATTTCACAGTGTATCTTCCTGCTGACTTCTTTATATTGTTCTGATATGTTGATTCTCAAAATTCCTTCTAGATTACTTCCAGATCTCAAATCTTTGAGTTGGCGTATTTTTTTATCAGCAATTTGACAATTTTGGCTCGGTTCCTGGAATTTTCCTGCACAGACTTCGAAAAAAGTGTTGCGCTACACAAGAATGATGCGATGCCATGATAAACTCACAATTTCCCTCGAAATATCGGTTTTAAAGTATAACACAGGTAATTTGGTATTTTACAACTATTTTGCTAATATGTGCTATATGAATGTCGAACACTTCTAGATGAGTGCAAATGATAGAGAAATTGACATGTTAAAAATGCAGTATTTTCGACTGATCAAATTCCCCCAAACTTATTTTCGGTCGTCTCGAGCGAATTGTTTTATTAAAAAGAGAAGGAGAAAATAAAGAAAGATAAAAACTAACTAGCACACTTTCATAGACAATACGATTGCACTGAGCACGTGTAATAAGCCTTTAAACCTCTGGGTGTCCCTAGTAGGAGGAGTGTTGTCTCTTGAGGGTTTTCAGCGGATTGCACCCAAAAAATCCAATAATAAAAGGAAGACCGTGAATATTATATTTAAAGATAAGAATTGTAAAAGAAAAGCTTTGAAAATTAGGGTTCCCAACTATGCTAGCTTTTCGGTTGTCATGAGCCCTATCTTAATAGTCATGAAAAGATGTTAGAAATCACATAACCCCTCAATAAAACATCGCCTTATTCTTCATTCCTATCTTTCTTCCAAACATCGATCGTATAACCCTACGTGTGTGTAATGTACATCCCTACACCCGGAGAATTCAATTCAAGCTATCATACTCTTGCCCATCAGCCTCAGTACTTTTTAATTAATGAATATTTAGATGAATTTGCTCACACACTTTCATGCGACCGTTAATACTTCTTGAGGTACTAACCGACCGATTACTCATGTGCTTGCTTATTTGGTGTTTTTCCTCGTCTTGCACCGCCTAAGGCTTAGCAGTGACTCGCAGACCAGTTGGCCTTAGGGCACTAGGTGAAGAGGCACCTTCGCTATATTTTTTTTATTGCTGCCTTGGCGATAACAAAACCAGTGTCCATTTTTCTCACCATTTTATATTTTCTTCATTTTTTTTTATTTCCTTCATACATCGGCTTTTAGACAAGAGCATTTCAAGGTATCCTCTACTATCCCGAGCTTCAAGACATGTGTAAGTGCGAATAGTAGGGTACAACGTTCAAAATGTTTGGCTTTCAGAATAGAAACTATTTTTCAGACTTATTTTTATCCTCAGATTAGTAACTTCTTTCATCTTACTAACCCTTGGGACAACGGCTCATAACTACTTATTACTAGTTCGTATAAGAAAACTTCTAATTTTCTTGGTTTTCTTAAACTTTTCTAATCTTTTGGATGTAATTTTTCACTATCTAATCTTTTATTATCTTATTTATGTACAAAAAATATTTTTTTATCATTTGAATTTTTTTTTTAAATTTTATAGTTTTTGAATTTTTTTTTCAATTTTTATAGGTTTTTAAAGAAATGTTTTGTGCTTATGCAAATGATATACAAATGATGCAAAAATAAGCACAAACTTCCCCCAAACTTGTTTTCAACAGTGTCCTCACTGTTGCCAACCGCTATATCTACAAAAACCTGTAAGCCTGGGAGGAATTTATTAGTGGGGGTAAAATATTTAATTGAAGATCCTCCCCCAAACTTATTTTTGGCTCATCATTTTGTAAAAATTTTCTTTTCAGGAGCCAGATTATACCCCCCAAACTTGAGTTAAGCAATGTTAATCTTTGAAAATCATATGAGGGGGTCAAGAATCATTGGTCGATGCCAAGCTTTGCAAAGACCGAACGTCAACACCAACCATTCGAAAATTTTATTAATGCAGTGCTCAGGTTGGTGGAAGAAGAAGTGGGGAAAGGGTAAGTGGTGGAATAGAATGTGTGCGTCTCGTATTGGAGAGACAATGCAGTGTATGTGATGGATTACTCGCAATATTTTTACAGTTCAGAAGAAGGGGTGGAGGTTCAATTTCATTGATTGGGAGATGATTCATCTCAACACCCGTGCTTTTCAAAAATGCGAGTTCATCAGCGAAGATCTCCTCAAAAGTTCCATCAATACCCCGAAGAATAATGTCATCACAAAGTGCGGGGTGATCTTCAGACTCCAAAAACAGTTCATAATCAGTGTCAGTTGTTGACCCGGACAACTCGGTGGAAGAGTCCGTATGTGTATGATACATAGTTGGGTCAAACAATAACATATGAAAAGAGTCAAGATCAGTATCATGAGGATCATCAAATTCGCTGTTGTCGACATCCATTAACTCGACAAAACATGCTTGAGCAGTAGGTTCGGAGGGTACACTTCCTAACTTGTAAATGTTCAGCTCAATTGACCTATTCCCAAAAGATAGGGTCATAGAACCATTACGACAGTTGATGATAGCGTTGGAAGTGGCCAAAAAGGGGCGACCTAAAATCACCGAAATTTGATTCCGTGGGTTCGCTACAGGCTGTGTATCAAGTTCAATAAAGTCCATAGGGAATAAAAATTCCCCGATTTTTATTAACACATCCTCCAGTTCACCAATAGGTTTGGTGATTGATCGGTCAGCCATCTGGAGAGTGCAAGGAGCTGGTTTCAACTCTCCGATCCCTAGTTGCTCATAGACCGAGTAAGGAAGCAGGTTAACACTTGCGCCAAGGTCGAGTAGAGCACGGTTAATGTGTTTCTCCCTAATAGAAATGGAAAATAGGATAGCTAGGATCCTTACGTTTCCTCGGTAATTGTTGGGGGAAAGCCGTGTCTACCGTCTTTGCAATGAATATCTTCTTGGGCACTTGAGTCTTCCTCTTTCTAGTGCACAAGTCTTTAAGAACTTACGCATAAGCGGGGACTTGTTGGATAGCATCTAGAAGAGAGATGTTGATGTTAACCTTTTTAAAGATTTTCATGATCTTCTCCATTTGTGGACTCAGTCTGTTTCCCCTTAACCGATTTGGGTAAAGAGCATGAGCAATAAGATCAGGGTCCAACATTGGAGAAGATCGTGTGGGTGGGAACGATCTAAGAATAGGAGTGGGGATCGTTTTCGGTGGATTAGAAGAGGTGGGCTGAGGTGTCGAGCCTTGGGGAAAACGGAGAATAGGCTCGGATGAAGGTGGTGGGGTAGAAGAACTGGGGTCAGAATTAGAAGTAGAAGTGGAAGGACAGGTCTCAGCCGGGGTATCATTGATAGATTTTTCAGTGTCATCAATCTCTTCCCCAACGTGATTGTCAAGCACTCTTCCAGATCTCAACGTGATTGCATTCATATGATGTGAATAGCCAGGATTGGGTAATGGTTGAGCTAGAAGTTTCCCTTTCTCTCTTGCACTCATTTCAGCTTTTAATCGTGCAATTTCTTCTTCCATCGATTTTATAGTCTCCGCTTGGGACGTGGAGTTTTTCTTTATATCATCGACGGAAGTTTTTATTGTCAAAAGCAAGTTCATGAATGAAGAGGATTCATTAGTACCGGTCAACTGCAAAGGATTAGACGGTGCAGGTGTGTTGACCGGATTTTGGAAGTTTTATGCTTGGAAGGGATGCCGACTCAATGGAAGTGGTTGCTGTTGTGGTGGAGGGACCCTTTGGAAATTATTTTGGTTTGGAATCGTGGTTTGAGATTGTGATTGGTTCCAAGCAAAGTTAGGGTGATTCCTCCAACCCTGATTATATATGGAAGAAAATGGATCGTTTCTAGGTCTTTGAAAAGCAGCATTGGTATGCTCGTGACCTTGAAACGGAGAATTCAATGGACATTCGTCCGTCAAATGAGAAGGATCAGAACAACATCTACATACAGTTTTGGAGAGTGACATTTGATTTAGGGCGGCAGGTAAAAATTTATTTTCCATAGCGTCGAATTTCTTGTGTAAAGCTGAAATTTCATCTCTAACTCCTATGGAAATATCCGATTGGTTATTGCCACCCCTAAATGATGGACTCTCCCACTGTAAAGATTTTTCAGCGAAATCTTCTAAGTATTTCCAAGCTTCCCCATCGTCTTTGGTCATAAAATTGCCTTGACACATGTTTTCAAGGCTCTGTTTAGTTGTAGGATTACTGCCCTCATATATGATTCGGCACAGCTCCCATCTAGGGATTCCGTGATGTGGACATTGAACCAACAGATCCTTGAAGTGGTCAAGACATTTTGAAAATGGTTCATTTGGAAGCTGGGTGAATTGATTTATTTCGCTATGGACTCGAGCTGTCTTGTGATTAGGGTAGAATTTCTTAAGGAATGCTGCAACGAATTCTTCCCAATTCGTAATGGAATGTGCGGTAGTGTTATACAGCCATTTCTCGGCTATATCGCACAAAGTAAATGGAAGAAGACGTAGACGCATAGCATCCACAGAAAGCTGTAAAGTACCCATCATTGCGCATACATTTTCAAATTTGGTAATAAAGACATATGCGTCTTCAGTCTCGAGACCGTGATATTTGGGTAGAAAGTTGATGTATTAGGGTTTAATCTCAAAATTATCCTCGTTGACTGGTGGTATGGATAAGCAGGTCGAAAGGGGACCTCGCATAGGATAGCACCTCTCTTGGAGAGAGATGCGGGGTGGATTCTGTGCACCTACGGACGGCGGCAGATTAGTGGTAAAGAAATTCAATGGAGAATCGTCCATCGAAATATGTGTGGTGGTGGGTAAAGAAAAGGTAAATGTAGAAATACCGACTTCGGAGTCGATCGGGGGGACGCGGACTAAACGGGCACTAGAATCCCGTGTCCAGCCTATCTTGCACTAAAAGGGTTTAGTACAAGTGGCAACTTGACTTATAATTAGGGGAAATGATTGAAGTGTTGGTGTTTGTTTTGAAAAATATACGGATTTTTAAAAAAAATGATGCAAATCACAACAAATGCAACAAGCAAAACCCTAATTCTAGTGGTCGCCTAGGTCAAAGCTCTAGACCGCTCCTAACTGCCAAAAGACAAGTCGCAGGATCAATCCTCCACTGCCTCTTTGTCTCCCCTGTGGCCAGGTAAGTGCCAGGTAAGTGAGAAGGTACTCCACTACGTAAGTAGTGGGCCTAATTAATAACCACTAGCCTTAGACACACTTGCCTTAGACACCACAAAAGAAATGCGGATAAGCAATGAATTACCCACGGCCTTCTTCTGTCCAAAGTGAGCGCGACGGTCCTTAGAGTCATCTTTAGATCTTTTTTAGTTAATGAGGGTAAATGCGGATGCAATTTTGTGATTTTTGGGGCTTAGGAAAGGTAATGAACTCCCCACCTAATCTGGATTTGGTCTTTTCCCCTTAATTTCCATATTAATATGCAAACAACCAAAAATCAAAAACACGCACAATTTTATTTTTGCGGCACTGTGAATTTTGCAAAGAAACCTGCAGCAAATTTGTTAATGGAGCAGAGAGAGGAGGAGATAAGAAAGTTAGAATTATACCTGAAAAATTTCGTACCGAGAGGAAGCAAACGCGCCGCGGATCCACCGCAGGAGTCACCTTATGCCGCAGAATAGCGGTCGGTCTAGATGATCACTGCACAAATTTTTTTACAGCTGCTCCTGTTCACCTCAAGAGCTCTCTGGAATGCTCTGAAAATTTTTTCTCAAGCTCCACAATTTCCAGATTTCCTCGCAACGAATCACAAAAAACCATTTAGTGTTTTGCGCGAATTTTGATCTAAAAATTATAATGGAATAAACTTTTCAACTCAAATTTCAAAAAACGAACAATTAACGCACAATCCCCGGCAACGACGCCATTTGATTGAGTTCTAATTCCGGATGTGTAGTTGGAAATTTGTATAGAAATCACAACCAAAAATTATTTGACCGCAATCAATAACGGTGTCGATTGTAGCGCGTTAGTAAGTGCGGATCGTCCACAGAGATTGTGAGATTCGTTCGTATTTATTTTGTTTGAATTGAAAATTTAAGACAAAAGAAAAGAAAACGATTCAAGATTTATATCAATAAATTTCAAGAATCATCTAGATCTAATCAAAAATCAAGAAAGCATTAAAAATCAAGAATCAAGAAGTGATAGAATTCCAATCGATTTAAGTTTCAAGAATTGAAGTGAAGCTCGTAGGAGTCGATTAAATCTATAGATGTGAAGAAGACTAACAATTACTTTTTCTTATCCATTAACGAATTGATGCTAGATCGATGACGATTTGTCGAGGATTAAGGATCTTGTGAAGAATTAGGGTTTCCTCATCTTATCCTTTGTCCTTTCGATGAATCTCATTCACAAGATAGCTTCTGGGAAATCAAATGATCGATCGTTGATCTCTAGTTCCGTGCGAAAATAATCAAGAAAGCATTTCGTATCGAAACTAGATCATCGAACATTCGATTTTCAAGAATTTACAAACGTTATAGGACTTAAGAAAATGTTTAAAGATTCGTCAACTTCATCATCTATTGATTTTTTTGACTCCTCCACGAGCGGAGTTTACTCAAGCATCATCACAAAGAACACATTCAAGAATCTAGATTGAATCATAATGCTTGAATTTAAAGAAAGCAAGTTAAAAGAATTTCACCTTTATTTATCGACAAATTCATTACAACTCTCTTGAAATTTACAAAAGGAAGGAACTAGATCGTCGAATTTGGCGTAGCTCGGCTCCTTGAGTCGCGGATCGGCTTGAATCACTTGCTCCGATGAAGTCCGGCTTCGCTTATAAAGGCTTTGAAGGATTCTTGCTTCGATTGAACTCGGTGTTCTTGAACTTTTTGGCTTTTTGATTGGATTAGGGTTAGGGTTTGAGGCACAAGTTCTCAACTTGTAGGGAGAATTGTTGAACAACCTTTAGAAGTGAAGCCTAGGGTCCCTTTTATAGCCTTAAGAGTAGTTAACTTCCTTAAGAAGCTTGGATTAGGTTAGCTTCCCTTGTAAGCTTAGTCTAGGTTAGCTTCTTTCATAAGCTTTAGCTTAGCTTCCCTTGTAAGCTTTAGATTAGCTTAGCTTCTTTCATAAGCTTGGTAGTTAGGGAGAAGCTTCTAGGCTTTAAGATAGTTACTTGGCTTGGTTTGGAAGCTTGGAAGTGATTAGCTTTGACAAGGAGCCTTGCTGATCTGGCAGAATGTTCAGGAGTTTTCTGGAAATTGCAGTGTCTTGCTAAGGTGTAGGAACTGAGATAAGTATTCTGCAGCAGAGAGGAGTTGATGATGTGGCAATTACACAGCGGATCCGCGGCACGTGCCTGCTCAGGCCGCGGATCCGCGGTCACGTGAGGGGATTTCTGTGTCAATTTCACAGTGTATCTTCCTGCTGACTTCTTTATATTGTTCTGATATGTTGATTCTCAAAATTCCTTCTAGATTACTTCCAGATCTCAAGTCTTTGAGTTGGAGTATTTTTTTATCAGCAATTTGACAATTTTGGCTCGGCTCATGGAATTTTCCTGCACAGACTTCGAAACAAGTGTTGCGCTACATAAGAATGATGCGATGCCATGATAAACACACAATTTCCCTCGAAATGTCTATTTTAAAGTATAACACAGGTAATTTGGTATTCTACAACTGTTTTGCTAATATATGCTATATGAATGCCGAATACTTCTAAATGAGTGCAAATGATAGGGAAATTGATGTGTTAAAAATGCAGTATTTTCGACTGATCAGTGCCCAAAGCGCTAGCGCCCGAGCGCCAAGAACACTAGCGTCCAAGCGTCCACGTGCCGGGCACGTGAGGCACTAGTGCCCGAAGCGCTAGCGACCGAGCGCCCATGTGCCGGGCACGTGAGGTGCTAGCGCCCAAAGCGCTAGCGCCCGAGCGCCCATAGCATTAGCGCTCGCGTGCCCATATGCCGGGCACGTAAGGCGCTAGCGCCAGCTTCCAAGCGTCTAGCGCTATCCCTAGGGCCCAAGCGCTGGCGCTCACGCGTCCTTTGGATGCCTTTTCCCCCTCATTTTACATGTACTCCACACTAAAAACACCTCCCCCGTTAGAAAAATTTCTAATGGGACGCTGCCCCACACCCCGCAAGGGGGCTACTAGCCCGCTTGACCCCCAGCCTGCTATCCGGGTAACGGGACCCCCGTAAAAACTCTGCGGGGCCTCCGATATATCCAAAACCCCTTCAAAGCACAACACCGCACATTAAGTTCGCATGACCTGTTTGACATGTCAATCGGAGGTTCTCTCGCTCCAATGGCGAGGGGTAATTAACGGCAGCTAAGTCCGCGACTGCCGGAGATTTGGATCCCCACAATTAATAAACCCCAGCCTAGCCTAGGCAGAGGGAATCTGTAATGCGCCTGACAAGCACGCGCATTCCCATCTCAATGTTGTGACGAAAAACACCCTACAGATTCTGGCATGCCCGGTGGGACCTTTCTCTCCCTTCATATCTCGGGTCAAGTGTTCATGCGAACTCATTTAACATATATGCCGATGTTTGTACTAAAATAATGTTTTTTCGTGCAACAATCAACTTTCAACGACAATGTCTCCTAAGATGGATCCAGCCTCTGGTGCGACCCCGATTTCGTACGTGGTCAAGATCAATACTCGTGTGGTTCTCCTCGCAAGCCTCAGTCGACAGTAGGAGGAACTGCCCCGCCAGTTTGGTTCCATCATCATCTACCCCGCCGTAAGCGCTCATCTAGCAGAAATCTCGGCAAAACAGATGGCCAAGCCGGTCTCAAGGGGCAAGAGGCCGAATGTTGTGATCGCTAAGGCACCACAACTGAAACTTAAGATGGTGTCTGAACGACTATTTGGTGCTCCAGCTAGGGGCAAGACTTCCGGTACAAAGGGCAACATCAAACATTGTAGACGAGCTCAGGCGATGACTCCAACAAATGCACGATCGGGCGTCTTCTATGGCCTCTCTATCACTCGGTCTACGGCGTCTTCCCGAAGAGCCGAAGTCTGCCAAGTGCTTAAAACAGAAAATTTAAGGCAGAAGCGGCTAAGGTATCGAGCCAACAAGAGGGCCAGGACTTCGGCCATGTAAAATCTTGTGAGGTTCCATAAGCAGGGTTAGTCCACGACGACGGCTAAGTCGGCCGTAAAAATAAGCAATTCTTTCGATCCTCTGAAGTGGGTTCAGAAAAATGCTATGACCGCCAGAATCAAGAAGACAATGGTTTGAACGTTGATACGAAGAGACGTGTCCCGGCCCCAACAGAAAAAGTATGACACTGTCTCTTCAAGAGTCTATCAGGCGCTCTGTGCCGCGTGAAAATAGTGGGGAAAAACCAAAAAGGAAGCGTCAGCACCATTCAAGAATCCGGCCAGGCCAGCCGCTTTCAATCGACTGCCCGTTACCAAAACAGGGGGGTCAAGACAGCGATCCGTGAAATTAGCCACCGATAACAAAAAGACGGTTGGATATATTATCCATATGGTCTATATGGCGGGCGGGCGCCCTAGCGACAACCTTCGCAGCAAAAGCAAGGATGGGACCATCACATCCTAAGCCCAATCTGGCTTGAATGTGATTGCCGCTTCCCAAGAACAGCGGCCTCCGCTGGATGATGAAAACCCTCTCGATGAGGATGATAGGCAGAAAGACCCCTCAGTCTATGTAGAGTCAAGCTCGGACAGCGAGGAAGAGGCGACTTTCTGCCCCAGGACCGCGGAGCAAGAGATGTTTCAAGAGCTTCGAAAACAGCTCAGGAGCAAAGATAAAGAGATGGCCAAGCTCTATTCGAAAATTAACGACCTAACGAATGTTGTGATGCATCTTACGGCTCAAATTGCTCGAGCGCCTCTCAATCAAGCATAAGTCGCTACTCATGAGCCGGATGATAACAATCCGAAGCGGCCAAAGCCTGTCCCTTTGGGTCCAAGATTGGTCGAGCCGCACGAAAGCCGGCCACATTCCGCTTCTGGGGACGCCTTGGCCCCAGATAACACTATCCCGCTAACACGAGACCGGATAATGGATTTGGTCACCAGCAAGGTTAAAACATTGGTGGCTGAAGCTGAAGCTCAGAAAGAAATTGGCAGTAGTGGAGGGCCATATCCCGCACAGTACGATCTGATCGAGTTCCCGAGCGGCTACTCATTCCTAAGTTCGAAAGATTTGACGGGATGGGAAATGAAAATCAGCACGTCGCCCACTTTAAAGCATCATGAGGAAATACAGGGGGCAATGATGCGCTCCTTCTTTGTCAGTTTGTTAACAGCCTGATCGGTGTCGCTTTCGATTGGTATGCAAGTATACGAGATGGGTCCGTTATTACCTTTGCCCAAATGGAGTCTCTGTTTCGGCAAAGGTTCATGAGTGTTAGTGATAAAATCTCCATTGCTGACCTTATGAGGACCAAGCCGGGGAAGAATGAAAGCAACACCGACTTTATCGCCCGATGGCTTAATCTCACAGTCAAGTGCGAACCGCCGCTGGAGCAGGACCAGTCCGTCGGTCTTCTCATTGGGAACCTCAGCAATTGGATGGTCCCATTCTTGTGTACAGCAGGCCTTAAGACGTTTCAAGAGCTAACCAAGAAAGTCCAAATGCTGGAACACTCGAAGTAAGAATCTACCCCAGACTCTTAGAGAGACAAGACTTGGAAAAGCAAATGGGACGACAACCACAGAAGCGGGAGTTCCAGCAGTACCAATGTCTTCAATGCGTCCGACAATGAAGACAAGCGAAGGGCAGGCGATTCAAAAACCAACCGGTCTCGAAAGCCATTGCTGGGAGGAGATGGGCGTTCGCTAGAGGAGAAAAAGAACAAGGTTTACTCTTTCAGAAGGGACAAGGTCCGCAAGATATTTAAAGATGCCTTAAACAACGGTTGATAATTGCCGGAGTCGAAAAGACCTCAGGAAGCAAAAATGACCGACAATCCCCTGTATTGCCCATACCACCGAGTAGTGTTCCATGCGATTGAGGATTGCTATATCTTCAAGGACTGGGTCGAGAAGTAGCACAAGGCTGGAGAGATCGAGCTGTCCAAAAGTGTGTTGGTGAACAATCAAGTTGCAACCACTAACTTTATACAGACAGAATCTGAAGCCTTCTGGGAGCAGACAGCCAAACCCGTTGCTCGGAGAAATGAAACCGACTCACCGCAGCCTCCTTGGAGTAAGCACATATCTAATAAGATGAAGAAGATGCTAAAGCTACTTCAGAAAGAGCCCAGGATGGAATGGAAAGGGCAGAAGAAGCCCACCATTCCAGCTGCCAATTCGTCCCATTCAGGCTCAAAATCCAAAAAGCTCACGAAGAAGAAAAGTGCAGCTCGACGCGAAAAGGAGTCTGCAGGGATATCGACCATTCAAAAATATATCGATTCCCTCGAAGACTATGAACAGCAAGAAAGAACCCTGATTCAATTGAAGGAGTTCCTCCCTGTAGAAGCGGTTGAAATTCTTGAGGAGTTAGAAGAAGACTCCAATGAAGAGATCCCTAAAGTGACCTGCTACGCCATCCATCTTAGTAGCGACTCTGAGGAGGAGCTCTGTTTTCCCGAAGAGGATGAGGAGCTCGCTACAAAGGCCAACCAAATCCAGCTTAGAAGTGGCAGGGCTCTACCGCAAAATCAGGGAAACACCCCAAAAGGAAAGGAAAAACAGGTGGCTAATGAGGAAGATGGCAGAGAGCCGGCTAATGAAAACTCAAGTCCTTCCTCAGTAGACTACAATGTCTTGGCTCATCTCCGAAAGCTCTCGTCTCTCCTGAGCACCTACGATGCCTTGGTCCTATTTAAAGAGCTTAGAGATGTTCTCATTCACGCTCTACAAAACCCCGAGCGGTATCAGGCTCGCTTTGCAGAAATTAATATGAAAGAAGCCCAGTACGCTTTACATGCTGCCGTAATCACGTTTAAGGATGAAGACTTACTACTGGGAACGGCTGAGCATAATCGGCCGCTTTACGTGACCGGGTACAGTGATGGAGATCGGATTAATCGCATATTGATTGATCCGGGATCCTCGGTGAACATCATGAACTTGCGGACTCTGAAGAGTTTGTCAATGGACGTCCGACACCTGTCAAGGGAAAAGATTGTCATTCAAGGCTTCAATCAAAACTGCCAGCAAGTTCTGGGATTTATAGCTCTGCCAATCAAATTTGGGGATCTACAAACTGAAGCTAAGATATACGTGATCGATGCTGACTCGTCTTATAAAATTCTCTTTGGACGGCCGTGGCTCCACGATTACGGCATCATTTCGTCAACTCTCCATCAATGCATGAAGTATACTAAAAATGGCGAAGAAAGACGCATTGACAGAGACATCCAGCCGTTCGGTGTGCATGAAATCCGATATGAAGATGCTCGGTACTTCATGAACCACCAAAATGCTAAGCCACAACTGACTGAGGATAGAACGGCCCCAAGACTCAAAAGCAAATCTGAGTTGGTTGTCACTTTCAAAAGCAAAAACGCCCAAGTGCGCCCGCGTTTTGGTAGCGACACTGATGAGTCCGACGCTGGAAGTCCGTCCTTCCGTAAAACTCACGCTCGTTTCGGTTGTGATACGGACGAATCCGATACTGAAAGCCCATCTAGCAGCAAAGTCTGCCTTCATCCTGGCAGCGACACTGAAGAGTCGGAGGAAGAGGAACTGCTGTAAAACAGCTGTGCAGATTGGACCCCCATGCAGCAAGTGAAACTACGAGACACCTTTGAAATTGCAGAAGGGTCCCTGGCCATCACAAGGGTGCCAGAACGGATGTGCAAAGAGCTTGATGCATTGTCAGTCTCTACCGTGGACCAGCTAAAAACTTTCTACATTCCTGGGAGGAAAAGTGGACAGAAGAGCATCCTGTTTTATCGGTCAAACCCCGTTGTGCACCCGGACGATTTGTCTGTCGCATGCCTTCCTTATGAGAGAGGCATAATAGCCATCCTCAATCCCAGATACTATGCACCCGAGATGCGGGAATATTTCAGAAGGTGCGAATGCCGGTTATATCAAACGGAGTCCGAAGCAAAGTTTTATGAAGGGCTATGGCATCCGCCCCAGGTTCGAGCACTCATCGATGGACGAATTCCAGATAGACGGGGTAAAGGCTTCATTCAACTTGATTCCAAAGCATGCTACATGATCCATGTTGGTGAAGCCAGTGAAAGATCAAATGATGATGACGAGATAGCTGAGCCAGTAGAAGCTCCTCAAGAGCTCGAAGATGGCGGACAAGCAACCTTTGACGTGCTAACCGAGATTGACTTAGGAATGCCCGATAATCCAAGGCCGACCTACATCAGCTCACTCTTGTCAGAGGAAATGAAAGAGCAGATAATTGCCCTGCTGCATGAGTTCGTCGACTGCTTTGCGTGGACATACAAAGAAATGCCTAGCCTTTCCCCTGAAGTGGCCGTGCATAAACTGGCTATATCTCCTGATGCTAAGCCAGTCAAACAAGCTTCTCGAAGAATGAGAAGGGAACTAGAAGAAAAGGTCATCGAGGAAACCAAGAAGCTCATCGATGTCTGCTTCATCAGGGAAGAGAAATATGCGGACTGGATCGCATGCATAGTCCCAGTGAAGAAGAAAAATGGGCAGATCCGAGTTTGTGTCGATTTCAGGGAGCTCAATAAGGCATGTCCTAAAGACGACTTCCCGCTATTGGTCATGGAAATGATGGTCGATGACACCTCAAATCATGAGCTGTTCACCTTTATGGATGGCTCGTCTGGGTATAATCAGATCAAGATGTCGCCTGAGGATGAGAAGCACACATCATTTCGAACCCTGATCGGAATATACTACTACAAAGTGATGCCGTTCGGACTGAAGAACGTAGGTGCTACATATCAAAGGGCAATGACCAATATCTTTAATGACCTAATTCATAAAGTCGTCGAATGTTATGTTGATGATCTGGTCGTCAAGACTAAAGCCAAGGCCGATCACATCCAAGATCTTAGGACCGTTCTCACCAGACCGAGGGAGTACGATCTGAAAATGAATCCTCTGAAGTGCGCTTTTGGTGTGTCATCGGGAAAATTCCTGGGCTTCAGGGATTGAAGTTGACCCTTCTAAGATAAAGGCCATCATGGAGATGCCCCCTTCGAAGAATCTGACACAGCTAAGATCTTTTCAAGGTAAGCTTGCTTATATACGAAGGTTTGTCTCAAATTTATCGGGGAGTTGCAGGCCCTTCTCAAAGCTCATGAAGAAAAGAGCTCCTTTTGTCTGGGATGCCGAATGTCAAGAAGCATTTGAAAGCATCAAACACTACTTGTTGCACCCTCCAGTTCTGGCCGCTCCCATTCTAAATAAACCACTGATTCTCTACACTGCCGCACTAGATGAGTCACTCGGTGCGCTCCTTGCCCAGAACAATGAGGAGGGAAAAGAGAATGCCCTCTACTACCTCAGTCGAACTTTAGTCGGGGCGGAACACAACTATTCCCCGATTGAAAAGTAATGCCTCGCTGTGATGAAGCTGAGGCACCATCTGATCGCTCATCGGGTTATGCTGATCTTTAGGGTCGACCCGCTCAAGCACTTAATGACCAAAGCAAGCCTAGCCGGTAGAATGTCAAGATGGGCTGTCATGCTGCTTGAGTTTGACATAGTTTATACTCCTCAGAAAACAGTAAAAGGGCAAGCTCTCGCAGACTTCCTTGCTGCTCATCCCGTATCAGAGGGGTCACCGCATAATTACGAGCTACCCGACGAACAAGTGCTGCACCTCGAGGAAGATGAGCCATGTTGGGAGCTCTACTTCGATGGACCTTCATCAATGAGGACCTCCAGCGAATCAAGCGTCCCGGAGATAAAAGCAGGGATAGGATTGGTGTTCATCATGCCATCAATGGGAACCCTACGGCGTTCTTTTGCTCTCACCGAGCCTCGCACAAACAATGAGGCCGAGTATGAAGCTCTGATAGCTGGTTTAGAGCTCGCCATAAAAATGGAAATCCTTCGGCTACGAGTCTACGGTGATTCCCAGTTTGTCGTCAACCAAGTAAGCGGCGACTATAAGATATACAAACACGAGTTAACTCGGTACAGAAGCCGAATGGTGGAACTCATGAAACGGTTCACTCACATTGAACTAATGAGAGTCCCTAGAGCGTTGAACGGAAAAGCCGACATACTCGCTCGCCTAGCTAAAGAGCTGGCTGATCCTGACATGGACGAAATTCTAATCACTGTCAGAAGCCGGAAAATTCTGCCTCCAGCCACTTTGCATGAAGAAGAAAGCGTAGAAAATGAGAACACTCCTGCCGAAGAAGCTTCGATTATCCAAGACAAGCCCGATTGGAGAGAACCCTTCATAAAGTACCCCCGATACGACAAGCTGCCCGAAGGAAAATCTGCAAGGATTCAGTTGAAGAAGAGAGCTCTCCGATATGTGTTTGTAAATGAGATGCTATACCGCATGTCATATGACCAACTCTAGCTCAGGTGTTTGTCATTGGCCGAAGCGCAAAAGGTCAAAGTTCACTCAGGCGATTGCGGGGATCACCAGTCCGGCCCTAAAATGCGGCTTCAGATCAAACGGCTTGGATATTACTGGCCCACCATGATAAGGGATTGCGAAGAGCATGCAAAGAAATGCCATCTCTGCCAAATCCATGGTGATTTCATTCACAAGCATCCTACGGTGGCGTCATGGCCCTTTGAAGTTCGGGGCACCGACATAATTGGTTCAATTGATCCTCCGTCATCTAAAGGCCACCGGTTCATACTGGCTGCAACAGATTACTTCTCCAGATAGGCTGAAGCTGTCCCCCTGAAAGAAGTCAAGACAGAAGATATTCTGATATTCTTCCAGCTTAATATTCTATACCGCTTCGGTACGCCAAGAAGAATCATTTCTGACAACGGGCCTTCTTTCAAGAGCTTCAAAGTCTCAAGGTTCGCTACTCAGCACAAGATAGACTGGAGATATTCCTCCATCTATAATCCAAGAGCCAATGGGCTAGCCGAAGCCTTCAATAAGACTCTATGCAAGCTTCTGAGGAAAAATGCTTCAGCCAACAAGAGAGACTGAAATCTCAAACTTCACGAGGCATTGTGGGCATATCGTACCACGCACCGTACTCCAACTCAGTCCACTCCATACTCATTGCTCTTCGAAGTGGAGGCGGTCCTCCCCCTCGAAGTCGAAGTTCCAAGCTTAAGAATGGTCGTTCAGCACGAGTTGATGGAGGAGGAAAATGTGCTCCTTTGTCTTAAAGAGCTCGACGCCCATGAAGAAAAGAGGCTCGCGGTGCAGCAAAATCTGGAGCTATACCGAGCCCAAATGTCACGAGCCTATGACAAGATAACCAGTCTCCGCGCTTTCAAGAAAGGTTAATTGGTGTTGGTCCTCAGAAGACCGATCATCCCCAATCAACATGCCAAGGGAAAATTCGAGCCAAACTGGGAAGGACCATACGTCATCGAGAAAGTGTTTGACGGAGGATCCTACCAACTGATAAACGCCGAGGGAGAAAGGCCCGTGCCACCCATCAATGGCCGATATCTCAAGAAATATTATGCGTGAATGCTCCAAGTCGCAGGCAAATTGAGCACACCAGCCCTACGGTCTAGATCATACATCCTGTAAAACCGTACACAATCCACGGGCGTAAACGACCCCTATCTCTCCCAAGTCCTGCCGGTGAGACTACTTTTAAAGTCCCACCAGCGACAAAAAATAAAATAAAATAAAATAAAAAAATAAAATAAAATAAGGTATGTCCACAAGCAAAACGGGCATGGATGAAAACCCGAAAGGACTTCGTGAGTAAAAACAGCAGGACTGCCGGCGAGTTTGTGAAAACCCGAAAGGGCGCAAACTCATGAAAAGAGATAAAATACACTCGCAAAGTCCTCTTGACCTTATGAGGAGAAAACCCCAGCGTGAGATCCTTACGACTCACAAAAGTGTAACACACTTAGGAATCCCTACGATTCCTAAGGAGAACATACACCTCCGAGATCCTCTCGACTCGTAGGGAGAAAATGCTTTTATGAGACCCTTACGGCTCATAAAATTGAAAAGCCTTAGGTGATAGGGATCTAAACCTATCTCCTGAGCCATCGCTCCCCAACGAGCAACGACAAATGATGAGTCGCTCCTGGCATTTCGCTTCAGTGTTAGCGGTGCTGATGCCGACCAAAAACCCAAATCCCAAGTTTTCCCAACGACAAATGATGAGTCTCTCCTGGCATTGCTTCAGTGTTAGCGGTGTGATGCCAACCCAAAAACCAAATCCCAAGTTCTCCCGGGGCAAATGATGAGTTGCTCCTGGCATTATTCCAGTGCAGCAATGCTGATGCCAAACAAGATCCAATTTTCAAGTCCCCAAACGGCGAATGATGAGTCGCTCCTGGTACCATATTCCAGTGCAGCGATGCAGACGCCAACCAAAATCCAATTTCTCAAAATTCTCCCAGCCCTACGGTTAGTCCCCAAATTGACTACCATATACAATCCATGGGCTCAAATAATTTTCATCATACCCATACCCCACCGCAATCACCAGTCCAGCGGTCGGTCTCCGCCCTTGGACTTATGCTCCATTAGGAAAGACCCACTCATGTGTCCTCACGATACATGAGGAGAACAAACTTACGAGATCCTCTCGACTCATAAGAAAACACTTAGGAGTCCTCACGACTCCTAAGGGGAAAGTACACCTACGAGATCCTTTCGACTCGTAGGGAGAAAATGCTTTTATGGGACCCTGACGGCTTATAAAATTGAAAAGTCTTAGGTGATAGGGACCTAAACTTGTCTCTTAAGCCATTGCTCCTTAACAGGAAAAGGCAAATGATGAATTGCTCCTGGCACATATGTTTCAGTGTTAGCAATGCTGATGCCTACCCTAAGACCAAAATTCCAAACTCCAATCCAATAGGCCCCTAAGTCTTTAAACTGGGAATAGATGACCTCTAAGTCGTTAAACTGGGAACAAATGACCCCTAAAGTCGTTAAACTGGGAATGAGGGAAATCTCCTCATGGCAAATGATGATTCTCTCCTGGTACCATATTCCAGTGAAGCGATGCTGATGCTAAACCAAAACCAAAATCCCCAAACCCTATCACGGCAGATGATAATCCGCTCCTGGTATCATATTCCAGTATAGCGATGCTGATGTCAACCCAAACCATATCAAGTCAGCAAGACAACCAACAACCTCCTTGGCGGAATCATGCTCCACCTCGGAAATAAGTCAAATCCCGACACCGCAGAAAGCGGAGCAAGTCAAATCAGAACATTCGACTGTCCAAGTCGCTAAAAGGGCAGCATCGACCGTCCACGCCGCTAAAATGGCAGCACCGACCGTCCACATCGCAAAAAAGGCAGCATCGACCGTCCAAGTCGCTAAAAGGGCAGCATCGACCGTCCACGTCGCTAAAATGGCAGTATCGACCGTCCAAGTCGCGAAAAGGGCAGAACCGACCATCCACGTCGCTAAAATGGTAGCATCGACTGTCCAAGTCGCTAAAATGGCAGTATCGACCGTCCACGTCGCTAAAATGGCAGCACCGACCGTCCACGTCGCAAAAAGGGCTGAACCGACCGTCCACATTGCCAAAATGGCAGCATCGACCGTCCAAGTCGTTAAAAGGGCAGCATCGACCGTCCACGTCGCTAAAATAGCAGCATCGACCGTCCACGTCACAAAAAAGGCAGCATCGACCGTCCAAGTCGCTAAAAGGGCAGCACCGACCGTCCAAGTCGCAAAAAGGGCAGCATCGACCATCCAAGTAGCAAAAAGGGCAGAACCGACCGTCCACATCGCAAAAAGGGCAGTATCGACCGTCTAAGTCGCTAAAAGGGCAACACTGACCATCCAAGTCGCTAAAAGGGCAGCACCAACCGTCCACGTCGCTAAAAGTGCAGCATCCACCGTCCACGTTGCTAAAAGGGCAGTACCGACCGTCCACGTCGCTAAAAGGTCAGCACCGACCGTCCACGTCGCTAAAAGGGCAGCAATGACCTCCTTGTCGGAATTATGCTCCGCCTTGGAATCAAGTCAACCAGACACTCCATCTCGGAGACACGTCAAGCATCGACCGTCCATGTCATAAAAAAGGCAGTGCCAGCTTCCCAAAAAGCAGGAACCAAATCAAGTCGCCTTCACGTGAAAGAAGATCCATCAATTTCATGCACACGACCCATATATGCTGTGTGCATTTATTGATGGGGGGAACTTTGTTGGGGTCGAAATTTACACCCCGGTTGACCAAGTCAAAATCAAAGTCAACCCCAAGCCAAGTGGGCCCAAGCCTAGGTCATATGGGCCAATGCCCGGGTCGAGCCCGAACACGAAGCGTCATGCCTTCCGCCATGCCAAAATAAAAATTTTTGTAATAAATAATTTTGTTGTATTTCCTTATTTTTATTTTTTGAATAAATGTAAGAAAAATGGGCATAAAGCCAAATTTTTGTAAAGCCCATGGCTTATGTGCAAAAAGATATAGCACATGAGGCATGGGATGGGCAAAATGCCATTTTTGTAAAGCCCAAGGGGCTATATGTAAAGTGTATAGCCTATAAAGGAAAAGATAATGAAAATATCTCCAGATCTGTTTTTCTCTCTCTAAAAAAATCAAGGTCTGTGCCTCCTTCTCCTTCCTCAAGGTTCTAAACCCTTTTCTTTCTTTTGAATTAAATCAAGAGTTTTACTCTTCCTTTTCTAAAACTAAATAGTTTTTCACCACAAAACCCACAAAGAGGAGCTCAGATCTTCCATTAGATCACAAAAAGGGGGGGTTTAAGATCTCACCCTACTTGTTCTTCAAGAACCGGCCAACAAAGAGGAGAAAGAAGGAGACCCATCTCCGAAAATCCCACTTTGGAAAAGATCCAAGGCTCAAGAGAAGATCCCAGGCTTAAGAGAGAAGAACCTCTGAAGATTTTTAGAGAGTTCAACTCCAAGACCCAAATCCTCAAAGGAGTTTAACTCCTAATCCAGACCTTCAGGAGTTTTGCTCCACTCAAAATCCTATTTGTTGGAGTTTAAGTCCTATTTCTGGGGGCAAAACCCCCTCCTTTCGCTAGTGTCCAAAGCGCTAGCGCCCGAGTGCACAAAACGCTAGGGCCCGAGCGCCTACGTGCCGGGCATATGAGGCGCTAGCGCCCGAGCCCCCACGTGCTGGGGACCTGAGGCGCTAGTGCCCAAAACGCTAGCACCCAGAACGTTAGTGTTAGTTGTATGTATGCCCTAGAGGCCAGTATTGTACAGATGTTGTATATTATATTGGATGCTTGGACATATATAGAGATGCCTTTCTTGCTCGATATGATAGTATGCTATCTGGTTACTCTTTATCTTAACATGTACACTAGTCTCTTTATACTGTCTTATAGTTACATGTTGGTAAAGCCCTTAGGATGTGTACTTGACTACCTGGACTATGATGCGGATCATACTAGTGGGGACATGGTAGTCCATAAGTACATCATTCAAGGTCCCTAGTCGAGGGTGTATCGAGACGGGGCATCGATATACCAGTGTAGACTAGCGTATACGCTTCTCGACCCATGTGATGGGCGATGGATGATCCCATATCCATTGGTGTTTGACATCAGAGATGGTATACGGGTGCTCAGTGGAGACTGAGTACACTGGACGGACTCGCCGAGAACTCCCAGATGGTATTATACCTCACGTCAGATGGCAGTTCTCAGGTGACACTTGTACAGGTTAGTCTGTAGACCCGAGATCGTCATAGAGTCTTGTGTGGTTCCCACTGTGCTTTGATCTCCACCTTACCACGTCCATGAGGGCGTGCAAAACGGTGGTCTTTGGGCACAGTCCCGAGTCATATGGAGGCAATGAGCGATAGGAGGGGTTTCGTCTCTCCCGGTATTGGGGGTTGATGTTGCGCAGTGCTCGATTGGCCGTAGCAGGGAAGTCCCTGGCCAGGGCTGTTCAGAGATTTGCTGGTAAGTGTTACCAGTAGTTTCTCGACCCGTTATGAGCCTCACATCGGCACGACTTATCGGGTTATTGGGGTCTGACGTATACCACCCCTAGACTTGATATGCGACGTATCAGACGAAGAGACCGGACTGTACGGTAAGTGTTGCTGGTTGGATTCACAGGAGTGTGAGCGGGCTAGCTCGTCGATCTTCTGATCGCTCAATACCCGGGTGGCCGTTACGTTTAGCAGACCGCTTGCGGCTAGTGGATGCTTGATATGATCATCATCTGCTACCGGCGTATTGACGAGTCTTTAGAGTCCTACACAGAGGTTTCCTGGCTCAAGCGAAATGAAATAGGAGCGCATATGAGATATGTGCAGGACCGAGAATAATGCGTGTATGTGATACCGCATTGCATTCTCGCGATATATGTTTCGATTGGTTATATTCGATATGACCTAGTTATCGAATCATTGATTCGATAAGCCGATACATTGAATACTAGTCGGTCATGTGCGACATGACCGGATCATTGAATCAAGTGTTGATTTAATGATTTAATGTATAATTATATATTTGATATATTACTTTGCATTAACTAGTATTGGTTCACTTTAAACGGATTTTTCTCACTTGGATTGCACATTGTATATGTGATATACTTTTGTGCACTTTTTGTATCATGTTTGATGATACTTGATCATATGGTTAAGTGAATAGAATTAAACCATGGTTATTTTGTAATTAGGGTTTTGCATATTTATTCATTTATTTGTTTATTTATGTGGATAAATTCAAGATGAGAATGGTGGCTATTTTTGTTTCTTATATGAAGCTTCATGAACCCTTGACTTTAGCAACCATTCTTGTCATCTTGCTTAACCCTAACCCACTCTACTAACCATGGTTTATTCTCTACACCTAACTTGAGTTAGAGTTATGATAAGTATAGATTTTCTTTTTCTTTAAAAAATACTTATCATAATTCTATCATCTTCTTCTTCTTCTTCAAGCTTGCTACATTAATGGCAACTTGAGATCAAGTGAGTAAAATCCAATTCTAAAATGAACCCACCTCCTATTTCTTCACCCTCTACCTCTTGCCAAGTTGTTTTGGGTGTTTTCTTCACAAGTTTCACAACTTTGTGAAGTCGGAGCTTGAGCTTGTGCAACCTCGACGTAGATCGTCTTTGACACGAAGCCGACAACCTATTCCGCACGTTTCTCCGATGAAGCCGTCACGAGAGTCCAAGATTCATGATGGACAGCGAGGGCATGACCACGTGGAGCTAAGGAGGTGGAAATCCGGATCTACAAAGGTTGTAGCTTCCGACCTTTAGTTAAATTGTTAACTAGATTTATATTTCGCCTAGAATTCTAGTCTAAAGATCCGTAGTCTAGGGTTTCTCGGCACCATTTTTTAAAAAATGGCATGTTCGATGCCTTGTGAGACATCTATAGGGTGCCTAGGAACCCTACAGTTAGCGCCCGAGTGCCCCGAGCGTCCAGAGCGCCAGCGCCCGAGCGCCCATGTGCCGGGCACGTGAGGCCCTAGCGCCCACGTGCCGGGCATGTGAGGCGCTAGCGCCCGAAGCTCTAGCGCCCGAGCGCCCTTAGAGCTTGCGCTCGCGCGCCCACCTGCCGGGCATGTAAGGCGCTAGCGCCAGTGCCCAAGCGCCTAGGCTAACCCAAGCGCCCAAGTGCTGGCGCTCACGCGTCCATTGGAAGCCTTTTCCCTATCATTTTACATGTACTCCACACTAAAAACACCTTCCCCGTTAGAAAAAATTTCTAACGGGACGCTGCCCCGCACCCCGTAAGGGGACTGCTAGCCCCCTTGACCCCCAGCCTGCTATCCGGGTAACGGGACCCCGGTAAAAACTCTGCGGGGCCCCCGATATATCCAAAACCCCTTCAAAGCACAACACTGCACATTGAGTTCGCATGACCTGTTTGACCCGTCAATCAGAGGTTCTCTCGCTCCAAAGGCGAGGGGTAATTAACGGCAGCTTAGTCCGCGGCTGCTGGAGATTTGGATCCCCACAATCAATAAACCCCAGCCTAGCCTAGGCAGGGGGAATCTGTAATGTGCTTGACAAGCGCGAGCGCATTCCCATCTCAATGGGGTGACGAAATACACCCTACAGCGTTAGCTTGCGACGCTAGTTTTCTCGTATGGTCTTGATATCGCGTTTTGCAGGATATTAGCCTTATGTGTGTTGCTTTGTGTAAATTCTAGGATCGGTCGCGGAGACATCGGACGCGGCACGGAAAGGAAAGGCGGCGATTGGATCAGACTAGCAGAGGCGTTCCGGTGAGTAGATGTACACATCTACGGGGGAATCATTTGGATGGCGTAAGACGCCCGATAGTTAGAATTTCGTTTAGTACTTATACTTATGCATAGTTCCTAGTTAATCATCCTGTTACATTGCATCATTTTACATACATATATACTGTGATAGTACCTCATAGGACACTCGCATTATTACCATTGGTTTATGCTGCACGGGCACTATTCATGGGGACACACACGCCTTGGTAATTGCTATGCCACGAACACTTTATAACTTGTTTAAATCCGTATCTTTTCACTTGCGTCAATCATTGATTAATAAACCTGCATTTGATATATTTAATTCATCAAGATGGATACATAGGATTGCTAGTCATATGCACAAATCTTATTGCATCATTGTTCATGCATAGTTTTCTAGTTTCGCATCGCATTTCATATTGTTAATATCATAGACATCCATGTATTATGATTTTTATCGAGGATTTCCATATTTATGAGATTTATGGATTTGGAGAAACCGCACGGATTTAAAAACGTATTATTATTTTAAAAATGTAAGTTGCGGTTTTCTCATGATATGATATATGGATAGTCCACCATGAGATTTCTCGATTCATGAGCGGTATTATACACCCGATTCGAGGAGGAGGAGGAACCGTCTGTGGATGCATGGTGGACCCGGTGCGGTACCCCGGGGCAAGATGGTCGCAGATGATGACGTTGAGCCCGGTAGGGGAGCACTACCGACCGTTTATTTGTGATGCGACGGATATCCGGAGGATACCGACGTAGTCTTGAGATCAGGTATATGGGCTAGTCCGGATTGCCGGAGCGTAGGATAATTGAGATATTCATATTTGGTGTCGATACTTGACACAGATTTATATTGATTTCATTGATGAAACTACGACTAAATTACAGAAATTTAATAAGATAAGAATACAGATTTTCCATGTTAATCATATTCAAATCTCATGTTGCTTATTGCATTCATGTTGCATATATATTATTACATCGCAACATATTAGTATATATATAGGCTGTGACGAAATTGTGTACATGCTTACGATAGCCTTATTAGATGTTACTTATTACTCACGAGTTGGTAACTCACCCCCGTCGTGTCACAGTGTTTTGCATGTCCGACCCGTCTGTAACAACCCCAAAATTTTTATACATTTGTTTTATCTCTCTTCAATAATATACCGTATTTATTTGTACTTGGTATTTTCCTTTTTCTATTAAACTTATTATTATTTTATTTCTCAATCTATTATGTATTTTTTTCTAGGTACAATTTCTTTTTCTTATATTTAAGTTTTTAACTTCTCATTCTTATTTTTCCTTTCATAAATATTTAACCCAAATCCATTATTCTTATTCTCTACAGCCCATCTAAAAAGCCCATTTTCTTTTTAAGCAACATCATATATTTAATTCTAATTAAATATGTGCATGAACAACCTTATAGCTCATTGGATAAGTCCTTGCATTGTTATTCCATAAGTCACATGTTCAAATCCCCATTCTTGCAATTATTTTTTATCATTTTTTTTATTCTTCTCATAACCTACAAATGAGACCTTTCATTTCCAAAATGAATGGTGACCTTTCATTTCTCTTTTAATTCTTATGTTAAATGCATATATTATTATACATAATTCACCATTACACCATCTTAATTGTCCTCCTCCATCTTTTCCTTCCTCATATTTTTCTATCTCTCATTTCTCCCTCTTCACCTAAAGTCCAAGAAGAAGAACATGAAGAACTCTTCAAGAAGGTCTCGCTAGTAACGCGAGGCTGTCGGCGGATAGACAAGCCCGGTGACAATACCGGCTTGTGTATGTAAGTCCCTTCACTTTTTCCTTCCTCCATCTCTTTCTTTTTCTCTTTATATTTCTCTTGTTTTATATTGCCATGAAAAACTTCACTTGACATATCATAGTTCATAAATAATTAATTAAATGGATATATATATAAATAATGAACACACAAACATACACACATATATAGTTTGTAAAGTCTTTTTCATTACTCTCAATTCACATGTTAAGATTTCATAGTGACCAATTAGGATTGCATGTTTGTTGTTTTATTTTAAATCACTTTATTTAAAATTTGTATTAAAAAAAAATGAAGTTACGAATAAATACCATAGTTTTCTCATTTCTCACATATGACATATCAATACCTTTAGTTTTAAAATAAATTTTATAAATTAATTTTTAATTCTGAAAATTTCATGAAATTTACATATAATAGAATATATTATTTTATACACTCTGTAAAAATTTTAGATCGATCCTCATAACGGTTTAGGAATCACATCGTATTTATTCACTGATCGTAAAACAGAAAACTGCAGCTATCGGTCAATTTCTAGGACACATAACTTGGTATACCGGTATCCAAATTGAGCAAACTCAGGTTTTTTTGATATCTACATCGAATGATCTAGATTTTCTTAGTTTTATAGTTTTACCGAAAACCTATCTAAGATAAAGAAAACTGCATTACAATATTAAGTGACGGATCTGGACAGAATCTGTTCCGATTCGCACACTGTTTTAAAATTGGACATAACTCGAACACCCGATGTCCGTTTGTGACAAAATTTAGATGTGTAGATGCACCATTGATAGAACTATAATTTTCTGTATATTATATTACTTAGGAATGCATGAAACAACCTGATATAGGCTTTGCAATAGAATATATAGTTGCTGTCCAGAAATCTGAATTTCTGTTTTAAACGCTGATATTAAAATGATCATAACTAGAGCTTCAGAAATCCAAATCTTATGAATCTTGGTGTTTTGGATAAGTACATCGAAATACCTACAATTTTATAATAAGCTTCGTAACCTGAAACCCGATAGAAATTAACTCAAACTGCGTTTTAAAAATATGTGACGGTGCCGAATAGATTCTGATCTGTTTTGCGCGACGATACGAAAACATATATATCTCTCAAACCGGTAGTCTTATTTAGGTGAAACTGGAACTTACGCATGCAAAACATTTAGAGACATATCTCTGTTTATATTCCGCATTCGTTCAACTTGATTAATTAGTCGTACATAATATTTCTTTACAGCATTGTTTATGGTAGTTACTCGAATAATATACTTGACTCATTTCATGTTATTCGAACATGTATACATATTTATCTTGATCATTAAATTATTGTATGTACATAAAGACGATAATTAAATACTTAAGTTGTATTTTGAAAAATATACAATAGTATTTTTACAATAAACCCCCTCAAGTTTTATAAATTACAATAAGGCCCTTAACAATTATTGAACTTCAACTCATTTTCTTTTAGTCTGACTCGGGTTAGAGTCTGACTATTTCTGACTTGAAAATGATTCAAGTCAATCTATATTCTTTATATTTCAACTCAAGATGAATACATGAATTCCAGAATCCAGTTAACAATCTACTTGACTGAACCGAACTATGGATATTCCTTTTACATGTTTCCCAGTATTCCATTTACATGACTCTACGGTTATAACCGTTTTCTGATATCATGGTTTCGGTCAGTCAGTTAATCACTCATACAATCAACACAATTTTACAAGATAACAATACAAACAAGATATCACGGGGTTTAAGGGGTAGACTGGTACGGAATATGTTAAAGGTGGCACGAGGTGGTCACTTAAGACGTAATTACATTCATGCCGTTGTTCCGTGGTATTATCGACGGAGCCTTGTACTACAGGTTAGCAAAGTCCCCGGTGTAAGTGGGACTCCCCTCGTATACACTGGCATCTTCTGTACCAGGCTACAAACAACAGCGTTAATACAACATTACAATTTTATAATACAACATTAAAAGCTACACTCTCCCTCTCTTACTCTCTGTCTATTCCTCTCTTATCTTTGGGACTTACCGAGCGACCTGTTCGCTGACGACATTCTGTTTCTTTCTTCTTTGAATGTCGTCAGGTGGTTTGGACCCGGCGGAGATCGAGCCATCTCAAGAAGACTTGGAGCAGTTTGCCGAAGACCCTGCACTTTAGTTTCATTGTACACTTTTCCTTTGTGTATTTTTTCATTTCCTGTTATGCCACTATTTAGGCATCTTTTTATTTCGGTTGTATTTCCTTTCATGTATTGTACAAAGAATGTTAATAAATAAAAGTTGCCGTTCTTTTTATACTCTTGTCTCTTGTGTAATATTTTATATTGCTTAGCTACGCTTAGCGTATGTACTTCTGAGTACATACGCAGCGGACCTCGTCGCGTCCACTTCGCCGTACACTGGGAAGCGGGGCGTGACAGGTTTTGTTGGTGGCCCATGCAGGTCAGAGCTGTATGAATCCCTATCATGCAGTTCTCGTCTGCGTGAACAACCTAAGCAATATAACACAAGAAACAGCAACTGAAAACATTCTTTACATTACATATTCCTTGAATCCATCTTGAACTCCACCTTCGGTTTCCTTGAAATCCATCTCTCCACTTTTGAATCCTTAATTCTTATTCATCCTTTCTATTTGTATCTTGTAGACTTATTAGCTCAATTGGTTAGAGTATCAATTGATGGAGCTCGAAGAAGATATCATCCTAATCCTGTTTCCTTACTTTATTACACCATCCTTCTTGAGTAATTTCGAGGACGAAATTATTTTTAAGAAGGGTAGAATGTAACAACCCCAAAATTTTTATACATTTGTTTTATCTCTCTTCAATAATATACCGTATTTATTTGTACTTGGTATTTTCCTTTTTCTATTAAACTTATTATTATTTTATTTCTCAATCTATTATGTATTTTTTTCTAGGTACAATTTCTTTTTCTTATATTTAAGTTTTTAACTTCTCATTCTTATTTTTCCTTTCATAAATATTTAACCCAAATCCATTATTCTTATTCTCTACAGCCCATCTAAAAAGCCCATTTTCTTTTTAAGCAACATCATATATTTAATTCTAATTAAATATGTGCATGAACAACCTTATAGCTCATTGGATAAGTCCTTGCATTGTTATTCCATAAGTCACATGTTCAAATCCCCATTCTTGCAATTATTTTTTATCATTTTTTTTATTCTTCTCATAACCTACAAATGAGACCTTTCATTTCCAAAATGAATGGTGACCTTTCATTTCTCTTTTAATTCTTATGTTAAATGCATATATTATTATACATAATTCACCATTACACCATCTTAATTGTCCTCCTCCATCTTTTCCTTCCTCATATTTTTCTATCTCTCATTTCTCCCTCTTCACCTAAAGTCCAAGAAGAAGAACATGAAGAACTCTTCAAGAAGGTCTCGCTAGTAACGCGAGGCTGTCGGCGGATAGACAAGCCCGGTGACAATACCGGCTTGTGTATGTAAGTCCCTTCACTTTTTCCTTCCTCCATCTCTTTCTTTTTCTCTTTATATTTCTCTTGTTTTATATTGCCATGAAAAACTTCACTTGACATATCATAGTTCATAAATAATTAATTAAATAGATATATATATAAATAATGAACACACAAACATACACACATATATAGTTTGTAAAGTCTTTTTCATTACTCTCAATTCACATGTTAAGATTTCATAGTGACCAATTAGGATTGCATGTTTGTTGTTTTATTTTAAATCACTTTATTTAAAATTTGTATTAAAAAAAAATGAAGTTACGAATAAATACCATAGTTTTCTCATTTCTCACATATGACATATCAATACCTTTAGTTTTAAAATAAATTTTATAAATTAATTTTTAATTCTGAAAATTTCATGAAATTTACATATAATAGAATATATTATTTTATACACTCTGTAAAAATTTTAGATCGATCCTCATAACGGTTTAGGAATCACATCGTATTTATTCACTGATCGTAAAACAGAAAACTGCAGCTATCGGTCAATTTCTAGGACACATAACTTGGTATACCGGTATCCAAATTGAGCAAACTCAGGTTTTTTTGATATCTACATCAAATGATCTAGATTTTCTTAGTTTTATAGTTTTACCGAAAACCTATCTAAGATAAAGAAAACTGCATTACAATATTAAGTGACGGATCTGGACAGAATCTGTTCCGATTCGCACACTGTTTTAAAATTGGACATAACTCGAACACCCGATGTCCGTTTGTGACAAAATTTAGATGTGTAGATGCACCATTGATAGAACTATAATTTTCTGTATATTATATTACTTAGGAATGCATGAAACAACCTGATATAGGCTTTGCAATAGAATATATAGTTGCTGTCCAGAAATCTGAATTTCTGTTTTAAACGCTGATATTAAAATGATCATAACTAGAGCTTCAGAAATCCAAATCTTATGAATCTTGGTGTTTTGGATAAGTACATCGAAATACCTACAATTTTATAATAAGCTTCGTAACCTGAAACCCGATAGAAATTAACTCAAACTGCGTTTTAAAAATATGTGACGGTGCCGAATAGATTCTGATCTGTTTTGCGCGACGATACGAAAACATATATATCTCTCAAACCGGTAGTCTTATTTAGGTGAAACTGGAACTTACGCATGCAAAACATTTAGAGACATATCTCTGTTTATATTCCGCATTCGTTCAACTTGATTAATTAGTCGTACATAATATTTCTTTACAGCATTGTTTATGGTAGTTACTCGAATAATATACTTGACTCATTTCATGTTATTCGAACATGTATACATATTTATCTTGATCATTAAATTATTGTATGTACATAAAGACGATAATTAAATACTTAAGTTGTATTTTGAAAAATATACAATAGTATTTTTACAATAAACCCCCTCAAGTTTTATAAATTACAATAAGGCCCTTAACAATTATTGAACTTCAACTCATTTTCTTTTAGTCTGACTCGGGTTAGAGTCTGACTATTTCTGACTTGAAAATGATTCAAGTCAATCTATATTCTTTATATTTCAACTCAAGATGAATACATGAATTCCAGAATCCAGTTAACAATCTACTTGACTGAACCGAACTATGGATATTCCTTTTACATGTTTCCCAGTATTCCATTTACATGACTCTACGGTTATAACCGTTTTCTGATATCATGGTTTCGGTCAGTCAGTTAATCACTCATACAATCAACACAATTTTACAAGATAACAATACAAACAAGATATCGCGGGGTTTAAGGGGTAGACTGGTACGGAATATGTTAAAGGTGGCACGAGGTAGTCACTTAAGACGTAATTACATCCATGCCGTTGTTCCGTGGTATTATCGACGGAGCCTTGTACTACAGGTTACCAAAGTCCCCGGTGTAAATGGGACTCCCCTCGTATACACTGGCATCTTCTGTACCAGGCTATAAACAACAGCGTTAATACAACATTACAATTTTATAATACAACATTAAAAGCTACACTCTCCCTCTCTTACTCTCTGTCTATTCCTCTCTTATCTTTGGGACTTACCGAGCGACCTGTTCGCTGACGACATTCTGTTTCTTTCTTCTTTGAATGTCGTCAGGTGGTTTGGACCCGGCGGAGATCGAGCCATCTCAAGAAGACTTGGGGCAGTTTGCCGAAGACCCTGCACTTTAGTTTCATTGTACACTTTTCCTTTGTGTATTTTTTCATTTCCTGTTATGCCACTATTTAGGCATCTTTTTATTTCGGTTGTATTTCCTTTCATGTATTGTATAAAGAATGTTAATAAATAAAAGTTGCTGTTCTTTTTATACTCTTGTCTCTTGTGTAATATTTTATATTGCTTAGCTACGCTTAGCGTATGTACTTCTGAGTACATACGCAGCGGACCTCGTCGCGTCCACTTCGCCGTACACTGGGAAGCGGGGCGTGACACCGTCAGTACAGCAGCGGCGGGCGCACCTCCTCTTTTGCTCCTTTTTGCATTGACTCGCAGCATTGTTCATAGGTGGGTTGCGGGATTATTTTGTTTCCACCTTGTTTCAGTATTGTATCTAATGTACTCCATCTATCGTATCTACTATTTGTACTGCTGTATTTGTGACCTAGAGATGAGACAGTGAGATTTGTGTACTTTTTTGTTGTTTCTCTGGGGTCGAGCTTACTTGAACCGACATGATGCTTTATTACTTTGTGTCCATATATGTTTATTTGCACAGTGATGATATTATTGCGTGTGATTGTAAGTCCGCCTTTGGCGAAGAGCTAGCTCCCGCTTGGGGATGCCTTATTTCATGTTACATGTATTCTTATTTTGTACCCGTTTGGGGCCAGTATTTACGAAGGAGACTGTCACGACCCAAATTGGGCACATGACCGGCACTTAGACCACGTAACGTCAACATGCGTAACGCAATTTAAGTAAGCCAAAAACCCAACAATCTAAACTATTACAAGAAGTAAAGGATAGAAACACTTTAAAATCTCAAGTAAGAACTTAAAGCTTAAGTTTGTTTTCATAAAAAAATTTCGGCAGCACCTCCTGTTGGATATATGTATGCCCTAGAGGCCATTATATGTATAGTGGATGCTTGGACATGTATATATATAGATTACTTTCTTGCTCGACATGATAGTATGCTATCTGATTTACTTTATCTGACATGTTGACTTGATCATGCTTTTATTCATTTGCACATGTTGATAAAGCCCTGAGGATATTTGCTTGACTACCGTAAC
The DNA here is from genome assembly GCA_030015575.1 of Agapanthus africanus. NCBI lineage: Eukaryota > Viridiplantae > Streptophyta > Magnoliopsida > Asparagales > Amaryllidaceae > Agapanthus > Agapanthus africanus. The sequence goes on along the minus strand of JASDDO010000018.1, from coordinate 312,545,602 downwards.
TATGATGCGGATCATACTAGTGGGGCACGTATAGTTTATAAGCATATCCTTGAACTGTTCCTAGTCGTGGATGTATCGAGATGGGGTATCGATATTCCAGAGTACACTAGCGTATACCATTCTTGTCCCATGTGATGGGCGATGGATGATCCCATATCCATATGGTGTGCTGACACCAAAGATTGTATGCAGGTGCTCAGTGGAGACTGGGTACACTGAACGGACTCACAGAGAACTCCTACGTGGTATTATATCTATCGTCGGATAGCAGTTCTTAGGTGACACTGGTATAGGTTAGTCTGTAGCCCTAAGATCGTCATATAGTCTTGTGTGTCCTCCCACTGTACTTTGATCTCCACCCTAGCACGGCTCTACTGAGTCATGCAAACAGGTGGTCTTTAGGTACAGTCCCGAGGCACATGGAGGCAATGAACGATAGGAGGGGTTTCGTCTCTCCCGGTATTGGGGGTTGATGTTGTGCTATACTTGATTGGTTATAACAGGAAGTCCCTGGCCAGGGCTATTGAGATTTACTGATAAGCGTTATCAGTAGTTTCTCGATATGTTATCAGCTATATACCGGCATGACTTATTGAGTTATTAGGGTCGACGACACCATTTTTAGACTCGATATGCAACATATTTGATGAGGAGACCGGACTGTACAGTAAGTGTTGCCAGACGGCTCGACGGGAGTTTTGACAGCTTTGCTGGTTTTCTTCTGATTGTTCAATACCTGGATGGCCATTACGTTTAGCTGACCGCTTGCGGCTTGTGGGTGTTTGATATGATCATCACCCACCGCCGACGTATTGACGAGTCTTAGAGTCCCATATAGAAGTTTCCTAGCCCAGGCGAAAAGATGTGGTGTGCATATGAGATATGCGCGGGGACCCGATTGAATACGACTATATGATACCGTATGTTAATCGGGCGTTTTACTATTGGTCGGGTTGTATGTGATATGACCGGATTGTTAAATCAATTGTTGATTTAACATTTTGGCTTTTAGTTTTATTTTATTTTTTATTCAAAACTCTTTTTATTAAAAAGGAAGAATGCATGCATGTATGCATATGACGATGTGCAAGCATGCACATGTTGATGTGCATGGATACATGCATACAAAAGTATCATGGTTGATGATACACACTTGAAGGTAATATAAGACTTACATGGAACTATAATATATGGATATTTATTTATATTTGTTTTAAAAGCAAAAGAAAATAAATGATTAATCCATGGCTGTAATATTCTACACTCTTCTTGAAGTTGACCACACTTCACCAACTACTTAACCTTGGATTAACTATTTCTTTTGGTTTTTAACCCATTTACTAAATATCTAGATATTATAGAAACCATGGTTGAGAGAGAGATAGAAAATATATATACTATATTTTCTATTTTCTTTCATAAGCTTATCACTTCACAAAAGCTTTTGTCTTCATCTTCTTCTTCCTCCTTGCTCTCTAGGTTTTTCTAAAGAGAGAGAGAGATAAAAAGAAAGGATTTTGATAAAAGAAAACACACCACCTCATCATTCTACTATAATCTAGCCAATTAGTTTAGAGTGTTTAGCTTCATCATCTTGTTTGATCATTTGAAGCTAGGAGCTTGGAGCTAGTGAACTTCGGATGGATCATCGTGGACGTAGGAGCTTACTAGCAAGCTTTCACAACTCTCAAAGATCCAGGGAGTCACTACAAAGAGGACTACAAAGGTTGTCTTCCTTACACTTAGTGTAAATAATGTTTAAAGTGTTGTTACCCTAGTTTTTTCTAGTTAAAGATCTTTACTTTGTTTGTTTTGCACCTCAAAAATTTTAAAGTGGCATGTGTGATGCTTCCATACTCCTTAGTAGGTGCAAAGGAAACCCAATAATGGTGTCAGAGCCAAACTAGAATTCTAGACACGGTGTTATAACAAATACGAAAACGACTACGAAAAATACGGTATTACGGAACCCTAGGATTGCTCTCTGGAAATTTTTAGAAAGGTCCTCTGAAATTTTTTCAAACAGGTACAGAATGTCCTACAGGAAAACATAAGCACATAGATGAAATACGGGGGCTAGTGCTCGGATTTTAGCCGAGCACTCCCTTCCCAATTCCGGCCAGGCCGGCCCTCTGCCCCATTTGCCCCCCTGTTTCTCCTGTGCACTCTTGGTTGCAAGTTAGGGTTCCTAGTATTGTTTATTTAGCCCAATTTTCATGTGATGATTATATTGACCTGGAGCTATTTCGTAGTGATTCATAATTGTATTATTTGACACTAAATTGGTAACTTAGACTATTTTTAGCAATTCGAACGAACATCGGACACCTCACTTTCTACCCCGCTGAAATTTCCAAGTGTTATAATTTTCCTAAGTTAACTTTATATTTAATAGTAGCGCAAGTATTTTATGGACCCTCTAGAAGATCATAATAACCTTAACTCAATTCTATGTCCACGGAACATCGAATGAACCTTCGGGTTTGCCGTAGTGCCGTGGTGTCATAGGTGAGGCGTTGGTTAACTCCTTCTACGGCTGGACCATAAGACACTGTGGCGCGATTTTGGGTATTTGTAACTTTGCTCAAGTGTTGAGCTCTTGGGGTAAAACGTGGGTGTTTGTTGATTCGATCGAAACGTTAAACATCGTCTTGATATCTGTGAATGCAATTGTTGATTTTCACTTTCTTTTCTGTGACCGTAAGCGTAGTATGTAGTGTATCGCCGGCTTCGTTGCTAGACATTAACGACAATCGGGATACACATACTTGCTTACGTTGATGATATGAGATATTATGTGTTGCTGAGATATGACGCAGGATTGTCGCGATCGAATAGCCGGAGTTTTTATGTGAGATGAGAGTGTTTATTTTCATTCATGTAAAAGTTAAATGTTTGTAATATTCTTTTATTTGGGGAACTTCCGGGTTAAGGATGATGTCACCATTATTGTATATTATTTACTTTTCCGCATTAGGATAGACCCAAGGAGGGGAGCACAAGTGATCGGGTTCTAGGGTTCAGTGGGAGGCTATCTCGAGGAGTCGAGACCGGGTCTCCTAAACTCTAGATTTGGCAGGATCACTTGCTGCTCTTGCAGGGGTCTAGGGGTGAGGGCTTGGCTATTCATCGCGACCATGGAATCCGTATTTTCTATTGCTGTCTGAATACAAAATACGGACCTCCTAGATATCCTTTTTATTTTCGTATGTGCTTCTGCTGGATTGATATTCTGTAATGTGATTACTTAGTATCTGAGACGAATGGATTATTATTATATATATGATATATAATAAACGTTGCTTATATTTTACACCCGTGCTAGTCCCGCCCTGCTATGCCGTTAGTTAAGTAACCTTACGGTGCATAACGGGACACTGTGGCGAATGCGGATGGTATAAGCATACGTTCTATTTTCGTTTCTTTTCTGTGATGGCTTAGGAACTTAAATGATGGGACTACATTAATGAGATTAATGTAAAGTAAAAAAAACCTAAATTTGTTGTAGAATCGGATTTGAAACCCACTCGGCTTTTTTATGAAAAATGCAAGTTTCAAAAGATGCGGAGCTTAAGCCACTCCTTTTCTAAACTGTTTTGATTCTGCAACGAGATCAAGTTCAAAGCGTTAAAGGTTTTCATAAAAACCATCCGCAATCCTCCGTCATTTTAGGAAGCAGAGTACTTAGTATTCGTGCTACGTATGTCGACCATAGCTGAGGCGTAGTGTACGGTAGCTAAGTGATGTCTTCCTACACCGCATATGATGCGATTAGTGAGGACATTCATATGATTATGTTGATCATAGTCAAGGGTCATACGGGTGGGTCTAGTTAATCTCGAAATGATGGGTAGAACTTGACTAGTGCTTATGATATTTTGACCATAGCCAAGGTCATACGTTACTAGGGGTAAAAACTATATCGGGAGTTTCAAGAGTTGAAATTTACAATGAGATTGCATACTATCTATATGATAGTTGGATCCCGATCCCACTATGAGTAAGATTTACTCCCAGGAGAGTTTTGCATTTTGCAATCAGCTAATCCAGTAGGTGTCTAGAAAGGTGTCAACGGGGTTTGACCTCTGGAAAAACGAGGTTTATTTTAATTAGGTCTGTGCGAAAGCACGGCGAACCTCCCTCAAAATACTGACACTGGCCTAGCTGACCGGTTGGCGAAACTGTAGAATGTAATTAATCCTGGCTAGTTTTCTTTTCAGGTTTTGAAAGAAAATTTGATAAAAGCAGTGAGAGACATCGATTAGATAAGATAATAACCAATCTAATTCTTTGCAAGAGCATTTTGCTGAGTGTATTCTTTTCTCTCTCCTAATGGCAGATACCGATGACGGGACTTAAGCTTCTACTAGAGAAAAACAAACTGACAGGACCGAACTATAAAATGGTTGAGGAACTTGAACATTGCACTCACATATGATAAAGTATCATATGTCCTCACTACCAAAGCCCCACCCATCCCAGGACCTGAATCATCTGTTTCGGATAGGGAGATCCGAAAAACATGGGATATTGACTGCAACACGGCCAAGTGCCCCGCGCTTGCTTCTTTGGACAACATCCATCAGAAACAACACGAGAAGATGGATGTGCAATCCATCTTTCTTCATACAAAGGAGTTGTATGAAGAGCAATTTCGTACTTTGAGATACGAGGCATCTCGAAAGTTGTTTCAGATGTGAATGGCCCCTGGTGCATCAGTAGGAGACCATGTCTTGAAGATGATTGGTCTTATTGAAGAACTCGAGGAACTGGGATGGACAATGGATAATGAGCAATATACGGATATTGTTCTGCAGTCTCCCCCCCGCCTTTGCTCCATTCATAGTGAATTTCAATATGAACGATTTGGAGAAATCATTGCCTGAACTTCTCAATATGTTGAGAAGTGTAAAGAGCATGCTGAAAACAACGAAATCTCCCGCTTTGATTGCTGGACAATCTTCCTCTTCCGTCCCAAAAGCCAAGGCCAAGGGAAAGAAGAAGAAGAAACCCATCAAACAGAAAGGTGGAGTTAAAAAGGCAAAGGGGAAAGAAATATCTGGGGCCGCGGGAAGTGGAAAAGGAGAATGTTTTTACTGCCACAAGTCGGGACATTGGAAACTCAACTGTGCTGTGTATCTTGCTAATCTCAAGAAGAAGAAGCATGGTGATGCTTTCGTTTCAGGTGTGTTTGTAACTGAGAACCGTTTTTCAATTAACTCTACATCTTGGGTATTAGATACCGGTTCTGGTTCTCACATATGCAATTGTGTGCAGGGGTTGAGAAACAATAGAGTTTTGAAGACTGGAGACCATACTCTGCGGGTTGAAAATGGTTCCAATGTACATGCTGTATCCGTAGGAGAGTATCATCTGGGTTTGCCTTCGGATTGTATATTGGTTTTGAACTCGTGTTATTTTGTACCAAGTATGCTATGTATTATAATATCCGTTTCTTTGTTGGACAATGAATGATATCATTTTGTATTTTGAGGAACCAAGTGAAGAAAAAAAGAAGGAAAAAGCAACTTGAAGCATCATAGAAGAATTGAGCCCAAGAGCCCACCAAACGGCCGTGGAACCGCGGCCAAATAGGGCATTCTGCCGTGGATCCGCGGCCGTGCTGTGCATGTGTCGGTGCATGTATCGGTGGGTGTCGGTGCATTGACCCGGCTTTCTTAGGGTAGTCTTGTAATTTCAGATGTGGATCAGATGTAAAACCTAGGGTTTTTCCTATCTATAAATAGGAGGGCTCAAAGCCAAATAAGGTGTGCCTCTTTTGGGTGCCTCTTTTGTGATGCCTCTTTTTAATTTCTAGATTAAATTTTAATTTCCTTGTAATCGTTAAGAGGTCATCAATAAAGGTATTTTTTTTATCGTGCATTCTTTTATCTGAATTTAATTCCTGAATTTTTATCTGTCTTTTATTAGCTGCAACTTAGATAGTCTTTTAAAATTATAAAAATGAATCTTATCATAACTTTCCTAATGAGTGAGTAATTTCTCACTTGTTAGGGTTAGGATTGGGAAGGTTTGAGAGAAGTAAATCTCTCTCTCTCCTTTCTTTGCCCATATAATTTTTATAATAGGACTCTATTTAAATTAACCACACACCGCTCACTACGGCACTCTATCCTACAAGATAGCGGTGATTCCATAGTTAGACCGGTTGTGGTTGATTTAAATAGAGGTTAGGGCTAAGAGTTAAGAAAGGATGGATAAGAACCAAAAGTAAGAAACTAAGTTTCTTCCTAGTCGTGCTAATCCGCTTTGTTGACTATTACTCTAACACCTATATTCTTCACTAAGGCATTGAAAGCAGTACGTAGAATCCCTTTTCCAAACTAACCTAATACTAACCCTAGCAAGACTTTTAATCAATTTAATCTCATTCTTAGATCGTAAAACAAAACCCGACTTGATCGGATTAACTCGTTAGAACATAAAGAAAAGGAATCCATTTACTTGTGGACCGACCCGTACTCAACCGGCTAGCTACCAAGCGACACCGTTTTTTATTGCGGTATATTCTTAACTTTAATTTTAAAACGCACGCAAAAAAGCTTCTCAATCAAATGGTGCCGTTGCTGGGGAGACGGTAGTCTCTTTCTTTGTGTAATTTCGGGTTAAAAAAATAAAAAAAAAATTTAAAAATTTAAAAATTTAAAAATTTGAAATTTATTAAAACAAAATAAAATAAAATAAAAATAAAAATCATCTTGTTCTTTTTGAAAGGTTTTTGTGCAAGTGTGCAGGCTTGGAGTAAACTCTGTTTCAGATCTGGAGCAAACCCAGTCAACAAATCAAGAAACAGAGGATCTGAACAGACATGGGAGAATCCAAACAACACAGAAATTTTTTTAGAGATCTAAACCAACTAAACCGCCGCAGAACCGCGGCAGATTCAGAGGTTTGACCGCGGAAACGCGGTCAACTGGTGACATCAGCACCCAAAAATCTCTGTGAGTATCTCATTTCTCATCTACTCTCCTCTGCACTCCACTAAAAAAAATTTCCTGCATGTTTCTTTACACAGATTCTCTTTCTCCTATCCAATAAATTGTTTTTGTACAGAATTTTTTGCGCTGCCAAATAAAAAAAAATTTGCAAAGTGTTTTAGATTTTTGGTGTGTTAACTGCTTTGCATAATTAATACGGAATTTAAGGGGCTATAACACCAATCAAGATTGGGTGGGGATTTCATTACCCTTCCTAAGACCCCAAAAATCACTAAAAGCATATGCATCACCCTTGAGCTAATTAAAAAATATCTAGACTCAGCCAATTAAGGACTGTCGCGCTCATTAGGACAAAGGAAGGTTGTGGGCATTCAGTCGTTTATCTAAACTTGACTTTGTGGTTCCTAGACTAGACAAGTGAGAAAGGTAATTTTAAAAGGCCCGTCTCACGGTGATTCGTGAGCGGATCCCTCCTTTCTTCATTTGTGCTTACTTGGCCACAATTGGCGGTGAAGAGACGATTTGAGGGATATCTCACAACTTGTCGCTTTGGAACAGTTAGGAGCAGTCTACTTTACTTAGGAGACCCTAGATCTAGGTTTGATTGTGCATGCTTAAATTGTGATTGTGCCATAGTTCCGTACAAATTTTTGCAAAACTCTTTCTAAAAAAAAACACTTCCAAAAATTTCAAAACTCCAAAAAAAAACATTTTTTTTAAAAACAAAAAAATATAAGAAAATAAAATAAAATAAAAAAAATCACATTCATTTTCTTTTCCTTTCTCTCATCACATCATGGGTACCCCACCTCGCAAAACTCTTGCCGAACTTTGGTACTCTCAACCAGACATTACTTCCTACGCTTCTTGTTTTGGTCGAATTTCGAACGACCCCTCTATGCCAAATTTTTTTTTAAAAGATCGAATAGATGCGTCTAGGACAGCCAGTTGGACTCCACAATCCACTTTATATCAACCATTTCAACCTTCACCACCTTCTTACGTTGATACCCCTTTTTCGAGTCCTTTTATAACTCCGAAATCCATGTCTATTGCTGAACATATTGAACAATCTCGTAACCGATCTTTCACTTCTTTCACCATTGCGAATTCTTTGGATCAACAATTCCATTCACCTTCTTATCCAAATATTGATTCTACTCATGTCCAACCATTCAATTCCTACCGGTCCTACCTGACTTTGGCACCTTCTCTAGACATTGCTTCTAAACAGTCATTTGGGAGTTTCACGTATCCAAACAACTTTGAATCTTTTACTGAAACCCCGTCACAACCCATGTCTAGTCTGGAACAGTCGTTGGAAGACTTTATGGTAGCGTTATGCCAAAAGATGAAGGATTTGAATGCGTCCATGGCCGTCCTTATACAACCTAGTGACCCGGTAGCTGGTTTCCAACTAGCTCTAAATTTTCCAATGTATGATGAGGCGGTTGGACAGATTGAGAATTTGAGTAGTAAGAGTGAGCTGTACACCCTTTCAAATCAAACCTACCCATCCCCAATTGAATCCCACAACTCCGGTTTTGAATGTCTATCAAGTGTTCCAAATGATTCACCAGTTGAAGATAGAACGATTAATGAGTTGTGCGACTTTGTAGTATTTGATTTACCTGATTGTGAAGGGTCCTTTTCGAGTGAAACAATCACCAATCCTTTCGACCTCTATACCTCCACTCTAGAACCTGAATTGATTAATATCCATGCTCTTGATGAGGTGTCTGAAAAAGTTGGTTTTCACTTGATTGAGGATATAGACGTTAGGAATATTTTGGATGATGAACCCACAGATTTGGATGAGTTTCTCTCTCATCATCCCGAGTCATTAACTGTTTTTCCCGAACTTCATATGCGTCTTGATTGTGATGAGAATTGCATGGATAAGCTAAATTTTGAGGAGAGTATTGAGGATGAAGCATTTTTACTTGAGATGTCGGATTTTCCAATTCATTCTATCTCTTTCATTGACTGCGCACACCCTCCTGAATCTTTAACCGATACCCTTCCTCAATCACTTCCCTCCATCCTCGTTCCGACCTTGCAAGAAACTGTTACACTTTCATTTTTTATGTCTGGTTTACCAAGTTCGAAGTACCCATGTTTTCTCACGAATCTTGAGGGATTTGACTTCATTTCTCAGTGGGTTGATAGATTATCACAATCGCTTTTTACACATCAGTTATTACAAATTGTGCTAATTTATACACTTCATTTCCACCCTCAAGTTCGTATTCAACTTCTTTCTCCCACTTTCTTAGGTTCTTCTTCTATTCTTCCTATAATTTCAGTGAGTGTTGATGAATCACAATCCGATAATTCAAGTTTGATCGTTCCAGAAAGCCAACTTGATTTGGATACTTTTGAAAATGAGGTAGATGAGTTTTTCGAGTCTCCTACCTCCATAATTTTTGACAAATCAAGTATGATAAATTCTGGCACAAAACTTACCGACAGTAAAATGTTCAATTACATTGATAAGAGTTTTGAAGAACTTTTCGCTGACGAACTTGCATTCCTAAACAACAAGGATTTTGTGATTAATCAACCTCCACCTATAGAAGTTGAAACACCACCCTTTTTTCTTATGAAATACGAGAATGCCAATATTCCACTCATTTCTGATCATTCACATTCTCGTTTTTATTTACCACCACTTCTTATCTCCTCACATTCACGTTCACGCAAACCTTTTCCATACCACCACTTATCTCTTCCCCACTTCTTCTTGGCTCTATATAACATGTTCTTCTACCGACCTATACGTTACAATGATAAATTCTTCAAATGGTTGGTGCTAACCTTTGGCCTGTGTAAGGCCTTGTATAGCTTGATACTGTGTTTTTCTCCTCCCTAACTCTGAACTTTAACGCTTAAACAGTGGAAACACTGTTTCACTTAAGTTTGGGGGGACCTTTTTGTATATATATTTTGTTTTATTTTTCTGTTAATTTTTTTTTATAAATAAACAGGGGAGTGCCGACAATTTTGACCCTCTTAGTGTAGCCTGACAGTGAGGACACTGTCAAGTTTAAGTTTGGGGATGTGCTCGGTAAGCTTTCCTCCTTCGCATTCATGTGTATATTTTTGCATTTGCATACTTATTTTAAAACCCATAAAAATCAAAAATTAAAAAAAAATAAAAATTGAAAATTTCAATTTTGACCATATTTGACTTAAGTTCAACATGATGGTTGAATAGTAAGGAAAAACTAGATCCTAAACTTAGTAAATTAAAAACCCTAAAAATAACATTTCTTAAAGTTTAACTGTAGAAAATATATGTCCTTATAGTTTATTTAGAAATAGACAAATTTTGAGTTCAGTTCTTGGGCTAAGTCAAAATAAGGGAAGAATATTGAATTTTTTATTGAAGTGTAAGACTGAAAAATAATTCCGTACCTTTAGTCTAAATTCTGCAAATTTATACCCTACAACTCGCACATACACGCACCTTGAAACTTGGGATAGTAGAGAATACCTTGAAATGCTCTTGTCTAAAACCCTTAGTATGAGAAAAAATTAAAGTATAAGTGTGGAATAAGAGATATAAAAAAAATGAACACTGGTTTTGTAATTACTTAAGGCCGCGTAAAATGAAAAAATATATAGCGAGGGTGCTTAATCACCTAGTGCCTTAGACCAACTGGTTTGGGAGTCACTGCTAAGGCTTAGGTATTTCAAGACGAGGAATAACGCCTAAATGCTCTAGCATATTTTGTAATCGGTCGTTTAGTACCTCAAGAAGTATTAACGGTCGCATGAAGGATATGTGAGCAATTTCATTTAAAATTCACCAACTAAAAGTACTTTGGACGATGGACAAGAGTATGATAGCTTGAATTGAATTTCCAAGTGTAGGGGTGAAAATTACACACACGTAGGGGTATATGATTGGGGTTTGGATGAGAGATAGGAATGAAAGATAGGGCTTATACCTTTAGTAGAGATGATAAAAATTCCTAAGTTGAGATGGAACCTTAGAAGGAAAATTCAAAAGATACTGAAAGCTTAATGAATTTGCAGAACATATACGATTTTAAGTTTAATGATAAGTGAGTGTGAAAAATATGGGTTGATGATTTCTAAGTTGAAGATAATAGAATTTCTTGCTAGAACACCGAATTGAAGAATGAAAGTCAACAGGCCAAATTGTTCGGATTTTGTGGGTAGTATCCGCTGAAAACCCTCAGGAGACAACACTCCTTTTACCAGGGACACCTAGAGGTTTAACTTCTTGTTGCACGAGCTCTGTGCAATCGCGTTTCCCTGCGAAAGTGAGGTTAGGTTTTTTTCGAGAATAAATTGGTTTTGCTCGGGACGAGCAAAAGATAAGTTTGGGGGTATTTGTTCATATCAGAATTTTGCATTATTATATTCCCCATTCTTAATCATATTGCAAATAAATAGGTGTTTTTGATCCATGTCTGCTAAATAGTTGCAGGTTACAGTTTCTCAGAACAATACAGTGAAAATGGTGAAAAGACGCTAAAAAAGTGAGACTACGACCAACAAAAAGATGAATATGCAAATGCCTCCTACCAATTTGAGGAACAAACGAAGATCAGCAAACAGTTCGATTGAACAAAATACAAGGCAGCACAAGATTCAAGACTTCAACGTGAAGCTAACGGTAAAAGTCCATAAATTCTGCACTGTTGGAAATCCGGAAGAAAGTAGAAAATATTCTGAGAAACAAAGTGAAGAAAAAAGAAGGAAAAAGCAACTTGAAGCATCACAGAAGAATTGAGCCCAAGTGCCTACCAAACGGCCGCGGAACCACGGCCAAATAGGGCATTCCGCCGCGGATCCGCGGCCGTGCTATGCACGTGTCGGGGCGTGTGTCGGTGGGTGTCGGTGCATTGACCCGGCTTTCTTAGGGGATCCGCGGCCGTGCTATGCACGTGTCGGGGCGTGTGTCGGTGGGTGTCGGTGCATTGACCCGACTTTCTTAGGGTAGTCTTGTAATTTCAGATGTGGATCAGATGTAAAACCTAGGGTATTTCCTATCTATAAATAGGAGGGCTCAAAACTAAATAAGGCGTGTCTCTTTTGGGTGCCTCTTTTGAGATGTCTCTTTTTAATTTCTAGATTAAATTTTAATTTCCTTGTAATCGTCAAGAGGTCATCAATAAAGGTATTTCTTTTATCGTGCATTCTTTTATCTGAATTTAATTCCTGAATTTTTATCTGTCTTTTATTATCTGCAACTTAGATAGTTTTTTAAAATTATAAAAATGAATCTTATCATAACTTCCCTAATGAGTGAGTAATTCCTCACTTGTTAGGGTTAGGATTGGGAAGGTTTGAGAGAAGTAAATCTCTCTCTCCCCTTTCTTTGCCCATATAAATTTTATAATAGAACTCTATTTAAATTAACCACACACCGCTCACTACGGCACCCTATCCTACAAGATAGCGGTGATTCCCTAGTTAGACCGGTTGTGGTTGATTTAAATAGAGGTTAGGGCTAAGGGTTAAGAAAGGACGGACAATAACCAAAAGGAAGAAACTAAGTTTCTTCCTAGTCGTACTAATCCCCTTTGTTGACTATTACCCTACCATCTATATTCTTCACTAGGGCATTGAAAGCAGTAGGTAGAATCCCTTTTCTAAACTAACCTAATCCTAACCCTAGCAAGACTTTTAATCAATTTAATCTCATTCTTAGATCGTAAAACAAAACCTGAGTTGATCGGATTAACTCGTTAGAACATAAAGAAAAGGAATCCATCTCCCTATGGACCGACCCGTACTCAACCGGCTAGCTACCAAGCGACACCGTTATTGATTGCGGTATATTCTTAACTTTGATTTTAAAATGCACGCAAAAAATCTTCTCAATCAACTACCCTGAGGATTGGACCTGCAAAACACTGTGGCACAACGGGGGTGAGTTGCCAACTCGTGAATAGTAAATAACATCATACTGTAATCGCAAGTATGCACTAACAGCGATAATCTATCACAGGTAATATGATAGCATAAGTATGGCAATATGAATATGCAACTATCATGATCAAGGTACACCACCCAGGTACTATATCTATATGAACGAATGCATATCAAGTAAATCCTGAGTGTGGGATAAATAATAAACCTCAGGCACAAATCATCAGAATGGAAAAACCTGGCGTCCATCAATGACATCCCAAATCCCAAAATCCTCAGGCGCCGTCACCCGGACTGGCCCTCATATCCTGTAAATCTCATGGAACCTGAGTGCCCAATATCGGCATTCGAAAACATCATGAAATACTCGTTTCCAACATCGACACGTAAATCCACATATCATATCCATATATCTCACGGAACCTGAGTGCCCAATATCGACACTCGAAATCCACGGAACCTGAGTGTCCAACTCCGACACTCGAAATCCACATATCCATACGTCTCACGGAACCTGAGTGTCCAACTCCGACACTCGCAATCCATGTATCATATCGTGTTTCTAACACAAGTCTCAGAACTGAGAAAATCACATGAAATCCATATCTCAATGCGTAAATCCATGTAATATGATGTATGCAACATGGAATAACAATATGAGCATATCAAGGGAAAATCCGCTATTTAAAAGCATAAAGTCATTAAATATATCACGCGGTTCCCAATTATCCAAATCCAATGCAATATCATATAAAGTGAACATGTAGCTATAGTAAGGTATATGTGTAAGCATGTAGGTATGCATGTATACTATATTTTATATGCGCTATCGCACAAGAATCAATGCCTCGATGTCACTAATCAATACAATATTACATATGTATATGTGTTGTACGTATCATGGAAATTACTGACAGTGTGTGTGTAGCATACAATTAGTGCTCGTGCAACATGAACTGTCAATAATAGTGCAGTGTCCACAGAGTACAAGTTTAGGCACAACAAGTAATAATATGCAATGATGTCCATGCACCATCTCTTTATGTGCATATAAACATGTAGCTAATATTATATCATATCTAGCCCCGACGCTTTACGCCATACGGGCGATTTCCCCGTAGATGTTAAATCTATTCACCGACTATCTCGAGCTAGGTAAATCCAGTCACCTGCTTCCATTTCTTCGCAGCGTTCAAAATCCCCGCCTGTGATCCTATTAATACAAACATAGCAAGTGCAAATCTCAGAAATCAACCAATATCACGTACAAACTACGTTTGACCGACGCACCAACTCCAAACCAATTTTCAAGTGTCCTTCGAGTGGTTAACGTGTGTGATGACACCCTAAAACCAACCCAGGTGCAACAGCTACACAAGATCACGAACCTTGTCGGATAACGTAACACGTGTATTCAAAACACTAGATTATAGCAAAGTGATCCCAAATTTTGTATACTGACAAAACCTAAAATTCAAACAGTACCAAACACCTCTAAACAACTGCAGACAACTACCCTACAAAAACCAAGCCCCAACTCCCCCAATCGGCCGAGCTCGCCGGATTTCCCCCTATTGTTGCCGGCCAAAACCGCCCAAGTGAGGTTCATGCTTCAGGTGTAAACTTAGGGTCACTAGTACATCACTACTACACTGCTAGATTTTACAGTAAAATTCCCATGTCATAGCAGATCACAGAGACTCCGATATGACACTAAAAATACGATATATGCACGAAACTATACCTTTAGTGTTCTAAACCACAACTACAAGGAAACACAACAATATGAACACCTAATTATCAGTTAGAGGTCATTACCTAGCCACTCTTGCTCAAAAATCCAATCTTTCCAAGCTCCAAGGCAACCTAGTGGCTAAAACATGATATGTGAAGTGTTAGTGGGATTTTATGAATTTTTGCAAAGTTTTGGTGAAGGGATAGTGAGGGTTCAGTTGAGAGTTGAGGAGATGAACAATAATTGATAATGAGAGAAGAATGAGAGAGTGAGAGATGATAATGATGAGAGGTGAGTGTAGGATGAGTCTTAGCCTTACACTCACTCTCTCCCTCTCCTCGTCAATGCTAACATTAAAGTCTCCATGACTCACCTAGCCACCTCTCCTTCAATCCAAAACGAAAATATTTCTCACACAAAATATCTAAGGCAATCTTAATTCAAGACATGGATTAGCTTAAGGTGTCATGGTCACTTAACAAGATTAACACTAACTAACCCTCATATTAACATGCACAAGTGTGTGCAAGCCATAGCAAATAATAATAAAATATTAATTAATTGTTATAAAATGTGAGGAAACCGATTTGGTAATCTTTTCCTTAAGAACCCGCATTAACGCTTAATTAACACTAATCGCATTCTAAGGTGTTACAACTCCCCCCTTAAAGAAATTCATCCCCGAATTAAAAATTCTTACTAAGCGTACCTTCAAAGAGATGAGGGAATTTCTTCCGCATCTCGCTCTTGGCCTCCAAAATGATCTCCTCACCAGTTGGACTACGCCAAAGAACCTTCACAGATGGCAAGACCTTTGTTCGAAGTTTCTTCACCTGCCGATCCAATATAACTACCGGCTGCTCGGTGAATGAAAGATCGGGCTCAAGTTGAACGGTCTGGTGCTGAATCATGTGAGAAGGATCATGAAGGTATCTACGAAATATCGACACATGGAATACAAGGTGAACATCCAGAAAACTGGGTAGAAGTGCCAAAAGATAGGCAACGGTACCAACTCGCTCAATGATCTCGAAAGGACCTACAAATCTGGGCCCGAGCTTCCCTTTTTTCCCAAATCTCATAACGCCCTTCATCGGAGAAATCTGCAAGAATACATGATCCCCTACTGCGAACTCAAGTCTGCGACGATGTCGGTCGGCATAAGACTTCTGTCTGTACTGGGCTGCTCTCATCCTGTCTTGAATCAGCTGGATCTTCTCCGTAGTCTCCTGAACTAGCTGGGGTCCCAAAACCCTACTCTCGCTGAGTTCGGTCCAACAGACTGGCGATCGACACTTCCTACCATACAAAGCCCCAAAAGGTGCCATCTGAATAGTCTCCTGAAAACATTTGTTGTAGGAGAACTCAATCAACGGCAAGTGACGATCCCAACTGCCACCAAAATCATGCACGCACGCCCGAAGCATATCCTCTAGAGTCTGTATCGTCCACACTGACTGACCATCGGTCTGCGGATGGAAATTGGTGCTAAAACTTAACCGGGTATCCAAAGCTTCCTGAAGCTTCTGCCAAAGACGGCTTGTGAACTGGGTGCCCCTGTCGGATACGATGCAAGTGGGAACGTTGTGCAAGCGCACAATCTTAACTATATACAACTGAGCATATTGAGCATAACCGAAAGTGGTCTTCACTGGAAGGAAGTGAGCCGCTTTCGTCAACCGGTCAACGATCACCCAAATGGAGTCATACCCCCGACTGGTCCTGGGTAGACCCACAACAAAGTCCATGAAAATCTGCTCCCATTTCCACTCAGGAATGGATAAAGGCTGCAACTCTCCAGCCGGTCTCTGATACTCAGCCTTGACTTGCTGACATGTAACAACCCTAAATTTCATATACAAGTTTTTACAAAAAAATTTAAAAAATCCATAAAGGGGTATTTATTGCCTGAGCACAAGACTTAAGTAATTAATTAGCAATTTAATTACAAGAAGGAGCTTGTAGCTCATTAGTAATACCTTGCATTGCTGAACCAAGCCACCAGAGTTCAAATCCCATACCCCACATTATTTTTTAATATTGTTTTATTTTGTATTTTTAGAATACCAAAGGTTTACACGTGCAATTCTCACAAAAACCCCACTATACCCACAAAACTAAATATATCAGTGAGCACCCCAATCGACGAGCCACCCCTCGACCCCTCGACTTGGCCGACTTGGGCCGGCGCCGCCGGCCGGACTCGGCCGGACCGCCGATTCTTCAACTTGGGAAATGTGGCTCTTGGCATTCTATACCCCCCTGCACACTTTAAATTCCCAGATCGGTTTCAGAGAAGTCAGAAAGCCCATTTACTCCAATCTTAATACATTTTTATTTATTTTTACATTTTTTTCAATTAAACACTTCATCTACCCTAACCCTATAATACACCCCCTACCCTCTACCCTCTCACCCTAAAACTTTGAGCCAACCCTCTCAAAATTCCAAGAATCGTGTGTACTTTGATCACCCAAATGGAGTCATACCCCCGACTGATCCTGGGTAGACCCACAACAAAGTCCATGAAAATCTGCTCCCATTTCCACTCAGGTATGGATAAAGGCTGCAACTCTCAAGCCGGTCTCTGATACTCAGCCTTGACTTGCTGACATGTAACAGCCCTAAATTTCATATACAAGTTTTTACAAAAAGTTTTCAAAAATCCATAAAGGAGTATTTATTGGCTGAGCACAAGACTTAAGTAATTAATTAACAATTTAAGTACAAGAAGGAGCTTGTAGCTCATTAGTAATACCTTGCATTGCTGAACCAAGCCACCGGAGTTCAAATCCCATACCCCGCATTATTTTTTAATATTTTTTATTTTGTATTTTTAGAATACCAAAGGTTTACACGTGCATTTCTCACAAAAACCCCACTGCACCCACAAAACCAAATATACCAGTGAGCACCCCAATCGACGAGCCACCCCTCGACCCCTCGACTCGGCCGGACCGCCGAGTCTTCAACTTGGGAAATGTGGCTCTTGGCATTCTATACCCCCTGCATACTTTAAATTTCCAGATCAGTTTCAGAGAAGTCAGAAAGCCCATTTACTACAATTTTTAATACATTTTTATATATTTTTACATTTTTTCAATTAAACCTTCATCTACCCTAACCCTATAAATACACCCCCTACCCTCTACCCTCTCACCCTAAAACTCTGAGCTAACCCTCTCAAAATTCCAAGAATCGTGTGTACTTTGAAAACGAGCAAAAGACGAAGCTCCGGCGAAATCTACGGCGAACTTTCGGCGATCGTCCTAGGAACTCCTGGCGAAGACGCAACACATCGATGATTCCACTACTTCCCTCTCACCCTCTTGTGTGTCCTAAAACCCGTTAAGTCCCATTTTCTATCTCTCTTTTCTATTCTAAAGATACGGATTTACAAAACCCGACGGAATCGGAACAAATCCGATTTCCGATTCGGTTTCTTATAAAACTTCACTTCTCGTTAATAAAATTATGCTTAAACTCTCTCATGTTGACTATTAAACACTAATCAACCAAATTGATCAAGTTTCATTACATAAAATGATGGCTAGTTCAATTTATCATATTTTTTCACTTAAATACCGCATTGTTTCAATTCTACATTTAACCCCATTAAACTTGCTATACCTTTAAAGTAGATCATGAGGTAACGACCTACCTCCTCACATACTCATATGCAACATAACACGATACCATCGAAAACTTAGAATACGGGAAACAAACATTTTCTTTTAAATACCATTTACTTAATAAAACCATTTCTAAAAGATTTAGTATTGATACATCTTTTTAAATAAATACCACTTATTATGAAAATAGGATAAGGTTGTGGGAATCAGTCGTTTATCTAAACATGACTTTGTGGTGTCTAGGCTAGGCAAGTGAGAAAGGTAACTTTAAAAGGCCCGTCTCACGGTGATTCGTGAGCGGATCCCTCCTTTCTTCAGTTGTACTTACCTGACCACAATTGGCGGTAAAGAGGCGATTTGAGATATCTCACAACTTATCGCTTTGGACCAGTTAGGAGCAGTCTAGTCGACATAGCAGACCCTAGAACATAGAATACGGGAAATTTGACAACTTTACAAATAAATACCATTTACTTCATAAAACCGTTTTCTAAAGGATTTAGTATTTATACAATCTTCGCAAAGCGTCGCTACAACCTATTTTGGGGAATCCGTTCGGGATGGTGCGGATTATCGCACATCCTCGGGCTTAGTAGTACGAGATTCAGACCTCCGCAAGGAGCATTCGGTCTCGAAAGATTTAAAATACGACATCTTAAGAAAACGAGATTTCTAGAATATTATAGATATATAAAAAACTTATTTTCATATAAATATATGTATATGCAACATAAACATATCTATTTTTGAAGTATTATAAATATTCCACTTTTTACAATATCACCAAAATCAATCTTACACTGAAATACCATGAATTCCATATAATACCAATATTACAGATAAACACCTTTTATTATGGAAATAGGATATTTTCACTAGAAATATCATAATATAAAATCTACATTCATTACAACTCTAAAGACGAATAATAAATACTTGAGATGTATTTTGAAAAGTATATAAAAGTATTTTTACATAAAACCCCCTCAAGTTCTATAAATTACCCTAAGGACCCTAGTAAACATAGGTTTAAGCGGGACCAATCTCTTGAGCCTCAGAGAGCCGGAGAAGTGGGTGCTTGCCTATCTAAGGTAGACAATTAACAAACGGTGTTATCAATACGGTAATCGTCTTTGAAAAAGACACAAATTCTGCTGCCCGTGTGCAGCGGTTACCGATAACATCAAAACAATCAAGAGTTCAATTTACCTTTAATCTGACTTGAATATGATTCAAGTACAATTTACAATCTACAATCTACAATATTACAATTCAACATGATCCACTTGACCGAACCGGACCATGGATATACATTCCATTTACATGATCTCCAGTTTACATCCATTTACATGATTCTACAGTTACATCCATTTACTGATATCATGGTTTCGGCAAGTCATCCAATTATACAATTCAATTTACAAGACATTACAATGCAATACAATACTATCAATATAATAACTACACAGGGTATTGGGGTAGTTCATTCGTGAATCCAACATAATCTCAAGAGTCCCCTTAGATCATGAATCCATGTCTACTAATACAAGCAAGCAATCATGAGGGCCCGTGTTTCCATGCTCCTGGACTGTGGCCTGTTGAGTTTGGAATACTTCGACGATGGTCGAAGTCCCGTTACTAACATTTGATTCGGGCTTGTGGTTCCCTACCCCTGGACTGTGGCCTGTTGGGTTTGAGAACACTCTTGAGATTAGTTGACATTCACCTTTGAACTTACGATAACAACAACATTAACACTAAAAAAATATAATACAACTGTAAAAGCTACTCTCTCTCTCTCTTACTCTCTGTCTATCCTATTTCTCCTCTTATGTTTGGGACTTACCGAGCGATCTGTTCGCTGACAACATTCTATTTCTTTCTTCTTGGAATGTCGTCAGGTGATTTGGACCCGTCAGAGATCGAGCCCACTACTGAAGACTTAGACCAATTCAGTGAAGACCCCGAGCTCTAGTCATTGTACACTTTCCATTCAGTACTTTCATTTCTGTTATGCCATTGTTTATGCATTGCTTTTTATTCAGTTGTATTTACTTTTCATGCATTGTACAAAAGAATGTTAATAAATAAAATTGCTGTTCAGTTTATATATCTTGTCACTTGTGTATTTACTTTTATATTGCTTAGATACGCTTAGTGTATTTACTTCTGAGTAAATACGTAGCGGACCAGTCTCGTCCCCTTCACCATATACCGGGAAGCGGGGCGTGACATGACAAGTCAGGCACCTCGAAACAAAGTCCGAAACATCGCGCTTCATCCTTTCCCACCAGTAAATGTCTCTCAAGTCACGGTACATCTTGGTGGAACCTGGATGAACGCTAAAGGCTGACTGATGTGCCTGCTCTAGGATCTCGCATCTCAACCCATCAATATCTGGTACACACAAGCGAGTCCCGTAATGTAGAACACCCTGATCATCAATCAAGAACTCCGAATCTGTACCCTGCCGAACAAACTCAAGAATCTCAAACAAACGGGCATCACTGGGCTGCGCTTCACGGATACGATCAAGTCGAAGTGGATGCGCACGGATATGAGCATGCTGTCCCCCAGTGGAAGTGAACTCAAACTGTACTCTACCATTGCACAAGATCTGCCAATCTACAGAAGACTGCCTATGAATTATGCTCAACTGGGACAAGCTATCCCCGGGCCTACGACTCAAAGCATCAGCTACAACATTTGCCTTGCCCGGGTGATAAAGGATCTCGCAATCATAATCCTTCACAAGCTCCATCCACCAGCGCTGTCTCAGATTCAGGTCCCGCTGCTAGAAGATGTACTTCAAGCTCTTGTGGTCCGTGAAAATTTGACATGACTCCCCGTACAAGTAGTGTTTCCAGATCTTCAACGCAAAGACCACCGCGGCCATCTCAAGATCGTGAGTGGGATAATTCTGCTCGTGTTTCTTCAGCTGCCTCGAAGCATAAGCAATCACTCTATCATGCTGTATTAGTACACAACCGAGCCCCACTCGAGAAGCATTACAGTAAACAACAAAGCCACCCGATCCAGAAGGCAAAGATAGAACTGGTGCAATGGTCAACCGAGTCTTCAATTGCTGAAAACTCTGCTCGCATGCATCAGTCCAAAGAAAAGGAACCCCCTTCCGGGTCACTCCGGTCAGCGGTGCAGCGAAACTCGAGAAATCCTGCACGAAGCGGCGGTAATAACCAGCTAAGCCCAAAATGACCACTTTGAGAATTTAGCATACAGCTGGTGCTCTCTCAATGTCTGCAAAGCAATCCTCAAGTGCTGCTCATGCTCCTCTCGACTTCTAGAGTAGACCAGAATGTCATCAATAAACACAATAATAAACTGGTCGAGGAACGGCCTGAAAATCCAGTTCATCAGATCCATGAACGCTGCTAGGGCATTGGTGAGTCCGAACGACATCACCAAAAACTCATAATGCCCGTAGCGTGTACGAAAAGCAGTCTTCGGAATATCATCCTTCCGAACCCGCAACTGATGATAACCCGAACGCAAATCAATCTTAGAAAAATGTTTCGCACCTTGGAGCTAATCAAACAAATCATCAATGCGAGATAAAGGATACCTATTCCGCACCGTAACTCGGTTCAATTGACGATAATCAATACACAACCTCAAACCGTCGTCCTTCTTCTTGACGAATAGCACAGGAGCTCCCCAAGGCGAAACACTCGGACGCACAATTCCCTTATCAAGCAATTGTTGCAATTGATCTTTAAGCACTCTAAGCTCTGCCAGAGCCATCCGGTAAGGCGGTATAGAAATAGGCCCCGTGCTAGGAATCAGATCAATGCAAAACTCAAAATCGCGCACTGGCGGTCAACCAGGTAACTCATCGAGAAAAACGCCGGGAAACTCTCGCACGATAGGAGCCCGGTCCAACGACTCTACTGCAGCTCCAGTATCACAAATGAAAGCTAAGAATCCCCGACATCCTCTCCTCAAAAGCTGACTAGCGCAAAGGGCTGAAATCAAATTGTGAGGGCGGCACCACGGTCCCCCTGCACAACCCGAACAGACTCGCCCGGAAAACTAAAACTGACTGTCTTCTCATGGCAGTCCACAGACGTATAGCAAGTAGCTAACCAGTCCATGCCAAGGGGAACATCGAAGTCCAACATATCTAGAAGGATCAAATCGACGGACGAATCTCTATCTTCAATAAAAACGGTACACGGCCGAAACACATGTCGCGCGACAAAAGAATCGCCAACAGTAGTAATCACAACAAGCGGCTGATCTAGTAAATACGACTCTCGGTACAAGCTCGGCACAAAGTGTGTAGAAACATACGAATGCGTAGATCCCGGATCAAACAAAACATGTGCATTAAAAGAACATACAGAAAGAGTACCTGAAACCACAGCATTGGACGCCTGCGCGTCCTGATGAGTCAAGGCAAACACCCGAGCCTGCCCTCTACCGGCGACTGACTGACCTCTGCTTCTGCCACCCCGTCCCCTCGGAACAAAACCGCCGCGACCACGACCTCTCTGAACACGAGTCTGACGCGGAGCAACAACAGGCATAAGAGGCAACGCCCCCTGAGGTGGAGAAGGTGGTAGGGTAACATGTGGTACATCTGCCTTGCTTTTATGTGGCTTAGTACAATCTCGAACGCGATGACACAAACTCCCGCACCGGAAACATCCAGATGAAAACTGCTGACTCTCCTGGGGATAAGAACTAAAAAGCTAGCCTCGTCTCGAGCTTCCACTACCTCCAGTATCTGAATGGGAATCGTCATGGCGTCTAAACGTCTGCCTCCGTGCTGATACACCAGTATGAACCCTCTTCGGTTCCGGAACAACCGACGTCTCAGAAAGATGCTCCTCCACCAATAGGGTTGCGTCCACCGCTGCTGCATACGTGTCACAATGTTGTACGCTGATAGCGAGGAACAACTGGGTAAGCAGGCCTTGAACAAACCTCTTGACCTGTATCTCCTCAGTAGCTACCAAATACGGAGCATAAACAGACAGCTCGGTAAACTGCACATCGTACTCGGCCACCGTCATACCCTGAGTCTAGTGTAACGACTCGAAACTGCGCGCTCGAGCATCCTTGACGCTCTGCGGAAGAAAATGTGGAAGGAACACTGTCACGAACTCTGCCCAAGTCATAGGAGAAAGACCTGAGGCTCTGCCCTTCTCTAAGGACTCACACCACTTCTGGGCCAGACCCTCCAGACGAAAGCTCGCGAACTCTACCTATCTCGCGTCGGAGCATCTCAGCAAATGACATATCCTGGCCATCCGATCGATAAATGGCAGGGGATCCTCAGCTGCATCAATGCCAGTGAAAACCGGAGGCCTCAGCTTCATAAATTCCGATAGCAATACGGTGATCACCTCTGTAGCTGCAGGTACAACTGCCTGAACAGTAGGCACCAACACAGTCCCCGCAATAGGTGGAACAACCTCCTGTCTCTGTGCTCGACTGGCCTCAACCAACGTCCCCATCATCTGGCACATATCCTGCATACCGGCCTCGAGCCTAGCAATACGGTCCATCGAAAGTGGATCAATCTGCTCCTGCGTCGCTCTGCTTAAGCAATACGGTCCATCGAAAGAGCATCGGACGAGTCAACTCTGACCTCAGCCCTCACGGCAGCAATCTGCGCCCTCGTAGTCTTCGGCGGCATAAAGGCTGGAAATGGAAGCATGATTCGATAAGGACACAGAAATCGAATCACAAGGATGTATATAATCACGGAAGGAATTTCAAGCAATAAGTCCTAAGGTCACTTAGGCGGAGCACTGTGTCGTAAGTATGCCGTGGAACATACAAACGCTGCGTCACTCTGCTTAAGCTACCTACTCCATCATACCAAGGTCATGCTACACTCCGAAAGGTAAAACCTAGCGCTCTGATACCAACTTTGTCACGACCCAAATTGGGCACATGACCGGCACTTAGACTACGTAATGTTAACAGGCGTAACGCAATTTAAGTAAGCCGAAAACCCAGCAATCTAAACCATTACAAGAAGTAAAGGATAGAAACACTTTAAAATCTCAAGTAAGAACATAAAGCTTAAGTTTTTTTTCATAAAAAAATTTCGGCAGCACCTCCTTTGTAAAAGCTAGCCCCGAAACGGGTACAAACATAAGATATAACTAGAGCATCCCCAAATGGGAGAAAATCTCTCGCAAAGGCGGAAACAACCACCACAACAGATATACGACGTCGTAGCAAAGAAATGAGATAATCAACATAAATAAAGGATGGCTCACACGAGCACGACAACCAGAGTCATAAGAATATACAACATCGATCCTCACAACTCGTCTCTAAGTCAATACATGAAGGTGGTAGATGGAGAGTACTAGATACAAAAGATATACAATGTACATCTTCGGATAACCGCAACCCACCTATAGCAAAAGGCCTCACAGCCAACCGTAGCGGTATCCGCAAAAGTAGAGATAATAAGGCTCCCTGCCGCGACTACCCTGAGGATCAGACCTGCAAAACACTGTGGCACAACGGGGGTGAGTTGCCAACTCGTGAATAGTAAATAACATCATACTGTAATCGCAAGTATGCACTAACAGCGATAATCTATCACAGCTAATCTGATAGCATAAGTATGGAAATATGAATATGCAACTATCATGATCAAGGTACACCACCCGGGTACTATATCTACATGAATCAAATGCATATCAAGTAAATCCTGAGTGTGGGACAAATAATAAACCTCATGCACAAATCATTAGCATGGAAAAACCTGGCGTCCATCAATGACATCCCCAATCCCAAAATCCTCAGGCGCCGTCACCAGGACTGGCCCTCATATCCTGTAAATCTCATAGAAACTGAGTGCCCAACATCGGCACTCGAAAATATCATGAAATACTCGTGTCCAACATCGACACATAAATCCACATATCATATCCGTACATCTCACGGAACCTGAGTGTCCAACTCTGACACTCGCAATCCACATATCCATACGTCTCACGGAACCTGAGTGTCCAATTCCGACACTCGCAATCCACGTATCATATCGTGTTTCTATCACAAGTCTCAGAACCGAGAAAATCACATGAAATCCATATCTCAATGCGTAAATCTATATAATATGATGTATGCAACATAGAACAACAATATGAGCATATCAAGAGCTCCGCTATTTAAATGCATCAAGTCATTAAATATATCACGCGGTTCCCAATTATCCAAATCCAACGCAACATTATATGAAGTGAACATGTAGGTATAGCAAGGTATATGTGTAAGCATATAGGTATGCATATATGCTATATTTCATATATGCCATCACACAAGAATCAATGCCTCGATGTCACTAATCAATACAATATTACATATGTATATGTGTTGTGCGTATCATGGCAATTACCGACAGTATGTGTAGCATACAATTAGTGCTCGTGCAACATGAACTGTCAATAATAGTGCAGTGTCCACAGGGTACAAGTTTAGGCATAACAAGTAATAATATGCAATGATGTCCATGCACCATCTCTATATGTGCATATAAATAGGCGGCTAATATCATATCATATCTAGCCCTGACGCTTTACGCCATACGGGTGATTTCCATGTAGATGTTAAATCTACTCACCGACTATCTCGAGCTAGGTAAATCCAGTCACCTGCTTCACTTTCTTCGCAGCGTTCGAAATCCCCGCCAGCAATACTATTAACACAAACATAACAAGTGCAAATCTCAGAAATCGACCAATATCACGTACAAATTACGTTTGACTGACGCACCAACTCCAAACCAATTTTCAAGTGTCCGTCTAGTGGTTAACGTGTGTGGCGACACCCCAAAACCAACCCAGATGCAACAGCTACACAAGATCACGAACCGTGTCGGATAACGTAACACGTATATTCAAAACACTAGATTATAGCAAAGTGATCCCAGATTTTGTATACTGACAAAACCTAAAAATCAAACAGTACCAAACACCTCTAAACAACTGCAGACAGCTACCCTACAAAAACTAAGCCCCAACTCCTCCAATCGGCCGAGCTCGCCGGATTTCCCCTATTGTCGCCGGCCAAAACTGCCCAGGTGGGGTTCGTGCTTCAGGTGTAAACTTAGGGTCACTAGTACATCACTACTACACTGCTAGATTTTACAGTAAAATTCCCAGGTCATAGCAGATCACAGAGACTCCAATATGACACTAAAAATACGATATGTGCATGAAACTATACCTTTAGTGTTCTAAACCACAACTACAAGGCAACAACAATATGAACACCTAGTTATCAGTTAGAGGTCATTACCTAGCCATTCTTGCTCAAAAATCCAATCTTTCCAAGCTCCAGGGCAACCTAGTGGCTAAAACATGACATGTGAAGTGTTTTAGTGGGATTTTATGAATTTTTGCAAGGTTTTGGTGAAGGGATAGTGAGGGTTCAGTTGAGAGTTGAGGTGATGAACAATAATTGAGAATGAGAGAAGAATGAGAGAGTGAGAGATGATAATGATGAGAGGTGAGTGTAGGGTGAGTCTTAGCCTTACACTCACTCTCTCCCTCTCCTCATCAATGCTCACATTAAAGTCTCCATGACTCACCTAGCCACCTCTCTCTCAATCCAAAACAAAGATATTTCTCACACAAAATATCTAAGGTAAGGTTAATTCAAGACATGGATTAGCTTAAGGTGTCATGGTCACTTAACAAGATTAACACTAACTAACTCTCACACTAACATGCACAAGTGTGTGCAAACCATAACAAATAATAATAAAATATTAATTAATTGTTATAAAATGTGAGAAAACCAATTTGGTAAACTTTTCCTTAAAAACCAGCATTAACGCTTAATTAACACCAATCGCATTTTAAGGTTTTACAGAGACTCTACCGAAATTTTCGGAAAATCTGGTGTTGCTTTTAAAGATTTGAGGCGACTTGTTTAGTTTTCCTTCACTCTATTGTTTTAATTGGTTTTTATTTTTGGGTTTTAGCTTACTTAGATTAAGTAGGCCTCGAGACGTTTCGTAATTTAAGTGCCAGTCATGTCCCGTACTTTTCGGGTCGTGACAAAAGTTGGTATCAGAGCTTTAGGTTTTACCTTTTTGAGTGTAGGATGAACCTCGGTAGATGGAGTAGGTAACTTAAGCAGAGTGACGTAGCGTGTGTATGTTCCGCGGCATACTTACGATACGGTACTCCGCCTAAGTGACCTTAGGATATAATTGCTTGCAATTCCTCCTTCGATCCCTTATATCCCATGATTCTGTTGCACTATTCTTATTATCCTGTTTCCTGTACTAGCCATTATGCCACCGAAGACTACGAGAGCTCAGAGAGCGGCAGCGAGAGCCGAGGTCAGAGTTAGCTCGTCTGGGACAAGGACTAACTACGATGGTACGCTCGCTTTACAGGAGCAGATTGATCCGCCTTTGATAGATCGTATCACTAGGCTAGAGACACATATGCAGGATTTGAACCAGATGATGGGATCGTTGGTTGAAGCTAGTCGAGCACGCGATAGGGGGTTTCTCCCCTGTTACCCAGTAATTCCTCGCTATCAGCACACAGTATTGTGTCACGTATACAGCAGCAGTGGACGCAGCCTTACTAGATGAGGAGCGTCTTCCCGAGACTTTGGAAGTTCCGGAACTGAGGAAGACTCGTACAGGTGTATCAGCCCAGAGACAGATTTCGTTCAGGTCGCGGGAGTAGTAGGAGCTTGGGAAGAGGTCAGTTGTTTAGCCCTTATTCCCCAGAGGGTCAGCAGTCATCGTCTGGATGTTTCCAGTGCGGGAGTTTCCATCACCTCGTTAGGAATTGTACTGAGGTACGCTAGAGAAAGGCAGCTGTACCATATTTTACCTTACCACCTTCACCTCAGGGAGAGTTGCCTTTTGCGCCTGTTGTTGATCCGGGTCAGACTTATGTTCAGAGTGTAAGTGCACGGCGGCGCCCCGGTCGTCAATCCGACGGCCAAATGCGGAAACGGTGATAAACTTTAATTTTGCGAACTTAGCAAACCGGCACCACCGCGCACTAAACCCCGGATCGGGCCATTAAACTAGATCTAGCTAACTAACAAGATAGGGAAGAGATATACCGACTGATCCGAGTCCTCCGGTCTTCATCTCCACTTCGATCTCCTCGCGGGATCTCTGTCCGTCTCCTCCTCGTCGGAAAAGGGCACCACGAAGCCGGGTACTTTTACGGGCTCCCACCTCAATACCGAGGCAACTCGGGCATGAAGCCGGCAAGTCAACATGCCCAAGAAGTGCTGTATAATGTAGTGTAGATGATGCTTGTCTCTCTGGGGTTATGTTGCCTTGATGGAGGAATCAAGATGATATGAACTTGGGGATTTTTGTGGCAATGGAAAAATGATATGAATGATAATTTTTCCTACACCAAATGAAAAACTTCTCATTTTCCCCTTCTCCAAAAATGTGGCCGGCCAATCTCTAATGGGAAATGGTGGAGGGAATGGAACATAATACCAAGGGAGGTGAGTGTAGGAGAATAGAAGAGGTGACCACATCCAAAGACAAGAAAACATCAACCATGTTTACACCTCCAATCACATAAATGCACCATCATGAAAGAATAAGATGCATATCCTATCATAATCAACACAATAGCAAGAAACCCCTCCACAAAGTGTTATTTGCAAACTTGCAAATAACCCCCTCCATCGGAAATGTCCGGCCGGGAAAGAACAAAGGAAAACCGGCCGGAACGGAATGCAAATTGGCAACTCCAGAAAACTGGTCCCGTAATAAATTACAGGAAAACCCCAATACTGTGCATACACACCCGCATCTGTATTCCGACCGGATACAAATGCAAAGAGACAAAATCTACACTGTACTAAACTAGGATCCGGCTTAAACCAAAGCCGGCTAGTAATATCCGTTCGATCCTGATCCGTGCAATACCGCACGTATCTGACCGAACCCTGCCATATATCTATACGGCCTCTAGTACAAACCGTCCGATCCTAATCCGTGCAATACCGCACGTATCTGATCGGACCCTGCCATATCTCCATACGGCCTCTACAGCGTTTCGCCCGAAAGCTGAGTAACTGAATGTGTGGTGGACTCTAAAGACTCGTCAATACTATGGCTGTGGATTTAACCACCAGCACGTCAGAGGTATAAGCCAATACGTAACGGGCCACCAGCTATTGACCAAAAGGGACGTCGATGAGCGAAATCATCCTGACACCCTACTGAGCCTGTCAGTGACAATATCCGTTCAGTCCGGTCCGTTCGTCTACGAGCATCGCATGTCGGGCCTAGGGGGTTGGTAAAAGTCAGACCCCCAAAAGCGGTACAAGTCGTGTCGGAGTGTAGCCCAGAACACCCTGAGATACCATTGGAATACCTACCAGTAAATCTCCTGCCTTGGCCAAGGACTTCGTGTAATGGCTCTCCTAGACACAGCGCGACCTCACCCCCAATACCGGGAGAGACGAACCCCCGAAGATCCGCTCACTGCCTCCATGTGGCTCGGGACTGTACCCAACTAAAACCTGTTTGCACGACTCCTTTGAGCCGTGGTAGGGTAGTAATCAAACCACAGTGGGAACTCACACGAGACAAATGACGATCCCCAGGTCGATGAACTAACCTGTACACATGTCACCTGGGAACTGCTATCTGACGTTAGGTATAAGACCAACTAGCATGTTCCCGGCGAGTCCTGTCCGGTGTACTCATAACCCAATGAGCACCTGTATACATCTTAGGTGAACCAACTGACACCAGTGGCCTGTGAGACCGGCCACCGTCCCTCGTCGGGGTCTCGACTGTATACACTATTCTACTCTGGAGAATCGATGCCCTGTCTCGAAACTCCCATGACTAGGGACCATTTAAGGATGTGCTTATAGACTACCAGCTCCCACGTATATGATCGCCCTCATACTGCCGGCAGTCAAGCAAGAATCCTAGGGGCTCTATCAACGTGCAATAGCGACTTGTCAGGTCAGCTAAAGCAGTACACGATGATAAAGGTAAACCAGATAGCATACTATCATCTCGAGTAAGACTGTCGTACCGGGATAGGTCCTCCCTCAATCATTGCAATCACGTGCCTGTGGTCCAATAATTGACTCTGAGGGCACTATCTCCAACAATCTCCCACTTTCACTCAAGGCTATTTATTGCGATGTCGCATACTCACAGCCCGTGTGATACCGAACACCCAACTCCTCTACTAGTCAGTCTCATAAAGCCTGTTTGCGAAACTCTTGCGTTCGAGGAATAGCCTCAGCGAGTGGATCCGCTCTGATGTTTTTTTCTATGTCTCTCTCTATATCTCAAGTTCGTGGAGAAAACCATCTCCCGAAATGAGCAATACCCGTCTTAGAGTGTCTGGATGTCTGATGGGACCCAGTTCATAAATGAACTTCAAATCCAAACTTCTTAGACTGTATCGTCAACTGAACTTAATCAGTATCCTGCGCCATGCCACCCTCAGTATTGCCTTGGACCACCTGTCCAAAATACTGCCCCTCATCAGAGGGAAAACTATAACTCTGACAACGTCCTTGTCGTCCATGTCACTTTGGAAGCCTGGAGTGATAACTGTCTCCCAAATGAGGCTGTCGTTATCATATCCCTAGAACATCCACTTATGTTCTAAAACTGCTTCCGACTGTTTCTCCAGGATTGGATTAATGTCAACTTATTGCATCTACTGCAAGAACAACATCTGGTGTGGTACTTGACATCTCATGATTAACTCAATTGCCTAAGCAAGTGATCTGCCAATCATGCACATCCCTCTCTACTTTAGTCTATAAGACACCTTTAGAGAGGGTGACTCCATCACCTGCAGGTACACTACCGTGCCAGGAGTCGTCCATTCTAAATACTCTTAGAATGCTGTCAAAGTACCCTGATTGGGAAACCACCCAAATCTAGATCTAAAACCATAGATCTAGTAACCAGTATGTCTGATATAATGTCCAAGTCCCTTGTGGAGAAACCACTGTGTGACGACCAAAGTATAACCGATCGTAGTATAGGAATGTCACTTCCTACCTTGTGTATGTCATCCAAAACCCGGATATCACACCCTACTACCTTCTCAACTGATCCATCCCTTATTCTGATAACATCAAACCCATGACTGTCTCATCAAAAATAGATGATCTATCTCCGCTATTTCTGCTTTGGTCTATAAATAGACATAAGCCTGATGTCCACCAATGCTTCCGCTGCTCCCACTGACTACGACAACCCTCTGGCAGAGTCATATAGATGTGCACTTCTAAAGCTAGTTTAGAACGACGCTATACTCATCCTCCTGCCGGGTCTCGCAGTCTGGAACAACAACAATGGCAAGTGTGGGTAAACAAGAACTTCCCTGTCACCGTCCTTGAGGCTACCGGAGTACCTCTCGGGTGCCTGGAGTTACCCACCTTATCTGCGGAGTGGCCAATGGAATGTCAAAACAGATTGAATCTTTAGGTTCCTTATCAAATCTTCAGTAATCGTTTGCGGTTCTGGAATCACTTCCAGTTCTACCATACTCCCACTACTGTTTTCTGAAAAATCCATTTTTAATAAAACTGTGGTGAGTCTAGAACAATATCGCTATTGTTCATCCAGATGGTAGAAAATCAACCCTCGTCATAGCCTGGGTCAACCCACAAACAGCCATTACAGAAACGTGCCTTGAGTTATCCAGAGTCTGGTTTTAATCATAAGCCGGACAACTCCCCGTACCTTAACAATGTTAAGATATGAACTGTACTATATCCAATATAGAACCAGAGGCACTGATTTAATTGAACCAGATTCAAATCATGCAGCTATCTCCAGTGCATGTCAACTAAATGGAGAGAGGCCGATCAGCGTTACTCAACTTAGGAATGCTTCCAATTATGAGTAACCTGAAAGAGAAGCAATTTCTCTTTATCATTACTATCAACTGAATACCATACACAAGTATCTACATCTTCGATCACTTTGAAGAATCCCGATACTTGCTACACCTGGTTCTCTACTCTATTCAAATACCTATAACTCCTCAAAACTTAGACCCTGTGTTTCTACGAAACACATGTCTAAGAACTAGAGAAGTTAAAAGTAAACAGAATATAGTATGAGGACCAACCCCTCTGTCCTAATGGACACTGGACAACATACAATACTCTATATAAGTCCGCTGAGTCTAACAACTCTTTCACTGTGTGTCGTAGGTTGAAAACTGTACTTATGGTTAAGAAGAATTACACCGCTGTTTAATGCTCCTTACCTAACCATCCACTGATATAGGTAAATGTCATCGACATAATATCAAAAGGTATATCTCACTCTATGAAAATAGACGTACAGATATATCAATTTGAAATTGGTGCACAACAGCGGATATTCAAAACCAAATATTTGCCGACCGGCAAACAGCCCAGGTGATCTCCTCAAATATCACCGATTACAACGAATCCCGATATAATGAGGATGATCACCCAATTCCCAATAACTTACTCCCACTCATCATCTGTAAAACCATACAGATGTGAGAATCATCCTGGTAAATACATACCCTGGAGCAAGTGTCTAATCGGGAAATCAGTTTTCTTTTAACAGTACACAGTTGAACTGAAACATTGAAATGTTTCGATGGGGTATTCTGGTATTCCTAGTAATGCCTCTACCATTATCCAGATTCACAACTATAACCGTATAATTCTTTGCCACCTCTCCAAATCCCTTTATATGTCTTTAGTCATTACCTTCTGCACACCCCTTTAGGCCAATTGGTTTTCTTCCTTCCCTACCGTTCGGCACCAGCCTATGGTTTGGAAGAAGACTATCCAATAAGCATAATGGGTGAACTGTCCTAATCCTAGGAGCACTCGCAATGCGAGAGAAGGTGAAGATAAAAGACAACCGAATAAACCTTATTCCTATTTCTCCTGGACCACATTCCATCCCCGAACTGGAACAAGTTCCTTTCGAGTTCGTATATAACCATACGATGGAGTATCCAATAAACTGTGGATCTTCGTAGTGATACGGAGTGTCCTGGAGAAATACAAAGGTGATTTAGGATTGGCGAAGAAATACTTGGTTTGGTCGTGAATATCAGTCGCAATTTACTTTGCCCTCTTACAAATCCCTTGCTTTGTCTTAATCTTAATACCTTCTGCACACCATCGTTATGCTAATTGGTTTTCTTCATTCCCCACTGTTCGGCACCAGCCTAAGGTTTGGAAGAAGACTATCCAATTTGCGTAATAGGTGTACTATCTCCTAAGCTAAGGAGTACTCGTAACTTGAGAGAAGGCAAAAGGGAAAAGACAACTGAATAATCCTATCCGTTTTCTCCAGAACCGGAAACCATCCTCGAATTCCTTCGAGTTCGTATCTAACCATACGATGGTTTTGTCCAATGGAAGTGGACGTTCGTAGTAATCCGGGGTGTTCTGGAGAAAAGGGTAAAAGTAGGAGTGGCAATGAGGTCTGCAACTCTGACAATCCAAAAACCAGTGTAAAGAAGGTTCGGTTAACTTGGTCTCTGAGTCATAGTCTTAGGGTCGGGTCAATGGTCGCTGCCAGAGAGAGAGAAAAGAAACACTCAGCGTGCACTCTAACCAAGATCAGAATGGTTACCAATTCATCTAATCTGGAAACCTCCCACTGTACCTCAAATTCTCCTCCAAACCTGAAAGAAGAATTAGTCGGGGTCACCCGAGGAGTAAACTAACTCATCAGTGGGAATCGGGATCCAACTATCATTGCATGATAACGTGACGGAATCCGCTCACGGTGTCACACTCCAGAAGGTATGCGCATATCTGGCAAGTTTCAGTTCTTTTGAAACTCCCGATGTGATTTTTACCCCATGCTCTTATGACCTTGGCGTGAGGTCAAAATATCATAAGTCACATGTCAAGTTCTACCCATCATTGTCCAGGTTAATTTGAACCCACCCGTACATACCCTTGACGTAGGCCAAAATAGTAGTACGACTGTCCCAAACCAACGCATCTATCTATGCAACAGATAAATACCCGGAAACTACCAAACACTATGCCTTGGCGTGAGGTCAAAATACATAGCTTGAATACTACCGAATATTTAACTGAAATGATGGAGGGCTACGAATGGTTTCTGGCGAAAACCTTTAACGTAAGGAACTTGATATCGTTGAAGGAACGGATAGCTTTTTAGAAAATATAGTGACGAAAACCTTTACTAAAGAGGTCACTCCCGGTGAAGGGATTTCGGCTCTTTCCCCGTAGAATGGGGTGCTGGATATTCATAACCGAATATCACTGTGCAAAGCAAAAGTAATCGGCTATAGTGAAGTTAATGCCCTGACGCAAACTTCTGTCCAAGGGGTCACTCCTGGTGAAGGGATCTCGGCCCTTGCCTCGTAGACTGAGGAGCAGGATATTCCAAATGAATACCACGATGCAAAACAAAAGTGAACGTCCTTGCAATAACATCTTTTTGAAAAGTGTTCCAACAACATCAGAATAGGTTTGTTTTAACATGCATTGTTCCGAATCAACGCAGTCCCATCAATTGATCACACCACAAAGAACGAAAATATACTAACGTACGTATATGCCATCCGCATTCGCCACTGGGTCCCGTCATTACCCGTTAGGTTAGCTAACTAACGGCAGAGCGGGGACTGGACTAGCGCGGATGAAAAACATATACAACATCTACTAATATATATACCAATATATAGTATTTCGCTCAAGGCGTGAATAAAATGCAACATCACAGAAATGTACAGCATCACAGAACAATACAGATATCTGGGATCCCCGGGTTTCACAGAGCCACTACTGAAACCCGATGTTCCCCTGGTCGTGTGGATAGCCTGTGCAATGAAATCCTATACCCCCTACTAGTGCGGCGAATAGCCAGCCAATCCTGGAGTGAAGCCCCCTCCGTCCCAATGCCATGAGATGCGGGCTTGTTGCCTTCTAGAACCCGGCTATCCGTGCACCCCTCCGCGGGGTAATCCTAGTACAGAAAGTAAAATATACATACACCGGGTACATCGACCGCAACCTGGTCGTGCCCCAAAATAATAATACAAACAGGCAGTGACGGCAGTCCACATGTCGGACGCTCGCCCCGCAACATCAAATGTACATAATACAACAACACTGTACTAGCATTGCATCCAGGCTATCCCCCACGACCGATCCGCAACATCACAGCAAAACACAGAACATCAACGTGAAAGTCACGTTCGCAAATCCGTCTAACCGGGCTATAACAGTTTGACTGGATTTACCGATCAAGTGACATTCACGGTCGCAGATATAATGTAAATACTGAGAAATAATGTGTTTAAAATATCCGATCGATCAAAAATTAACAAGTGGGCCCCCAAGCAATACTGTAGCACTCACAGAAAATCTGGGCCCAATATTAATATTCCAAAACCCATAAAATAAGCCCAGAAGC
This sequence comes from Agapanthus africanus, assembly GCA_030015575.1. Taxonomy (NCBI): domain Eukaryota; kingdom Viridiplantae; phylum Streptophyta; class Magnoliopsida; order Asparagales; family Amaryllidaceae; genus Agapanthus; species Agapanthus africanus. The sequence goes on along the minus strand of JASDDO010000018.1, from coordinate 312,509,941 downwards.
CCATTGGAAAAAATTGACACAGTGACGACACCAAAGTGCGGCGGAACCGCGGCCCAAGAGGGGTTTTGGCCGCGGTTCCGCGCTTCAGTGATCGAGTCACTGCGTCGAATTTTTACAGCAGTCTTAGAACTCCCTGCACATCATTCTGAGACAACCTGAAAAATTTTTGGACATCAAAAAATTTCGACAGAAAACTGATGTGAGTGAAAATGTAGATTTTGGAATTTTGGTCGATCGGAAATGCAAAACACATCAAACGAAGCTAGACGAAGTTAATGGCGAGGCTCTGATACCATTGTAAGTGCACGGCGGCGCCCCGGTCGTCAATCCGACGGCCAAATGCGGAAACGGTGATAAACTTTAATTTTGCGAACTTAGCAAACCGGCACCACCGCGCACTAAACCCCGGATCGGGCCATTAAACTAGATCTAGCTAACTAACAAGATAGGGAAGAGATATACCGACTGATCCGAGTCCTCCGGTCTTCATCTCCACTTCGATCTCCTCGCGGGATCTCCGTCCGTCTCCTCCTCGTCGGAAAAGGGCACCACGAAGCCGGGTACTTTTACGGGCTCCCACCTCAATACCGAGGCAACTCGGGCATGAAGCCGGCAAGTCAACATGCCCAAGAAGTGTTGTATAATGTAGTGTAGATGATGCTTGTCTCTTTGGGGTTATGTTGCCTTGATGGAGGAATCAAGATGATATGAACTTGGGGATTTTTGTGGCAATGGAAAAATGATATGAATGATAATTTTTCCCACACCAAATGAAAAACTTCTCATTTTCCCCTTCTCCAAAAATGTGGCCGGCCAATCTCTAATGGGAAATGGTGGAGGGAATGGAACATAATACCAAGGGAGGTGAGTGTAGGAGAATAGAAGAGGTGACCACATCCAAAGACAAGAAAACATCAACCATGCTTACACCTCCAATCACATAAATGCACCATCATGAAAGAATAAGATGCATATCCTATCATAATCAACACAATAGCAAGAAACCCCTCCACAAAGTGTTATTTGCAAACTTGCAAATAACCCCCTCCATCGGAAATGTCCGGCCGGGAAAGAACAAAGGAAAACCGGCCGGAACGGAATGCAAATTGGCAACTCCAGAAAACTGGTCCCGTAATAAATTACAGGAAAACCCCAATACTGTGCATACACACCCGCATCTGTATTTCGACCGGATACAAATGCAAAGAGACAAAATCTACACTGTACTAAACTAGGATCCGGCTTAAACCAAAGCCGGCTAGTAATATCCGTTCGATCCTGATCCGTGCAATACAGCACGTATCTGACCGAACCCTGCCATATATCTATACGGCCTCTAGTACAAACCGTCCGATCCTGATCCGTGCAATACCGCACGTATCTGATCGGACCCTGCCATATCTCCATACGGCCTCTACAGCGTTTCGCCCGAAAGCTGAGTAACTGAATGTGTGGTGGACTTTAAAGATTCGTCAATACTATGGCTGTGGATTTAACCACCAGCACGTCAGAGGTATAAGCCAATACGTAACGGGACACCAGCTATTGACCAAAAGGGACGTCGATGAGAGAAATCATCCTGACACCCTACTGAGCCTGTCAGTGACAATATCTGTTCAGTCCGGTCCGTTCGTCTACGAGCATCGCATGTCGGGCCTAGGGGGTTGGTAAAAGTCAGACCCCCAAAAGCAGTACAAGTCGTGTCGGAGTGTAGCCCAGAACACCCTGAGATACCACTGGAATACCTACCAGTAAATCTCCTGCCTTGGCCAAGGACTTCGTGTAATGGCTCTCCTAGACACAGCGTGACCTCACCCCCAATACCGGGAGAGACGAACCCCCGAAGATCCGCTCACTGCCTCCATGTGGCTCGGGACTGTACCCAACTAAAACCTGTTTGCACGACTCCTTTGAGCCGTGGTAGGGTAGTAATCAAAGCACAGTGGGAACTCACACGAGACAAATGACGATCCCCAGGTCGATGAACTAACCTGTACACATGTCACCTGGGAACTGCTATCTGACGTCAGGTATAAGACCAACTAGCATGTTCCCGGCGAGTCCTGTCCGGTGTACTCATAACCCAATGAGCACCTGTATACATCTTAGGTGAACCAACTGACACCAGTGGCCTGTGAGACCGGCCACCGTCCCTCGTCGGGGTCTCGACTGTATACACTAGTCTACTCTGGAGAATCGATGCCCTGTCTCGAAACTCCCACGACTAGGGACCATTTAAGGATGTGCTTATAGACTACCAGCTCCCACGTATATGATCGCCCTCATACTGCCGGCAGTCAAGCAAGAATCCTAGGGGCTCTATCAACGTGCAATAGCGACTTGTCAGGTCAGCTAAAGCAGTACACGATGATAAAGGTAAACCAGATAGCATACTATCATCTCGAGTAAGACTGTCGTACCGGGATAGGTCCTCCCTCAATCATTGCAATCACGTGCCTGTGATCCAATAATTGACTCTGAGGGCATTATCTCCAACACAGAGAGGTAGTGGTTGCGGAGGGTTTGTTCTGAGAGGACAGGGTGGCAGAGGAGGAGGACAGCCAGTTGCAGGTAGAGGGCAAGCACGAGCTTTTGGTTTGACACATCAGGACACGCAGGCGTCCAATTCAGTGGTTTCAAGTACTTTTTCGTATGTTCTTTGATGCACACGTTTTGTTTAATCCAGGATCTATGCACTCGTATGCTTCTACACACTTTATGCCGAGGTTGGGCTGAGAGTCATGTTTACTAGATCAGCCGTTTGTTGTGATTACTCCTGTTGGCAATTCTTTTGTTGCGCGACACGTGTTTCGGTCGTGTGCCAATCGGATAGGAAATAAAGATTCGTCCGTCGATTTGTGTAAGTCTACGGTAGCGCCCCGGCCGTCTATCCGAGGCCAAAATGCTAAAATGAAAACTTTTCTTAAACTAGAAACTGGAGCTATCGTATGCTTAAAACCCTGATGGAACCATTAACCTACAACTAGCAACTAGAGAAAGGGTTGGAAAGCTATACCGATCGATCCGTGTCCTTCGGTCTTTGGCCACCATCCCAAGCTCCTCGCGGCATCTCCGGTCTTGATCTCCTCGTCGGAAAGGGCACCACATCTTCGAGTCTTTTTACGGGCTCCCGCTTCATCCGAAGCAACTCGGGCACGAAGTGTGCTAGCCGACCTGTCCAAGGTGTTGTAGAGAATGTTTGTGATCACTTTGTCTCTTGCATCCATTGTATGGATGGAGGTTAGAGATGATGCCATTGGTGGATGATGTAAGCTAGAGGAAGAAGAAGAAGAGGCTCTCTTTTCTTTTCTTTTCATGTGTTGAATTGATAATGAGAGCAAGAATGAGAAAATACAAGAGCTAACCCAAAAGGATATGGCTGCCCTTTCTCTCTCCATCCATCAATTCAACACACAAATCAATCAATTAAGTGACATTAGTGCTAAAAAAGAGACCATGAGTCACCTAATTGATTGTGCCTCTTCATGATGACTTCTACACACATTTCCCACTTGCAAACATTAACCCAAATGTTTACAACAAAAAGATATGGCAACATCTAAAGTAAACTCATGACGGATCACAAGGATACCCTTCACCTGTATATACATACCTGCATCCGCATTCCGACTGAATGCGAATGCAATGAGACTAAAGTAATCCAACAAATCTAATACTAGGATCCGTCTTAAACCAAAGCCCACTAGTATGATCCGTCCGATCATGATCCATGCACTACTGCATGTATATGATCGAACCCTGCCATATATCATACGGCCTCTACAACATTTTGCCCGAAACTTGAAAACTGTCCATGGAGGACTCTAAGACTCGTCAATACTTTGGCTATGGATTTAACCATTAGCACGTCAGAGGTACTAGCTGTACGTAACGGGCTACCAGGTATTGACCAAAAGGGAGGTCGATGAGCGAACTCTTCCTGACACCCTACTGAGCCTGTCAGTGACAATATCCGTACAGTCCGGTCCGTTCGTCTATGAGCATCGCATGGCAGGCCTAGGGGGTTGGTAAAAGTCAGACCCCCAAAAGCGGTCAGAGTGTAGCCCAGAACACCCTGAGATACTACTGGAATACCTACCAGTAAATCTCCTGCCTTGGCCAAGGACTTCGTGTAATGGCTCTCCTAAACACAGAGTGATCTCACCCCCAATACCGGGAGAGACGAAACCCCTGCCGATCCGCTCACTGCCTCTATGTGGCTTAGGACTGTACCCAACTAAAACCTGTTTGCACGACTCCTTTGAGCCGTGGTAGGGTAGTAATCAAAGCACAGTGGGAACTCACATGAGACAAATGACGATCTCAGGTCGATGAACTAACCTGTATACATGTCACCAAGGAACTGCTATCTGACGTCAGGTATAATACCAACTAGCATGTTCCCGGCGAGTCCTGTCCGGTGTACTCATAACCCAATGAGCACCTGTATACATCTTAGGTGATCCAACTGACACCAATGGCTTGTGAGACCGGCCACCGCCCCTCATTGGGGTCTCGACTGTATACACTAGTTTACTAATGGAGTATCGATGCCCAGTCTCGAAACTCCCACGACTAGGGACCTTTTAAGAATGTGCTTATAGACCCCAGCTCCCACATATATGATCGCCATCATACTGCTAGTAGTCAAGCAAGAATCCTAAGGGCTCTATCAATGTGTAATAGCGACCTGTAAGGTCACCTAAAGCAGTACACGATGATAAAGATAAACAAGATAGCATACTATCATCTTGAGTAAGACTGTCCTACCGGTATAGGTCCTCCCTCAATCATTGCAATCACGTGCCTGTGATCTAATAATTGACTCTGAGGGCACTATATCCAAAAATCTCCCACTTTCACTCAAGGCTAATTATTTCGATGTCGCATACTCACAGCCCGTGTGATACCGAACACCCAACTCCTCTACTAATCAGTCTCAAAAAGCCCGTTTACGAGGAATAGCCTCAGTGAGTGGATCCGCTCTGATGTTTCTTTCTATGTCTCTCTTTATCTCAAGTTCACGGAGAAAGCCATCTCCCGAAATGAGCAATACCTGTCTTAGAATAAGTCTGGATATCTGATGGGACCTAGTTCATAAATGACTCCAAATCCAAACTTCTTAGACTGTATCATCAACCGAATTTATCAGTATCCTGCGCCATGCCTCCTTCAGTATCCCCTTGGACCACCTGTCCAAAATACTGCCCCTCTTCAGAGGGAAAACTATAACTCTTACAGTCACTCTGTCATCCAGGTCACCTTGGAAGCCTGGAATGATAACCGTCTCCTAAAAGAGGCTGTTGTTATCATATCCCTAGAACATCCACTTATGTTCTAAAACTGCTTCTGAACGTTTCTCCAGGACAGGATTAATATCATCTTATTGCATCTAGTGCAAAAACAACGTCTGGTGTGGTACTTGACATCTCATGATTGACTCAATTGCCTAAGCAAGTAACCTGCCAATCATGCACATCCCTCTCCCCTTTAGCATGTAAGACACTTTTAGAGAGGGTGACTCCATCATCTGCAAGTACACTACCATGCCAGGAGTCGTCCATTCTAAAACACCTTTAGAATGCTGTCTAAGTATCCAGATTGGGAAACTACCCAAATCTAGATCTAAAACCATAGATCTAGTAACCAGAATATCTGATATAATATCCATGTCCTATGTGGAGAAACCATTGTGTGATAACCAAAGTATAACCGATCGTAGTATAGGAATTTCACTTCCTACTCTGTGTATGTCATCCAAATACCAGGACATCACACCCTACTACCTTCTTAATAGATCCACCCCCTATTCTGATGAAGTCAAACCTATGACTGTCACATCAGAAATAGATGATCTATCACCGCTATATCTGCTTTAGTCCATAAATAGACACAAGCTACTTGTCCACTATGCTTCCGCTGCTCCCACTGACTACGACAACCCTCTGGCAGAGTCATATACACGTACACTTCTAAAGCTAGTCTAGAACGACGCTATACTCATCCTCCTGCCGGGTCTCACAGTCTGGAACAACAGCAATGGCAAGTCTGGGTAAACAAGAACCTCCTTGTCACCGTCTTTGAGCATACCGAAGTACCTCTCGAGTGCATGAGGTTACCCACCATATCTACGGAGTGGCCAATGGAATGTCAATCCAGAATGAATATTTAAGTTCTTATCAAATTTTCAGTAATCGTTTGCGGTTCTGGAATCACTTCCAGTTCTACCATACTCCCACTACTGTTTTATGAAAAAAATCCATTTTTATTAAAACTGTGGTGAGTCAAGAACAATATCACTATTGATCTTCCAGATGGTAGAAAGTCAACCCTCGTCATAGCCCGGGTCAACCCACAAACAGCCATTACAGAAACGTGCCTTGAGTTATCCAGAGTCTGGTTTTAAGCATAAGCCGGACAACTCCCCGTACCTTAACATTGTTAAGATATGAACTATTATATATCCAATATAGAAACAGAGGCACTGATTTAATTGGAACTAGATTCAAATCATGCAGCTGTCACCAGTGCATGTCAACTAAATTGAGTGAGGCCGATCAACATTACTCAACTTAGGAGTACTTCCAATTATGAGTAACCTGAAAGAGAAGCAAATTCTCTTAATCATTACTATTAACTGAATACCATACATAAGTATCTACATCATCGATCACCTTGAAGAATCCTGATACTTGCAATGCCTGGTTCTCTACTTTACTCTTATACTTATAATTTCTCAAAACTTAGCCCTTGCATATCTACGAAACACATGTCTAAGAACTAGAGAAGTCACAAGTAAACAAAATATAGTACGAGTACCAACCCCTCTGTCCTAATGGACACTGGACAACATACAATACTCTGTATAAGTCCCTTGAGTCTAATAACTCATTCCCTGTATGTCGTAGGTTGAAAACTGTACTTATGGTTAAGAAGAATTACACCGCTGTTTAATGCTCCTTACCTAACCATCCACTGATATAGGTAAATGTCATGGACATAATTTCAAAAAGTTATATCTCACTTTATAAAAATAAACGTACAGATTTATCAATTTGAAATTGGTGCATAACAACGGATATTCAAAACCAAATATTTGCCGTCCGGCAAATAACCCAGGCGATTTCCTCAAATATCACCAATTACAACGAATCCCGATATAATGAGGATGATCACCCAATTCCCAATAATTTACTCCCACTCATCATCTGTAAAACCATAAAGATGTGAGAATCAAACCTGGTAAATACATACCCCGGAGCAAGGACTAATTGGGAAATCAGTTTTCTTTTAACAATACATAGTGAAACAGAAACATATAAATGTTTCAAAAGGGTATCCGGGTATTCCTAGTAATGCTTCTTCCATTATCAGATTCACAACCATAATCGTATATTTCTTTGCCATCTCTCCAAATCCCTTTATATGTCTTTAGTCATTACTTTCTGTACACCCCTTTAGGCTAAATGGTTTTCTTCCTTCCCTACCGTTCAACACCAGCCTATGGTTTGGAAGAAGGCTATCCAATAAGCATAATGGGTGTACTTTCCTAATCTTAGGAGCACTCGCACCCCGAGAGAAGGTAGAGATAAAAGATAACTGAATAAAACCTTATTCCTATTTCTCCTGAACCAGAATCCATCCCCGAACTGGAACAAGTTCCTTCGAGTTCGTATATAACTATACGATAGAGTATCCAAATAACTGTGGATCTTCGTAGTGATACAGAGTGTCGTGGAGAAATACAAAGGTGAAGTAGGGGTGGCGATGTAATACTTGGTTTGGTCGTGAATAGCAGTCACAATTTACTTTGCCCTCTTTCTAATCCCTTTATTTATTTTAGGTTATTACCTTCTGTACACCATCATTAGGCTAATTAGTTTTCTTCATTCCCTACCGTTCGGCACCTGCCTATGGTTTGGAAGATGACTATCCAATATGTTGGATATATATGCCCTAGAGGCCTACATTGTATAGGATGCTTGGGATATGTATGTACATAACAGTCTTGCTTGATATGATAGTACGCTATTTGGTTTGACTTTGTCTTAACGTATGATATTTTTTACTTGGTATTTATATATATATGTTGATAAAGCCCATAGGGTGTTTTGTCTGACTACCGGCGTTGTGATGGCAGTCATACTAGTGGGAGCTGGATGGTCAATAGGCACACCCTTGGATGTCCCTGGTCGCAGGAGTATCGAGATTGGGCATCGATACTCCGGAGTAGACTAGTGTATACATATCTAGACCCTGATGAGGGGCAATGGATTGGTCCCGAACCATTGGTGGTGTTCACCTAAGATTGTATACAGATGCTCACTGGGTGTGAGTACACCGAACATGACTCGCCGAGAACTGACTGGATGGTATTATACCTAACGTCAGATAGCAGTTCTTAGGTGACATGTGTGCAGATAGTCCGTTGACTTAAGGTCATCATTTGTCTCGTGTGAGTTCCCATTGTGCTTTGATTATTACCCTACCACGGCTCAAAGGAGTCGTGCAAACAGGTTTCAGTTGGGCACAGTCCCGAGCCACGTGGAGGCAGTGAGTGACTTTTAGGGATTCGTCTCTCCTGGTATAGGGAGTTGATATCGCACTGTGGTCGGTTGGTCATTACCATAAGTCCCTGGCCAGGGCTGATTGAGAATTACTGATGGAATGATCAGTAGATTCTCGGGTGGTCTTGAACCATACCGACACGACTTGTATGGTTATTAGGGCTCTGACGTCCACCACCTCCCTAGACCATACATGCGATACTCTTAGACGAACAGACCGGACTGCGCGGATATTGTCACAGACAGGCTCAGTAGGATTTCAGATGGGTTACCTCATCAGCTTTCTTATCGACAACTACCTGGGGACCGTTACGTACAGCTAGTGCCGCTTGTGGTCTGTAGTTAAACCCACTGCCAGCGTAGTAGTTGAGTCTTTAGAGTCCCACATAGAGATTTCCCAAACCCAGGCGAAAAGATATAGAGGTCGTATGGTTTTACGACAAAGGTTCGGACGCATACGTGTTAGAACGCACGCACGACATTCGGACAGTTTTTACTAGCCGGCTTTGGTTTAAGCCAGATTCTAGTATCAGGTTATTGGATTTATACAGTCTAAAGTTTTTCCGTGTTTTCACGGATGAGAGGGGCGTTCTTGTAATTTTCCGAGAAGCTTCTAGAAGGATGTGACATGGAGGGAGAGGTGGCATTTTCATTTAATGATTTAGTGACTCATTGTGAGTGATTCATCATGTCATTAATGCATTATTAAATGCTTAATGACTCACATAATGAATCACCCACTTGTATTAATGAAACATGATGAATAATCTCATATTATTCATTATGTTTCATATATCAAGTGAGAAGCTATTTCATTATTATTATTATTATCATTATCATCTTCTCACTCTCTCTCTTCAAGTTCTCTCTCCTTCACCAAACCTAATCCTACCCTCATGAGTTGAGAACAAGGATTAGGAAAGACTAATTACTCCATAATCTATCTCTACATCACCTTAGCTACTCTATTTAGCAACTAGAGAAACTAAGTAACCTCAAGTTTAGAGGTTATAGCTTGGATTAGGGTTCTCGGGTGGATCGTCTATCACGTAAGAAAGCCGAAGAGGACGTGGAGATCCAAAGAGGCCGTAGATAACATTAAGACGAAGGACTAGAACCGTTTGGTATAATCTCTTAACATAGTAGTTTAGAACTCTATAGCTTTAGTTAAAACTTGTTTAGCAAACGATTCATACGGTTATTCGATGTTTAATCATAGAACAAGATTGTTATTCATATTTTCGCCTCCCCATAAGTATTGGGGTGTTGAACATCGACTTACAGTGGTATCAGAGCCTAGCTAAACTGTATTTAACACACTTGCAAATTTGTATGAATTTCGAACGGAAAAACAAACCGGAAAAACCCCGATATCATGTACTTTCTGTCGAATTTTAAATGAGGTCCAAAAATTTTTCAGGGACCTTCAGAATGACCTAAATGAATGTATTAGAACAGCCAAGAAAATTGGGCTCATGAATCGGCCATAGCGCCGCGGAACCGCGGCCGATCCCACCGATCCGCCGCGATTCCGCCGCGCTTTGGACGATTCATCATCCCAAGTTTCTTGTGTTGTTTCTCTGTGATATTTGGTGTTTTCTGGTAATTTTTATTTTTGCTCAGGTTTCAGATTTACAGAGAAGTATTGGAGCAAAATTGAATGTGTTTAATCGATCGAAATTATACGGTATTTGCTTGTTTGATTATATCTGTGAAATGTTTTATGTGTTCGTAAACCTCCCCTAACTGCTAGTATGTCGGTTGGCAGGGGGTTGCACATATCTGTGATATTATATATAACTGTTTGTGTATATAAACTGTATTGGACTGTTGTGGTGTTTGGCCGGGTTTTGTGATGGGTTTTTGTATTAATTCATTTGATGTAAATGTAATAAGTTGTAATATTATTTTGCGGGGCACATCCAGGTTGCGGTTGTAGCCACCGTTGTATTATTTCTTTTTACTGTTTTTGCTCCTAGGATAGACCCAAGGTGGGGTGCACAAACTACCGGGTATTTTGAAGTGTTGGGGAAGACCGCTTCACTTCTGGTACTTGGCGGGTAGTTTGTCGTACCCGTAGGGGTCTGGGGTGGGAAAATGGCTATTCATCACAACTGTGTAATCCGTCTTTCATTGCAGGCTTAAACGAAATGCGGATTGCTTGCAAATCCAATATTTTTTATCTGTGATCTGGAATGCCTATTATTGCGTCTGACGAATGTACAATATCTATATATGATAGCTATTTAGACGGCGCTTATGTTTTACACCCGCGCTAGCCCAGCCCCCGCTCTGTCGTTAGTTAAGTAACCTAACGGGTGATGACGGGACCCCGTGGCGAATGCGGATGGCATAAGAGGACGTTGTATTTTCGTTGTTATCTGTAATGATAGGTTAAAGATGGGACGCATTATTATTAATGCAAAGAAAATAAAACCTAAACTGAATCGTTGGAACAATTTCTAAAAACCACTCGGTTTTCTTGAAAAAGCAAATTTTAAATGCGGAGCTTAAACCACTCCTTTTAATAAAAGCTATCTTAGTTCCTTCGATCAAATCAAGTTCACTACGTTAACGGTTTTTTGCCAAAAACCAGCCGTAACCCTCCGTCGTTTCAAATAGACAGCACATCGTATTCATGCTATGCTTGTTGGCCTACGTCAAGGCATAGTGAATGGTAGCAGTGTGTGTGCCTATTTGTTGCATAGATAGATGCATTAGTTTAATACAGACGTACACCTTGTTGGCCTACGTCAAGGGCTTGTACGATGTATTTAAATTAATCAGGACAACGACGGGTAGAACTTGACTTGCGTCTTATGACATGTTGGCCTACGTCAAGGTCTATAAGAGCTTGGGGTAAAAATCACATCGGGAGTTTCAAACATAAAGGAAACTTGCAGATTTAGCTTACCTTCTGGAGTGTGGTGACTAGAGTGGCTTCCATCTAGGGCATCATGCAATGATAGTTGGATCCCGATCCCACTGATGAGTAGGATTACTCCCGGGAATTTCTCTCACTTAACAATCAATGCTATAAACCAAGTAGGTGCCTAGAAAGGTGTTAGAGGGGCTACGCCTCCAGGGAAAAGAGGTTCTTTAATTAAGGAACTTTGCGAAAGCGTTGGAAAACCTCCCTCGAAGAACCAACACCAGCCTGGCTGAAAGGTTAAGCAAGAATTGTAACGTGTGATTAAATCCTGACTAGTTCTTCTTTTAGATTTTGAAGAAGGATTTGAGGAAACAGTGGGAGCCATCCTGTTTAGATAAAATAATAACCAATCTAAACTTGCAAGAGCATATGCTGAGTGTTTTCTTTTCTCTCTCTCCGGCAGCTACCATGACTGGACTAAAACTATTACTTGAAAAGAATATACTGACCGGGCAGAACTATAAAGATTGGCTAAGGAACGTCAATATTGCGCTGACTTATGACAAAGTTGCATATGTTACCACCGCTGTTCCTCCCCTTATTCTAGGACCAGATTCCTCAGTTGCGGACAAGGAAGTCGTAAAACCTGGGATCTAGACTGTGAGCGAGCTAAGTGTATCGTGCTGGCGTCCATGAATAATGAACTCCAGAAACAGCACGAGAGTATGGATATTGTATCCATATTCCTCCATTGCAAGGAATTGTATGGTGAACACTCCCGTATCGCGAGGTACGAAACCTCAAGGATACTCTTCCAGATGAGGTTAGCTCCAGGATCGCCTGTTGGAGAGCACGTCCTCAAAATGATCACCCTCATTGAGGAACTCGCAAACCTGGGATGCGTGCTAGAGAATGATTTGTATATCGACTTGATTTTGCAGTCCCTTCCCCACACCTTCTCTCACTTCGTGCTGAACTTCAACATGCACGAAATGGAAGCGGATCTTCCAAAGCTCCTCAATATGTTGAGGGTAGCAGAAACCTTCTTGAAAAAGGAGAAGACCCCCGTTCTGTATGTTGGCCAATCATCTTCTTCTAAATCTAAAGCGAAAGCTAAAGGGAAGAAGAAGATGAAAGCCACCAAACTGAAGGGTGGGGTCAAGAAGGTGCAGGGAACGAACAAGGCAGGAAGGGTGAAGGCAGAAAAGAACGAGTGCTTCTATTGTCACAAGCAAGGGCACTGGAAGAAGGACTGTATGGCCTTTAAAGCCAAGGACATGAAGCAAGCTGTTGCTTCTGCTTCAGGTGTGTTCGTAATCGAAAATTGTCTTTCAGTAAACTCTACTTCATGGGTACTTGATACCGGTTCTGGTTCTCACATCTGTAATTCTTTGCAGGATCTGAGAAATAGTAGAGTACTGGGGGCAGGTGATATGACTCTCCGGATGGGCAATGGAATGCATGTAGATGCAGTTGCAATAGGGGAATATCACCTAGGGTTGAATAGTGGACACATTTTGGTATTGTACAGCTGTTTTTGTATTCTCAGTATGTTGTGTAATATTATATCAGTATCTTTGTTGTCTAATAAAGGATATAATTTTGGGCTTGAAAGAAATGTCATGATCATTCTCCTAAATCAAGAACTGATTGGGTTTGGCACACTGGAAAACGGCATATACATACTTAATCAACCTCAAATTTTCAATATTCAAAACACGCGTAAAAGAAAGGCTCAAGATTCGAATCAAGCCTTCCTATGGCATTGTAGACTTGGTCATATAAATGAAACAAGGTTGGCTAAGTTACATAAAGATGGATATCTAGATTCGTTTGAATATTTATCATATGCAACTTGTCAATCATGTATCAAAGGAAAAATGACCAAATCTCCGTTCACCGGACACGGAGAAAGAGCCACTGAACTCTTGGGACTAGTACACAGTGATGTATGTGGTCCGATGTCTATACATGCACGAAGTGGTCACTCCTACTTCATCACTTTTACTGATGGCTTCTCTAGGTATGGACATGTGTTCTTAATGAAGCATAAATCCGAGACTTTTGAGAAGTTTAAGGAGTATAAAAATGAAGTAGAGAAACAAACTGGTAAAAGCATCAAGACACTTCGATATGATCGAGGTGGAGAATACTTAAGTACCAGTTTCCTTGAACACTTAAAAGCGAATGGAATTCTCTTTCAGCTTACTCCACCTTATACACCTCAGCATAATGGTGTATCAGAAAGAAGGAATCGCACGCTATTAGATATGGTGTGTTCAATGATGAGTAGTGCTGAGTTGCCACTTTCCTTCTGGGGATTTGCTCTAGAATCAGCCGCATACCTATTGAATAGAGTTCCAACTAAGTCTGTACCTACCACTCCATATGAAATGTGGTGTGGGAAGAGACCATATCTCAAGTATATCAAGATATGGGGGTGTCCGGTATATGTTAAAAAGCATAATCCGGACAAGCTCGAAGCACGATCGGTTTTATGCAAGTTTGTAGGATACCCAAGCATTCAAGGGGGTACATGGTCTACCACACTGAAGAACAAAAGGTGTTTGTCGCTCGTCACATTGTCTTCCTAGAAAGCGAATTTCTTGCAAAAGAAATTAGTGGGAGCGCGGTAGAACTGGAAGAAATTCCAGAACCTCAAACTGCAACCGAAGACTTAGAAGAATCTCAGATTTCAATAGAACATGACGAACCAACGCCACTCCGCAGATCTAGTAGGCTTTCTCATCCTCCTGAAAGATACTATGGTTTTCTTCTTGATGGGGATCGAGAGGATTGCATCATCGATGATGATGAGCCTACTAGTTTTCAGCAGGCTATCACGAGTAGCGACTCAGTAAAGTGGCTGGATGCAATGAGATCCGAAATGGAATCCATGTACACCAATAAAGTATGGACTTTAGAAGTTGCTCCTCCTGGGGTAAAACCAGTTGGGTGCAAATGGATCTTCAAAAAGAAGATTGGTACATTTGGACAAGTGGAAACCTACAAAGCTAGACTAGTAGCAAAAGGTTTTCGTCAAAGACCAGGATTGGACTATGATGAAACTTTTTCACCAGTAGCTATGCTTAAATCCATTCGGATAATGCTTGCCATTGCTGCCTTCCATGTCTATGAAATCTGGCAAATGGATGTAAAAACAACTTTTCTAAATGGACATCTAGAAGAGAGTGTTTACATGGATCAACCGGAAGGTTTCTTAGACAGTGGGAGCAGCGGAAGAGTGTGCAAATTGCTTAAATCCATTTATGGGTTAAAGCAAGCATCGCGGAGTTGGAACATCTGCTTTGATGAAACAATCAAGGAATTTGACTTTATCAAAAATATAGATGAACCATGTATTTATAGGAAGATTGTAGAAGGAGCAGTAGTCTTCCTCGTTTTGTACGTCGACAACATACTACTGATAGGGAATGATATCCCTATACTACAATCAGTAAAGCTCTTCTTGTCACAGAAATTCTCCATGAAAGACTTGGGAGATGCATCATACATTCTGGGCATTAAGATCTATCGAGATAGATCTAATAGAATATTGGGACTTTCACAGTCCAGGTATATAGACACTATACTAAAGAGATTTAGTATGGAAGATTCCAAGCGCTGCAATATGCCCGCTTGTCACGGAATCACCCTCTCCAAGGAGATGTCTCCAAAGACTGATGAAGAGAGGGCTCGCATGGGCATTATACCCTACACTTCGGCGATAGGATCAATAATGTATGCGATGTTATGTACCAGACCGGATGTAGCTTACACACTTAGTGTGGTAAGCAGGTATCAGTCTGACCCAGGTGAGAAACATTGGAGAGCGGTGAAGAACATTCTCAAGTACCTAAGAAGGACTAAGGAGATGCTCTTGATTTACGGTAATGGGGACCTCCAGGTAGAGGCTTTTACCGACTCCGACTTCCAAAGTGACAAGGATGATTCTAAATCCATTTCGGGTTTTGTGTTCACCCTCAATGGAGGGGCGGTATGTTTGAAGAGTTCGAAACAAGATACCGTCGCAGACTCAACTATGGAGGCTGAGTATATAGCTGCTAGTGAAGACGCAAAAGAGGCTATCTGGATGAGGAAGTTCATTCGTGAACTTCAGGTGGTTCCGTCCATTGCCAATCTAATACCTTTGTATTGCGATAACAATGGCGCTGTAGCTTTAGCGAAGGAACCAAGGTCCCATCAGAAATCCAGGCATATCTTAAGGCGGTTTCACCTGATCAGGGAGATCGTGGATCGTCGGGAGATCGAGATACGGAGAGTGGACACAAAGGACAACACGGCAGATCCATTCATCGAGGCCATTCCTCAAGTACAGTTCGAGAGGCTATTTGAGATGTTGGGCATGCGGTACGCAAGAAACTGGATCTGGTAGAGATAGTGGGTACTCATTGCGCCAATTATAGGCCTTAGTGCAAGTGGGAGATTGTTGGATATATATGCCCTAGAGGCCTACATTGTATAGGATGCTTGGGATATGTATGTACATGACAGTCTTGCTTGATATGATAGTACGCTATTTGGTTTGACTTTGTCTTAACGTATGATATTTTTTACTTGGTATTCATATATATATGTTGATAAAGCCCATAGGGTGTTTTGTCTGACTACTGGCGTTGTGATGGCAGTCATACTAGTGGGAGCTGGATAGTCAATAGGCACACCCTTCGATGTCCCTGGTCGCAGGAGTATCGAGATTGGGCATCGATACTCCGGAGTAGACTAGTGTATACATATCTAGACCCTGACGAGGGGCAATGGATTGGTCCTGCAACCATTGGTGGTGTTCACCGAAGATTGTATACAGATGCTCACTGGGTGTGAGTACATCGGGCAGGACTCGGCGAGAACTGACTGGATGGTATTATACCTAACGTCAGATAGCAGTTCTCAGGTGACATGTGTGCAGATAGTCCGTTGACTTAAGGTTATCATTTGTCTCGTGTGAGTTCCCACTGTACTTTGATTATTACCCTACCACGGCTCAAAGGAGTCATGCAAACAGGTTTTAGTTGGGTACAGTCCCGAGCCACATGGAGGCAGTGAGCGACTGTTAGGGATTCGTCTCTCCCGGTATAGGGAGTTGATATCGCACTGTGGTCGGTTGGTCATTACCATAAGTCCCAGGCCAGGGCTGATTGAGAATTACTGATGGAATGATCAGTAGATTCTCGGGTGATCTTGAACCATACCGACACGACTTGTACGGTTATTAGGGGTCTGACGTCCACCACCTCCCTAGACCATACATGCGATACTCTTAGACGAACAGATCGGACTGCACGGATATTGTCACAGACAGGCTCAGTAGGATTTCAGATGGGTTACCTCATCAGCTTTCTTATCGACAACTACCTGGGGACCGTTACGTACAGCTAGTGCCGCTTGCGGTCTGTGGTTAAACCCACTGCCAGCGTAGTAGTTGAGTATTTAGAGTCCCACATAGAGATTTCCCAAACCCAGGCGAAAAGATATAGAGGTCGTATGGTTTTACGACAAAGGTTCGGACGCATACGTGTTAGAACGCACGTACGGCATTCGGACAGTTTTTACTAGCCGGCTTTGGTTTAAGCCAGATTCTAGTATCAGGTTATTGGATTTATACAGTCTAAAGTTTTTCCGTGTTTTCACGGATGAGAGGGGCATTCTCGTAATTTTCCGAGAAGCTTCTAGAAGGATGTGACATGGAGGGAGAGGTGGCATTTTCATTTAATAATTTAGTGACTCATTGTGAGTGATTCATCATGTCATTAATGCATTATTAAATGCTTAATGACTCACATAATGAATCACCCACTTGCATTAATGAAACATGATGAATAATCTCATATTATTCATTTCTTTTTATTCATTATGTTTCATATATCAAGTGAGAAGCTATTTCATTATTATTATTATTATCATTATCATTTTCTCAATCTCTCTCTTCAAGTTCTCTCTCCTTCACCAAACCTAATCCTACCCTCATGAGTTGAGAACAAGGATTATGAAAGACTAATTACTCCATAACCTATCTCTACATCACCTTAGCTACTCTATTTAGCAACTAGAGAAACTAAGTAACCTCAAGTTTAGAGGTTATAGCTTGGATTAGGGTTCTCGGGTGGATCGTCTATCACGGAAGAAAGCCGAAGAGGACGTGGAGATCCAAAGAGGCCGTAGATAACATTAAGACGAAGGACTAGAACCGTTTGGTATAATCTCTTAACATAGTAGTTTAGAACTCTATAGCTTTTGTTAAAACTTGTTTAGCAAACGATTCATACGGTTATTCGATGTTTAATCATAGAACAAGATTGTTATTCATATTTCCGCCTCCCCATAAGTATTGGGGTGTTGAACATCGACTTACAGAATAAGCGTAATAGGTGTACTGTCCTAATCTAAGGAGCACTCACAACCTGAGAGAAGGTATAAGGAAAAGTCAACTGAATAGTCCAATTCATTTTCTCCAGAACCAGAAACTATCCTCGAATCTGGAACAAGTTCCTTCGAGTTCGTATATAATCATACGATGGTTTTATCCAATGGAAGTGGATGTTCGTAGTAATACGGGGTGTTCTGGAGAAAAGGGTAAAAGTAGGAGTGGCAATAAGGAATGCAACTCTAACAATCCAAAAGCCAGTGTTTTAAGAAGGTTCGGTTAATCTTGGTCACTGAGTCATAGTCAAGGGTCGGGCTATGTTCGCTGCCAAAGAGAGAGAGAGAGAAAAGAAACACTCTGCATGCACTCTAACCTAGATCAGAATGGTTATCAATTTATCTAATCAGGAAACCTCCCACTGTATCTTCAAATTCTCCTCCAAACCTGAAAGAAGAATTAGTCGGGATCATCCGAGGAGTAAACCAACTCATCAGTGGGAATCGGGATCCAACTATCATTGCATGATAACCTGATGGAATCCACTCAAGTCATCACACTCCAGAAGGTATGCGCATGCTTGGCAAGTTTCAGTTTCTTTAGAAACTCCCGATGTGTGTTTTTACGCCTAGGACCCAAGTGACCTTGACACAGTCAACAAATCAAAGAGTCCTAGTCAAGTTCAACCCATCATTATCCTGGATTGCATTAAACCCACCCGTACGAGCCCTTGACACAGTCAACAAGGCCGCACGACTGTCCTAACCAATCGCATTAATATGCCACAAACAAACACTACTTAGCTACCGCACACTACGCCTTGACATAGTCAACAAACGCAGCACGAATACTAAGTAATACTTGTAAGAAATGACGGAGGGCTACGATTGGTTTTTGGCGAAAAACCTTTAACGTAATGAATTTGATATTGTTGAAGGAATTGCATAACTTTTTATAAAAATATAGTGGCGAAAACCTTTGCTAAATAGGTCACTCCCGGTGAAGGGATCTCGGCTCTTTCCCCATAGAATGAGGTGCAGGATATTCCAACTGAATACCACGATGCAAAGCAAAAAGTAATTGGCTATAGTGAAGTTATTACCCTGACGCAAACAACTGTCCAAGGGGTCACTCCCGGTGAAGGGATCTCGGCCCTTGCCTCGTCGACTGAGGTGCTGGATATTCATAACCGAATACCACTGTGCAAAACAAAAGTGAACGTCCTTGCAATAACAGCTTTTTGAAAAATGTTCCAACAACATCAGAATAGGTTTGTTTAGCTTGCATTGATCCAAATCAATGCAGTCCCATCAATTAATCATACTACAAAAGAACGAAAATACGATGTACGTATATGCCATCCGCATTCGCCACTGGGTCCCGTCATCACCCGTTGGTTACTTAACTAACGACATAGCAGGGACTGGACTAGCGCGGGTGTGAAACATATACAACATCTACTAGTATATACATCAATATATAATATTCGCTCATGGCATGATAAAATGCAACATCACAGAGAGTAATAAGTATCACAGAACAATACAGATAATCTGGGATCCCCGGGTTTCATAGAGCCGCTACTGAAACCCGACGTTCCCCTGGTCGTGTGGATAGCCTGTGCAATGAAATCCTAGACCCCTATGGGCGTGGCAAGTTACCTGCCAAAATTTGAAGCGAGGCAGCCCCCTTCAACAAATTGAATGGACCACCCAGCACTTCACGGAATCCGGTAACTTGAGCACCCCTCCTTGGGTCAACCTGTACCCCCTAAGAGTGCGGCGAATAGCCCGCCAATTCTAGAGTGAAGCCCCCTCCGTCTCAAAGCCATGAGATGCGGGCTCGTTGCCCTCTAGAACCCGGCTATTTGTGCACCCCACCGCGGGGTAATCCTAGTACAAAAAGTAAAAATATATACAACGGATACATCGACCTCAGCCCGGTCGTGCCCCAAAAGAATAATATACAAACAGGTAGTGACGGCAGTCCACATGTCGGACGCTCGCCCCGCAATATCAAATGTACAAATATAACTAAACTGTACTACCATTGCATCCAAGCTATCTACCACGACAAAGCCGCAACATCACAGCACAACACAGAACATCAACGTGAATACCACGTTCGTAAATCCGTCTAAAAGGGCTATAGCAATTAGACAAGATTTACCGATCAAATGACATTCACGGTCGCAGATATAAAGTAAATACTGTGAACCAACATATTTAAATTTTCGATCGACAAAATTTCCCGAAGTGGGCCCCAAGCATAATACCCAGTACTCAAACAAATCTGGGTCCAAACAAAAATTACCAGAAACCCCAATTCCAACTCAGAGACCACTGTATGAAAAATGGTGCAGTGATGCTACAGTTCGGCGGCGGAACCGCGGCCAAAACTAGAGTAAGGCCGCAGTTCCGTAGTGCAACAGCAAGCTCACTTCACGAAATTTCACCAGCGGTCTTAGAAAAGCCTGCATGATTTTCTGACGTACTAAAAAAAATTTTTAGACGACAAAAAAATTTCGACAGAAACTGCACAAATTGGAATCGTGGTTTTGGAAATTTCGTTCGATCGAAGTTCTAAACACGTTAGAGCAAGCTAGTAAAGGTTAATGGCGTGGCTCTGATACCATGTAAGTCTACGGTAGCGCCCCGGCTGTCTATCCGAGGCCAAAATGCGGAAACGAAAACTTTTCTTAAACTAGAAACCGGCGCTATCATATGCTTAAAACCCGGATCGAACCATTAACCTACAACTAGCAACTAGAGAAAGGGTTGGAAAGCTATACCGATCGATCCGTGTCTTTCGGTCTTTGGCCACCATCCCAAGCTCTTCGCGGCATCTCCGGTCTCGATCTCCTCGTCGGAAAGGGCACCACATCTTCGAGTCTTTTTACGGGCTCCCACTTCATCCGAAGCAACTCGGGCACGAAGTGTGCTAGCCGACGTGTCCAAGGTGTTGTAGAGAATGTTTATGATCACTTTGTCTCTTGCATCCATTGTATGGATGGAGGTTAGAGATGATGCCATTGGTGGACGATGTAAGCTAGAGGAAGAAGAAGAAGAAGAGGCTCTCTTTTCTTTTCTTTTCTTGTGTTGAATTGATAATGAGAGCAAGAATGGGAAAATACAAGAACTAACCCAAAAGGATATGGCTGCCTTTCTTCTCTCCATCCATCAATTTAACACACAAATCAATCAATTAAGTGACATTAGTGCTAAAAAAGAGACGATGAGTCACATAATTGATTGTGCCTCTTCATGATGACTTCCACTCACATTTCCCACTTGTAAACATTAACCCAAATGTTTACAACAAAAAGATATGGCAACATCTAAAGTAAACTCGTGACGGATCACAAGGATACCCCTCACCTGTATATACATACCTGCATCCGCATTCTGACTAAATGCGAATGCGATGAGACTAAAGTAATCCAACAAATCTAATACTAGGATCCGGCTTAAACCAAAGCCCACTAGTATGATCCGTCCGATCATGATCCGTGCACTACTGCACGTATATGATCGGACCCTGCTATATATCATACGACCTCTACAACGTTTCGCCCGAAACTTGAAAACTGTCTGTGGAAGACTCTGAAGACTCGTCAATACTTTGGCTATGGATTTAACCACTAGCACGTCAGAGGTGCTAGCTGTAAGTAACGGGCTACCAGGTATTCACCAAAAGGGAGGTCGATGAGCGAACTCATCCTGACACCCTACTGAGCCTGTCAGCGACAATATTCGTACTGTCCGGTTCATTCGTCTATGTGCATCGTATGGCGGGCCTAGGGGGTTGGTAAAAGTCAGACCCCCAAAAGCGGTACAAGTCGTGTCGGAGTGTAGCCCAGAACACCCTGAGATACTTCTGGAATACCTACCAGTAAATCTCCTGCCTTGGACAAGGACTTCGTGTAATGGCTCTCCTAGACACAGCGCGATCTCACCCTCAATACCGGGAGAGACGAAACCCCTGCCGATCCGCTCACTGCCTCCATGTGGCTCGGGACTGTACCCAACTAAAATCTGTTTGCACGACTCCTTTGAGCCGTAGTAGGGTAGTAATCAAAGCATAGTAGAAACTCACACGAGACAAATGATGATTTCAGGTCGATGAACTAACCTGTACACATGTCACCAGGGAACTGCTATCTGACGTCAAGTATAATACCAACTAGCAAGTTCCCGACGAGTCCTGTCCGGTGTACTCATAACCAATGAGCACCTGTATACATCTTAGGTGATCCAACTGACACCCGTGGCTTGTGAGACCGGCCACCACCCCTCGTCGGTGTCTCGACTGTATACACTAGTCTACTAATGGAGTATCGATGCCCAGTCTCGAAACTCCCACGATTAGGGACTTTTTAAGGATGTGCTTATAGACCCCAGCTCCCACGTATATGATCGCCATCATACTGCTAGTAGTCAAGCAAGAATCCTAAGGGCTCTATCAATGTGTAATAGCGACCTGTAAGGTCACCTAAAGCAGTACACGATGATAAAGATAAACCAGATAGCTTACTATCATCTTGAGTAAGACTGTCCTACCGGTATAGGTCCTCCCTCAATCATTGCAATCACGTGCCTGTGATCCAATAATTGACTCTGAGGGCGCTATATCCAATAATTTGATCCATCTAGATATGTTGGACTTTGACGTTCTCCTGGGAATGGACTGATTAGCAACGTGCTATGCGTCTGTGGACTACCGCGAGAAGACAGTCCGGTTTTGTTTTTCCGGCGAGTCAATTTTTGTTGTGCACGGGGACCGTGGTGCCGCCCCTCACAGTTTGTTTTTAGCCTTTTGCACTAGTCGACTTTCGAGGAGAGAATGTAGGAGATTCTTAGCTTCCATTCATGATACTGGAGCCACAGTAGATTCGTTGGACCGGATTCCTATCGTACGAGAGTTTCCCGACGTTGTTTCCGATAGCCCGAGTTTAGGGAGCTTAAGGATCGGCTGCAAGAGTTGCTTGTTAGGGGACTTGTAAGTCCAAGTGTTTCGCCTTGGGGATCTCCTGTTCTGTTCGTCAAGAAGAAGGACGGCAGTTTGAGGTTGTGTATTGATTTTCGTTAATTAAACCGAGTTACGGTGTGAAATAGGCATCCTTTACCTCGCATTGACGATTTTTTTGATTAGCTATAGGGTGCGAGACATTTTTCTAAGTTTTATTTGTGATTAGGTCATTATCAGTTGCGGGTTCGGAATGATGACATTGTGAAGACTGCTCTTAGTACGCGCTGCGGGCATTATGAATTTTTGGTGGTGTCGTTTGGACCACCAATGCCCCAGCAGCGTTCATGGATGTGATGAACCAGATTTTTTAGGCCGTTCCTCGACCAGTTTATTATCATGTTATTGATGACATACTGGTTTATTTCAAAGAGTTGAGAGTTACATGAACAACACTTGAGGATGGCTTTGCAGACATTGAGATAGCACCAGCTGTTTGCTAAATTCTCGAAGTGTTCCTTTTGGCTTGATAGTGTGGACTTCCTAGGTCATGTGGTTATGGGAGACGGTATTCGTATGGACCCGAAGAAGATCGAGGCCGTACAGCTTTGGCCCAGACCTGTATCAGTGAGAGAGGTCCGCAGGTTTTTGGGCTTAGCCGGTTTTTACCACCGTTTCGTGCAGGACTTCTTGTATATCGCTGCACCGCAGACCGGACTGACCAGGAAGGGGGTTCCTTTTCTTTAGACTGAGGCATGCGAGCTGAGTTTTCAGCAGTTGAAGACTCGGTTGACGACTGCACCAGTTCTATCTTGCCTTCTGGATCGGGCGATTTTGTCGTTTACTGTGATATTTCGTGAGTGGGGCTCGATAGTGTTTTGATGCAGCATGATAGAGTTATCACTTTGCTTCCCGACAGTTGAAGAAGCACGAGCAGAATTATCCCACTCATGATCTTAAGATGGCCGCGGTTGTCTTGCGCTGAAGTTTTGGAGACACTACTTGTACGGAGAGTCGTGTCTGATGTTCACGGACCACCAGAGCTTTAAGTACAGCTCCCTGCAGCGGGATCTGATTTTGAGACAGCGCCGTTGGGTGGAGCTTGTGAAAGATTATGATTGTGAGATCGTTTATCACCCGGGCAAGGCGAATGTGGTAGCTGATGCTTTGAGTCGTAGGCCCGGGGTTAGCTTGTCCCAGTTGAGCGGAGTTCAGAGACAGTCTTCTGCAGATTTACAACTCTTTTGCGACAGCTGAGTACAGCTTAAGTTCACCTCCACTGAGGGACAGCTGTAACATTTCAGAAAAATAAAATATTATTTTTGGGAATTTATATAATTAAATAATAAATATTATGAATATTTTAATAATGCTATATATTTATATACCGATAAATTGGGAAATATTTGGAAAATTATAGGAATTACGGAAATGAGGGTGTTTTATATGATTTAAGAAAATTTCAAATTCTTTATGATTAATTATATTCCATTTTAATGCTAATCGCGATTAAATATCACTAATCGTGCATTAATCTTGTTTTATGCATGAGACATGCACCAAGTCATTTTTCACATTTGCTACATTTTTCTACCATGGCTTTTCTTTTTCCTCATGCATGGTTTGTTTTTAAAAATGAAAAGGAAAATAAAGAAAAGAAAAGAGTAAAGAATTAGACATAGGCATGAGAGAGAGAGAGGGTGAGGGGTCTTCTTTAACCAAAGATATTTTCCTCATATCATTATCTTCATCATTTCTATCCCTTCTCCTCTCCCATGGCAGCCCACTCCCTGCACCTCCTCCACCTCCTCACAACACCATCAACCCCACCTCAAAACATCACATCCTCTTCACAAAAAATGTGCACAAGCTCACTACAAGCATGGGAGATCAAGAAAAATTGAATTTTGGAGCTCGAGGGGATTCTAGGGTTTGCTAAGGAGGTATTTCTTTCACATTAAGTGTCACGACCCGAAATTTAGCTCGTGACCGGCACTTAAATCACACAACGTCTAAAGGCGTAATGGAATTTAAGTAAGCCGAAACCCAGAAATCTAAACCTTTTTTAAGAAAATAAAAGAGGTGAAGTTTTGAAATAAAGGGATAAGGAAATCAAGTTTTCTTAATGCATCGAAAAGGGACATTAAAATGCAAGTGAAAATTTCTAGTTTGAAAACATGTTTCGTCTTTTAAAATTTTGGGCAGCACCTCTTTTGTAATTTTGATCCAAAGCCACAAATACCTAATGATAATAAAGGCATCCCCAAGCGGGAGCTAGCTCTTCGCCAAACGATGGATCACAACCATGCAAGACAGTATATATAAGTATACGACGCCCAACGACGAAGATCAACACCAAAAAAATAAAGAATAAAGCAAGATATCAACCCAAAAGGTGAACATAAAACCCATCGCTCAAGTCTCTTAACTACAAGTCTCACTAAGTCTCATTTCTTATACAAATACTAGTTTAACTGATATAGTTAACTAGATAAAATATGAAATATAAATACAAGAGTGGGTATAATACAAATGTCCCACCTACCAAAGCAATCACCCGAAAGCAACTGTGTGCCAGCGATGCCGCTACTAATCCATGCGGTCAACCTGCAAGAACTGTGGCACAATGGGGTGAGTTGCCAACTCGTGAGTAGAAAAACATCAACAAGTAGAAATCGAATAAACAACGACTCCTAGATCAACTATATCATGAAGGTAAAATATGATATCAAGGGTGACCGTATCTATATATATGTGCCAACAATGTAATCAACACCTATGTATGCGGATATCATCCAACCATATGATCAAAGTCTGTATGCATGCGGATCTCGTCCACGTTTTATCATCAATGTATGTATTCAAGTGGATCTCATCTAACCATATGATCAATGTATGTATGCATGTGGATCTAGTCCAACCATATGATCAATGTATGTATGCAAGTGGATCTCGTCCAACCATATGATCAATATATGTATGCAAGTGGATCTCGTCTACGTGTCAACCAATGACACAACAACATCATGCATGTAAATATCATAAAAGCATATGCATGAAAATATAAGGATATAAATCAACGTGTGTCCCTCGCGACACATCAAACTCATGGAACCTGAGTGTCCAGCATTGACACTCGAAACATCATGAAACCATTGTCCAGCATCGACACGTAAATCCTCATATCTCAGGCTCCGTCAGTCCGGATCAGCCCTCGGGCTCCGTCTGCGGGATTGGCCCACGGGCTCCAGCAGAATGGGTCGGCCCATATCCATCTCTCGATTCCGGTCGGTATCCTCCGGATAACCGCTAGGTCCAACCAATCACCGGTAGGTAGTAGTCCCTCTGCCAGTCTCATCGTCATCCCCACGATCTTCTCGTCCCGGTGTACCGTACCGGGTCCACCATGAACCCGCAAACGGATAATCCAACTCCTCGAATCGGGTTTCACATATCACACGTCTCAGAACCGAGAAAACGCATGGTGGACGCACTGAAATATCATATCAAGAGAAACCGGGTTTTTAAAACAATACATACTTTCTTTTAAAATGACGCGGTTCTCAAATCCAGAAATCTTATGAAAACAACATATCTCAATGCGTATAAGCGTAAAGCATGATGCATGCGACATATAACAAAAATGTAAGCATATCCGTATATCATGCAACATGGAACAATAATATGCACATATCGAGAGAAAACCACTCTTTTAAATGAATCCAGTTTTAAAAATATATCATGTGGTTCCCAAATCTCCAAAATTGAATGCAATATCGTATAGAGGTGCATATGTGTATGTACGCAAGTATGGACGTACAAATGTGTATGTCCGTAAGTATGGGTGTACAATATGTATGTACGCAAGTATGGACATACAAATGTGTATGTCCGCAAGTATGGGTGTACAATATGTAGCTATAGCAAGTATATCATGCAAGGAGTCATATCCTGATGCAGCAGTTCTACTGTGTAGTGACATGGCAATTATCGATGATGAAGTGTGTGAGCCGGCAAATCTGTGTACGTGTAACATACGCATCATCAATAATGGTGTAAGTGTACTAGCACAGGTATATGCGATGCAATGAGAATAACATGAATGCAGCATAAGGTATCATATGCAAATGCTGACTGGTATACGTATCTATCATGACCGAGTCGGTGAATCTAACCATCGGCATCTAGCCTTACGACATCATGTACGGTATAATCTATCGTACGACATCCTCTAGTCAAGGGTATGAATCAATCATCATGTCAAACTCATCACGTATGGAAAATCATCGTACGGCGGCATTAAACCAATAGGGATCCTATCGCCAATATGATAGTGAGGGTACGGCCTAATGTCATGAATGGCCTATCATTCATGATTCACAACATGTATACACATGTATATCCATATACCTATGTCTTAAGTCACATCCATAACCATCTCATATCAGGGGACCGACAAGGTATCAATCCTCTCAATCGACTCACATCCGTATACCAACATATCATCATATCATACGCCAAATCGTATTCTCTTTTCATCGCATCATATCTCACATAAGGTCAATTTACAACTACATTCTACCTTTACTATAAGCATACGTATCTAATCTAACATACACACCTGAACTATACAATCAGTTTCTAAAAGAAGCGAATCATAGTTTTGAAAGTAGGGCTACAGTGTTTTTAAGGAAAAGATATCATTTGAAAATCCGTAACGTCCCTCAAGGTATCAGTTTAAAAGATACATATGATTCTTCAGTTTGGAAATAGGTATGGTTCGGATGACACATTTACGTCGGCTATCTAGTCTTATAGTATCCTAAACGGCAATATCATCAAACATCATCCTCGAATCCTGGGATCACATATTAGTCGTATTATATCACTTCTAACTATCCTTTAGTTTCTAATATGGTTTCACTAACTATCTTTTAACTCTATCTATAGTTTTCTATTAACGGTTCCCTTAACCATATTCTATATATAAATCAGTTTCCATCAAAGTTTGCGAGGGTGCTATATGCCATCCACCCGACTTCCCCCGTAGATATAGATCTACTCATCTTGATCCTTACTTGTCGAAGTCGATGACGCCATGCTCCGTCATCTCGAAATCTACGCGAAGGTAGATACAATAATACACAATCGCAATCGCTATTAAAATCGAATCCGGAAAACCAAAACGGCACACGGATCGCCTATAGGTTAGAACCTATAGCTTACACATGCAAAACCAACCAATCATCCCTCGTTGTTGATGTACAAATATCCAACAACCAAATAAAAATCCAAACATCAAAACCAAACACTAAAAATACGGAAAACATAACCAAAAACCACACCAAAGTACTCCCAGATTTTGACTCAGGTGAAATTGGGATGAACAAATAATACTTGGGTAATGTATATAGAGTATTTGACCTACAGAAGCAAGCTGGACCCAAAATTTCCCCATGTGGCCGGCCACAAGGCCTTAAAATCCGGCCTCCTCGGCCCCCAATGCTCAGATGGGGTTCGTAAGGTCAGGGTGGTCTCCCAGTACCCTAATTTGGTCCCTGATATTGTTTGGTAAGCTCAGAAATTCCCCGGGTTGCTCCAGATTCACTGTAGGCACACCAAATGCAACAAAACCGACATGGACACAAATCTTAGTTTGTATTCTCTATTCTAGGTTCACCAATTGATCTCTAGGGTCTTGTACACCCTCGCTACTGATCACAAGTCACCTAAACCCTCTCTAGAATTTTCTAACTTCACAAATCACCACTAAACCAATTCTAAACTAAAACTAGAATATAAAGAAACTTGAAACAAACTAAATGGTAGAAATTATACCTCATTAATACCACTAAGCAAAACCCTAGAAGTCCCAAGTATTCAAAATCTAACTTTTCTTGGTCCAATGTGATGAGGGTGAGGAGGTGACCATTTTTTGTGAAAGGGGTATAGGGTTTGGAGGAGTATTTTGAGATGGGTCATGAGGGTAGATGATGGACCTTGAAGATGAAGGAGATGAAAAAAATGGCGGGGGAAAAGAATAGGGCAGCACTCTCCCCCTCTCTCTCTCTTTCTCACTCTCATTCTCTCTCCTAGCATGGCCTCAACATCATTATGTCCCCCCCCTCTCTCTCCTCAAGTCATCATGACACCTTTTCCCTTTTCTTTTCTTTTAAAAACCAAACCATATAATCCCTAAAACAAACCAATAAAACAACATGTAACCAAAATGCAACATTATTTGATGCACTAGCCATGGAAAACTATAGAAATACGGATTTGGCCTAATCGCGATTAGCAGTGCACTAATCGGTTCTTATCCAAACTGCATATAATAAATTTTAAAAATGCCAAATCCGATAAATATATTTTGAAATGAATAAATCATTTTAATTTCTAATTATTTCACAATTATTGGTATATATTTATACCTTTTTTCGAAAACCCCAATTTCGCAATTCAGGCAGTTTTCGGGAAATATATTATTTTATTATTAAATTCCAAAAATAATATTTTATATTTTCTGAAATGTTACATTAAGTGTAATATTTGATTTCCTTTAGCCTCTAGATTAGTTTAGAAGTGTTTCGGTGAGGTTTAGTGATGTCGGAAAATTCCAAGTTGAGGTTTAGGGTGGTATTATGAATTGTGATTGTGTATTGAGGGTAATTGGTGATTATAAACCCCCCTTAAATATTAAAAATCCTGATCAAATCAGTGACTAACCCTAAAACTTGAAATTTAAACTTTCCGTGTCGGTTTTGTGATATTTTGGGGGTCTACAAGGAATCTGGATCAACCCGGGAATTTTATAAAATATTTAGAAATATACATTAACCTAGTTAGACCAATAGGAGACCACCACGAGAAGATGAGGCCCAAATTCCAAGGTGGGGCCGGCCCCGGCGGTTACTGTAGCCACTTTGGTCGGTTCTTGTAGCAGTTTTGGTGCTGGGGTTTTGGCTGTAGCTCACATACCTTATAACATAGCTACTGTATTTTTCTTTTTGTCCCAGATTATCTGAGCCAAAATCTGGGAGCATATTGGGATGGTTTTTGGTTATGTTTTCCGTATTTTGGAATTCTTGGTTTTGATATTAGTTATGAGATTTGGTCGTTTGATATTTGTATGTCAACGACGAGTGTTTTTTGGTTGTTTTTACATGTGTAGGATATATGTTCTAACCTATGAGCACCTCGCGTGTCGTGTCGGTTTTTGAGTCGGATTTTGATGCGATACGATGTACTTTGTGATATGTAGGTACTTCGCGTGGACTTCAGGATGACAAGGTAAAACGAGCGTCATCGACTCTGGAAAGCAACGATCAAGGTGAGTAGATATATATCTACGGGGAAGTCGGGTGGATGGCGTATAGCACCCCCGCAAGTTCGTAGCACCCACGCAAGTTCGTAGCATTCCGATGCATTATGATATTTATATGTATATACATGTTGTTTGAGATGTGCATACTTAGTAAGTAATACTTTAGGTGGCTTTAGATTAGTGTTAGCGTATTCGGAAGATAGTAACTTAGTTTAGTTTCTTAGTCGCGAAACCTTATAGTAGAGATTTGCATACACGCGCACATACACGTATTCATTTTATTTTCTTGTGTGTATATGGGGATATGTATATATATATATATACATATATGTATGTGAGTATGTATATATATATATATATATATATATATATATATATATATATGTATACGTATACATGTATGATGAGGATAGTATATGATATTTGGAGATGATTCGATGTGATTGGGCAGGATGCCATGAGATCGGTGATGTGATTTGGGTCATGTTATGAGATACGCCATATTCTATTTGTGGATTTATTGGGCGATGTATTTTCATACACACGCGGATATATGTTAGATGGTATTGGTATGTACTAGACTTAGATCAGTACTCTGTTCATGATATATTGATTATGATACCATATGGATATTGAGATATATGTGATAGGCGACCCGTACCCCGATTTTGGGATGCCGTACGATGGATTTATCGTACGAGATATAAATATGATGATTTATCCGCACTCATGATTAAGGATGTCGTATTATATTTGATCGTATATGACGCTATTGAGGCGGGATCACCGACTACTATATATATATATATATATCGACTCAGACTTAGGTGGTTTTCCTAACCCTTTTGATTAGTCTCTTAGCTTGTCCTGTAGTTACTTAGTAGATGATAGACTGGGCTCGAGTCATACTTATTTCCAAAACCAACGAATCATGAATATTTTAAAGACAGGCCAAGGGGTACTACGGATATTTCAAAGGACGTATCTTTCTTAAAAACACCGTAGCCCTATTTTCTAAACACCACGATTCGTGTTATTTCAAATGATAACTGTATGACTCGTATATAGGAGCTTATATTTCCTTATTGTTGCGTTATTGCTCATTTTCCATATATTCATGTTCTTATCATTGCATTGCATGCTTAATGTGTACTTTAGTGATTATGATACTATGCTGTCAGGACACCAGCACCATTACCGATGATCCATATGCTCCACGTACACTTGCTTGCCGGCTCACACACATCATCATCGGTAATTGCCATGTCACGTACACTTTAGAGAATATTACCTTATTGATATCGCTTGTTAGCTGATAGTTTTGATATATCATTGTTGTGCTTGTTTAGTTATTGCATTCTTTACATATATACCTGTGCATGTTATTATATTCATTTGTCATGCAATATTATTAGGGCCTGCCCGGATTGCCGGAGCTAGGTATTTACTATTATTGACTCTTCATTTTGAGATTTTGGATTTTCCATGAGATTTCTGGATTTGGAGAAACCGCAACATTTTATAAACTCATTTTCATTTGAAAAGATAAAAAGTGCGGTTTTCTCGTGTTATAATGTGAGATACGTCCAACATGAGTTTTCTCGGCTCTTGAGCGATATCATATACCCGATTCGAGGAGGAGGAGGAGCCGTCTTTGGGTGCATGGTGGACCCGGTGCAGTACCCCGGTGAAAGATGGTCGCAGATGATGGCGTTGAGCCTAGCAGGGGAGCACTACCGAACGGTTATTTATGACGCGGGGATATCCGGATGATACCGACGTAGTCATGAGATTTGATGATTTGGGCCAGTCTGGATTTGCCGGATCCCAGGGGCCAGTCCGGATAGCCGGAGCCCGAGATATTGAGACTTTGAGGTATTGAAACTATATGATATGGGCCAGTCCGGATAGCCGGAGCCCGAGATATTAGATATTTGGATTTATGTTTGTGTCGATGCTTGAAACAGATTTTATGTTGATTTCATTGATTATACCTCGATTTATATATACTGAAATCTCACAAAATAAAGGAAACAGTTTTCTCATTCATGATGTATTCTGTTTTCATTCGTAATGCATTCATACATCATACATATGATATGTTGCTATATGAGGTACTGACACGAGCACGTGGTATTACACTTATGTGTAGATGGTTCAGGATATTATATTGAGGATATATTATCGTATGACCTAGGATTGAGTAATACATGCGATTTCTGCTCGGTGATGTTTTCTACTCACGAGTTGGCAACTCACCCCCATTGTGCCACAGTTTCTTGCAGGTTTTGCTGTACAGGTTTTCTTGGAGGCTTGCTGGCACACTACTTCATTCCGGGTGATTGCTTTGGTAGGTGGGTTCACTCGCATCGTGACCACCATCGTACATTTATTTATTTCAGTTGTATCTAGTAACTCTATCAACCAGACTTGTATATTTTTAGACTTAGAAGACCAGTGTATATTCTTTCGACCATAGAGTCGCGCGTTGTATTATTATGGTTTTCTGGTGGTTATTGGTTTTCTTCTGAGTTTTGATCCTCGCCCTTCGGCATTGTATATTATATTGCTTGCGTGGTTGTGACCGCCAATTGGCGAAGAGCTAGCTCCCGCTTGGGGATGCCTTTATTCATTATGCATGTTTGTACCCGTTTGGGGCCAGTATTTACCAAGGAAACTCTGCCGAAATTTTTGGAAAAGACTTGATGTTTTAAAAAGGTTTACTACGTCTTTCAAAGTGATTTATATGCAAACTTTTAAACAAGTTTCCTTCACTTTCTTCTTTTAAATGGTTTAGATTTCTGGGCTTTTGGCTTACTTGAATTAGATGGGGTCCTATAGACTTCATATGATTCAAATGCCAGTCACGTGCCATTTCGAATCGTGACAACAACTTGCTCATGTCTGCGCCCGTCCACCTCTACTTAATCGTTTTCGTGAGGCACAGCCCGTCGATGCCCATTTGCCTGAAATTCTTGAGCATGTTCAGCAGGGTAGAGATTCAAAGTTCGTGATTTTTGACCAAGGTGTGCTACATTTAGGGACTCGTTTGTCTGTGCCTGATACCGATGGGTAGAGATGCGAGATCCTAGAGCTGGCACATCAGTCCACTTTTAGTATTCACCCAAGTTCCACCAAGATTTAATGTGACATGAGAGATAGTTACGGGTGGGCAGGGATGAAGAGAGATTTTTCAGATTTCTTTTTGAGGTGCCTGACTTATCAGCGAGCTAAGGTTGAGCATTTGAGACCGGCAGGAGAGTTGCAACCTTTAACCGTTCCGGAGTAGGAATGGAGCAAGTCGACATGAATTTCGTTGTGGGTCTACCCAGGTCTAGTCAAGGGTATGACTCCATTTGGGTGATTGTTGGCCGGTTAATGAAAGCGTCTCACTTCCTTCCAGTGAATATCACTTTCGGTTAGGCTCAGTATGTTCAGTTGTACATTGATGAGTTTGTGTGTTTGCACGGAGCTCCTTCATGCATCGTATCCGATAAAGGCACCCAGTTCACTAGCCGTCCTTGGCAGAATCTTCTGGAAGCCTTAGGTACCTGGTTGAGCTTTAGCACCGCATTCCATCCGTAGACCGATGATCAGTTAGAGCGGACTATAGAGACTTTGGAGGATATGCTTCGTGCGTGCGTACTAAATTTTGTTGGCAGTTGGGATTGTCACTTGACATTGATAGAGTTCTCCTACAATAACAGTTATTAGGAGACGATTCAAATGGCACCTTGTTAGGCCTTGTATGGTAGAAGTGCCGATCGCCATTCTGTTAGACCGACTGAGCGAGGGCAGGATATTTGGACCCCAGCTAGTTCAAGAAACTACGGAGAAGATCTAGTTGATTCAGGACGGGATGAAAGCAGCCCAGTGCAGACAGAAGTCTTATGCCGATTGTCGTTGTCGCAGGCTTGAGTTCGCAGTGGCGGATCATGTATTCCCACGGATTTCTCCGATGAAGGGAAACTTAGTCCCAGAATTGCAGGTTCTTTCTAAATCCTTGAGCGAGTCGGTACCGTTGCCTATCGTTTGGCACTTCCACCCAGATTTCTGGATGTTCACCCTGTATTCCTTATGTCAATACTTCACAATTACCTTCATGACCCTTCTCACATGATTCAGCACCAGACCATTCGACGAGAACGCGATCTTTCGTTCACCAAGCAGCCGATAGTATATTAAATCGGCAGGTGGAGAAATTTCGGTCAAAGGTCTTGCCATCTGTGAAGGTTCTTGGCGTAGCCCGTCTAGTGAAGAGATCACTTGGGAGGCTGCGAGTGAGATGCGTAAGATTTCCCTCATCTCTTTGAAAGTACGCATAGTAAGAATTTTAAATTCGGGGAAGAATTTTAAATTCGGGGATGAATTTCTTTAAGGGGGGAAGATTGTAAAGTCTTGAAAATTTGTTTAGGTTATTTTCGCGTTAATTAGCGATAATGCGTGTTTTTCATAAAATCTCGTTAATAATTATTTTCCACATAGATTGGAATAAATCTATTTTAGTTATGAAATTATATAATTACATATTTATTGTGCTTTATTAATTAACATTTAAATTATTGTTCACTTAATTATCTATTTGCTAATTATTAATTACTAAGCTAGATTTTTATTATCTTGCACTAATCAAATTTTACCCTAGTTTATAATGTGCTTAGCAACCATGACAAATCAACATTTATTTTGTAACATGCTTCTACATCTAATTATTTTATGGTTCTAATTATCCTTTTTAAATCAAGCAAAGAAAAGAGTATATTAGAAAAGAAATGAACATGGAGGCATGGGGGCATTTATGAGGCATGGGCGCTTGACTTTGGACACACACACCCTCACACTCTCTCTCTCCCCCTCAAGCCAGCAGCAACCCCAGTAGCCCCCTCTCCCCTTCACTTTCCTCTTCTTCTCTCATTTCTTAGCCCAATTTCCAAAAGAAAACTCAAGCATTCTAGCAAAAATCATCACAACTTCCTTTTTTACAAATCAAGCATGGTTCTTGGCAAGTCTCCATGAGTGCTAGCTTGTTTGAATCACCCTCGCAACCATCTTGAGGTATAAGCCTAACCCAAACTTATTTTTGCTAAACTTTTAGTTATTTATCTTAATGTAGTATTTAAGTAATATATAAGTGCTAATTATATGGTTTAAGAGGAGATTAGGTTAAGATTGGGTTTTTATGGCTTGTGTAGCTTAATTAAGTGTTGTTAGTGTTAGTTAATCTAAGTCTTTTCACTAGTTTACACTAAAACACCATATTGTATTAAATTAGTGTTTAATTATAGTTTTAATTGAGAATTTCCTCCTTTTGGGGATTTGCTTTTAAACCAGAAGTTGCAGACAAAAGTTGCAATTACTGGAGCATAGTTACTGGAATAGGATCACACACCCGAAGCACGAGACCCCCATTCCCATTTGTGGCCACAATTTTATCTGTTCTGGCCGCAAATTGCGGCCAAAGTGTGGAGCTGGGTGTCAGGGTTTTGGTTGTAGGCGTCTGCTATATATTTAAGGTTTTTGGTATATGCAACTTTTCCTAGTTCCACTCGTATCAAAATCTTAGACCGTTTACCTTGTTTTTAGTACTTTTAAACTTGCGCGACACATACGTTCTGAGTCTGGGTTTGGTGTTTGCTTTGTATCACAGCCAGTCGGGGTAGTTTCAGATGTTAGCACACAAGTTCCGGTGTTTCGAGTGCACACGCGTTAGCTTGCGACGCTAGTTTTCTCGTATGGTCTTGATATCGCGGTTTGCCGGATATTAGCCTTATATGTGTTGCTTTGTGTAAATTCTAGGATCGGTCGTGAAGACATCAGATTCGGCGTGGAAAGGAAAGGCGATGATTGGATCAAGCTAGCAGTGTAAGTGCACGGCAGCGCCCCGGCCGTCATTCCGAGGCCAAAATGCGGAAACGAAACTTTTCTTTAAACTTTTAAACCCGCGCTACTGCAAACTTTAAACTCGGATCGGGCTATTAACCTAATGCTAGCAAACTAGAGAATGGGTAGAAAGCTATACCGAGCGATCTGTGTCCTTCGGTCTTCGGCCTCCATCCCGATCTTCCCGCGGAATCTGCAGTCTTCATCTCCTCGTCGGAAAGGGCACCACATCGCCGGGTTCTTTTACGGCCTCCCACATCTGGACCGAGGCAACTCGGGCACGAAGTTGGTGAGCCGACGTGTCTAAGAATGCTGTAGGCTAAGTGTAGAACACTGGGTCTCATGGGGTTACTAGAAGTTGCCATTTTATGAAGGTGGAGGAATGGGCTTTTGGAGATGACCTAAAAGGATTTTGTGCAAGCCAAAAGAACAATTTTCCCACCCCAAAAATTTAGGACAGCCTCCACTAACTTATGGCCGGCCTTGCTTGGAGAATGAGAGAGGGAGCAAAGTCAGGGGGGAAGCAATAATGCAAGCAAAAGAAAAGGTGATGATGAGGAATAATCATCACAACAAAGTCTCACTCCAAAACCCATCACTCATCTCATCACAAAAGTCAAGCAATGATGAAGAAATAGAAGTCAAGGAATGGTAGAACCATCATGAAGCAACAACTTACAAGAAACACCCTCCACTTTGCTAATTTGCACCTTCGCAAATAAGCCCCTCCATACCAATTTTCAGCCAAAGAAGGAAACAAAGGAAAATGGCAGAAATGGAATGCAAACTGGCAACTTAAAAAAAAACCGATCCCGTAATAAATTACAGGAAAACCCCGCGACTGTATATACATACCCGCATTTGTATTCCGACCGAATATAAATGCAATGAGATAAAATCTACACTGTACAATACTAGGATCCGGCTTAAACCAAAGCCCGCTAGTATTATCCGTCCGATCATGATCCGTGCAATACTGCACGTATATGATCGAACCCTGCCATATATCCATACGGCCTCTATAGCGTTTCTCCCGAAACATAAGAAACTGTCTGTGGGGGACTCTAAAGACTCGTCAATACTTTGGCTGTGGATTTAACCACTAGCACGTCAGAGGTATTAGCCATACGTAATGGGCTACCAGCTATTGACCAAAAGGGACGTCGATGAACGAACTCATCCTGACACCCTACTGAGCCTGTCAGTGACAATATCCGTACAGTCCGGTCCGTTCGTCTATGAGCATCGCATGACGGGCCTAGGGGGTTGGTAAAAGTCAGACCCCCAAAAGCAGTACAAGTCGTGT
Organism: Agapanthus africanus; assembly: GCA_030015575.1. NCBI lineage: Eukaryota > Viridiplantae > Streptophyta > Magnoliopsida > Asparagales > Amaryllidaceae > Agapanthus > Agapanthus africanus. Next base: position 312,472,645 of record JASDDO010000018.1, on the reverse strand, counting down.
TGGAGTGTAACCCAGAACACCCTGAGATACTACTGGAATACCTACCAGTAAATCTCCTGCCTTGGCCAAGGACTTCTTGTAATGGCTCTCCTAGACACAGCGTGACCTCTCCCCCAATACCGGGAGAGATGAACCCCTGCCGATCTGCTCACTGTTTCCATGTGGCTCGGGACTGTACCCAGCTAAAACCTGTTTGCACGACTCCTTTGAGCCGTGGTAGGGTAGTAATCAAAGTACAGTAGGAACTCATACGAGACAAATGACGATCTCAGGTCGATGAACTAACCTGTACACATGTCACCAGGGAACTGCCATCTGACGTTAGGTATAATACCAACTAGCATGTTCCCGGAGAGTCCTGTCCGGTGTACTCATAACCCAATGAGCACCTATATACATCTTAGGTGAACCATCTGACACCAGTGGCTTGTGAGACCGGCCACCGCCCCTCGTTGGGGTCTCGACTGTATACACTAGTCTACTCTGGAGTATCGATGCCCTGTCTCGAAACTCCCACGACTAGGGACCTTTTAAGGATGTGCTTATAGACCCCAGCTCCCACGTATATGATCGCCATCATACTGCTGGCCGTCAAGAAAGAATCCTAGGTGCTCTATCAACGTGCAATAGTGATCAGTAATGTCACCTAAAGTAGTACACGATGATAAAGATAAACCAGTTAGCATACTATCATCTTGAGTAAGACTGTTCTACCGGCATAGGTCCTCCCTCAATCATTGCAATCACGTGCCTGTGATCCAATAATTGACTCTGAGGGCACTATCTCCAACAATCTCCCACTTGCACTCAAGGCTAATTATTGCGATGTCACATACTCACAGCCCGTGTGATATCGAACACCCAACTCCTCTACTAATCAGTCTCACAAAACCCGTTTGCGAAACTATTGTGTTTGAGGAATAGCCTCAGTGTGTGGATCCGCCCTTATGTTTCTTTCTATGTCTCTCTTTATCTCAAGTTCGCGGAGAAACCCATCTCCCGAAATGAGCAATACCTGTCTTAGAATATATTTGGATGTCTGATGGGACGTAGTTCATAAGTGAACTCCAAATCCAAACTTCTTAGACTATATCGTCAACTGAATTTAATCAGTATCCTACGTCATGCCACCCACAGTATCCGCTTGGACCATCTGTCCAAAATACTGCCCTTTGTCAGAGGGAAAACTATAACTCTGACAGTCACTCTGTCATCCAGGTCACCTTGGAAGCCTGGAATGATAACCGTCTCCCGAATGAGGCTGTCGTTATCATATCCCTAGAACATCCACTTATGTTCTAAAACTGCTTCCGTTCGATTCTCCAGGATTGGATCAATATCAACATATTGCATTTCGTGTAAAAACAACATCCGGTGTGGTACTTGACATCTCATGATTGACTCAATTGCCTAAGCAAGTGATCTGCCAATCATGCACACCCCTCTCCCCTTTAGTCTGTAAGATACCTTTAGAGAGGGTGACTCCATCACTTGCAGGTATACTACCGTGCCAGGAGTCGACCATTCTAAAACACCTGTAAAATGCTGTCTAAGTACCCAGATTGGGAAACTACCCAAATCTAGATCTAAAACCATAGATCTAGTAATCAGAATGTCTGATATTATGTGGAGAAATCACTGTGTGACAACCAAAGCATAACCGATCGTAGTATAGGAATTTCACTTCCTATTCTGTGTATGTCATCCAAATACCAGGACATCACACCCTACTACCTTCTTAACAGATCCATCCCCTATTCTGATGAAGTCAAACCGATGACTGTCACATCAGAAATAGATGATCTATCTCCGCTATATCTGCTTTAGTCTATAAATAGACATAAGCCACTTGTCCACCATGTTTCCGCTGCTCCCACCGACTACGACAACCCTCTGGCAGAGTCATATAGACGTGCACTTCTAAAGCCAGTTCAGAACGACGCTATATTTATCCTCCTGCCAGGTCTCACAGTCTGGGACAACAGTAATGGCAAGTCTGGGTAAACAAGAACCTCCTTGTCACCGTCTTTGAGCATACCGAAGTACCTCTCGTGTGCCTGAGGTTACCCACCTTATCTTCGGAGTGGCCAATAGAATGTCAAACCAGATTGAATCTTTAGGTTCTTATCAAATCTTCAGTAATCGTTTGCGGTTCTGGAATTACTTCCAGTTCTACCATACTCCCACTACTGTTTTCTGAAAAAATCCATTTCTTTTAAAACTGTGGCGAGTCAAGAACAATATCACTATTGATCTTCCAGATGGTAGAAAGTTAACCCTCGTCATAGCCCGGTTCAACCCACAAACAGCCATTACAGAAACATGCCTTGAGTTATCCAGAGTCTGGTTTTAAGCATAAGCTGGACAACTCCCCGTATCTTAACATCGTCAAGATATGAACTGTTCTATATCCAATACCGAAACAGAGGCACTGATTTAATTGGAACCAGATTCAAATCATGCAGCTGTCTCCAGTACATGTCAACTAAATGGAGAGAGACCGATCAGTATTACTCAACTTAGGAGTGCTTCCAATTATGAGTAACGTGAAAGAGAAGCAAGTTCTCTTAAAACCATTACTATTAACTGAATACCATACACAAGTATCTACATTTTCGATCACCTTGAAGAATCCCGATACATGCAATACCTGGTTCTCTACTTTACTCTTATACCTATAACTTCTCAAAACTCAGACCTTGTGTTTCTACGAAACACTTGTCTAAGAACTCGAGAAGTCATAAGTGTAGGGTTCCTAGGCATTCTCAAGAGGTCTCACAAGGTATCAACCATGCCAATTTCAAATTTTACGGGTGCCGAGAAACCCTAATACGGATCGTTAACTAGATATATAGGCGACAAATGAAACTAGTTAACAACTTAACTACAAGAACGGAAATACAACCTTTGTAGATCCGGTGCTCCACCTCTATAGCTCCGTGATGAAGTCCCCTCGCTGTACAAAATGGATCCCGGGCTCTAGAGTCGGCTTCATCGGAGAAATGGGCGGGCAAGGTCGTCGGCTTCATGCCGAAGATGATCTACGTCGAGGCATCACAAGATCAAGCTCCCACTTCACCAAGTCATGAAACTTGTGAAGAAAACACCCTTTACTACTTGGCAAGAGGTAGAGGATGAAGAAATAGGAGGTGGGTTCACTTTAGAATTGGATTTCTCACTCAATTGCTCAAGTTGCCATTGATGAAGCAATCTTTCTTCTTGAAGAAGAAGAAGAAGATGAAAATGTTATGATAAGTATATCCAAAATGAATGATAAAATCAATACTTATCATATGGCAACCATGATTAGGTGTAGAGAATAGACCATGGTTAATTGGAAGGGTTAGGGTTAAACATGAAGACAAAATGGTCACTAGGTCAAAGCTTCAAGAAGCTTCAAAAACAAATAAAGAAAGCCACCATTTTCTCTTCATCATTTTCTTTTGCTAAAATAAACAAAATGGATAAATAAATGAATAAATGAATAAGTAAATGAAGCAAAAGAAACCCTAACCATTGACCAACCATGGTTTAAACTATACACCAAACTATCATGTATCATCAAACATGATACAATCAAATGCACAAAAGTATATCATATATACAATGTGCACTTCAAGTGAGAAAATCCTTTTTAAGTGAACCTTTATTAGTTAATGTAAAGTGATATATCAAATATATAATTACACATTAAATCATTAAATCAACACTTGATTTAACGACCCGGTCATATCGCATATAACCGACTAATATCAATAGTAACAACTTATCGAATCAACACTTGATCCGATAAACCGGCTATAACGTATATAACCGATCAATGTTACAAATCGCGAGAATGGAATACGGTATCACATACAAGCATTATTCTCGGTCCCGCACATATCTCATATGCGCTCCTATTTCGTTTCGCTTGAGCCAGGAAACCTCTGTGTAGGACTCTAAAGACTCGTCAATACGCCGGCAGTAGGTGATGATCATATCAAACACCCACAAGCCGCAAGCGGTCTGCTAAACGTAACGGCCACCCGGGTATTGAGCGATCAGAAGATCGAAGAGCAAGCCCGCTCACACTCCTGTGAATCCAACCAGTAACACTTACCGTACAGTCCGGTATGATCGTCTGATATGTCGCATATCTCGCCTAGGGGTGGTAAACGTCAGACCCCAATAGCTCGATAAGTCGTGTCGATATGAGGTCTATAACAATTCGAGATACTACTGGTAACACTTACCAGTAAATCTCAGCAACCCTGGCCAGGGATTTCCTGTTATAGCCAATCGAACACAGCGCAACATCAACTCCCTATACCGGGAGAGACGAATCCCCTCCTATCGCTCATTGCCTCCATGTGATTCGGGACTGTACCCAAAAAACACCGTTTTGCACACCCTCTTGGACGTGGTAAGGTGGAAATCAAAGCACAGTGGGAACCACGCAAGACTCTATGACGATCTCAGGTCAACAGACTAATCTGTACCAGTGTCACCAGAGAACTGCCATCTGACGTAAGGTATAATACCATCTGGGAGTTCTCGGCGAGTCCGTCCAGTGTACCCAGTCTCCACTGAGCACCCGTATATCATCTCTGATGTCAAACACCAATGGATATGGGATCATCCATCGCCCATTTGTATGGGTCGAGAAGGTATACGCTAGTCTACTCTGGTATATCGATGCCCCATCTCGATATACCCATGACTAGGGACTTTGAAGGATGTACTTATGGACTACCATGTCCCCACTAGTATGATCCGCATCATAGCCCAGGTAGTCAAGTACACATCCTAAGGGCTTTACCAACATGTAACAGAGAGACAATCAGTGTACACATTAAGGTAAAGATCAACCAGATAGCATACTATCATGTCGAGCAAGAAAGTCCTCTCTATATATGTCCAAGCATCCACTACAATATACATCCTATGTATAGTAATGGCCTCTAGGGCATACATATAACTAACAATCTCCCACTTGCACTAGGGCCATCTGATAGCAGTGGTTCTGGTATCTCATACTCAACCATCCCATAAAAGTCTCTCTCTGGGAAAAGGCCTTTGTGAGTGGATCCGCCGTGTTGTCCTCTTAGTCTACTCTCCTAACCTCGATCCCCAGGAGATCAACCATCTCCACGATCAGGTGACACTGCCTTAGAATATGTCTGGATCACTGATGGGACCGGGGTTCTCGGGCCAAAGCCACACTTCCATTGTCACACAATGGTAGGAACGAAGTTCATCTCATGAACCAATATACATCCAGACTGCCTCTTTGGTAGCATGTTAAGTAGCGATGTATCGAGCCTTTATCGTCTAGTATGCCACGGTATCTAGCTTGGAACTCTTCCAACATACCGTCCCTTTACTGAGGGTAAAGACAATGCCTGTGACTGACTTTCAGTCGTCTTTATCACCCTGGAACCCTTCCAGTGATTCTCCCCAGGATCGGTTGATACCATCTCACTACAACTAGTGAGAATCCTAACATCCAATTAGATCTATCTCATAGATCCAAAACCCAGGATTTAGGAGGTATCACTTTTATCATATATGGAGAATCATTGTGATAAACGGAGATTGACCGAGCGTAGCATAGGAAACTCCTTTCTTATCAAGAGCATGACATCCACGTACTCTACGAGGATCACCACCATACTCCCTACTACCTTTTTGTTTATACAAGGTTCATCTACCATTTTGATGATGTCAAACTGTTTGACTTATCCATCAAAACAGATGTTCCAACTCCGCGATGCCTGCTTTATCACATAAAACATCTTGCACACGTTTCCGCTGCTCCCACTGTCTATGAAGCCCTCTGGCTGTGTTCTTATAGACGTTCTCTTCTAAATCATTATTTAGAAAAGTAGTCATGGCACCCAACCGCCAGATATCGTAGTCATGGTATGTAGCCGTGGCAAGTAGGATCTGAATGGACTTAAGCATAGCTCCTCAGAAAAGGTTTCATCATGATCCACGCCTGGTCGATGACGAAAAGTTTTAACAAGTCTAGCTTTGAAAGTCTCAACTTTTCCATATACACCAAGTAATCTTCTCAAGATATACTTGCTCCTGATGGGGATTTAACCCTTCAGATATAGCAACCAAAGTCCATACTTTGTTGGTGTACATGGATTCCATCTCAGATCGCTAAGCATCCAGCCATTCTTACAGAGTCCTACTCCTGATGGCCAGCTCGAACCTAGTTGGGTCATCATCTCATGATGCAATCCTCGCTCCCACTGTCATAGAGAAACCGAAGTAACTCTCAGGTGGATGAGGAACCCTACTAGATCGGCGGAGTGGCTGAGGTTCGTTGGAATCTACTGAATCCTTTGGTTTTATCAAATCATCTGCTGTAGTTTGTATAGCTGGAACATTTCCAGTTCTACATAACAGATCTTGCCTCGAGCTTGTCCGGATATTGCTTTTCAGACATAGGCTGGACAACCCCAAATCTTAACTAACTTAAGAGATGGGCTCTTCCCTTATCATATCAAATATGAAGTGGTAGGCAACTGATTTGATTTGAACCTAATTCAATAGGTATGCAGCTTCTCAAGTGCATAACTCCCAAAAAGGAAATTGGTAACTCAATAGTACTCATCATAGAGCACACCTTATCATATAGGGTGTGACTGCTCCACCCCTATATACCATCGTGCTATGGTGTATACGGAGGAGTAATGCTGAGAGAGAATCTCATTCTCCTTTAGAAAAGTCCAGAAATTCCGTGCTCAAGTATTCTCCTCCTTGATCACATCAAAGGACATAATATTTATACCCGTATTTTGGTTCTCTACTTCTAACTTATATTCCGTGAATATCTCAAAAGGTTCGGACTTGTGTTTCAACAGGAACATATGTCTGAATCTTGAGAGATTATCAGAGAATGTAACGAAGTACAAAGAACCGGTCCTGGCATATGTAGACAGGGGACCTTACATACATTAACATGTATCATCCCAAGAGTTTACTAACTCTTTCTCCATTTCCAGTAAACGGAGCTATGGTCATCTTATCTCTGTGACATGACTGGCAAGTTTCATAAGATGTAAATTCAAACTGATTTAAATATGCATCCAAAATGTAACTTCAGCCAGTCGGATCGCATTGATATGACCTAGTCTACAATGCCTCAAGAAGGATTCGTTCATTTCTGAACTCTTCCTCTTGTGTGTGTTTCGTATACTAAGAACTGTAGTTTGATTTAGAACATCAATGTTTTTAGATAACGTGCCTGAACCGATCAACTTTTGATATAGGAAATGTTCAAAACATTATCCAACTATACAAAATTTTATCATTTCTTTACTAATAAAGAGACTGATATGATTTTGTATATCAGGTTCGGTATCTAATAACATTCATTCAGAATCAATGTATTGGTAATACAGGGTGACAATGACCAACAGACTTGGCTGCAACTCTTGCCCCGTTTTCTGTCTCATGAAACTTATCACCCGTTCTCAGTCCTCTACCTTTCTGTAGCCCTATGTAACAGATTACATATCTGGGATCCTGATCTGGTATCACATACCCAGGACGTAAAGGATACTGAGAAACAGTTCTCTGTAATGAACACACCCGAAGATGATGCATCAGCATGCACTCTCTTCGTTTGGGTGGCACGGGAATTCTGGTAATCCCCTATTTCCTGCTCTGTCTTATAACAATTATAAGTTGGAGCGGGACCAACGTTCCCCAGCTCAGTATAACAAGTGGGTTCGGTCAAATATCCGTATTATTATCTTGATTAAGGCGTGATATGGTCGCTACCAGGAGAGAGAGAGAAGAAAACACTCTGCGTGCGCTCTTGCAAGAATAGATTGGTTATTATTTTATCTAATCAGGATGGCTCCCACTGCTTTTTATCAAATCTTCCTTCAAACCCTAAAAGGAAAGACTAGCCGGGATTAATTACACACTACAAGTTCGCCAATCTTTCAGCCAGGCCAGTGTCGGTACTTTGAGGGAGGTCCCCCGTGCTTTCGCACGAACCTAATTAATATAAACCTCGTTTTCCCAGAAGCGTAACCTCGTTGACACCTTTCTAGACACGTACTTGATCGGCTAATTGTAATGTATAAAACTCTCCCAGGAGTAACAATTACTCGCAGTGGGTATCGGGATCCAACTATCTCATAGAAGGTATGCAATCTCATTGCAAATTTCAACACTTGAAATTCCCAATATTATTTTGCCCCTAACGTGCTATGACCTTGACGAAAGCCAACAAACCATAGCCCGCTAGTCAAGTTCAACCCGTACATTTCTTGATTGAATTAAACCCACCCGCACGACCCTTGACGAAAGCCAACAAAGCCGCACGACTACCCTAATCCAATTGCATCGTATGCAGCAGATAAGCAGCATATAGCTACCGCACACTGCACCTTGACGAAAGCCAACAAATGCAGCACGAATACTATATACAACTTATCTGAAATGACGGAGGGCTACGATAGGTTTTTCTGAAAACCTATTGCGTAATGAACTTGATATCGTTGTAGGATCGAATGAATTTTGAAATGGAGTGTTTTTGAGGCTTTTCTAGTTTTGCTAAAGGAGTCACTCCCGGTGAAGGGATCGTCGGTCCTTTCCTCGTCGAATGAGGTGCGGGATATATCATATATATCACTGTGCAAAGCAAAAACTCTTTAAAAGCAATCAAAAGACAAACCGAGTGTGTAGCATCTGCCAGTTATTGCTAAAGGAGTCACCCCTGGTGAAGGGATCTCGGTCCTTTCCTCATCGAATAAGGTGCAGGATATATCACATATACCTCTGTGGAAAGCAAGAACTGTAGCTACCTGTTTTATTTTGAAATTCGATTCTACAACATCTTAGGTTTCTTTTTACTTTCATTAATCACATTAATGAAGTCCCATCATTTAAGTCACCTAAACATCACAGATAAATACGGCGTACACTTATGCCATCCGCATTCGCCTCGATGTCCCCTCGTGCACCGTTAGGTTAGGTAACTAACGGCAGAGCAGGGCAGGACTAGCACGGGTGTAAAACATAAGTAACATCTATATAATATATCATATATACTATATACTGTATCTATCACAGAACATCACATGATCACATTACAGATATCGCAGCAGAAGAATCATATGAAATATTGGATATACTAGGACGTCCGTGTTTTCAATACGAGCCAGTATAAAACACGGATTCCACGGTCGCGATGAATAGCCAAACCCACACCCCTAGACCCCTACGAGAGCGGCAAGCAACCCTACCAATTCTAGAGTTAGGAGACCCGGACTCGACTCCTCGAGTTGGTCTCCCACTGGACTCCAGAACCCGGTTACTTGTACTCCCCTCCTTGGGTCTATCCTAGTGCGGAAAAGTAAATAATATACAAACGGTGACATCTTCCGCAACCTGGAAGTGCCCCAATAAAAGAATATTACATACATGTTTTTACATGAATGAAAATGAAAAACACTCATCTCACATAAAAGCCCCCGGCTATTCAAACACGACGATCCAATATAACATATCCAGCAACACATAACATCACATGTCATCAACGTAAGTAAATATGCGAATCCCAATTGTCGTTGACATATAGCAACGAAAACGGCGATATCGCATATTACACTTACGGTCACAGAAAAGAAAGTGTAAAACTACAACAGTTGGAATCCGCAATCTCCATAGACATCGAATGCCTAATCAAATGAATACCTTAGACATCACATGCCTAATAATTTAAACCCCGCATTTTAGTCTCATTATCGAAAACTCTTTTCAATAACAAGTCGGGCAATTCAACAAGATTTCCGACATCCTGATCGAATGCTCGTCGCAAACTTCAGTAGACGGCCGCACCCCCGATACCGTCGACGAAGTGCACCAAGGCGGAACACCGCTACCGCGAGCACCCGAACAGATGCTTTCGGTGACGGGGTTCTCCTACAGTCACTTGGTCGGGGCTATGGGGCGAGGCTGTCTATTAAGTTTACCCGGCGAGTATCCGCGTACGCTACGTGATTGCGACGGACTTTTGATCACATCAAAATTCCGTGGCAACCGATCAAGTGAGACTAAACCGCTAGATTTATAAGATTCATTCAGTTATCTCATAACTACTTGTGAATTCCAATTATTGTATCACATTCCGGATAAACAGAAAATGTTAAACTTTCCGATCGAACAGTCAAACACCCAAGTTTTCCCGAAACAGATCGACACATGAAATAAGTCTAAAAACATTCAGTTCGTGCCTCAGTACCAACGGTCCAGCCGTAGAAGGGTCAAGCCAACGCCTCACATGTGGCAAGCCGTACTGCCCTAAACCCGAAGGTTCAAAGGGCAGTTCAAGACGGTCACATAATCGAGTTAAGGTTTGTTGTCTTCTAGAGGGACCATAGCGTTATTTGCACTACTTAGAACGTCTTTAAACCTCGGAAAAATCCAACACTTGGAAATTTTCCGGCAGGGGAAAGATTGGGTATTTATATCCGGTCGAACTTTTTAACATATTCAAAAATTATCCGGAAAGCCACACAGACAAAATTTGATAATCCGATCGAACATTCGAATCCCCAAAACAACCCAGAAAATTCAACTCTTGAAAAAGTATTAAAAATTCCTAGGAAAACCAGCACTTGAAACTAAGTATTACTGTGCAAAATACATTATATAATGAGGCCGTACGGCCGCGGAACCGCCGCACGAGCCATGCTCGTGCCGCGGAACCGCGGCGACTTTGTGGAATTGGGCTGTCGAATTTCACAGTAACTCTTAGATATTCCTGCTGATTTTTCTGCATATTTTTAATATCGAAAAACTCCAGATTTTGGAAAAGGTCCAGAGAGCATGTTTGTGTTAGGGTTTCGGGTTCGTTCGGGTTTCAAACTTCGTCTACGCATCGCCTAAGGCTCTAGCTAGGCTCTGATACCACTGTAGGGTTCCTAGGCACTCTCAAGAGGTCTCACAAGGTATCAACCATGCCAATTTCAAATTTTACGGGTGCCGAGAAACCCTAATACGGATCGTTAACTAGATATATAGGCGACAAATGAAACTAGTTAACAACTTAACTACAAGAACGGAAATACAACCTTTGTAGATCCGGTGCTCCACCTCCATAGCTCCGTGATGAAGTCCCCTCGCTGTACAAAATGGATCCCGGGCTCTAGAGTCGGCTTCATCGGAGAAATGGGCGGGCAAGGTCGTTGGCTTCGTGCCGAAGATGATCTACGTCGAGGCATCACAAGATCAAGCTCCCACTTAACCAAGTCATGAAACTTGTGAAGAAAACACCCTTTACTACTTGGCAAGAGATAGAGGATGAAGAAATAGGAGGTGGGTTCACTTTAGAATTGGATTTCTCACTCAATTGCTCAAGTTTCTATTGATGAAGCAAGCTTTCTTCTTGAAGAAGAAGAAGAAGAAGATGAAAATGTTATGATAAGTATATCCAAAATGAATGATAAAATCAATACTTATCATATGGCAACCATGATTAGGTGTAGAGAATAGACCATGGTTAATTGGAAGGGTTAGGGTTAAACATGAAGACAAAATGGTCATTAGGTCAAAGCTTCAAGAAGCTTCAAAAACAAACAAAGAAAGCCACTATTTTCTCTTCATCATTTTCTTTTGCTAAAATAAACAAAATGGATAAATAAATGAATAAATGAATAAGTAAATGAAGCAAAAGAAACCCTAACCATTGACCAACCATGGTTTAAACTATACACCAAACTATCATGTATCATCAAACATGATACAATCAAATGCACAAAAGTATATCATATATACAATGTGCACTTCAAGTGAGAAAATCCTTTTTAAGTGAACCTTTATTAGTTAATGTAAAGTGATATATCAAATATATAATTATACATTAAATCATTAAATCAACACTTGATTTAACGACCCGGTCATATCGCATATAACCGACTAATATCAATAGTAACAACTTATCGAATCAACACTTGATCCGATAACCCGGCTATAACGCATATAACTGATCAATGTTACAAATCGCGAGAATGGAATACGGTATCACATACACGCATTATTCTCGATCCCGCACATATCTCATATGGGCTCCTATTTCGTTTCGCTTGAGCCAGGAAACCTCTGTGTAGGACTCTAAAGACTCGTCAATACGCCGGCTGTAGGTGATGATCATATCAAACACCCACAAGCCGCAAGCGGTCTGCTAAACGTAACGGCCACCCGGGTATTGAGCGATCAGAAGATCGACGAGCAAGCCCGCTCACACTCCTGTGAATCCAACCAGTAACACTTACCGTACAGTCCGGTCTGATCGTCTGATATGTCGCATATCTCGCCTAGGGGTGGTAAATGTCAGACCCCAATAGCTCGATAAGTCGTGTCGATATGAGGTCTATAACAATTCGAGATACTACTGGTAACACTTACCAGTAAATCTCAGCAACCCTGGCCAGGGATTTCCTGTTATAGCCAATCGAACACAGCGCAACATCAACTCCCTATACCGGGAGAGACGAATCCCCTCCTATCGCTCATTGCCTCCATGTGATTCGGGACTGTACCCAAAAACCACCGTTTTCCACGCCCTCTTGGACGTGGTAAGGTGGAAATCAAAGCACAGTGGGAACCACACAATACTCTATGATGATCTCGGGTCAACAGACTACTCTGTACCAGTGTCACCAGAGAACTGCCATCTGACCTAAGGTATAATACCATCTGGAAGTTCTCGGCGAGTCCGTCCAGTGTACCCAGTCTCCACTGAGCACCCGTATATCATCTCTGATGTTAAACACCAATGGATATGGGATCATCCATCGCCCATCTGTATGGGTCGAGATGGTATACGCTAGTCTACTCTGGTATATCGATGCCCCGTCTCGATATACCCACGACTAGGGACTTTGAAGGATGTACTTATGGACTACCATGTCCCCACTAGTATGATCCGCATCATAGTCCAGGTAGTCAAGTACACATCCTAAGGGCTTTACCAACATGTAACAGAGAGACAATCAGTGTACACGTTAAGGTAAAGATCAACCAGATAGCATACTATCATGTCGAGCAAGAAAGTCCTCCCTATATATGTCCAAGCATCCACTACAATATACATCCTATGTATAGTAATGGCCTCTAGGGCATACATATAACTAACAATAAGTAAACTGAATATAGTACGAGGACCAACCCCTCTGTCCTAATGGACACTGGACAACATACAATACTCTGTATAAGTCCCCTGAGTCTAATAACTCAAACCCTGTATGTCGTAGGTTGAAGACTGTACTTATGGTTAAGAAGAATTACACCGCTGTTTAATGCCCCTTACCTAAACCATCCACTGGTATAGGTAAATGTCATGGACATAATTTCAAAAAGGTATATCTCACTCTATAAAAATAGACGTATAGATATATCAATTTGAAATTGGTGTATAACAGCGGATATTCAAAACCAAATATTTGCCGTCTGGCAAACAACCTAGGTGGTTTCCTCAAATATCACCAATTACAACGAATTCCGATATAATGAGGACAATCACCTAATTTCCAATAACTTACTCCTACTCATCATCTGTAAAACCATACAGATGTGAGAATCATTCCTGCTAAATACATACCCTGGAGCAAGTGTCTAATTGGGAAATCAATTTTCTTTTAACAGTACACAGCGAAACTGAAACATGTAAATATTTCGAAGGGGAATCCGGGTATTCCTACTAATGCTTCTTCCATTATCCAGATTCATAACTGTAACCGTATATTTCTTTGCCATCTCTCCAAATACCTTCATATGTCTTTAGTCATTATCTTCTGTACACCCTCTTAGGCTAAATGGTTTCTTCCTTCCCTACCGTTCGGCACCAGCCTATGGTTTGGAAGAAGACTATCCAATAAGCGTAATGGGTGTACTGTCCTAATCCTAGGAGCACTCGCAACGCGAGAGAAGGTGAACATAAAAGTCAACTGAATAAAGCTTATTCCTATTTCTCCTGAACCAGAATCCATCCCCGAACTGGAACAAGTTCCTTTCGAGTTCGTATATAACCATACGATGGAGTATCCAATAAACTGTGGATCTTCATAGTGATACGGAGTGTTCTGGAGAAATACAAAGGTGAAGTGGGAGTGGTAATGAAAAACTTGGTTTTGGTCGTGAATAGCAGTCGCAATTTACTTTGCCCTCTTTTTAATCCCTTTATTTGTCTTTACTTAATACCTTCTATACACCATAGTTAGGCTAATTGGTTTTCTTCATTCCCTGCCGGTCGGCACCTGTCTATGGTTTGGAAGAAGACTATCCAATTTGCGTAATAGGTGTACTGTCCTAATCCAAGAAGCACTCGCAACCTGAGAGAAGGTAAAAGGAAAAGACAACTGAATAGTCCTATTCATTTTCTCCATAACCGGAAACCATCCTCGAATAAATTCCTTCGAGTTCGTATATAACCATACGATGGTTTTATCAAATGGAAGTGGACGTTCGTGGTAATACGGGGTGTGCTGAAGAAAAGGGTAAAAGTAGGAGTGGCAATGAGGTATGCAACTCTGACAATCCAAAAAGCCAGTGTTTAAGAAGGTTCGGTTAATTTGGTCACTGAGTCATAGTCTAGGGTCGGGCCATTGTCGCTGCCAAAGAGAGAGAGAAAAGAAACACTCAGCGTGCACTCTAACCTAGATCAGAATGGTTATCACTTTATCTAATCAGAAAACCTCCCACTGTAACGTCAAATTCTCCTCCAAACCTGAAAGAAGAATTAGTCGGGATCACTGGAGGAGTAAACCAACTCATCAGTGGGAATCAGGATCCAACTATCATCGCATGATAACGTGACGGAATCCACTCACGTTATCACACTCCAGAAGGTATGCACATATCTGGCAAGTTTCAGTTTCTTTAGAAACTCTCAATGTGATTTTTACCCCATGCTCTTATGACCTTGACGAAGGTCAACAAATCATAAGTCACATGTCAAGTTCTACCCGTCATTGTCCAGGTTAATTTGAACCCACCCGTACAAGCCCTTGACGAAGGTCAACAAGGCAATACAACTGTCCTAAACCAACGCATCTATCTATGCGGCAGAAAGATAACAAGCAGCTACCATTCACTATGCCTTGACGAAGGTCAACAAACATAGCATGAATACTACGTGCTACCCGTCTGAAATGACGGAGGGCTACGAATGGTTTTTGGCGAAAAACCTTTAACGTAATGAAATTGATATCGTTGAAGGAACTAGATAGCTTTTTATAAAAATATAGTGACGAAAACCTTTGCTAAAGAGGTCACTCCCGGTGAAGGGATCTTGGCTCTTTCCCCGTAGAATGAGGTGCAGGATATTCCAACTGAATACCACGATGCAAAGCAAAAGTAATCGACTATAGTGAAGTTATTGCCCTGACGCAAACTTCTATCCAAGGGGTCACTCCCGGTGAAGGGATCTCGGCCCTTGCCTCGTCGACTGAGGTGCTGGATATTCATAACCGAATACCACTGTGCAAAACAAAAGAGAGCGTCCTTGCAATAACAGCTTTTTGAAAAATGTTCCAACAACATCAGAATAGGTTTGTTTAGCTTGCATTGATCCGAATCAATGCAGTCCCATCAATTGATCACACCAATAAAGAACGAAAATAATGATGTATGTATATGCCACCCGCATTCGCCACTGGGTCCCGTCATTACCCGTTAGGTTACTTAACTAACGACAGAGCGGGGACTGGACTAGCGCGGATGCAAAACATATACAACATCTACTAGTATATATATCAATATATAATATTCGCTCAAGGCGTGATAAAAATGCAACATCACAGAAATGTAATAAGCATCACAGAACAATACAGATATCTGGGATCCCCGGGTTTCATAGAGCCGCTACTGAAACCCGACGTTCCCCTGGTCGTGTGGATAGCCTGTGCAATGAAATCCTAGACCCCTACGGGCGCAGCAAGTTACCCGCCAAAACCTGAAGCGAGGTAGCCCCCTTCAACAACGTGAATGGACCACCCAGCACTTCACGGAATCCGGTAACTTGGGCACCCCTCCTTGGGTCAACCTGTACCCCATACGAGTGCGGCGAATAGCCCGGCAATTCTAGAGTGAAGCCCCCTCCATCTCAACGCCATGAGATGCGGGCCCGTTGCCCTCTAGAACACGGCTATCCGTGCACCCCTCCGTGGGGTAATCCTAGTACAGAAAGTAAAATATACATGCAACGGGTACATCGACCTCAGCCCGGACGTGCCCCAAAAGAATAATATACAAACAGGAAGTAACGGCAGTCCACATGTCGGACGCTCGCCCCGCAATATCAAATGTACATATACAACCAAACTGTACTACCATTTCATCCAGGCTATCCCCACGACAAATCCGCAACATCACAGCACAACACAGAACATCAACGTGAATGTCACGTTCGTAAATCCGTCTAAAAGGGCTATAGCAGTTAGACAGGATTTACCGATCGAATGATATTCACGGTCGCAGATATAGTGTAAATACTGTGAACTAACATGTTTAAAATTTTCGATCGACTAAATTTCCCGAAGTGGGCCCCAAGCACAACTGTAGCACTCAAAATAAATCTGGGCCCAAACAGAATATACCAAAAAGCCCATTTACAAATCAGAGACCTACTGTGAAAATTTTGTGCAGAAAGGAGTCAAAATGGCGGTGGAACCGCGGCCAATGCATGGTTTTGGCCGCGGTTCCGCGGTGGAACAGTGCCATCGAGGTACCAAATTTTCACAGAATGCTTAAAAAACACTGCACGATTTTTTGACATGCCCAGAAAAATTTTTAGAGCACAAAATAAAATCGACAGAAACTGAACTTGAAAATGCGGTTTTTAGAAAATCCGTTCGATCGAACTTGTAAACACGTTAGAGCAAGCTCGACTAGGTTAATGGCGTGGCTCTGATACCAGTGTAAGTGCACGGCAGCGTCCCGGCCGTCATTCCGAGGCCAAAATGTGGAAACGAAACTTTTCTTTAAACTTTTAAACTGGCGCTACCGCGTACTTTAAACCCGGATCGGGCCATTAACCTAATGCTAGTAAACTAGAGAATGGGTAGAAAGCTATACCGAGCGATCCGTGTCCTTCGGTCTTCAGCCTCCATCCCAATCTCCCCGCGGAATTTGCAGTCTTCATCTCCTCGCCGGAAAGGGCACCACATCGCCGAGTTCTTTTACGGGCTCCCATCTCTGGACCGAGGCAACTCGGGCACGAAGTTGGCGTGCCGACGTGTCCAAGAATGTTGTAGGCTAAGTGTAGAACACTGGGTCTTATGGGGTTACTAGAAGTTGCCATTTTATGAAGGTGGAGGAACGGGTTTTTGGAGATGAGCTAAAAGGATTTTGTGCAAGTCAAAAGAACAATTTTCCCACCCCATAAATTTGGGACAGCCTCCACCAACTTGTGGCCGGCATTGCTTGGAGAATGAGAGAGGGAGCAAGGTCACGGGGGGGGGGAGCAATAATGCAAGCAAAAGAAAAGGTGATGATGAGGAATAATCATCACAACAAAGTCTTACTCTAAAACCCATCACTCATCTCATCACAAAGTCAAGCAATGATGAAGAAATAGAAGTCAAGGGATGGTAGAACCATCATGAAGCAACAACTTACAAGAAACACCCTCCACTTTGCTAATTTGCACATTCGCAAATAAGCCCCTCCACACCAATTTTAAGCCAAAGAAGGAAACAAAGGAAAATGGCCGAAACGGAATGCAAACTGGCAACTTAAAAAAAAACCGATCCCGTAATAAATTACAGGAAAAACCCGCGACTGTATATACATACCCGCATTTATATTCCGACCGAATACAAATGCAATGAGACAAAATCTACACTGTACAATACTAGGATCCGGCTTAAACCAAAGCCCGCTAGTATTATCCGTCCGATCATGATCCGTGCAATACCGCACGTATATGATCGAACCCTGCCATATATCCATACGGCCTCTACAGCGTTTCACCCGAAACTTGAGAAACTGTCTGTGCGGGACTCTAAAGACTCGTCAATATTTTGGCTGTGGATTTAACCACTAGCACGTCAGAGGTATTAGCCATACGTAATGGGCTACCAGCTATTGACCAAAAGGGACGTCGATGAGCGAACTCATCCTGACACCCTACTGAGCCTGTCAGTGACAATATCCGTACAGTCCGGTCCGTTCGTCTATGAGCATTGCATGGCGGGTCTAGGGGGTTGGTAAAAGTCAGACCCCCAAAAGCGGTACAAGTCGTGTCGGAGTGTAACCCAGAACACCCTGAGATACTACTGGAATACCTACCAGTAAATCTTCTGCCTTGGCCAAGTACTTCGTGTAATAGCTCTCCTAGACACAGCGCGACCTCACCCCCAATACCGGGAGAGACGAACCCCTGCCGATCCGCTCACTGCCTCCATGTGGCTCGGGACTGTACCCAACTAAAACTTGTTTGCACGACTCCTTTGAGTCGTGGTAGGGTAGTAATCAAAGTACAGTGGAAACTCACACGAGACAAATGACGATCTCAGGTCGATGAACTAACCTGTACACATGTCACCAGGGAACTGCCATCTGACATTAGGTATAATACCAACTAGCATGTTCCCGGCGAGTCCTATCCGGTGTACTCATAACGCAATGAGCACCTATATACATCTTAGGTGAACCAACTGACACCAGTGGCTTATGAGACCGGCCACCGCCTCTCGTCGGGGTCTCGACTGTATACACTAGTCTACTCTGGAGTATCGATGCCCTGTCTCGAAACTCCCACGACTAGGGACCTTTTAAGGATGTGCTTATAGACCCCAGCTCCTACGTATATGATCGCCATCATACTGCTGGCCATCAAGCAAGAATCCTAGGGGCTCTATCAACGTGCAATAGTGATCAGTAATGTCACCTAAAGCAGT
Source organism: Agapanthus africanus (assembly GCA_030015575.1). Lineage (NCBI taxonomy): Eukaryota > Viridiplantae > Streptophyta > Magnoliopsida > Asparagales > Amaryllidaceae > Agapanthus > Agapanthus africanus. The sequence continues at coordinate 312,453,734 of JASDDO010000018.1, read as the reverse complement.
AGACGATGATAAAGATAAACCAGATAGCATACTATCATCTTGAGTAAGTCTGTCCTACCGGTATAGGTCCTCCCTCAATCATTGCAATCACGTGCCTGTGATCCAATAATTGACTCTGAGGGCACTGTCTCCAACAAGCAGAGGCGTTCCGGTGAGTAGATGTACACATCTACGGGGGAATCGTTTGGATGGCGCAAGACGCCCGATAGTTAGAATTTCGTTTAGTACTTATACTTATGCGTAGTTCCTAGTTAATCATCCCGTTACATTACATCATTTAACATATATATATACTGTGATAGTACCTCATAGGACACTCGCACTATTACCATTGGTTTATGCTGCACGGGCACTATTCATGGGGACACACACGCCTTGGTAATTGCTATTCCACGAACAGTTTATAACTTGTTTAATTCCGCATCTTTTCACTTGCGCCAATCATTGATTAATAAATATGCATTTGATATATTTAATTCATCAAGATGGATATGTAGGATTACTGGTCATATGCACATATCTTATTGCATCATTATTCATGCATAGTTTTCTAGTTTCGCATCACATTTCATATTGTTAATATCATAGACATCCATGTATTATGATTTTTATTGAGGATTTCCGTATTTATGAGATTTATGGATTTGGAGAAACCGCACGTATTTAAAAACGTATTATCATTTTAAAAATGTAAGTTGCGGTTTTCTCATGATATGATATATAGATAGTCCACCATGAGATTTCTCGGTTCATGAGCGGTATTATACACCCGATTCGAGAAGGAGGAGGAACCGTCTGTGGGTGCATGGTGGACCCGATGCGGTACCCCGGGGCAAGATGGTCGCAGATGATGGCATTGAGCCCGGTAGGGGAGCACTACCGACCGGTTATTTGTGATGCGGCGGATATCCGGAGGATACCGACGTAGTCTTGAGATCAGGTATATGGGCCAGTCCGGATTTCCGGAGCGCAGGATAATTGAGATATTCATATTTGGTGTCGATACTTGACACAGATTTATATTGATTTCATTGATAAAACTACGGCTAAATTACAGAAGTTTAATAAGATAAGAATACAGATTTCCCATGTTAATCATATTCAAATCTCGTGTTGTTTATTGCAATCATGTTGCATACATATTATTATATCGCATCATATTAGTATATATAGGCTGTGAAGAAATTGTGTACATGATTATGATAGCCTTATTAGATGTTACTTATTACTCATGAGTTGGCAACCCACCCCCATTGCGCCACAGTGTTTTGCAGGTCCGACCCGTCAGTACAGTAGCGGCGGGCGCACCTCCTCTTTTGCTCCTTTTTTCTTTGACTCGGAGATAGTAGGTGGGTTGCGGGATTATTTTGTTTCCACCTTGTATCAGTATTGTATCTAGTGTACTCCATCTACCGTATCTACTTTTTGTACTGTTGTATTTGTGACCTAGAGACGAGACAGTGAGATTTGTGTACTTTTATGTTGTTTCTCTGGGGTCGAGCTCACTTGAGTCGACATGATACTTTATTACTTTGTGCCCTTATATGTTTATTTGCACAGTGATGATATTATTGCGTGTGATTGTGAGTCTGCCATTGGCGAAGAGCTATCTCCCTCTTGGGGATGCCTTATTTCATGTTACATGTATTCTTGTTTTGTACCCGTTTGGGGCCAGTATTTACAAAGGAGACTCTGCCAAAATTTTCGGAAAATGTGATGTTGCTTTTAAAGATTTGATGCGACTTGTTTGGTTTTCCTTCACTCTACTGCTTTAATTGGTTTTGATTTCTGGGTTTTGGCTTACTTAGATTACGTACGCCTCGAGACGTTTTATAATTTAAGTGCCACTCATGTTCCGTACTTTTCAGGTCGTGACAATATACTAGTAGATGTTATATATGTTTTACACCCGCGCTAGTCCAGTCCCCGCCCTGTCATTAGTTAAGTAACCAAACGGGTGATGCGGAACCCAGTGACGAATGCGGATCGCATATACGTACATCATATTTTCGTTCTTTGTGGTGTGATTAATTGATGGGACTGCGTTGATTCAGATCAATGTAAAGAAAACAAACCTATTCGATATTGTTGGAACAAATTTTAAAATGCCTGGGGATCTTTCAAACCCCCCTTGCATGGCTGTGGATAAGTAAAACTTTACCCTTGGTATTATTTTGTTTATTCCATATTTGCCAGTCTCGCTGACTAGTCATAAACTTTGACAGCTTTGCCAGCTCCGGCTCCGTTAGAATCCCGAATCTTTAGGCCACCGGGACCATATGCCCGACGTGCATATGAAAGGATGGTGAGAAAAAGCATTCACTCCTTGTCGGCCCTCATTGAAGATCTTCGTGCTGGAAGTTCTGTTACGGCCGAAGAATTTTCTACCGAAGCCAAAACTTTTTTGCCCTGCCTTGCCACTTATCATGATGAGACATTGGTGCATGTTTGGGTTGAGTATTGTCATATAGTGGAGGCTTGCTTACATAATCTCGAGTGTATACGCCTTCCTTTCGAGCTCTTAACTGCAAAGGTGAGCCCGCGGGGGTGGATTGAGCGGTGCACCGCTAATCTTCAGTCTTGCAAAACGAGGCTCAACCGGAAATATTCGGAGAGGGAGCTAGCTTCAAATGCTTTCGGGGAACTCCAAGCTCAACTCACTACTAAGACCACCTATGCGTACGAACTTTGGCGGGTGCTTCAAAAAGCTAGCACAGAGGTGGTAGCTCTTGATAAAGCCGTTATATTTACTCGTGAGATGGTTGAAGCTTATAAGGTTGCTGAAAAGGAGCTTGAGAGTCGGTTTGCCTCGTATCAGGCTTGACAATCCCAGGCGGAGACCCGTCTTGTGGCAATAACAAAGCTTGAAGCCGAGGCCCAGCGGAAGAATGATGAATTGACGAACTTATTGTACCATTCGCCGGCTTGAAGATTTTTTTATATTCTCCTTTTTGTATTTACTCCTGAATGAGAGTATTTTTTGATTCTTTTATGAAATGTACCTTGTATTCATTTGGATTCATGAATAAAAGACATATTTTATTTCATATTGGCGTGTCTCTTTTAGCAAATGCATCTTGTAGATCGTCTATCTTGATCTCTTTGCAGGGCAGCGATGGCTTAGAAGACAGGTTCCGATCTGTCGCCTATGACTTTTCAACTTTACGAGCCGTGAGGGTCTCATAAAGACTTTTCTCCCTATGAGTCGAGAGGATCCCGTAGGTGTATTTTCTCCCTAGGAGTCGTGAGGACTCCTAAGTGTGTGTTTTCTCCTGAGAGTTGTAAAGATCTCACCAGAGAATTTTTCCCGCTTACAAGTCAAGAGGACTGTTCACTTATAAAAAAATAAAATAAATAAATAATGAACCAAAAAGCGATGGAAGAATTCCCCAAAAGGAGCAAAACGTGCCCACATGTGATACGCCTTGGAGCAAAAGTTATAAGCATTACACTTATCAAATAAGGCTGAAGTTGAGCATCACGTGCCACACGTGAGCATCTATATACAAAGTATATATGCGCCTTCATGAAACAAATAGCAGCCAGAAAGCGCATCACATGCTAACACGTGATACTCTTCTCTGGGACTGCTGCATATAGGTAAACCGGCCTAGTGCCATTGGGTCACGTGCTACACGTGAGGATTCCTAATAACTTCCGAGCCGATAGAATTAAATTCTATATAAAAGGGATCAGAACCCTATTTTGGAAATATTTCCCCCAATCTTTCTAAACAAGAAAGATTATACTCTGTAAATCAGAGCACCATTTGATCAAAGATCCAATGGTGATTAAAAATCACTAAGATACAGAATAAGCTCTGTATGGGAAAAAAATTTCCCCAATCTTTCTAAACAAGAAAGATCGTGCTCTGTAAATCAGAGCACCGTTGGATCAAAGATCCAATGGTGATTAAAAATCACCAAGATACAGAATAAGCTCTGTATGGGAAAATATTTTCCCAATATTGTTAAAAACAAGAAAAATGTCTTCTGTAAAACAGAGGCCCCTGGATCAAAAATCCAATGGTGGATAAAATCCCCGAATTAATCAAAAATCTCTCAATGAGAGATTTCCTTAACAAAAATCAACAAACTTGCCTCTGCTATATAAATGACTCAAGAATGAAGAGAGAGGGATAGACAGAGAAAAAGAGGAGACCCCCCCGGTAAGATTAAAAAAGAGAGGAAGAGTTCCCTTTAAAGAAAGAGAAACTCTAGGTGAGGAAAAAACTTAAAGATCATTTTATCTCCTTTTACAAGAGTTTAACTCTTCCAAAAAAAATTTAGTTCTTCCTCTGGTTGAGGTCTGCAGAAGCAGATCTCCCCACAAGTTGAGAATTTAATTCTCATCGGGAAGATTCTGTTATGCAGTCCCAAAACTTATAGGAAAGAATTAGGTTTGAAGAATTTAATTCTTCCAGAGATATAGGAATTTAATTGCTCTGATAGAACTAGGGTTTAACCCTGCATAAGAATTTAATTCTTATAAAACAAAGGACTTGAAGTTCTCAAGACCTAGATCAAAAAGCCCCATGCATATTAGCGTTTAATGGTATAACAACAGATCAAGTGTCCCACGTGAGCACCTCTGAGGAATAAAAAGAAACAACTGTGATTGAGTCACGTGATCCCACGTGACCTCCAATAGTGCTTAGCACTTAGAAAAGAATAGAGAGATAAATTGAGAGGAGACAGTGCCTAAATTAGTGGCACCTCACGTGTCTACACGTGATGGTTGCAAGACTTAAGTGCTTAACACTTACATCTACAGAACGAGGGAATAAGCCTAAGGAAACAGTGCCCAATATTTAGGTGCATCACATGCCACATGTGAGTACTCTAAGTTTCAGTGTTTAATACTGCTTAAGAGCCTCACGTGGGAGCATGTGAGCGCCAAACATTTAGCAGTGTTTAACATTGTGAGAGGCCAGCCTTAGCACAAATCAGCCAAGTCTCTCAAGGCCAAAAACCTTTTGACCATCAATCAACCGAAGTCTTCCTATACGCAGGTCCCCCCAAATAGATCTTAGTTCCAGAGATGGCCAATGATCTCCTGACACGTGGCATTTAAAATAATGTTCATCCCACCATGATCTCTCTCTTCACTCCGGAGTTTGGTTCAAGGGTACATCTCTTTACACCTCTGATATATGTCGTTGTAATTCTTCAACGATATCAGAGAAGTGGAGGGTCCTAACAACCAACAGCTCTTGGATGCACTCTCAAAACCAGGAGCATATCCCAATGGACCGTGATGTCCTTAAACTAGCCCATGGACCGTAATGTCCTTAAACCAGCCCATGGACCGTGATGTCCTTAAACTAGCTGTGGACCGAAACGTCCTTAAACTAGCTGTGGACCGAAACGTCCTTAAAATAACAATGGACCGTAATGTCTTTAAACTAACAATAGACCGTAATGCCCTTAAACTAAAACGACAGAGCCCAAATTCTTTTTCATTGGATCAAGAAATGATCTCGAACCCCCGTTAAGTAGATCTTAGTCCAATATCGGATTAACTTATCCTTAACAAATATTTAATCTGATCTTGATCTCAAAAGAGGTTAACGATCCTTGAATCAACCCAAACCCAAATCTAAGAAAATACGGATTTGGAATAATTCACGCCCTACGGGCGACAACAAAAATTAGTATCCGTATACAATCTACGGGCAACAAAAAATAAAACAAACACACACGACACGAAATGATCTTCTGGAGAAGCAAAAAGTGCTTATCGTGACGTAGTAATGTAATTAACTGCAGGGGCTTGCGCCTGCAGGGAAGAGCGTCCACACAATCAAAAACCCCTCACAGCGAGGGAGAATCTGACGAAGTCTGCTACAACGGCCGCATCCGTCCAAACCTCCAATAAGCAGTGCCATAAATCAACTTGGCATCTTCAGAGAGGTGGAAGGATAAAACCAAATAGCATCTGCCCCCAAAATTCAGGCCAGACGTCATAAAATACCGGTCTCCGTTTTCGGCAGTAAACAGATTCTGGCACGCCCAGTAGGACCTTTTACTCTTCAGAGAGGTGTCGTATTTTGCTGCAATCAAATAATCGCGGTATAAATGTTTGTAGTTGCCTTTAGGTGATGGGATACTGAAGCCGGCATTTCGTTTCTACCCTAGAACGGCGTTTGCTTCCAGTTACCGCAACTCAGGTTCTGTCACATCTGGTAGAGTCAAGTATGGGCCATTTGCAGCCTCAGATCTCTGCAATTTGGCTCTTCAAGAAATCAATGGACTTCTCTTTGGGTCTATGATCCCACCTCCCACCTTCAGTACCTCAACGCCGAAGGAGGATCCCAGAAGAAGTCTGTCTTCCTCAGGCTGGCTCCTTAAGTTCCTGCTTTGCCGACGGAATCGATCTCCAAACAACTGGTACCTTCCAAAGGACATGGTCGACGCAGGAGGCAGAATATTCAAGCCCTCAAAGAAAATAGGGAGCAAGCTCAGCAAAATTCTGAGGCTAATCAAATTCCGACCGTAATAAATGGTCGACGTCAATATCGGCATTATACAAAACAAGCTGGTTGCAGTTCTCCATCAGCGTTGACTCCACCTGCTTCAACTCTGATGATGGATGCTAATGTTCCAACTGGGAACAGCTTCAAACTTCTGCGAAGGGTTAGACAAAATTCTCCCACCGCGAAAGCATGAGCCAAAAGCAACTTATACGGCGAGAGTAGGGTCAGATCAACATCGAGCTTGGAAACGAACTCATACCTGCCACATGATTACATTCTCAAAAGAGGGGAACCATGAGAATACGGGTGAACCCTCCAGATGCTTCGCAGATAAGGACGAGGACAAGGTGATCTCGGAGTTTCCACCAGCACTAAAAGAGCTGGGAGACGGGATACACACCACGGTGGACAATCTAACGAAAATTGACTTAGGGACGGAAAACGATCCGACGCCAACGTTCTTCAGTGAGCTGCTATCTGAAGAACAGGTGATCACCTTTAAAAATGTACCCATGCGATATAAAGACTGCTTTACATGGAACTATTCTGAGATGCCAGGTCTAGATCCAGAAGTAGCAGTACATAAACTGGCTATATTGCCGGATATCAAGCCAGTCAAACAGGCGCTAAGAAGAATGCGGCTCGAACTTGAAATGAGCATCAATGCCGAAGTCAAGAAGCTAATTGACTCTGGCTTCATCCAGGAAGTTCAAATATCCTGACTGGATCGCCAATATTGTCCCGGTGATGAAGAAAAATGGGACAGTGCGTGTCTGCGTGGACTTTCGAGATCTCAACAAAGCTTGTCTGAAAGATGACTTCCCAGTGCCTGTCACCGAGTTGATGATCGATAACACATCCACCCATGAAGTCTTCTCCTTCATGGACGGATCCTCAGGGTCTAACCAAATCAAGATGCATCCTGAAGACCAAAAGCACACTGCATTCCGGACTATGCTGGGCATATTCTGCTACAAAGTGATGCCATTCGGTCTAAAGAACGCTAGCCCCACCTACCGGAGGGCCATGACAAAGATCTTCGATGACCTCGTACATGGGATTGTCGAATGTTACATCGACGACCTCATGGTTAAAAGCAAATCGTATGAGGAACACTGGGAGCATTTGAAAATAGTGTTCCAGCGTCTTCGGAAATACAATCTAAAAATGAATCCTCTGAAATGTGCATTTGAAGTTTCCTCGGGAAAATTCCTAGGATTCATCGTACGACACCGGGGCATCGAAATAGACCCGTCAAAGATAAAGGCGATTATGGAAATGCCTTCGCCAAGAACTCTCAAGCAACCGCGGTCTCTCCAAGAAAAGCTTGCGTATATCCGGCGGTTCATAGCTAACCTCTCTGGAAAATGCCGCCCATACAGTCATCTAATGAAGAAAGGGACCCCATTCGTTTGGGATTGCAAATACCAAAACGCACTGGACGAAATCAAGCAATATCTGCAGAACCCGCCGGTACTGACCGCTCCGGTCAAGGGAAAGCCCCTCATCCTATACACAACATCCCTTGAAGGTTTTTTAGGCGCGTTATGGGCACAGGAGAACGACCAGGGGAAGGAGAGAACTCTCTACTATTTGAGTCGAGTTCTCCTGGGGGCAGAAAATAACTACTCCCTAATCGAAAATCATTGCGCATGTCATCTACCGGTTCGGCCCTCCGCGACGGATCATCTCTGATAATGGGTCGGCCTACAGAAGCCATAAGGTCAGTCACTTCGCGCAACAACATGATATAGATTGGAGATATTCTTCATTTTATAATCCCGAGCTAACGGTCAAGCTGAGGCTTTCAACAAGACCTTGAAAAAAATCATAAAGAAAACAGTGTAAAAAGGACTGGCATGAGAGATTGCATGAAGCTCTTTGGGCCTATCGGACTACGTTCAAGATGACCACGAACACAACACCATTTGCGTTAGTATTCTGCACGGAAGCGGTACTTCTCTTAGAGATAGAGCTACCCTCTCTACGATTAGAGGTTCGGTACGAACTAACGGACGAAGAGAATGCCCATCTTCGACTTGAGGAGCTCGATGCCCTTGATGAAACTCGTCTAATGACGCAGCAAAATCTAGAAGCTTACAAGAAAAGGATGATTCGCTCATACGAAAGATTGACTAGGACGAGAACATTCCGCCAAGGCGAACTCGTGCTAGTCGTAAAAAGACCTATGATCCCTAACCGTGCCAAATGGGGGAAATTCAAGCCGAACTATGAGGGCCCGTACATTATAGACAAGGTCTACCAGGGTGGAGCCTACTTGCTCATGGATATGCAAGGTGAAAGACCATCCGACCAATAAACGGCCGATTCCTGAAAAAATACTACGCCTGATGAGTCACGGCCCAGGTCAATGATAGATGACGACGCCTATGTCCGCTCACTATCATCTTGAGTCAAAACTCTAAGAGTACTACCCAACAATACTCCGTCTCAAACATGGAAATCTACGGACCGCCTTAAACTAGCTATGGACCGTAACGTCCTTAAAACTAACAACGGACCGCAACGTCCTTACACTAACTACGGAACATAACGTCCTTAAACTAACAATGGACCAAGATGACCTTAAACTAACAATGGACCGAGATGTCCTTAAACTAACAACAGACTGAGATGTTCCTAAACTAACAACGACGCCTCAAATATGGCGATAGTGGAATGCAAGTCCATAAGTCCCAGTGGTGAGAACTGCAACTCAAATCCCATCGGCAAACGGATGGATCACATGCGGCGAAACTATTCTCGAGAGTTTCATCGTGAAAAAAAAGGTACGTCCACAAACGAAATGGACACGGATGAAAACCCGAAAGGGCACCGTGAGTAAAAACAGCAGGACTACCGGTGAGTTTATGAAAACCCGAAAGGGTGCAATCTCGTTAAAATAAAGACACCTGCAAGGTCCTCTCAATCTTGTGAGGAGAAAATACCTGCGTGAGATCTTTACGACTCACAAGGGAGCAACACACTTAGGGAGCAACACGATTCCTAAGGAGAAATTGCACTTACGGGATCCTCACGCCTCGTAAGGAAAATTCCCCCTCTGAGACCCTCACAGCTCGTAGGATTCAAAAGCCTTAAGCTACAGGGATCTGAACCTGTTCTTAAGCCATCGCCTTCCCGAAGTTGCCCTAAAAGCGGTTCAATATTGATCCTTGTATACAATCTACGGGCGCAAATAAACGTCTCCCCTACCAAGTTCCACCAATGGCGGGAAATTTACCCATTTGGTGAACGACACTTGTAAGTCTTCTCGACATATAAGTAGAAAACACTCTTGTAAGATCTTTACGACTTATAAGAAAACATACACTTAGGAATCCTTATGATTCCTAAGGAGAAAAAAGCACCTACGAGATCCTCACGACTCACAGGGAGAAACACCTTTATAAGACCTTTACGACTCATGAAGTCAAAATCCTTAGTCGACAGGATCCTAACCCTGTTTGCTAAGCCAACTTTGTTTGAATCGACAAAGTCAAATGATGATTCGCTCCTGGCAACATCCCAGTTGTAGCGATACTGATGCCTAAATCGGTATCAAATTCTAAGTCCTTTCATGGCAAATGATGATTCGCTTCTGGCAATATTCCAGTCGCAGCGATGCTGATGCTAAGATTGGTATCAGATCCCAAGTTCCACTCTCACAGCAAAAAGTCAACAAGCCATAAATGCATATGAAATAGCTGAAATGATAGGTCAACTTGCGACAAAAATCAACAAGTAAAATATATACATATAAAAAAATTGCCGAAATGATTGGGCAACTCGCAATAAAAGTGTCGAGTAAAGAAAAAGAAAATAGCTGAAATGATTGGGCACCGCAAAAAATAGTCGAAATGATTGGGCAATCGCGACTTTCACGATATAAAAGCTGAAATGATAGAGCATCGCCGAAAGAAATAAAAAAAATGAATGAAACATCTGCCCTGCAGGTGAGATCACATTGACCCCTATATACAATCCATGGGCACAAACGAAAAGGGAACCATATTGTCCCACCAAGCTTCGTCAAAGGGAAGCCAGATCTCGATGGCTACATTTGTAGCCTAGAAATCAACAACGGCATTCCTTTTCGGTCCAATAAGAAGCAGATACGACGTCCGCAAAATGTAGCCATGGAAAAGTCACGTAGTTCCAAATCTCGACTGTTCGCAGACAGCCTAGAGACTACCGCGGAGCCATGGCAGAGTCCCTAGTTCCAAGTCACGACGGTGGCATCCACGGCCTAGAGATCAACCAACCGCGTTCCTCCTCCCTCCAATAGGATACAGGCGCAACATCAGCTAACGGAGCCATGGCAAAGTCCTCTAGTTCCAAACCTCGACGGTTCCCAGACAACCGAGAGACAATCTTGACATTCATCGCAATATTGCAGACAAAATGTCAACAAACGAAGCAAAGGAAAATCCCTCGCTTCAGGGTCTTGACGGCAACTCAAATGAGACCTGAAAAGACTATCGGAGATCATCCTACACCAGCGAGGAGTGGTCATGACTCATCGGGGCTCCCAAACTGAGCCTAACCTCAAGTAAAAAGTGACATGGAATATCCCTAACGCTTGCTCTTTCGACGGTAATATTACCTGGAAAATTACTTGAAGACGTCTTGTCCATCCCCCGAAGAGATCAGAGACACGGCAGTCGCGGGGCTACCCGAACAGCAAGATTGCATATCGGGGAATATATCAGCCAACGCGACGGTGCGACGGGTAGAAAACCCTAGTACCACAGGCCCTAATGGACTTCTATTAGAAGGAGTTAACTGTGACGTTAGGAAACCCTTGTGAGAACTTCTCGATTCATCTCGACTCGTGAGGAAATTAGTGTCCTTGCGAGAACTTCTCGATTCGTCTCGACTCGTAAGGGAAAGACTTAGGCAATAGGGATAAGGATCTGTTTCCTAAGCACTGGGGCCCTGCAAGTCAGTTCAAGATGAGCTATTGCATACTATTCATGGGACACACTCTCCAAAGTCGAATCTCGACAAGGAGGGAAACAACCACTTACGAGTCCTCTCGACTTGTAAGCGGGAAAAATTCTCTTGTGAGATCCTTACGGCTCTCAGGAGAAAACACACACTTAGGAGTCCTCACGACTCCTACGGAGAAAATACACCTACGCGATCCTCTCGACTCATATGGAGAAAAGTCTTTATGAGACCCTCACGACTTGTAAAATTGAAAAGTCTTAGGCGACAGATCTGAACCTGTCTTCTAAGCCATCGCTGCCATGAAAAGAGATCAAGAAAGACTATCCACAAGATGCATTTGCTAAAAGAGACATGCCAATATGAAATAAAATATGCCTTTTATTCATGAATCCAAATGAATACAAGGTATATTTCATAAAAGAATCAAAAAATACTCTCATTCAGGAGTAAATACAAAAAAGGAGAATATAAAAAAAATTCTTCAAGCCGGCGGATGGTATAATAAGTTTGTCAATTCATCATTCTTCCGCTGGGCCTTGGCTTCAAGCTTTGTTATTGCCACAAGACGGGTCTCCGCCTGGGACTGTCGAGCCTGATACGAGGCGAACCGAGTCTCAAGCTCCTTTTCAGCAACTTTATGAGCTTCAATCATCTCACGGGTAAAGATAACGGCTTTATCAAGAGCTACCACCTCTGTGATAGCTTCTTGAAGCACCCGCCAAAGTTCGTACACACGGGTGGTCTTAGTAGTGAGTTGAGCTTGGAGTTCCTCCAAAGCATTTAAAGCTAGCTCCCTCTCCGAAAATTTCCGGTTGAACCTCTTTTCGCAAGACTAAAGATTAGCGACGCACCGCTCAATCCACCTCCACAGGCTCACCTTTGCAGTTAAGAGCTCGGAAGGAAGGCGTATACACTCAAGATTATGTAAGCAAGCCTCCACTATGCGACAATACTCAACCCAAACATGCACCAATGTCTTATCATGATAAGTGGCAAGGAAGGGCAAAGAAGTATTGGCTTCGGCAGCAAATTCTTCGGTCGTAACAGAACTTCCAGCACGAAGATCTTCAATGAGGGCCGACAAGGAGTGAATGCTTTGTTTCGCCATCCTTTCATATGCATGTCGGGCATATGGTCCCGGTGGCATAAAGATTCGGGATTCTAACGGAGCCGGAGCTGGCAAAGCTGTCAAAGTTTATGACTAGTCAGCGATAATGGCAAACATGGAATAAACAAAACAATACCAAGGGTAAATTTTTACTTACCCACAGCTATGCAAGGGGGGTTTGAAAGATCCCCAGGCCCATCCACAATCTCCACTTCATCATCAGCTTCCAGAACTGCAGAGGGCATGATAGCATCATCGTAAACAAAGTGATAATAAAGCAAAGGGGTCAAAAAACACTAACCTTGCCCGGAAGAAAGGATGATGCTTTGCGGGGATATCGCCCGTAGGGCAGCCATGTCAAGTAAGCGCTGGAATGACTTCCTGGGAGATAGGTCCACTATAGAAGCCGCTAATTCCCGCAGTTCTGAAAGGAAGAAGAAGTTCAGATAATGAGGGGATCATTAAAAATAAAATGTAAGTGGTTACCTTCGACGCTCTGCTCGCCTTGAACTGGAGGCATGGCAGCTTCGGCGGCCTCCTCCACGACCTCAGGCACGTCACCGGGAACATTTGCGGGCATAGCAGCTTCTAGTTGTAGAGCAACAACCGCCATTTCAGGCTCCGGAGAAAGAACAGTGACCTTCGCGGTCCCTCCTACAATTTCCAAGACGTCACCAGAAAAATCCATAGGGTTCGTGGCTAATGGGGTCACCTCCGCTCGAGGAATGGACACCGAAGGAACGGGAGCCACCACCGGAGGCTCCATAACAGGAACGGCAGCCGTAGTAATCCCTTCTGCACATGCCGATGCGTCATGGGAGACATCTATAGAACCGGCAGTCGTGGCACGACCTGGGCTCAGATCCTCTTTCGTTGCTAAAGTCGCTGCAATGTTTTCGCAAAGATAAGGAGATATAAAAAGCGATACAAATTATTTGCCAAAAGAAAAATATGGAAATCACACATACCGATACGCCAGGTTGCTTCTAGTATGGATCTTTCAAGCCGTCGTTCCTTTCTGAGGAAATATGCTTGCCGGGCTTCAAATGTAGATTCATGCCCACCGGTCTTCAGTGCCATCTCGTTTTCGGAAGCAACCGAGATAGGCTGCTTGAAGGCTCTTTCATCTTCCCTTTACAGTGGACCCATATGTACTCTTTGTAATGAAGGGGATCATCATAGAAGATAACCGGGGGATAGGGCTTCTTCGGGATGCGCACATTTTTGGTCTCATCCTGTGAGCGCCTTAAAGCTTTAATTAATTGCGTGGGTTCCTCAGCAGACGAGCCAGGATAAATAAGACCGTCATCCAGCTCCTGCATTGAGATGGGCTCGTCCTGAATAATAGGCTCAGATTCCAGCAGGAGGTCAAGCAAGCCAGCAACTGTTTTCTTCCTCCTTTTTGAGCTAGATCTAACACTGGAAGAGGATCGCTTCCTTCCTCTCGGCGCTTTGGTGTGACGTTGGCCAACCTCGCTTCCAGTATCCCCTTTTAGCAATACCACCGCGGATGACACCGCTACTGATGGTACTATCACTGACGCTTCATTGGAGGCCTTCGCCTGAGCTCTAGTGCGCACTGGAATCCCAATAGTGCGAGGAGTTGATTCTATTTCTGCGGCTTTCAGGATAAGGACCACGCCGCCATGTTGGCTATAGTGCCCTCAAGGCAATTATCATAGTCGTGGACTTATGATTATGATGATTAAGTGAGGACTTATACCGATGGAACAGTCTTACTTAAGATGATAGTATGCTATCTGGTTTGTCTTTATCATCATGTACATGTTGATAAAGCCCATAGGATTCTTGCTTGACTGCCAGCATTATGATGGCGATCATATATGTGGGAGCTGGGGTCTATAAGCACATCCTTAAATGTCCCTAGTCATAGGAGTATCGAGACCGGGCATCGATACTCCAGTGTAGACAAGTGTATACTGATCAAGACCCCGACGAGGGGCGGTGGCCAGGTCTTACAAGCCATTGGTTTTAGTATGTTCACCTAAGATGGTATACAGGTGCTCATTGGGTTGTGAGTACACTGGACGGAGTCGCCGGGAACCAGCTAGTTAGTATTATACCTATTGTCAGATAGCTGTTCCCAGGTGACATATGTTCAGGTTAGTCTGTCGACCTGAGATCTTCATTTGTCTCGTGTGAGTTTCCACTGTGCTTTGATTACTACCCTACCACGGCTCAAAGGAGTCGTGCAAACAGGTTTTAGTTGGGTACAGTCCCGAGCCACATGGACGCAGTGATCGGTCGTCGGGGATTCATCTCTCCCGGTATTGGGGGTTGATGTCGCATTGTGTACGGGTGGCCATCACCACAAATCCATGGCCATGGTAGACGAGGATTACCGATCCAGGATCGATAGTTTCTCAGGAGGTGATGGGTGTCATGCAGACACTAAATATCGCGTTGTTAGGGGTCTGGCTTTATCCACCCCCTTGACTCGATATGCGATACTCTTAGAAGAACAGACCGGACTGTGCGGATATTGTCACTGTCAGGCTCAGTAGGGGTTCAGGATGAGTTTGCTCGTCGGCCTTCCTTTCGCTTAATACCTGGGTAGCCGTTACGTACAGCTAGTGTCGCTGACGTGCTTGTGGTTAAACCCACTGCCAGCATATTGACAAGTCTTTAGAGTCCTACATAGAGGGTTTTCACGGTTCAGGCGATATGGTGTACATGACGTATGTTAGTACATACAGGTCTCCGATTAAATATGTGCACTCGCTGCGCAGACTTTAATCGGACGGTTGATAATACTAGCGGCTTAGGATTAAGCCGGATTATTAAATTGGGTTTTATTTAATAATTTACATATGTATTTATATATATGTATTCTAGTATAATTGTTCACTATTCATTTTCTCTCTTGGCTATTCGTATTTTTGTACGAATACGCGTATATGTATTTCGATACATGTACCGGGAAGTATTCTGTATTTTATACAGAATAGCTTCTAGAAGGTGCCACCTCATTATTGATTTTCTTTATTGAAAATCTTTTGGGAAATGAGGTGGAGGGGTGACATGGCAAGAACATGGTCAAAGCATGGTTTTGTCCATGTTGTGAGTCATGTAGCAAAGCATGGTTTGCATTGTTTATTGTTTTAATTGAAAAAATGAAATGGTTGGGATTTTTTTTGATGTGAGAGAGAGAGGGGCCGGCCACTTATGACGAGGGGCTCATTTTCATTTTGATTGAGGATTACATTACACACACTAGCTCTCTCTCACTCTCTCATGCTTCAAAATACTTAGCCATTTTATTTGTTGCTCATGCCAAAGCTTCATCACCTCCATTCATCTGTGGATGCTCTCTTGAGCTCATATGTTGAGAGAAAATTGTAGTGAGACTTTCATAACCCCCACTCTCCATCCCTAGCAACTTTGGAGCGTAGATTATCTCGTTCGACGAGGTTGGAGCTTGCGCCGTTTCTCTCGAGTGGACCATCGGAGATAGAGGAAGACCGGCAACCAAAAATCATCAAAGGACCACTAGGAGCTTGGAATGAAGACTGAAGGACACGGATCAACTCGGTATAACAATTCTAACTCTTAGTTAGTTTGCTAGATTAGGGTTTAAGGTCGATCCGTAAATCGGGTAACGGTAGCGCCTGTTTTATAAATTTTTGTTCCGCATTTTGGCCGCGTTTCGATGGCCGGGGCGCTGCCGTGACCCTACATGGTATCAAAGCCACCCTTTTAACCCTACCAGCTTGTTTTGACGTGCTTAAAAGATCGATCGACGAAAATTTCCGAAATCACGATTCCATTTTTGTGTTTGCTTTCGATTTTTAAAAGTGATCAAAAAATATTTTCAGGCATCTTAAAAATACATGCAGGGAAAACTAAAGCTACAAAAAATATTTGGTGACCTAACTCCAAAATTCCACAGCGGAACCACCACGAAATGTCACATTTGGCGGCGCTTCCGCGGCCATTTTTGGGCTACAGTGACCAAATTTTTTTCTGGAGCTCTAGTTGGTGGAAAAATGATTTTTGTGATATATGGTTTTGGCCCAGATTTATTTGAGTACTGGTTATGCACTTGGGGCCAAATTGGAATTTTGTCAATCGATATTTTAAGTGTGCGTTTAATAGTACATAAATTTCTATCTGCGACCGTGAATGTCATTTGATCGGTAACCCGTCTAACTGCTATATGTTCTTTTAGACGAGTTTGCGAACGTGACATTCACGTTGATGTTCTGTGTTGTGCTGTGATGTTGGTTGGATCGTCGTGGTGGATATCCAGTGGTGCAATGATAGTACAGTTTTATTTTCTTTTGTACATTTGATATTGCGGGGCGAGCGTCCGACATGTGGACTGTCGTCACTTCCAGTTTGTATATTATTCTTTTGG
Organism: Agapanthus africanus; assembly: GCA_030015575.1. NCBI lineage: Eukaryota > Viridiplantae > Streptophyta > Magnoliopsida > Asparagales > Amaryllidaceae > Agapanthus > Agapanthus africanus. The sequence continues at coordinate 312,436,823 of JASDDO010000018.1, read as the reverse complement.
GGCACGACCGGGTTGGGGTCGATGTCATCCTTGTATATTATTTTCTTTTTGTGCTAGGATTACCCCGCGGTGGAGTGCACGAATAGCCGGGTTGTAGAGGGAAACCGGTCTGCATCACATGGCGGTGAGACGGAGGGGACCTTACTCTAGAATTAGCGGGATATTCGTCGCACTCGTAGGGGGTATAGGTTGGCCCAGGAGGGGTGCTCAAGTTACCGGATTCCGTGAAGTGCTGGGTGGCCCATTCACGTTGTTGAAGGGGGCTGCCTCGCTTTTGGTTTTGCGGGTAACTTGCCGCGCTTGTAGGGGTTTAGGTTTTCATTGCACAGGCTATCCACACGACAGGGAACGTCGAGTCTCACTTGCGGCTCAAGTGAAACCCAGGGCTCCAGATTATCCACCATTCTGTATTGCTTCTGTGATGTTTCTGTGATGTTGCTTTCTATCATGCCTGGAACGATTGTTATATATATTTATATATACTTGTATATGTTGTATATGTTTTGCACCCGTGCTAGCCCAGTCCCCGCTCTGTTGTTAGTTAAGTAACCTAACGGGTGATGACGGGACCCAGTGGCGAATGCGGATGGCATATACGTACATTTTATTTTCGTTCTTTTCTGGTGTGATTAATTGATGGGACTGCATAGATTCTTATCAGTGCAAGGATAAAACAAACCTATATATGATGTTGTTGGAACCAAGTTCTTAAAAACTGACATTACAGACGTACACTTTTGCTTTGCATCGTGGTATTCATTTTAGAATATCCTGCACCTCATTCGACGAGGCAAGGGCCGAGATCCCTTCATCGGGAGTGACCCCTTGGGTAAAAGTTTGCGTCAACGTAATAACTTTACTATAGTCGATTATTTTTGCTTTGCATCATGGTATTCAGTTTGGGATATCCTGCACCTCATTCGACGGGGAAAGAGCTGAGATCCCTTCACCGGGAGTGACCTCTTTAGCAAAAGTTTTCGCCACTATATATTTATAAAACCACTTGGATTTCTTCAACGATATCAAGTTCATTACGTTAAAGGTTTTTCGCCAAAAACCAGCTGTAGCCCTCCGTCATTTCAGATAGGTATCTCATAGTATTCGTGCTATGTACGTTGGTCTCTATCAAGGCATAGTGTACGGTAGCTACGTGATACGTGTCTGTCGCATGGATATGCGATTATCTAGGACAGCCGCATAGTCACATTGGTCTCTATCAAGGGTTTGCATGGGTGGGTTTAGATCAATCTTGGATAATGACGGGTTGAACATGACTAGCGACTTATGGCACGTTGGTCTCTATCAAGGCCATGAAGTTGTTAGGGGTAAAAATCTTATCGGGAGTTTCAAACATACAGGAAACTTGCCAAGCTTGCGCATACCTTCTGGAGTGTGGTAACTTGAGTGGCTTCTATCAAGTTATCATGCGATGATAGTTGGATCCTGATTCCCACTGATGAGTAAGATTACTCCTCGGATGATTCCGACTAATTCTCCTTTTGGGTTTGGAGGAGAATTCGAGGAAACAGTGGGAGCCATCCAGATTATATAAAATGATTAACCATTCTGATCTAGGTTAGAGTGCATGCTGAGTGTTTCTTTTGTCTCTCTCTGGCTGCGACTATGACCCGACTTTTGACTAAAACTCATGAAACCAAGTTAACCGAACCTTCTTAAAACACTTTGACTTTTGGAATGTCACGGTGTCGCATATATCATTGCCACTTCTATAGCACCTTTACATTTCTCCAAAACACCTCGTATCACTACGAACATCCACTTCCATTGGATAAATCCATCGTATAGTTACATACGAACTCGAAGGATCTTTTTTGAGGATGGATTCTGGTTCAAGAGAAATTGAATAGGATTATTCAGATGTCTTTTCTCTTTACCTTCTCTCAGGTTGCGAGGGCTTCTAGAATTAGGAGAGTACACCTATTGCGCTTATTAGATAGTGTTCTTCAAAACCTTAGGCTGGTGCCGAAAGGTAGGGAATGAAGAAAACCAATTAGCGTAAAGGATGTGTACAGAAGGTAATAAGTAAAGACATATTAAAGGGATTGTAGTGGGGGCAGGTAAGTATATGGTTACTGTCATGATTCAGGATAATGGAAGAGGATTACTAGGAATACCAGTTAACCTCTTTTGAAACATTTTCATGTTTCAGTTTCATTGTGCGATATTAATTGAAAACTGTTTTCCTAATTGGAATCTAACTCCAGGGTATGTATTTACCAGATCAGTTTCTCACATCTGCATGTTATTACGGATGGTGAGTGGGAATACGATATTGGGAATTGGGTTATTAGATCCTCATTATATCGGAATTCATTGTAATTGGTGATATTTGAGGAAATCATCTGGATTTTGCCGGATGGAAAATATTTGGTTTTCAATATCCGTTGTTATGCACCAATTTCAAACTGATATATCTGTACATTTATTTTATAAAGTGAGATATAAATTTTTGATATTGTGTCTATGACATTTACCTATATCAATTGGTGATTAGGTAAGGTGCATTAACCAACGGTGTAATTCTTGTTAACCATAGTACAGTTTTTCAACCTACGACGCACAGGGTTTGAGTTATTGAACTCAGGGGACTTATACAAAGTATTGTATGTTGTCCAGTGTCCATTAGGACAAAGGGGTTGGTACTCGTACTATATTCTGTTTACTTATGACTTCTCCAGTTCTGGACATGTATTTTGTTGAAATGCAAGGTCCAGATATTCAGAAGTTATAGGTATAAGAATAAAGTAGAGAACCATTTGTTGTAAGTATCAGGATTCTTCGAGGAAGTGGAAGATGTAAATACTTGTGTTTGGTATTCAGTTAATAGTAATGGTTTTGAGAACTTGCTTCTCTTTCGGGTTACTCATATATGGATAAACTCTCAGATGAGTAATGCTGATTGTCCTTTTTCCATTTGGTTGATATGCACTGGAGACAGCTGCATGATTTTGAATCTGGTTCCAATTAAATTAGTGCTTTTGTTTCTATATCAGATATATATAGAATCAATTTATATCTTGACGATGTTAAGGTATAGGGAGTTGTCCGGCTGATGCTTAAAACCAGAATCCAGATAAACTCAAGGCACATTTTAGTAATGGTTGTTCGTGGGTTATCCCGGGCTTTGACGAGGGATAACTTTCTACCATCAGGAAGATCAATATTTATATTGTTCTTGACTCGCCACAATTTTAGTAAAATGGACCTTTTCAAAAAAACACAAGTAGGAGTATGGTAGAACTGGAAGTTATTTCAGAACCACAAACGATTACTGGAAATTTAATAGAACCTAAGCATTCAATTGGATTTGATGTTCCATTAGCCACTCCGCAGATTTGGTGGGTAACCTCAGTCACCCGAGAGGTACTTCAGTCTTCTCAGAGACGGTGAAAGGGAGGTTCTTGTTTACCCAGACTTGCCATTACTATTGTTCTAGACTATAAGACCTGGTAGGAGGATGAGTATAGCATCGTTCTAAACTAGTTTTAGAAGTGCACATATATATGACTCTGCCAGAGGGTTGTTGTAGTCAGTGGGAGCAGCGGAAGCATAGTAGGCAAGTAACTTGTGTCCATTTATAGACTAAAGCAGGTATAGCGGAAATAGATCATCTATTTTTGATGTGACAGTCATAGGTTTTGACTTCATCAGAATAGGAGATGGATCTGGTAAGAAGGTAGTAGGGTATGATGTCCAAGGATTTGGGATGACATGCACTTAATAGGAAGAGATATTCCTATACTACGATCGGTTATACTTTGGTTGTCACACGGTTGTTTCTCCACATAGGATATAGAAATAATATCAAGTTTCCTGGTTACTAGATCTATGTTTTTAGATCTATATTTGGGAAGTATCCCAATTTGGGTACTTTGACATTATTCTAAAGATATTTTAGAATGGACGACTCCTGGCATGGTGGTAAACCTGCAGGTGATAGAGTTAACCTCTCTAAAGGTGTCTTACAGACTAAAAGGGAGAGGGATCTACATTATTAACATATCGTTTGCTTAGGCAATTGAGTTAATCATGAAATGTCAAGTACCACACCAGATATTGCTTTTGCACTAGATGCAATAAGCAGATATATTAATCCAATCCTGGAGAAACATTGGAAAGCAGTTATTGAACATAAGTGAATGTTCTTGGGAAATGATTACGGCAGGCTCCTTCAGGAGACGGTTATCATTTCAGGCTTCCAAGGTGACCTGGATGACAGAGTGACTATCAGAGTTATAGTTTTCCCTCTTTTGAGAAACAATATGTTGGACGGGTGGTCCAAGCGGATACTTATAACACCTTAGGATGTGAGTAATGGCGAATTATATTTTAATATATGGTTTTTAGTAAAAAGTTTACCAAAACGATTTTCAAATAATTTATCAAATTTAATGAATATTTTATTAGAATTTTTCGAAGCTTGCACACACATGTGCATGTAAACTAGGGTTAAAATGGGGTTAGACCATTATTAGCAACCATGGTGGACTAACCATTTTGTTAAGCTAACTTAAAGTTTTTATTTAAGTCTTTTGGGTTGTTTTATTTTTAAAATGGAAATGATTTAAAATTTGGTTGATTTGGAGGGGGGGGGAGAGAGAGAGAGAGAGAGAAGGGCATCATGGCTTGAGCCATGCTTTCATTTAAGGGAGAGAGAGAGAGCGGGGGGGGGGGGGGTCTGACTAGCCTTAGCTCTCATTTCCTTTGCTTTTGCCACTCATTTCTCACAACTCTCTCACTCATACACACACACACACACTCACAACAACAGCAGCAGCAGTAGTAGAAGACACAGCAGCAGCAGCACCCAGTAGCAGCAGCTGAAGCAATAGCAACAGCTGAAGCAATAGCAGCAGCTCCAACAGCATCAGCAGCAGCTCCAGCAGTAGCAGCAGCACATCATCTTCTTCTTCTCCTACTTCTCCTTCTTCCTAGGGTCGATTGGGGTATATTTCTTAAACCCAACTCCTTTTTGCTAAGCTTGTGTGTTAAATAGCTTCGGTTAGTGTTAATTATGCGTTTTAGTGCTAGAAATGGTGTTTTGTGTGAAGTTGTGGCCAAGTGATGATTTTATTGGTTAGCCTAGCCTAGTTAAGTGTTATTAGGGCCACATAAACCTATCTTTAACCCAGATTTCACTAAAATACCCTAGGTTTTCATTTTGTGCAAAATATAACGTTTTTAAGCAAAACTTGGCCTTTCTGTGATCTGCTTTAGACCCGGTTACTTCAGAGAAAAATTGAGATAACTGGAGCATAATTGTTAGATGTTGATCACATACCCAGAGCACGAGCCCAATATTCCCAACCCAGGCCGCCAATTTATAAGTTCTGGTCGCAGTTTGCAGCCAGATAGGGGACTTAGGGGTTAGGGTTTTGGCTAGGGCAGTCTGCTATGTTTTCCAGTGTTTTGGCGTGTGCAACTTTTTACTTTTGTGCCCGAGTTAGAATCTGGAGCATAATATCATTTTTCTATATGTTTAGTTTGCGCGATACGTGCGATATGTGAGTGGGTTCTGCGTTCCAGCGTGTCGCGACGTGTCGGGGTAGTTTTAGACGTGTATACACACGTTTCAGCGTATCGGACACACGCGCGTTTAATTCGCGACGCGAGTTTCTCGTTGATTTCGATATCGCGTTTTTGCGAGATATTTGCTTATGTGGATTTTCACTGTGTAAATTCTAGGTTCGCAGACGGGTACGTCAGACGCCGCAAAGAAAGGGAAGCAAGTGGTCTGCTACGCTTAGGACAAGACCAGGTGAGTAGATTTAACATCCACGGGGAAATCGCCCGTATGGCGTTAAGCATCAGGGCCTAATAGGATATTTAGTCGTAGATGTTCATGTGTACAATTGTAGCACATCTTCCTTGTTGCATATAGAAATGGTAATGATAGAACACTGCACTGTCACTAACGGTTAAAGCTGCACGAGCACTATTTGTATGTTACACTCACACCGTTAGTGATTGCCATGACACTCGCACTATAGGATTTCTATGAATTATATATCGTCTTGATTACCGCATCATTGATGATTGTCATACTTGCACACATGCACACTGTATATTCATACCAGTGTACACATATATTGATATCTTCATACTTGCGCACATGCACACTGTATATTCATACCAGTGCACACATATATTGATATCTTCATACTTGCGCACATGCACACTGTATATTCATACCAGTGCACACATATATTGATATCTTCATACATGCGCACATGCACACTGTATATTCATACCAGTGCACACATATTCTGGCACACTCATATTCGCGTATATATCCATTTGCACATCCATACCTACATACATACATATGTTATATATATGGATGATATCGATTTGATTTCATAGAAATAGGGACCGCATGAGAAATTTTTAAAAACTGGATTCCTTTTAAAAGAGCGGTTTCCCCTTTTTACCCTTAGTGTCGTACGATACATTACGTGGATTTACGCATTGAGTTTGGATTTATGGGATTTCTGGATTTGGGAACTGTGGTATTATTTTAAGAAAATACGCACTGTTTTAAAAACCCGGTTTCTCTTGTTATGATATTTTAGTGCGTCCACCATGAGTTTCCTCAGTTCCATAGAGCTTGTGTGAGTATACCCGATTCGAGGAGTGGTAGGCACCGATTGCGGGTACATGGTGGACCCGGTATGGTATCCCGGGGCAAGAAGACTCGTATTGTTAGACGGTGAGCCCTGCGGAAGGACTACTACCTACCGGTTATTGGTTGGACCTGGCGGTTATCTGGAGGATACCGACTAGAGTCGATAGATGCATACGGGACGACACGTACTGCCGGGGCCGAGGGCCGATTCCGCAGATGGAGCCCGTAGGTCGATCTGGACGGACGGAGCCCGATACTTGAGGATTTGCGTGTCGATACTGGACATGATTATTTATGATATTTCCAGTACCGATATTGGGCACTCCCGATTCTATGAGATTTACAGGATTTGAGGGCCAATTGGAGTGACGGCGCCTGAGTTTTACTGGGATTTGGGGTGTATTGATGGACACAGGTTATTTTCCACGTTGACGTTCCATGTAGATATTATTTATTCCCATGCTCAGCATTCAGTGTTATACATCTCATCCTGTATCTAAAGTACCTGATAGAGTACACTTGCTATGCACGATTATTGCATACCCTGCTCATCCTATATAGATGTTATTAGATTGCACATGCTATGCATGACTATTGCATACCCTGCTCATCATATAAAGATGTTATTAGATCGCACTTGTTGCATGATTATTGCTCATCTAGTTCATCATATAGATGTTATCTGTTGGCATAGGTTAGAGTATCGCAGCACGTGCATACTCGCGATTACCTTTATATGTTATCTACTATTCACGAGTTGGAAACTCACCCCTATTGTGCTACAGTGTTTGCAGGTTGCCCCTCAGAGTAGTCACGGCAGGCTGCTTCCTTGCACCTTTTGATACAGATATCACTGCGGTGGTGCGTGAGCCCTTTTGCTGATAGGTGGGTTTTTGCGGTATCTGTTTATTTTCCTATTGTATACACTGTTGTATCTAGTACTCTCCATCTACTTTTCATGTATTGACTTAGAGACCAGTTGTGAGGACGATATATATTATTTTGTACTCTGGTGTCGAGCTCGTTGTGAGCCGACTTTCTTGATGCAGCTTTATCTTTCATGATTATTGTTTTCACTTATACTGCTCATTTCTTCGCTACGGCATCGTATATTATCATTGTGGTGATTGTTTCCTCCGTTGGGCGTGATGGCTCCCGTTTGGGATGCTTTATTCTTATTGTATATCATTTTACTCAGATCTTGTCTTGTACCCGAATTCGGGGCTAGTTTTTATAAAGGAAATGGTGCCAAAATTTTTAAGATAATAACTTGAACTTTAACGAATTTTACTAAATTACTTAGGGTTTTCTAAACGTTTTAACAAATGTTTCTATTAAATGTTTTAACACTCAATACTTTTAATGGTTTTGATTTCTGGGTTTCGGCTTACTTAGTCGCATTACGCTTGTAGACGTTACGTGGTTAAGTGCCGGTCACGGGCCGAACTATAGGTCGTGACAAAGTTGGTATCAGAGCGTAGGTTTTACCTTCGGAGTGTAGGATGACCCTGGTATGATAGAGTAGGTAGCTGAAGCAGAGTGGCGTAGCGTGCGTATGTTCCGTGACATACTCACAACACGGTACTCCGCCTAAGCGACCTTAAGACTTATTGATTGAAATTCCTTCCTTATTGTATACATTCTCGTGATTCAATTTCCGTATCCTTATCGAATCCTACTTTCGTTTCATCCATTATGCCGTCAAAGACTACGAGGGCGCAGAGAGTGGCCGCGAGAGCCGAGATTCGAGTAGACTCGTCCGAGACGAGGACTGATCCAGGCAGTACACCGGTTGTACCAGAGCAGACTGTTCCTCCTACGACATATCAGATCTCTATGCTAGGGGCCGGTATGAAGGAGATGCGCCAGATGATAGGATCGCTAGTTGAGACACTTCGGGCCGAGCGACCAGAGATAGTTCCACCCGTTGCGGGGACCGCGATGGTACCTACAGTACAGGCAGTTGCCTCTGCAGCTACGGAGGTTATTACAGTATCGCTATCAGAGTTCATGAGGTTGAAGCCTCCGGTCTTCACAGGCATCGATGTAGCCGAGGACCCACAGTCTTTTATTGATAGGATGGCCCGGATATGTCGTTCACTCAGATGCTCAGATGCGAGATGGGGAGAGTTCGCGAGCTTTCGCTTGGAAGGTCTTGCGCAGAAATGGTATGAATCGATCGAAAAGGGTAGAGCAGCAGGTCTTCCTCCTATGACCTGGACCGAGTTTGTGACGGTATTTCTAGCCCGTTTCCTTCTCTAGAGTATCAGGGATGCCCGAGCGCGCAGATTTGAGTCCTTACGCCAGACGCCAGAGATGACAGTGGCAGAGTACAATGTACTGTTTACTGAGCTATCGGTTTATGCCCCATACCTAGTGGCTATTGAGGAAATACGAGTCAAGAGATTTGTTCGAGGCTTACTCACCCCACTGTTCTTTGCGATCAGCGTACAGCATTGCGAGACATATGCAACAGCTGTAGACGCAGCCCTATTAGTCGACGAGCGCCTTGCAGAGACTTCGGTAGTTCCAGGGCCGAAGAGGGTTCATACTGATACAGCAGCACAGAGACTTCCATTCGGACGCCGTGATAGACGTCGTACAGGTGGCAGAGACTTGGGGCGAGGTCAGATGTTTAGCTCTTATCCCAAGGAGGGTCAGCAGTCGTCGCGTGGATGCTTTCGATGTGGTAGTCCCCGTCACCGCATCAGAAATTGTACCGAGATACGCCGGAGGGAGGCAGCAGTACCACATGTCACACTTCCACCTTCCCCACCCCAGAGAGCGTTGCCTATTGTACCTACTGTTGCTCCACGTTAGACTCATGCACAGAAAGGCTGTGGTCGCGGAGGGTTTACTCATAGAGGACGAGGTGGCCGAGGCAGAGGACAGCCATCTGCCGGAAGAGTACAGCCAGTTGCTAGTTGGGGACCGCCAGTTGCAGGCAGAGGACATGCATGAGTTTTTGCGTTGACGCATCAGGACGCGCAGGCGTCCAATGCAGTAGTCTCAGGTATCCTATCAGTATGTTCTGTTGACGCACACGTGTTGTTTGATCCCGGATCCACGCACTCGTACGTTTCCACACACTTTGTGCCGAGTTTGGGTAGAGAGTCTGGGTTGCTTGATCAGCCGCTTGTTGTGACCACTCCTGTGGGAGAGTCGTTTGTTGCTAGGCACATGTTCCGATCCTGTATTGTCCATATTGGCGAGAGAGAGTTGCCTGTCGACTTGATCCTTCTCGAGATGTTGGACTTCGACGTTCTTTTGGGCATGGATTGCTTAGCCACGTGCTATGCGTCTGTGGACTGCTGCGAGAAGACAGTTATATTTTGTTTTGCTAGCGAGTTGGCTTTTGTTGTGTAGGGGGACTGTTGTGCCGCCCCTCACAGTTTGATTTCTTCTCTTCGCGCTAGACAGCTTTTGAGGAAGGGATGTCAGGGATTTCTAGCCTATGTTTGCGATACTAGGGCTACAGATGTTCCATTGGACTAGGTTCCGATTGTTTGTGAGTTCCTTGATATTTTCCCTGACGAGCTTCCTGGGCTACCGCCTGAGCGCGATATTGCTTTCTGTATTGATTTGATTCCCGGCACGGGGCCTATTTCTATACCGCCTTATCGGATGTCCCCGGCGGAGCTTTGTGAGTTGAAGGGTCAGTTGCAAGATTTGCTGGATAAGGGACTTATTCGACCCAGTGTTTCTCCTTGGGGTGCTCCGGTCCTATTTGTCAAGAAGAAGGACGACAGTTTGCGTTTGTGTATCGACTACCGCCAGCTGAACAGGGTTACCGTGCGGAACAGATATCCTTTACCACGCATCGACGACTTGTTCGACCAGCTTCAGGGCGCAGGGTATTTTTCAAGGATCGACTTGCGATCAGGATACCATCAGATGCGGGTTCGACAGGAGGATATTCCGAGGACAGCTTTCCGCACGCGCTACGGCCATTATAAGTTTTTGGTGATGCCGTTCGGACTCACCAATGCCCCAGCAGCATTTATGGACTTGATGAACCGTATTTTCAGGCCTTATCTTGATTTGTTCATCATCGTATTCATTGACGATATTTTGGTGTATTCCTAGAGCCGAGAGGAGCACGAGAAGCACCTGTGGATCACACTGCAGACCTTGAGGGAGCACCAGCTTTTCGCAAAATTCTCCAAGTGCGCATTCTGGCTTGACAGCATAGACTTCTTGGGTCATGTGATTACACGAGATGGTATATGTGTGGAACCGAAGAAGATTGAGGCCATTCAGAGTTAGCCCAGACCCGCATCAGTTACGGAGATCCGCAGCTTTCTAGGATTGGCCGGCTACTATAGGCGATTTGTACAGGATTTCTCTCGTATTGCTGCACCTTTGACCTGGTTGACCCAGAAGGGAGTTCCTTTCGATTAGACGGAGGAGTGTGAGCATAGCTTTCAGCAGCTACGGACTTGTTTGACTACGGCGCCGGTGTTATCATTGCCTTCAGGATCAGGCGGATTTGTGGTCTATTGTGATGCTTCTCGAGTGGGGATAGGGTGCGTATTGATGCAGCATGACAAGGTGATCGCGTATGCTTCACGGCAGTTGAAGAAATATGAACAGAACTACCCCACTCACGATTTGGAGATGGCTGCGGTGGTCTTTGCACTCAAGATCTGGCGACATTACCTATACGGCGAGTCGTGCCAGATATTCACTGATCACAAGAGCTTAAAGTATATATTTCAGCAGCGAGACCTAAATCTGAGACAGCGCCGTCGGATGGAACTAGTAAAGGACTACGATTGTGAGATCTTGTATCACCCGGGCAAGGCGAATGTAGTGGCGGATGCTTTGAGCAGGAGGCCCGGGGGTAGTCTAACTTGCTTGAGCGCAGTGCAGAGGCAGTCGTCGGCAGATTGGCAGATTTTATGCGACAGCCGAGTGCAGTTCGAGTTCACGCCGATCGGGGGACAGCTTGAGCATGTTCGTGCATGCCCACAGTTGCTTGACCGTACACATGAGGCACAGTACAATGATGACCGTTGTTCAGAGATCATGGCACAGATTGGACAGGGCAGATTTTCCGAGTTCGTGATTGATGATCAGGGATACTGCGATTTGGGACGAGACTGTGTGTACCAGATGCTGAGGGACTGCGGCGTGAGATTCTTAAGGAGGCACATCGATCAGTGTATAGTATTCATCCGGGTTCCACCAAGGTGTACCATGATATGAGGGATGTTTACTGGTGGGACGGAATGAAGAAGGACATCACAGACTTCGTGTCGAGATGCCTGACTTGTTAGCAAGTCAAGGCCGAGCACCAGAGGCCAGCGGGAGAGCTACAGCCATTACCTATTCCGGAGTGGAAATGGGAGCAGATTTCGATGGACTTCATTGTGGGTCTACCCAGGACTAGGCGAGGGTATGACTCCATTTGTGTGATCGTGGAACGATTGATGAAAGCGGCTCACTTCCTGCCGGTGAAGACGACTTTCGGATTTTCTCAGTGTGCCCAGATTTACATCGACGAGATTGTACGACATTATGGAGTCCCGACTTGCATCGTGTCCGACCGAGGCACCCAGTTTACCAGCCGACTATGGCAGAGGCTTCAGGAGGATTTGGGCACCCACTTGAGTTTCAGCACAGCATTTCATCCGCAAACCGATGGCCAGTCAGAGTGGACTATTCAGACTCTCGAGGACATGCTCCGAGCATGCGTTTTAGACTTTGGTGGTAGCTGGGATCGTCATTTACCCTTGGTGGAGTTCTCCTACAACAATAGTTTCCAGGATACTATTCAGATGGCACCTTTCGAGGCCTTGTATGGGAGGAGATGTAGATCGCCCGTCTGTTGGACAGAGCTCAGTGAGAGCAGTATTTTGGGGCCGCAGATCGTACAGGAGACGACCGAGAAGATACTGCTGTTAGTTATATGTATGCCCTAGAGGCCATTACTATACATGAGATATATATTGTAGTGGATGCTTGGACATATATAGGGAGGACTTTCTTGCTCGACATGATAGTATGCTATCTGGTTACCCTTTACCTTAACGTGTGCACTGATTGTCTCTCTGTTATATGTTGGTAAAGCCCTTAGGATGTGTACTTGACTACCTGGACTATGATGCGGATCATACTAGTGGGGACAGGGTAGTCCATAACTACATCCTTCAAGGTCCCTAGTCGTGGGTGTATCGAGATGGGGCATCGATATACCAGAGTAGACTAGCGTATACCTTCTCGACCCATACAGATGGGTGATTGATGATCCCATATCCATTGGTGTTTGACATCAGAGATGATATACGGGTGCTCAGTGGAGACTGGGTACACTGAACGGACTCGCCGAGAACTCCCAGATGGTATTATACCTTACGTCAGATGGCAGTTCTCTGGTGACACTGGTACAGGTTAGTCTGTAGACCCGAGATCGTCATAGAGTCTTGTGTGATTCCCACTGTGTTTTGATTTCCACCTTACCACGTCCAAGAGGGCGTGCAAAACGGTGGTTTTTGGGAACAGTCCCGAGTCACATGGAGGCAATGAGCGATAGGAGGGGTTTCGTCTCTCCCGGTATTGGGGGTTGATGTTGCGCTATGCTCGATTGGCCATAACAGGGAAGTCCCTAGCCAGGGCTGGTTTAAAGATATACTGGTAAGTGTTACCAGTAGTTTCTCGACCCGTTATGAGCCTCATATCGGCATGACTTATCGGTTATTGGGGTCTGACGTTTACCACCCCTAGACTTGATATGCGACATATCAGACGTGGAGACCGGACTGTACGGTAGTGTCACTGTCAGGCTTTTACAGGAGTTGGAGCGGGCTTGCTTGCTGATCTTCTGATCGCTCAATACCCGGGTAGCCGTTACGTCCAGCTAGTACCGCTGACGGCTTGTGGGTGCTTGATATGATCATCACCTACTGTCGGCGTATTGACGAGTCTTTAGAGTCTTACATAGAGGTTGTACTGGCTCAGGCAAAATGAAATAGGAGCGCATATGTGATATGTGTGGGACCGAGAATAATGCGTGTATGTGATACCGTATTCTATTCTCGCGATGTTTGTATCGATCGGTTGTATGCGATATAACCTGGTTATCGAATCAAGGGTTGATTTGATAAGTCGATACATTGGATGTTAGTCGGTTATATGTGATATAACCGGATTATTAAGTCAAGTGTTGATTTAATAATTTAGTGTATAATTGTATATGTGATATACTAATTTACATTAACTAGCATTGGTTCGCTTAAGCATTTATTTTTCTCACTTGTGCACAAGTTAAAATATATATGTGATATATATTTATTAGTGTACAAATTGTATCATGGTTGTTGATACAACTATCATGGGTGTAGAAGACTTATACCATACTAATTATATTTGTTAGGTTTTTATATTTAAAGTAATTCTAAAACAAATGGATAATGAGCACAAATGCATGAAGCTTCATGAAGCTTATGTTTGCATTTGACTTAGTCCACTAGTTTTGTTTTACTTATGATATTAGTTAACCTAACCACTATGATTACCCATGGTAATGTCTCTATATGAGTTAGTATATGATACTCACTCACCATGGTTAATTCTCTCTCTTGATTATTTTTTCATATTCATTTTGAGCTCATCTTCTTCTTCCTCAAAATTTCTTTCTAGGGTTTGAAATAGAGAGAGAATCAAAGTGAGAAAAGAAATTCTAAAGTGTACCCATTTCCTATCTCACCATCCACTACTAGACTAGCACTTTAGTTTAGGGTGTTTGCTTCACTAATTCTTTGGTTAGTGAAGTAAAAGCTTGAGTTTGTATTCCCTCGACGTAGATCATCTTCGGCCTCGAAGACTTCAAGCAATTCCGTTGCCTTTTCTCATGGAGCCGTCCAAGAGTCCGGATGTTCGATGATCGCAGCGAAGGGACCACTACAAGGAGCTTAAGAAGTGAAGGACCGATCTATAAAGGTTGTATTTCGTATTCACTTAGTGTAAACGTAGTTTACTTGCTATATGATTCGCCTAATCTCTAGTATACGATCTTGCTTAGGGTTGTTCGGCACATAAAAATTTAATTTTGGCATGGTCGATGCCTTGTAGATCCTTGTTAGAGTGCCTAGTAACCCTACAGTGGTATCAGAGCCTAGCTAGAACATTAGGCGATGTGTTAACGAAGTTAAAACCTCGATCGAACCCGAAAACGTCAAATACCCTTCTCTGGAAAATTTTTAAAAACCGGGTTTTTTCTGAATTAAAAATACCTAAAAAAATCAGCAGGTAAATATAAACATTACTGTAGAAAACGAGCCCCTGAACAGTAAGACCCACCGCGGAACCGCGGCCTTACCTCTCTTGGGCCGCGGATCCGCAGCCGTACTGTAGCAATGGGCTTTGGATTTTCTATAGTAATGTCTATTTCTGGGAGTATATCTTTCTGGGTACTTTTTATTCTGACTCAAGTGTTGAGTATTTTGGGGTTTATTTTGTAATCGTCGATTCGATCGGAGAATTTAATTTTGTTTTGTTATTCCGGATATTTAGAACGTATTAAAAATTTCGAGCGGATATCAATAACTCACTTTTTCCCGACTCGGAAAATTTCCAAGTGTTGGATTTTTCCGTTTGTTTAAGAACGTCTAAATCGTGCAAGTTACGCAATGGACCCTCTAGAAGACAACAAACCTTAACTCGATTATGTGACCGTCTTGAACTGCCTTTTGAACCTTGGGGTTTGGGACAGTACGGCGTGCCACATGTGAGGCGTTGGCTTGACCCTTCTACGGCTGGACCATTGGTACTGTGGCATGTGATGGATGTTTTTAAACTCCCCTCAAGTGTTGAGATATATTTGGGAAAACTTGGATGTTTGATCATTCGATCGGAAAGTTTAACACTGTCTATTTATCTGGAATGTGATACAATATTTGGAATCCATAAGTAGTTATGAGATAACTAATTTGGATGTTATAAACATAGCAGTTTAGTCTCAATTGTTCGGTTGCTACGGAATTTTGATGCGATCAAAAGTCCGTTGCAATCACGTAGCGTACGCGGATAATCGCCGGGTAAACTTAATAGACAGCCATACCCCATAGCCCCTACCAAGTGACTGTAGGAGAACCCCGTCGCCGAAAGCATCCGTTCGGGTGCTCGCGGCAACGGCGTTCCGTCTTAGTGCACTTCGTCGACAGCATCGGGGGGTGCGGCAGTCTACTAAAGTTTGCGACGAGCATTCGATCTATTTATCGGGAATCTTGTTGAATTGCCCGACTAGATATTGAAAAGTGTTTTCGATATAGAGAATAAAATGCGGGGTTTATAATTGTTAGGCATGTGATGTCTAAGGAGGGATGCGCATATTTACTTACGTTGATGACATGTGATGTTATGTGTTGCTGGATATGTTATATTGTATCGTCGCGTTTTGAATGGCCGGGGGTTTTATGTGAGATGAGAGTTTTTATTTTCATTCATGTAAAATTAAATGTATGTGATATTCTTTTATTGGGACACTTCCGGGATAAGGTTGATGTCACCATTTGTATATTATTTACTTTTCCGTACTAGGATAGACCCAAGGAGGAGAGCACAAGTAATCGGGTTCTTGAGTCCAGTGGGAGACCAACTCGAGGAGTCGAGTCCGGGTCTCCTAACTCTAGAATTGGTAGGGTTGCTTGCCGCTCTCGTAGGGGTCTAGGGGTGTGGGTTTGGCTATTCATCGCGACCGTGGAATCCGTGTTTTATAGAGGCTCAAAATAAAACACGGACGTCCTAGTATATCCAATGTTTCATATGTTTCTTCTGCCGCGATATCTGTGATGTGATCATTTGATGTGCTGTGATAAATACTGTATATAGTATATATGATATATTATATAGACGTTACTTATGTTTTACACCCACGCTACCCCTGCCCCGCTCTGCCGTTAGTCACCTAACCTAACGGTGCATGAGGGGACATCGAGGCGAATGCGGATGGCATAAGTGTACGTCGTATTTATCTGTGATGTTTAGGTAACTTAAATGATGGGACTTCATTAATGTGATTAATGAAAGAAAAAGAAACCTAAAAGATGTTGTGGAATCGAATTTTCAAAAACAGGTAGCTACAGTTCTTGCTTTGCATCGCGGTGTTCCTTGTAGAACATCCTGCACCTTATTCGATAAGGAAAGGGCCGAGATCCCTTCACCGGGAGTGACCCCTTTATTAATGACTGGAAGATGCTACACCCCTCCGTTTGTCTTTTGTTTGCTTCTATAGTTCTTGCTTTGCATAGTGATATTTGTGAAATATCCTGCTCTTTATTCGATGAGGAAAGGGCCGACGATCCCTTCACCGGGAGTGACCACTTTAGCAAAACTAGAAAAGCCTAAAAAACACTCCATTTTAAAATCATTTGATTCTACAACGATATCAAATTCATTACGAAATAGGTTTTCAGAAAAACCTGTCGTAGCCCTCTGTCATTTCAGATAAGTTGTATATAGAATTCGTGCTATATTTGTTGGCTTTCGTCAAGGTGTAGTGTGCGGTAGCTATATGCTGCTTATCTGCTGCATACGATACGATTGGATTAGGGTAGTCGTACGGCTTTGTTGGCTTTCGTCAAGGGTCGTGCGGGTGGGTTTAATTCAGTCAAGAAATGTACGGGTTGAACTTGACTAGCGGGCTATGGTTTGTTGTCTTTCGTCAAGGTCATAGCACGTAAGGGGCAAAATTATCGGGAATTTCAAGTGTTGAAAGTTGCAATGAGATTGTATACCTTCTATGAGATAGTTGGATCCCGATACCCACTGCGAGTAATTGTTACTCTCGGGAGAGTTTTACACATTACAATTAGCCGATCAAGTAGGTGTCTAGAAAGGTGTCAACGGGGATACGCCTCTGGGAAAATGAGGTTTACTTTAATTAGGTCCGTGCGAAAGCACGGGGAACCTCCCTCAAAGTACCGACACTGGCCTGGCTGAAAGATTGGCGAAGTTGTAGGGTGTAATTAATCCCGGCTAGTCTTTCCTTTTAGGGTTTGAAGAAAGATTTGATAAAAACAGTGGGAGCCATACTGATTAGATAAAATAATAATCAATCTGATCTTGCAAGAGCGCACGCAGAGTGCTTTCTTCTCTCTCTCTTCACAGGTAGAGACCATTGTAGGGTTTCTAGGCACACAAATGAGGTCACACAAGGCATCAACCATGCCAATTTCAAATTTTACAAGTGCCGAGAAACCCTAATACGGATCGTTGACTAGAATTTTAGGCGAAACTAGAAGCTAGTTAACAACTTAACTAAGTGAACGGAAATACAACCTTTGTAGATCCGGTTCTCCACCTCCATAGCTCCATGATGAAGTCCCCTTGCTGTCCAAATCCAATCCCGGGCTCTAGCGTCGGCTTCATCAGAGAAATGGGCGGGCTAGATCATCGACAACGATGCCGAAGATGATCTACGTCGAGGCATCACAAGATCAAGCTCCCACTTCACCAAGTCATGAAACTTGTGAAAAAAACACCCTATACTACTTGGCAAGAGGTAGAGGATGAAGAAATAGGAGGTGGGTTCACTTTAGAATTGGATTTCTCACTCTTTTCATCAAATCACCATTGATGGTTGCAAGCTTCTTCATCTTGAAGAAGAAGAAGAAGAAGAAAATATTATGATAAGAATAATAAAATACAAAAGAAAATGAATACTTATCATAATATGAACCATGGTTAGGTGTAGAGAATTGACTAAGGTTAGATGAATGGTTAGGGTTAAGCATGAAGACAAAATGGTCACTTTGGTCAAAGCTTCATGAAGCTTCAACAAGCTTCAAGAAAGAAAGCAACCATTTTGTTTTCTTATCCATTTCTTTTTAATCCAAATTAAAACAATAAATGAATGAACAAATAAAAACCCTAACCATTTACTTAACCAAGGTTTAATTCTTTACACAAACCCTAGCATTTATGTATAATCAAACATGATACAATCAAGTGCACAAAAGTATATCAAATATACAACTCGTGCAATGCAAGTGAGAAAATCCATTTAAAGTGAACCAATACTAGTTAATGCAAAGTAATATATCAAATATATAATTATACATTAAATCACTAAATCAACACTTGATTTAACGATCCGGTCATATCGCATATAACCGACTAGTATCCTATGTATCGGCTTATCGAATCAATCCTTGATTCGATAACTAGGTTATATCGCATACAACCAATCGATACTTTCTGTAAGTGCACGGCGGCGCCCCGGCCGTCAATCCGATGGCTAAATGCGGAAACGGTGATAAACTTTAATTTTGCGAACTTAGCAAACCGGCACCACCGCGCACTAAACCCCGGATCGGGCCATTAAACTAGATCTAGCAAATTAACAAGATAGGGAAGAGATATACCGAGTGATCCGAGTCCTCCGGTCTTCTCGTCGTCGTCCCGATCTCCTGTGGAAACTCCGGTCATCGCCTCCTTGCCAGAAGGGCACCACATCGCCTGCATCTTTTACGGGCTCCCACCTCAATACCGAGGCAACTCGGGCACGAAGCTGGCAAGTCGACGTGCCCAAGATTTGCTGTAGAATATAGTGTAGAGTCTATGTCTCATTTAGGGGTTTAGTTGCCATGGAGGATGGAGGAGGAGGTTAGGAAAATTGGTGCTTTCAATTTTCTAGCAAGAGGAATGTGAGATGAAGAATAATGCTACATCCAAAATGAAAAACCCTCTCTCCCCCTCTAGAAAATGTGGCCGGCCATCTCTCTTTGAGAATGGTGGAGAGATTCAAAAATAAAGCAAGAGGGAGGTGAGTGTAGGATAAAGCAAGAGGTGACCACATCAATGAACAACATGATTACAAACTTACATCCAAACCATATCCTTTCAAATCTTAATAAATGCAAGTGATGGTGGAAAAGAAAAGATGCCATCATAATCAAAGCATTTGCAAGAAACCCCTCCACAATGTGTTATTTGCAAACTTGCAAATAACCCCCTCTATCGGAAAAGTCCGGCCGGGAAAGAACAAAGGAAAACCGGCCGGAACGGAATGCAAACTGGCAACTCCAGAAAACTGGTCCCGTAATAAATTACAGGAAAACCCCGATACTGTGCATACACACCCGCATCTGTATTCCATCCGGATACAAATGCAAAGAGACAAAATCTACACTGTACTAAACTAGGATCCGGCTTAAACCAAAGCCGGCTAGTAATATCCGTTCGATCCTGATCCGTGCAATACCGCACGTATCCGATCGAACCTTGCCATATATCGATACGGCCTCTAGTACTAACCGTCCGATCCTGATCCGTGCAATACCGCACGTATCTGATTGGACCCTGCCATATCTCCATACGGCCTCTACAGCGTTTCGCCCGAAAGCTGAGTAACTGAATGTGTGGTGGACTCTAAAGACTCGTCAATACTATGGCTGTGGATTTAACCACTAGCACGTCAGAGGTATAAGCCAATACGTAACGGGCCACCAGCTATTGACCAAAAGGGACGTCGATGAGCGAACTCATCCTGACACCCTACTGAGCCTGTCAGTGACAATATCCGTACAGTCCGGTCCGTTCGTCTACGAGCATCGCATGGCGGGCCTAGGGGGTTGGTAAAAGTCAGATCCCCAAAAGCGGTACAAGTCGTGTCGGAGTGTAGCCCAGAACACCCTGAGATACTACAGGAATACCTACCAGTAAATCTCCTGCCTTGGCCAAGGACTTCGTGTAATGGCTTTCCTAGACACAGCGCGACCTCACCCCCAATACCGGGAGAGACGAACCCGTGAAGATCCGCTCACTGCCCCCATGTGGCTCGGGACTGTACCCAACTAAAACCTGTTTGCACGACTCCTTTGAGCCATGGTAGGGTAGTAATCAAAGCACAGTGGGAACTCACACGAGACAAATGACGATCCCCAGGTCGATGAACTAACCTGTACACATGTCACCTGGGAACTGCTATCTGACATCAGGTATAAGACCAACTAGCATGTTCCCGGCGAGTCCTGTCCGGTGTACTCATAACCCAATGAGCACCTGTATACATCTTAGGTGAACCAACAGAAACCAGTGGCTTGTGAGACCGGCCACCGCCCCTCGTCGGGGTCTCGACTGTATACACTAGTCTACTCTGGAGAATCGATGCCCTGTCTCGAAACTCCCATGACTAGGGACCTTTTAAGGATGTGCTTATAGACTACCAGCTCCCACGTATATGATCGCCCTCATACTGCCGGCAGTCAAGAAAGAATCCTAGGGGATCTATCAACGTGCAATAGCGACCTGTCAGGTCACCTAAAGCAGTACACGATGATAAAGGTAAACCAGATAGCGTACTATCATCTCGAGTAAGACTGTCCTACCGGGATAGGTCCTCCCTCAATCATTGCAATCACGTGCCTGTGATCCAATAATTGACTCTGAGGGCACTATCTCCAACAATCTCCCACTTGCACTCAAGGCTAATTATTGCGATGTTGCATACTCACAGCCCGTGTGATACCGAACACCCAACTTCTCTACTAGTCAGTCTCACAAAGCTCGTTTGCGAAACTATTGCGTTCGAGGAATAGCCTCAGTGAGTGGATCCGCTGTGATGTTTCTTTCTATGTCTCTCTATATCTCAAGTTCGCAGAGAAAGCCATCTCCCGAAATGAGCAATACCTGTCTTAGAGTATGTCTGGATATCTGATGGGACCTAGCTCATAAATGAACTCCAAATCCAAACTTCTTAGACTGTATCATCAACTGAACTTAATCAGTATCCCGCGCCATGCCTCCTTCAGTATTGCCTTGGACCACCTGTCCAAAATACTGCCCCTCGTCAGAAGGAAAAACTATAACTCTGACAGCCACTCTGCTATCCAGGTCACCTTGGAAGCCTGGAATGATAACCGTCTCCTAAAGGAGGCTGCTGCTATCATATCCGTAGAACATCAACTTATGTTCTAAAACTGCTTCCGACTGTTTCTCCAGGATTGGATCAATATCAACTTATTGCATCTACTGCAAGAACAACATCTGGTGTGGTACTTGACATCTCATGATTGACTCAATTGCCTAAGCAAGTGATCTGCCAATCATGCACATCCTCTCCCCTTTAGTCTGTAAGACACCTTTAGAGAGGGTGACTCCATTACCTGCAGGTATACTACCGTGCCAGGAGTCGTCCATTCTAAATACTCATAGAATGCTGTCAAAGTACCCAGATTGGGAAACCACCCAAATTTAGATCTAAAACCATAGATCTAGTGACTAGAATGTCTGATATAATATCCAAGTCCTATGTGGAGAAACCACTGTGTGACGACCATAGTATAACCGATCGTAGTATAGGAGTTTCTTTTCCTACTCTGTGTATATCATCCAAATACCAGGATATCACACCCTACTACCTTCTCAACAGATCCATCCCCTATTCTGATGACGTCAAACCTATGACTGTCACATCAGAAATAGATGATCTATCTCCGCTATATCTGCTTTAGTCTATAAATAGACATAAGCCTGATGTCCACCAATGCTTCCGCTGCTCCCACTGACTACGACAACCCTCTGGCAGAGTCATATAGATGTGCACTTCTAAAGCTAGTTTAGAATGACGCTATACTCATCCTCCTGCCGGGTCTCGCAGCCTGGAACAACAACAATGGCAAGTGTGGGTAAACAAGAACTTCCCTGTCACCGTCCTTGAGGCTACCGGAGTACCTCTCGGGTGCCTGAAGTTACCCACCATATCTGCGGAGTGGCCAATGGAATGTCAAACTAGATTGAATCTTTAGGTTCCTTATCATATCTTCAGTAATCGTTTGCGGTTCTGGAATCATTTCCAGTTCTACCGTACTCCCATTACTGTTTTTGAAAAAATCCATTTTTATTAAAACTGTGGCGAGTCAAGACCAATATCACTATTGATCTTTCTTATGGTAGAAAGTCAACCCTCGTCATAGCCTGGGTCAACCCACAAACAGCCATTACAGAAACGTGCCTTGAGTTATCCAGAGTCTGGTTTTAATCATAAGCCGGACAACTCCCCGTACCTTAACAATGTTAAGATATGAACTGTACTATATCCAATATAGAACCAGAGGCACTGATTTAATTGAACCAGATTCAAATCATGCAGCTATCTCCAGTGCATGTCAACTAAATGGAGAGAGGCCGATCAGCGTTACTCAACTTAGGAATGCTTCCAATTATGAGTAACCTGAAAGAGAAGCAATTTCTCTTTATCATTACTATCAACTAAATACCATACACAAGTATCTACATCTTTGATCACTTTGAAGAATCCCGATACTTGCTACACCTGGTTCTCTACTCTATTCAAATACCTATAACTCCTCAAAACTTAGACCCTGTGTTTCTACGAAACACATGTCTAAGAACTAGAGAAGTTAAAAGTAAACAGAATATAGTATGAGGACCAACCCCTCTGTCCTAATGGACACTGGACAACATACAATACTCTGTATAAGTCCGCTGAGTCTAACAACTCTTTCACTGTGTGTCGTAGGTTGAAAACTGTACTTATGGTTAAGAAGAATTACACCGCTGTTTAATGCTCCTTACCTAACCATCCACTGATATAGGTAAATGTCATCGACATAATATCAAAAGGTATATCTCACTCTATGAAAATAGACGTACAGATATATCAATTTGAAATTGGTGCACAACAGCGGATATTCAAAACCAAATATTTGCCGACCGGCAAACAGCCCAGATGATCTCCTCAAATATCACCGATTACAACGAATCCCGATATAATGAGGATGATCACCCTATTCCCAATAACTTACTCCCACTCATCATCTGTAAAACCATACAGATGTGAGAATCAAACCTGGTAAATACATACCCTGGAGCAAGTGTCCAATCGGGAAAACAGTTTTCTTTTAACAGTACACAGTTGAACTGAAACATTGAAATGTTTCGATGGGGTATTCTGGTATTCTTAGTAATGCCTCTTCTATTATCCAGATTCACAACTGTAACCGTATATTTCTTTGCTACCTCTCCAAATCCCTTTATATGTCTTTAGTCATTACCTTCTGCACACCCCTTAGGCCAAATGGTTTTCTTCCTTCCCTACCGTTCGGCACCAGCCTATGGTTTGGAAGAAGACTATCCAGTAAGCATAATGGGTGTACTGTCCTAATCCTAGGAGCACTCGCAATGCGAGAGAAGGTGAGGATAAAAGACACCGGAATAAACCTTATTCCTATTTCTCCTGAACCAGAATCCATCCCCGAACTGGAACAAGTTCCTTTCGAGTTCGTATATAACCATACGATGGAGTATCCAAATAAACTGTGGATCTTCGTAGTGATACGGAGTGTCCTAGAGAAATACAAAGGTGATTTAGGATTGGCGAAGGAATACTTGGTTTGGTCGTGAACAGCAGTCGCAATTTACTTTGCCCTCTTACTAATCCCTTGCTTTGTCTTAATCTTAATACCTTCTATACACCATCGTTATGCTAATTGGTTTTCTTCATTCCCCACCGTTCGGCACCAGCCTAAGGTTTGGAAGATGACTATCCAATAAGCGTAATAGGTGTACTATCTCCTAAACCAAGGAGTACTCGCAACCTGAGAGAAGGTAAAAGGAAAAGACAATTGAATAGTCCTATTCGTTTTCTCCAGAACCGGAAACCATCCTCGAATTCCTTCAAGTTCTTATCTAACCATACGATGGTTTTGTCCAATGGAAGTGGACGTTCGTAGTAATACGGGGTGTCCTGGAGAAAAGGGTAAAAGTAGGAGTGGCAATGAGGTCTGCAACTCTGACAATCCAAAAGCCAGTGTTAAGAAGGTTCGGTCAACTTGGTCACTGAGTCATAGTCTTAGGGTCGGGTCAATGGTCGCTGCCAAAGAGAGAGAGAGAAAAGAAACACTCAGCGTGCACTCTAACCTAGATCAGAATGGTTACCAATTTATCTAATCAGGAAACCTCCCACTGTACCTCAAATTCTCCTCCAAACCTAAAAGAAGAATTAATCGGGGATACCTGAGGAGTAAACTAACTCATCAGTGGGAATCGGGATCTAACTCTCATCGCATGATAAAGTGACGGAATCCGCTCACGTTATCACACTCCAGAAGGTATGCGCATATCTGGCAAGTTTCAGTTCTTTTGAAACTCCCGATGTGATTTTCACCCCATGCTCTTATGACCTTGACTTTGGCCAACATATCATAAGTCACATGTCAAGTTCAACCCGTCATTCTCTAGGTTAATTTGAATCCACCCATACCTACCCTTGACTTTGGCCAAAATGGCAGTACGACTGTCCCAAACCAACGCATCTATCTATGCTGCATATGAATACCCAATAGCTACCAATCACTGTGCCAACATACACAGCTTGAATACTATTGACTACCCATATGAAACGACGGAGGGCTACGAATGGTTTCTGGAGAAAACCTTTAACGTAATGAACTTGATATCGTTGAAGGAAAGGATAGCTTTTTAGAAAATATAGTGACGAAAACCTTTACTAAAGAGGTCACTCCCGGTGAAGGGATCTCGGCTCTTTCCCCGTAGAATGGGGTGCAGGATATTCCAAATGAACACCACGATGCAAAGCAAAAGTAATCGGCTATAGTGGAGTCAATGCCCTGACGCAAACTTCTGTCCAAGGGGTCACTCCCGGTAAAGGGATCTCGGCCCTTGCCTCGTCGACTGAGGAGCAGGATATTCTAAATGAATACCACGATGCAAAACAAAAGTGAACGTCCTTGCAATAACAGCTTTTTGAAAAGTGTTCCAACAACATCAGATTAGGTTTGTTTAACTTGCATTGATCCGAATCAACGCAGTCCCATCAATTGATCACACCACAAAGAACGAAAATATACTGACGTACGTATATGCCATCCGTATTCGCCACTGGGTCCCGTCATCACCCGTTAGGTTAGCTAACTAACGGCAGAGCGGGGACTGGACTAGCGCGGATGAAAAACATATACAACATCTACTAATATATATACCAATATATAGTATTTCGCTCAAGGCGTGATAAAATGCAACATCACAGAAATGTACAGCATCACAGAACAATACAGATATCTGGGATCCCCGGGTTTCACAGAGCCACTACTGAAACCCGACGTTCCCCTGGTCGTGTGGATAGCCTGTGTAATGAAATCCTAGACCCCTACGGGCGCGGCAAGTTACCCGCCAAAACCTGAAGCGAGGCAGCCCCCTTCAGCGCCGTGAATGGACCACCCAGCACTTCACGGAATCCGGTAACTTGGGCACCCCTCCTGGGTCAACCTGTACCCCCTACGAGTGCGGCGAATAGCCCGCCAATCCTAGAGTGAAGCCCCCTCCGTCTCAATGCCATGAGATGCGGACTTGTTGCCCTCTAGAACCCGGCTATCCGTGCACTCCTCCGCGGGGCAATCCTAGTACAGAAAGTAAAATATACATACAACGGGTACATCGACCGTAACCAGGTCGTGCCCCAAAAGAATAATACAAACAGGCAGTGACGGCAGTCCACATGTCGGACGCTCGCCCCGTAATATCAAATGTACATAATACAACAAAAACTGTACTAGCATTGCATCCTGGCTATCCCCACGACCGATCCGCAACATCACAGCAAAAACACAGAACATCAACGTGAAAGTCACGTTCACAAATCCGTCTAACCGGGCTATAGCAGTTAGACCGGATTTACCGATCGAATGACATTCACGGTCGCAGATATAATGTAAATACTGTGAAATAATGTGTTTAAAATATCCGATCGATCAAATTTTAACTAGTGGCCCCCCAAGCATTACTGTAGCACTCACAGAAATTCTGGGCCCAATTTTAACATTCCAAAACCCCTAAAATCAGCCCAGAAGCCCACTGGAAAATTTCGACCCATTGATCCCTCAAACCTGCGGCGGAACCGCGGCAACAAGGGGGGTTTTGCCGCGGTTCCGCGCTCTAACTGAGAGATCAATGTCTCGAATTTTCCCAGAACTCTTAGAACTTCTTGTACATCAGTTTTCTACAACCTGAAAAATTTTTAGAGCCAGAAAAAATTCGACAGAAAACTGATGTGAGGAAAATGTGGTTTTTTGGAATTTTGGTCGATCGGAAATGCAAACACATCAAACAAAGCCAGACGAAGTTAATGGCGAGGCTCTGATACCACTGTAAGTGCACGGCGGCGCCCCGGCCGTCAATCCGACGGCCAAATGCGGAAACGGTGATAAACTTTAATTTTGCGAACTTAGCAAACCAGCACCACCGCGCACTAAACCCCGGATCGGGCCATTAAAGTAGATCTAGCAAAGTAACAAGATAGGGAAGAGATATACCGAGTGATCCGAGTCCTCCGGTCTTCTCGTCGTCGTCCCGATCTCCTGTGGAAACTCCGGTCGTCGCCTCCTTGCCGGAAGGGCACCACATCGCCTGTATCTTTTACGGGCTCCCACCTCAATACCGAGGCAACTCGGGCACGAAGCTGGCAAGTCGACGTGCCCAAGATTTGCTGTAGAATGTAGTGTAGAGTCTATGTCTCATTTGGGGGTTTAGTTGCCATGGAGGATGGAGGAGGAGGTTAGGAAAATTGGTGCTTTCAATTTTCTAGCAAGAGGAATGTGAGATGAAGAATAATGCTACATCCAAAATGAAAAACCCTCTCTCCCCCTCTAGAAAATGTGGCCGGCCATCTCTCTTTGAGAATGGTGGAGGGATTCAAAAATAAAGCAAGAGGGAGGTGAGTGTAGGATAAAGCAAGAGGTGACCACATCAAAGAACAACATGATTACAAACTTACATCCAAACCATATCCTTTCAAATCTTAATAAATGCAAGTGATGGTGGAAAAGAAAAGATGCCATCATAATCAAAGCATTTGCAAGAAACCCCTCCACAATGTGTTATTTGCAAACTTGCAAATAACCCCCTCTATCGGAAAAGTCCGGCCGGGAAAGAACAAAGGAAAACCGGCCGGAACGGAATGCAAACTGGCAACTCCAGAAAACTGGTCCCGTAATAAATTACAGGAAAACCCCGATACTGTGCATACACACCCGCATCTGTATTCCGTCTGGATACAAATGCAAAGAGATAAAATCTACACTGTACTAAACTAGGATCCGGCTTAAACCAAAGCCGGCTAGTAATATCCGTTCGATCCTGATCCGTGCAATACCGCACGTATCCGATCGAACCTTGCCATATATCTATACGGCCTCTAGTACTAACCGTCCGATCCTGATCCGTGCAATACCGCACGTATCTGATCGGACCCTGCCATATCTCCATACGGCCTCTACAGCGTTTCGCCCGAAAGCTGAGTAACTGAATGTGTGGTGGACTCTAAAGACTCGTCAATACTATGGCTGTGGATTTAACCACTAGCACGTCAGAGGTATAAGCCAATACGTAACGGGCCACCAGCTATTGACCAAAAGGGACGTCGATGAGCGAACTCATCCTGACACCCTACTGAGCCTGTCAGTGACAATATCCGTACAGTCCGGTCCGTTCTTCTACGAGCATCGCATGGCGGGCCTAGGGGGTTGGTAAAAGTCAGACCCCCAAAAGCGGTACAAGTCGTGTCGGAGTGTAGCCCAGAACACCCTGAGATACTACTGGAATACCTACGAGTAAATCTCCTGCCTTGGCCAAGGACTTCGTGTAATGGCTTTCCTAGACACAGCGCGACCTCACCCCCAATACCGGGAGAGACGAACCCCTGAAGATCCGCTCACTGCCCCCATGTGGCTCGGGACTGTACCCAACTAAAACCTGTTTGCACGACTCCTTTGAGCCGTGGTAGGGTAGTAATCAAAGCACAGTGGGAACTCACACGAGACAAATGACGATCCCCAGGTCGATGAACTAACCTGTACACATGTCACCTGGGAACTGCTATCTGACGTCAGGTATAAGACCAACTAGCATGTTCCCGGCGAGTCCTGTCTGGTGTACTCATAACCCAATGAGCACCTGTATACATCTTAGGTGAACCAACAGACACCAGTGGCTTGTGAGACCGGCCACCGCCCCTCGTCGGGGTCTCGACTGTATACACTAGTCTACTCTGGAGAATCGATGCCCTGTCTCGAAACTCCCACGACTAGGGACCTTTTAAGGATGTGCTTATAGACTACCAGCTCCCACGTATATGATCGCCCTCATACTGCCGGCAGTCAAGCAAGAATCCTAAGGGCTCTATCAACGTGCAATAGCGACCTGTCAGGTCACCTAAAGCAGTACACGATGATAAAGGTAAACCAGATAGCGTACTATCATCTCGAGTAAGACTGTCCTACCGGGATAGGTCCTCCCTCAATCATTGCAATCACGTGCCTGTGATCCAATAATTGACTCTGAGGGCACTATCTCCAACACTTTCATCGCGAGAATGGAATACGGTATCACATACACGCATTATTCTCGGTCCCGCACATATCTCATATGCGCTCCTATTTCGTTTCGCTTGAGCCAGGAAACCTCTGTGTAGGTCTCTAAAGACTCGTTAATACGCCGGCAGCAGGTGATGATCATATCAAACACCCACAAGCCGCAAGCGGTCTGCTAAACGTAACGGCTACCCGGGTATTGAGCGATCAGAAGATCGACGAGCAAGCCCGCTCATACTCCTGTGAATCCAACCAGTAACACTTACCGTACAGTCCGGTCTCGTCGTCTGATATGTCGCATATCTTGCCTAGGGGTGGTAAACGTCAGACCCCAATAGCTTGATAAGTCGTGTCAATATGAGGTCTATAACAGTTCGAGAAACTACTGGTAACACTTACCAGTAAATCTCAGCAACCCTGGCCAGGGATTTCCGGTTATAGCCAATCGAACACTGCGCAACATCCACTCCCTATACCGGGAGAGACGAATCCCCTCCTATCGCTCATTGCCTCCATGTGACTCGGGACTGTACCCAAAAACCACCGTTTTGCACGCCCTCTTGGACGTGGTAAGGTGGAAATCAAAGCACAGTGGGAACCACACAAGACTCTATGACGATCTCGGGTCAACAGACTACTCTGTACCAGTGTCACCAGAGAACTGCCATCTGACGTAAGGTATAATACCATCTGGGAGTTCTCGGCGAGTCCGTCCAGTGTACCCAGTCTCCACTGAGCACCCGTATATCATCTCTGATGTCAAACACCAATGGATATGGGATCATCCATCGCCCATCTGTATGGGTCGAGAAGGTATACGCTAGTCTACTCTGGTATATCGATGCCCCGTCTCGATACACCCACGACTAGGGACCTTGAAGGATGTACTTATGGACTACCATGTCCCTACTAGTATGATCCGCATCATAGTCCAGGTAGTCAAGTACACATCCTAAGGGCTTTACTAACATGTAACAGAGAGACAATCAGTGTACACGTTAAGGTAAAGAGTAACCAGATAGCATACTATCATGTCGAGCGAGAAAGTCCTCTCTATATATGTCCAAGCATTCATTACAATATACATCCAATGTATAGTAATGGCCTCTGGGGCATACATATAACTAACAATCTCCCACTTGCACTAGGGCCATCTGTAGCAGTGGTTGTAGTATCTCATACTCAACCATCCCATAAAAGTCTCTCTCTGGGAATAGGCCTTCGTGAGTGGATCCGCCGTGTTGTTCTCTGAGTCTACTCTCCTAACCTTGATCCCCTGGAGATCAACCATCTCCATGATCAGGTAATACTGCCTTAGAATATATCTGGATCATTGATGGGACGGACGTTCCTTGGTATAAGCCACAACTCCATTGTCTCACAATGGTTGGAACGTAGTTCATCTCATGAACCAATATACACCCAAACATTCTCTTTGGTAGCATCTTAAGTAGCGATGTATCCTGCCTTTATCGTCTAGTTAGCTACGGTATCTAACTTGGAACTCTTCCAACATACCGTCCCTTTACTGAGGGTAAAGACAATGCCTGTGACTGACTTTCAGTCGTCCTTATCACTCTGGAACCCTTCCAGTGATTCTCCTCAGGATCGGTTGATACCATTTCACTACAACTAGTGAGAATCCTAATATCCAATTAGATCTATCTCATAGATCCAAAACCTAGGATTTAGAAGGCATCATTTTGATCTTATATGGAGACTCATTGTGATAAGCGGAGATTGACCGAGCGTAGCATAGGAAACTCCTTCCCTATCAAGAGCATGTCATCCACGTACTCTACGAGGATCACCACCATACTACCTACTACCTTTTTGTTTATACAAGGTTCATCTACCATTTTGATGATGTCAAACTCTTTGACTAACTCATCAAAACAGATGTTCCAACTCCGCGATGTTTGCTTTATCCTATAAAGCATCTTGCATACGTTTCCGCTGCTCCCACTGTCTACGAAGCCCTCTGGTTGTGTACTTATAGACGCTCTCTTCTAAAACATCATTTAGAAAAGCAGTCATGAGACCCAACCACCAGATATCGTAGTCATGGTCTGTAGCCGTGGCAAGTAGGATCTGGATGGACTTAAGCATAGCCACTTGAAAAGGTTTTATCATTATCCATGCCTGGTCGATGACGAAAAGCTTTAAAAAGTCTAGCTTTGAAAGTCTCAACTTTTCCATCTACACCAAGTAATCTTCTCAAGATATACTTGCTCCTGATGGGGATTTAACCCTTCAGATATAGCAACCAAAGTCCATACTTTGTTGGTGTACATGGATTCCATCTCAGATCGCTAAGCATCCAGCCATTCTTACAGAGTCCCACTCCTGATGGCCATCTCGAAACTAGTTGGGTCATCATCTCATGATGCAATCCTCGCTCCCACTGTCATAGAAAAACCGAAGTATCTCTCAGGTGGGTAAGGAACTCTACTAGATCGGCGGAGAGGCTGAGATTCGTTGGTAACTATTGAATCCTTTGGTTTTATCAAATCATCTGCTGTAATTTGTATAGCTGGAACCTTTCCAGTTGTACATAACAGACCTTGCCTCGAGCTTGTCCGGATTTTGCTTTTCAGACATAGGCTGTACAACCCCAAATCTTAACTAACTTAAGAGATGGGCTCTTCCCTTATCATATCAAATATGAAGTGGTAAGCAACTGATTTGATTTGAACCCTATTCAATAGGTATGCAGCTTCTCAAGTGCATAACTCCCAAAAAGGAAATAGGTAACTCAGTAGTACTCATCATAGAGCATACCTTATCATATAGGGTGAGATTGCTCCGCCCCGATATACCATCGTGCTATGGTGTATACGGAGGAGTAATGCTGAGAGAGAATCTCATTCTCCTTTAGAATCATCCAGGAATTCCGTGCTTAAGTATTCTCCTCCTTGATCTCATCACAGGACATAATACTTATACCCGTGTTTTGGTTTTCTACTTCTAACTTATATTCTGTGAATATCTCAAAAGGTTCGGACTTGTGTTTCAACAGGAACATATGTCTGAATCTTGAGAGATCATCAGAGAACGTAATGAAGTATAAAGAACCAGTCTTGGCATGTGTAGACAGGGGACCTACATACATCAACATGTATCATCCCAAGAGTTCACTAACTCTTTCTCTGTTTCCAATAAACAGAGCTGGTGTCGTTATATCTTTGTGACATGACTGGCAAGTTTCACAAGATGTAAATTCAAACTGATTTAAATATGCATTTATATGTAACTTCAGTCAGTCGGGTCGCATTGATATGACCTAGTCTACAATGCCTCAAGAAGGATTCGTTCATTTCTGAACTCTTCCTCTTTTGTGTGTGTTCCGTATACTAAGAACTGTAGTTTGATTTAGAACATTAATGCTTTTAGATAACGTGCCTGAACCGATCAACTTTTGATATAGGAAATGTTCAAAACATTATCCAACAATACAAAATTTTATCATTTCTTTACTAATAAAGAGACTGACATGATTTTGTATATCAGGTTCGGTATCTAATAACATTCGTTCAGAATCAATGTATTTGGGATACAGGGTGACAGTGACCAACAGACTTGGCTGCAACACTTACCCCGTTTTCTGTCTCATGAAACTTATCACCCGTTCTCAGTTCTCTACCTATCTGTAGCCCTATGTAACAGATTACATATCTGGGATCCTGATCCGGTATCATATACCCAGGATGTAAAGGACACTGAGAAACAGTTCTATATAATGAACACACCCGAAGATGATGCATCAGCATGCACTTACTTCGTTTGGGCGGTACGGGAATTCTGGTAATCCCCAATTTCCTGCTCTTTCTTATAACAATTATAAGTTGGAGCAGGACCAACGTTTCCCAGCTCAGTATAACAAGCGGGTTCGGTCAAATATCTGTATTATTATCTTGATTAAGGCGTGATATGGTCGCTACCTGGAGAGAGAGAGAAGAAAACACTCAGCGTGCGCTCTTACAAGAATAGATAGGTTATTATTTTATCTAATCAGGATGGCTCCCACTGTTTTTATCAAATCTTCCTTCAAACCCTAAAAGGAAGGACTAGCCGGGATTAATTACACACTACAAGTTCGCCAATCTTTCAGCCAGGCCAGTGTCGGTACTTTGAGGGAGGTCCCCCGTGCTTTCGCACGAACCTAATTAATGTAAACCTCGTTTTCCCAGAGGCATAACCTCGTTAACACCTTTCTAGACACCTACTTGATCGGCTAATTGTAATGTGTAAAACTCTCCCAGGAGTAACTCTTACTCGCAGCGGGTATCGGGATCCAACTATCTCATAGAAGGTATGCAATCTCATTGCAAATTTCAACACTTGAAATTCCCGATAATTTTGCCCCTAGCACCCTATGACCTTGACGGAGGTCAACAAACCCTAGGCTACTAGTCAAGTTCAACCCGTCATTTCTTGATTGAATCGAACCCACCCGCACGACCCTTGACGGAGGTTAACAAGGTCGCACGACTACCCTAATCCAATCTGCATCATATGCATAAGCAGATAAATACTAGTTAGCTACCGCACACTATGCCTTGACGGAGGTCAACAAACGTAGCACGAATACTAAGTAGGACTTATCTGAAATGACGGAGGGCTACGATAGGTTTTTCTGAAAACCTATTGCGTAATGAACTTGATATCGTTGTAGAATCAAATGATTTTAAAATGGAGTGCTTTTGAGGCTTTTCTAGTTTTGCTAAAGGAGTCACTCCTGGTGAAGGGATCGTCGGTCCTTTCCTCGTCGAATGAGGTGCGGGATATATCATATATATCACTGTGCAAAGCAAAACTCTTAAAAGCAATCAAAAGACAAATCGAGTGTGTAGCATCTGCCAGTTATTGCTAAAGGAGTCACTCCCGGTGAAGGGATCTCGGTCCTTTCCTCATCGAATGAGGTGCAGGATATATCTCATATACCACTATGCAAAGCAAGAACTGTAGCTACCTGTTTTATTTTTGAAATTCAATTCTACAACATCTTTAAGTTTCTTTTCTTTCATTAATCACATTAATGAAGTCCCATCATTTAAGTACCTAAACATCACAGATAAATACGACGTACACTTATGCCATCCGCATTCGCCTCGATGTCCCCTCGTGCACCGTTAGGTTAGGTAACTAACGACAGAGCGGGGCAGGGCTAGTGCGGGTGTAAAACATAAGTAATGCCTATATAATATATTATATATACTATATACTGTATCTATCACAGAACATCACATGATCACATCACAGATATCGCAGCAGAAGAAACATATGAAACATTGGATATACTAGGACATCCGTGTTTTCAATACGAGCCAGTATAAAACACGGATTCCATGGTCGTGATGAATAGCCAATCCCACACCCTCAGACCCCTACGAGAGCGGCAAGCAACCCTACCAATTCTAGAGTTAGGATACCCGGACTCGACTCCTCGAGTTGGTCTCCCACTTGACTCCAGAACCCGGTTACTTGTGCTCCCCTCCTTGGGTCTATCCTAGTGCGGAAAAGTAAATAATATACTAGGGTGGCATCTTCCGCAACCTGGAAGTGCCCCAAATCAAAGAATATTACATACAAGTTTTTACATGAATGAAAATGAAAAACACCCATCTCACATAAAAAACCCCGGCTATTCAAACACGACGATCCAATATAACATATCCAGCAATACATAACATCACATGTCATCAACGTAAGTAAATATGCGCATCCCAATTGTCGTTGACATATAGCAACGAAACCGGCGATATCACATATTACACTTACGGTCACAGAAAAGAAAGTGTAAAACTACAACAGTTGGAATCCGCAACAACCTCAGACATCGCATGCCTGACTAAATGAATTCCTTAGACATCGCATGCCTAACAATTATAAACCCCGCATTTTAGTCTCATTATCGAAAACATTTTTCAATATCAAGTCGGGCAATTCAACAAGATTCCCGACATCCTGATCGAATGCTCGTCGCAAACTTTAGTAGGCGGACGCACCCCTGATACCGTCGACGAAGTGCACCAAGGAGGAACACCGCTACCGCGAGCACCCTTACGGATGCTTTCGGCGACGGGGTTCTCCTACAGTCACTTGGTCGGGGCTATGGAGTGAGGCTGTCTATTAAGTTTACCCGGCGAGTATTCGCGTACGCTACGTGATTGCGACGGACTTTTGATCACATCAAAATTCCGTGGCAATCGATCAAGTGAGACTAAAGTGCTATGTTTATAACATTCATTCAGTTATCTCATAACTTCTTGTGAATTCGAATTATTGTATCACATTCCGAATAAGTTAGAAAATGTTAAACTTTCCGATCGAACAATCGAACACCCAAGTTTTCCCGAAACAACTCAACTCATGAAATAAGTTCAAACACATTCACTTCGTGCCTCAGTACCAACGGTCCAGCCGTAGAAGGGTCAAGCCAACGCCTCACATGTGGCACGCCGTACTGCCCCAAACCCGAAGGTTCAAAGGGCAGTTCAAGACGGTCACATAATCGAGTTAAGGTTTGTTGTCTTCTAGAGGGACCATCGCGTTACATGCACTACTTAGAACGTTTTTAAACCTCGGAAAAATCCAACACTTGGAAATTTTCCGGCAGGGGAAAAGTTGGGTATTTATATCCGGTCGAACTTTTTAACATATTCAAAAATTATCCGGAATCCACATAGACAGAATCTGATAATCCGATCGAATCTACGAACTCCCAATACAACCCAGAAAACTCAACTCTTGAGTTTAAATTAAAAATTCCCAGAAAATACAGCACCCAAATATATGAATTACTGTGCAAAGACCAAATGAAGAAAAGACAAAATGGCCGCGGAACCGCCGCATTAGCCATGGTAATGCCGCGGTTCTGCCGCGGTTTGAGGGAATCATGGGTACGGGCTTCACAGTAATTCTTACAATTCCCTGCTGAATTTTCTGCATATTTTTAATTCTCAAAAATCCACAATTTTCAAAAATGTACAGAGAGCAATTTTGGGTTTAGGGTTTCGGTTCGATCGGGTTTCTAACATCGTCTAAGGATCGCCTAAGGCTCTAGCTAGGTTCTGATACCACTGTAGGGTTCCTAGGCACACAAATGAGGTCACACAAGTCATCAACCATGCCAATTTCAAATTTTACAAGTGCCGAGAAACCCTAATACGGATCGTTGACTAGAATTTTAGGCGAAACTAGAAGCTAGTTAACAACTTAACTAAGTGAACGAAAATACAACCTTTGTAGATCCGGTTCTCCACCTCCATAGCTCCATGATGAAGTCCCCTTGCTGTCCAAATCCAATCCCGAGCTCAAGCGTCGGCTTCATCAGAGAAATGGGCGGGCTAGGTCATCGACAACGATGCCGAAGATGATCTACGTCGAGGCATCACAAGATCAAGCTCCCACTTCACCAAGTCATGAAACTTGTGAAGAAAACACCCTATACTACTTGGCAAGAGGTAGAGAATGAAGAAATAGGAGGTGGGTTCACTTTAGAATTGGATTTCTCACTCTTTTCATCAAATCACCATTGATGGTTGCAAGCTTCTTCATCTTGAAGAAGAAGAAGAAGAAGAAAATATTATGATAAGAATAATAAAATACAAAAGAAAATGAATACTTATCATAATATGAACCATGGTTAGGTGTAGAGAATTGACTAAGGTTAGATGAATGGTTAGGGTTAAGCATGAAGACAAAATGGTCACTTTGGTCAAACCTTCATGAAGCTTCAACAAGCTTCAAGAAAGAAAGCAACCATTTTGTTTTCTTATCCATTTCTTTTTAATCCAAATTAAAACAATAAATGAATGAACAAATAAAAACCCTAACCATTTACTTAACCAAGGTTTAATTCTTTACACAAACCCTAGCATTTATGTATCATCAAACATGATACAATCAAGTGCACAAAAGTATATCAAATATACAACTCGTGCAATGCAAGTGAGAAAATCCATTTAAAGTGAACCAATACTAGTTAATGCAAAGTAATACATCAAATATATAATTATACATTAAATCACTAAATCAACACTTGATTTAACGATCCGGTCATATCGCATATAACCGACTAGTATCCTATGTATCGGCTTATCGAATCAATCCTTGATTCGATAACTAGGTTATATCGCATACAACCAATCGATACTTTCATCGCGAGAATGGAATACGGTATCACATACACGCATTATTCTCGGTCCCGCACATATCTCATATGCGCTCCTATTTCGTTTTGCTTGAGCCAGGAAACCTCTGTGTAGGACTCTAAAGACTCGTCAATACGCCGGCAGCAGGTGATGATCATATCAAACACCCACAAGCCGCAAGCGGTCTGCTAAACGTAACGGCCACCCGGGTATTGAGCGATCAGAAGATCGACGAGCAAGCCCGCTCATACTCCTGTGAATCCAACCAGTAACACTTACCGTACAGTCCGGTCTCGTCGTCTGATATGTCTCATATCTTGCCTAGGGGTGGTAAACGTCAGACCCCAATAGCTCGATAAGTCGTGTCGATATGAGGTCTATAACAGTTCGAGAAACTACTGGTAACACTTACCAGTAAATCTCAGAAACCCTGGCCAGGGATTTCCGGTTATAGCTAATCGAACACTGCGCAACATCAACTCCCTATACCGGGAGAGACGAATACCCTCCTATCGCTCATTGCCTCCATGTGACTCGGGACTGTACCCAAAAACCACCGTTTTGCATGCCATCTTGGACGTAGTAAGGTGGAAATCAAAGCACAGTGGGAACCACACAAGACTCTATGACGATCTCGGGTCAACAGACTACTCTGTACCAGTGTCACCAGAGAACTGCCATCTGACGTAAGGTATAATACCATCTGGGAGTTCTCGGCGAGTCCGTCCAGTGTACCCAGTCTCCACTGAGCACCCGTATATCATCTCTGATGTCAAACACCAATGGATATGGGATCATCCATCGCTCATCTGTATGGGTCGAGAAGGTATACGCTAGTCTACTCTGGTATATCGATGCCCCGTCTCGATACACCCACGACTAGGGACCTTGAAGGATGTACTTATGGACTACCATGTCCCCACTAGTATGATCCGCATCATAGTCCAGGTAATCAAGTACACATCCTAAGGGCTTTACCAACATGTAACAGAGAGACAATCAGTATACACGTTAAGGTAAAGAGTAACCAGATAGCATACTATCATGTCGAGCGAGAAAGTCCTCCCTATATATGTCCAAGCATCCACTACAATATACATCCTATGTATAGTAATGGCCTCTAGGGCTTACATATAACTAACAACCATGTCACGCCATAATCAAGATAATAATACGGATATATTGATCGAACCCACTTGTTATACTGCGCTGGGGAACGTTGGTCCCGCTCCAACTTATAAATGTTATAAGACAGAGCAGGAATTTGGGGATTACCAGAATTCCTGTGCCGCCCAAACGAAGAAAGTGCATGATGATGCATCTTCTTCGGGTGTATTCATTACAGAGAACTGTTTCTCAGTATCCTTTACGTCCTGGTTATGTGATACCGGATCAGGATCCCACAAGTGTAATTTGTTACATGGGCTACAGATAAGTAGAGAACTGAGAACGGGTGATAAGTTTCATGAGACAGAATATAGTACAAGTGTTGCAGCCAAGTCTGTTGGTCACTATCACCCAGTATTACCAGAATACATTGATTCTGAACGAATGTTATTAGACACCGAACCTGATATACAAAATCATATCAGTCTCTTTATTAGTAAAGAAATGATATAATTTTGTATTGTTGGATAATGTTTTGAACATTTCCTATATCAAGAGTTGATCGGTTCAGGCACGTTATCTGAAAGCATTGACGTTCTAAATCAAACTACAGTTCTTAGTATACAGAACACGCACAAGAGGAAGAGTTCAGAAATGAATGAATCCTTCTTGAGGTATTGTAGACTAGGTCATATCAATGTGACCCGACTAGCTGAAGTTATATATAGATGCATATTTAAATTAGTTTGAATTTACATCTTGTGAAACTTGCCGGTCATGTCACAGAGATAAGATGACCATAGCTCTGTTTAATGGAAACAGAGAAAGAGTTAGTGAACTTTTGGGATGATACATGTTGATGTATGAAGGTCCCCTGTCTACACATACCAAGACCGGTTCTTTGTACTTCATTACATTCTCTGATGATCTCTCAAGATTCAGACATATGTTCCTGTTGAAACACAAGTCCAAACCTTTTGAGATATTCACAGAATATAAGTTAGAAGTAGAGAACCAAAACGGGTATAAGTATTATGCCCTTTGATGTGATCAAGGAGGAGAATACTTGAGCACGGAATTCCTGGGTTATTCTAAAGGAGAATGAGATTCTCTCTCAGCATTTCTCCTCCGTATACACCACAGCACGTCGGTGTATCAGGGCGGAGCAATCACACCCTATGTGATAAGGTGTGCTCTATGATGAGTACTACTGAGTTACCTATTTCCTTTTGGGAGTTATGCACTGGAGAAGTTGCATACCTATTGAATAGGGTTCAAATCAAATCAGTTGCCTACCACTTCATATGTGATATGGTAAGGGAAGAGCCCATCTCTTAAGTCAGTTAAGATTTGGGGTTGTCCGGCCTATGTCTAAAAGCGAAATCCGGACAAGCTCGAGGCAATGTCTGATCTGTGCAAGTTT
Source organism: Agapanthus africanus (assembly GCA_030015575.1). NCBI lineage: Eukaryota > Viridiplantae > Streptophyta > Magnoliopsida > Asparagales > Amaryllidaceae > Agapanthus > Agapanthus africanus. The sequence continues at coordinate 312,397,142 of JASDDO010000018.1, read as the reverse complement.
GTTAGATATCCTAAGCATTAGCAAGGGAATATCTTCTACCAAACCGAGGAACAAAAATGTTTTGTTTCTCAATATGCCACCTTTGTGAAAGGGAATTTCTTGAGAAGAAATTAGTGGTCATAAGGTAGAACTGGAAATAATTCCAGCTATACAAACTGCAGCTGATGATTTGGTAGAACCAAAGGATTCAATAGTAACCAACGAACCTCAGCCTCTCCGCCGATCTAGTAGGGTTCCTCACCTACCTGAGAGATACTTTGGTTTCTCTATGACAGTAGGAGCGAGGAATGCATCATGAGATGATGACCCAACTAGTTTCGAGCAGGCCATCAGGAGTGGGACTCTGTAAGAATGGCTGGATGCTTAGCGATCTGAGATGGAATCTTTATACACCAACAAAGTATGGACTTTGGTTGCTTTATCTGAAGGGTTAAAACCCCATCAGGTGCAAGTATATCTTGAGAAGATTACTTGGTGTACATAGAAAAGTTGAGACTTTCAAAGCTAGACTTGTTAAAGGTTTACATCGTTGACCAGGTATGGATTATGATGAAACCTTTTCTAAGTGGCTATGCTTAAGTCCATCCAGATCCTACTTTCCACGGCTACATACCATGACTACGATATATGGCGGTTGGGTGTCATGACTGCTTTTCTAAATGATCTTTTAGAAGAGAGAGTCTATAAGTACACAGTCAGAGGGCTTCGTAGACAGTGGGAGCAGCAGAAACGTGTGCAAGATGTTTTATGTGATAAAGCAGGCATCGCGGAGTTGGAACGTCTGTTTTTATGTGTTAGTCAAAGAGTTTGACATCATCAAAATGGTAGATGAACCTTGTATAAACAAAAAGGTAGTAGGGAGTATGGTGGTGATCCTCGTAGAGTACGTGGATGACATACTCTTGATGGGGAAAGAGTTTCCTATGCTACGCTCAGTCAATCTCCGCTTATCACAATGATTCTCCACATAGGATTAAAGTGATACCTACTAAATCCTGGGTTTTGGATCTATGAGATAGATCTAATTGGATGTTAGGATACTCACTAGATGTAGTGAGATGGTATCAATTGATCCAGGGGAGAATCACTGGAAGGGTTCCAGAGTGATAAGGACGACTTAATGTTAGTCACAGGCATTGTCTTTACCCTCAGTAAAGGGACGGTATGTTGGAAGAGCTCCAAGCTAGATACTGTGGCATACTAGAGGATAAAGGCTGGATACATCGCTACCAAAGATACTACCAAAGAGGCAGTCTGGGTGTATATTAGTTCATGAGATGAACTTTGTTCCTACCATTGTGAGACAATAGAGTTGTGGCTTATGCCTAGGAATGCCCGTCCCATCAGTGATCCAGACATATTCTAAGGCAGTGTCACCTGATCATGGAGATGGTTGATCTCCAGGGGATTGAGGTCAGGAGAGTAGACTCAGAGGACAACACGGCGGATCCACTCACAAAGGCTTTTTCCCAGAGAGAGACTATTATGGGATGGTTGAGTATGAGATACTACAACCATTGTTATCAGATGGCCCTAGTGCAAGTAGGAGATTGTTAGTTATATGTATGCCCTAGAGGCCATTACTATACATGAGATGTATATTGTAGTGGATGCTTGGACATATATAGGGAGGACTTTCTAGCTCACATGATAATATGCTATCTGGTTACCCTTTACCTTAACGTGTGCACTGATTGTCTCTCTGTTACATGTTGGTAAAGCCCTTAGGATGTGTACTTGACTACCTGGACTATGATGCGGATCATACTAGTGGGGACAGGGTAGTCCATAAGTACATCCTTCAAGGTCCCTAGTCGTGGGTGTATCGAGACGGGGCATCGATATACCAGAGTAGACTAGCGTATACCTTCTCGACCCAAACAGATGGGCGATGGATGATCCCATATCCATTGGTGTTTGACATCAGAGATGATATACGGGTGCTCAGTGGAGACTGGGTACACTGGACGGACTCGTCGAGAACTCCCAGATGGTATTATACCTTACGTCAGATGGCAGTTCTTTGGTGACACTGGTACAGGTTAGTCTGTAGACCCGAAATCGTCATAGAGTCTTGTGTGATCCCCACTGTGCTTTGATTTCCACCTTACCACGTCCAAGAGGGCATGCAAAACGGTGGTTTTTGGGTACAGTCCCGAGTCCCATTGAGGCAATGAGCGATAGGAGGGGTTTCGTCTCTCCCGGTATTGGGGGTTGATGTTGCGCTATGCTCGATTAGCCATAACAGGGAAGTCCCTGGCCAGGGCTGGTTTAGGGATATACTGGTAAGTGTTACCAGTAGTTTCTCGACCCGTTATGAGCCTCATATCGGCATGACTTATCGGTTATTGGGGTCTGACGTTTACCACCCCTAAACTTGATATGCGACATATCAGACGAGGAGACCGGACTGTACGGTAGTGTCACTGTCAGGCTTTTACAGGAGTTAGAGCGGGCTTACTTGCTGATCTTCTGATCGCTCAATACCCGGGTAGCCGTTACGTTTAGCTAGTACCGCTGACGGCTTGTGGGTGCTTGATATGATCATCACCTACTGCCGGCGTATTGACGAGTTTTTAGAGTCCTACATAGAGGTTGTACTGGCTCAGGAAAAATGAAATAGGAGCGCATATGTGATATGTGCGGGACCGAGAATAATGCGTGTATGTGATACCGTATTCTATTCTCGCGATGTTTGTATCGATCGGTTGTATGCGATATAACCTGGTTATCGAATCAAGGGTTGATTCGATAAGTCGATACATTGGATGTTAGTCGGTTAATGTGATATAACCGGATTATTAAGTCAAGTGTTGATTTAATAATTTAGTGTATAATTGTATATGTGATATACTAATTTACATTAACTAGTATTGGTTCACTTAAGCATTTATTTTTCTCACTTGTGCACAAGTTAAAATATATATGTGATATATATTTATTAGTGTACAAATTGTATCATGGTTGTTGATACAACTATCATGGGTGTAGAAGACTTATACCATACTAATTATATTTGTTAGGTTTTTATATTTAAAGTAATTCTAAAACAAATGGATAATGAGCACAAATGCATGAAGCTTCATGAAGCTTATGTTTGCATTTGACTTAGTCCACTAGTTTTGTTTTGCTTAAGATATTAGTTAACCTAACCACTATGATTACTCATGGTAATGTCTCTACATGAGTTAGTATATGATACTCACCATGGTTAATTCTCTCTCTTGATTCTTTTTTCATATTCATTTTGAGCTCATCTTCTTCTTCCTCAAAATTTCTTTATAGGGTTTGAAATAGAGAGAGAATCAAAGTGAGAAAAGAAATTCTAAAGTGTACATATTTCCTATCTCACCATCCTCTACTAGACTAGCACTTTAGTTTAGGGTGTTTGCGTCACTAATTCTTTGGTTAGTGAAGTAGAAGCTTGAGTTCGTATTCCCTCGACGTAGATCATCTTCGGCCTCGAAGACTTCAAGCAATTCCGTTGCCTTTTCTCATGGAGCCGTCCAAGAGTCCGGATGTTCGATGATCGCAGCTAAGGGACCACTACAAGGAGCTTAAGAAGTGAAGGACCGATTTATAAAGGTTGTATTTCGTATTCACTTAGTGTAAACGTAGTTTACTTGCTATATGATTCACCTAATCTCTAGTATACGATCTTGCTTAGGGTTGTTCGGCACATAAAAATTTAATTTTGGCATGGTCGATGCCTTGTAGATCCTTGTTAGAGTGCCTAGTAACCCTACAACAGCTGATTTAAGATAGGATGAGGACAGCTCAGAGCAGGCAGAAATCGTATGCTGATAAACGCCGCCGCAGATTAGAGTTCGCAGTTGGTGATCATGTTTTTCTGAGGGTCTCTCCGATGAAGGGAGTGATGAGGTTTGGACGGAAGGGGAAGCTTAGCCCTAGATTTATAGGTCCTTTTGAGATCCTTGAGCGTGTTAGCGCAGTAGCATATCGTTTGGCTCTTCCACCCGACTTCCCAGATGTTCACCCCGTGTTCTACGTGTCGATGCTTCGCAGATACCTACATGACCCTTCGCACATGATTCAACATCAGACCGTTCAGCTCGAGCACGATCTTTCGTTCACCGAGCTGCCAGTCGTGATATTGGACCGGCAGGTGAAGAAACATCGATCGAAGGTCTTGCCATCAGTCAAGGTGCCTTGGTGCAGCCCGAATGGTGAAGAGATCACTTGGGAGGCCGAGGGAGAGATGCGGAAGAAGTTCCATCATCTCTTTGAAGGTATGCGTAGCTTTATATTTTTAAATTCAGGGACGAATTTCTTTAAGGGGGAAGATTGTAACACCTTAGGATGTGATTAGTGGCGAATTATATTTTAATATGTGGTTTTTAGTAAAATGTTTACCAAAACGATTTTCAAATAATTTATCAAATTTAATGAATATTTTATTAGAATTTTTCTAAGCTTGCACACACATGTGCATGTAAACTAGGGTTAAAATGGGGTTAGACCATGATTAGCAACCATGGTGGGCTAACCATTTTGTTAAGCTAACTTAAAGTTTTTATTTAAGTGTTTTAGGTTGTTTTATTTTTAAAATGGAAATGATTTAAAATTTGGTTGACTTGGAAGGGGAGAGAGAGAGGGGGTTGACTAGCCTTAGCTCTCTTTTCCTTTGCTTTTGCCGCTCATTTCTCACAACTCTCTCACTCATACACACACACACTCACAACAATAGCAGCAGCAGCAGCAGCAGAAGACACAGCAGCAGCAGCACCCAGTAGCAGCAGCTGAAGCAATAGCAGCAGCACCAGCTTCAGCAACGGCAACCGCATCAGCTCCAGCAGCATCAGCAGCAGCAGCAGCTCATCTTCTTCTTCTCCTCCTTCTCCTTCTTTCTACGGTCGACTGGGGTATATTTCTTAAGCCCAACTCCTTTTTGCTAAGCTTGTGTGTTAAATAGCTTCGGTTAGTGTTAATTGTGCGTTTTTGTGCTAGAAATGGTGTTTTGTGTGAAGTTGTGGCCAAGTGATGATTTTATTGGTTAGCCTAGCCTAGTTAAGTGTTATTAGGGCCACATAAACCTAGCTTTAACCCATATTTCACTAAAATACCCTAGGTTTTCATTTTGTGCAAAATATAACGTTTTTAAGCAAAACTTGGCCTTTCTGTGATCTTCTTTAGACCCGGTTACTTCAGAGAAAAATTGAAATAACTGGAGCATATTTGTTAGATGTTGATCACATACCCAAAGCACGAGCCCCATATTCCCAACCAAGGCCGCCAATTTATTAGTTCTGGTCGCAATTTGCGGCCAGATAGGAGACTTAGGGGTTAAGGTTTTGGCAAGGGTACTCTGCTGTGTTTTCCAGTGTTTTGGCCTGTGCAACTGTCACGACCCGCAGGGTACGGAACGTGACTGGCACTTAAGTTTACGAAACGTCTAAAGACGTCCGTAAAATAAGTAAGCCAAAGCCCAGAAAACAAAACCAATTAAGCAAAAGAGTGAAGAAAACCCAAACAGTTGAAAGCGAGTTTATCAAATAAGTCATGTAAAACCCTTTTTAAAAACAATACCAATTTTTCCGAAAATTTCGGCAGAGTCTTCTTTGTAAATACTGGCCCCCAAAATGGGTACAACAAAAATATACATGAATCCACCAAAATAGGGCATCCCCAAGCGGGAGCTAGCTCTTCGCCATAAGGCGGTCACAAATCCCACGCAATATAAAATGACAACAAGCAAATAATCATAATGAAGCATAAGAAAACATCATGTCGACTCAAGTGAGTTCGACCCCAAAATACAGCATAAAAGTCCACAAACCTCACAGTCTCATCTCTAGGTCAATATACAATAAAACTGGTAGAAACGGTAGATGGAGTACACTAGATACAAAGAATATACAAGGTGGTACAAAAATAATAACATAACCCACCTATGAGCAAATCTCGAGCTCAGGCAAAAGAGGCAAAAGAACAAGTGCGCCCGCCGCTACTGAACTGACGGAGCGGATCTGCAAAACACTGTGGCACAACGGGGGTGAGTTGCCAACTCGTGAGTAATAAATAACAACTACAAAGGCTATCGTATGCATGCACATAAGCATCCTAGCATCTAAAATACAGGTATGACGGGATGCACTAGCAGGTGTGTATACAACATCAGTGTACTAATATGTATGCAACATGAATATCTGAGGTCTCAATGGGTATATATAAGAAACATTTATCTCCTTTTGTTTTTGAAACTCTTTTAGAATGCCAGCATAATACTCAAAGAATCGACGAGAACCGGTGTCCAGCAACGATACCCAAAAGCTGTCTCAAATCTCATAAATGTATGTCTGGCCTCAGCCGTCCGGCTGACCCATCTCAAATATCAATATCTCATCATCTAGCGGCCACGGTCGGTATCCTCTGGATATCCGCCGTCCCAAACAGTCACCGGTAGGTAATCCGTCCCCTGCCAGGCTCAACGTCAACACCACATTCCTCTTGCCCCGGGGTACCTTACCGGGCCCACCATGTACCCGTGCCGGTTCCTCCACTCCTCGACACGGATTTCCAAAACCACAGAAAACTCATGGTGGACGACACTTACATCACTAGAAAACCGCAATTTACATATTTTAAAAATATAATAAGTTTAGAAATTTTGCGGCTTTCCCCCGAAATCCAGCAATATCATAAAATCTCAAGAAATCCTCATAAGTGCATATATCAGTGATAATGAATGCATATGGTATCAATAATCAAGTTGCGATGTGTGATTAATGGATTAAGCATGAACAATTAATATGATGAAGTACATGCACATGAATAGCAATTCTACGGTTTCATTTTAAGGAATTAAAAGCAATAGCACAAGTTTAAGTATCAATTGGTAAAAGGTTTAAATTTAAAGGTTATTTAGTGTGGTGGCATGGCAATTACCAGGGTGTGTGTGTAAGCATGAATAGTGCTCGTGCTGCATATAAAAACCCTGGCAATGGTGCAGGTGTCCTATAAAAAGGTTTCGTATAGGTATGTCAATATAATGCATGGAAACAGCAAATAGTCAAATAAGTATTTCACCCCTAATTACTAACATCACTAAGGGTCTTGTAAGTTACTAAAACTATCGGGCGGCTTGCACCATCCAACGATAGTCCCCCGTAGATGTTACATCTACTCACCGGAATCCCTGGCTAGCTGTGTCCAATCACCGCCTTTCCCTTTCGCGCCGCGTCTGACGTCTCCGCGACCGAACCTGGAATTTACATCAATACCAAACATAAGGTTACATATCAAGAACGACGCAAAACCCCAACGAAACTACTAAAGTTCGCTAGCTAGGTACAACGTGCACAAAGTGCGCGGAACACACGCGAAAATCGCAAAAACTGCCAAAAAACGCCGATTTTGGTCGCCCGGCAAAACTAAAACCCGACTAACCAAAAATCCGCACTCACGCATCCTAAAAGTTGTAGGACAAGCCATTACAATCATCAAGATATCAAAAATAATTCATCACATAATTTTATAACAAAACTAGTAAGCATTTGCATTCCAAAATCGGTGCAAAAATCGCCGATTTGCGACAAAACGATTACGATCTAGCATAATCACCCAAGTCACACCATTAGATAACCACTACACAAAAATTCAACACATTAACCATGCTCCAAAACCTAAATTCCACAACCAACCCTTTCTTGATTTTTCTCAAAAGCAATTGTAAATCAAAATCCATACTAGAAAAACTTAACTAACACTAACTTCAAACCCAATTAGCAAGTTAACCTTCTAGATTAGGTTAGCAAAACAACTAGATAACAAATTAGGTTTAATCAACTAAATAATGGTTTCTAAACCTTAATTCAACTCATTAATCATGCTTCACAACCCATTTCCATACACTAACCCCTTTCTAGATTTTCCTAAAACAACAATTTACAACCAAATCACACTTCTAAAATTAACTAAATTAGCATAATTTGAAGACTACATGAACAAGGTAACCATATAGATTAGTTAATTAACAACTAGATCAACTACAAAACAATTTAATTAACTATCATGGCTTCAAAACCCTAGTTTAAACAAACTACTCTTTTTTTTAAAAACAAGATTAGAAATTAGCTAACTTTTAACACTAATACCATATAATTAAAGGAATTTAGCAAAAAAAGAAAGTAACTTGATGGAAATTATACCTCAATTGAGATCTAGCAAGAATAAATTTTTGCTCCAAATGATGGCCTCAAGCATCAAGATCCAAGCTCGGGAGGTGAAGGAAAAGAAAGATGAAGAAGGGTTTTAATTTGCAAGCTTTAATTTGAAATTTTGATGTGTTTTCTTGAAGAAATTTGGAGAAAATGAAAAGAAAAGAGATGAAGAAGAGGGAGGTGCAGGTTTCGGCCAGTATGAGGTGAGGGGGAGGGGTGTGGGTGAGTGGGAAAGTCAATGGTCAAGTCTCCAAAAGTCAAAGCACCATACCTTATCAATTATAATTAAAATAAATCAATAAACCACTAATTCAACTCAAGAAAGAGAACAAAGAAATGAGGCCAGAAATTTCTGGAATTGCACAAGGTGGGGCTGTCCTAGGGCTGAGGGAAAAGAGAGAGGGGTTTTACAAAAGAAATTTTATGCAAAAAGGCCCCCTACAAATCAAAAATTGCAAGTTTTAGCTCAAAATTCAATAAATTCGTTTCATATCATAAAAATTTGTTAAAAATCAAAATAAATTACTAAAAATTTATGTTACCACTAGATTTTAATTATCATAATTTTAGAGATTAAAATTAGCCCGGAAAAATTTGTATTTATCGCTAATTTAATGTATTTTCTTACCGGCTTAAAATAATATTAAAAATTGAAAAATTAGGGAAAATTTTTAAACGACAAGAATTTCATAATTAACTCATTATCTACTAAAAACAAGCAATTACCTATCCATTTTAGGTATAATTAGCCCTAAACTGAAAAATAACAAGAAAGACGGTTTTCGGAAAAATACCGAATTTTCACCGAATTTCAGGAAAATACCAAAACGACTTTTCAAGGCGCTACAATCTTCCCCCCTTAAAGAAATTCGGTCCCCGAATTTAAAAATATAGCTACGCGTACCTTCAAAGAGATGGGGATATTTCTTCCTCATCTCGCCCTCGGTCTCCTAGGTAACCTCCTCGCTGCTCGGGCTACGCCAAAGGACCTTGACGGTTGGTATAATCTTCGACCTCAACTTCTTCACCTGCCGATCCAAGATGGCCACCGGCTGCTCTGCAAAAGAAAGGTCGCGCTCAAGCTGGACTGTCGGGTGCTGAATCGCATGCGAAGGGTCGTGAAGGTACTTGCGGAGCATCGAAACATGGAAGACGGGGTGAACATCGGGAAAGCTGGGAGGAAGAGCCAAACGATATGCAACAGCGCCAACCCGCTCGAGGATCTCGAAGGGACCTACGAATCTAGGGCTAAGCTTCCGCTTTCGCCCAAAATGCATCACGCCCTTCATCGGGGAGACTTTCAGAAAAACATGGTCGCCAACTGCGAACTCTAATCTGCGACGGCGCCTGTCTGCATAGGATTTCTGCCTGCTCTGAGCCGCTCTCATCCGGTCTCGGATCAACTGTATCTTCGCTGTCGTCTCCTCAACAAGCTGCGGCCCCAAAATACTGCTCTCGCTGAGCTCTGTCCAACAAACGGGCGATCTGCATCTCCTCCCATACAATGCCTCGAAAGGTGCCATCTGAATAGTATCCTGGAAGCTGTTGTTGTAGGAGAACTCCACTAGAGGTAAATGACGATCCCAGCTACCACCAAAGTCCAAAACGCACGCTCTGAGCATGTCCTCGAGAGTCTGAATGGTCCGCTCTGACCGTCCGTCTGTCTGCGGATGAAACGCTGTGCTGAAGCTCAAACGAGTGCCCAAAGCCTCCTGAAGTCTCTGCCAAAGTCGGCTGGTGAACTGAGTGCCTCGATCTGACACGATATAAGTCGGTACGCCATGAAGCCGCACGATCTCGTCAATATAGAGCTGAATACTGAGCGAAGCTGAAAGTCGTCTTCACTGGCAGGAAGTGAGCCGCTTTCGTCAATCTATCCACGATCACCCAGATGGAGTCGTACCCTCGACTGGTCCTGGGTAGACCCACAACGAAATCCATCGAAATCTGTTCCCATTTCCACTCTGGAATGGGTAACGACTGTAGCTCTCCCGCGGGCCTCTGGTGTTCGGCCTTGACTTGCTGACAAGTCAGGCATCTCGAAACGAACTCCGCAATGTCCCTCTTCATCCCGTCCCACCAGTAGGTCTCTCTCATATCATGGTACATCTTAGTGGAACCGGGGTGGACACTATACACTGATCGGTGTGCCTCCTCAAGAATGTCGCGCCGCAATCCATCAGCATCTGGTACGCACAGTCTAGATCCATATCGTAAAATCCCCTGATCGTCAACCACGAACTCGGAAAATCTGCCCTGTCCCATCTGTGCCATGATCTCTGAGCAACGGTCGTCACTGCGCTGTGCCTCATATATACGGTCAAGCAACTGTGGGCGTGCACGAACATGCGCGAGCTGTCCCCCTGTCTGAGTGAACTCGAACTCAACTCGGCTGTCGCATAACATCTGCCAATCTGCTGACGACTGCATCTGCACTGCGCGCAAAAAGGATAGACTACCCCCGGGCCTCCTACTCAATGCATCTGCCACCACATTCGCTTTGCCGGGGTGATATAAGATCTCGCAGTCGTAGTCTTTCACCAACTCCATCCAACGACGCTGTCTGAGGTTCAGGTCTCGCTGCTGAAATATGTACTTTAAGCTCTTGTGATCGGTGAATATCTGACACGACTCGCCGTAAAGGTAATGCCGCCAAATCTTCAGTGCAAAGACCACTGTAGCCATTTCCAAATCATGAGTGGGGTAGTTCTGTTCATGCTTCTTCAACTGCCGAGAAGCATAAGCGATCACCCGGCCATGCTGCATCAATACGCATCCTAATCCCACTCGCGAAGCATCACAGTAGACAACAAATCCGCCTGATCCCGAAGGTAAAGATAATACCGGCGCCGTAGTCAAACATGTCCGCAGCTGTTGAAAACTGCGCTCGCACTCCTCTGTCCAAACGAAAGGAACTCCCTTCCGGGTCAAACCGGTCAACGGTGCAGCTATACGGGAGAAGTCCTGAACAAAACGCCTGTAGTAGCCCGCCAAACCTAGAAAACTACGGATCTCAGTAACCGATGTAGGTCGGGGCCACTGCTGAACAGCCTCAATCTTCTTCGGGTCCACACAAATGCCGTCTCTCGTAACCACGTGACCCAAGAATCCGACGCTGTCCAGCCAGAATGCACACTTGGAGAACTTTGCGAACAGCTGGTGCTCCCTCAGAGTCTGTAACGTAATCCGCAAGTGCTGCTCGTGCTCCTCTCTGCTCCGGGAGTACACCAAGATATCGTCGATAAACACGATGATGAACAAGTCAAGATACGGCCTGAATGTACGGTTCATCAAATCCATGAATGCTGCTGGGGCGTTGGTGAGTCCGAACGACATCACCAAAAACTCGTAGTGGCCGTAGCGCGTGCAGAAAGCTATCCTCGGTGTATCCTCCTGTCGAACTCGCAGCTGATAGTATCCTGATCGCAAGTCGATCCTCGAAAAATACCCCGCACCCTGAAGCTGGTCGAACAAATCATCAATGCACGGCAACGGATATCTGTTCCGAACGGTAACTTTGTTCAGCTGGCGGTAGTCGATACATAAGCGCAAACTTCCATCCTTCTTCTTGACAAATAGGACCGGAGCACCCCACGGAGAAACACTCGGTCGAATAAGCCCCTTATCTAACAAATCCTGCAACTGATCCTTCAGCTCTCGAAGCTCTGCCGGGGCCATCCGATAAGGCAGTACAGAAATAGGCCCCGAACCGGGAATCAAATCAATGCAGAACTCAACATCGCGCTCAGGCGGTAGCCCAGGTAGCTCATCAGGGAAAACATCAGGGAACTCACAAACTACCGGGACCCGGTCTAACGGAACCTCTGCAGCTCGAGTATCACAAATAGACGCTAAGAATCCCTGACATCCCTTCCGCAAGAGCTGAACAGCGCGAAGAGACGAAATTAAGCTGGGAAGGGTGACACTGCGGTCTCCCTGAATAACAAGGACTGGCTCTCCCGGAAAGCTAAATCTGACTGCCTTCTCACGGCATTCCACCGAAGCATAACAAGTGGCTAGCCAATCCATGCCCAGAAGCACATCAAAGTCCAACATATCGAGGAGTATCAAATCAACTGATGAATCCCTCTCCCCGATACGAACGGAACACAAACGAAATACAAACCGAGCGACAAACGACTCGCCTACCGGAGTAACAACAAGCGGCTGATCTAACGACGACGACTCACGGCCCAACATCGGTGCAAAGTGTGTAGATACGTACGAATGTGTGGAACCTGGGTCGAATAATACCCGTGCGTCGAAAGAACAAACTGGCAAGGTACCTTTCACAACGGCATTGGATGCCTGCGCATCCTGCGGTGTCAAAGCAAAAACTCAGGCCTATCCTCCACCGATAGCGGGCTGACCTCGACCTCGGCCTCTGCCTCCTCGTCCTCTCTGAACAGGACCGCCGCATCCACGGTCTCTCGGTGCACCTAACTGGCATGGAGCATCGCCTGGGGTAGGAAGTAGGGCTCTCTGAGGAGGGGGTGGTGATGGTGGTAGGGTCACATGCGGAACTGTCGCTACTCCCTGTCGTCTCACCGGACAGTCTCTGACAAGATGGTGCAAACTCCCTCACCCAAAACATCCTGGCGACGGCTGCTGCCCCTGGGGATAAGAACCATATAACTGTCCCCGCCCAAATCCTCTGCCAGGCCTATCTCTCGGAAAGAATCTGGCGCGCTGCCTCTGAGACGGTACATCGGTGCGCATCCTCTTCGGCCCAGAAACGGCCGAAGTCCGTGATATGCGTGCCTCCATCCGCAATGCCGTATCCATAGCAGCTGAATAAGTGTCGTAGTGCTGGGCGCCAATGGCAAGATATAGCTGGGCATCAAGTCCCTGTACGAACCTCTTCACCATCTTCTCCTCGGTATCCACCAAATACTGAGCATATCGGGATAACTGTGTAAACTGGATGTCATACTCAGACACCGTCATCCTAGGTGTCTTGACTAAGGCCTCGAAGCTACGAGCTCTGGCGTCACGAACGCTCTCTGGAAGGAAACGGGCTAGAAAGACCGCTGTAAACTCGGCCCAAGTCATAGGCGGTAGACCTGCAGCTCGACCCCTCAAGACTGACTCCCACCATGTCTGCGCGAGACCCTCTAGTCGGAAACTCGCAAGCTCTACCCATCGATCATCCGAACATCTCAGCGAACGGCAGATCCTGGCTAAACTGTCAAGGAACGTCTGTGGGTCCTCCGCTGCCTCGGTGCCGGTGAATACTGGAGGTCTCAGCCTCATGAAATCCTGTAGCGAAACCGGAATGGCCACGGTGGTAGTAATAGGAGCAGGTATCATGGTCGTCTGTGATGTAGTAGGTACGTCATCCGGCCTCGGTGTACGACTGGCTGCAACTAGGGATCTTACCATCTGACGTAGCTCATGCATGCCTCCCATCATCTGTCGCAACTCCTCCATACCAGTCTCGAGCCTATCCATACGGCCTGGGGAAGGTGGATCGGTCTGTCCCTGCGGCGTAGGCATACCACCCTGCTCAGTCCTAGTCTCGGACGAGACAGCTCGAATCTCGTCTCTGGCGGCAGCCCTCTGTGCCCTCGTAGCCTTCGGCGGCATAGTGGCTGTTACAGGAAAACGGATAATAAGGACAGTGCAATAGGATCATAGGATACACGGAATTGAAGAAGGAATTTTCAAGCAAGTATATTCTAAAGTCACTTAGGAGGAGTACCGTATCGTAAGTATGCCGCGGACATACGCACGCTACGTTACCCTGCTTAAGTCACTTACTCCATCTACCAAGGGTCATCCTACACTCACAAGGGTAAAACCTATCGCTCTGATACCAACTTTGTCACGACCCGCAGGGTACGGAACGTGACTGGCACTTAAGTTTACGAAACGTCTAAAGACGTCCGTAAAATAAGTAAGCCAAAGCCCAGAAAACAAAACCAATTAAGCAAAAGAGTGAAGAAAACCCAAACAGTTGAAAGCGAGTTTATCAAATAAGTCATGTAAAACCCTTTTTAAAAACAATACCAATTTTTCCGAAAATTTCGGCAGAGTCTCCTTTGTAAATACTGGCCCCCAAAATGGGTACAACAAAAATATACATGAATCCACCAAAATAGGGCATCCCCAAGCGGGAGCTAGCTCTTCGCCACAAGGCGGTCACAAATCCCACGCAATATAAAATGACAACAAGCAAATAATCATAATGAAGCATAAGAAAACATCATGTCGACTCAAGTGAGTTCGACCCCAAAATACAGCATAAAAGTCCACAAACCTCACAGTCTCATCTCTAGGTCAATATACAATAAAACTGGTAGAAACGATAGATGCAGTACACTAGATACAAAGAATATACAAGGTGGTACAAAAATAATAACATAACCCACCTATGAGCAAATCTCGAGTTCAGGCAAAAGAGGCAAAAGAACAAGTGCGCCCGCCGCTACTGAACTGACGGAGCGGATCTGCAAAACACTGTGGCACAACGGGGGTGAGTTGCCAACTCGTGAGTAATAAATAACATCTACAAAGGCTATCGTATGCATGCACACAAGCATCCTAGCATCTAAAATACAGGTATGACGGGATGCACTAGCAGGTGTGTATACAACATCAGTGTACTAATATGTATGCAACATGAATATCTGAGGTCTCAATGGGTATATATAAGAAACATTTATCTCTTTTTATTTTTGAAACTCTTTTAGAATGCCAGCATAATACTCAAAGAATCGACGAGAACCGGTGTCCAGCAACGACACCCAAAAGCTGTCTCAAATCTCATAAATGTATGTCTGGCCTCAGCCGTCCGGCTGACCCATCTCAAATATCAATATCTCATCATCTAGCGGCCACGGTCGGTATCCTCTGGATATCTGCCGTCCCAAACAGTCACCGGTAGGTAATCCGTCCCCTGCCAGGCTCAACGTCAACACCACATTCCTCTTGCCCCGGGGTACCTTACCGGGCCCACCATGTACCCGTGCCGGTTCCTCCACTCCTCGACACGGATTTCCAAAACCACAGCAAACTCATGGTGGACGACACTTACATCACTAGAAAACCGCAATTTACATATTTTAAAAATATAATAAGTTTAGAAATTTTGCGGCTTTCCCCCGAAATCCAGCAATATCATAAAATCTCAAGAAATCCTTATAAGTGCATATATCAGTGATAATGAATGCATATGGTATCAATAATCAAGTTGCGATGTGTGATTAATGGATTAAGCATGAACAATTAATATGATGAAGTACATGCACATGAATAGCAATTCTACGGTTTCATTTTAAGGAATTAAAGGCAATAGCACAAGTTTAAGTATCAATTGGTAAAAGGTTTAAATTTAAAGGTTATCTAGTGTGGTGGCATGGCAATTACCAGGGTGTGTGTGTAAGCATGAATAGTGCTCGTGCTGCATATAAAAACCCTGGCAATGGTGCAGGTGTCCTATAAAAAGGTTTCGTATAGGTATGTCAATATAATGCATGGATACAGCAAATAGTCAAATAAGTATTTCACCCCTAATTACTAACATCACTAAGGGTCTTGTAAGTTACTAAAACTATCGGGCGGCTTGCACCATCCAACGATAGTCCCCCGTAGATGTTACATCTACTCACCGGAATCCCTGGCTAGCTGTGTCCAATCACCGCCTTTCCCTTTCGCGCCGTGTCTGACGTCTCCGCGACCGAACCTGGAATTTACATCAATACCAAACATAAGGTTACATATCAAGAACGACGCAAACCCCAACGAAACTACTAAAGTTCGCTAGCTAGGTGCGCGGAACACACGCGAAAATCGCAAAAACTGCCAAAAAACGCCGATTTTGGTCGCCCGGCAAAACTAAAACCCGACTAACCAAAAATCCGCACTCACGCATCCTAAAAGTCGTAGGACAAGCCATTACAATCATCAAGATATCAAAAATAATTCATCACATAATTTTATAACAAAACTAGTAAGCATTTGCATTCCAAAATCGGTGCAAAAATCGCCGATTTGCGACAAAACGATTACAATCTAGCATAATCACCCAAGTCACACCATTAGATAACCACTACACAAAAATTCAACACATTAACCATGCTCCAAAACCTAAATTCCACAACCAACCCTTTCTTGATTTTTTTCAAAAGCAATTGCAAATCAAAATCCATACTAGAAAAACTTAACTAACACTAATTTCAAACCCAATTAGCAAGTTAACCTTCTAGATTAGGTTAGCAAAACAACTAGATAACAAATTAGGTTTAATCAACTAAATAATGGTTTCTAAACCTTAATTCAACTCATTAATCATGCTTCACAACCCATTTCCATACACTAACCCCTTTCTAGATTTTCCTAAAACAACAATTTACAACCAAATCACACTTCTAAAATTAACTAAATTAGCATAATTTGAAGACTACATGAACAAGGTAACCATATAGATTAGTTAATTAACAACTAGATCAACTACAAAACAATTTAATTAACTATCATGGCTTCAAAACCCTAGTTTAAACAAACTACTTTTTTTTTAAAAAACAAGATTAGAAATTAGCTAACTTTTAACACTAATACCATATAATTAAAGGAATTTAGCAAAAAAAGAAAGTAACTTGATGGAAATTATACCTCAATTGAGATCTAGCAAGAATAAATTTTTGCTCCAAATGATGGCCTCAAGCATCAAGATCCAAGCTCGGGAGGT
This sequence comes from Agapanthus africanus, assembly GCA_030015575.1. NCBI lineage: Eukaryota > Viridiplantae > Streptophyta > Magnoliopsida > Asparagales > Amaryllidaceae > Agapanthus > Agapanthus africanus. The sequence goes on along the minus strand of JASDDO010000018.1, from coordinate 312,380,273 downwards.
GAAGGAAAAGAAAGATGAAGGAGGGTTTTAATTTGCAAGCTTTAATTTGAAATTTTGATGTGTTTTCTTGACGAAATTTGGAGAAAATGAAAAGAAAAGAGATGAAGAAGAGGGAGGTGCAGGTTTCGGCCAGTATGAGGTGAGGGGGAGGGGTGTGGGTGAGTGGGAAAGTCAATGGTCAAGTCTCCAAAAGTCAAAGCACCATACCTTATCAATTATAATTAAAATAAATCAATAAACCACTAATTCAACTCAAGAAAGAGAACAAAGAAATGAGGCCAGAAATTTCTGGACTTGCACAAGGTGGGGCTGTCCTAGGGCTGAGGGAAAAGAGAGAGGGGTTTTACAAAAGAAATTTTATGCAAAAAGGCCCCCTACAAGTCAAAAATTGCAAGTTTTAGCTCAAAATTCAATAAATTCGTTTCATATCATAAAAATTTGTTAAAAATCAAAATAAATTACTAAAAATTTATGTTACCACTAGATTTTAATTATCATAATTTTAGAGATTAAAATTAGCCCGGAAAAATTTGTATTTATCGCTAATTTAATGTATTTTCTTACCGGCTTAAAATAATATTAAAAATTGAAAAATTAGGGAAATTTTTTAAACGACCAGAATTTCATAATTAACTCATTAGCTACTAAAAACAAGAAATTACCTATCCATTTTAGGTATAATTAGTCCTAAACTGCAAAATAACAAGAAAGACGGTTTTCGGAAAAATACCGAATTTTCACCGAATTTCAGGAAAACACCAAAACGACTTTTCAAGGCGCTACAACAACTTTTTACTTTTGTGCCTGAGTTAGAATCTGGAGCGTAATATCGTTTTTCTATATGTTTAGTTTGCGCAATACGTGCGATACGTGAGTGGGTTCTGCGTTCCAGCGTGTCACAACGTGTCGGAGTAGTTTTAGACGCGTATACACACGTTTCAGCGTATCAGACACACGCGCGTTTAGTTCGCGACGCGAGTTTCTCGTTGATTTCGATATCGCGTTTTTGCGAGATATTTACTTATGTGGATTTTCTCTGTGTAAATTATAGGTTCGCAGGCGGGTACGTCGGACGCCGTAAAGAAAGGGAAGCAAGTGGTCGGCTACGCTTAGCACGAGACCAGGTGAGTAGATTTAACATCTATGGGGAAACCGCCCGTATGGCGTTAAGCATCTGGGCATGATAGGAAATTTAGTCGTAGATGTTCATGTGTACTATTGTAGCACATCTTCCTTGTTGCATATAGAAATGGTAATGATGGAACACTGCACTGTCACTAACAGTTAAAGATGCACGAGCACTATTTGTATGTTACACTCACACCGTTAGTGATTGCCATGACACTCGCACTATAGGATTGCTACGAATTATATATCGTCTTGATTACCGCATCATTTATGATTGTCATACTTGCGCACATGCACACTGTATATTCATACCAGTGCACACATATATTGATATCTTAATACTTGCGCACATACACACTGTATATTCATACCAGTGCACACATATATTGATATCTTCATACTTGCGCACATGCACACTGTAAATTCATACCAGTGCACACATATATTGATATCTTCATACTTGCACACATGCACACTGTATATTCATACCAGTGCACACATATATTGATATCTTCATACTTGCGCACATGCACACTGTATATTCATACCAGTGCACACATATATTGATATCTTCATACTTGCGCACATGCACACTGTATATTCATACCAGTGCACACATATATTGATATCTTCATACTTGGGCACATGCACACTGTATATTCATACCAGTGCACACATATTTTGGCACACTCATATTCGCGTATATATCCATTTGCACATCCATACCTACATATATACATATGTTACATACATGGATGATATCGATTTGATTTCATGCAAGTAGGGACCGCATGAGATATTTTCAAAAACTGGATTCTTTTTAAAAGAGTGGTTTCCCCTTTTTACTCTTAGTGTCATACGACACATTGCATGGATTTATGCATTGAGTTTGGATTTATGAGATTTCTGGATTTGAGAACCGTGCTATTATTTTATGAAAATACGCACTGTTTTAAAAACCCGGTTTCTCTTGATATGATAATTTAGTACGTCCACCATGAGTTTTCTCGGTTCCAGAGAGCTTGTGTGAGTATACCCGATTCGAGGAGTGGTAGGCACCGATTGCGGGTATATGGTGGACCCGGTATGGTACCCCTGGGCAAGAAGACTTGTATTGTTAGATGGTGAGCCCGGCTGAGGGACTACTACCTATCGGTGATTGGTTGGACCTGGCGGTTATCCGGAGGATACTGAATAGAGTCGATAGATAGATACGGGACGACACGTACTGCCAGGGCCGAGGGACGATTCCGCAGACGGAGCCCGTGGGCCGATCCGAACGGACGGAGCCCGATACTTGAGGATTGCGTGTCGATGCTGGACACGATTATTTTATGATATTTCGAGTGCTGATGTTGGGCACTCCCGATTCTATGAGATTTACAGAATTTGAGGGCCAATTGGAGTGACGGCGCCTGAGTTTTACTGGGATTTGGGGTATATTGATGGACACCTGTTATTTTCCACGTTGACATTCCGTATAGATGTTATTTATTTCCATGCTCAGCATTCAGTGTTATACATCTCATCCTATAACTATAGTACCTGATAGAGTACACTTACTATGCACGATTATTGCATACCTGCTCATCCTATATAGATGTTATTAGATTGCACATGCTATGCACGACTATTGCATACCCTGCTCATCATATAGAGATGTTATTAGATCGCACTTGTTGCATGATTATTGGTCATCTAGTTCATCATATAGATGTTATCTGTTGGCATAGGTTAGAGTATCGCAGCACGTGCATACTCGCGATTATCTTTATATGTTATCTACTATTCACGAGTTGGCAACTCACCCCCATTGTGCTACAGTGTTTGCAGGTTGCCCCTCAGAGTAGTCACGGCAGGCTGCTTCCTTGCACCTTTTGATACAGATACCACTGCGGTGGTGCGTGAGCCCTTTTGCTGATAGGTGGGTTTTTGCGGTATCTGTTTATTTTCCTGTTGTATACACTGTTGTATCTAGTACTCTCCATCTACTTTTCATGTATTGACTTAGAGACCAGTTGTGAGGACGATATATATTATTTTGTACTCTGGTGTCGAGCTCGTTGTGAGCCGACTTTATTGATGCAGCTTTATCTTTCATGATTATTGTTTTCACTTATACTGCTCATTTCTTCGCTATGGCGTCGTATATTATCATTGTGGTGATTGTTTCCTCCGTTGGGCGTGATGGCTCCCGTTTGGGATGCTTTATTCTTATTGTATATCATTTTACTCAGATCTTGTCTTGTACCCGAATTCGGGGCTAGTTTTTATAAAGGAAATGTTGCCAAAATTTTCAAGATAATAACTTGAATTTTATCGAATTTTACTATATTACTTAGGGTTTTCTAAATGTTTTAACAAATGTTTCTATTAAATGTTTTAACACTCAATACTTTTAATGGTTTTGATTTCTGGTTTTCGGCTTACTTAGTCACATTACGCCTGTAGACGTTACGTGGTTAAGTGCCGGTCACGGGCCGAACTATGGGTCATAACAATACTGAGGAAAGGCATGCCGCAGGATACTGATTAAATTCAGTGAACGATACAGTCTAAGAAGTTTACTGGATCTGAAGTTCATTTGTGAACTAGGTCCCATCAGATATCCAGACAAATTCTAAGACAGGTATAGCTCATTTCGGGAGATAGCTTTCTCCGCGAAGTTAGGATACAGAAAGATGCAGAAAGAAACATTGGAGCGGATCTACTCACTGAGGCTATTTCTCGAACGCAATCATTTTCGCAAACGGGCTTTGCGAAACTGATTAGTAGAGAAGTTGGGTGTTCGGTATCATATGGGCTGTGAGTATGCGACATCGCAATAATTGGCCTTAAGTATAAGTGGGAGATTGTTGGCTATAGTGCCCTCAAGGAAATTATCATAGTCGCGAACTTGTGATTATGATGATTGAGTGAGGACCTATACCGATGGAATAGTCTTACTTAAGATGATAGTATGCTATCTGGTTTGTCTTTATCATCATGTACATGTTGATAAAGCCCATAGGATTCTTGCTTGACTGCCAGCATTATGATGGCGATCATATATGTGGGAGCTGGGGTCTATAAGCAAATCCTTAAATGTACCTAGTCGTAGGAGTATCGAGACCGGGCATCGATACTCCAGTGTAGACTAGTGTATACTGATCAAGACCCTGACGAGGGTCGGTGGCCAGGTCTTACAAGCAATTGGTTTTAGTATGTTCACCTAAGATAGTATACAGATGATCATTGAATTATGAGTACACTGGACGGACTCGCCGGGAACCTGCTAGTTGGTATTATACCTATTGTCATATAGCAGTTCCCAGGTGACATATGTACAAGTTAGTCTGTCGACCTAAGATCGTCATTTGTCTCGTGTGAGTTCCCACTGTGCTTTGATTACTACCCTACCACGGCTCAAAGGAGTCGTGCAAACAGGTTTTAGTTGGGTGCAGCCCTGAGCCATATGGAGACAGTGATCAGATCGTCGGGGATTCGTCTCTCCTGTTATTGGGGGTTGATGTCGCGTTGTGTACGGGTGGCCATCACCACAAATCCATGGCCATGGTAGACGAGGATTACCGATCCAGGATCGATAGTTTCTCAGGAGGTGATGGGTATCATGCCGACACTAAATATCGCGTTGCTAGGGGTCTGACTTTATCCACCCCCTAGACTCGATATGCGATACTCTTACACGAACAGATCGGACTGTGCGGATATTGTCACTGCTAGGCTCAGTAGGGGTTCAGGATGAGTTTGCTCGTCGGCCTCCCTTTCGCTCAATACCTGGGTAGCCGTTACGTACAGCTAGTGCCGCTGACGTGCTTGTGGTTAAACCCACTGCCAGCGTATTGACGAGTCTTTAGACTCCCACATAGAGGGTTTTCACGGTTCAGGCGATATGGTGTACATGACGTATGTTGGTACATACAGGTGTCCGATTAAATTTGTGCACTCACTGCGCAGACTTTAATCGGACGGTTGATAATACTAGCGGCTTAGGATTAAGCCGGATTATTAAATCAGGTTTTGATTTAATAATTTACATATGTATTTATATATGTGTATTCTAGTATTATTGTTCACTATTCATTTTCTCTCTTGGCTATTCGTATTTTTATACGAATACGCGTATATGTATTTCGATACATGTACCGGGAAGTATTCCGTATTTTATACAGAATAGCTTCTAGAAGGTGCCACCTCATTATTGATTTTCTTTATTGAAAATCTTTTGGGAAATGAGGTGGAGGGATGACATGGCATGAACATGGTCAAAGCATGGTTTTGTGCATGTTGTGAGGCATGTAGCAAAGCATGGTTTGCATTGTTTATTGTTTTAATTGAAAAAATGAAATGGTGGGGATTTTTTTGATGAGAGAGAGAGAGAGAGGGGCCGGCCACTTATGAGGCATGTAGCAAAGCATGGTTTAGAGCGTAGGTTACCTCGTTCGACGAGGTTGGAGCTTGCGCCGTTTCCCTCGGGTGGATCATCGGAGATGGAGGAAGACCGGCAACCAAACATCATCAAAGGATCACTTGGAGCTTGGAATGAAGACCGAAGGACACGGATCAACTCAGTATAATGATTCTAACTCTTAGTTAGCTTGATAGATTAGGGTTTAAGGTCGATTCGTAAATCGGGTAACGGTAGCGCCAGTTTTAGAAATTTTTGTTCCGCATTTTGGCCGCGTTTCGATAGCCGGGGTGCTGCCGTAACCCTTCACACCATCCCTCAATGGAGGGCAAACCACTGTCCGCGGCCGCAACGGAATACCAGTGGCTTGGGCAGGAGCCGACGTTCGACATTCGAAGAGTTCCCGCCTCTCCTCGACGATGACAGGACTAACTCGATAACGGTACCAACCCGCGAAGGACCCCACACACCATGGAATATAGACCGTCTCAGGGATTACGAAACGGGTGCCAGTGTTCAGCCGCATAAAGTGATGGATGATATCACGCGTGACTTCCAGAGATAGAGTAGGTTCAACCAAGAACGCCTCGAAAGAGACACCCTGGTTATAGCCCAACTGCTGGGCGAAGCGATGTGGATTGTAACGCATAAAAAGAGCCGCGTTATTCTGCCGAAACAGCAAGTAGCCCAGCCTAATCGAGTACAAATGTATGATTTCCTTAGGCTTTAAAGACAACGCTCCACCTTTCGACAAGTAAAACAGTTACTGGATAGGCCCTGCGGGAGCAGAAAGGACTCGGTCGACAGAAACCATCCCGCCCTCATTAGAATACAGATAAAGCAGCACGCGGAGGGCTCCTAGCTGGGTAGGGTCAGGAGCAGAAGCATCCACCATCCTCATGACCCATGGGAAGGTATAGGAGTCATAAAAATCTGGCCTCCGATGCACTGTGAACGCTCCCAATACATGCATCTCGATCCACGACGTGAAGTAGTGGAGGGAGGAATTCACGACGTCTGAACCTGGGGTTGAAGTGTTGGCCACAACACTTAATCTATGATAAATATGCGACAGTCCCACGATTCCAATGGCCAACCGTGCCCCTTCGGCTATGCGATGAGCGGGTTAGAAGACAGAGGCTCTCATGAAGCGTCGATGCGTCGGCATGGCGAACCAACTGAGCCAAAGACTGATAAAGCCGACGAAGAAGGTCTCTTCATCCATGCTAAGGGCCGCAATTGAATCAAAGGGCACAACCGACGAAATCGGAATGTAAAACTGCGGCAAGTCCTCTTCTTTGGCCGGCAGCTTATTCAGCCCAAACCCAAAAGGGTTGTTGATGTTCGCAAATTTTGGATCCTCTTTTGATAAGACATCTTCACGGAGAAAACAGGAAATGAAGATCTTAAAGGTGATGCCCTGTCCCTCTGACTCCGCAAACAGCTTCTCGAAAATACCTAGAGTCTTGATTAGATTGGGGTACTTATGACGGACGGCGTTTTCGGTCTTCAGGCCGTCAAGCATAGCAGGCACGGTCATGAATACATACTCATCGGGAGGCAGCAACTCTTCATAGTGCTCTCCCCTGATCGGTAATCCAGAGATCTCGCGGAACTCTTCCAGTGAAATCGAGACCTCAGGATCCCCTAGTAAGAAGGTGTTGGTGGGAAGATTACATTGGTTCAAAAAAGCTTTAACCCCCCAGACGTGAGGAGCCGGATAATGAAAAAGAGACGAGTATACCACTTGATATAACCCAATCTTCTGCAACCGTGCATGGTGGGCGGAGATGACATATCGAGCCTAAGGAAGATCGTCGATTGGATGACGATGGGTAAGCTCTACCTTATAGACTTGTCCCCAAGGTTAGGCTACGCCTTGACAGATGCGGCGTCCCAAGATATCTATAGCCGGCACGGGCTGGTTGGGTATCCCGGTTGTTAATGGCTTAAGCCGGCCTATAGGAGTCCAATTAGCCACTTCCACCGCATAAGCAGTCGGCGGACGCTCCATCAGCGATATTGGGCGCGAAGGCTCTGTTGGCATCTCACAAGTAAAGCTGCGGCGGCCCCGGATAATATGCCCATACCAAGCTCCCCATAAGTGCAAACTACTGCAATCCCTTTCATGGGCCCGAATCATCGCCATGGCCTCTTTATCCGACGGCAATTGCGGAAAAGCGGCGTCCGAGCGAGTAAAAGGAAAGTAAGAAAGAGAAGCCATTGTTCCTGAAAAAGGGGAAAGAAAGGACGTAAATGAAACATATATATATATATATATATATATATATGTATACATATATATATATATATAATAATAGATGGAAACGACAGAAAGTTTGTTCCATGGGACCACTGATTGCAAAACTAAAGGACCCCAAAAAATTAATATGGCGGCTCACCAATAATCAAGACAGAACAATTATTATAAGAATCTAAAAAGATTCTCATTAAAAAGACACAGGAGTTTAAATAACTCTTGACATCCCCGTAGAGGAAACAAGTTCTAATAAAACACCCAAAAAATTTAAAATTGTGCAACCCTATGAAAACGCTCAAGAAAACCAGGGAATGAAATTCCCGAAGGGGCCTTTAATCTTTCAGAGCTAAGCTCTTTGGTAAGGAATTAAATTCCTTTTATGCAATGGAATTAAATTCCAGAAACCCCCATAAAGAGGAAATGAAAAATCAAATGCCATGAATCCTTAAAGGTCAGAGGAGGAATGCCCAAGGCATTAAGGGTTATTACTCAAAGATCATATCTTTGGATCTCTGAGAGATGAGTTTCAGAGGAGAGCAAAGCTCCCATAATGGATTTCAAATCTGGGGGTTTTCTTTATAGAAAAAGGGTTTCTCTAAATGTTCGAGATCTTTACCTAGAAAAGGTTTATTTTTCTAACAGAGTTCAACTCTGGAATTGCAATGAACAGAGAACTAAGATCTGAAAAGGAGAATCAAATTCTCGAAGAAAGAAAAGAAGGAAAAAGTTGAAGGAACAGTGGCTTCCCAAAGGCCAAACCCTTGCATTTATAAGATGTGACAAGGTCGGTTCACCACCCCATTCCCCTAGGCCATCCAATGGCTGCAAAGGTGACAGCGTTACACTCACATGAAAGCCACGTGAGAACAACGCTGTGGGGTTATTTGTTCTCTTATAAATAAATAAATAAATAATGAACCAAAAAGCGATGGAAGAATTCCCCAAAAGGAGCATCACGTGCCTACACGTGATGCACCTTGGAGCAAAAATTATAAGCATTATACTTCACAAATAAGGCTAAAGTTGGGCATCACGTGCCATACGTGAGCATCTATATACAAAGTATATAGGCGCCTTCATGATACAAATAACAGCAAGAAGGCACATCACGTGCCAACATGTGATGCTCTTCTCTGGGACTGCTGCATATAGGCAAACCGGCCTAGTGCCATTAGGTCACGTGCTACACGTGAGGATTCCTAATACCTTCAGAGCCGATAGAATTAAATTCTATATAAAAGGGATCAGATCCCTATTTAGGAAATATTTCCCCCAATCTTTCTAAACAAGAAAGATTGTACTCTGTAAATCAGAGCACCGTTGGATCAAAGATCCAATGGTGATTAAAAATCAGCAAGATACAGATTAAGATCTTTATGGGGAAAAAAAATTCCCCAATCTTTCTAAACAAGAAAGATTGTGCTCTGTAAATCAGAGCACCGTTGGATCAAAGATCCAATGGTGATTAAAAATCACCAAGATACAGAATAAACTCTGTATGGGAAAATATTTTCTCAATCTTGTTAAAAACAAGAAAAATGTCTTCTGTAAAATAGATGTCCCTGAATCAAAGATCCAACAGTGGATAAAATCCCCGAATTAATCAAAAATCTCTCAATAAGAGATTTCCTTAACAAAAATCAGCAAACTTGCCTTTGCTATATAAAGGACTCGAGACTGAAGAGAGAGGGATAGACAGAGAAAAAGAGGAGACCCCTCCCCCCCGTAAGATTTAAAAAAAGAGAGGAAGACTTCCCTTTAGAGAATGAGAAACTCTAGGTGAGGAAAAGACTTGGAGATCATTTTATCTCCTTTTACAAGGGTTTAACTCTTTCAAAAAGAACTTAGTTCTTTCTCTGGTTGAGGTCTGCAGAAGCAGATCTCCCCACAAGTTGAGAATTTAATTCTCATCGGGGAGATTCTGTTATGCAGTCCCAAAACTTAAAGGAAAGAATTAGGTTTGAAGAATTTAATTCTTCCAAACATATAGAAATTTAATTTCTCTGATAGAACTAGGGTTTAACCCTGCATAAGAATTTAATTCTTATAAAACAAAGGACTTGAAGTTCTCAAGAACTAGATCAAAGAGCACCATGCATTTTAGCGTTTAACGCTATAACAACAGATCACGTGTCCCGCATGAGCACCTCTGAGGAACAAAAGGAAACAACTGAGATTGAGTCACGTGATCCCATGTTACCTCCAATAGTGCTTAGCACTTAGAAAAGAATTGAAAGATAAATTTAGAGGAGGAAGTGCCTAAATTAGTGGCGCATCATGTATCTACACGTGATGGTTGCAAGACTTAAGTGCTTAACACTTACATCTACAGAACTTGGGAATAAGCCCAAGGAAACAGTGCCCAATATTTAGGTGCATCACGTGCCACACGTGAGTGCTACAAGTTTCAGTGTTTAACACTGCTTAAGAACCTCACGTGGGAGCACGTGAGCACCAAACATTTAGCAGTGTTTAACACTGTGAGAGGCCAACCTTAGCCCAAATCAGCCAAGTCTCTCAAGGCCAAAAACCTTTTGACCATCAATCAACCGAAGTCTTCCTATACTCAGGTCCCCACCAAATAGATCTTAGTTCTAGAGATGTCCAATGATCCCCTGACACGTGACATTTAAAAAATGTTCATCCCACCATGATCTCTCCCTTCAGTCTCGAGTTTGGTTCAAGGGTACATCTCTTGACACCTCTGATATATGTTGTTGTAATTCTTCAACGATATCAGAGAGGTGGAGGGTCCCGACAACCAACAGCTCTTGGATGCACTCTCAAACCCAGGAGCATATCTTAATGGATCGTGATGTCCTTAAACTAGCCCATGGACAGTATTGTCCTTAAACTAGCCTATGGACCGTGATGTCCTTAAACTAGCTATGGATCGAAACATCCTTAAACTAACAATGGTGGACCGTAATGTCTTTAAACTAACAATGGACCGTAATGTCCTTAAACTAAAACGACAGAGCCCAAATTCTCTTCCATTGGATTAAGAAATGATCCCGAACCCCCATTAAGTAGAACTTAGTCCAATATCGGATTAACGTATCCTTAACAAATATTTAAGCTGATCTTGATCTCAAATGAGGTTAACGATCCTTGAATCAACCCAAACCCAAATCTAAGAAAATACGGATTTGGACTAATCCACGCCCTACGGGCGACAACATAAATTATTCTCCGTATACAATCCACGGGCAACCAAAAATAAAACAAACACACATGACACGAAGTGACCTTCTGGAGCAGGAGAAAGTGGTTATCGCGACGTGGTAACGTAATTAACTGCAGGGGTTTGCGCTTGCAGGGAAGAGCGTCCCCACAATCAAAAACCCCTCACAACGAGGGGGAATCTGACGAAGTCTGCTACAACGGCAGCATCCGTCCAAATCTCCAATACGCGGTGCTATAAATCAACTTGGCATCTTCGGAGAGGTGGACGGATAAAACCAAATAGAATCTGCCCCCAAAATTCAGGCCAGACGTATTAACGTCTCGGTCTCCATTTTCGGTGGTAAACACTGCCGAAGGTCGGAAACATCCTCGGGTCGGAGACCTGGGGCATGATTCCAACGTAACATTCTTGATCCTTTCTTGTAAGCTCTGGAACACGTCATCTGCTACGTGTCATTATCTGGGGAGTCACTGATATCGAGCATCATCATTATCCTCCTACTCTCGTCCCGACCCGTTCCTGGGTCGGGTCGAGAGTGGTCTGACCGGTCACCCGGGGTGGGCTTTCACTTGAAGATATCGTAAGCGCGTATTCCCGAGCAAAGAGTTTTATTTTCTTGATGACGTCAGCAGATCAGGGGGGAGATCTGGTTTGCGCGTATGTTCGTCAAAGCGCTAGCCCACGTGTCTGGTGCTGGTTGGCTGACGAGACGGGCCGCAGGTGTTCAGGCGTCCGAGGGGACACGCCCAATATGAGTGCAACAGGTAGAATGTTGTCGGCCGTTGGTTGCGAAGCTTTGTTTTGGCGGGAGGCGATCGGAGCCGTAGGATGTGTACGCCGGCAGCTATAAATAGAGGTATGATCCCTATCAGGGCCCATACCTCACCATAATTTCCTCGTCCCTAGTCGTGTTAGCTCAGCGCTCTTCTCCTCAGGGATTCCTTGCATCTTCTCTTCTGAGGACTCGTCCCTTTGATCAGGTTAGATGTCTTCTTCCGAGGAGTCTTTCGAAATAGTTCGGGTAGAGTCTAGCGAGTCCTTTATAGCTTCCTCTTCTTCCTCCTCTTCCTCCTCTTCCTCTTCAGAGTCGGAGTCCCCTCGGGAAGTTAGGGTTAGTTATGCTTCCCAGGGTCGTGCGACTGGGGCGGTCCCCAGAGCGCAGGTCACGGGTGTTCTTGGCGCGTCATCCATGCTGAGGCATGCGGATGAGCTCGCCACCATCCGGATTCGTTTCCACATTCCTCCCAGCTATTCTCTTCGTCTGGCTGAGGAGGGGAGAGGGTAGACCAGGTATGGGGTAAGGAGATTGCCTTGTATCTGGAAGCCTTTTGGGCCGGGATGCGCCTGCCCTTCTCTCCGGAGGTGAGTGCAGCGTTGAATTGTTTTGAGTTAGCCCCGGGCCAATTAGTGCCGAACTCTTGGAGGATTCTCCTTGGGTTTCTGGTCCGGTTGAAATTACGTCTGATCCGTTTCGGCCAGAGTCTTCTCGTTTCTTCTCTCTGCTATAAAAACCATCCCGGCACTCACAGAGGCGAGCCGAGCTGGGTATACATCTCTTTTAGAAAACACCAGGGAGGTACTGCCGGGTCGGTGATCGTCGTAGTACCTTCTTCCATTTACGAATGGAAGAGGAAGTTTTTGTTTGTTGGGCCACCCGAGGGTGAGGATTGGCCTATTCCCATCCAGTGGCATAGGGCCAACTGCCTGCGGGTGGGGAAGTTAAATGATCCCGACACGGTGGCTGTGTCGGAGTGGGAGCCCCTCCCCCGGGTTGATGTGTTGCTGTCTGAGCGGACACTTAGTTGGGCCAGGCTCAGCCCCGCCCAGTTCGCGGGTAAGTTGGGAGTTTTCAGGCGACCTGTTTAGACTTGTGTATTCGTTCACTTTTTCTGGCATTGCTGACTCCTTTGCACTTTTGCCTTATGCAGAACCTATGGACCTAGGCAAATTTCGGGCAGCCCTGGTCGAATAGAAGAAGTGGAAGAAGGTCGGAGGCGCCGGCCCTTCTCGCCCGTCGTCGGCTCCGACTCGACCGGCAACCACTCCATCCAGGCGTTCAAGCGCGCCCCGAGCCCCGGAGTCCAGTGAAGAGCCGAGCTGAAAATGTGCTCGGGAGCAAGAGCCCTGGGCTCTGGAAGTGGGAGGTGAGACTGGTTCTCCTGCGTCGCTCCTCAAGAGGTTTCATAGGACGACGCCCCATACTCCGGCTTCCCCGATCATGGTGGATGAAGGGGAGCTTCACTTCGAGGTTCCCTCGGGGCTTTCTGTCGTCAACAGCCTGCTCAAGAAGTCAGTCGGGGGCAGAATCCCTCGGGGGACCCTCCAGGCCCAAATGGCGGCCATAGCTTAAGAGGCCATGTAGGTCAGTGTTCGCACCACACTCGGTTGTTCACTCAGTATTTTTGTTCGCGAGATTGGGTTCCCCCTTTCCTTTTTAACCTTCTTTGTTTTCTTCAGGTTCTCCAGCACATCGCCCTCATCGTGAACATGGAGGACAAGGAAATTGCCCCAACGATGCAGGCCGCAGGCGAGTTATCCTCATAGGAGGAGAGCTCAAGGCTAGAGCTGAAGGCGGTGATGGAGATGTTCGCTGCCCTTGAAGACCGGGTGGTGGCCGGGGATAGGGAGATCTCCAGGTGCCGAGAGGCCGCCTGAGCCGCCAAGGCCAAGTTAGAAGATTCCAACGTGCTCGTCGCCACCCTGAAGAAGACGGCGAGCACCCTCCAGAAGAAGAATGAGGCAGCAAAGGAGGGAACGAGGCGTGCCGAGCTCTGAGCGTCGAAGGCGGTGGAGAGCTACAAGAAGTCGGAACAGTACTACACCGACCTCGCTGGAGTCTCTACCGTCGTTTGGCACTAGGCCCTCGACGCCGTCAAGGCCCTGATGCCGGGGTTTCCTGACGGTGAGCTCCGGGGTGAGTACCCTCTCGGGGAGGACGTGCAGAGGAATGGCCCCGGAAGCGCTGCAGGGGGAGAGGCCCCCGGTAGGAGCGTTGGGGAGAAGTCGGTCCCCCCGGCTCCCGACTCCTAGGCTCCTGCGATGGGAGCCGACCTTCAAGATGCCACCCCGGTATTCGCTGTAGAAGTGCGGCTCATCGAGGTTCTCCCCGTCCCCGAGGCCTGAACTTCCTCGCCTCCTTATTTTCTTTGCGCTAAAATTTTGTAAGCCTCCGGGCATTTTTATAAGGCTGGGGAGCCCATAATACCTCTCTGTAAAGACTTCCGACTTTATGAATAAAAATCTTATTGCAGTGTTCTTTGCGTGTGTATTTTCCTTTTGTTTGTGGTATACATTTTCATTTGCGCGGTACTGCTTTCACGTTAGGTCGGTTTTTCATCTATCGAGCGCACGTCGAGTTGAATTCGACCATTTGCCAAGTGTGCAAAGACCGGCGAAAGATTGGTATCTCCATGGCCCCGAAGTTGAGGTGGAGATCACTTAGTAATGACGTGGGGGAAGTTGAGCAGTGAATCTACTGGATTGCCTCTTGATGCGGGCTTGATCCTTGGCGTCGGTGGGTAGGAGATTACCAGCCATGGATGGACCGAGCAGGGTAGCTGCTCAATGGGCTCTTGATGAGGGTTTTGATCCTTGGCGTCGTTGGGAATGGAGTTTTCTACGAAGGATGGACCGAGCATGGTAGCTACTCGGTGGCCTCTTGATGAGGGCTTTGATCCTTGGCGTCGGTGGGTAGGAGATTACCAGCCATGGATGGACCGAGCAGGGTAGCTGCTCAATGGGCTCTTGATGAGGGTTTTGATCCTTGGCGTCGTTGGGAATGGAGTTTTCTACGAAGGATGGACCGAGCATGGTAGCTACTCGGTGGCCTCTTGATGAGGGCTTTGATCCTTGGCGTCGTGGGGTAAGAGATTACTGGCCAAGGATGGACCGAGCAGGGTAGCTACTCAGCGGCCTCTTGATGAGGGCTTTGATCTTTGGCGTCGTGGGATAAGAGATTACCATCCAAGGATGGACCGAGCAGGGTAGCTGCTCGGTGGCCTCTTGATGAGGGCTTGGATCCTTGGCATCATGGGATAAGAGATTATCAGCCAAGGATGGACTGAGCAGGGTAGCTGCCTAATGGCCTCTTGATGAGGGCTTTGATCCTTAGCGTCATGGATAGTGAACTACCAGCTAAGGACCGAGCAGGGTAGCTGCTCGGTGGCTTCTTGATGAGAGCTTTGATCCGTGGCATCGTGGGTAATGAACTACCAGCCATGGATGGACCGAGCAGGGTTGCTGCCTGGTGGCCTCTTGGTGCGGGCTTTGATCCTTGGCATCGGTGGGTAGTGAACTACCAGCCATGGATGGACCGAGCACGGTTGCTGCCCGGTGGCCTCTTGGTGAGGTCTTTGATGCTTAGCATCGGTGGATAGTGAACTACAAGCCATGGATGGACCGAGCAGGGTTGCTGCCCGGTGGCCTCTTGGTGAGGGCTTTGATCCTTGGCATCATAGGGTAAGAGATTACCAGCCAAGGATGGACCGAGCAGGGTAGCTGCTCGGTGGCCTCTTAATGAAGGCTTGGATCCTTAGCGTGGGGGGGGGCATAGAGAGGTCTGCTAAAGATGGACCGGGCAGGATAGCTGCTCGGTTTGTCGAGGTTCTATCCGACCTATCCCGGTGCGTGAACATCGGGAAAAGTAACCGTCGCGGGTGACACGTGTCATGAATGCATGGGGGAGGCGAAGCGTTTAGAAGAGCCGCATCGTTCCGACTTCGGATCACCGAGAAAGACGGGAGATCTGCCAAGTAGCAGTACAGTAATGGAAGGAATGAGGGACTGTTGGACTCTTGGGGGCGCTGTGGGGCTATAAAATGGAGGGTGCGTTGATCACTCCTTTCTTCATCCCCAAAACGTAAGAACTGACGAATTCCCTTTCACCATCTCCGAGATCATAAATTTCGAGGAAGTATATCTGTACGACCAGCTGTGCTCCGAGGAGATGGTGCAGGCGGTGATCCGGCAGGTTGAGGATCATATTGGCCGCCTGCTCCCCCGGCGATCCCCCTTCTCCAGCTGCTGATGTACTCGATCTGGAGAGCATCGCCAGGGCTGCACAACCCCTTGTCCGAACAACTGAAGGACGAGGCAGTTGGTAAGCTGAGGTCGTTATGTCTTCTCGGCCTGATCTTGAAGAGTCGGCAGGATGACTCGGTGGCACTCGTCCTTGAGTGTTACCAATTGAGGCATCTCGCTAATGGGTGCCCGCCTGTGGAGCTTCCTGGCCCGTCCGTGGCCACGAGGGTTCGCGGACAGCATCAGAGGCAGAGGTCCGAGGGGACAAATGCTCGGCTGGTAGAAATTTCCTCGGGGTATCACGAGGAATGCTTCTTGCAACCCTTTCCCTCGCTATTGTAATAATTTTTTCTTCTTTTTTTCTTTTTTTAAGCAATGTACGGCTGAAGAGCCTACAATACCTTTGAATGAATAAAATTTTTGCTTTTGCAATGCTCTATTGTGTCCTTCTTATTATTTAAGTAAAAAGAACTTAGAAAAGTTTACATCGCCTTGTTAAAGAAGAAATATACACTCGTAGATATTCTTTTCAGAGGTACAGCTTGAGCTTCTCAGCGTTGTAAGGCCGGGGAAACTTGCGACCATCCGTGTCTTGTAAGCGGTAGGCTCCGCCGGGCAAGACCTCGGAGACGAGGAAAGGACCATCCCATTTTGGGGGAAACTTATGCGGCTTGCCTTGATCGACGAAATCGTTCTGCCTTAGGACTAAATCTCCGGTCTTGAAGAAGCGACGCTTGACTCACGCATTGTAGTAGCGGGCGGTTTGCTATTGATAGGCGGCAGCTCTGATCTGAGCCCGGTCCCGTTTCTCTAACAAGATGTCCAGGTTAGTTCGGAGGGCTGAGGTGTTCGCTTCATCGTTGAAGTGCTCGACCCAGTGACTGGGGAGCTCGATCTCCACCGGGACCATTGCCGCGGTACCGTAGCTGAGGCTGAAAGGGGTTTCCCCGGTAGGGGTTTTCTTCGACGTACGTAGGACCCATAAGACCCGGGGTAATTCTTCGACCCAACTGCCTTGGCGTCCTTCTAGGCATGTCCGAAGACCTCGGAGGATGTCTCGGTTAGCGACCTCGGCTTGCCCGTTGCATTGGGGATGTGCGACCGCCGCAAACATCATAAGGATACGATTTTCGCTGCAGAATTCCTTAACTTTTTTGTTTTCGAAATTTATCTCATGGTCGGTGATGATACACCTCGGGGTGCCAAACCGGAGTATCACGTTGTTCTGTAGGAACTTGATAGTCATGGTGGAGTCCAATTTCCTGATGGGAATGTCCTCGATCCACTTCGTGAAGTAGTCTACGGCGACGAGGACATACTTGTGTCCACCCGTACCTGTAGGGAACTGTCCTATCATGTCCATTCCCCACTGGGCAAACGACCATGGGGAGATTAGGGCGGTTAGCTCGGTAGCTGGAAGGTGAGGTATGCTTCCATGGAGTTGGCAGCTCTTGCATCTCCTGACGAGCTTCTGGGCGTCCTGATGAATTGTCGGCCAGTAGTACCCCTAGAGCAGCGCCTTCTGGATTAAGATGCAGGTCCCTTGGTGGGCACCACCGACCCCTTCGTGGATCTCACGGAGGACATAGTTGGCTTTGTGGGGGTCGATGCACCGGAGCAGGGGCTGAGTGAAGGACTTCTTGTAGAGGTTCCTATTTCTCCAGACGAAATGGCGAGCTTTGGCTCGGAGATGGCGGGCTTCTCCCCGATCATCTTGGAGCATACCTTCCCTCAGAAATTCCACGAGGAGCTTTCTTCAATCCCGGTCTTCTTCCGGGCCATGTACACTTGAAGTAGTGTTTCCCCATCTTCCACGCTGAGGTGTGGCAAGACCTCGAAGAGGATGTTCCTCCTGTTATTGGCCGTATAAGATGAAGTCAGCTTACTCAAGGCGTCGGCCTGGGCATTCAGCTGTCTGGGGATCTGCTCCACCTGGACTTCATGGAAGTCCTTCCCCAATCTTCTTACCTTAGCCAGATACTTCACCATCAGAAGCTCCCGTGCTTCGAATCGGCCGGTCACTTGGCCAACGACTAGGGCGGAGTCGCTGCGGATCCGGATCGTTTTCAGGCCCAGTCTGAAGGCTATGCGCAGTCTGGCCAGTAAGGACTCATATTCTACCGTGTTATTTGAGGCTTTGAACTCGAGCTTCAGAGAATACTCCATTTCTACCTCGTTCAGGCTCCCAATGATGAGGCCGGCACTATAGCCTTCCTTGGTCGAGGACCCGTCGACGTAAATGATCTAATCAAGGACGGAGTCGGGCTTCCTATCGACTGAGGGTTGAGCTACGGGGGCCGGCGTGGACTCCGGCTCTTTGCTGGGGATGGTGCACTCGACGATAAAATCAACCAAGGCTTGTGCTTTGATAGCCTGCCTCCGGCGGTATTCTAAGTCGAACTGGGACAACTCCCACCTCCATTTCTCCAAGCGGCCAGAGGACTCGGGGGAGGTGAGGATAGCCCCCAAGGGCCGCTCGGTAAGAACGAGGATGGTGTGCGCCTGGAAATAGTGTCGTAGATTCCTTGAGGTCACGATGAGTGCCAATATGATCTTCTCTATGGCTGGGTACCTCGTTTCTGTGTTCTTGAAGACGTGGCCCACGCACTATACCGGCTTCTGGACTCCGTCGACCTCTCAGACAAGCACTGAGCTTGCAGCTTGGTCGGATACCGCTAGATATAGCGATAGCTCGTCCCCTTTCATATTCCCCATTGATTTTATTGTTCTTGATACACAGCCTGTAGCTAACCCCCAGAGTCAAATTCCGGTGATACTCGGTCGACCATTCCTTGCAACTCCTAATGCGGTGGTCAATTGTCGAAATGGTTCGATGAACCAATCTTTTGGAAACACGACAATTGAACTCAACATTTTTAAGTTGGGGAATCAGCCCTCCGATCCTAATGTTAATATACTTGATGTTTTCTCGATCCAAGAGATCACCAAGGAGGACTGTGAGCTCGAGAAATTTCTGTTCGATCACAACAATTTTGACGCCACTAGTGCGTTCCTCCTTGAATCTGATACTGTTTTCACACCCTATAATGACTACGAGTGTTTCACTTTTTTGAACGATCTCGACCAATCACCACCCGAGTTTGAATCTTTTGAATTTTTGGATGAGATAGTTGAACCATCCGACTCGGTTGCTTACACTCGTTTTGAACCTCTGTTGGAATCCTTTGAGTTTGAGACAATTTCACCGATTTTACCTTCAATTGTTTTGCCTCCGACACTCGAACTCAAGCTATTACCGTCTCACCTTAAATACGCTTACTTAGGCGAGAATGAGACCCTTACCGTTATCATCTCGGCATCTCTAGCCCCCGAGCAAGAGAAAGCCCTTTTAACGGTCTTACAAAGCAATCGGCAAGCTTTTGGCTGGACTATAGCGGACATCAAAGGGATAAGACCCCTAATAGTTGAACATCATATTCATATGATGGATGATACCAAGCAAGCAAGGGATCCACAGAGACGACTCAACCCAGTCATGAAGGAGGCTGTTAAAAAGGAGATCGTAAAATGTCTTGATAGTGGTATCATTTACCCTATCTCTGATAGCCAGTGGGTTAGCCCCGGTCACGTTGTCCTAAAGAAATCGGGCATAACAGTCATAACTAATGAGGCCAATGAGTTAATACCTACTCTCACCCAAACTGGGTGGCGAGCATGCATCGATTATAGAAAACTCAACGCCGCGACACGGAAAAACCACTTTCCATTACCTTTTATTGACCAAATGCTAGAACGATTGGCTGGGCATGAATTTTATTGCTTTTTGGATGGCTACTCCGGCTATAATCAAATTCCCATTGCCGGACCAAGACAAGACCACATTCACTTGTCCTTTCAGTATGTTTGCTTACCGTCGTATACCCTTTGGGTTATGCAATGCACCCGCTACTTTCCAGCGGTGTATGATGGGTATTTTTTCAGACATGGTGGAAAAATTCTTGGAGATCTTCATGAATGATTTCTCCATTTTCGGCGACTCCTTTGATGAGTGTTGTTTACATTTAGATGCAGTCTTTACCCGGTGTAAGGATAAGAACCTCACTTTAAATTAGGAGAAGTGCCACTTCATGGTACGAGAAGGTATTGTCTTAGGACATATCATCACGCAAAATGGCATTGAGATAGATAAAGCTAAGATTGAAGTCATTTCCAATCTCCCTCTTCCCAAATGCGTCTGAGACATTCGAGCCTTCCTTGGCCATGCCGGTTTTTATGGACGGTTCATCAAGGATTTTAGCAAGATTGCTAGACCCTTGACTCTTTTGTTAGCCAAGGACACCACATTTGATTTCGACTCAAGCTGTATGAAGGCGTTCGAGTCATTGAAAAACTCACATACTTCTGCTCCCATCCTTTCGTCTCCTGACTGGATGCATCCATTTGAAATTATATGCAATGCATATGATTTTGCCATTGGTGTTGTCCTTAGATAGCACATCAATAAGATACCGCATATAATTTATTATGCTAGCCGAATATTGAACAAGGCCCAATTAAATTACACAACAACCGAGAAGGAATTCTTAGCTGTTGTGTTTGCATTAGAAAAGTTCAGGCCCTACTTAATCGGCTCTCCAGTCATCGTATACACTGACCATTCAGCTCTTCGCCATCTTTTTGCAAAGAAGGAAGCTAAATCTCGGCTGATACGTTGGATTCTCTTACTACAAGAGTTTGACCTTGTCATCAAAGACAAAAGAGGATGCGAAAACGTAGTCGCCGACCATCTTTCACGCCTTCCTTCTTCGTCGACACTTCAATTTCCCCATTGACATTTTCTCATTTGATTGAGAGCTAGTTTTGTACGTGCGTTTTAAATTAAAGAATACCGCAATCAAGACGGTTTCGCTTGGTAGCTAGCCGGTTGAGTACGAGTCGGTCCACAGGGAAATGGTGTTCTTTCTTTAAGTTCTAACGAGTTAAGTCCTATTTTTTGTAGGTTTTGTTTTAAGATCTAAAAATTAGATTAAATTGATTTAAAGGCTTGCTAGGGTTAGGATTAGGTTAGTTTGAAAAAGGGATTCTTCTCACATCTTTTAATGCCCTGGTTAAGAATATAGGTGTTAGGGTAATAGTCAACAAAGGGGATTAGCACGACTAAGAAGAAACTTGGTTTCTTCCTTTTTGTCCTTGTCCGTCCTTTCTTGGCTCTTAGCCCCAACCTCTGGTTAATTCAACCACAATTGGTCTAACTAGGGAATCACCGCTATCATGTAGGATAAGGTGCCGTAGTGAGCGGTGTGTTGTTAAATTAACTAGAGTCCTAATTAAATTATATGGGTAAGGAAAGGAGTGAGAGAGATTCCTTCTCTCAAACCTTCCCTATCCTAACCCTAACAAGTGAGGAATTACTCACTCATTAAGAAAGTGACAATCAAATTCATTTTTATATATTTTTTATATTAGAAAACTAAATTGCAGATAATAAAGAACAGATAAGAAATTTCACGAATTAAAATTCAGATAAAAAGAAAGAATGCAAGATAGAAAGAAAACTTACTTTATTGATACCTTTCAACAATGCATTACAACTGAATTAAAATTTTTAGATCTAAGAATTAAAAAGAGGCATGCCTAATTAGGCTTCTGGTTTTCCTATTTATAGATAGGAGAAACCCTAGGTTTACATCTGATCCACATTTGAATTTACAAGACTACCCTAAGAAAGCCGGGTCAAAGCACCGACACCCACCAACACATGCACCGACACGTGCACTATATCGCCGCGGAACCGCGGCAGAAAGGCATGTTTAGCCACGGTTCCACGGCCGTATTGTGGGATCTTGGTATCAAACTTCTAGGGTTGCTTCATGTTGCTTTTTCCTTCTGTTTTCTTCACTTGGTTCCACAGAATTTCTTCTATTTTCTTCTAAATTTCCACAGTGCAGAATATTGTGGACTTTTTGCCGTGAGCTTCGCGTTGAAGTCTTGAATCTTGTTCTACCCTTGTGCTTTGTGTATTGAACCGTCTCATGATTTTCATTTGTTCCTTTAACTGGTAGGCGGTATTATACGGATTCATCTATTGTTGGTCGTAGTCTCACATTTGTAGCGTCTTTTCATGAATTTCACTGTAATGATCTGAGAACCTGTAACCTGCAACTATTTAGCAGACATGGATCAAAAGCACCTATTTATATGTAATGTGATCAAGAATGGGCGATATAATAATGCAAAATTCTGATATGAACACCCTTTAACTGGTCAGGTAAGCAGCGGGGGTGTCGCAAGGTGCCTCTTTAATTGGTCAAAGGCAGACTGGCACTCCTCCGACCACTCGAACCTTCAAATCTTCCTTAGAGCTTTGAAGAACGGGAGGCACTTCTCCCCAGACCTCGACATGAAACGACTCAGAGCGGCTACCCTCCCTGTCAGCCGCATGATTTTGACGTTAGTCTTGGGCGCGACCATGTTAAGGATGGCGTTGATTTTCTCTGGGTTAGCTTCGATTCCACGGTAGGTGACCATGAAACCGAGGAATTTTCCGCCGCTGACCCCAAATGCACACTTGGAGAGGTTCAGTTTCATCTTGTATTTGCGGAGGACGTCGAAGGCCTCGCCCAGATCCTTGGCGTGTTTGTCCGATGAGACTGATTTGACGAGCATGTCGTCGACGTAAACTTCTATGTTCTTGCCGATCTGCGGCTTGAACATGCGATTGACCAAGCATTGGCATGTAGCTCCGGCGTTTTTGAGGCCGAAAGGAATCACCTTGTAGCAGTATACCCCCCGGTCCGTTGTGAATGCGGTGAGATCACGTCTGCCGGATTCATATGGATCTGGTTGTATCCGGAGAAAGCATCCATGAAGCAAAGTAGCTCGTGGCCTCCGAGCTATCGACGAGCCAATCTATCCGAGGGAGAGGATAGCTGTTTTTCAGGCAGGCTTTGTTGAGGTCGGTGAAGTCGACGCACATGCACCATTTCCTGCTTGACTTTTTGACCATGACTACGTTCGCCAACCATTCCGAGCAAGGCACATTCCGAATGAAGTTGGTGTTAGTTATATGTATGCCCAAGAGACCATTACTGTACATACGATGTATATTGTAGTGGATGCTTGGACATATATAGGGATGACTTTCTTGCTCGACATGATAGTATGCTATCTGGTTGCTCTTTTTCATAACATGTACATTTATTGTCTCTCTATTACATGATGATAATGACGTTAGGATTAGTACTTGACTACTAGGATTATGATGCAGATCATATTAGTTAGGACAGAGTAGTCGTTGAGTATATACTTCAAATGTTCCTAGTTGTAGGTGTATCGAGACAGGGCATCGATATACCACAGTAGACTAGCGTATAGCTTCTCGACCCATGAAGATGGGCGATGGATGATCCCATATCTATTTGTGTTTGACATCAGAGATAGTATACGGGTGCTCAGTAGAGACTGGGTATACTGGACGGACTCGCCGAGAACTCCTAGATGGTATTATGCCTCACGTCAGATGGCAGTTCTCTGGTGACACTGGTACATGTTAGTCTGTAGACCCGAGATCGTCATAGAGTCTTGTGTGATTCCCACTGTGCTTTGATTTCCACCTTACCACGTTCAAGAGAACGTGCAAAACGGTGGCTTTTGGGTACAGTCCCGAGTCACATGGAGGAAATGAGCGATAGGAGGGGTTTCGTCTCTCCTGGTATTGGGAGTGGATGTTGCGCTGTGCTTGATTGGCTATAACAGGAAGTCCTGGCCAGGGCTGCTTCAGAGATATACCGCTAAGTGTTATCAGTAGTTTCTCGACGCGTTATGAGCCTCATATCGGCATGACTTATCGAGTTAGGGTTTGATGTTTACCACCCTTAGACGAGATATGCGACATATCAGACGAAGAGACCGGACTGTACGGTAGCGTTACTGATAGGATTCACAGGAGTGTGAGCAGGCTTGCTTGTTGATATTCTGATCGCTCAATACCCGGGTGGCCGTTACGTTTGGTAGACCGCTTGTGGCTTATGGGTGTTTGATATGATCATCACCTGCTGCCGGCATATTGACAAGTCTTTAGAGTCCCACACAGAAGTTTCCTGGCTCAAGCGAAACGAAGTAGGAGCGCATATGTGATATGTGCGGGACCGAGATTAATACGATATGTGATACCCTATTCTATTCTCGCGATATGTGATATCGGTCGGTTATATATGATATAGCCGGGTTATCGGATCAAGTGTTGATTCGATAAGTTGATTCTTTTGATATTAGTCGGTTATATGAAATATAGCCGGATTATTAAATCAAGAGTTGATTTAATAATTTAATGTATAATTATATATTTGATATATTACATTACATTAACTAATATTAGTTCACTTAAGATTTTATTTCTCACTTCGGATGATTTTAACATATATGTGATATTTGTTTATTGTATTCTTTTCTTTTGTTACTAAATTATATATATGTGATATGTATAATTGTAACATGCTAGGTTACACATGCAACATGGATGTGAGAGACTTATACCATGCTACGGTTAAGATTAGGGTTTACATTTTTTTCATAGATAATTCAAAATGTTTGGATTTATGCTAAGATATTTATCATAGGTGACAAAGTCTACCCTTTTGGATATTTCTAAGATATTTTTTAACCTAACATTTAACCCTAGCTCGTGGTTAAGTCTCTACAAAGGTTAAGCATGACATGATTAACCCATGGTTCCATTTCTAACCTCATTCACTCTCTTCATCACTTCACTTGAGCCTCTTCTTCTTCATTGATTTTTTTGCTCCCTTGAATTGAGCAAGTGATGAAAAATAGTGAGAAAAATAAATCTAAAGTGAACTCACTTCCTACTTCATCATCCTCTACTACTTTCCATTTAGTATAGGGTGTTTGCTTCACTAATTCCACAATTAGTGAAGAGATAGCTTGGGTTAGTGCCTCCTCGACGTTGATCATCTTCGGCCTCGAAGACTGCGATGCAAGCATGTTCATTTCTTCATGGGAGCCTCTCTAGAGTCCGGGACTTCATGATCACAGCGAAGGGACTACTACACAGAGCTAATGAAGTGAAGGACCAGTCTACAAAGGTTGTATTCCTTGTTCACTTTACTTGCAAAGTTGTTTGCATTTCATTCCGTAGGATTTCTAGTAAACGATTCTATGTTAGGGTTGGCTAGAACGGCTAAAATTTTAATATGGCATGAAAGATGCCTCCTTAAACCTTGCTTCCATGCTAGGCAACCCTGCAGTGGTATCAGAGACATGCTAGAAAATTAGACGGATTTTGTTAAGATTACGAAATCGAAACTACTCCGAAACTTGCAACATGAAACTCTAGTTTCTGTCGATTTTAAAAAGTCTTCAAAATATTTTTAAAACAATTGCAGAATGTTGTATGGAATGCATCTTGAAAACACTGAAAAATCTATCCCCTATCCTCGGAAAATGGCCGGCGACAATGCCAGGTTTTCCGGCGAGCACGGCCTTTTTGTGGAGGAAAGGTGTTTCCCCCAATCAGAGCAAAGCACTGTTCAAAATTCAAATTTTGAAATGAAGCAACGCTTCAGAAGCAGCGCCAAGTGCGCTGCGCCCTAAGCAGCGCACCATGTGCAAAGCACGTATGCGCTGGTGCTAAGTGCGCTTCGCTCTAAGCAGCGCACCACGTGCAAAGTATGGTGCGCTAGTGCTAAGTGCGCGGCGCTCTAAGCAGCGCACCACGTGCAAAGCATGGGTGCGCTCGCGCTGAATGCGCTGCACTCTAAGCAATGCACCACGTGCAAAGCACGGGTGCGCTAGCGCTGGAATTAAAAGCTCCCCATTATCAGATCGAGGATCCAATAATAATGATAAATCATTAATTACTCAGAATTAAATTCTGTTAAGGAAAGATTCCTCAAAATCTTTCCAAATAACAAAATTGTGCTCTGTAAATCAGAGCATCGTTGGATCAATGATCCAATGGTGATTAAAAATCACCAAAAACACAGAATAAATTCTGTTTAGAAGATTTCCCAATCTTGTTAATAACAAGAAGATTGCCTTCTGTAAATCAGAAGCCCTTGGATCAAAGATCCGACGATGGGAAATTCCCCAAATCAATTGGAGAAAAGATCTCCTTAACTGATTGAATAAATCAACTTGCCCTACATAAAGGACCCAAGACTTCAAGTCTATAGACAGAGAGAAGGATACAGAGGAACCTCCCCATAAAACTTTGGGAAAATTGAGAGAGAAGAGCCAAGCTCTGAGAGAAAGAAGATTTTTCTTCAAGGTAAAAAAATGATGATGAACAGAGAGTTGAAATCATCTCATGATTAATTTAAAAAGAAGAATTCAATTCTTTAAAAGATCATATATCTATAAGACCGAGGTCTTTCACAAAGAGATCAAAAGATCTCATCATAAAAAAAGAACATAATTCTTCTCACAGATCATAGATCTATAAGACAAATCGTCTTTCAGAGATCATCTCATCATAAAAGGGGAGAATAATTCAATTCTCTTAGGATCAAAGATCCATAAAGGCAAAGCCTTTCAGTAAAATAAGTGATTGAAAACATCTCCTATAAAATAAGAACTTTGTTCTTAGAACTTTGAGACAAAGTCTCTTATAAAAAGAGAATTTAACTCTCAGGGCGCAAACTGATCTAAGTTGCATAAAAGAAGAGCCATAGCACTCTTAACTTAAAAGCGCTTCAGCGCTCCACATCTGGCGCAAAGCGCTGCATAGCCTTAGCGCTCCAATCAACAGAAGTGCACTGCGCTCATTATCTGGCGCATAGTGCCAAGCGCGCCACGTGTCTCCCACGTGTGCGCTTCTTAATCAGAAGCGTTTGCACGCTTTGAACCAACGCTTTGTGCTCATGGACTAGCGCTCAGCGCCAAGCGCACCACGTGTCCTTCGCGTGTGCGCCAATGAACTAATAGTGCAATGCGCTCATAAATTGGCGCAATGCGCCCATCATCTGGCGCTTAGCGCCAAGCGTGACACGTGTCCCTCATGTGTGCGCTACTCTGCAGAAGCGCACTACGCTCTTTGACTGGCGCAAAGCGCCAAGCGCACCATGTGTTGCGCTGATAGAACATAAATTGTTCTTTAATAAGCCCAGGGCTATGAGGAATGCTTAACATTCAGTAAAAGACAAAGATACTGTCAGGGCCAAGTCCAAAATAAATGATAAATATTTTAACTTGATTGGACTTAGCCCAAGATTGGCCATAAGTCCTCAACTCAGATTAACTGAGCCCATATGCTCATAAATCTCAGATCCTAGTCCCAATTGGACTACAGGTCTCCCAACTCACATCGGTTCAAGGGTACATCTCTTAACTCCTCTGATATTTGCCGTTGTAATCCTTCAACGTCTTCAGAGAGGTGACAGGTCCCGACAACCATACATTTCATAGACTATAACGTCTTTAAACTGGACTGTGAGGTCCTTAAGCCTATGGACTATGATGTCCTTAACCTCGGACTGTGGGGTCCCTTTAAACCCATGGACTACGATGTCCTTAACCTCGGACTGTGAGGTCCTTTAAGCCCATGGACTATGATGTCCTTAACCTTGGACCACCATGTCCTTAAACTGGTAATTGACCGCAATATCCCTAAACTAAACAATAGAGTCCAAATGCTTTTTTGTCGGATCTAAACGATCCCGTTAAGTTGATCCTAGTCTGAAATTAGACTAACGTATCCTTAACATACGTTTAAGTTGATCTTGGTCTCAAATGAGACTAACGTATCCTTAAACCGAACCCCAAACCCAAATTTAAGAAGATACGGATTTGGACTAATCCACGCCCTACGGGCGACAACATAAATTAGTCTCCGTATACAATCCACGGGCAACCAAAAACAAAACAAACACACACGACACAAAGTGACCATATGGAGAAGGAGAAAATGGTTACCGCGATGTGGTAGCGTAATTAACTGCAGGGGCTTGCGCCTGCAGGGAAGAGCGTCCCCACAATCAAAAACCCCTCAACGAGGGGGAATCTGACAAAGTCTGCTACATCGGCCGCATCCGTCTAAATCTTCGATACATGGTGCTATAAATCAACTTGGCATTTTCGGAGAGGTGGACGGATAGCACTAATTAGCATCTGCCCTCGGAATTCAGGCCTGGACGTCCCAACGTCCTGGTCGCGTCTTTCGGCGGAGAACAGATTCTGGCACGCCAGGTGAGACCTTTTCCTCTTTCCACTCTACACTTCGTATGTCGTGTTCGCGAACGAATTGCGGGTTGATATGGTTGCCCTTGGGTTCGAGGTACTAAGATTTGGTGTCTTGCTCCGTGCAGAAAACAGATGATCAATGGGTTCAAACTGCACTAATTGCAACTGCAACTCTCGCTCCGTCCCGTCCGGAGGAGTGAC
Source organism: Agapanthus africanus (assembly GCA_030015575.1). Classification (NCBI taxonomy): domain Eukaryota; kingdom Viridiplantae; phylum Streptophyta; class Magnoliopsida; order Asparagales; family Amaryllidaceae; genus Agapanthus; species Agapanthus africanus. The sequence goes on along the minus strand of JASDDO010000018.1, from coordinate 312,351,911 downwards.
TTATAGGCCCCAAACGGCCTCTATATTCGCTATGCCAGTGGAACAGGTGACTCAGGACACACTGGATTGTTCTTCAGGACCATGCTCTCGCCAACGAGCTTCAGCGCTCCTGTACCATCGCAAGAAGCTCCAAAGAAGTCGGTCTTTGATCGAATTACCACTGCCGCGGCCCCTCTCAACGGGTCGTCCAACTCCACTGCCTCAGTTTTTAACAGACTGGGCCAAAGCTCCAACGGGCCTATAAAGAAGCCCGTAATACCAGAAAGGGTTATCCCGAAAAGGATAGCTATTCCCGGTTCTGAAGTCGTCAAAGCGGCTTCTCCTGCCAATGGGTCGGTCTTCACTAGACTGACTGTTCTGGCTCCCACTCTAGGCGAAGTCCTCAAAGCTGCTTCCCCTGCCCAGAGGTCTGTCTTTGACAGATTGGACATTGCTTCTCAATGGACATCGGTCTTCAAGAAGCTGACACCGGCGACAACCCTTCGCCAAAACAGGGGGCATGAGGAAGTCACCCCTACAGCTGAGACAATCCCAACGGCTCGACACGCTCGACGTCACCACTGGCGCCGAGTGAGGAAAGCATGGGACAATTCCCCTTCTGGATTGACTCCGCTAGCTCCAACGATGGAAATTGATGCTGCTGTTCCAACTGGAAACAGCTTTGAACCACTCAGGAGGGTCCGCAAGAACTCTCCGACTGCTGTGCTGAAAATATCTCCTCCACCTGTAGAGAATGCCATAAAGGCGAAACTCGAACAGCCCCCTCAGCGGTTGTCCTCCAAGATTTACAAAGTCTGGTATCAAGTCCAAGACTCGGTTATTGATCAAGACTACTGCCGCCGATAGGAAAAGATGAAGGTTTGTCAAGAAGATAACCGTCCTGTTAAGACACAGAAGGCGATAGCTACTTGGGTGCCCACTGCAACGGCGCCTTCAACTTCGACCGCCCACAAGAGGAGAAGGCCGGAGAAAATTCCCATGTCTGCTATAAATTTCAAGGGCATCGAACCTAAACACCCCAAGTCTGGGGGCATGGTGGCGCACACTATTTATATGGCTTCCGGAAAAGAGGAAAGCCGTGCTTCTACGGGTCATCGACTGCTTACCCGATCGATAACGAAGGCTCAGGAACAACAGCAGCAAAAACTTCAGGAGATGCTAACAGCTATGGCCGCACTCACCGGGCCAAAAGAAAGCCCGGAAACATCATCAGAGTAATGTCAAGAACAGGAAACTGATACTGAGTTCCTCCGCAGAATCCTCGAAAAGAAGGACAAAGGAGCAGTGGAACAAGCTGCCAACATAAAATGAATGGCGTTCTTATTCCAAGACATGGTCGGGATAATGTTACTGCCGGATCCTCCAGCTGAAGATCCTCCGATTATCATTGAAGACAATAGAGGGGAGTCATCGAACCCTCCTCCGGCTCTTTCAACGGCCAAAGAAGAGACAATCTCTAAGGCCGCCTTGGACGACTACATCGCTCAGCAAATACGAGCTCACCAGGAGAACGAAGTGGCCGGCCAAATTGTTAAGACTGGATGACCTTATCCAGGTTGGTATGACCAAATAAAGTACCCACCGGGATACACGATTCCCAAATTCCACGTATATAAGATGACGGAAAATGCACATCAGCATGTCGCTCAGTTCAGAGCCTTGTGCGGCAATACGGGAGGTGATGATAAATTGTTGCTCCGCCAATTCGTTGTTAGCTTGTCAGAGACGGCATTCGAGTGGTATTCGGAACTCCCGAATGACTCCGTTAAGACGTTTACAGAAATGGAGTTACTCTTTACACATAGGTTCGCAAGTGCTAGTGAATGCACCCCAATCACGGCATTGATCAATGCCAGGGTGAAGCCTAAAGAAACTTAGGTCCAATACGCGATACGGTGGCGGAATCTATGGTCGAAATGCGAACAACGCATCGAAGAAGTGCCTGCGGTAGGCATGTTTATGGGTACTCTCGACCCTCAAGCGACCATCTCCCAATTCATGATATTTTTCAAGCCGACCACTTTCCAGTCCTTGATTGATAAGCTGGCCTAAGTTGATCAGATGGGTCATAGACTATCTCCCTCAAAGGAGGATCCTCGAACTGAAAAAAGGGAAAGGAAAAGCAACCTTTGTCGCCAATACTCAACAACAACCGAGCAACTTAAAGCCGGTTGTTCGCCAAAACAATATGCGTCCACACCCATCCCTCGAGGAGAGACTAGGATGCCGTTATCCGTTTCCCCGGGATAAAATGAGGAGACTGTTCGAGCTAGCAGTGCGCAACAGACTCATCAATCTGCCGGACCCTAAACGTCCGTTGCAGCCAGGCGATGTCAATAATCCTAAATACTGCCCTTACCACTAAGCAGTAAGCCATCCAATCGAAGATTGCTTCCTCTTCAAAGGCTGGATTGAGGACCAATACCAATAAGGCAAGTTCGCATTATCCGAAAACTGGAAGGTGAATCCTCCACAACCTCACGCCCCTAAAAAGGTGGACACGCCGGGGGCATCGTGCTCTTTTATAAAAGAAGCTCCATGGGAGGTCTCTCTTTCAGCCAAGACGAAAAGAATGCTGAAGGATCTTCACACATGCCCGACCATCAGGTAGAAAAGTCCGCTAGAGCCCGAGGTCATTGAAGGAATGCTGAAGCTATGCCCAACTCCAAGAGTTGGTAGCAATAATCAAAATGCTCAGGCCCAGCCGTCAAAGTCTTCGAAGAAAAAGAAGAAGACCAAATAGCCCGCGTAGTTTGATGACAAGCGCACGGATCTGCAAAAACATATTGACGCGCTGGAGGAATATAAACAGAAGGCACGAACCCCGGTCACACTCCAAGAATTTCTTAGCCACATCCTTGAGGACGAAGATGATGACAATGGAGAAGACTCGTCGGATGAGCCTGAGGATTATGTGGCAAGCTGTCATGTAATCTTTCACTCGTTAATAAACGGTGAAGAAGCTCTGGATGCAGAGAAACCGGGGCCAGATCCTGAGCCTGAACTTCTAGGACCATCGGACGAAATGATTGATGCATTCCTAAATGATGCTCTTTTGAAAAGCAAAGCTGATCGGGAGCACGAGAAGGCCATATTTGAAAAGGACAAACGTCAGTGACTGTACGAAAGGGTTGAAACGCTCCCACCAGATCAAAATACATTCGCCGCAAATAAAAGCAAGCTTAAAGTAAGGAAACGATTCGCTAGGACCCTGTCAATAGGAATGAAGTTGCCCTCTTTCAAAGGAAATTCTCCTGGCGGTATACATCTTGATGAAGCGGACATAAATCCTAACTTTTGCTTATACCATCAGAAGATTGCACACCCTACCGAGGAGTGCATAGCCTTTAAAAACTGGTGGCAGGGATATGTTACCCACCGACAACACGTTCAACGAGTAAAGTGCAAGGCTCGTCGGGAACAGAAAAGCACAACAGATGAGCGCAAGAGAGCTGCTGGCAACTGTCACATAATCGACACCAAGGGATCGCAAGTTATCACCTTTGGAAGCGACTCTGACGAAAAAATCCCTCAGCCTCCTCTTCAGGGAATCCACCTCCAACACAAAAGATGCGAAGATATGCGAGAAAATCTAGCTTCGTAATCGTACGTTGCCCAAAAAATCTCGGACCTATGAACGCCGGACCGAAACGTCCTAAACTAATGATGGACCACTATGTCCTAAAACTGGCTGTTGACCGAAACGTCGATAAACTACTACCAACCCATGGCATCCTCAGGCAGATGTGGTAACAAAAACGGTATGTCAATAAGCGAGAAGGGCACGGATGAAAACCCGAAAGGGCTCCATGAGTAAAAACAGCAGGGCTACCGGCGAGTTTTGTGAAAACCCGGAAGGGTGTAATCTCGTTAAAAGACACTTGCAAGGTCCTCTCGACCCTGTGAGGAGAAACCACCTGCGTGAGATCTTTAAGACTCACAAAGGGAGCAACACACTTAGGGATCCCTACGATTCCTAATGAGAAATTACACTTGCGAGATCCTTATGACTCGTAAGGTGAACCCTCTTATGAGACCCTCACGGCTCATAAGATTCAAAAGCCTTAAACTACAAGGATCTGAACCTGTTCTTAAGCCATCACAAACTCCAGTGTTGCCCTACAAGCGGTTCAATACTGACACTTGTATACAATCCATGGGCGCGAATAATCATTTCCCTAACAAAGTCCCATCAGAGACTGGGGATATGCTCATATAGTGAACGGCCCTTATAAGTCCTCTCGACTTATAAGGAGAAAACACTTTTATAAGATCCTTACGACTTATAAGAGAACATACACTTAAGAATCCTCACGATTTTTAAGGAGAAAATCCACCTACGAGATCCTCATGACTCATAGGGAGAAATACCTTTATGAGACTCTTACGGCTCGTAAAGTCAAAAAGCCTTAGTCGACAGGATCTTTACCCTGTTTGCTAAGCCACCTTTGTTCGACATCGACAAAGGCAAATGATGATTCGCTCCTGGCAATATCCCAGTTGTAGCGATGCTGATGCCGAAATCGGTGTCAAATCCCAAAACTCGCGGCGAAAAGCCAGCGAGCCACAGATGCATATAAAATAGCCGAAATGATTGGGCAACTCGTAATAAAAGTAGCGAGTAAAAAGAAAAATAGCCGACATGATTGGGCACCGCGAAAAATAACCGAAATGATTGGGCAATCGCGACTTTCGCGATATAAAAAGTTGAAATGATAGAGCATAGCGGAAATAAATAAAAAAAAGAATGAAAGAATGAAACTTTTGCCCTACAGGTGAGATCACATCGATCCCTGTATACAATCCAGGGACAAAAACAAAAAGGGAACCATACCTTCCCAACAGACTCCATCAGAAAAAGGAGCCAAGTCTCGACGGTCACATCTGTATCCCAGAAAACCAACAACAGCGTTCCTACTTATGCCAGCAAGGCATGGGAGTGACACAATGAAATGGAGCCACGACATAGTCCCTAGTTCTAAATCTTAACGGCAATATCTCAGCCAAAAATCTGCAACGGTGATCCACCTCATTCCAACAGGACTCGGACGCAACATCACCAAACGGAGCCACGACATAGTCCCTAGTTCCAAATCTCGACAGTTCATAGACAACCTAGAGACCATCTCAGCATTCGTCTCATTACACCAGACGCAATATCAACAACGGCGTTCTTTCACGGTCCAGCAGAATGCAGATGCAATGTCAACAAAAGACCTCATGGTCAAAACAAAACGGAGTGATGACAAAATCCCAGCTCCACCTCAGCATTCGTCTTGTTACACCAGACGCAATGTCAACAACGGTGTTCGTTAGTTCCAAATCTCGACGGTTCACCAACAACCTAGAGACAACTGCGACATTCGTCTCGATACAGCAGACGCAATGTCAGCAAACGAAGGAAAGGCCAAATTCCTAGCTCCAGGGTCTTGACGGCAACTCAAATAAAACCTGAAAGTCTATCGGAGATCATCCCACACCAGCGCGGAGTGGTTATGACTCATCGGGGCTCCCCAAACTGAGCCTAACCTCAAGTAAAAAGCGGCATGGAAAAATTCCTAGCACTTGCTCTTCCGACGGTCAAACTGCCTAGGAAGATTGCTTGAAGACGTCTTTTCCAACCCCCGAAGAGACCAGAGACACGACAGTCGCAAGGCTACTCGAACAGCAAGATTGTCTATTAACGGTACGACAGGGCAAAACCCTAGTACCACAGACCCTAACGGACCTCTGTCGTAAAGAGCAGAGGTTAACTTTGACGTTAGGACATTCTTGTGAGAACTTCTCGATTCGTCTCGACTAGTGAGGAAATTAGTGTCTTTGCGAGAACTTCTAGATTCGTCTCGACTCGTAGGGAAAAGCCTTAGGCAATGGGGATAAGGACCTGTTTCCTAAGCACTGGGGCCCTGCTAGTTGGTCCAAAATGGACTCTTGCATACTATTCACGGACCACACTCTCCAAAGTCAAATCTCGAAAAGGAGGGAAACAACCACTTATGAGTCTTCTCGACTTGTAAGAGGGAAAATTCTCTTGTGAGATCCTTACGACTCTCAAGAGAAAACACACTTAGGAATCCTCACGATTCCTAAGGAGAAAATACACCTACGAGATCCTTTCGACTCGTAGGGAGAAAACCCTTTATGAGACCCTCACGGCTCATAAAATTGAGAAGTCTTAGGCAGCAGAGCTAAACCTGTTTCCTAAGCCATCGTTACTATGCAAAGAGACCAAGATGGATCGTCACTTTATTATCTACAGGCCACACTTGTTACAATCACACGGCAACGACACAGCGAAGAAAAGAAAGCGATAGTTAGGAGAACATTTGATCCGCATTCAGTTAAGCATTCAAAGTGCATCCATTCGTGCATGAGCGAAAAGATTTAATGCACAAGATAAATACATGGAAATGGATAAGCTTTCCATTCATACTTCAGAAATTTTTACATTGGTGAAGGCAGTAAACAGAAACGTCATTAAAATGTTTACAAAGGAAATACATCAAATCCGGGACATGGATTGAGAAATTCAAAAGCAAGGCCATCCAAAAATTTTCGGGCCTCTCGAACCATCTTCGTGTGCATCCTCTCACGATCACAAGCGTCAGGATCCCTACTGATGTCCTCTACCCTTCGATAGGCAGCGAGTATCGCCGCTTGTTGAAAAGCTTGATGCAGGATATCAACAAGGTTGTCTCACCTTTTCTTTGGGATTAAGCCCATCAAATGCACCGAGTGCACCTTATCTTCAGCGTCATCCAATGCTTTAAGCGGCATGCCGGCATAGAATAGAGGAAGCGCTCCCCATATCGCTCCCACAATAAGCTTCAAGACAGAGGAACGACGAGGAAGCAGTCGGCAGTTTGTCACGTCTCGAAAGTACGGAACAAGACCAGCACTTAAACTACGAACGTCTCGAGGCGTACGTAATCTAAGTAAACCGAAACCCCCGAAATCCAAACAAAGAAAAGTAGTAGAGTGAAGGAAAACCAATTTAAAACATGTAGTTTCAATAGCATAAGCCGAATTATGCGGGTTTCTAAAAACATAAAAAATTTCCTGAAAATTTCGGCAGAGTCTCCTTTGTAAATACTGGCCCCCAAACGGGATACAACATGAATAGTATACGAAATCAATAAAAAGGCATCCCCAAGCGGGAGCTAGCTCTTCGTCAATCGACGGTCACAACCACACAAGCAATATAATATACAACGCCAACGGCGAGGATCAAAATTCAAAAGGAAACTCAAAACCACAAGAAAACCACAGAAATATAACGCGCGACTCTAAGGTCGAAGGAATAACATCACTGGTCTCTATCTCAAAATAAATACATGTTTGGTTGATAGAACTTCTAGATACAACAGAATAATGATATACAAGATATATAATGGGGGTACGATACAAGTAAACACCTACTAGCAAATCACCCGAATGAAACTATGCCCGCAAAGCCGTAATGAAACCTGTACGGCAAACCTGCAAGAAACTGGGGCACAACGGGGGTGAGTTGCCAACTCGTGAATAGAAAAACATCTACGAAAAGAAATCGCATAAATAACGCAATCCTAGGTCAATGATCATAATATATAATCCTCAAATAAAACCAGCAGTCTATAACAATGACTAGGGTAAATATCTAATCCAAGTGTAATTCCATGTGCCCGTGCCAGTGCCTCAGGTAGCAATGTATCATATGGATGATGTATGAATGCATGGAACAGAATGCATGTACTGACGAAAACTGCTTTCATAAATCAGTGAGATTTCTGTAATTTTAAAAGTGAGGTACCATAAATGAAATCAGCATAAAACAGTGCCCAGCATTGACACAAAACAAGTGTCCAAATATCTCGATATCTCTTTATCACAATATCTGTACCTCAATATCTCAAAATCTCAATATCTCAATCACAATATCTAGGGCGCCGTCAATCCAGACTGGCCCCTACCATCCATCTCAAGACCACGACGGTATCCTCCGGATATCCGACGCGTCGGGTAATATCACCGGTCGGTAGTGCTCCCCTGCCAGGCTCAACGTCAACAACACGATCCTCTTGCCCCGGGATACCGCATCGGGCCCACCATGTACCCGAAATGGTTCATCCACTCTTCGAATCGGGTCTCGAAATCCATCAGCAAACTCATGGTGGACGACTCATACATCATTGGAAAACCGCACTTTTTATTTTAAAAGAGAGAAAAGGTTTATTTATGTTTTTGCGGTTTTCCTCCAAATCCAGAAAATCTCATGGAAATCCGAATACAAAACCTCAATAACACGTAAAATAGTGAATATATGCATGAGAATCCATGAATGCGGCATAACAATGAATAACAGTATGCATGAAGTAGCAGGTAATAACTACAATGTTTAAACTAACATATAAGGCAAGTACGCTAATATCATATCCAAACTATTAGCTAACAGGCTATGTCAAGCAATAATATTTTCTAAGGTGTACGTGACATGGCAATTACCGATGAATATGTGTGTGAGCCGGCAAGTAAGTGTACGTGGTACATACGCATCATTGGTAATGGTGCTGGTGTCCTAACAGCATGATATCAATAATGGAGTATGAAACATAATATAAGCATACGATGCGAAGCGAACCACAATAATGAGCGGGAGCTGAATACTAGACGCAACTATAACTAATCTGCATTAATCTAATATAATTCCTACAAATGGTGCCTTTTGAAATAACACGAATCATGGGGTTTTGAAAATAGGGGCTACGGTGTTTTTATGAAAAGATACGTCTTTTGAAATATCCGTAGGATCCCTTGGGCTGTCTTTTAAAATACCCACAATTCGTTAGTTTTTGAAATAGGTAAGAATCGAATCTAATCTAACAACTAAACTAAACTAAAGGGCTAAGCTAACAAGCTGGACTACAGGTAAGGAAACCGCCTAACATCTGAGTCGATCCATATACATACCTGTATATATATTAGTCGGTGATCCCGCCTCAATAATATCATATCCGATACCATATCTATAAGCAGGCATCCCAAGTCAAGAGTGAGGATCAATCATCAAAATATTGCTCGTACGTAAATCCGTCGTACGGCATCCCCAAATCTGGGTACGGGTTAATATCACATTCATCATACTATTCACCTGGTATCCTCTCTATCAAATATCATGATCGGGGTACTGATCTACGTCTAGTACAATACTGATACCGCCTAAGTATGCATGCACGTACGTGAAACACTACGTCAAGGACCCGCTACAACGTCATGTCGTATCTCAAATACGAACCCTGCTATATCACCGATCTCACGGCCTCAAATCAAATCGCATCGACTCATCATAAATACCAAGTACTATCATCATTATCCATGCATGCGTATGTGAATGTATGTATGCATAGTCCCATACCCACACATATATACATGTATACACATCCCAATCTGCGCACAAGAAAGTAAAGTATGCAAGTCTGTGTGTGCGTATGTGGGTATAACAACTACTCTAGGGTTTCGCAACTAACCCAAAGCTAATCCATGAACACATAATCATAACATGAATAAACATTCTCGTACCATAAAACACCTATATAAACATATATATATGAGCTACACTACGGACTGCGGGGGTGCTATACGCCATCCACCCGACTTCTCCCCGTAGATATAAATCTACTCACCTGGTCCTCGCTCGCAGGTGCCGACGTCGCCACGCGCTTTCTTGTCATCTCGAAGTCCACATGGGGATACCTACATATCACAACGCATCGTATCGCATTAAAATCCGACTCATGACCAAAACGACACACGAATCCCACATAGGTCAAAACCTATGATTGCTTTCACAAATCAACCCAAAACTCTCGACGTCGGTGTACAAACGCCAGACCATCGAGAAAAACCCAAATACACTCATTTGCATATTCATGAACGCTAATTTTAATATAAAATAGGTTAAAACTCACAAAAACCCTAATTTCACTTAAAAAGTCATTTTTCCGAAAATCTAGCAAGCACAAATCACCGTTTTAGTACAAAACTCGATGTATAAACGAATCTAGCGGCCACAATATTCACTAAATATCTTAATTAAGTCATAAAAACAATTCCCATAATTTAATCTCATTAATTTCCATAAACCTTAAAATTCTAGTTCACAAAATACCTAAATTTTAACAATTTTATAGCAAAAATGCACAACTACAATCTAGCTTGGATTTTCATGAACTAAAAGCATTAAACCACTCAATATAATCTTTATAATAACCTGAAACCTAAATTTGAATTTTATCTCACAAGAATATAATTATTTTCAAAACCTAGTGTACCATTTATATAATTATCACTTTTAAATCAACAAATATGCAAACTAGCAACTTAAATTGGATTTAGCATAACATTAATATGTCAATTATATCACATAAACTAAATCTCACAACACAAAATACCAATTTGAAATCAAACCCCTCTCTTGAATTTTAAATCATGCACCTAGAACTAATTAAAAACCTAATTAAACAATTAATTAAGCTAACCTAAGCAATTAACAACACATTAAGCAAAAAGGTTAGAATTTATACCAAAATAATTTGAAGATCCCACAAGCACACTTAGACTCCCAAATTGAAATCTAAATCCCTAGATCCATGCTATGGTAGCCAAGGGAAAATGGGTAGGAGGTGGATTTTGATTTGGATTTTTGCTTGATTTTTTTTGGATTTTTCAAGCATTTTTGATGAACTTTTTTAAAGAGAAAGAGATGAAGAATGAAGGGGCTGAAATGGAGGGGGGGCTCGGCCATTGCAGGTGGGGGAGAGGAGAGAGGGAGTGTGGTGTGAGGTATGGTGAGGGAAAAAGTCAAGGTCAACCAAATACCAACTCTTTTATCCATTCTCATTTCTTTTCTTTTCTTTTCTTTTCTTTCTTTCTTTTCTTTTCTTTGAAATTCAAGTGGGGAAAATGGGTGGGGGCTGCTGAATTCAGCCAAGGGAAGAAATAAATGGGGGTGTGTGAGTGTGGGTATGGGTGTGGGGTGATGGAAAATGATAATTTCAATACCCCAAACATCCATTTACACTAAAAAAAAGCATTTTTCTTCGATATTTTCTAAACCGTTTTGGCAAACGATTTCATTTCAAAAACCACATGATAAAATTTTATTTAATGTTTTATGATGCACAAAATTTGTTTCAACTCATTCCAATTTGTAATTTTCCCTAATTAAATGTATTAGTGACGGCTTAAAATAATAATAAAATAATTTTTTTTTCAGAAAATTTGAAATTTCACCAGTGGCTCAATAAACACCAAATACTAGCAATTACATAGCTAGAATATGTATATTTAATTTTTATAATAAGATATTTGTATTTTGACTTTTTACAGAAAACCCTTTATTTTACCGATTTTTTCGAAATTTCACCGAAACGATTTTCAAAACGTTACAATCTTCCCCCCTTAAAGAAATTCGGTCCCCGAATTTAGATTCAAACTCCCCCTAAATACAAAAACATCTAAGCAAAACCATCATGTCGTCGGGGCTCCGAAATCATAAGTACATAAAACGCATCATAGCGCAATACATGCGCATGAGTAATGAGTAGATAACGCGAAATCAAAACTCCGTCAAGCATCCCGCAATCATCGGAATCAAGGTGAAGACACGAATGCCAAATCTTATGCAAGACCGATATGCCATAAATCGGAACTATGCATGCAAATATCAGGAGGAAATGCATGCCAAATCCTTTAAGTTGCTGTGCACATAACACTGCACAGTGACGGATGTCTATCATAAGAAAATAACTATATACATATATACCTTTGTTTGAAATGTACGTTCCGCCATTTTGGGAGACAATTTAGAAGGGTTTTCCTTGTTTTAAACGTTTCGCGTCATATCAGACACGTAGGTAAATACTGAGACTATAGCTCGCTTTTTGGAATTCCCTTCAATAGCTATCAATGCATGCAAAATACATTCAGGTACTGTCCTCTGACTAGTCCTGCTTAGTACGAAAACACATCGCAATTATGATAAAAAAAACGTACTGCTCTATAAGAAATCAATCCTAAAATACGCGTATGAATACTACGTGCGTCTGGTGCGCACGACAATCAAAATCCATATACGTGCCATACAAGTGCACAGAAACAAGATCTAAGTGCATCGGGTGTGCACAAAGCATCTGTCGTAGGCAACATGTGTGCCTGACAGCAAAATCAGGTGCATCTGACATGTATGAAAAAAAATCTCGATTTAGTGCATCTGGTGTGCACCAAAATCGCATCTCAAAACATGCGCTCAACATGCGCGAAAACCCAAAACCAGGGGCATCCATCAGTCACGAAATCATGAAATCCAATATCAAGCGCCGAACATGCGCAAAATCAAATCAGGTGCACAAGGTGCACAAAATAAATATCGAGTATCACAATCGAAATCGAAGTCCAGTGCATCTAAGTGCACAAAAGGCGTATCACTGCACTGCAAGCATATATAAACTATACAGGGTGCAGGAACCAAATCGTGTGTGTGCATACGCACAAAATCAACTCAAATGTCTAAAACCGTAAAATCACAAACATGTGAAACCAAAGCACGAAAACGATATCAAGTGCAGCACTGTGCAAAGATCGTAAATCCTCAATCATCAAAATCAAATCATGCGAATAAATCACCCAAAACATCGAAATCAATAATGGCGGAATAGTACCGCTCAAGCGCATCCTCTAAAAATCTCGGGCCAACTGTCGCGGTCACTAGTGGGACGTCTCGTCGATGATCATGAACTCTGGCCTGCTGGTGTGCGTAACAATGACCACTCCTGGGTCAAGGTCTTCACTGTGAATTACCAATCTCTCGGTCCATCGGCTCATCGGCCCTGTCAGGTGTGCTAACGGGGATGATCCTGTTCTGGCACGTCTCTTGTCATCTCCCGGTCAATCATCGCGACCACTCGTAAGACAGCATATCACTGGCGTCGGCCTCTGGCTCTCTGAATGTACGTGACACATCTGATCCTGGGTGCAAGTATCATTGCAGTAATGTTCTGGAAGGAATCCTGCTCACGGTCTCTTCCATGTCTCATCCCTGCCAACTGTCCGGAAGTCATCGTCCTTTCCTATATCTGCATCTTGCTCTGGAACGGCTGCATACCCATCGCGACTCCTTCTGGAAGGTATATCCAGTACTCTTCCTCGGCATGCGCATCGCATCTCTGATGTCGGCGGAGGGGAACATCATCATATCCAGATCTTGTACGAACCTCTTACTCCATTTTTCTCTAATGTCGACCGCTTCGGACTCGTCTCGTCGTGGCTGCATGGACTGAGCTTCAACGTCTATCCTCGTATCAGGAGTCTCCCAAGAAATGCATTTCACCACCTAGCATCCGAATTAAGTCGAGCCATCCGATCGAGTCGTCAAAACCTCATAATCCCCTAAGAGCTCAACATCTTGGGCACAGTTTAATAGTATCGAGTACATACCACAGCATCGGTGGTCCAGCCGTAGAAGGGCAAACCCAAGCCTCACTAATGGCGCCGTAGAACTGCTGCAAACCCGAAGGTTCAAAGGCTTTCACACGGTCATTAAGTCGAGTTAGGGTTTCATTCTTCTAGAGGGACCATAGAATTGCCTGCATGTCTTTCCGACTACTTTAAACTTGGAATAATAGGTTTCTGACATTCGATCGTCTCTGTCGACTCCCAACGTCTCCGCGTGAAGTCGTCTCTAGCTGGAATCAATCTATCTGATGACCTCGCATCGGGGTAGGCGAACGATCCACATGTCCTAGTCATTCATCCTCGATGACTAGCGACCTTCTATCATCTCTTAGTACAACTCATTCTGCACTAACTCCAGCATTTGGGAAAATATCTCGTTGTTCGCAGCAATAACTGGCTCGCTCGTCTGCACGTTGAACGGTGCCTCAATCATCAGGAGTAAGCAATACTTCAATGGTCATCAAAATCTGGTTGGTCTCTATCAGTGGCTCAATCCTCTAGTGCAAATCGGCACGTCCGAGTAATCTCATACAGCAATCCACCCAACGATCGTGGCGCGAAGACACAATGAAAATACACATCTCTGCAATCGTGTGTCGCTGGAATCATGCCCTGGTCAGTCCTCGTTCTTGACGAGCTCATGCCGACCGCAACTCTAGCCGTAGCTCTCACTGCCCGTAATCGTGGCAGCAAAACCATAACTGCTACTGATGAGGCTATATCGGAATGAATATAATACTGAGTAAAGAAATATACATCCTAAGGCTTCTTAAGTGGAGTAGCGTATCGTAAATATGCCGCGGAACATACCTACGGTACGTCACTCTACTTTAGTCACCTATTCCATCAATCAAGGGTCATCCTACGCTCCGAAGGTAAAACCTAACGCTCTGATACCAACTTTGTCACATCCCGAAAGTACGGAACAAGACCGGCACTTAAACTACGAACGTCTCGAGGCGTACGTAATCTAAGTAAACCGAAACCCCAGAAATCTAAACCAAGAAAAGTAGTAGAGTGAAGGAAAACCAATTTAAAACAAGTAGTTTCAATAGCATAAGCCGAATTATGCGGGTTTCTAAAAACATCAAAAATTTCCTGAAAATTTCGGCTGAGTCTCCTTTGTAAATACTGGCCCCCAAATGGGATACAACATGAATAGTATACGAAATCAATAAAAAGGCATCCCCAAGCGAGAGCTAGCACTTCGTCGATCGACGGTCACAACCACACAAGCAATATAATATACAACGCCAACGGCGAGGATCAAAATTCAAAAGGAAACTCAAAACCACAAGAAAACCACAGAAATATAACGCGCGACTCTAAGGTCGAAGGAATAACATCACTGGTCTCTATCTCAAAATAAATACATGTTTGGTTGATGGAACTTCTAGATACAACAGAATAATGAAATACAAGATATATAATGGGGGTACGATACAAGTAAACCCACCTACTAGCAAATCACCCGAAGAAAACTATGCCCGCAAAGCCGTAATGAAACCTGTACGGCAAACCTGCAAGAAACTGGGCACAACGGGGGTGAGTTGCCAACTCGTGAATAGAAAAACATCTACGAAAAGAAATCGCATATATAACGCAATCCTAGGTCAATGATCATAATATATAATCCTCAAATAAAACCAGCAGTCTATAACAATGACTAGGGTAAATATCTAATCCAAGTGTAATTCCATATGCCCGTGCCAGTGCCTCAGGCAGCAATGTATCATATGGATGATGTATGAATGCATGGAACAGAATGCATGTACTGACGAAAACTGCTTTCATAAATCAGTGAGATTTCTGTAATTTTAAAAGTGAGGTACCATAAATGAAATCAGCATAAAACAGTGCCCAGCATCGACACAAAACAAGTGTCCAAATATCTCGATATCTTTGTATCACAATCTCTGTACCTCAATATCTTAAAATCTCAATATCTCAATCACAATATCTAGGGCGCCGTCAATCCAGACCGGCCCCTACCATCCATCTCAAGACCAAGACGGTATCCTCCGGATATCCGACGCGTCTGGTAATATCACTGGTCGGTAGTGCTCCCCTGCCAGGCTCAACGTCAACAACACGATCCTCTTGCCCCGGGGTACCGCACCGGGCCCACCATGTACCCGAAACGGTTCATCCACTCCTCGAATCGGGTCTCGAAATCCATCAGCAAACTCATGGTGGACGACTCATACATCATGGGAAAACCGCACTTTTTATTTTAAAAGAGAGAAAATGTTTATTTATGTTTTTGCGGTTTTCCTCCAAATCCAGAAAATCTCATGGAAATCCGAATCCAAAACCTCAATAACACGTAAAATAGTGAATATATGCATGAGAATCCATGAATGCGGCATAACAATGAATAACAGTATGCATGAAGTAGCAGGTAATAACTACAATGTCTAAACTAACATATAAGGCAAGTACGCTAATATCATGTCTAAACTATTAGCTAACAGGCTATGTCATGCAATAATATTTTCTAAGGTGTACGTGACATGGCAATTACCGATAAAGATGTGTGTGAACTGGCAAGTATGTGTACGTGGTGCATACGCATCAACGTTAATGGTGCTGGTGTCCTAACAGCATGATATCAATAATGGAGTATGAAACATAATATAAGCATGCGATGCGAAGCGAACCACAATAATGAGCGGGAGCTGAATACTAGATGCAACTATAACTAATCTGCATTAATCTAATATAAGTCCTACAAATGGTGCCTTTTGAAATAACACGAATCATGGGGTTTTGAAAATAGGGGCTACGGTGTTTTTATGAAAAGATACGTCTTTTGAAATATCCGTAGGATCCCTTGGGCTGTCATTTAAAATACCCACGATTCGTTAGTTTTTGAAATAGGTAAGAATCGAATCTAATCTAACAACTAAACTAAACTAAAGGGCTAAGCTAACAAGCTGGACTACAGGTAAGGAAACCGCCTAACATCTGAGTCGATCCATATACATACCTGTATATATATTAGTCAGTGATCCCGCCTCAATAATATCATATCCGATACCATATCTATAAGCAGGCATCCCAAGTCAAGAGTGCGGATCAATCATCAAAATATAGCTCGTACGAAAATCCGTCGTACGGAATCCCCAAACCTGGGTACGGGTTAATATCACATTCTTCATACTATTCACCTGGTATCCTCTCTATCAAATATCATGATCGGGGTACTGATCTACGTCTAGTACAATACTGATACCGCCTAAGTATGCATGCACGTGTGTGAAACACTACGTCAAGGACCCGCTACAACGTCATGTCGTATCTCAAATACGAACCCTGCTATATCACCGATCTCACGGCCTCAAATCAAATCTCATCGACTCATCCTAAATACCAAGTACTATCATCATTATCCATGCATGCGTATATGAATGTACATATGCATAGTCCCATACCCATGCATATATACATGTATACACATCCCAATCTGCGCACAAGAAAGTAAAGTATGCAAGTCTGTGTGTGCGTATGTGGGTATAACAACTACTCTAGGGTTTCGCAACTAACCCAAATCTAATCCATGAACACATAATCATAACATGAATAAACATTCTCGTACCATAAAACACCTATATAAACATATATATATGAGCTAAACTACGGACTGCGGGGGTGCTCTACGCCATCCACCCGACTTCTCCCCGTAGATATAAATCTACTCACCTGGTCCTCGCTCGCCGGTGCCGACGTTGCCACGTGCTTGCTTGTCGTCTCGAAGTCCACATGGTGGTACCTACATATCACAACGCATCGTATCGCATTAAAATCCGACTCATGACCAAAACGACACACGAATCCCACATAGGTCAAAACATATGGTTGCTTTCACAAATCAACCCAAAAACTCTCGACGTCGGTGTACAAACGCCAGACCATCGAGAAAAACCCAAATACACTCATTTGCACATTCACGAACACTAATTTTAATATAAAATAGGTTAAAACTCACAAAAACCCCAATTTCACTTAAAAAGTCATTTTTCCGAAAATCTAGCAAGCACAAATCACCGTTTTAGTACAAAACTCGATGTATAAATGAATCTAGCGGCCACAATATTCACTAAATATCTTAATTAAGTCATAAAAACAATTCCCTTAATTTAACCTCATTAATTTCCATAAACCTTAAAATTCTAGTTCACAAAATACCTAAATTTTAACAATTTTATAGCAAAAATGCACAACTACAATTTAGCTTTGATTTTCATGAACTAAAAGCATTAAACCACTCAATATAATCTTTATAATAACATGAAACCTAAATTTGAATTTTATCTCACAAGAATATAATTATTTTCAAAACCTAGTTTACCATTTATATAATTATCACTTTTAAATCAACAAATATGCAAACTAGCAACTTAAATTGAATTTAGCATAACATTAATATGTCAATTATATCACATAAACTAAATCTCACAACACAAAATACCAATTTGAAATCAAACCCCTCTCTTGAATTTTAAATCATGCACCTAGAACTAATTAAAAACCTAATTAAACAATTAATTAAGCTAACCTAAGCAATTAACAACACATTAAGCAAAAAGGTTAGAATTTATACCAAAATAATTTGAAGATCCCACAAGCACACTTAGCTTCCCAAATTGAAATCTAAATCCCTAAATCCATGCTATGGTAGCCAAGGAAAAATGGGTAGGAGGTGGATTTTGATTTGGAATTTTGCTTGATTTTTTGTGGATTTTTCAAGCATTTTTGATGAACTTTTTTAAAGAGAAAGAGATGAAGAATGAAGGGGCTGAAATGGAGGGGGGCTCGGCCATTACAGGTGGGGGAGAGAAGAGAGGGAGTGTGGTGTGAGGTATGGTGAGGGAAAAAGTCAAGGTCAACCAAATACCAACTCTTTTATCCATTCTCATTTCTTTTCTTTTCTTTCTTTCTTTTCTTTTCTTTGAAATTCAAGTGGGGAAAATGGGTGGGGGCTGCTGAATTTAGCCAAGGGAAGAAATAAATGGGTGTGTGTGTGTGTGGGTATGGGTGTGGGGTGATGGAAAATGATAATTACAATACCCCAAACATCCATTTACACTAAAAAAAAATATTTTTCTTCGATATTTTCTAAACCGTTTTGGCAAACGATTTCATTTCAAAAACCATATGATAAAATTTTATTTAATGTTTTATGATGCACAAAATTTGTTTCAAATCATTCCAATTTGTAATTTTCCCTAATTAAATGTATTAGTGACGGCTTAAAATAATAATAAAATAATTTTTTTTTCAGAAAATTTAAAATTTCACCAGTGGCTCAATAAACACCAAATACTAGCAATTACATAGCTAGAATATGTATATTTAATTTTTATAATAAGATATTTGTATTTTGACTTTTTACAGAAAACCCCTTATTTTACCGATTTTTTCGAAATTTCACCGAAACGGTTTTCAAAACGTTACACCGTTGTATGCATCAAAGCGACCCATAATTTCAGCACACTGGGCGTTTGTAAATTCTTGGTTTTGGGAACGGCCGAGAGCACGAATGTCTCCATAAGAAATAATCTCGTCGAGATCATACATATGAGCATCCATAACGTCTGAAAAGGAAAATCAGTGAGAGTTAGTGGACAAACTAATTAAGAAAAGCTTATTAAAACAGATGCGGGATTTAAACAACTCTTGATATCCCCGAGGAGGAAATAAGTGCTAAATAAAATCACCCAATGAATTTTGTTCTGTGCAATTAAGAAAGAAATCCTAAAAAGGATTTCGCCTTTAATAAAAAGGTCCTTTGGGCCAAGGAGTAAAACTCCTCGAGAGCAATGCTCTGCAGGCGGGAATGACAACTGTCAAAGTCAATTATGAGGGGAATTGAAAAGTCTCCGGCGATTCTAAGAGCCTTGCTCTGTAAAAATGATGGAATAACCATCAGAAAACTTAAAATAAAATTTTTAATGAATTAAAATTCTGCGATCTTAAAGATCCATGAACAAACACTTAAAAGTTCCTTGTAAGAGATTAACAAATCTCCATTATTCACAAGGGCAAAGCTCTGTTAATAGGTAAAATCCTAATAACATTTTTTAGATCTAAGATCTATGAAGAGCAAACCTCTGTTAATGGGTAAAACCCTAAAAACATTTTGAGATCCATGATCTGACGAAGTGCAAAGCACTATTGATAAAGTTCAAATCTTACCAAAAATTTGACAGAGTTTTGACTCTTGAAGATTCTTAAAATGAAGAGCTATACTCTGCAAGAGAATAAAAATCCTCAGAACGAAGTAGATGAACAGAAATCATCTCAAGGGCCAAGGGTCCTATTTATAGGCACTAAGAGCCGTTTCAACTTCCTAAGTTGATTTAATAGCGCAGATGTTGCCACCGCTGCACTTACATGTGGGCCACGTGAGCGCAACGGTGGGGGGCATTTTTTTCCCCCAATCAGAGCAAACCTCTGTTCAAAATTCAAATTTTGAAATGAAGCAGTGCCAAGTGCGCTACGCCCTAAGCAGCGTACCACGTGCAAAGCACGTGTGCGCTAGTGGTGAGTGCACTGCGCTCTAAGCAGCGCACCACGTGCAAAGCATGGGTGCACTAGGGCTGAATGCGCTGCACTCTAAGCAGCGCACCACGTACAAAGCATGGGTGCGCTCGCGCTGGAACTAAAAGCTCCCCATCAACAAATCAAAGATCCAATAATAATAATAATAATAACAAACCATTAATTAATCAGAATTAAATTCTGTTAAGGAAAGATTCCTCAAAATCTTTCCAAATAACAAGATTGTGCTCTGTAAATCAGAGCACCGTTGGATCAATGAACCAATGGTGATTAAAAATCACCAAAAACATAGAATAAATTCTTTTTAGAAGATTTCCCAATCTTGTTAATAACAAGAAGATTGCCTTTTGTAAATCAGAAGCCCTTGGATCAAAGATCCAACGATGGGAAATTTCTCAAATCAATTGGAGAAAAGATCTCCACAACTGATTGAATAAATCAGTTTGCCCTATATAAAGGCCCCAAGACTTCAAGTCTATAGACAGAAAGAAGGATACAGAGGAACCTCCCCATAAAACTTTGAGAAAATTGAGAGAGAAGAGCCAAGCTCTCAGGGAAAGAAGATTTTTCTTCAAGGAAAAAAATGATGATGAACAGAGAGATGAAATCGTCTCATGATTAATTTAAAAAGAAGAATTCACTTCTTTAAAAGATCATAGATCTATAAGACCGAGGTCTTTCACAAAGAGATCAAAAGATCTCATCATAAAAAGAAGAACATAATTCTTCTCACAGATCATAGATCTATAAGACAAATCGTCTTTCAGAGATTATCTCATCATAAAAGGGGAGAATAATTCAATTCTCTTAGGATCAAAGATCCATAAAGGCAAAGCCTTTCACTAAAATAAGAGATTGAAAACATCTTCTATAAAATAAGAACTTTGTTCTTAGAACTTTGAGACAAAGTCTCTTATAAAAAGAGAATTTAACTCTCAGGGCGCAAACTGATCTAAGTTGCATAAAAGAAGAGCCATAGCACTCTTAACTTAAAGGCGCTTCAACGCTCCATATCTGGCGCAAAGCGCTGCATAGCCTTAGCGCTCCAATCAACAGAAGCGCACTGCGCTCCTTATATGGTGCATAGTGCCAAGCGCGCCACGTGTCTACCATGTGTGCGCTACTTAAACAGAAGCGCTCTTTGAACCAGCGCTTTACGCTCATGGACTGGCGCTCAGCGCCAAGCGCACCACGTGTCCCTCGCGTGCGCGCCATTGAACTAATAGCGCAATGCGCTCATAAATTGGCGCAATGCGTCCATCATCTGGCGCTTAGCGCCAAGCGTAACACGTGTCCCTCACGTGTGTGCAACTTGGCAGAAGCGCACTGCACTCTTTGACTGGCGCAAAGCGCCAAGCACACCATGTGTTGCGCTGATAGAACATAAATTGTTCTTTAATAATCCCAAAGCCCAAAATAAATGATAAACATTTTAATTTAAATGGACTTAGCCCAAGATTGGCCATAAATCCTCAACTCAGATTAACTGAGCCCATATGCTCATAAATCTCTGATGCTAGTCCTAATTGGACTACAGGTCTCCCAACTCACATCGGTTCAAGGGTACATCTCTTTACTCCTCTGATATTTGTCGATGTAATCCTTCAAAGTCTTCAGAGAGGTGACGGATCCCGACAACCATACATTTCATAGACTATGACGTCTTTAAACTGGACTGTGGGGTCCTTAAGCCCATGTACTATGGTGTCCTTAACCTCGGACTGTGGGGTCCCTTTAAACCCATGGACTATGATGTCCTTAACCTCGGACTGTGTGGTCCTTTAAACCCATGGACCATGATGTCCTTAACCTTGGACCACCATGTCCTTAAACTGGTAATCGACCGCAATGTCCCTAAACTAAACAATAGAGTCCAAATGCTCTTTTGTCGGATCTAAACGTTCCCGTTAAGTTGATCCTAGTCTGAAATTAGATCAGCGTATCCTTAACATACGTTTAAGTTGATCTTGGTCTCAAATGAGACTAACGTATCCTTAAACCCAACCCCAAAACCAAATCTAAGAAGATACGGATTTGGACTAATCCACGCCCTACGGGCGATAACATAAATTAGTCTCCGTATACAATCCACAGGCAACCAAAAACAAAACAAACACACACGACACAAAGTGACCATCTGGAGAAGAAGAAAGTGGTTACCGCGATGTGGTAGTGTAATTAACTGTAGGGGCTTGCGCCTGCAGGGAAGAGCGTCCCAACAATCAAAAACCCCTCAGCGAGGGGGAATCTTACAAAGTCTGCTACATCGGCCGCATCCGTCTAAACCTTCGATACATGGTGCCATAAATCAACTTAGCATCTTCGGAGAGGTGGACGGATAGCACCAATTAGCTTCTGCCCTCGGAATTCCGGCCCGGACGTCCCAACGTCCCGGTCGCGTCTTTCGGTGGAGAACAGATTCTGGCACGCCCGGTGAGACCTTTTCCTCTTTCCACTCCACACTTTGTATGTCGTATTCGTGAACGAATTGCGGTTTGATATGGTTGCCCTTGGGTTCGAGGTACTAGGATTTGGTGTCTTACTCCGTGCAGAAAACAAAAGATCAATGGCTTCAAACTGCACTAACTACAACTGCAACTCTCGCTCCGTTCCGTCCGGAGGAGTGACATATGGGCCCCAGGCGGCCTCCATTTTCGCTATGCCGGTGGAACAGGTGACTCAGGCCACCACTGGATTGTTCTTCGGGACCATGCTCCCACCAACGAGCTTCAGCGCTCCTGTACCATCGTAAGAAGCTCCAAAGAAGTCGGTCTTTGATCGACTTACCACTGCCGTGGCCCCTCTCAATGGGTCGTACAACTCCACTGCCACAGTTTTTAACAGACTGGGCCAAAGCTCCAACGGGCCCATGAAGAAGCCCGCAATACCAGAAGGGGTTATCTCGAAAAGGATAGCTATTCCTGGTTTTGAAGTCGTCAAAACGGCTTCTCTTGCCAAAGGGTCGGTCATCACTAGACTGACAGTTCCGGCTCCCACTCGAGGCGAAGTCCTCAAAGCTTCTTCCCCTGCCCAGAGGTCTATTTTTGACAGATTGGACATTGTTTCTCAACGGACATCGGTCTTCAAGAGGCTGACACCGGCGACAACCCTTCGCCAAAACAGGGGGCATGAAAAAGTCACCCCTACAGCTGAGACAAACCCAATGGCTCGACACGCTCGATGTCGCCAATGGCTCCGAGTGACGAAAGCTGGGGGCAATTCCCTTTTTGGACTGACCCCGCCAGCTCCAACGGTGGAAATTGATGCTGCTGTTCCAACTGGGAACAGCTTTGAATCACTCAGGTGTTGGCTATAGTGCCCTCAAGGCAATTATCATAGTCGCCGACTTGTGATTATGATGATTGAGTGAGGACCTATACCGATAAAACAGTCTTACTCAAGATGATAGTATGCTATCTGGTTTGTCTTTATCATTATATACATGTTGATAGAACCCATAGGATTCTTGCTTGACTGCCAGCATTGTGATGGCGAACACATACGTGGGAGCTGAGGGTCTATAAGTACATCCCTAAATGTCCCTATTCGTGGGAGTATCGAGACCGGGCATCGATACTCCAGTGTAGACTAGGTATACTGATCGAGACCCCGACGAGGGGCGGTGGCCAGGTCTCACAAGCCATTGGTGTTAGTTTGTTCACCTAAGATAGTATACAGGTGCTCATTAGGTTATGAGTACAATGGACGGACTCGCCGGGAACCTGATAGTTGGTATTATACCTATTGTCAGATAGCAATTCCCAGGTGACATGTGTATAGGTTAGTCTGTCGACCTGGGATCTTCATTTGTCTCGTGTGAGTTCCCACTGTGCTTTGATTACTACCCTACCACGGCTCAAAAGAGTCGTGCAAACAGGTTTTAGTTGGGTACAGTCCCGAGCCACATGGAGGCAGTGATCGGATCGTCGGGGATTCGTCTCTCCCGGTATTGGGGGTTGATGTCGCGGTGTGTACGGATGGCCATCACCATAAATCCGTGGCCACGGTAGATGAGAATTAACGATCCAGGATCGATAGTTTCTCAGGTGGTGATGGGTTTCATACCGACACTAAATATCGTATTGTTGGGGGTCTGACTTCATCCACCCCCTAGACACGATATGCGATACTCTTAGACGAACAGATCGAAATGTACGGATATTATCACTGTCAGGCTCAGTAGGGGTTCAGGATGAGTTTGCTCGTCGGCCTCCCTTTCGCTCAATACCTGGGTAGCCATTACGTACATCTAGTGCCGCTGACGTGCTTATAGTTAAACCCACTTCAAGTGTATTGACTAGTCTTTAGAGTCCCACACAGAGGGTTTTCACGGTTCAGGCGATATGGTTTACATGAGGTATGTTGACACATACAGGTGTCCGATTAAATATGTGCACATGCTGCGCAGACTTTAATCGGACGGTTGATAACACTAACGGCTTAGGATTAAGCCGGATTATTAAATCGGGTTTTGATTTAATAATTTATATATGTATTTGTATATACGTATTCTAGTATTATTATTCACTATACGTTTTTTCTCTCGGCTATTCATATTTTGGTATGAATACACGTATATGTATTTCGGTACATGTACCAGGAAGTATTCCGTATTTTGTACGGAATAGCTTCTAGAAGAAGTTGCCACCTCATTTATATGATTTTCTTTTTTAGAAAATCATTTGTTTTATAAATGAGGTGGAAGGGATGATGTGGCAAAGGCATGGGTCAAAGCATGGTCTTTAAGTATGGTCTCATTTGTTTAATGCAAAAGGTTGGAAAAAGAAAATGATTTTTTTGAAGGAGAGAAAGAGGGGGCCGGCCACTAGATTGAGGTAGGATTCATTTTTTCATTTGATTAATTATCATAGCCTCCTCACTCTCTCACTCTCATGCTTGACCCAAATGACTTAGCAGAAGTTCACATCCTCCTTCATCTTCTTCTTGAGTTTCTTATTGAGCTCATGGTTTGAGAGAAAAATGTAGTGATACTATCATACACCCCCACTCTCCATCGCTAGCGACTTTGGAGCGTCGGTTGTCTCGTTCGACGAGGCTGGAGCTTGCGCCGTTTCCCTCGGGTGGATCATCAGAGATGGAGGAAGACCGGCAACCAGACCACATCATGGAGCTTCTAGGAGCTTGGAATGAAGACTGAAGGATACGGATCAACTCGGTATAACGATTCTAACTCTTAGTTAGTTTGCTAGTTTAGGGTTTAAGGTCGATCCGGGATTCGGGTAACGGTAGCGCCGGGTTAGAAAAATTTTGTTTCGCGTTTTGGCCGCGTTTCGACGGCCAGGGCGCTACCGGGACCCTTCATGGTATCAGAGCCACCCTTTAAACCCCTTACTAGCTTGGTTAAAAGTGCTTAAAAGATCAATCGACGGAAATTGCCAAAATCACGATTTCATTTTTGTGTTTGCTGTCGATTTTCAAAAGTGGTCAAAAAATTATTTCAGGCATCTTAAAAATCCGTGCAGGCAATTCTAAGGGTACAGGAAAAATTTGGGCTCCTAATGCCTCTAAGTCGCCGCGGAACCGCCGTGCTTACACCCTATTGGTGGCGGTTCCGCGGCCATTTAGTGGCGACGGGCTTTGCAATTTTTCCTGTAGCCCAGTGACTTGGAATTGTGATTTTTGTCATATACTGTCTTGGCCCAGGTTTCAGTGAAGTGTTGATTTTGCTATTAGGGCCAATTTGGAAATTTAGTCGATCGATATTTTAAGTGGGCATTTAACAGTACATACATTATTATCTGCAACCGTGAAGGTCATTTGATCGGTAAACTCATCTAATTGCTATATGTCTTTTAGACGGGTTTGCGAACGTGACATTCACATTGATGTTCTGTGATGTGCTGTGATGTTGGTTGGATAGTCGTGGTGGATAGCTATGGTGCAATGATAGTACAGTTTTAATTTTATTTGTACATTTGATATTGCGAGGCGAGCGTCCGACATGTGGACTGCCGTCACTGCCAGTTTGTATATTATTTTTTTTTGGGGCAGACCGGGCTGAGGTCGATGTCACCCTTGTATATTATTTTATTTTCTGTACTAGGATTACCCCGAGGTGGAGTGCACGAATAGTCGGGTTCTAGAGGGCAACCGGTCCACATCTCAAGGTATTCAGACGGAGGGGACCTTACTCTAGGATTGGCGGGCTATTCGCCGCACTCGTAGGGGGTATAGGTTGACCCAGGAGGGGTGCTCAAGTTACCAGATTCCGAGAAGTGCTGGGTGGCCCATTCACGTTGTTGAAGGGGGGTGCCTCACTTCTGGTTTTGGCGGGTAACTTGCCGTGCTCGTAGGGGTCTAGGTTTCATTGCATATGCTATGCACACGACACGGAACGTCGGGTCACACTTGCGGCTCAAGTGAAACCCGGGGCTCCAGATTATCCACCATTCTGTGTTGTTTCTGTGATGTTTCTGTGATGTTACTTATATCATGCCTGGGACGATTGTTATATATATTTATTGTTGGATATAGTGCTCTCAGAGTCAATTATTGGATCACAGGCACGTGATTGCAATGATTGAGGGAGGACCTATGCCGGTAGGACAGTCTTACTCAAGATGATAGTATGCTATCTTGTTTATCTTTATCTTCGTATACTACTTTAGGTGACCTTATAGGTCGCTATTACACATTGATAGAGCCTTTAGGATTCTTGCTTGACTACCAGCAGTATGATGGCGATCATATACGTGGGAGCTGGGGTCTATAAGCAAATCCTTAAAATAGTCCCTAGTCGTGGGAGTTTCGAGACTGGGCATCGATACTCCATTAGTAGACTAGTGTATACAGTCGAGACCCCGACAAGGGGCGGTGGCCGGTCTCACAAGCCATTGGTGTCAGTTGGATCACCTAAGATGTATACAAGTGCTCATTGGGTTATGAGTACACCGGACAGGACTCGTCGGGAATATGCTAGTTAGTATTATACCTTACGTCAGATAGCAGTTCCCTGGTGACATGTGTACAGGTTAGTTCATCGACCTGAGATCGTCATTTGTCTCGTGTGAGTTCCCACTATGCTTTTTTTACTACCCTACCACGGCTCAAAGAAGTCGTGCAAACAGGTTTTAGTTGGGTATAGTCCCGAGCCACATGGAGGCAGTGAGCGGATCGGCAAGGGTTTCGTCTCTCCCGGTATTGGGGGTGAGATCGCGCTGTGTCTAGAAGAGCCATTACACGAAGTCCTTGGCCAAGGCATGAGATTTACTGGTAGGTATTCCAGTAGTATCTCAGGGTGTTCTGGGCAATACTCCGACACGACTTGTACCGCTTTTGGGGGTCTGACTTTTACCAACCCCCTAGGCCCGCCATGCGATACTCATAGACGAATGCACCGGACTGTACGGATATTGTCACTGACAGGATCAGTAGGGTGTCAGGATGAGTTCGCTCATCGACCTCCCTTTTGGTCAATACCTGGTAGCCCGTTACGTACAGCTAGTACCTCTGACGTGCTAGTGCTTAAATCCACAGCCAAGGTATTGATGAGTCTTTAGAGTCCCCCACAGACAGTTTTCAAGTTTCGGGCTAAACGTTGTAGAGGCCGTATGGTATTATGGCAGGGTTCGATCATATACGTGCAGTAGTGCACGGATCATGATCGGATGGATCATATTAGTGGGCTTTGGTTTAAGACGGATCCTAGTATTAGATTTGTTGAATTACTTTAGTCTCATCGCATTCGCATTCGGTCGGAATACGGATGCAGATATGTATATACAGGTGAGGGGTACTCTTGTGATCCGCCACGAGTTTACTTTAGTAGATGTCATTCTCTTTTTATTGTTCCAAACATTTGGATTAATGTTTGCATAAGGAAATAATGAGCTCATAATCATAATTAGGTGCATTAATTATGACACATGCACAAGTGATGAGTCATGGTCTCTTTACTTGTGCATATGTCACAATGTTGATGGATTTGATTATTGAAATGAGAGGGAGAGAGAGAAAGGGCAGCCATAACCTCATGGTTAGCTCTTATATTTTCTAACACACTCTCACTCTCATTTTATCATCTCAACAAAAGAAAAAGAGAGGAAAGTTTCTTCTTCCTCCTCCTTTTTCTTGAGCTCATTATCTCCTCACTAATGGCATCCACTAAATTCTCAAGAGACAAAGTGATGACACACATTCTCTACTTCACCTTGGACACGTCGGCTAGCGAACTTCATGCCCGAGTTGCTTCGGATGAAGCGGGAGCCCGTAAAAAGACTCGAAGATGTGGTGCCCTTTCCGACGAAGAGATCGAGGCCGAAGATGCCGCGAGGAGCTTGGGATGGTGGCCAAGACCGAAGGACACGGATCGATCGATATAGCTTTTCCAACCCTTCTCTTGTTAGCTAGTTGTAGGTTAATGGTTCGACCCGGGATTTAAAGTATACGATAGCGCCGGTTTCATGTTTTGAGAAAGTTTTCGTTTCCGCATTTTGGCCTCGGATAGACGGTCGGGGCGCTACCGCAGATTTAGTTCATATCTTAACAATGTTAATGTACGGGGAGTTGTCCGTCTTATGCTTAAAACCAGACTCTGGATAACTCAAGGCACATTTCTGTAATGGCTGTTTGTGGGTTGACCCAGGCTATGACGAGGGTTGACTTTCTACCATCTGGAAGATCAATAGTGATATTGTTCTTGACTCGCCACAGTTTAAATAAAAATGGATTTTTTCAGAAAACAGTAGTGGGAGTATGGTAGAACTGGAAGTGATTCCAGAACCGCAAACGATTACTGAAAATTTGATAAGAACATAAAGATTCAATCTGGTTTGACATTCCATTGACCACTCTGCAGATATGGTGGGTAACCTCAGGCACCCGAAAGGTACTCCGGTAGACTCAAGGACGGTGACAGGGAGGTTCTTGTTTGCCATTGCTGTTGTTCCAGACTGTGAAACCCGGCAGGAGGATGAGTATAGCGTCGTTTTAAACTAGCTTTAGCAGTGCACGTGTATATGACTCTGCCAGAGGGTTGTCGTAGTCTGTGGGAGCAGCGGAAGCATAGTGGACAAGGAGCTTATGTCTATTTATGGACTAAAGCAGATATACCGGAGATAGATCATCTATTTCTGATGTGACAGTCATAGGTTTGACTTCATCAGAATAGGGAATGGATCTCTTAAGAAGGTAGTAGGGTGTGATGTCCTGGTATTTGGATGACATACACAGAGTAGGAAGTGAAATTTCTATATTACGATCGGTTATACTGTGGTTGTCACACAGTGGTTTCTCCATATAGGACATGGATATTATATCAGATATTCTGGTTACTAGATCCATGGTTTTAGATCTAGATTTGGGTAGTTTCCCAATCTGGGTACTTAGACAGCATTCTAAAGGTCTTTTAGAATGGACGACTCCTGGCACGGTAGTGTACCTGCAGGTGATGGAGTCACCCTCTCTAAAGGTGTCTTACAGACTAAAGGGGAGAGGGATGTGCATGATTGGCAAATCACTTGCTTAGGCAATTGAGTCAATCATAAGATTTCAAGTACCACACCAGATATTGTTTTTGCACGAGATGCAATAAGTTGATATTGATCCTATCCTGGAGAAACATTCGGAAGAAGTTTTAGAACATAAGTGGATGTTCTAGGGATATGATAACGACAGCCTCTTTCGTGGGACGGTTATCATTCCAGGGTTCCAAGATGACCTGGATGACAGAGTGACTGTCAGAGTTGTAGTTTTCCCTCTGACGAGGGGCAGTGTTTTGGACAGGTGATCCAAGCGGACACTGAAGGAGGCTTAACGCAGGATACTGATTAAGTTCAGTTGACGATAAAGTCTAAGAAGTTTGGATTTGGAGTTCATTTATGAACTAGGTCCCATCAGATATCCAGACATATTCTAAGATAGGTATTGCTCATTTCGGGAGATGGCTTTCTCCACGAACTTGAGATAAAGAGAGACATAGAAAGAAACATCAGGGCGGATCCACTCACTGAGGCTATTCCTCGAACGCAGAAGTTTCAAAAACGGGCTTTGTGAGACTGACTAGTAGAGGAGTTGGGTGTTCGGTATCACACGGGCTGTGAGTATGCGACATCGGAATAATTAGCCTTGAGTGCAAGTGGGAGATTGTTGGATATAGTGCCCTCCAGGTCATTTATTGGATCACAGGCACGTGATTGGAATGATTGAGGAAGGACCTATGCCGGTAGGACAGTCTTACTCAAGATGATAGTATGCTATCTGGTTTATCTTTATCATCGTGTACTGCTTTAGGTGACCTTATAGGTTGCTATTACACATTGATAGAGTCCTTAGAATTCTTGTTTGACTGCCAGCAGTATGATGGTGATCATATATGTGGGAGCTAGGGTCTATAAGCACATCCTTAAAGTAGTCCCTAGTCATGGGAGTTTCGACACTGGGCATCGATACTCTATTAGTAGACTAGTGTATACAGTCGAGACCCCGACGAGGGGCGGTGGCCGGTCTCACAAGCCATTGGTGTCAGTTGGATCACCTAAGATGTATACAGGTGCTCATTGGGTTATGAGTACACCGGACAGGACTCGCCGGGAACATGCTAGTTGGTATTATACCTGACGTCAGATAGCAGTTCCCTAGTGACATGTGTACAGGTTAGTTCATCGACCAGAGATCGTCATTTGTCTCGTGTGAGTTCCCACTGTGCTTTGATTACTACCTTACCATGGCTCAAAGGAGTCATGCAAACAGGTTTTAGTTGGGTACAGTCCCGAGCCACATAGAGGCAGTGAGCGGATCGGCAGGGGTTTCGTCTCTCCCGGTATTGGGGGTGAGATCGCGTTGTGTCTAGGAGAGCCATTACACGAAGTCCTTGGCCAAGGCAGGAGATTTACTGGTAGGTATTCCAGTAGTATCTCAGGGTGTTCTGGGCTACACTCCGACACGACTTGTACCGCTTTTGGGGGTCTAACTTTTACCAACCCCTTAGGCCCGCCATGCGATACTTATAGACGAACGGACCGGACTGTACGGATATTGTCACTGACAGGCTCTGAAGGGTGTCAGTATGAGTTTGCTCATCTACCTCCCTTTTGGTCAATACCTGGTAGCCCGTTACGTACAGCTAGTACCTCCGACGTGCTAGTGCTTAAATCCACAGCCAAGGTATTGACGAGTCTTTAGAGTCCCCCACAGACAGTTTTCAAGTTTCGGGCGAAACGTTGTAGAGGCCGTATGGAATTATGGCAGGGTTCGATCATATACGTGCAGTAGTACACGGATCATGATCGGACGGATCATACTAGTGGGCTTTAGTTTAAGCCGGATCCTAGTATTAGATTTGTTGGATTACTTTAGTCTCGTCGCATTCGCATTCGGTCGGAATGCGGATGCTGGTATGTATATACAGGTGAGGGGTACTCTTGTGATCCGTCACGAGTTTACTTTAGTAGATGCCATTCTCTTTTTATTATTGCAAACATTTGGATTACTGTATGCATAAGGAAATAATGAGCTCATAATCATGAATAGGTGCATTAATTGTGACACATGCACAAGTGATGAGTTATGGTCTCTTTACTTGTGCATATGTCATATTGTTGATGGATTTGAGTGTTGAAATGTGAGGGAGAGAGAGAAAGGGCAGCCATAACCTCATTGTTAGCTCTTGTATTTTCTAACGTACTCTCACTCTCATTTTATCATCTCAACAAAAGAAAAAGAGAGGAAAGCTTCTTCTTCCTCCTCCTCTTTCTTGAGCTCATTATCTCCTCACTAATGGCATCCACTAAATCCTCAAGAGACAAAGTAATGACACACATTCTCTACATCACCTTGGACACGTCGGCTAGCGAACTTCGTGCCCGAGTTGCTTCGGATGAAGCGGGGGCCCGTAAAAAGACTCGAAGATGGGGTGCCCTTTCCGACGAGGAGATCGAGACCGGAGATGCCGCGGGGAGCTTGGTATGGTGGCCAAGACCGAAGGACACGGATCGATCGGTATATCTTTTCCAACCCTTCTCTTGTTAGCTAGTTGTAGGTTAATGGTTCGACCCGGAATTTAAAGTATACGATAGCGCCAGTTTCAAATTTTGAAAAAGTTTGCGTTTCCGCATTTTGGCCTCGGACAGACGGTCGGGGCGCTACCGTAGACTTACATTTATATATACTAGTAGATGTTGTATATCTTTTGCACCCGCGCTAGCCCAGTCCCCGCTCTGTCGTTAGTTAAGTAACCTAACGGGTGATGACGGGACCCAGTGGCGAATGCGGATGGCATATACGTATATTTTATTTTCGTTCTTTTCCGATGTGATTAATTGATGGGACTGCATTGATTCTTATCATTGCAAGGATAAAACAAACCTATAGATATATGATGTTGTTGGAACTAAGTTTTTAAAACTGACATTACAAACGTTCTCTTTTGCTTTGCATCGTGGTTTTCATTTGGAATATCCTGCACCTCATTCGACGAGGCAAGGGCCGAGATCCCTTCATCGGGAGTGACCCCTTGAGTAAAAGTTTGCGTCAACGTAATAACTTTACTATAGTCGATTGTTTTTGCTTTGCATCATGGTATTCAGTTTGGAATATCCTGCACCTCATTCTACGGGGAAAGAGCCGAGATCCCTTCTCCGGGAGTGACCTCTGTAGGACTTCGGTAGCGCCCCAGCCGTCTAACCGAGGCCAAAACGCGGAAACGAAAATTTTTCATGACTTTAAACCGGCACTACCGCATCCTAAAAACCCGGATCATAACCATTAACCTAATGCTAGCAAAATAGAGATGGGATAGAATGCTATACCGAGCGATCCGTGTCCTCCGGTCTTCGGCCTCCATCCCGATCTCCTCGCGGAATCTCCGGTCTTCATCTCCTCATCGGAACGGGCATCACATCGCCGGGTTCTTTTACGGGCTCCCACCTCTGGACCGAGGCGACTCGGGCATGAAGTTGGCGAGCCGACGTGCCCAAGGGTGCTGTAGGATATGTGTAGAATGTTTTGTCTCTTGGGGTTTGAAGTTGCCATGATGGAGGTGGAGAATAATGAACTTTGAAATGAGCTACAATGAATTTGCATGAAATGAACCTCTTTTCTTTTTCAACCAAAAAGAACTAATCTCCCTCACCAAAAATTTCTCACTCCAAATCTATATTGGCCGGCCAAAAATGAAGGTGGGAAATTACAAGGGAGGTGAGCACAAGAAAGAGCATGGGTGAACATAAGAAAAGGTGGTGATAATGAGGTAATTTGGTCACACCAAAGTCATTCAAATTCACATCTCATTAATGCTAGCCATTATGAAAGAAAAAGGCAAAGATGCTTTGAACCATCATAATCATCCATTTACAAGAAACCCCCTCCACAATGCTAATTTGCAAATATACAAATTAGCCCCTCTCATCACAAAAGTCCGGCCGTGAAGGAACAAAGGAAAACTGGCCGAAACGGAATGCAAACTGGCAACTTCAGAAAACTGATCCCGTAACAAATTACAGGAAAACCTCGCGGCTGTATATACATACCGGCATTTGTATTCCGACCGAATACAAATGCAAAGAGACAAAATCAACACTGTATAATACTAGGATCCGGCTTAAACCAAAGCCTGCTAGCATTATCCGTCCGATCATGATCTGTGCAATACTGCACGTATATGATCTAACCCTGCCACATCTCCAAACGGCCTCTACAGCGTTTCGCCCGAAACTTGAGAAAACGGTCTGTGGGGGACTCTAAAGACTCGTCAATAGTTTGGTTGTGGATTTAACCACTAGCACGTCAGAGGTATTAGCCATACGTAACGGGCTACCAGGTATTGACCAAATGGGACCTCTGTGAGCGAACTCATGCTGACACCCTACTGAGCCTGTCAGTGACAATATCCGTACAGTCCGGTCCGTTCGTCTATGAGTATCGCATGGCGGGCCTAGGGGGTTGGTAAAAGTCAGACCCCCAAAAGCGGTACAAGTCGTGTCGGAGTGTGGCCCAGAACACCCTGAGATACTACTGGAATACCTACCAGTAAATCTCCTGCCTCGGCCGAGGGCTTTGTGTAATGGCTTTCCTAGACACAGCGCGACCTCACCCCCAATACCGGGAGATACGAACCCTTGCAGATCCGCTCACTGCCTCCATGTGGCTCGGGACTGTACCCAACTAAAAACTATTTGCACGACTCCTTTGAGCCGTGGTAGGGTAGTAATCAAAGCACAGTGGGAACTCACACGAGACAAATGACGATCTCAGGTCGATGAACTAACCTGTACACATGTCACCAGGGAACTGCTATCTGACGTCTGGTATAATCCCAACTAGCGTGTTCCCGGCGAGTCTTGTCAGGTGTACTCATAACCCAATGAGCACCTGTATATATCTTAGGTGAACCAACTGACACCAGTGGCTCGTGTGAACGGCCACCGCCCCTCGTCGGGGTCTCGACTGTATACACTAGTCTACTCTGGAGTATCGATGCCCTGTCTCGAAAACTCCCACGACTAGGGACCTTTTAAGGATGTGCTTATAGACCCCAGCTCCCACGTATATGATCGCCATCATACTGCTGGCCGTCAAGAAAGAATCCTAAGGGCTCTATCAACGCGCAATAGTGACCTGTAAGGTCACCTAAAGCAGTACACGATGATAAAGATAAACCAGATAGCATACTATCATCTTGAGTAAGACAGTTCTAACGGTATAGGTCCTCCCTCAATCATTGCAATCACAGACGTGTGATCCAATAATTGACTCTGAGGGCACTATATCCAACAATCTCCTACTTGCACTCAAGGGTAATTATTGCGATGTCGTATACGCACAGCCCGTGTGATACCGAACACCCAACTCCTCTACTAATCAGTCTCATAAAACCCGTTTGCGAAACTAATGCGTCCGAGGATTAGCCTCAGTGAGTGGATCCGCTCAGATGTTTTTTTCTATGTCTCTCTTTATCTCAAGTTCGCGGAGAAAACCATCTCCCGAAATGAGCAATACCTGTCTTAGAATATGTCTGGATATCTGATGGGACCTAGCTCATAAATGAACTCCAAATCCAAACTTCTTAGACTGTATCGTTAACTGAACTTAATCAGTATCCTGCGCCATGCCTCCCTCAGTATCCCCTTGGACCACCTGTCCAAAACACTGTCCCTCGTCAGAGGGAAAACTATAACTCTGACAGTCACTCTGTCATCCAGGTCACCTTGGAAGCCTGGAATGATAACTGTCTCCCGAAGGAGGATGCCGTCATCATATCCCTAGAACTTCAACTTATGTTCTAAAACTGCTTCCGAACGTTCCTCCAGGATAGGATCAATATCACCTTATTGCATCTAGTGCAAAAACAACATCTATATCCTATGTGGACAAACCATTGTGTGACAACCAAAGTATAACCGATTGTAGTATAGGAATTTCACTTTCTACTCTGTGTATGTCATCCTAATACCAGGACATCACACCTTACTACCTTCTTAACAGATCCATCCCCTATTCTGATGGAGTCAAACCTATGACTGTCACATCAGAAATAGATGATCTATCTCCGCTATATCTGCTTTAGCCTATAAATAGACATAAGCCACTTGTCCATTATACTTCTGCTGCCCCCACTGACTATGACAACCCTCTGGTAGAGTCATATACACGTGCAATTCTAAAGCCAGTTCAGAACGACGCTATACTCATCTTCCTGCAGGGTCTCATAGTCTGGAACAACAGCAATGGAAAGTCTGGATAAACAAGAACCTCCCTGTCACCGTCCTTAAGGCTACCGAAGTACCTCTCGGGTGCTTGAAGTTACCCACCATATCTGCGGAGTGGCCAATGGAATGTTAAACCAGATTGAATCTTTAGGTCCTATTAAATTTTCAGTAATCGTTTGCGGTTTTGGAATCACTTCCAGTTCTACCTACTCCCACTATTGTTTTCTGATAAAATCCATTTTTACTAAAACTGTGGCGAGTCAAGAACAATATCACTATTGATCTTCCACATGGTAGAAAGTCAACCCTCGTCATAGCCTGGGTCAACCCACAAAGAGCCATTACAGAAACGTACCTTGAGTTATCCGGAATCTGGTTTTAAGCATAAGCCGGACAACTCCCCGTACCTTAACATCGTTAAGATATGAACTGTTCTATATCCAATATAGAAACAGAGGCACTGATTTAATTGAACCAGATTCAAATCATGCAGCTATCTCCAGTGCATGTCAACTAAATGGAGAGAGGCCGATCAGCATTACTCAGCTTAGGAGTACTTCCAATTATGAGTAACCTGAAAAAGAAGCAAGTTCTCTTAATCATTACTATCAACGGAATACCATTCACAAGTATCAACATCTTCGATCACCTTGAAGAATCCCGATACTTGCAATACCTGGTTCTCTACTTTATTCATATACCTATAACTTCTCAAAAACTTAGACCTTGTGTTTCTACGAAACACATGTCTAAGAACTAGAGAAGTCACAAATAAACAGAATACAGCACGAGTACCAACCCCTCTGTCCTCATGGACGCTGGACAATATACGATACTTTGTATATGTCCCTTAAGTCTAATAATTCATTCCCTGTGTGTTGTAGGTTGGAAACTGTACTATGGTTATGAAGAGTTACACCGCTGTTTAATGCTCCTTACCTAACCATCAACTGATATAGATAAATATCACCGATATAATTTCAAAAGGTATATCTCACTCTATAAAAATAGGCGTACAAATATATCAATTTGAAATTGGTGCATAGCAGTGGATATTCAAAACCAAATATTTGTCGTCCGGCAAACAACCCGGGTGATTTCCTCAAACATCACCAATTACAACGAATCCCGATATAATGAGGATAATCACCCAATTCCCAATAACTTACTCCCATTCATCATCTGTAAAACTATACAGATGTGAGAATCAAACCTGGTAAATACATACCCTGGAGTAAGGGCTAATTGGGAAATCAGTTTTCTATTAACAATACACAGTGAAACAGAAACATTGAAATGTTTTGTAGGGGTATCCGGGTATTCCTAGTAATACCTCTTCCATTATCCAGATTCACAACTGTAACCATATATTTCTTTGCCATCTCTCCAAATCCCTTTATATGTCTTTAGTCATTACCTTCTGTACACCCCTTTAGGCCAAGTGGTTTTCTTCCTTCTCTACCGTTCGGCACCAGCCTATGGTTTGGAAGAAGACTATCCAATAAGCATAATGGGTGTACTGTCCTAATCCTAGGAGCACTCGCAATGCGAGAGAAGGTAAAGATAAAAGACAACTGAATAAAACCTTATTCCTATTTCTCCTGAACCAGAATCCATCCCCGAACTGGAACAAGTTCCTTTCGAGTTCGTATATAACCATACGATGGAGTATCCAATAAACTGTGGATCTTCGTAGTGATACGGAGTGTTCTGGAGAAATACAAAGGTGATGTAGGATTGGCGAAGAAATACTTTGTTTGGTCGTGAATAGCAGTCGCAATTTACTTTGCCCTCTTACTAATCCCTTTATTTGTCTTTACATAATACCTTTTGTACACCATTGTTAGGCTAATTGGTTTTCTTCATTTCCTACCGGTCGGCACCTGCCTATGGCTTAGAAGAAGACTATCCAATTAGCGTAATAGGTGTACTGTCCTAATCCAAGGAGCACTCGCAACCTGAGAGAAGGTAAAAGGAAAAGACAACTGAATAGTCCTATTCGTTTTCTCCAGAACCGGAAACCATCCTCGAATCTGGAACAAGTTCCTTCGAGTTCGTATATAACCATACGATGGTTTTATCCAATGGAAGTGGACGTTCGTAGTAATACGGGGTGTTCCGGAGAAAAGGGTAAAAGTAGGAGTGGCAATGAGGTATGCAACTCTGACAATCCAAAAGCCCGTGTTTTAAGAAGGCTCGGTCAACTTGGTCACTGAGTTATAGTCAAGGGTCGAGTCATGGTCGCTGCCAAAGAGAGAGAGAAAAGAAACACTCAGCATGCACTCTAACCTAGATCAGAATGGTTATCACTTTATCTAATCAGGAAACCTCCCACTGTAACGTCAAATTCTCCTCCAAACCTGAAAGAAGAATTAGTCGGGATCACCCGAGGAGTAAACCAACTCATCAGTAGGAATCGGGATCTAACTATCATCGCATGATAACGTGACGGAATCCACTCACGTTATCACACTCCAGAAGGTATGCGCATGCCTGGCAAGTTTCAATTTCTTTAGAAACTCTCGATATGATTTTTACCCCTAGGACCCATGTGACCTTGACAATGCCAACATATCAAAGAGTCCTAGTCAAGTTCAACCCGTCATTATCTTGATTGCGTTAAACCCACCCGTACGAGTCCTTGACAATGGCAACATAACCGTACGACTGTCCTAACCAATCCATATATCCATGCGACAGAAAAGCATTACAGAGCTACCGAACACTACGCCTCGGCAATGCACGACATACGTAACACGAATACTAAGCAATACTAATCTGAAATGATAGAGGGCTACGGCTGGTTTTTGGCGAAAAACCTTTAACGTAATGAACTTGATATCGTTGAACGAACTGGATGACTTTTTATAAAAATATAGTGACGAAAAACTTTTGCTAAAGAGGTCACTCCCGGTGAAGGGATCTCGGCACTTTCCCCGTAGAATGAGGTGCAGGATA
The DNA here is from genome assembly GCA_030015575.1 of Agapanthus africanus. Classification (NCBI taxonomy): domain Eukaryota; kingdom Viridiplantae; phylum Streptophyta; class Magnoliopsida; order Asparagales; family Amaryllidaceae; genus Agapanthus; species Agapanthus africanus. The sequence continues at coordinate 312,313,233 of JASDDO010000018.1, read as the reverse complement.
TTCCAACTGAATACCACGATGCAAAGTAAAAAGGAAATCGGCTATAGTGAAGTTATTACCCTGACGCAAACTTCTGTCCAAGGGGTCACTTCCAGTGAAGGGATCTCGGCCTTTGCCTCGTCGACTGAGGTGCTGGATATTCATAACCGAATACCACTGTGTAAAACAAAAGAGAATGTCCTTGGAATAACAGCTTTTTGAAAAATTGTTCCAACAACATCTGAATAGGTTTGTTTAGCTTGCATTGATCCGAATCAATGCAGTCCCATCAATTGATCACACCAATAAAGAACAAAAATAATGATGTACGTATAAGCCATCCGCATTCGCCACTGGGTCCCGTCATCACCCGTTAGGTTACTTAACTAACGATAGAGTGGGGACTGGACTAGCGCGGATGCAAAACATATACAACATCTACTAGTATATATATTAATATATAATATTCGCTCAAGACGTGATAAAATGCAACATCACAGAAATGTAATAAGCATCACAGAACAATACAGATATCTGGGATCCCCGGGTTTCAAAGAGCCGCTACTGAAACCCGACGTTCCCCTGGTCGTGTGGATAGCCTGTGCAATGAAATCCTAGACCCCTACGGGCGCGGAAAGTTACCCACCAAAACCTGAAGCGAGGCAGCCCCCTTCAGCAACGTGAATGGACCACCCAGCACTTCACGAAATCCGGTAACTTGAGCACCCCTCCTTGGGTCAACCTGTACCCCCTACGAGTGGGGCGAACAGCCCGCCAATTCTAGAGTGAAGCCCCCTCCGTCTCAAAGCCATGAGATGCGGGCTCGTTTCCCTCTAGAACCCGGCTACCCGTGCACCCCTTCGCGGGGTAATCCTAGTACAGAAAGTAAAATATACAACGGGTACATCGACCTCAGCCCGGTCGTGCCCCAAAAGAATAATATACAAACAGACAGTGACGGCAGTCCACATGTCGGACGCTCGCCCCGCAATATCAAATGTACATATACAACCAAACTGTACTACCATTGCATCCAGGCTATCCACCACGAAAAATCCGCAACATCACAGCACAACACAGAACATCAACGTGAATATCACGTTCGCAAATCCGTCTAAAAGGGCTATAGCAGTTAGACAGGATTTACCGATCAAATGACATTCACGGTCGCATATATAATGTAAATACTGTGAACTAACATGTTTAAAATTTTCGATCGACTAGATTTCCCGAAGTGGGCCCCCAAGTACAACTGTAGCACTCAAAAACATCTAGGCCCAAAATGAATATACCAGAAACCCTATTTCCATGTCATAGAGCCACTGTAAAAATTTGATGCAGTTTGGCCACAGAACGGCGGCGGATCCGCGGCCAAAACATGATTTTGGCCGCTGATCCGCCGGTATACAGTAACATCAGCCTACCAAATTTTCACAGAATTCATAAAAAACCCTGCACGTAAATTTCCAATGTACCAAATAATTTTTAGAGCAGAGAAAAATTCGACAGAAATAACGACATGGAAACGCGGTTTTTTTTTTTTGAAAATCCGTTCGATCGAACTTGTAAACATGTTAGAGCAAGCTAGACTAGGTTAATGGCGTGGCTCTGATACCATGTAGGACTACGGTAGCGCCCCGGCAGTCTATCCGAGGATAAAATGCGGAAACGAAAATTTTTCTTGACTTTAAACCGGCACAACCGCATTCTAAAAACCCGGATCGTAACCATTAACCTAATGCTAGCGAAATAGAGATGGGAAAGAATGCTATACCGAGCGATCCGTGTCCTTCGGTGTTCGGCCTCCATCCCGATCTCCTCGCGGAATCTCCGGTCTTCATCTCCTCGTCGGAACGGGCACCACATCGCCGGGTTCTTTTACGGGCTCCCACCTCTGGACCGAGGCAACTCGGGAACGAAGTTGAAGAGCCGACGTGCCCAAGGGTGCTGTAGGATAAGTGTAGAATGTTTTGTCTCTTGGCGTTTGAAGTTGCCATGATGGAGGTGGAGAATAATGAACTTTGAAATGAGCTAGAATGAATTTGCATGAAATGAACCTCTTTTCTTTTTCAACCAAAAAGAACTAATCTCCCTCACCAAAAATTTCTCACTCCCAATCTATATTGTCCGGCCAAAAATGAAGGTGGGAAATTACAAGGGAGGTGAGCACAAGAAAGAGCATGGGTGAGCATAAGAAAAGGTGGTGATAATGAGGTAATTTGGTCACACCAAAGTCATTCAAATTCACATCTCATTAATGCTAGCCATTATGAAAGAAAAAGGAAAAGATGCTTTGAACCATCATAATCATCCATTTACAAGAAACCCCCTCCACAATGCTAATTTGCAAATATGCAAATTAGCCCCTCTCATCACAAAAGTCCGGCCGTGAAGGAACAAAAGAAAACTGGCCGAAATGGAATGCAAACTGGCAACTTCAGAAAACTGATCCCGTAATAAATTACAGGAAAAACCCGCGACTGTATATACATACCCGCATTTGTATTCCGACCGAATACAAATGCAAAGAGACAAAATCTACACTGTACAATACTTGGATCCGGATTAAACCAAAGCCTGCTAGCATTATCCGTCCGATCATGATCCGTGCAATACCGCACGTATATGATCGAACCCTGCCATATCTCCATACAGCCTCTACAGCGTTTCGCCCGAAACTTGAGAAAACAGTTTGTGGGGGACTCTAAAGACTCGTCAATAGTTTGGTTGTGGATTTAACCACTAGCACGTCAGAGGTATTAGCCATACGTAACGGGCTACCAGGTATTGACCAAAAGGGACGTCTGTGAGCGAACTCATGCTGACACCCTACTGAGCCTGTCAGTGACAATATCCGTACAGTCCGGTCCGTTCGTCTATGAGTACCGCATGGCGGGCCTAGGGGGTTGGTAAAAGTCAGACCCCCAAAAGCGGTACAAGTCGTGTCGGAGTGTAGCCCAGAACACCCTGAGATACTACTGGAATACCTACCAGTAAATCTCCTGCCTCGGCCGAGGGCTTTGTGTAATGGCTCTCCTAGACACAGCGCGACCTTACCCCCAATACCGGGAGAGACGAACCCCTGCAGATCCGCTCACTGCCTCCATGTGGCTCGGGACTGTACCCAACTAAAACCTGTTTGCACGACTCCTTTGAGCCGTGGTAGGGTAGTAATCAAAGCACAGTGGGAACTCACACGAGACAAATAACGATCTCAGGTCGATGAACTAACCTGTACACATGTCACCAGGGAACTGCTATCTGACGTATGGTATAATCCCAACTAGCATGTTCCCGGCGAGTCCTGTCCGGTGTACTCATAACCAAATGAGCACCTGTATACATCTTAGGTGAACCAACTGACACTAGTGGCTTGTGAGACCGGCCACCGCCCCTCGTCGGGGTCTCGACTGTATACACTAGTCTACTCTGAAGTATCGATGCCCTGTCTCGAAAACTCCCACTACTAGGGACCTTTTAAGGATGTGCTTATAGACCCCAGCTCCCACGTGTAAGATCGCCATCATACTGCTGGCCGTCAAGCAAGAATCCTAAGGGCTCTATCAACGCGCAATAGTGACCTGTAAGGTCACCTAAAGCAGTACACGATGATAAAGATAAACCAGATAGCATACTATCATCTTGAGTAAGACTGTTCTAACGGTATAGGTCCTCCCTCAATCGTTGCAATCACAGGCTTGTGATCCAATAATTGACTCTGAGGGCACTATATCCAACAACCTCTTTAGCAAAAGTTTTCGCCACTATATATTTATAAAACCACTTGAATTCCTTCAACGATATCAAGTTCATTACGTTAAAGGTTTTTCGCCAAAAACCAACCGTAGCCCTCCGTCATTTCGGATAAGTAGCGCATAGTATTCGTGCGGTGTTTGTTGGCCAAAGTCAAGGCATCGTGTGTGGTAGCTGTGTGTTGCTTGTCCGTTGCATGGATATGCATTGGTTTAGGACAGTCGTACCACTTTGTTGGCCAAAGTCAAGGGTGTGTGTGGGTAGGTCTAAATCAATCAGGTCAATGACGGGTAGAACTTGACTTGCGGGTTATGATTTGTTGGCCAAAGTCAAGGTCATAAACCGCTTGGGGTAAAAAATCATATCAGGAGTTTCAAACATACAGGAAACTTGCCAGGTTTGCGCATACCTTCTCGAGTGCGGTGGCTTGAGTGGCTTCCATCAAATCATCATGCGATGATAGTTGGATCCCGATTCCCACTGATGAGTAGGACTACGCCTCGGGTAATTCCGACTAATTCTCCTTTTGGGTTTGGAGGAGAATTCGAGAAAACAGTGGGAACCATCCTGATTAGATAAAGAGATTAACCATTCTGATCTAGGTTAGAGTGCACGCTGAGTGTTTCTTCTCTCTCTCTCTCTCTCTGGCTGCGACTATGACCCTACCATTGACTAAAACTCATGAAACCAAATTGACCGAATCTTCTTAAAACACTTTGGCTTTTGGAATGTCACGGTGTCGCATACATCATTGCCACTTCTGTATCACCTTTATATTTCTCCAGAACACCTCGTGTCACTATGGACATCCACTTCCATTGGATAAATCCATCGTATGGTTATATACGAACTCGAAGGAACTTTTTTGAGGATGGATTCTGGTTCTGGAGAGATTGAATAGGATTATTCGGTTGTCTTTTCCCTTTACCTTCTTTCATGTTGTGAAGGCTCCTAGGATTAGGAGAGGATACACCTATTGAGCTTATTGGATAGTCTTCTTCCAAACCATAGGCAGGTGCCGAACGGTAGGGAAGGAAGAAAACTAATTAAACTTAAGTGTGGTGTACAAAAGGTAATAAGTAAAGACGTATAAAGGGATTGGAATAATGGCAAAGGAAATTGCGACCACCATCATTCACGACAAAGACCGGGTATACCCCTGCCACTCCTGCATCCACTTTGCATTTCTCTAGGAAACTCCGTATCACTATGGATATCCACTTCCATTGGATAAATCCATCGTATGGTTATATACGAACTCGAAGGAACTTTTTCGAGGATGGATTCTGGTTCTGGAGAGATTGGATAGGATTATTCAGATGTATTTTCCCATTACCTTCTCTCAGGTTGCAAGGGCTCCTAGGATTAGGAGAGTACACCTATTACACTTATTGGATAGTCTTCTTCCAAACCTTAGGCTGGTGCTGAAGGGTAGGGAAAGAAGAAATCCAATTAGCCTAAAGAAGGTATACAGAAGATAATAAGTAAAGACATAATAAAGGGATTGTAGTGAGGGCAGGTAAGTATATGGTTACTGTCGTGAATCAGGATAGTGGAAGAGGCGTTACTAGGAATACCAGTTGAACCCCTTCAAAACATTTCCATGTTTCAGTTTCACTGTACGATGTTAATTGATAACTGTTTTCCCAGTTGGAATCTAACTCCAGGGTATGTATTTACCAGATCAGTTTCTCACATCTACATGTTATTACGGATGGTGAGTGGGAGTAAGATATTAGGAATTGGGTGATTAGATCCTCATTATATCGGAATTCATTGTAATTGGTGATATTTGAGGAAATCATTTGGATTTTGCCGGATGGCAAATATTTGGTTTTGAATATCCATTGTTATGCACCAATTTCAAACTAATATATCTGTACATTTATTTTATAAAGTGAGATATATCTTTTTGATATTATGTCTGTGACATTTACCTATATCGGTTGGTGATTAGGTAAGGTGCATTCAACAGCGGTGTGATTCTTCTTAACCATACTACAGTTTTTCAACCAACGACGCACAGGGTTTGAGTTATTGAACTCAGGGGACTTATACAAAGTATTGTATGTTGTCCAGTGTCCATTAGGACAAAGGGGGTGGTACTCGTACTATATTGTGTTTACTTATGACTTCTCCAGTTCTGGACATATATTTCGTTGAAATACAAGGTCCAGATATTCAGAAGTCATAGGTATAAGAATAAAGTAGAGAACCATTTGTTTGAAGTATCAGGATTCTTCGATGAAGTCGAAGATGTAGATACTTGTGTTTGGTATTCCGTTGATAGTAATGGTTTTGAGAACATGCTTCTCTTTCGGGTTACTAATATAAGGATGCACTCCTAGATGAGTAATGTTCATTGTCCTCTTTTCCATTTGGTTGATATGCACTGGAGACAGCTGCATGATTTTGAATCTGGTTCCAATTAAATTAGTGCTTTTGTTTCTATATTAGATATATATAGAATCAATTTATATCTTAACGATGTTAAGGTGTAGGGAGTTGTCCGGCTGATGCTTAAAACCAGAATCCGGATAAACTCAAGGCACGCTTCAGTAATGGCTGTTTGTGGGTTATCCCGGGCTTTGACGAGGGTTTACTTTCTACCATCAGCAAGATCGATATTTATATTATTCTTGACTCGCCATAGTTTTAATAAAATGGACTTTTTCAGAAAACACAAGTAGGAGTATGGTAGAACTGGAAGTTATTCAAGAACCACAAACGATTACTGAAAATTTAATAGAACCTAAGGATTCAATTGGATTTGATGTTCCATTAGCCACTCCGCAGATTTGGTGGGTAACCTCAGTCACCCGAGAGGTACTTCGGTCTTCTCAGAGACAGTGACAGGGAGGTTCTTGTTTACCCAGACTTGCCATTGTTGTTGTTCTACACTATAAGACCCAGCAGGAAGATGAGTATAGCGTCGTTCTAAACTAGTTTTAGAAGTGCACGTCTATATGACTCTACCAGAGGGTTGTTGAAGTCGGTGGGAGCAGCGGAAGCATAGTGGGCAAGTAGTTTATGTCTATTTATAGACTAAAGCAGGTATAGCGGAAATATATCATCTAATTTTGATGTGACAGTCATAGGCTTTGACCTCATCAGAATAGGAGATGGATCTGGTAAGAAGGTAGTAGACAGTGATGTCCAGATATTTGGATGACATGCACTTGATAGGAAGAGATATTTCTATACTACGATCGGTTGTACTATGGTTGTCACAAAGTTGTTTCTCCACACAGGATATGGATGTAATATCAGGGTTTCTAGTTACTAGATCTATGGTTTTAGATCTAGATTTGGGAAGTATCCCAATCTGGGTATTTTGACATTAAATGGACGACTCCTGGTATGGTGGTCTACCTGTAGGTGATGGAGTCAACCTCTATAAAGGTGTCTTACAGACTAAAGGGGAGAGGGACCTACATGATTAGCATATCACTTGCTTAGGCAATTGAGTTAATCATGAAATGTCAAGTACCACACCAGATATTGTTTTTTGCACTAGCTGTAATAAACATATATTAATCCAATTCTGGAGAAACATTAGGAAGCAGTTTATGAACATAAGTAAATATTCTTGGGATATGGTAACGGCAACCTCCTTCAGGAGACGGTTATCATTTCAGGCTTCCAAGATGACCTGGATGACAGAGTAACTATCAGAATTATAGTTTTCCCTCTTCTGAGGGACGGTATGTTGGACAGGTAGTCCAAGCGGATACTGAGAAAGGCATAACACATGTTACTGATTAAATTCAGTGGATGATACAATTTAGGAGGTTTGCTGGATTTGGAGTTCGTTTGTGAACTGGGTCCCATCAGATATCCAGACAAATTCTAAGACAAGTATTGCTCATTTCAGGAGATAGTTTTCTCCGTAAAGTTGAGATTAAGGGAGGTACATAAAGAAACATTGGAGCGGATCCACTCACTGAGGCTATTTCTCGAACGCAATTATTTTTCGCAAACGGGCTTTGCGAAACTAATTCGTAGAGAAGTTGGGTGTTCGGTATCACACGGGCTGTGAGTGGGCGACATCGCAATAATTGGCCTTAAGTGCAAGTGAGAGACTATTGGCTATAGTGCCCTCAAGGCAATTATCATAGTCACGGACTTATGATTATGATGATTGAGTGAGGACCTATACCGATAAAACAGTCTTACTCAAGATGATAGTATGCTATCTGGTTTGTCTTTATCATCATATACATGTTGATAGAGCCCATAGGATTCTTGCTTGACTGCCAGCATTGTGATGGCGATCACATACGTGGGAGCTGGGGGTCTATAAGCACATCCTTAAATGTCCCAAGTCGTGGGAGTGTCGAGACCGGGCATCGATACTCCAGTGTAAACTAGTGTATACTGATCGAGACCCCGACGAGGGGCGGTGGCCAGGTCTTACAAGCCATTGATGTTAGTTTGTTCACCTAAGATAGTATACAGGTGCTCATTGGGTTATGAGTACACTGGACGGACTCGCCGAGAACCTGCTAGTTGGTATTATACCTATTGTCAGATAGCAGTTCCCAGGTGACATGTATACAGGTTACTCTGTCGACCTGAGATCGTCATTTATCTCGTGTGAGTTCCCACTGTGCTTTGATTACTACCCTACCACGGCTTAAAGGAGTCGTGCAAACAGGTTTCAGTTGGGTACAGTCCCGAGCCACATGGAGGCAGTGATCGGATCGTCGGGGGTTCAACTCTCCCGGTATTGGGGGTTGATGTCGCGTTGTGTACGGATGGCCATCACCATAAATCCGTGGCCACGGTGGATGAGAATTATCGATCCAGGATTGATAGTTTCGCAGGTGGTGATAGGTTTCATACCGACACTAAATATCACGTTGTTGGGGGTCTGACTTCATCTACCCCCTTAGACACGATATGCGATACTCTTAGACGAACAGACCGGACTGTACGGATATTTTCACTATCAGGCTCAGTAGGGGTTCAGGATGAGTTTGCTCGTCGGCCTCCCTTTCGCTCAATACCTGGGTAGCCGTTACGTACAGCTAGTGCCGCTGACGTGCTTGTGGTTAAACCCACTGCCAGTGTATTGACGAGTCTTTAGAGTCCCATACAGAGAGTTTTCACAGTTCAGGCAATATAGTGTATATGAGGTATGTTGACACATACAGGTGTCCGATTAAATATGTGCACATGCTGCGCAGACTTTAATCGGACGGTTGATAATACTAGCGGCTTAGGATTAAACCGAATTATTAAATCGGGTTTTGATTTAATAATTTATATATGTATTTGTATATACGTATTCTAGTATTATTATTCACTATACGTTTTTTCTCTCGGCTATTCATATTTTGGTACGAATACGCGTATATGTATTTCGGTACATGTACCAGGAAGTATTCCGTATTTTGTACGGAATAGCTTCTAGAAGAAGTTGCCACCTCATTTATATGATTTCCCTTTTTGGAAAATCATTTGTTTTATAAATGAGGTGGAAGGGATGATGTGGCAAAGGCATGGGTCAAAGCATGGTCTTTAAGTATGGTCTGTTTAATGCAAAAGGTTGGAAAAAGAAAATGATTTTTTTGAAGGAGAGAGAGAGGGGTCCGGCCACTAGATTGAGGTGGGATTCATTTTTTCTTTTGATTAATTATCATAGCCTCCTCACTCTCTCACTCTCATGCTTGACCCAAAAGACTTAGCAAAAGATCACATCCTCCTTCATCTTCTTCTTGATATTCTTATTGAGCTCATGGTTTGAGAGAAAAATGTAGTGACACTTTCATACACCCCCACTCTCCATCGCTAGCGACTTTGGAGCGTCGGTTGTCTCATTTGACGAGGCTGGAGCTTGCCCCGTTTCCCTCGGGTGGATCATCGGAGATGGAGGAAGACCGGCAACCAAACCACATCAAGGAGCCACTAGGAGCTTGGAATGAAGACCGAAGAGCACAGATCAACTCGGTATAACGATTCTAACTCTTAGTTAGTTTGCTAGTTTAGGGTTTAAGGTCGATCCGGGATTCGGGTAGCGGTAGCGCCGAGTTAGAAAATTTTTGTTTCGCATTTTGGCCGCGTTTCGACGGCCTGGGCGCTGTCGGGACCCTTCATCATGAGGGTCCGCAAGAACTCTCCGACTGCTGTGCTGAAAATATCTCCTCCACCTGTGGAAAATGCCACAAAGGCGAAACTCGAACAGCCCCCTCAGCGGTTGTCCTCTAAGTTTTACAAAGTCTGGCGTCAAGCCCAAGACTCGGTTATTGATCAAGACTACTGTTGGAGATAGTGCCCTCAGAGTCAATTATTAGGTCACAGGTACGTGATTGTAATGATTGAGGGAGGACCTATCCCGGTAGGACAGTCTTACTCGAGATGATAGTATGCTATCTGGTTTACCTTTATCATCGTGTACTGCTTTAGGTGACATGACACGTCGCTATTACACGTTGATAGAGCCCCTAGGATTCTTGCTTGACCACCAGCAGTATGAGGGCGATCATATAAGTGGGAGCTGGGGGTCTACAAGCATATCCTTAAAAGGTCCCTAGTCGTGGGAGTTTCGAGACCGGGCATCGATACTCCATTAGTAGACTAGTGTATACAGTCGAGACCCCGACGAGGGGCGGTGGCCGGTCTCACAAGCCACTGGTGTCAGTTGGATCACCTAAGATGTATACAGGTGCTCATTGGGTTATGAGTACACCGGACAGGACTCGCCGGGAACATGCTAGTTGGTCATATACCAGACGTCAGATGGCAGTTCCCTGGTGACATGTGTGCAGGTTAGTTCATCGACCTGGGGATCGTCATTTGTCTCGTGTGAGTTCCCACTGTACTTTGATTACTACCCTACCACGGCTCAAAGGAGTCGTGCAAACAGGTTTTAGTTGGGTACAGTCCCGAGCCACATGGAGGCAGTGAGCGTATCTTCAGGGGTTCGTCTCTCCCGGTATTGGGGGTGAGGTCGTGCTGTGTCTAGGAGAGCCATTACACAAAGTCCTTGGCCAAGGCAAGGAGATTTACTGGTAGGTATTCCAGTAGTATCTCAGGGTGTTCTGGGCTACACTCCGACACGACTTGTACCGCTTTTGGGGGTCTGACTTTTACCAACCCCCTAGGCCCGCCATGCGATACTCATAGACGAACGGACCGGACTGCACGGATATTGTCACTGACAGGCTCAGTAGGGTGTCAGGATGAGTTCGCTCATCGACGTCCCTTTTAGTCAATAGCTGGTGGCCCGTCACGTATTGGCTTATACCTCTGACGTGCTAGTGGTTAAATCCACAGCCATAGTATTGACGAGTCTTTAGAGTCCACCACACTTTCAGTTACTCAGCTTTCGGGCGAAACGCTGTAGAGGCCGTATGGAGATATGGCAGGGTCCGATCAGATACGTGCGGTATTGCACGGATCAGGATCGGACGGTTTGTACTAGTAGCCATATAGGTTTATGGCAGGGTTCGATCAGATACGTGCGGTATTGCACGGATCAGGATCGAACGGATAAAACTAGCCGGCTTTGGTTTAAGCCGGTCCTAGTTTAGTACAGTGTAGATTTTGTCTCATTGCATTTGTATCCGGACGGAATACAGATGCGGGTGTGTATGCACAGTATTGGGGTTTTCCTGTAATTTATTACGGGACCAGTTTTCTGGAGTTGCCAGTTTGCATTCCGTTCCGGCCGGTTTTCCTTTGTTCTTTCCCGGCCGGACTTTTTCGATGGAGGGGGTTATTTGCAGTTTTGCAAATAACACTTTGTGGGGGGGGTTTCTTGCAATTGTGTTGATTATGATGGCTTTCATATCTTGCACCATTGACTTGCTTTTTTGAAGATGTGAAAGGTTATGGAGTGTATAGTAGTTTAAGCATGGTGTATGTTTCCTTGACCTTGGATATGGTCACCTTTCTTATGCTCCTACACTCACCTCCCTTTGCATTATGTGTTCATTCCTCCACCATTCTCATTCTCACTAGATGAGAGTTTTATTCATGGTTGAGAAAAAGAAAGAGTGAAAGAAAAGAGAAGAAGAGGGTTTCATCTTCATCCTTGAGAGTGTTTCATTTTCTTGATCTCATTTCATGATAAGAAAAATGCAAGCACCATTTTTCTTGTCTTGTATCCTCCATCATCCTCAAATGGCAACAAACCCCAAAAGAGACACTACACTAGATAACCTACAGCATATCTTGAGCATGTCGAGTTGCCGGCTTCATGCCCGAGTTGCCTCGGTATAGAGACGGGAGCCCGTAAAAGTACCCGGCTTCGTGGTGCCCTTTCCGACGAGGAGGAGACGGACGGAGATCCCGCGAGGAAATCGGAGTGGAGATGAAGACCGGAGGACTCGGATCAGTCGGTACAATATTTCTACACTCTTTACTGTTTGTTAGTTTAGCAATAATGGCAGATCCGGGTTAAAGTATACGATAGCGCCAAGTTAAAAAGTTTTATTCCGCAATTGGCGTCTGTAGACTGCCGGGGCGCTAACGTAGACTTACATTGGTATCAGAGCCTCACCATTTTGCTATGCTAACTTGTGCTAACGCGTTTAAAACTTCGATCCGACCGGAAATCGAAAACTGCAAAAATCCAAGCCGACAGTTTCTGTTGTTTTTAAACGGTCTCAAAAATGATTTCTGGATGTCTTAAAAATCAGAGCAGGAACTTTTAAGAGTCACGACAAAATTTGGGGTCGTGATCCCTCCAAGTTGCCGCGGAAGAGCGGCCAAAACCATGGTTTTGCCGCGCAACCGCGGCCACGTGGGGAGCACGTGCTCCCAAATTTTGTCAGTTGGTTCTTGGTTGGATTTTGGGGTTTTTGATATATATCGTTTTTGCCCAGATTTTGTTACTGTTCACCAGTAAGTCGTGGGGCCCACTTCTTGATATTATGTCGATCGAAATTTAAACACGTTAGTTTTCACAGTATTTACATTATATCTGCGACCGTGAATGTCACTCGATCGGTAAATCCGGTCTAACTGCTATAGCCCGGTTAGACGGATTTGCGAACGTGATTTTCACGTTGATGTTCTATGTATTTGCTGTGATGTTGCGGATCGGTCGTGGGGGATAGCCTGGATGCAATTCTAGTACAGTGTTGTTGTATTATGTACATTTAATATTGCGGGGCGAGCGTCCGACATGTGGACTGCCGTCACTGCCTGTTTGTATTATTCTTTTGGGGCATGACCTGGTTGCGGTCGATGTACCCGGTGTATGTATATTTTACTTTCTGTACTAGGGTTACCCCGCGGAGGGGTGCACGGATAGCCGGGTTCTGGAGGGCAACAAGCCCGCATCTCATGGCATTGAGACGGAGGGGGCTTCAGTCTGGAATTGGCGGGCTATTCGCCGCACTCGTAGGGGGTACAGGTTGACCCAGGAGGGGTGCCCAAGTTACCGGATTCCGTGAAGTGCTGGGTGGTCCATTCACGGCGCTGAAGGGGGCTGCCTCGCTTCAGGTTTTGGCGGGTGACTTGCCGCGCCCGTAGGGGTCTAGGTTTTCATTGCACAGGCTATCCACACGACCAGGGGAACGTCGGGTTTCAGTAGTGGCTCTGTGAAACCCGGGGATCCCAGATATCTGTATTGTTCTGTGATGTTGTACATTTCTGTGATGTTGCATTTCTATTCACGCCTTGAGCGAAATACTATATATTGGTATATATATTAGTAGATGTTGTATATGTTTTTCATCCGCGCTAGTCCAGTCCCCGCTCTGCCGTTAGTAAGCTAACCTAACGGGTGATGACGGGACCCAGTGGCGAATGCGGATGGCATATACGTACGTCAGTATACTTTCGTTCTTTGTGGTGTGATCAATTGATGGGACTGCATTGATTCGGATCAATGCAAGTTAAACAAACCTATTCTGATGTTGTTGGAACACTTTTCAAAAAGCTGTTATTGCAAGGACGTTCACTTTTGTTTTGCATCGTGGTATTCATTTGGAATATCCTGCTCCTCAGTCGACGAGGCAAGGGCCGAGATCCCTTCACCGGGAGTGACCCCTTGGACAGAAGTTTGCGTCAGGGCATTAACTTCACTATAGCCGATTACTTTTGCTTTGCATCGAGATATTCGGTTATGAATATCCAGCACCCCATTCTACGGGGAAAGAGCCGAGATCCCTTCACCGGGAGTGACCTCTTTAGTAAAGGTTTTCGTCACTATATTTTCTAAAAAGCTATTCGTTCCTTCAACGATATCAAGTTCACTACGTTAAAGGTTTTCGCCAGAAACCATTCGTAGCCCTCCGTCGTTTCATATGGGTAGTCAATAGTATTCAAGCTGTGTTTGTTGGCCTTAGTCAAGGCACAGTGTTTGGTAGCTGTTGGGTATTCATATGTTGCATAGATAGATGCGTTGGTTTGGGACAGTCGTATAGCCTTGTTGGCCTTAGTCAAGGGCTTGTACGGGTGGGTTCAAATCAACCTGGACAATGACGGGTAGAACTTGACATGTGACTTATGATTTGTTGGCCTTAGTCAAGGTCATAAGAGCATGGGGCAGAAATTACATCGGGAGTTTCAAAAGAACTGAAACTTGCCAGATATGCGCATACCTTCTGGAGTGTGATACCGTGAGCGGATTCCGTCACGTTATCATGCGATGAGAGTTGGATCCCGATTCCCACTGATGAGTTAGTTTACTCCTCGGGTGACCCCGACTAATTCTTCTTTCAGGTTTGGAGGAGAATTTGAGGTACAGTGGGAGGTTTCCAGATTAGATAAATTGGTAACCATTCTGATCTTGGTTAGAGTGCACGCTGAGTGTTTCTTTTCTCTCTCTCTGGCAGCGACCATTGACCCGACCCTAAGACTATGACTCAGTGACCAAATTGACCGAACCTTCTTAACACAGGCTTTTGGATTGTCAGAGTTGCAGACCTCATTGCCACTCCTACTTTTACCCTTTTCTCCAGGACACCCCGTATTACTGCGAACGTCCACTTCCATTGGACAAAACCATCGTATGGTTAGATACGAACTCGAAGGGATTCGAGGATGGTTTCTGGTACTGGAGAAAACGGATAGGATTATTCAGTTGTCTTTTCTTTTCACCCTCTCTCAGGTTGCGAGTACTCCTTAGTTTAAGAGTAGTACACCTATTATGCAAATTGGATAGTCTTCTTCCAAACCTTAGGCTGGTGCCGACCGGTAGGGAATGAAGAAAACCAGTTAGCCTAAACGGTGTACAGAAGGTATTAAGATTAAGACAAAGCAAGGGATTAGTAAGAGGGCAAAGTAAATTGCGACTGCTATTCACGACCAAACCAAGTATTTCTTCGCCAATCCTAAATCACCTTTGTATTTCTCCAGGACACTCCGTATCACTACGAAGATCCACAGCTTATTGGATACTCCATCGTATGGTTATATACGAACTCGAAAGGAACTTGTTCCAGTTCGGGGATGGATTCTGGTCCAGGAGAAATAGGAATAAGGTTTATTCGGTTGTCTTTTATCTTCGCCTTCTCTCGCATTGCGAGTGCTCCTAGGATTAGGACAGTACACCCTTTATGCTTATTGGATAGTCTTCTTCCAAACCATAGGCTGGTGCCGAACGGTAGGGAAGGAAGAAAACCAATTGGCCTAAAGGGGTGTGCAGAAGGTAATGACTAAAGACATATGAAGGGATTTGGAGAGGTGGCAAAGAATTATACGGTTATAGTTGTGAATCTGGATAATGGAAGAGGCATTACTATGAATACCGGGATACCCCACCGAAACATTTCAATGTTTCAGTTTCACTCTGTACTGTTAAAAGAAAACTGATTTCCCGATTAGACACTTGCTCCAAGGTATGTATTTACCAGGTATGATTCTCACATCTGTATGGTTTTACAGATGATGAGTGGGAGTAGGTTATTGGGAATTGGGTGATTATCCTCATTATATCGGGATTCGTTGTAATCGGTGATATTTGAGGAAATCACCTGGCCTGTTTGCCGGTCGGCAAATATCTGGTTTTGAATATCCGCTGTTATGCACTAATTTCAAATTGATATATCTGTACGTCTATTTTCATAGAGTGAGATATACCTTTCTGAAATTATGTCTACGACATTTACCTATATCAGTGGATGGTTAGGTAAGGAGCATTAAACAGCGGTGTAATTCTTCTTAACCATAAGTACAGTTTTCGACCTACGACACACAGTGAATGAGTTATCAGACTCAAGGGACTTATACAAAGGATTGTATGTTGTCCAGGGTCCATCAGGACAGAGGGGTTGGTCCTCGTACTATATTCGGTTTACTTATGACTTCTCTAGTTTTTAGACAGGTGTTTCGCGGAAACACAGGGTCCGAATTTGGAGAAGTTATTGGTATTTGAATAGAGTAGAGAACCAGGTATAGCAAGTATCGGGATTCTTCAAAGAGATCGAAGATGTAGATACTTGTGTATGGTATTCAGTTGATAGTAGTGATTAAGAGAACTTGCTTCTCTTTCAGGTTACTCATAATTGGAAGCATTCCTAAGTTGAGTAACGCTGATCGGCCTCCTTCCATTTAGTTGACATGCGCTGGGGACAGCTGCATGATTTGAATCTGGTTCAATTAAATCAGTGCCTCTGTTTCTATATTGGATATAGAACAGTTCATATCTTAACGTTGTTAAGGTACGGGGAGTTGTCCGGCTTATGATTAAAACCAGACTCTGGATAACTCAAGGCACGTTTCTGTAATGGCTGTTTGTGGGTTGACCCAGGCTATGACGAGGGTTGACTTTCTACCATCTGGATGAACAATAGCAATATTGTTCTAGACTCGCCACAGTTTTATTAAAAATGGATTTTTTCAGAAAAACAGTAGTGGGAGTATGGTAGAACTGGAAGTGATTCCAGAACCACAAACGATTACCGAAGATTTCATAGGAACCTAAAGATTCAATCTGGATTGACATTCCATTGGCCACTCCGCAGATTTGGTGAGTAACTTCAGGCACCCGAGAGGCGCTACGGTGGCCTCAAGGACGGTGACAGGGAAGTTCTTGTTTACCCACAATTGCCATTACTGTTGTTCCAGGTTACGAGACCCGGCGGGAGGATGAGTATAGCGTCGTTCTAAACCAGTTTTAGAAGTGTACGTCTATATGACTCTGCCAGAGGGTTGTCGTAGTCAGTGGGAGCAGCGGAAGCATTGGTGGACAGGTAGCTTATGTCTATTTATAGACTAAAGCAGATGTAGCGGAGATAGATCATCTATTTCTGACGTGACAGTCATGGTTTTGACTTCATCAGAATAGGGGATGGATCTGTTGAGAAGGTAGTAGGGTGTGATATCCTGGTATTTGGATGATATACACAGAGTAGGAAAAGAAACTCCTACACTACAATCGGTTATACTTTGGTCGTCACACAGTTGTTTCTCCATAAAGGAAATGGATTTTATATCAGACATACTGGTTACTAGATCTATGGTTTTAGATCTAGATTTGGGTGGTTTCCCAATCAGGGTACTTGACAGCATTCTAAGAGTATTTAGGATGGACGACTCCTGGCACGGTAGTGTACCTGCAGGTAATGGAGTCACCCTCTCCAAAGGTGTCTTACAGACTAAAGGGGAGAGGGACGGGCATGATTGGCAGATCACTTGCTCAGGCAATTGAGTCAATCGTGAGATGTCAAGTACCACACCAGATGTTGTTCTTGCACTAGATGCAATAAGTTGACATTAATCCAATCCTGGAGAAACAGTCGGAACCAGTTTTAGAACATAAGTGGATGTTCTAGGGAGATGATAACGACAGCCTCATTCAGGAGACAGTTATCATTCCAGGCTTCCAAGGTGACATGGACGACAAAGAGGTTGTCAGAGTTATAGTTTTCCTTCTGATGAGGGGCAGTATTTTGGACAGGTGGTCCAAGGCAATACTGAGGAAGGCATGGCGCGCAGGATACTGATTAAGTTCAGTTGACGATACTGTCTAAGAAGTTTGGATTTGGAGTTCATTTATGAGCTATGTCCCATCAGACATCCAGACACATTCTAAGACAGGTATTGCTCTTTTCGGGAGATGGCTTTCTCCTCGAACTTGAGATATAGAGAGACATAGAAAGAAACAACTAAGCGGATCCACTCACTGAGGCTATTCCTCGAACGCAATAGTTCCGCAAACGAGCTTTGTGAGACTGACTAGTAGAGGAGTTGGATGTTCGGTATCACACGGGCTGTGAGTATGCGACATCGCCATAATTAGCCTTGAGTGCAAGTGGGAGATTGTTGGAGATAGTGCCCTCAGAGTCAATTATTAGGTCACAGGTACGTGATTGTAATGATTGAGGGAGGACCTATCCCGGTAGGACAGTCTTACTCGAGATGATAGTATGCTATCTGGTTTACCTTTATCATCGTGTACTGCTTTAGGTGACATGACACGTCGCTATTACACGTTGATAGAGCCCCTAGGATTCTTGCTTGACCACCAGCAGTATGAGGGCGATCATATAAGTGGGAGCTGGGGGTCTACAAGCATATCCTTAAAAGGTCCCTAGTCGTGGGAGTTTCGAGACCGGGCATCGATACTCCATTAGTAGACTAGTGTATACAGTCGAGACCCCGACGAGGGGCGGTGGCCGGTCTCACAAGCCACTGGTGTCAGTTGGATCACCTAAGATGTATACAGGTGCTCATTGGGTTATGAGTACACCGGACAGGACTCGCCGGGAACATGCTAGTTGGTCATATACCAGACGTCAGATGGCAGTTCCCTGGTGACATGTGTGCAGGTTAGTTCATCGACCTGGGGATCGTCATTTGTCTCGTGTGAGTTCCCACTGTACTTTGATTACTACCCTACCACGGCTCAAAGGAGTCGTGCAAACAGGTTTTAGTTGGGTACAGTCCCGAGCCACATGGAGGCAGTGAGCGTATCTTCAGGGGTTCGTCTCTCCCGGTATTGGGGGTGAGGTCGTGCTGTGTCTAGGAGAGCCATTACACAAAGTCCTTGGCCAAGGCAAGGAGATTTACTGGTAGGTATTCCAGTAGTATCTCAGGGTGTTCTGGGCTACACTCCGACACGACTTGTACCGCTTTTGGGGGTCTAACTTTTACCAACCCCCTAGGCCCGCCATGCGATACTCATAGACGAACGGACCGGACTGCACGGATATTGTCACTGACAGGCTCAGTAGGGTGTCAGGATGAGTTCGCTCATCGACGTCCCTTTTAGTCAATAGCTGGTGGCCCGTCACGTATTGGCTTATACCTCTGACGTGCTAGTGGTTAAATCCACAGCCATAGTATTGACGAGTCTTTAGAGTCCACCACACTTTCAGTTACTCAGCTTTCGGGCGAAACGCTGTAGAGGCCGTATGGAGATATGGCAGGGTCCGATCAGATACGTGCGGTATTGCACGGATCAGGATCGGACGGTTTGTACTAGTAGCCATATAGGTTTATGGCAGGGTTCGATCAGATACGTGCGGTATTGCACGGATCAGGATCGAACGGATAAAACTAGCCGGCTTTGGTTTAAGCCGGTCCTAGTTTAGTACAGTGTAGATTTTGTCTCATTGCATTTGTATCCGGACGGAATACAGATGCGGGTGTGTATGCACAGTATTGGGGTTTTCCTGTAATTTATTACGGGACCAGTTTTCTGGAGTTGCCAGTTTGCATTCCGTTCCGGCCGGTTTTCCTTTGTTCTTTCCCGGCCGGACTTTTTCGATGGAGGGGGTTATTTGCAGTTTTGCAAATAACACTTTGTGGGGGGGTTTCTTGCAATTGTGTTGATTATGATGGCTTTCATATCTTGCACCATTGACTTGCTTTTTTGAAGATGTGAAAGGTTATGGAGTGTATAGTAGTTTAAGCATGGTGTATGTTTCCTTGACCTTGGATATGGTCACCTTTCTTATGCTCCTACACTCACCTCCCTTTGCATTATGTGTTCATTCCTCCACCATTCTCATTCTCACTAGATGAGAGTTTTATTCATGGTTGAGAAAAAGAAAGAGTGAAAGAAAAGAGAAGAAGAGGGTTTCATCTTCATCCTTGAGAGTGTTTCATTTTCTTGATCTCATTTCATGATAAGAAAAATGCAAGCACCATTTTTCTTGTCTTGTATCCTCCATCATCCTCAAATGGCAACAAACCCCAAAAGAGACACTACACTAGATAACCTACAGCATATCTTGAGCATGTCGAGTTGCCGGCTTCATGCCCGAGTTGCCTCGGTATAGAGGCGGGAGCCCGTAAAAGTACCCGGCTTCGTGGTGCCCTTTCCGACGAGGAGGAGACGGACGGAGATCCCGCGAGGAAATCGGAGTGGAGATGAAGACCGGAGGACTCGGATCAGTCGGTACAACATTTCTACACTCTTTACTGTTTGTTAGTTTAGCAATAATGGCAGATCCGGGTTAAAGTATACGATAGCGCCAAGTTAAAAAGTTTTATTCCGCAATTGGCGTTTGTAGACTGCCGGGGCGCTAACGTAGACTTACAACTACTACCGCCGACAGGAAAAGATGAAGGTTCGGCAAGAAGAGAACCGCCCTGTTAAGCTACAGAAGGCGATAGCTACTTGGGTGCCCACTGCAATGGCCCCTTCAACTTCGACCGCCCACAAGAGGAGAAGGCCGGAGAAAATTCCCATGTCTGTGACAAATGTCAAGGGCACCGAACCTAAACGCCCCAAGTCTGGGGGCTGTTAGTTATATGTATGCCCTAGAGGCCATTGCTATACATAGGATGTATATTGTAGTGGATGCTTGGACATATATAGGGAGGATTTTCTTGCTCGACATGATATTATGCTATTTGGTTGCTCTTTACCTTAACGTGTACAATGATTGTCTCTCTATTACATGTTGGTAAAGCCCTTAGGATGTGTACTTGACTACCTGGATTATGATGCGGATCATACTAGTGGGGACATGGTAGTCCATAAGTACATCCTTCAAGGTCCTTAGTCGTGGGTGTATCGAGATGGGGCATCGATATACCAGAGTAGACTAGCGTATACCTTCTCGACCCATACAGATGGGCGATGGATGATCCCATATCCATTGGTGTTTGACATCAGAGATGATATACGGGTTCTCAGTGGAGACTGGGTACACTGGACGGACTCGCCGAGAACTCCCAGATGGTATTATACCTTACGTCAGATGGCAGTTCTCTTGTGACACTGGTACAAAGTAGTCTGTTGACCCGAGATCGTCATAGAGTCTTGTGTGATTCCCACTGTGCTTTGATTTCCACCTTACCACGTCCAAGAGGGCGTGCAAAACGGTGGCTTTTGGGTACAGTCCCGAATCACATGGAGGCAATGAGCGATAGGAGGGGATTCGTCTCTCCCGGTATAGGGAGTTGATGTTGCGCTGTGATCGATTGGCTATAACCGGAAATCCCTGGCCAGGGTTGCTGAAATTTACTTGTAAGTGTTACCAGTAGTTTCTCGAACTGTTATAGACCTCATATCGACACGACTCATCGAGATACTGGGGTCTGACGTTTACCAACCCTAGGCAAGATATGCGACATATCAGACGAACAGACCGGACTGTACGGTAAGTGTTACTGGTTGGATTCACAGGAGTGTGAGCGGGCTTGCTTGTTGATCTTCTGATCGCTCAATACCCGGGTGTCCGTTACGTTTAGCAGACCGCTTGCGGCTTGTGGGTGTTTGATATGATCATCACCTGCTGCCGGCGTATTGACGAGTCTTTAGAGTCCTACACAGAGGTTTCCTGGCTCAAGCAAAACGAAATAGGGGCGCATATGAGATATGTGCGGGACCGAGAATAATGCGTGTATGCGATACCATATTCTATTCTCGCGATGAATGTATCGATTGGTTGTATGCGATATAACCTAGTTATCGAATCGATGATTGATTCGATAAGTCGATATATTGGATATTAGTCGGTCATATGCGATATGACCGGATCGTTAAATCAAGTGTTGATTTAATGATTTAATGTATAATTATATTTGATATATTACTTTGCATTAACTAGTATTGGTTCACTTAAGATGGATTTTCTCACTTGATGTGCACATTGTATATATGATATAGTTTTGTGCACTAGTTTGTATCATGTTTGATGATACATGCAAACTTGGGTGTGTATGATTAAACCATGGTTATGTTAATGGTTAAGGTTTTGATTTACTTATTTATTTATTTTAGTTAATTCATTTTTGGGAAAAAATGAAATGGTGGCTTAGTTTGTTTTGTTGTTGAAGCTTCATGAAGCTTTGAATAAGTCTACCATTTTGTCTTTTGCCTTAACCCTAACCATTCACCAAACCCTAGTTTATTCTCTACACTTTACCATGGTTGCAACATGATATGTATTCACTTGGATTTTTATTTTAAAAGTATTATTCATTTATTCTTCTTCTTCTTCTTCTTCAAGATGAAGAAAGAAAAACCTTGCTTGAAAAATGTCAAGTGATGATTCCAAGTGAGAAATCCAAATCCAAAGTGAACCCACTTCCTATTTCTTCATCCTCTACCACTTGCCAAGTCGTATAGGGTGTTATCTTCACAAGTTTCATGACTTGGTGGAGTTAGAGTTGGAGTTAGAGTTGCCTCGACGTAGATCATCTTCGGCATCGAAGTCAACGACCTAGCCCGATCATTTCTCCGACGAAACCATCGCTAGGGTCCAAGATCATGGTGATCGCAGGGAAGGGACGTCAACACGGAGCTTAGGAAGTGGAGGACCGGATCTACAAAGGTTGTAGTCTCTTTCACTTTAGAGTAAAGTTGTTTACTTGCATTTGTTTTCGCCTATTCTCTAGTTAACGATCCGTATTAGGGTTTCTCGGCACTGGAAAATTTTGAATTTGGCATGGTTGATGCCTTGTGAGACCTCTAGAGTGTGCCTAGGAACCCTACAGTGGTATCAGAGCCTAGCTAGAGCTTTAGGCGAAGTGTAGATGAAGTTAGAAGTCCGATCGAACCCATAAACCCCGACAAAACCCTTTTCTGTACATTTTTCAAAACAGTGGATTTTTGTGAATTAAAAATTCTCAGAAAAACAAGCAGGAAAAACTAAGAATTACTGTGAAGTACGGTCCCCTAAGTCAATAATTTGACCGCGGAACCGCGTCGAAACCATGGGTTTGGCGGCGGTTCCGAAGCCAAAATTTGGACTTAGTCCCTGAAATTTCATACATTTATTCTTAGGTCCTTTCTTGGCAATTTTTTATGGGAATTTTTTAATTCCACTAAAGTGTTGAGTTTTCTAGGGTTTTATTGGGGACTCGTTAATTTGATCGGATAATTTAACTTCGTTTATGTTTTTCCGGATATTTTAGAAACTGTTAAAAAGTTCGACCGGATATAAATACCCACTTTTTCCCCTGCCGGGAAATTTCCAAGTGTTGGATTTTTCCGTAGTTTAAGAATGTTCTAAGTAGTGCAAGTAACGCGATGGACCCTCTAGAAGACAACAAACCTTAACTCGATTATGTGACCGTCTTGAACTGCCCTTTGAACCTTAGGGTTTGGGGCAGTACGCCGTGCCACATGTGAGGCGTTGGCTTGACCCTTCTACGGCTGGACCGTTGCTACTGTGGCATAAAGTGGATGTTTTTGAACTTGTTTCAAGTGTTGAGCTGTTTCGGGAAAACTTGGGTGT
Organism: Agapanthus africanus; assembly: GCA_030015575.1. Lineage (NCBI taxonomy): Eukaryota > Viridiplantae > Streptophyta > Magnoliopsida > Asparagales > Amaryllidaceae > Agapanthus > Agapanthus africanus. The sequence goes on along the minus strand of JASDDO010000018.1, from coordinate 312,289,909 downwards.
TTGACTGTTCGATCGGAAAGTTTAACGTTTTCTATTTATCTGGAATTTGATACAATATTTGGAATCCACAAGGAGTTATGAGATAACTGATTTGAATGTTATAAACATAGCACTTTAGTCTCACTTGATCGGTTGCCACGGAATTTTGATGCGATCAAAAGTCCGTCGCAATCACGTAGCATACGCGGATACTCGCCGGTAAACTTAATAGACAGCTACACCCCTTAGCCCCGACCAAGTGACTGTAGGAGAACCCCGTCGCCGAAAGCATCCGTTCGGGTGCTCGCTGCAGCGGTGTTCCGCCTTGGTGCACTTCGTCGACGGCATCGAGGGTGCGGCTGCCTAATAAAGTTTGCGACGAGCATTCGATCAAAATGTCGGGAATCTTGTTGAATTGCCCGACTTGATATTGAAAAGTGTTTTCGATAATGAGACTAAAATGCGGGGTTTATAATTGTTAGGCATGCGATGTCTAAGTAATTCATATGGTTAGGCATGCGATGTCTATGCATGTTGCGGATTCCAACTGTTGTAGTTTTACACTTTCTTTTTTGTGACCGTAAGTGTAAGATGTGTTATCGCCGGTTTCGTTGCTATATATCAACGACAATTGGGATACGCATGTTTACTTACGTTGATGACATGTGATATTATGTGTTGCTGGATATGTTATATTGGATCGTCGTGTTTGAATAGCCGGGGGGGTTTATGTGAGATGCGTGTTTTTCATTTTCATTCATGTAAAAACTTGTATGTAATATTCTTTTATTGGGGCACTTTCAGGTTGCGGAAGATGTCACATTTTGTATATTATTTACTTTTCCGCACTAGGATAGACCCAAGGAGGAGGGCACAAGTAACCGGGTTCTGGAGTCCAGTGGGAGACCAACTCGAGGAGTCGAGTCCGGGTCTCCTAACTCTAGAATTGGTAGGGTTGTTTGCCACTCTCGTAGGGGTCTAGGGGTATGGGTTTAGCTATTCATCGCGACCGTGGAATCCGTGTTTTATACTAGCTTGTATTGAAAACACGGACGTCCTAGTATATCAAATATTTCATATGTTTCTTCTGCTGTGATATCTGTGATGTGATCATGTGATGTTCTGTGATAAATATTGTATATAATATATATGATATATTATATAGACGTTACTTATGTTTTACACCCGCGCTAGCCCTGCCTGCTCTGCCGTTAGTTACCTAACCTAACGATGCACGAGGGGACATCGAGGCGAATGCGGATGGCATAAGTGTATGTCGTATTTATCTGTGATGTTTAGGTGATTTAAATGATGAGACTTCATTAATGAGATTAATGAAAGAAAATAAACCTAAGATGTTGTGGAATCGAATTTCAAAATTAAAAACAGGTAGCTACAGTTCTTGCTCTGCATAGTGGTATATATAATATATCCTGCACCTTATTCGATGAGGAAAGGGCCAAGATCCCTTCACCGGGAGTGACCCCTTTAGCAATAACTGGCAGATTCTACACACTCGGTTTGTCTTTTGAAAGCTTCTATAGTTTCTGCTTTGCACAGTGATATATATGATATATCCCGCACCTCATTCGACGAGGAAAGGGCCGACGATCCCTTCACCGGGAGTGACCCCTTTAGCAAAACTAGAAAAGCCTTAAAAACAATACATTTTAAAATCATTTAATTCTACAACGATATCAAGTTCATTACGCAAAAGGTTTTCAGAAAAAACCTGTCGTAGCCCTCCATCATTTCAGATAAGTTGTATATAGTATTCGTGCTACATTTGTTGGCTTTCGTCCAGGTGTAGTGTGCGGTAGCTATTGTAGGGTTCCTAGGCACCCCAAGGAGGTCTCACAAGGCATCAACCATGCCAATTTCAAAAAATACGGTGCCGAGAAACCCTAGTGTACGGATCGTTGGCTAGAATTCTAGGCGAAAAGTAAACTAGTTAACACTTAACTAAGTGAACGGAAATACAACCTTTGTAGATCCGGTTCTCCACCTCCATAGCTCCACAACGAAGTATCCTCGCTGTCCAAATCGAGATCCGGGCTCTTGCGTCGGCTTCATCGGAGAAGAAGCGGGCTAGGTCATCGACGACGTGCCGAAGATGATCTACGTCGAAGCATCACTAGATCAAGCTCCACCTTCACCAAGCCATGAAAACTTGTGAAGGAAACACACTCTACTACTTGTCAAGAGGTAGAGGATGAAGAAATAGGAAGTGGGTAAACTTTAGAATTGGATTTCTCACTCTAATTCATCAATCACCATTGATGAATCATGCTTTTCTTCTTGTGAAGAAGAAGAAGAAGAAGATGATTATATTATGATAAGTTATTTTGTAAAATAAAAAAAGAATGAATACTTATCATAATCCAACCCTAGTTAGGTGTAGAGAATTAACTTAGGTTAGGTTGAATGGTTAGGGTTAGAGAAAGAAACAAAATGGTCAACCATTTCAAAGCTTCATGAAGCTTCAAGGATAGTCCAAAAATGGCCACCATTCTATTTCATTCATAAATCAATAAATAAATAAAAGAATAAGTAAATGAAGAATAAGAAACCCTAACCATTGACCAACCATGGTTTAAACCATACACCAAACTATCATGTATCATCAAACATGATACAAGCATGTGCACAAAATCACATCACATATATAATGCGCACATCCGAGCGAGAAAATCCATTTAAAGTGAACCGATACTAGTTAATGCAAAGTAATATATCAAATATATAATTATACATTAAATCATTAAATCAACACTTGATTTAACGATCCGGTCATATCGCATATAACCGACTAGTATCCTATGTATCGGCTTATCGAATCAATACTTGATTCGATAACTAGGTTATATCGCATACAACCATTCGATACATTCATCGCGAGAATAGAATACGGTATCACATACACGCATTATTCTCGGTCCCGCACATATCTCATATGCGCTCCTATTTCATTTCGCTTGAGCCAGGAAACCTCTGTGTAGGACTCTAAAGACTCGTCAATACGCCGGCAGCAGGTGATGATCATATCAAACACCCACAAGCCGCAAGCGGTCTGCTAAACATAACGGCCACCCGGGTATTGAGCGATCTGAAGATCGACGAGCAAGCCCGCTCACATTCCAGTGAATCCAACCAGTAACACTACCGTACAGTCCGGTCTGATCGTCTGATATGTCGCATATCTCGCCTAGGGGTGGTAAACGTCAGACCCCAATAGCTCGATAAGTCGTGTCGATATGAGGTCTATAACTGTTCGAGAAACTACTGGTAACGCTTACCAGTAAATCTCAGCAACCCTGGCTAGGGATTTCCTGTTATAGCCAATCGAACACAGCGCAACATCAACTCCCTATACCGGGAGAGACGAATCCCCTCCTATCGCTCATTGCCTCCATGTGACTCGGGACTGTACCCAAAAACCACCGTTTTGCATGCCCTCTTGGACGTGGTAAGATGGAAATCAAAGCACAGTGGGAACCACACAAGACTCTATGACGATCTCGGGTCAACAGACTACTCTGTACCAGTGTCACCAGAGAACTGCCATCTGACGTGAGGTATAATACCATCTGGGAGTTCTCGGCGAGTCCGTCCAGTGTACCCAGTCTCTACTGAGCACCCGTATATCATCTCTGATGTCAAACACCAATGGATATGGGATCATCCATCGCCCATCTGTATGGGTCGAGAAGGTATACGCTAGTCTACTCTGGTATATCGATGCCCCGTCTCGATACACCCTCGACTAGGGACTTTGAAGGATGTACTTATGGACTACCATGTCCCCACTAGTATGATCCGCATCATAGTCCAGGTAGTCAAGTACACATCCTAAGGGCTTTACCAACATGTAACAGAGAGACAATCAGTATACACGTTAAGGTAAAGAGCAACCAGATAGCATACTATCATGTCGAGCAAGAAAGTCCTCCCTATATACGTCCTAGCATCCACTACAATATACATCATATGTACAGTAATGGCCTCTAGGGCATACATATAACTAACAATCTCCCACTTGCACTAGGGCCATCTATAGCAGTGGTTGTAGTATCTCATACTCAATTATCCCATAAAAGTCTCTCTCTGGGAACAGGCCTTTGTGAGTGGATCCGCTGTGTTTGTCTTCTGAGTCTACTCTCCTAACCTCGATCCCCTGGAGATCAACCATCTCCATGATCAGGTGATACTGCCTTAGATTAAGTCTGGATCACTGATGGGACCTGCGTTCCTTGGCATAAGCCACAACGCCATTGTCACACAATGGTAGGAACTAAGTTCATCTCATGAACTAATATACACCCAAACATCCTCTTTGGTAACATCTTAAGTAGCGATGTATCCTGCCTTTATCGTCTAGTATATCACGGCATCTAGCTTGGAACTCTTCCAACATACCGTCCCTTTACTGAGGGTAAAGACAATGCCTGCGACTGACATTCAGTCGTCTTTATTACCCTGGAACACTTCCAGTGATTCTCCCCAGGATCGATTGATATCATCTCACTACAACTAGTGAGAATCCTAACATCCAATTAAATCTATCTCATAGATCTAAAACTCAGGATTTAGGAGGTATCATTTTGATCCTATACGGAGAATCTTTGTGATAAACGGAGATTGATCGAGCGTAGCATAAGAAACTCCTTTCTTATCAAGAGTATGTCATCCACGTACTCTACGAGGATCATCACCATACTCCCTACTACCTTTTGTTTATACAAGGTTCATCTACCATTTTGATGATGTCAAACTCTTTGACTAATTCATCAAAACAGATGTTCCAACTCCGCGATGCCTGCTTTATTCTATAAAGCATCTTGCACACGTTTCCGCTGCTCCCACTGTCTACGAAGCCCTTTGGCTGTGTACTTATAGACGCTCTCTTCCAAAACATTATTTAGAAAAGCTGTCATGACACCCAATCACCAGATATCGTAGTCATGGTCTGTAGCCGTGGCAAGTAGGATCTGGATGGACTTAAGCATAGATCCTTAGAAAAGGTTTCATTATGATCCATATCTGGTCAATGATGCAAACCTTTAACAAGTCTAGCTTTGAAAGTCTCAACTTTTCCATCTACACCAAGTAATCTTCTCAAGATATACTTGCTCCTGATGAGGATTTAACCCTTCAGATATAGCAACCAAAGTCCATACTTTGTTGGTGTATAAGGATTCCATCTCAGATCGATAAACATCCAGCCATTCTTACAGAGTCTTACTCCTGATGGCCAGCTCGAAACTAGTTGGGTCATCATCTCATGATGCATTCCTCGCTCCCACTGTCATAGAGAAACCGAAGTATCTCTCAGGTGGGTGAGGAACCCTACTAGATCGGCGGAGAGGCTGAGGTTCGTTGGTAACCATTGAATCCTTTGGTTTTATCAAATCATCTGCTGTAGTTTGTATAGCTGGAACCTTTCCAGTTCTACATGACAGATCTTGCCTCGAGCTTGTCCGGATTTTGCTTTTAGACATAGGCCGGACAACCCCAAATCTTAACTAACTTAAGATATGGGCCCTTCCCTTATCATATCAAATATGAAATGGTAGGCAACTGATTTGACTGAAACCCTATTCAATAGGTATGCAACTTCATAAGTGCATAACTCCCAAAAGGAAAAAAGGTAACTCAGTAATACTCATCATAGAGCACACCATATCAAATAGGGTGTATCTGCTCTGCCCCGATATACCATCGTGCTATGGTGTATACAGAGGAGTAATGCTGAGAGAGAATCTCATTCTCCTTTAGAATAGTCCAGGATTTTCGTGCTCAAGTATTCTCCTCCTTGATCACATCAAAGGACATAATACTTATACCCGTATTGGTTCTCTACTTCTGCCTTATATTCTATGAATATCTCAAAAGGTTCGGACTCATGTTTCAACAGGAACATATGTCTGAATCTTGAGAGATTATCAGAGAATGTAATGAAGTACAAAGAACCTGTCCTGGCATGTGTAGACAGGGGACCTTACATACATCAACATGTATTATCCCAAGAGTTCATTAACTCTTTCTCTGTTTCCAGTAAACGGAGCTATGATCATTTTATCTTTGTGACATGACTGACGAGTTTCACAAGATGTAAATTCAAACTAATTTAAATATGCATCTTTATGTAACTCTAGCTAGTCGGGTCACATTGATATGACCTAGTCTACAATGCCTCAAGAAGGATTCGTTCATTTCTGAACTCTTCCTCTTGTGTGTGTTCCGTATACTAAAGAACTGTAGTTTGATTTAGAACATCAACGCTTTTAGATAACGTGCCTGAACCGATCAACTTTTGATATAGGAAATGTTCAAAACATTATCCAACAATACAAAATTTTATCATTTCTTTACTAATAAAGAGACTGATATGATTTTGTATATCAGGTTCGGTATCTAATAACATTCGTTCAGAACCAATGTATTGGTAATACAGGGTGACAGTGACCAACAGACTTGGCTGCAACTCTTGCCCCGTTTTCTGCCTCATGAAACTTATCACCCGTTCTCAGTTCTCTACCTTTCTGTAGCCCTATGTAACAGATTACATATCTGGGATCCTGATCTGGTATCACATACTCCAAACGTAAAGGATACTGAGAAATAGTTCTCTGTAATGAACACACCCGAAGATGATGCATCAGCATGCACTCTCTTCGTTTGGGCGGCACGGGAAATCTGGTATTCCCCAATTTCCTGCTCTGTCTTATAACAATTATAAGTTGGAGCGGGACCAACGTTCCCTAGCTCAGTATAACAAGCGGGTTCGGTCAAAAATCCGTATTATTATCTTGATTAAGGCGTGATATGGTCGCTACCTGGAGAGAGAGAGAAGAAAACACTCAGCGTGCGCTCTTGCAAGAATAGATTGGTTATTATTTTATCTAATCAGGATGGCTCCCACTGCTTTTTATCAAATCTTCCTTCAAACCCTAAAAGGAAAGACTAGCCGGGATTAATTACACACTACAAGTTCGCCAATCTTTCAGCCAGGCCAGTGTCGGTACTTTGAGGGAGGTCCCCCGTGCTTTCGCACGAACCTAATTAATATAAACCTCGTTTTTCCAGAGGCGTAACCCCGTTGACACCTTTCTAGACACCTACTTGATCGGCTAATTGTAATGTATAAAACTCTCACAGGAGTAACTCTTACTCGCAGCGGGTATCGGGATCCAACTATCTCATAGAAGGTATGCAATCTCATTGCAAATTTCAACACTTGAAATTCCCGATAATATTTTGCCCCTAGCGTCCTATGACCTTGACAGAGGTCAACAAACCATAGGCTGCTAGTCAAGTTCAACCCGTCATTTCCTGATTGAAGTAAACCCACCTGCACGACCCTTGACAGAGGTCAACAAGGTCGCACGACTACCCTAAATCAATCACATCATATGCTTATGCAGATAAGCACTAATCAGCTACCGCACACTACGCCTTGACAGAGGTCAACAAACGCAGCACGAATACTAACCAGTACATATCTGAAATGACGGAGGGCTACGACAGGTTTTTCTGAAAACCTATTGCGTAATGAACTTGATATCGTTGTAGAATCAAATGATTTTAAAATGGAGTGCTTTTGAGGCTTTTCCAGTTTTGCTAAAGGAGTCACTCCCGGTGAAGGGATCGTCGGTCCTTTCCTCGTCGAATGAGGTGCGGGATATATCATATATATCACTGTGCAAAGAAAAAACTCTTAAAAGCAATCAAAAGACAAACCGAGGGCGTAGCATCGACCAGTTATTGCTAAAGGAGTCACTCCCGGTGAAGGGATCTCGGTCCTTTCCTTATCGAATAAGGTGCAGGATATATCACATATACCGCTGTGCAAAGCAAGAACTGTAGCTACCTGTTTTATTTTGAAATTCGATTCTACAACATCTTAGGTTTCTTTTTATTTCATTAATCTCATTAATGAAGTCCCATCATTTAAGTACCTAATCATCACAGATAAATACGACGTACACTTATGCCATCCGCATTCGCCTCGATGTCCCCTCATGCACCGTTAGGTTAGGTAACTAACGGCAGAGCAGGGCAGGGCTAGCGCGGGTGTAAAACATAAGTAACGTCTATATAATATATCATATATACTATATACTGTATCTATCACAGAACATCACATGATCACATTGTTGGAGATAGTGCCCTCAGAGTCAATTATTGGATCACAGGCACGTGATTGCAATGATTGAGGGAGGACCTATCCCGGTAGGACAGTCTTACTCGAGATGATAGTATGCTATCTGGTTTATCTTTATCATCGTGTACTGCTTTAGGTGACCTGACATGTCGCTATTACACGTTGATAGAGCCCCTAGGATTCTTGCTTGACTGCCAGCAGTATGATGGCGATCATATACGTGGGAGCTGGTGGTCTATAAGCACATCCTTAAAAGGTCCCTAGTCGTAGGAGTTTCGAGACAGGGCATCGATACTCCGTTAGTAGACTAGTGTATACAGTCGAGACCCCGACGAGGGGCGGTGGCCGGTCTCACAAGCCACTGGTGTCAGTTGGTTCACCTAAGATGTATACAGGTGCTCATTGGGTTATGAGTACACCGGACAGGACTCGCCGGGAACCTGCTAGTTGGTCTTATACCAGATGTCAGATAGCAGTTCCCTGGTGACATGTGTACAGGTTAGTTCATCGACCTGAGATCGTCATTTGTCTCGTGTGAGTTCCCACTGTGCTTTGATTACTACCCTACCACGGCTCAAAGGAGTCGTACAAACAGGTTTTAGTTGGGTACAGTCCCGAGCCACATGGAGGCAGTGAGCGGATCTGCAGGGGTTCGTCTCTCCCGGTATTGGGGGTGAGGTCGCGCTGTGTCTAGGAGAGCCATTACGCAAAGCCCTCGGCCGAGGCAGGAGATTTACTGGTAGGTATTCCAGTAGTATCTCAGGGCGTTCTGGGCTACGCTCCGACACGACTTGTACCGCTTTTGGGGGTCTGACTTTTACCAACCCCCTAGGCCCGCCATGCGATACTCATAGACGAACGGACCGGACTGTACGGATATTGTCACTGACAGGCTCAGTTGGGTGTCGGGGTGAGCTTCCTCATCGACGTCCCATTTGGTCAATACCTGGTGGCCCGTCACGTATTGGCTTATACCTCTGACGTGCTAGTGGTTAAATCCACAGCCAAGGTATTGACGAGTCTTTAGAGTCCACCACACTCAGTTTCAGTTACTCAAGTTTCGGGCGAAACGCTGTAGAGGCCGTATGGAGATATGGCAGGGTTCGATCAGATACGTGCGGTATTGCACGGATCGTGATCGGACAGTTTTTACTAGCCGGCTTTGGCTTAAGCCGGATTCTAGTATTTGATAGTGTAGTTTTTGTCTCTTTGCATTTGTGTTCAGTGGGAATACAAATGCGGGCATGTATTTGCAGCAGCGGGGTTTTCCTGTAATTTATTACGGGATCGGTTTTCTGAGGTTGCCAGTTTGCATTCCGTTCCGGCCGGTTTTCCTTCATTCCTTCTCGGTCGGACTTTCTTGGTGGAGGGTGTTAATTGCAAGTTCGCAATTAACATTTAGTGGAGGGTTTTCTTGCAAGTTTGCATTATGATGAGACTTGTTTCATCATGAGATGCCTTTCTAGTCTATTCTTGGCTTTTCATTTGATGGTTTGTGAAAGGAAATGGTTGTGACCATTTTCTTTATGTTATTGTTTTTCCATTCTTTTATTCTATACAAATTGTGGTGCTTTTGTTTTTCTCTCTCCAATCTATTCTTGAGTGAGAGGGGCCGGCCACATAGGAGAGGGAGAGGGATAATTATTTGGTGTGGCATTTTTCATCTCATTCCATGGTTGTAAAATTAGCTTCAAAGCTCAATTCCTTCTCTCCTTCTCTTCTCCATTCCTCCACATCAAGGCAACCTCATAACCCCAAGAGACAAGTTCACTACACTATTCTATAGCAAGCCTTGGACGCGTCGGCTAGCCAACTTCGCGCCCGAGTTGCCTCGGTCAAGAGGCGGGAGCCCGTAAAAGATTCCGGCTACGTGGTGCCCTTTCCGACGAGCGAGGAGGTGACGGAGATTCCGCGGGAGATCGGAGTGGAGACGAAGACCGAAGGACACGGATCGCTCGGTATATCTTCTCACCCTATCTCTCTAGTTAGCTAGTATAGGTTAATGGTTTCGATCCGGGTAACTGTCCGCGGTAGCGCCGGTTTCCGAGCAAGGAAAAAAATTTTATTCCGCATTTTGGCCTCGAGTACGAGGCCGGGGCGCTGCCGTGGCGCAACATGGTATCAGAGCCACGCCATTAACCTTACCTAGCTTGTTCTAATGTGTTTTTCAGTTCCGATCGACCGAAATTCCAAAAACCGTATTTTTCCTTGACATCAGTTTCTGCCGAATTTTTTTGGAGTCTAAAAATTTTTCAGGTGGTCTCAGAATTGTGTGCAGGGAGATATAAGACTACTGCAAAAATTTGATACAGTGATCGTATCTTTCGACCGCGGAAGGGCGGCCTAAGCCCCTTATTGGCCGCGCTTCCGCCGCGGGAACAGGAGTTCACTTCATCATTTTTTTTCAGTGGGCTTGTGGGCTTAAAATATGGGTTTTGGGATATTAAAATTGGGCCCAGGTTTTCTGTGAGTGCTACAGTTTTGATTGGGGCCCACTTGTTAATTTTTGGTCAATCGGAAAATTTTAAACACATTATTTCACAGTATTTACATTATATCTGCGACCGTGAATGTCACTCGATCGGTAAATCCGGTCTAACTGCTATAGCCCGGTTAGACGGATTTGCGAACGTGATTTTCACGTTGATGTTCTATGTTTATGCTGTGATGTTGCGGATCGGTCGGTGGGGATAGCCTGGATGCAATGCTAGTACAGTTTTGTTGTATTATGTACATTTGTTATTGCGGGGCGAGCGTCCGACATGTGGACTGCCGTCACTGCCTGTTTGTATTATTCTTTTGGGGCACGACCTGGTTGCGGTCGATGTACCCGGTGTATGTATATTTTACATTCTGTACTAGGATTACCCCGCGGTGGGGTGCACGGATAGCCGGGTTCTGGAGGGCAACGGGCCCGCATCTCAGGGCATTGAGACGGAGGGGGCTTCAGTCCAGGATTGGCGGGCTATTCGCCGCACTCGTAGGGGGTATAGGTTGACCCAGGAGGGGTGCCCAAGTTGCCGGATTCCGTGGAGTGCTGGGTGGTCCATTCACGGAGCTGAAGGGGGCTGCCTCGCTTCAGGTTTTGGCGGGTGACTTGCCGCGCCCGTAGGGGTCTAGGATTTTATTGCACAGGCTATCCACACGACCAGGGGAACGTCGGGTTTCAGCAGCGGCTCTGTGAAACCCGGGGTTTCCAGATATCTGTATTGTTCTGTGTTGCTATACATTTCTGTGTTGTTGCATTTTATTCACGCCTTGAGCGAAATACTATATATTGGTATATATATTAGTAGACGTTGTATATGTTTTACATCCGCGCTAGTCCAGTCCCCGCTCTGCCGTTAGTTAGCTAACCTAACGGGTGATGACGGGACCCAGTGGCGAATGCGGATGGCATATACGTACGTCAGTATATTTTCGTTCTTTGTGGTGTGATCAATTGATGGGACTGCGTTGATTCGGATCAATGCAAGTTTAAACAAACCTAATCTGATGTTGTTGGAACATTTTTCAAAAAGCTGTTATTGCAAGGACGTTCACTTTTGTTTTGCATCGTGGTATTCATTTGGAATATCCTGCTCCTCAGTCGACGAGGCAAGGGCCGAGATCCCTTCACCGGGAGTGACCCCTTGGACAAAAGTTTGCGTCAGGGCATTAACTTCACTATAGCCGATTACTTTTGCTTTGCATCGTGGTATTCAGTTGGAATATCCTGCACCTCATTCTACGGGGAAAGAGCCGAGATCCCTTCACCGGGAGTGACCTCTTTAGTAAAGGTTTTCGTCACTATATTTTTATAAAAGTTATCCAGTTCCTTCAACGATATCAAGTTCATTACGTTAAAGGTTTTCGCCAGAAACCATTCGTAGCCCTCCGTCATTTCGGATTAGTATTGCATAGTATTCGCGCTACGTTTGTCGTTGCTATTCGCCGAGGCGTAGTGTGCGGTAGCTCTGTAATGTTTTCTGTCGCATGGATATGTGGATTGGTTAGGACAGTCGTGCGACTTTGTTGATTATTCGTCAAGGGTCGTGCGGGTGGGTTTAACGCAATCAAGATAATGACGGGTTGAACTTGACTAGGACCTTTTGATTTGTTGATTATTCGTCAAGGTCACTTGGGTCCTAGGGGTAAAAATCACATCGGGAGTTTCAAAAGAACTGAAACTTGCCAGGCATGCGCATACCTTCTGGAGTGTGGTGACGTGAGTGGATTCCGTCACGTTATCATGCGATGAGAGTTGGATCCCGATTCCCACTGATGAGTTGGTTTACTCCTCGGGTGATCCCGACTAATTCTTCTTTCAGGTTTGGAGGAGAATTTGAGGTACAGTGGGAGGTTTCCTGATTAGATAAAGTGGTAACCATTCTGATCTAGGTTAGAGTGCACGCTGAGTGTTTCTTTTCTCTCTCTCTTTGGCAGCGACCATTGACCCGACCCTGGACTATGACTCAGTGACCAAGTTGACCGAACCTTCTTAACACTGGCTTTTGGATTGTCAGAGTTGCAGACCTCATTGCCACTCCTACTTTTACCCTTTTCTCCAGGACACCCCGTATTACTGCGAACGTCCACTTCCATTGGACAAAACCATCGTATGGTTAGATACGAACTCGAAGGATTTCGAGGATGGTTTCTGGTTCTGGAGAAAACGGATAGGACTATTCAGTTGTCTTTTCTTTTCACCTTCTCTCAGGTTGCGAGTACTCCTTGGTTTAGGAGTAGTACACCTATTACGCAAATTGGCTAGTCTTCTTCCAAACCATAGGCTGGTGCCGACCGGTAGGGAATGAAGAAAACCAGTTAGCCTAAAACGGTGTACAGAAGGTATTAAGATTAAGACAAAGCAAGGGATTAGTAGGAGGGCAAAGTAAATTGCGACTGATATTCACGACCAAACCAAGTATTTCTTCGCCAATCCTAAATCACCTTTGTATTTCTCCAGGACACTCCGTATTACTACGAAGATCCCAGTTTATTGGATACTCCATCGTATGGTTATATACGAACTCGAAAGGAACTTGTTCCAGTTCGGGGATGGATTCTGGTTCAGGAGAAATAGGAATAAAGTACATTCAGGTGTCTTTTATCTTCACCTTCTCTCGCATTGCGAGTGTTCCTAGGATTAGGACAGTACACCCTTTATGCCTTTTGGATAGTCTTCTTCCAAACCATAGGCTGGTGCCGAACGGTAGGGAAGGAAGAAAACCATTTGGCTTAAAGGGGTGTACAGAAGGTAATGACTAAAGACATATAAAGGGATTTGGAGAGGTGGCAAAGAATTATACGGTTACAGTTGTGAATCTGGATAATGGAAGAGGCATTACTAGGAATACCAGGATACCCCGACGAAACATTTCAATGTTTCAGTTTCACTGTGTAATGTTAAAAGAAAACTGATTTCCCGATTAGACACTTACTCCAGGGTATGTATTTGCCAGGTATGATTCTCACATCTGTATGGTTTTACAGATGATGAGTGGGAGTAAGTTATTGGGAATTGGGTGATCATCCTCATTATATCGGGATTCGTTGTAATCGATGATATTTGAGGAAGTCACCTGGGTTGTTTGCCGGTCGGCAAATATTTGGTTTTGAATATCCGCTGTTGTGCACCAATTTCAAATCGATATATCTGTACGTCTATTTTCATAGAGTGAGATATACCTTTTGATATTATGTCGATGACATTTACCTATATCAGTGGATGGTTAGGTAAGGAGCATTGAACAGCGGTGTAATTCTTCTTAACCATAAGTACAGTTTTCAACCTACGACGCACAGTGAAAGAGTTGTCAGACTCAAGGGACTTATACAGAGTATTGTATGTTGTCCAGCGTCCATCAGGACAGAGGGGTTGGTCCTCGTACTATATTCGGTTTACTTATGACTTCTCTGTTTCTTAGACATGTGTTTCGTAGAAACACAGGGTCTAAGTTTTGAGGAGTTATAGGTATTAGAATATAGTAGAGAACCAGGTATAGCAAGTATCGGGATTCTTCAAAGTGATCGAAGATGTAGATACTTGTGTATGGTATTCAGTTGATAGTAATGATAAAGAGAAATTGCTTCTCTTTCAGGTTACTCATAATTGGAAGCATTCCTAAGTTGAGTAACGCTGATCGGCCTCCTTCCATTTAGTTGACATGCACTGGTGACAGCTGCATGATTTGAATCTGGTTAAATTGAATCAGTGCCTCTGGTTCTATATTGGATATAGAAGAGTTCATATCTTAACGATGTTAAGGTACGGGGAGTTGTCCGGCTTATGCTTAAAACCAGACACTGGACAACTCAAGGCACGTTTCTGTAATGGCTGTTTGTGGGTTGACCCAGGCTATGACGAGGGTTGACTTTCTACCATCTGGCAGATCAATAGAAATATTGTTCTAGACTCGCCACAGTTTTATTAAAAATGGATTTTTCAAAAACAGCAGTGGGAGTATGGTAGAACTGGAAGTGATTCCAGAACCGCAAACGATTACTGAAGATTTAATAAGGAACCTAAAGATTCAATCTGATTTGACATTCCATTGGCCACTCCGCTGATAAGGTGGGTAACTTCAGGCACCCGAGAGGTGCTCCGGTAGCCTCAAGGACGGTGACAGGGAAGTTCTTGTTTACCCACACTTGCCATTGTTGTTGTTCCAGGCTGCGAGACCCGGCAGGAGAATGAGTATAGCGTCGTTCTAAACTAGCTTTAGAAGTGCGCGTCTATATGACTCCACCAGAGGGTTATCGTAGTCAGTGGAAGCAGCGGAAGCATTGGTGGACATCAGGCTTATGTCTATTTATAGACTAAAGCAGATGTAGCGGAGATAGATCATCTGTTTCTGATGTGACAGTCATGGGTTTGACGTCATCAGAATAGGGGATGGATCTGTTGAGAAGGTAGTAGGAAGTGATATTCCTATACTACGATCGGTTATACTTTGGTCGTCACACAGTGGTTTCTCCACAAGGGACTTGGATATTATATCAGACATATTGGTTACTAGATCTATGGTTTTAGATCTAGATTTGGGTGGTTTCCCAATCAGGGTACTTTGACAGCATTCTAAGAGTATTTAGAATGGACGACTCCTGGCATGGTAGTGTACCTGCAAGTAATGGAGTCACCCTCTCTAAAGGTGTCTTACAGACTAAAGGGGAGAGGGATACGCATGATTGACAGATCACTTGCTTAGGCAATTGAGTCAATCATGAGATGTCAAGTACCACACCAGATGTTGTTCTTGCAGTAGGTGCAATAAGTTGATATTAATCCAATCCTGGAAAAACAGTCGGAAGCAGTTTTAGAACATAAGTGAATGTTCTAGGGATATGATAACGGCTGCCTCCTTTAGGAGACGGTTATCACTCCAGGCTTCCAAGGTGACATGGACGACAAGGAGGTTGTCAGAGTTATAGTTCTCCCTCTGACGAGGGGCAGTATTTTGGACAGGTGGTCCAAGGCAATACTGAGGGCGGCATGGCGCAGTATACTGATTAAGTTCAGTTGATGATACAGTCAAAGAAGTTTGGATTTGGAGTTCATTTATGAGCTAGGTCCCATCAGACATCCAGACATTCTAAGACAGGTATTGCTCATTTCGGGAGATGGCTTTCTCCGCGAACTTGAGATATAGAGAGACATAGAAAGAAACATCACAGCGGATCCACTCACTGAGGCTATTCCTCGAACGCAATAGTTTCGCAAACGAGTTTTGTGAGACTGACTAGTAGAGGAGTTGGGTGTTCGGTATCACACGGGCTGTGAGTATGCGACATCGCAATAATTAGCCTTGAGTGCAAGTGGGAGATTGTTGGAGATAGTGCCCTCAGAGTCAATTATTGGATCACAGGCACGTGATTGCAATGATTGAGGGAGGACCTATCCCGGTAGGACAGTCTTACTCGAGATGATAGTATGCTATCTGGTTTATCTTTATCATCGTGTACTGCTTTAGGTGACCTGACATGTCGCTATTACACGTTGATAGAGCCCCTAGGATTCTTGCTTGACTGCCAGCAGTATGATGGCGATCATATACGTGGGAGCTGGTGGTCTATAAGCACATCCTTAAAAGGTCCCTAGTCGTAGGAGTTTCGAGACAGGGCATCGATACTCCGTTAGTAGACTAGTGTATACAGTCGAGACCCCGACGAGGGGCGGTGGCCGGTCTCACAAGCCACTGGTGTCAGTTGGTTCACCTAAGATGTATACAGGTGCTCATTGGGTTATGAGTACACCGGACAGGACTCGCCGGGAACCTGCTAGTTGGTCTTATACCAGATGTCAGATAGCAGTTCCCTGGTGACATGTGTACAGGTTAGTTCATCGACCTGAGATCGTCATTTGTCTCGTGTGAGTTCCCACTGTGCTTTGATTACTACCCTACCACGACTCAAAGGAGTCGTGCAAACAGGTTTTAGTTGGATACAGTCCCGAGCCACATGGAGGCAGTGAGCGGATCTGCAGGGGTTCGTCTCTCCCGGTATTGGGGGTGAGGTCGCGCTGTGTCTAGGAGAGCCATTACGCAAAGCCCTCGGCCGAGGCAGGAGATTTACTGGTAGGTATTCCAGTAGTATCTCAGGGCGTTCTGGGCTACGCTCCGACACGACTTGTACCGCTTTTGGGGGTCTGACTTTTACCAACCCCCTAGGCCCGCCATGCGATACTCATAGACGAACGGACCGGACTGTACGGATATTGTCACTGACAGGCTCAGTTGGGTGTCGGGGTGAGCTTCCTCATCGACGTCCCATTTGGTCAATACCTGGTGGCCCGTCACGTATTGGCTTATACCTCTGACGTGCTAGTGGTTAAATCCACAGCCAAGGTATTGACGAGTCTTTAGAGTCCACCACACTCAGTTTCAGTTACTCAAGTTTCGGGCGAAACGCTGTAGAGGCCGTATGGAGATATGGCAGGGTTCGATCAGATACGTGCGGTATTGCACGGATCGTGATCGGACAGTTTTTACTAGCCGGCTTTGGCTTAAGCCGGATTCTAGTATTTGATAGTGTAGTTTTTGTCTCTTTGCATTTGTGTTCAGTGGGAATACAAATGCGGGCATGTATTTGCAGCAGCGGGGTTTTCCTGTAATTTATTACGGGATCGGTTTTCTGAGGTTGCCAGTTTGCATTCCGTTCCGGCCGGTTTTCCTTCATTCCTTCTCGGTCGGACTTTCTTGGTGGAGGGTGTTAATTGCAAGTTCGCAATTAACATTTAATGGAGGGTTTTCTTGCAAGTTTGCATTATGATGAGACTTGTTTCATCATGAGATGCCTTTCTAGTCTATTCTTGGCTTTTCATTTGATGGTTTGTGAAAGGAAATGGTTGTGACCATTTTCTTTATGTTATTGTTTTTCCATTCTTTTATTCTATACAAATTGTGGTGCTTTTGTTTTTCTCTCTCCAATCTATTCTTGAGTGAGAGGGGCCGGCCACATAGGAGAGGGAGAGGGATAATTATTTGGTGTGGCATTTTTCATCTCATTCCATGGTTGTAAAATTAGCTTCAAAGCTCAATTCCTTCTCTCCTTCTCTTCTCCATTCCTCCACATCAAGGCAACCTCATAACCCCAAGAGACAAGTTCACTACACTATTCTATAGCAAGCCTTGGACGCGTCGGCTAGCCAACTTCGCGCCCGAGTTGCCTCGGTCAAGAGGCGGGAGCCCGTAAAAGATTCCGGCTACGTGGTGCCCTTTCCGACGAGCGAGGAGGTGACGGAGATTCCGCGGGAGATCGGAGTGGAGACGAAGACCGAAGGACACGGATCGCTCGGTATATCTTCTCACCCTATCTCTCTAGTTAGCTAGTATAGGTTAATGGTTTCGATCCGGGTAACTGTCCGCGGTAGCGCCGGTTTCCGAGCAAGGAAAAAAATTTTATTCCGCATTTTGGCCTCGAGTACGAGGCCGGGGCGCTGCCGTGGCGCAACACACATCACAGATATCGCAGCAGAAGAAACATATGAAATATTGGATATACTAGGATGTCCGTGTTTTCAATACGAGCCAGTATAAAACACGGATTCCACGGTCGTGATGAATCGCCAAACCCACACCCCTAGACCCCTACGAGAGCGGCAAGCAACCCTACCAATTCTAGAGTTAGGAGACCCGGACTCGACTCCTCGAGTTGTTCTCTCACTGGACTTTAGAACCCGGTTACTTGTGCTCCCCTCCTTGGGTCTATCCTAGTGCGGAAAAGTAAATAATATACAACAGGTGACAACTCCTGCAACCTGGAAGCGCCCCAATAAAAGAATATTACATACAAGTTTTTACATGAATGAAAATGAAAAACACTCATCTCACATAAAAACCCCCGGCTATTCAAACACGACGATCCAATATAACATATCCAGCAACACATAACATCACATGTCATCAACGTAAGTAAACATGCGTATCCCAATTGTCGTTGACATATAGCAACGAAACCGGCGATATCACATATTACACTTACGGTCACAGAAAAGAAAGTGTAAAACTACAACAGTTGGAATCCGCAACCACCTCAGACATCGCATGCCTGACCAAATGAATTCTTTAGACATCGCATGCCTAACAATTATAAACCCCGCATTTTAGTCTCAAAATCGAAATCTCTTTTCAATATCAAGTCGGGCAATTCAACAAGATTCCCGACATCCTGATCGAATGCTCGTCGCAAACTTCAGTAGACGGCCGCACCCCCGATGCCGTCGACGAAGTGCACCAAGGCGGAACACCGCTACCGCAAGCACCCGAATGGATGCTTTCGGCAACGGGGTTCTCCTACAGTCACTTGGTCGGGGTTAAGGGATGTAGCTGTCTAATAAGTTTACCCGGCGAGTATCCGCGTACGCTACGTGATTGCGACGGACTTTTGATCACATCAAAATTCCGTGGCAACCGATCAAGTGAGACTAAAGTGCTATGTTTATAACATTCATTCAGTTATCATATAACTTTTGTGAATTCCAATTATTGTATCCCATTCCAGATAAACAGAAAATGTTAAACTTTTCGATCGAACAGTCAAACACCCATGTTTTCCCGATACAGCTCAACACATGAAATAAGTCTAACAACATCCAGTTCGTGCCTCAGTACCAACGGTCCAGCCGTAGAAGGGTCAAGCCAACGCCTCACATGTGGCACGCCGTACTGCCCCAAACCCTAAGGTTCAAAGGGCAGTTCAAGACGGTCACATAATCGAGTTAAGGTTTGTTGTCTTCTAGAGGGACCATCGCATTACTTGCACTACTTAGAACGTCGTTAAACCACGGAAAAATCCAACACTTGGAAATTTCCCGACAGGGGAAAAATTGGGTATTTATATCCGGTCGAACTTTTTAACATATTCTAAAAATTATCCGGAAATACACAAAGACGAAATTTGATACCCCGATCGAAACACCGAATCCCCAAAACAACTCCAGAAAATTCAACTCTTGAAAAAATATTAAAAATACCCATAAAACTCAGCTTCTGAAATAATGAATTACTGTGCAGAGAGGGGGGCTGACGTCATCAATATGCCGCGGAACCGCCGCCTAAGGCAGGCTTCTGCCGCGGTTCCGCCGCATCTTGCACTGTTCATGACCCCAATTTTGCGCCGTAATTCTTAGAATTCTCTGCTGAGTTCTCTGCATATTTTTAATTTGGAAAAATCCCAGTTTTTGAAAAAAGGACAGAGAGCATTTTTGGTTTGGGGTTTCGGGTTCGTTCGGACTTCAAACTCCGTCTAGACTTCGTCCAAGGCTCTAGCTAGGCTCTGATACCACTGTAGGGTTCCTAGGCACCCCAAGGAGGTCTCACAAGGCATCAACCATGCCAATTTCAAAAAATACGGTGCCGAGAAACCCTAGTGTACGGATCGTTGGCTAAAATTCTAGGCGAAAAGTAAACTAGTTAACACTTAACTAAGTGAACGGAAATACAACCTTTGTAGATCCGGTTCTCCACCTCCATAGCTCCGCAACGAAGTATCCTCACTGTCCAAATCGAGATCCGGGCTCTTGCGTCGGCTTCATCGGAGAAGAAGCGGGCTAGGTCATCGACGACGTGCCGAAGATGATCTACGTCGAAGCATCACTAGATCAAGCTCCACCTTCACCAAGCCATGAAAACTTGTGAAGGAAACACACTCTACTACTTGTCAAGAGGTAGAGGATGAAGAAATAGGAAGTAGGTAAACTTTAGAATTGGATTTCTCACTCTAATTCATCAATCACCATTGATGAATCATGCTTTTCTTCTTGTGAAGAAGAAGAAGAAGAAGATGATTATATTATGATAAGTTATTTTGTAAGATAAAAAAAGAATGAATACTTATCATAATCCAATCCTAGTTAGGGGTAGAGAATTAACTTAGGTTAGGTTGAATGGTTAGGGTTAGAGAAAGAAACAAAATGGTCAACCATTTCAAAGCTTCATGACGCTTCAAGGATAATCCAAAAATGGCCACCATTCTATTTCATTCATAAATCAATAAATAAATAAAAGAATAAGTAAATGAAGAATAAGAAACCCTAACCATTGACCAACCATGGTTTAAACCATACACCAAACTATCATGTATCATCAAACATGATACAAGCATGTGCACAAAATCACATCACATATATAATGCGCACATCCGAGCGAGAAAATCCATTTAAAGTGAACCGATACTAGTTAATGCAAAGTAATAAATCAAATATATAATTATACATTAAATCATTAAATCAACACTTGATTTAACGATCCGGTCATATCGCATATAACCGACTAGTATCCTATGTATCGGCTTATCGAATCAATACTTGATTCGATAACTAGGTTATATCGCATACAACCATTCGATACATTCATCGCGAGAATAGAATACGGTATCACATACACGCATTATTCTCGGTCCCGCACATATCTCATATGCGCTCCTATTTCATTTCGCTTGAGCCAGGAAACCTCTGTGTAGGACTCTAAAGACTCGTCAATACGCCGGCAGCAGGTGATGATCATATCAAACACCCACAAGCCGCAAGCGGTCTGCTAAACGTAACGGCCACCCGGGTATTGAGCGATCTGAAGATCGACGAGCAAGCCCGCTCACACTCCAGTGAATCCAACCAGTAACACTACCGTACAGTCCGGTCTGATCGTCTGATATGTCGCATATCTCGCCTAGGGGTGGTAAACGTCAGACCCCAATAGCTCGATAAGTCGTGTCGATATGAGGTCGATAACTGTTCGAGAAACTACTGGTAACGCTTACCAGTAAATCTCAGCAACCCTAGCCAGGGATTTCCTGTTATAGCCAATCGAACACAGCGCAACATCAACTCCCTATACCGGGAGAGACGAATCCCCTCCTATCGCTCATTGCCTCCATGTGACTCGGGACTGTACCCAAAAACCACCGTTTTACACGCCCTCTTGGACGTGGTAAGATGGAAATCAAAGCACAGTGGGAACCACACAAGACTCTATGACGATCTCGGGTCAACAGACTACTCTGTACCAGTGTCACCAGAGAACTGCCATCTGACGTGAGGTATAATACCATCTGGGAGTTCTCGGCGAGTCCGTCCAGTGTACCCAGTCTCTACTGAGCACCCGTATATCATCTCTGATGTCAAACACCAATGGATATGGGATCATCCATCGCCCATCTGTATGGGTCGAGAAGGTATACGCTAGTCTACTCCGGTATATCGATGCCCCGTCTCGATACACCCTCGACTAGGGACTTTGAAGGATGTACTTATGGACTACCATGTCCCCACTAGTATGATCCGCATCATAGTCCAGGTAGTCAAGTACACATCCTAAGGGCTTTACCAACATGTAACAGAGAGACAATCAGTATACACGTTAAGGTAAAGAGCAACCAGATAGCATACTATCATGTCGAGCAAGAAAGTCCTCCCTATATACGTCCTAGCATCCACTACAATATACATCATATGTACAGTAATGGCCTCTAGGGCATACATATAACTAACAGCTATATGCTACTTATCTGCTGCATACGATGTGATTGGATTAGGGTAGTCGTGCGGTATTGTTGGCTTTCGTCAAGGGTCGTGCGGATGGGTTTAATTCAATCATGAAATGTACGGGTTAAACTTGACTAGCGGGCTATGGTTTGTTGGCTTTCGTCAAGGTCATAGCACGTTAGGGGAAAAATTATCGGGAATTTCAAGTGTTGAAATTTGCAATGAGATTGCATACCTTCTATGAGATAGTTGGATCCCGATACCTGCTGCGAGTAAGAGTTACTCATGGGAGAGTTTTACACATTACAATTAGCCGATCAAGAAGGTGTCAGAAAGGTGTTAACGAGGTTACGCCTCTGGGACAACGAGGTTTACATTAATTAGGTTCGTGCGAAAGCACGGGGGACCTCCCTCAAAGTACCGACATTGGCCTGGCTGAAAGATTGGCGAACCTGTAGTGTGTAATTAATCCCGGCTAGTCTTTCCTTTTAGGGTTTGAAGGAAGATTTGATAAAAAAAGTGGGAGCCATCCTGATTAGATAAAATAATAACCAATCTGATCTTGCAAGAGTGCACGCAGAGTGTTTTCTTCTCTCTCTCTCCAGGTAGCGACCATATCATACCTTAATCAAGATAATAATACGGATATATTGACCGAACCAGCTTGTTATACTGAGCTGGGGAACGTTGGTCCCGCTCCAACTTATAATTGTTATAAGACAGAGCAGGAAATTGGGGAATACCAGATTTCCCGTGCCGCCCAAACGAGGAAAGTGCATGTTGATGCATCTTCTTCGGGTGTGTTCGTTACATAGAACTGTTTCAGTATCCTTTACGTCCTGAGTATGTGATACCGGATCAGGATCCCGCATATGTAATCTGTTACATGGGCTACAAAAAGGTAGAGAACTGAGAACGGGTGATAGGTTTCATGAGACAGAAAACGGTGCAAGTGTTGCAGCCAAGTCTGTTGGTCACTGTCACCCTGTATTCCAAATACATTGATTCTGAACGAATGTTATTAGATACCGAACCTGATATACAAAATCATATCAGTCTTTTTATTAGTAATGAAATGATAAAATTTTGTATTATTGGATAATGTTTTGAACATTTCCTATATCAAAAGTTGATCGGTTCAGGTACGTTATCTAAAAGCATTGATGTTCTAAATCAAACTACAGTTCTTAGCATACAGAACACACACAAGAGGAAGAGTTTAGAAATGAACGGTTCCTTCTTGAGGCATTGTAGACTAGGTCATATCAATGCGACCCGGCTAGCTTAAGTAACATTTTAGATGCATATTTAAATCAGTTTGAATTTACATCTTGTGAAACTTGCCAGTCATGTCACAAAGATTTGATGACCATAGCTCTGTTTATTGGAAACAGAGAAAGAGTTGGTGAACTTTTGGGATTGATACATGCTGATGTATGAAAGGTCCCATGTCTACACATGCTAAGACCGGTTCTTTGTACTTCATTACATTCTCTGATGATCTCTCAAGATTCAGACATATGTTCCTGTTGAAACACAAGTCCGAAGCTTTTGAGATATTCACAGAATATAAGTTAGAAGTAGAGAACCAAAATACGGGTATAAGTATTATGTCCTATGATGAGATCAGGGAGGAGAATACTTAAGCACGGAATTCCTGGATGATTCTAAAGGAGAATGAGATTCTCAGCATTATTCCTTCGCATACACCACAGCATGATGGTGTATCGGGGGGGAGAAATTGCACCCTATATGATATGGTGTGCTCTATGATGAGTACTACTGAGTTTCCAATTTCCTTTTGGGGGTTATGCACTTGAGAAGCTGCATACCTATTGAATTTGGTTCGAATCAGATCACAGCCTACCACTCCATATGAGATATGGTATGGGAAGAGCCCATGTCTTAAGCTAGTTAAGATTTGGGGTTGACCGGCCTATGTCTAAAAGCAAAATCCGGACAAGCTCGAGGCAAGGTCAGTTATGTAGAACTGGAAAGGTTCCAGCTGTACAAACTACATCAGATGATTTGGTAGAACCAAAGGATTCAGTAGATTCCAACGAACTTCAGCCTCTCCGCCGATCTAGTAGGGTTCTTCACCCACCTGAGAGATACTTCGGTTTCTCTATGACAGTGGGAGCGAGGATTGCATCATGAGATGATGACCTAACTAGTTTCGAGCTAGCCATCAGGAGTGGGACTCTGTAAGAATGGCTGGATGCTTAGCGATCTGAGATGGAATCCTTATACACCAACAAAGTATGGACTTTAGTTGCTTTATCTGAAGGGTTAAATCCCCATCAGGAGCAAGTATATCTTGAGAAGATTACTTGGTGTACTTGGAAAAGTTGAGATTTTCAAAGCTAGACTTGTTAAAGGTTTGCATCATTGACCAGGTATGGATTTTGTAGAAACTTTTTCTAAGTAGCTATGCTTAAGTCCATCCAGATCCTACTTGCCACGGCTACATATCTTGACTACGATATCTGGTGGTTGGGTGTCATGACTGCTTTTCTAAAACGATGTTTCAGAAAAGAGAGTCTGTAAGTACACAGTCAGAGGGCTTCGTAGACAGTGGGAGCAGTGGAAACGTGTGTAAGATGTTTTATGTGATAAAGCAGGCATCGCGGAGTTGGAACATCTGTTTTAATGTATTAGTCAAAGTGTTTGACATCATCAAAATGGTAGATGAACCTTGTATAAACAAAAAGGTAGTAGGGAGTATGGTGGTGATCCTCGTAGAGTACATGGATGACATACTCTTAATAGGGAAGGAGTTTCCCATGCTACGCTCGATCAATCTCCGCTTATCACAATGATTCTCCACATAGGATCAAAGTGATACCTACTAAATCCTGGGTTTTTGATCTATGAGATAGATCAAAATGAATGTTAGGATTCTCACTAGATGTAGTGAGATGGTATCAATTGATCTTGGGGAGAATCACTGGAAGTGTTCCAGGGTGATAAGAACGACTGAATGTCAGTCACAGGCATTGTCTTTACCCTCAGTAAAGGGACGGTATGTTGGAAGAGTTCCAAGCTAGATACCGTGGCAAACTAGACGATAAAGGCTGGATACATCGCTACTTAAGATGCTACCAAAGAGGCAGTCTGGATGTATATTAGTTCATGAGATGAACTTCGTTCCTCCCATTGTGAGACAATGGAGTTGTGACATATGCCTAGGAACGCCTGTCCCATCAGTGATCCAGACATATTCTAAGGCAGTATCACCTGATCATGGAGATAGTTGATCTCCAGGGTGATCGAGGTTAGGAGAGTAGACTCAGAGGACAACACGGCGGATCCACTCACAAAGGCCTTTTCCCAGAGAGAGACTATTATGGGATGGTTGAGTATGAGATACTACAACCACTGCTATCAGATGGCCCTAGTGTAAGTGGGAGATTGTTAGTTATATGTATGTCCTAGAGGCCATTGCTATACATAGGATGTATATTGTAATGGATGCTTGGACATATATAGGGAGGATTTTCTTGCTCGACATGATAGTATGCTATCTGGTTGCTCTTTACCTTAACGTGTACAATGATTGTCTCTCTAATACATGTTGGTAAAGCCCTTAGGATGTGTACTTGACTACCTGGATTATGATGCGGATCATACTAGTGGGGACATGGTAGTCCATAAGTACATCCTTCAAGGTCCCTAGTCGTGGGTGTATCGAGACGGGGTATCGATATACCAGAGTAGACCAGCGTATACCTTCTCGACCCATATAGATGGGCGATGGATGATCCCATATCCATTGGTGTTTGACATCAGAGACGATATACGGGTGCTCAGTGGAGACTGGGTACACTGGACGGACTCGCCGAGAACTCTCAGATGGTATTATACCTTACTTCAGATGGCAGTTCTCTGGTGACACTGGTACAGAGTAGTCTGTTGACCCGAGATCGTCATAGAGTCTTGTGTGATTTCCACTGTGCTTTGATTTCCACCTTACCACGTCCAAGAGGGCGTGCAAAATGGTGGCTTTTGGGTACAGTCCCGAATTACATGGAGGCAATGAGCGATAGGAGGGGATTCGTCTCTCCCGGTATAGGGAGTTGATGTTGCGCTGTGATCGATTGGCTATAACCGGAAATCCCTGGCCAGGGTTGCTGAGATTTACTGGTAAGTGTTACCAGTAGTTTCTCGAACTGTTATAGACCTTATATCGACACGACTTATCAAGCTACTGGGGTCTGATGTTTACCACCCCTAGGCAAAATATGTGACATATCAGACGAACAGACCGGACTGTACGGTAAGTGTTACTGGTTGGATTCACAGGAGTGTGAGCGGGCTTGCTCGTTGATCTTCTGATCGCTCAATAGCCGGGTGGCCGTTACGTTTAGCAGACCGCTTGCGGCTTGTGGGTGTTTGATATGATCATCACCTGCTGCCGACGTATTGACAAGTCTTTAGAGTCCTACACAGAGGTTTCCTGGCTCAAGCGAAACGAAATAGGGGCGCATATGAGATATGTGCGGGACCGAGAATAATGCGTGTATGTGATACCGTATTCTATTCTCGCGATGAATGTATCGATTGGTTGTATGCGATATAACCTAGTCATCGAATCGATGATTGATTCGATAAGTCGATACATTGGATATTAGTCGGTCATATGCGATATGACCGGATCGTTAAATCAAGTGTTGATTTAATGATTTAATGTATAATTATATATTTGATATATTACTTTGCATTAACTAGTATTGGTTCACTTAAGATGGATTTTCTCACTTGATGTGCACATTGTATATATGATATAGTTTTGTGCACTAGTTTGTATCATGTTTGATGATACATGCAAACTTGGGTGTGTATGATTAAACCATGGTTATGTTAATGGTTAGGGTTTTGATTTACTTATTTATTTATTTTAGTTAATTCATTTTTGGGAAAAAATGAAATGGTGGCTTAGTTTGTTTTGTTGTTGAAGCTTCATGAAGCTTTGAATAAGTCTACCATTTTGTCTTTTGCCTTAACCCTAACCATTCACCCAACCCTAGTTTATTCTCTACACTTTACCATGGTTGCAACATGATATGTATTCACTTGGATTTTTATTTTAAAAGTATTATTCATTTATTCTTCTTCTTCTTCTTCTTCAAGATGAAGAAAGAAAAACCTTGCTTGAAAAATTTCAAGTGATGATTCCAAGTGAGAAATCCAAATCCAAAGTGAACCCACTTCCTATTTCTTCATCCTCTACCACTTGCTAAGTAGTATAGGGTGTTATCTTCACAAGTTTCATGACTTGGTGGAGTTGGAGTTGGAGTTAGAGTTGCCTCGACGTAGATCATCTTCGGCATCGAAGTCAACGACCTAGCCCGATCATTTCTCCGACGAAACCATCGCTAGGGTCCAAGATCGTGGTGATCACAGCGAAGGGACGTCAACACGGAGCTTAGGAAGTGGAGGACCGGATCTACAAAGGTTGTAGTCTCTTTCACTTTAGAGTAAAGTTGTTTACTTGCATTTGTTTTCGCCTATTCTCTAGTTAACGATCCGTATTAGGATTTCTCGGCACTGGAAAATTTGAATTTGGCATGGTCGATGCCTTGTGAGACCTCTAGAGTGTGTCTAGGAACCCTACAGGGGCATGGTGGCGCACACTGTTTATACGTCTTCCGGAAAAGAGGAAAGCCGTGCTTCTACAGGTCATCGACCGCTTACCCGATTGATAACGAAGGCTCAGGAACAACAGCAGCAGAAACTTCAGGAGATGCTAACAGCTATGGCCGCACTCACTGGGCCAAAAGAAAGCCCGGAAACGTCATCGGAGCAACGTCAAGAACAGGAAACTGATACTGAGTTCCTCCGCAGAATCCTCGATAAGAAGGACAAAGAGGCTGCAGAACAAGCTGCCAACATAAAACGAATGGCGTTCTTATTCCAAGACATAGTCGGGATGATGTTAATGCCAGATCCTCCAGCTGAAGATCCTCCGATTATCATTGAAAACGATAGAGGGGAGTCATCGAACCCTCCTCTGGCTCTTTCAACAACCAAAGAAGAGACAATCTCTAAGGCCGCTTTGGACGACTACATCGCTCAGCAAATACGAGCTCACCAGGCGAATGAAGCGGCCGGCCAAATTGTTAAGACTGGACGACCTTATCCAGGTTGGTATGACCAAATAAAGTACCAGCCGAGATACACGATTCCCAAATTCCACGTATATAAAGTGACGGGAAATCCACATCAGCGTGTCGCTCAGTTCAGAGCCTTGTGCGGCAATGCGGGAGGTGATGATAAATTATTGCTCCACCAATTCGTTGGCAGCTTGTCAGAGACGGCATTCGAGTGGTATTCGAAGCTCCCGAATTTCTCCGTTAAGACGTTTGCAGAAATGGAGTTACTCTTTACACGGAGGTTCGCAAGTGCTAGTGAACGCACCCTAATCACGGCATTGATCAATGCCAGGGTGAAGCCTGGGAAAACTTGGGTCTAATACGCGATACGGTGGCGGAATCTATGGTCGAAATGCGAACAATGCATCGAAAAAGCGCCTGCGGTAGGCATGTTTGTGGGTACTCTCGACCCTCAAGCGACCATCTCCCAATTCATGATGTTTTTCAAGCCGACCACTTTCCAGTCCTTGATTGATAAGCTGGCCCAAATGGATCAGATGGGTCATAGACCATCTCCTTCAAAGGTGGATCATCGAACTGAAAAAGGGAAAGTGAAAGCAACCTTTGTCGCCAATACTCAACAACAGCCGAGCAACTTAAAACCGGTTGTTAGCCAAAACAATATGCGTCCACGCCCATCCCTCGAGAAGAGACTGGGACGCCCTTATCCATTTCCCCGGGATAAAATGAGGAGACTGTTCGAGCTGGCAGTGCGCAATAGACACATCAATCTGCCGGACCCTAAACGTCCATTGCAGCCAGGCGATATCAACAATCCTAATTACCGCCCTTACTACTAAGCAGTAAGCCATCCAATAGAAGATTGCTTCCTCTTCAAAGGCTGGATTGAGGACCAATACAAATGAGGCAAATTCGCATTATCCGTAAACTGGAAGGTGAAACCGCCACAACCTCACGCTCCTAAAAAGGTGGACACGCCGGGGGCATCGTGCTCTTTTATAGAAGAAGCCCCATAGGAGGTCTCTCTTTCAGCCAAGACGAAAAGAATGCTGAAGGATCTTCACACTTGCCCGGCCATCAGGTGGAAAAGTCCGCTAGAACCCGAGGTCATTGAAGGAATGCTGAAGCCGCGCCCAACGCCAAGAGTTGGTAGCAATAATCAAAACGCTCAGGCCCAGCCGTCAAAGTCTTCGAAGAAAAAGAAGAAGACCAAAAAGCCCGCGCAGTTTGATGACAAGCGTACGGATCTGCAAAAATATATTGATGCGCTGGAGGAATATAACCAGAAGGCGCGAACCCCGGTCACACTCCAAGAATTTCTTAGCCACATCCTTAAGGACGGAGATGATGACAATGGAGAAGACTCGTCGGATGAGCCTGAGGATTATGTGGCAAGCTGTCATGTAATCTCTCACTCGTTAATAAACGATGAAGAAGCTCTGGATGCAGAGAAACCGGGGGAAGATCCTGAGCCTGAATTTCTAGGACCATCGGACGAAATGATTGATGCATTCCTAAACGATACTCTTTTGAAAAGCAAAGCTGATCGGGAGAGCGAGAAGGCCATATTTGAAAAGGCCAAACGCCGGTGACTGGACGAAAGGGTTGAAATGCTCCCACCAGATCAAAATACATTCGCCGGAAATAAAAGCAAGCTTAAAGTATGGAAACGATTCGCTAGGGCCCTGTCAATAGGAATGAAGTTGCCTTCTTTCAAAGGAAATTCTCCATGCGGTATACATCTTGATGAAGCGGACATAAATCCTAACTTCTACTTATACCATCTGAAGATTGCACACCCTACCGATGAGTGCATAGCCTTTAAAAACTGGTGGCAGGGATATGTTGCCCACCGACAACACGTTCAACGAGTAAAGCGCAAGGCTCGTCGGGAACAGAAAAGCACAACAGATGAGCGCAAGAGAGCTGCTGGCAACTGTCATATAATTGACACTAAGGGATCGCAAGTTATGACCTTCGGAAGTGACTCTGACGAAAAAATCCCTCGGCCTCCTCTTCAAGGAATCCACCTCCGACTCAAAAGATGCGAAGATTTGTGAGAAAATCTAGCTTCGTAATCGTACGTTGCCCGAAAAATCTCGGACCTATGAACGCCGGACCGAAACGTCCTAAACTAACGATGGACCACTATGTCCTAAAACTGGCTGTTGACCAAAATGTCGATAAACTACTACCGACCCACGGCATCCTCAGGAAGACGTGGTAAAAAAATGGTATGTCCATAAGCGAGATGGGCACGGATGAAAACCCGAAAGGGCTCCGTGAGTAAAAACAGCAGGGCTACCAGAGAGTTTTGTGTAAACCCGAAAGTGCGCAATCTCGTTAAAAGACACTTGCATGGTCCTTTCGACTCTGTGAGGAGAAACCACTTGCGTGAGATCCTTACGACTCATAAAGGGAGCAACACACTTAGGGATCCCCACGATTCCTAAGGAGAAATTACACTTGCGAGATCCTCACGACTCATAAGGAGAACCCTCTTATGAGACCCTCACGGCTCATAAGATTCAAAAGCCTTAAGCTACAGGGATCTGAACCTGTTCTTAAGCCATCACAACCTCCAGTGTTGCCCTACAAGTGGTTCGATATTGACCCTTGTATACAATCCACGGGCGCGAATAAACATTTCCTTAACAAAGTCCCATCAGAGACCGGGGATATGCTCATATAGTGAACGGCCCTTATAAGTCCTCTCGACTTGTAAGGAGAAAACGCTCTTGTAAGATCCTTACGACTTATAAGAGAACATACACTTAAGAATCCTCACGATTTTTAAGGAGAAAACGCACCTACGAGATCCTCACGACTCGTAGGGAGAAATACCTTTATGAGACTCTTACGGCACGTAAAGTCAAAAAGCCTTAGTCGACAGATCTTAACCTTGTTTGCTAAGTGATTAGTCGAAAATATTGCATATTTTAACTGGAAATTTCCCTATCATTTGCACTCATTTAGAAGTGTACGGTATTCATATTTCACATATTAGCAAAACTGTCGCAAAATATCAGATTGCGTGTATTAGACTCTTAAACCGGCATTTCTAGGGAAATTGACTGCATTTCATGGAATCGTATCATCCCTATATTGCGCAACACTTGTTTTGAGATCTGTGCAGGAAAATCCAGAAGAAAGGCCAAAAATTTATACGGTACCGATCAAACATTACGCCAACTCAATGATTTCAATTCTGGTATCAATCCAAAGGGACAAATAAAATTCAACATATCAGATAAAGCCCCAAATGGCATTCCAAGACCACACCAGAAAGACCAAGGCCTAAGCCCCATAAAGAGCCGCGGATCCGCGGCAGGAGCCTGCTTGCGTCGCGGATCCGCGGTGGGTCCAAGGAGTTAGCTTCTTATTTTTGGTGCAAAACTTCTCTCTCTGTGGCTACAGCTCAAAATGATATGTCAAATTCCAGTAGACTCTAGAGACTTCTGCCAGATCAGCAAGCTTTGGAATCAACACTAAACTAGCCAATCATTCTAGAAACTTCTCCCTAAACCCTAGCTTAAACCCTAAGCTAGCACCTAACAAACTCCTTCTAGAAGCCTCAACAAACTTTTGGAGGGAATTGTAATTTTCAAACCTAGACCTAGGGTTTGGGAGGTCTATAAATAAAACCCTAGGCTCACTTGTAAACAATCTTGGGGGGAAAATCCCTCCATTAGTTCATTCTAGTAGCCAATAGATCCATTCACTCTCTTTCTTCATCTTCTTCCACAAGTCTAGTGAGAGGACTTGTGTGAAACCCTAACCCTAATTCCAATCAAAAGCCAAGATCCCGAGTACCCCATCAAGCAAGAAGCCTTGCAACCTTTTATGAGCCGAGCCGATCTTCAACAGAGCAAGTGGTCCAAGCCGATCCGCGACTCACGGAGCCGAGCGACGCCAATTCGACAATTTTGTTCTTCCTCTTATAGTTCTTGAGCGACTGTAATCAAATTGTTGATATAAATAAAAGGTGATATTCTTTTATCTTGTTTTCTTTAAATTCTTGCATCATGATTCAATCTAAATTTCTAGTTGTAATTCTTGTTGTGATGTTTGAGTAATACTCCGCTCGTCGAGGAGTCGAGACGATCAATAGAATGATGATGTAATATATCTTAAATCGATTCTTGAATCCTTTGAGTTTTGTAAACCCTAGCAAGTTCAAGAACCGACAACCCAATTCGTTGCGATGCTTTCTTGATTGATATCGCTCGAGATTGGGGAGTTATGATCGTTTCTTGAAATTGCTAGAGGCTAGAATGTGAATGATATCTACGAAAGAACAAGGGTTAAACGATGAAACCCTAGTTTCATCAAGAAAGCCCTAACTCTCGTTGATCATCATCGAATCTAGTATCAATCCTTCGAAGGACAAGAACACGAAATCTTGAGATTGCATCACGTCTATAGATCCGATCGATTCCTACGAGCCTCATTTAGATTCTTGACATTTGGTTGGAAAATATCATCGAAACCCGATTCTCGATTGTTTATCATTTCTTGAATTCTTGAATAGAATAGTGACACTTGAAACAATTGATAAATCTTGAATCATGCTTTCGTTTCTTTTCGATTAACTTTTCAATTCAAACAAATTAAATATAAAAATGAATCGCACAATCCCTGTGGACGATTCGCACTCGCTTACGATCTACAACCGACACCGTAATTGATTGCGGTCAAATATAATTCTTTGATTGTGAATTTTATTCAATATTACCGACACGTTGAAACTTATTCGCTTTATTCGATTTACACAAACAAGAAATCATTACAATCAAATGAAACCGTTATCAGGGATCATTTGAGTTGATTCGATTCTTTTACATCCAATCGGAAAATTATGAACAATCAAATGGCGCCGTTGCTGGGGATTACGTGCTAATTCGTTTCATTTTATAGTTTGAATTGAAAGATTTATTCCATTGTTATTTTGAGATCAAAATTCGTGCAAACCCTAAACGATTTGTTGTGGTTCATTGCAAGGAAATCTGGAGCTGTTTGGCAATTGAAGAAAATTTTTTGGAATATACCAGAGAGTTGAGGGAGTCTACAGAAGCTCCCTGGAAAATTTTGGTGGAGTGATCTCATCACGAGACCGCGGAAGCGCGGCATTAGAAGGAAATTGCGGTGGAACCGCGGCCCTTTGAAGGGTTCTCTGTACAATTTTCAGGTGATTTCTTATCTTCTCCTCTCTCCTCTTTTTAGCTCCAACTAATAATTTTCTGCAGGTTTCTTTGCAAATAATCGCAGCGCCGCAAAAAGCAAAATTAAATTTGTGCGTGATTTTGTTTCTTGGTTGTTTGCATTCTAATACGGATATTAAGGGGCACGGCCAAATCCAAATTAGGTGGGGATTTCATTACCCTTCCTAGGCCCCGAAAATCGCAAAACTTGCATCCGCATTGACCCACATTAACTAAAAAATATTTAGAGATGACTCTAAGGACCGTCGCGCACAATTAAGACAGAAGAAGGCCGTTGGTAATTCATTGCTTATCCGCGTTTTCTTGTGGTGTCTAAGGAGAGTGTGTCTAAGGCTAGTGGTTTTTAATTAGGCCCACTACTTACGTAGTGGAGTACCTTCCCACTTACCTGGCACTTATCCGGCCACAGGGGGACAAAAAGGCAGTGGAGGATTCTATCCTGCAACTTGTCTTTTGGCAGTTAGGAGCGGTCTAGAGCCGGACCTAGGTGACCACTAGATTCTAGGGTTGTGTGCTGCATTTGTTGTGTCGCATCAATTTTTTTTAAAAATCCGCCCCCTTTTTCAAAAGCAAACACCGCATTCATTCATACCCCTAATTATAAGTCAACGCTGCCGCTTGTACTAACCCATTTTAGTGCAAGATAGGCTAGACACGGGATTCTAGTGCCCGTTTAGTCCGCGTACCCTTTATCGACTCTGAAGTCGGTATTTCTCCATTTACCTTTTCTTTACCCACTACCACACCCGCTCCGATGGATCCGAATCCATCAAATTTCTTTAACCCTAATCTGCCACCGTCCGTTGGTGCGCAGAATCCACCCCGCATCTCTCTCCAGGAGAAGTGCTACCCTATTCGAGGTCCTCTTTCGACCTGCCTATCCACACCACCAGCCAATGGGTTTAACTTTGAGATTAAGCCCCAGTATATTAATATTTTGCCCAAATTCCACGGACTCGAGACTGAGGACGCTTACGTTTTCATTACCAAATTTGAAAACGTATGCGCAATGATGGGTACGTCACAACTTTCAGTGGATGCTATGCGTCTACGACTTCTTCCATTTACATTGTGCGATATAGCCGAGAAGTGGCTATATAACACTACCGCACACTCTATTACGAATTGGGAAGAATTCGTCGCTGCATTCCTTAAGAAATTTTACTCAATACAAAAGACAGCTCGAATCCGTAATGAACTGAATTAATTTGCCCAGCTCCCTACTGAACCATTTTCAAAATGCTTTGAACGTTTCAAGGATCTATTGGTTCAGTGTCCTCATCACGGCATCCCGAGATGGGAACTTTGCCGAATCATTTATGAGGGCATTAACCCAAACACTAAACAGAGCCTTGAAAACATGTGTCAAGGTACTTTTATGACCAAAGATGATGGGGAAGCTTGGAAGTATTTAGAAGAGTTCGCTGAAAAATCACTACAGTGGGAGAGTGGAACCCAACCATTGAATAGGGGTGGCGTACACCAAATAGATGTGTCCATAGGTGTTCGAGCTGAGATGGCAGCAATGCAAAAGAAGCTCGACGCTATGGAACACAAATTTGCAGCAGCCTCCCTAAACCCAGTGTCGCTCCCCAAAACTGTTTGTGGGTGCTGTTCTGATCCGTCTCATTTAACGGAAGAATGTCCATTAAACTTTGCGTTTCAAGGTCACGAGCATTCTAATGCCGCATTTCAAAGACCTAGAAACGATCCATATTCTTCCACGTACAATCAGGGTTGGAGGAATCACCCGAATTTTGCTTGGAACCAAAACCAATCTCAAAACACGGTTCCAAACACGAATAATTTTCAAAGGGCTCTTCCTCCACCACAACAGCAACCCCTTCAACTCACTCAGCACCCCTACCAGTCACAAAACTTCCAAAATCAGGTCAACACTCCTGCACAGTCTAATCCTATGACCTGTTCTGACGAGTTTTCTCAATTCACTCAAACCATGAAATCACTTTTGTCAAATTTCATAGAGGTTTCGGCTGAGGTTAGATCTTCCGTCGGTGAGATAAAGAAAAACTCAGCATCCCAAGCTGAGAGTATCAGAACGATGGAAGCTGAAATCGCACGACTTAAAGCCGAAATGAGTGCGAGAGAAAAAGGGAAACTTCCCTCTCAACCCCTACAGAATCCTGGGCATTACAATGTAAATGCCGTCACACCGTTGAGATCGAGAAGAGTGCTGAACAATCATGTTGGGGAAGAAGTTGATGATACTGAAAATCATATCAACACCCCGGCTGAGACCTTTCCACACACACACACTTCTCCTTCTGATCCTTCTTCTTCTACCACACCACCTTTTCGCGAGCCTATTCTCCATTTCCCACTAGGCTCGACACCTCAGTATAGCCCTTCTAGTTCTCCACAGACGGTCCCCACAGCTCTTTTGGGATCTCGTCTACACCCTCTTCCTTCTCCTATGATGGACCCGACGCTCATTGCGAAAGCACCTTACCCGAATCGGTTAAGGGCTAACAGAACGAGTCCACATATGGAGAAAATTATAGAAATGTTCAAACAGGTTAACATCAATATCCCTCTCCTAGATGCAATTCAACAAGTCCCAGCTTATGCGAAAATTCTTAAGGACTTGTGCACTAGGAAGAGGAAGACTCAAGTGCCGAAGTAGGTCTTCATGTCTAATAATATCAGCACTGCTTTTATTCCCCAGCTACCAAAGAAACGAAAGGACCCAGGATGTCCTACAATATCGATTTCTATTGGGGGTAAAAACATAAATCGTGCTCTTTTAGACCTTGGCGCAAGTGTTAACCTGCTTCCATATTCAGTATATGAGCAATTAGGGATTGGAGAGCTGAAACCTGCTCACTGCACTCTCCAAATGGCAGACCGATCTATCACCAAACCAAGGGGTGAATTAGAGGATGTGTTGATAAAAGTCGGGGAATTTGTTTTCCTTGTAGACTTCATTGTGCTCGACACACAGCCTGTAGCAAACCCCCGGGGCCAAATTCCGGTGATTCTGGGTCGTCCTTTCCTTGCCACTTCCAATGCTGTTATAAAATGTAGAAATGGTTCAATGAACTTATCATTTGGAAATATGACCATTGAACTAAATATCTACAAAGTTGGAAGTCAGCCATCAGAACCCTCTGCTCATATTCTAGATGTGTGCTCTGTCCACGAGATCGCTCCCGATAGTTGTGGAGCTGAGGATCTTTGCTTTTTAGATCCCGACGACATTACTACATCTCTGCTTGATCTTACACATGATCTTAGTGAGGACACTTTTCCTACACTTGAGTCCTCCACTCTTGACTTTACTCCACCCGAGTCTGTATCTTTCACAGGCTCTGAGCTTCTTTGTAACTCCAAAAATCATTCGATGATCCCTCCTTCTATTATTTCTCCGCCCATTTTAGATCTCAAAATTTTACCTTCTCACCTTAAATATGCATATCTTGGTGAGAATGAGTCTTTACCGGTTATCATATCCGCTTCTCTAGCATCAGAGCAAGAGAATGCACTTTTATCGGTATTGAGATCTAACAAAGAGGCGTTTGGTTGGAGTATGGCGGACATCAAAGGGATTAGTCCCTTGATTGTTGAACATCATATACATATGATGGATGATGCCAGACCAACCCGAGAATCACAGAGACGGTTGAATCCCGTCATGAAGGAAGCGGTCATGAAAGAGATCGTCAAATGCCTAGATAATGGTATTATATACCCCATCTCCGATAGCCAATGGGTTAGTCCTATACATGTCGTTCCTAAGAAATCCGGCATCACTGTTATAACCAATGAGGCAAATGAGTTGATTCAGACACGCACCCAAACTGGGTGGCGTGTATGTATTGATTATAGAAAACTCAATGCTGCCACGAGGAAAGACCACTTTCCTCTACCATTCATTGATCAAATGCTGGAACGCTTAGCGGGACGAGAGTATTATTGCTTTATGGACGGATACTCAGGCTATAATCAGGTCCCTATCGCCAAAAAGGATCAAGATAAAACCACTTTTACTTGTCCTTTTGGTACCTTTGCTTACAGTCGCATGCCCTTTGGGTTATGCAATGCTCCCGCTAATTTTCAGAGGTGTATGATGGGGATATTCTCTGATATGGTAGAGAATTTTCTGGAGATCTTTATGGACGATTTCTCGATTTTTGGAGACTCTTTTTCCGATTGCCTATCGAATCTTGACGCTGTTCTTACTCGTTGCAAAGAGAAGAACCTAACTTTGAATTGGGAAAAATGCCATTTTATGGTCCAAGAAGGAATTGTACTTGGACATGTTATATCACAGAAAGGCATTGAGGTTGACCGAGCTAAGATAGATGTCATTCAAAACCTCCCTCATCCCAAAAGCGTCAAAGATATTCGATCTTTCCTTGGCCATGCGGGCTTTTATAGGAGATTCATTAAGGACTTTAGCAAAATTGCTAGACCTTTAACTCTTCTCCTGGCCAAGGATACGACCTTCCACTTTGACTCGGACTGCGAGACAGCTTTCGACTCACTTAAACACTCACTCACTTCAGCCCCCGTGCTATCATCGCCAAACTGGGACTACCCCTTTGAGCTGATGTGTGACGCATCCGACATTGCAGTAGGTGCAGTCTTAGGACAGCACATCGAAAAGATGCCACACGTGATATACTATGCAAGTAAGACTCTGAACGATGCACAAATCAACTATACAACCACCGAGAAAGAACTTTTAGCGGTTTTATTTGCATTAGAAAAATTCAGGCCTTACTTAATTGGCTCACCTATAGTTGTGTATACTGACCATTCCGCCTTAAAACATCTTCTGGCGAAGAAAGATGCAAAAGGTCAACTAATACGTTGGATCCTACTGTTACAAGAATTTGATCTTGTTATCAAAGATAAGAAAGGATGTGAAAACGTAGTAGCCGACCATCTTTCACGCATCTCTTCTTCCCCTGTGACCCTGCCGATCAATGACTCATTCCCTGATGAACAACTCTTGAACGTATCCAATGAACCATGGTTCAGGGATATTGTGAACTATCTTGTCACGGGACTAATACCCAGCGATTGGTCTAAACAGGACAAATACCATTTTCTATCCCAAGTAAAACACTTTTACTGGGATGATCCATACTTGTTTAAGTATTGTCCTGATCAGATCATTCGCCGGTGTGTCCCGAAAGAAGAGTCCAAGAGTGTTCTTTCTTTTTGTCATGATGAGGCCTGTGGGGGTCACTTTGGTCTTAAAAAGACGGCGGAGAAGGTTTTGCAATGTGGATTTTATTGGCCGACCTTATTTAAGGACGCATTTGAGTATTGCAAAACCTGTACACAATGTCAGTACACGGGTAGAATCTCCCAGAGGAATGAAATGCCTTAGCAACCCATTCTGGTTGTTGAAATATTCGATGTTTGGGGCATTGATTTTATGGGTCATTTTCCCAACTCCTTTGGGAATTTGTACATACTGCTGGCGGTTGATTATGTCTCAAAGTGGGTAGAAGCCATTCCATGTCGCACTAATGACAAGAAAGTTGTCATTAAGTTCTTGAAAGAGAATATCTTTTCACGATTTGGACACCCAGGCGCTATTATTAGCGATAATGGGACACATTTCTGCAACAGGTCCTTCGAGACTCTGATGCGAAAATACTCAATCAACCACCGACTTTCTACACCCTATCATCCCCAAACTAGCGGGCAGGCTGAAATTTCGAATAGACAGATCAAACTTATCCTGGAGAAGACTGTTGCTAAGAATAGAAAAGACTGGTCGACCAAACTGACGGATGCTCTTTGGGCATTCAGGACTGCATATAAAACCGACCTAGGGATGTCTCCATATAGGATAGTGTTTGGAAAAGCATGTCATTTACCCGTCGAGATAGAGCATAAAGCATTATGGGCTATAAAGGAAATAAACTTTGATCTAAAAGAAGCCTGCAACTTTCGGAAGCTGCAACTTAATGAGCTAAGCGAACTCCGCGATGAAGCTTATGATAATGCTGTAATCATAAAGAATAGGACTAAGGTTTTTCACGATAAAAACATTTTGAGGAAAACATTTTCACCTGGTCAACAAGTCCTTCTTTATGATTCACGATTACACCTTCACGCGGGTAAGCTTCGATCTCGGTGGAAGGGACCTTTTGTTGTGCGGTCTGTACACCCGCACGGGGCAGTAGAAGTAGAAAATGTTAAAAACGGCACCGTTTTCAAAGTAAATGGACATAGACTAAAGCCGTATTTTTCCACTGACCCCATGGAGGAGCACTTGTTCTTACAAGAGCCAGTTTTTTGGATTAAAATTCCTCCGTCTCATCTTCATATCCTGTATATCATTGCATCATTTTCTGAATGAAGGTGAGTGAAAAGAATAAGTTTGGGGGAAGTTCTTCACTTATATAGTTTGTCCCCACTAATAATTCCCCCCAGGCTTACAGTTTTGTAGGTATAGCGGTTGGCAACAGTGAGGACACTGTTGAAAACAAGTTTGGGGGAGGTTTGTGCTTATATTTGCATCATTTGCATATCATTTGCATAAGCACAAAACATATTTTCGAAAACCCATAAAAATTTATAAAAATTTCAAAAAATAAAAAAAATATTTTTGTACATAAATAAGATAATAAAAGTTTAGATAATGAAAAATTACATCCAAGAGATTAGAAAAATTTAAGAAAACCAAGAAAATTTGAAGTTTTCTTATACGAACTAGTAATAAGTAGTTATGAGCCGTTGTCCCAAGGGTTAGTAAGATGAAGGATGTCACTAATCTGAGGATAAAAATAAGTCTGAAAAATAGTTTCTATTCTGGAAGCCAAACATTTTGGACGTTGCTACCCTTCTATTCGCACTTACACACGTCTTGAAGCCTGGGATAGTAGAGGATACCTTGAAATGCTCTTGTCTTAAAGCCGATGTATGAAGGAAATAAAAAGAAAAAGTGAATTAAAAAAATATAAAGTGGTGAGAAAAATGGACACTGGTTTTGTTATCATCAAGGGCAATAAAATATGTATAGCGAGAGTGCTTCTTCACCTAGTGCCCTAAGACCAACTGGTCTGGGAGTCACTGCTATGCCTGAGGTGGTGCAAGACGAGGAAAATACACCAAGTAAGCAAGCACAGGAGTAATCGGTCGGTTAGTACCTCAAAAAGTATTAACGGTCGCATGAAAGTGTGTGAGCAATCTCATCTAAATATTCATTAATTAAAAAGTACTGAGGCTGATGGGCAAGAGTATGATAGCTTGAATTGAATTCTCCGGGTGTAGGGATGCCTTTACGCACACGCAGGGTGATATGATCGATGTTTTGGAAGAAAGATAGGAATGAAAAATAAGACGATGTTTTATTGAGGGAGGACGTGATTTCTAACAATTTTTTCATGACCATTAAGATAGGGCTCATGACAACCGAAAAGCTAGCTTAGTTGGAAACCCTAAATTTCAAAGCTTTTCTTTTACAATTCTTTTCTTTAAATGTAATATTCATGATCTTCCTTTTATTATTGGATTTTGTGGGTGCAATCCGCTGAAAACCCTCAGGAGACAACACTCCTCCTACTAGGGACACCTAGAGGTTTAAAGGCTTGTTGCACGTGCTCAGTGCAATCGTGTTGCCTACGAAAGTGTGCTAGTTAGTTTTTCTCTTTCTTTATTCTCTCCTTCTCTTTTTTAATAAAACGGTTCGCTCGAGACGATCGAAATTAAGTTTGGGGGAATTTGATTAGTCGAAAATATTGCATATTTTAACTGGCAATTTCCCTATCATTTGCATTCATTTAGAAGTGTACGGTATTCATATTTCACATATTAGCAAAACTGTCGCAAAATATCAGATTGCATGTATTAGACTCTTAAACCGGCATTTCTAGGGAAATTGACTGCATTTCATGGCATCGCATCATTCCTATATTGCGCAACACTTGTTTTGAGATCTGTGCAGGAAAATCCAGAAGAAAGGCCAAAAATTTATACGGTACCGATCAAACATTATGCCAACTCAATGATTTCAATTCTGGTATCAATCCAAAGGGACAAATAAAATTCAACATATCAGATAAAGCCCCAAATGGCATTCCAAGACCACACCAGAAAGACCAAGGCCCAAGCCCCACAAAGAGCCGCAGATCCGCGGCAGGAGCCTGCTTGCGCCGCGGATCCGCGGTGGGTCCAAGGAGTTAGCTTCTCATTTTTGGTGCAAAAATTCTCTCTCTGTGGCTACAGCTCAAAATGACATGTCAAATTCCAGAAGACTCCAGAGACTTCTGCCAGATCAGCAAGCTTTGGAATCAACACTAAACTAGCCTATCATTCTAGAAACTTCTCCCTAAGCCCTAGCTTAAACCCTAAGCTAGCTCCTAACAAACTCCTTTTAGAAGCCTCAACAAACTTTTGGAGGGAATTGTAATTTTCAAACCTAGACCTAGGGTTTGGGAGGTCTATAAATAAGACCCTAGGCTCACTTGTAAACAATCTTGGGGGGGAAATCCCTCCATTAGTTCATTCTAGTAGCCAATAGATCCATTCACTCTCTTTCTTCATCTTCTTCCACAAGTCTAGTGAGAGGACTTGTGTGAAACCCTAACCCTAATTCCAATCAAAAGCCAAGATCCCGAGTACCCCATCAAGCAAGAAGCCTTGCAACCTTTTATGAGCCGAGCCGATCTTCAACAGAGCAAGTGGTCCAAGCCGATCCGCGACTCACGGAGCCGAGCGACGCCAATTCGACAATTTAGTTCTTCCTCTTGTAGTTCTTGAGCGACTGTAATCAAATTGTTGATATAAATAAAAGGTGATATTCTTTTATCTTGTTTTCTTTAAATTCTTGCATCATGATTCAATCTAAATTTCTAGTTGTAATTCTTGTTGTGATGTTTGAGTAATACTCCGCTCGTCGAGGAGTCGAGACGATCAATAGAATGATGATGTAATATATCTTAAATCGATTCTTGAATCCTTCGAGTTTTGTAAACCCTAGCAAGTTCAAGAACTGACAACCCAATTCGTTGCGATGCTTTCTTGATTGATATCGCTCGAGATTGGGGAGTTACGATCGTTTCTTGAAATTGCTAGAGGCTACAATGTGAATGATATCTACGAAAGAACAAGGGTTAAACGATGAAACCCTAGTTTCATCAAGAAAGCCCTAACTCTCGTCGATCATCATCGAATCTAGTATCAATCCTTCGAAGGACAAGAACACGAAATCTTGAGATTACATCACGTCTATAGATCCGATCGATTCCTACGAGCCTCATTTAGATTCTTGACATTTGGTTGGAAAATATTATCGAAACCCGATTCTCGATTGTTTATCATTTCTTGAATTCTTGAATAGAATAGTGACACTTGAAACAATTGATAAATCTTGAATCATGCTTTCGTTTTTTTCCGATTAACTTTTCAATTCAAACAAATTAAATATAAAAACGAATCGCACAATCCCTGTGGACGATCCGCACTCACTTACGATCTACAACCGACACCGTAATTGATTGTGGTCAAATATAATTCTTTGATTGTGAATTTTATTCAATATTACCGACACATTGAAACTTATTCGCTTTATTCGATTTACACAAACAAGAAATCATTACAATCAAATGAAACCGTTATCAGGGATCATTTGAGTTGATTCGATTCTTTTACATCCAATCTCGAATTTTACGGAACAATCACTAAGCCACCTTTGTTCGACATCGACAAAGGCAAATGATGATTCGCTCATGGCAATATCCCAGTTGTAGCGATGCTGATGCCGAAATCGGTGTCAAATCCCAAAACTCACGGCGAAAAGCCAGCGAGCCAAAAATGCATATAAAATAGCCAAAATGATTGGGCAACTCGCAGTAAAAAGTATCGAGTAAAAAGAAAAATAGCCGAAATGATTGGGCAATCGCGATTTTCATGATATAAAAAAATGAAATGATAGAGCATAGCGGAAAGAAATAAAAAAAGAATGAAAGAATGAAACTTTTGCCCTAAAGGTGAGATCACATCGATCCTTGTATATAATCCAGGGGCACAAACAAAAAGGGAACCATACCTTCCCACCAGGCTCCATCAGAAAAAGGAGCCAAGTCTCGACGGTCACATCTGCATCCCAGAAGACCAACAACAGCGTTCCTCCTTATGCCAGCAAGGCACGGGAGCGACACAACGAAACGGAGCCACGACATAGTCCCTAGTTCCAAATCTTAACGGCAATATCTACAGCCAAAAATCAGCAACGGTGATCCTCCTCATTCCAACAGGACTCGTACGCAACATCACCAAACGGAGCCACAACATAGTCCCTAGTTCCAAATCTCGACGGTTCACAGACAACCTAGAGACCATCTCAGCATTCATCTCGTTACACCAAACGCAATGTCAACAACAGCGTTCCTTCACGGTCCAGCAGAATGCAGATGCAACGTCAACAAAAGACCTCATGGTCGAAACAAAGCGGAGTGATGACAAAATCCCAGCTCCACCTCAGCATTCGTCTCGTTACACCAGACGCAATGTCAACAACGGCGTTCCTCCGCAGTCCAGCAGAATGCCGATGCAACGTCAACGAAAGACTTCATGGTCGAAACAAAGCAGAGTGATGACAAAATCCCAGCTCCACATCAGCATTCGTCTCGTTACATCAGACGCAATGTCAACAACGGCATTCCTTCGCAGTCCAGCAGGATGCCGATGCAACATCAACGAAAGACCTCACGGTCGAAACAAAGAGGAGTGATGACAAAATCCCAGCTCCACATCAGCATTCATCTCGTTACACCAGACGCAATGTCAACAACGGCGTTCCTTCACGGTCCAGCAGAATGCAGATGCAATGTCAAAGAAAGACCTCACGGTCGAAACAAAGCAGAGTGATGGCAAAATCCCAGCTTCACCTCAATATTCGTATCGTTACAGCAGACGCGATGTCACCCCAGCGTTCTTCCTCCAACAGGATTCGGACACGCCAAAGTAAACGAAGCGAAGGCCAAATTCCTAGCTTCAGGGTCTTGACGACAACTCATATGAAACCTGAAAGACTATCGGAGATCATCCCATAGCAGCGTGGAGTGGTCACCACCTCAACGTTCGTCTTGATACAGGAGACGAGATGTCACTACAGCGTCCTTCCTCCAACAGGCTTCGGACACGTCAAAGCT
This sequence comes from Agapanthus africanus, assembly GCA_030015575.1. Classification (NCBI taxonomy): domain Eukaryota; kingdom Viridiplantae; phylum Streptophyta; class Magnoliopsida; order Asparagales; family Amaryllidaceae; genus Agapanthus; species Agapanthus africanus. The sequence goes on along the minus strand of JASDDO010000018.1, from coordinate 312,245,336 downwards.
GTTAGTCTACGGTAGCACCCCGGCCGTCAATCTGAGGCCAAATGCGGAACAAAAACTTTTATAACTAGCGCTATCGCATACTGTAACCCGGATCATGCCATTAACACTAAACTAACAAACTGTAAAGAGGTAGAAAGGCTATACCGATCGATCCGTATCCTTCGGTCTTTAGCCATCATCCCACGCTCCTCGCGGTGACTCGGATCTCCTCGTTGAGGTGGCACCATGTCAATGAGTCTTTATACGGGCTCCCGTCTCTATACCGAGGCAACTCGAACATGAAGTATATCTACCGACATGTCCAAGATGATGTAGAGAATGAGTGGAATACTTTGTCTCAAACACTCTTTGGTTCTCAACACATAAGAGGGTAAGAGTGGAGGTTGAAGAAGATGCTAAGGTTTAGAGAGTGTGAGCTCAAGAAAAATCTAGTGGGCAAAAATAACCAAGCACCAAAAAGAGCCTTCGCTGTCCAAAAAAATGAGAGTGATATATATGAAGTTTTGTAATGAAATATCAAGGAAAAAATCTTAGCAAAATATCTCTACAAACCCTAATAATATCTACACCCAAAACAAACACCATTAATTCTATCATTACTCACTTAGTGACTCATTAGCATGAGTCACTAATGAACATGCTAGAAGAAATGTGTCATCCAATTGAGTCACACTTTCCAAAATCCATTTAATCATTTAAACTAAAATGATTAACCAAAAAGAAATGCATCTTCTGAAATATTCTTGTAACGGATTACGAGAATACCCCTCACCTGTATATACATACCTGTATCCGTATTCCGACTGAATACGAATACGATGAGACTAAAATATTCCGACTCAATATAATACTTGGATCCGGCTTAAACCAAAGCCCACCAATATTATCTGTCCGAAACATGACACGTGCACAAGTGCACGTGCATTTTCGAACCCTGCCATAAAACCATACGGCCTCTACAACGTTTCTCCCGAACTTGGGAAACTATCTGTGGGGGGACTCTAAAGACTCGTTAATACCCTGGCAGTGGGTTTAACCACAAGCACGTCAGCGGCACTAGCTGTGCATAACGGCTGCCCATGTACTGACCGAAAGGGAAGCCGATGAGCGAACTCATCCTGGAACCCTACTGAGCCTATCAGTTACAATATCCGTACAGTCCGTTCCGTTCATCTATGAGCATCGCATATCCAGCCTAGGGGCTGGTAACGTCAGACCCCCAAAAGCTGTATAAGTCGTGTCGAAGGGTAGCCCTGAACTCCCTGAGAAACTACTGGAATACCTACCAGTAATTCTCACCTGCCTTGGCTAAGGACTTGGTGTAATGGCTCTCATAGACACAGTGCGATCTCACCCCCAATACCGGGAGAGACGAATCCCCTGCCGATCCGCTCACTTGCTCCATGTGGCTCGGGACTGTGTCCAATTAAAACCTGTTTGCATGACTCCTTTGAGCCGTGGTAGGGTAATAATCAAAGCACAGTGGGAACTCACACGAGACAAATGACGACCTCAGGTCGATGAACTAACATGTATACATGTCACCAGGGAACTGCTATCTGACGCTAGGTATAATACCAACTAGCGGGTTCCCGGCGAGTCCTGTCCGGTGTACTCATAACCCAATGAGCACCTATATATATCTTAGGTGATCCAACTGACACCAGTGGCTTGTGAGACCGGCCACCGCCCCTCGTCGGGGTCTCGACTTTATATACTAGTCTACTCTGGAGTATCGATGCCCTATCTCGAAACTCCCACGACTAGGGACCACTTTTAAGGATGCGCTTATAGACTACCCAACTCTCACGTATATGATTTCCATCATACTGCTGGTAGTCAAGCAACAATCCTAAGGGCTCTATCAACGTGTAATAGTGATTATCACCTAAAGCTGTACACGATGATAAAGGCAAACTAGATAGCAAACTATCATCTTGAGTAAGACTGTCCTACCGGTATAGGTCCTCCTCAATCATTGCAATCACGTGCCTGCGATCCAGTAATTGACTTTGAGGGCACTACGACCAACAATCTCCCACTTGCACTTAAGGCTAATTATTGCCATGTCGCATACTCACAGCCCGTGTGATACCGAACACCTAACTCCTTTACTAACCAGTTTCACAAAGCTCGTTTGTAAAACCCTTGTGTTGGAAAAATTGCCTCAATGAGTGGATCCGTCCTGATGTTTCTTTCTATGTCTCTCTTAATCTCAAGTTCGCGGAGAAAACCATCTCCCGAATTGAGTAATACCTGTCTTAAAATATGTCTGGATATCTGATGGGACCTAGTTCATAAATGAACTCCAAATCCAAACTTCTTAGACTGAATCGTCAATTGAACCTAATCAGTATCCTGCACCATGCCTCCCACAGTATCCTTTTGGACTACCTGTCCAAAATACTGCCTCCTTCGTCAGAGGGAAAACTATAACTCTGACAATCACTCTGTCATCCATGTCACCTTGGAAGCCTGGAATGATAACCGTCTCCGAAGGAGGTAGCCGTCATCAAATCTGTAGAACATTCACATATGTTCTAAAACTTCTTTCGTATGTTTCTCCAGGATTGGATTAATATAAACTTATTGTATCTAGTGCAAAAACAACATCTGGTGTGGTACTTGACATCTCATGATTGACTCAATTGCCTAAGCAAGTGATATGCCAATCATGCACATCTCTCTCCTCTTTAGTCTGTAAGACACCTTTAGAGAGGGAGACTCTATCACCTGCAAGTACACCACCATGCCAGGAGTCGTCCATTCTAAAACACCTTTAGAATACTGTCTAAGTACCCAAATTGGGAAACTACCCAAATCTAGATCTAAAAACCATAGATCTAGTAACCAGAATGTCTGATATTATTTCCATATCCTGTGTGGAGAAACTACTGTGTGACAACCAAAGTATAACCGATCGTAGTATAGGAATTTTACTTCCTACTCTGTGTATTTCATAAAAATACCAGGACATCACACCCTACTCCTTCTTAACAGATCTATCCCCTATTCTGATGAAGTCAAAGCCATGACTGTCATATCAAAAATAGATGATCTATCTCTGCTATATCTGCTTTAGTCTATAAATAGACATAAGCTACTTGTCCACTATACTTCCGCTGCTCCCACTGACTATGACAACCCTCTGGCAGAGCCATATACACGTGCACTTCTAAAGCTAATTTAGAACGACGCTATACTCATCCTCCTGCCGGGTCTCATAACCTAGAAAAACAGTAGTGTCAGGTCTAGGTAAACAAGAACCTCCCTATCACCGTCCTTAAGGCTACCAGAGTACCTCTCGGGTGTCTGAGATTATCCATCATATCTGCGGAGTGACTAATGGAATGTCAAACTTGATTGAATCTTTATGTCCTATTAAATTTTCCGTAATCGTTTGCGGTTCTGGAATCACTTCCAGTTCTACCATACTCCCACTACTGTTTTCTGAAAAAATCCATATTACTAAAACTGTGGCGAGTCAAGAACAATATCACTATTGATCTTCCAGATGGTAGAATATCAACCCTCGACATAGCCCGGCTCAACCCACAAACTGCCATTACAGAAACGTGCCTTGAGTTATCCAGAGTCTGGTTTTAAGTATAAGCCGGACAACTCCCAGTACTTTAACATCGTTAAGATACGAACCATTCTATATCTAATACAGAAACTTTGACACTTATTTAATTGGAACCAGATTCAAATCATGCAGCTATCTCCAGCGCATTTTAACTAAATGGAGAGAGGCCGATCAGCTTTACTCAACTTAGAAGTGCATCCAATTATGAGTAACCCAAAAGAGAAATAAGTCCTCAAAACCATTACTATCAACTGAATACCAATCACAAGTATCTACATCTTCGATATCCTTGAAGAATCCCGATACTTGCGACATCTGGTTCTCTACTTTATTCTTATACCCACAACTTTTCAAAACTTAGACATTGTATTTCTACGAAACACTTGTCTAAAAACTAAAGAAGTCACAAGTAAACAGAACATAGTACGAGGACCAACCCCTTTGTCCTGATGGACACTGGACAACATACAATACACTGTATAAGTCCGCTGAGTTGAATAACTCAAAACCTGTGCATCGTAGGTTGAAAACTGTACTTATAGTGTTTAGAACTACTCTGATGTTCAATGCTCCTTACCCAATCGTCAACTGATATAGGTAAATGTCACAGACATAATTTCAAAAAATATATCTCACTTTATAAAAATAAACGTACAGATATATCAGTTTGAAATTGGTGCACAACAACGGATACTCAAAACCAAATACTTATCGTCCGGCAAAATCCCAGGCGATTTCCTCAAATATCACCAATTACAACGAATTCCGATATAATGAGAATGATCACCTAATTCCCAATAACTTACTCCCACTCATCATCTGTAAAACCATACGGATGTAAGAATCATACCTGGTAAATACATACCCTGGAGTAAGTATCTAATCGAGAAAACAGTTTTCCTTTAAAAATGCATAGTGAAACTGAATCATGAAAATGTTTCGTAGGGGTGTCCTGGTATTCCTATTAATGCCTCTTCCATTATCCAGATTCATGACTATAACCATATATTTCATTGCCATCTCTCCAAATCCCTTTATTTGTCTTTAGTTATTACCTTCTGTACACCTTCGTTAGGCTTAATGGTTTTCTTCCTTTCCTACCGTTCGGCACCAGCCTATGGTTTAGAAGAAGACTATCCAATAAGCGTAATAGGTGTACTCTCCTAATCCTAGGAGTACTCGCAACTTGAGAGAATGTGATAATAAAAGACAACTGAATAAAACCTTATTCTATTTCTCCTGAACTGGAGAAAAAGCAAAAGTGAAGTAGGAGTGGCGATGAACTACGCGGTTTGGTCGTGAATGATAGCAGTCACAATTTACTTTGCCTTCTTTGTAATCCCTTTATTTTGTCTTTACTTATTACCTTCTGTACACCCTACTTAGGCTAATTGGTTTTCTTCATTCCCTACCTTTCGGCACCTGCCTATGGTTTGGAAGAAAACTATCCAATAAGCGTAATAGGTGTACTTTCCTAAACCAAGAAGCCCTCGAAATCTGAGAGAAGGTGATGATAAAAGACATCTGAATAAACCAATTCAATTTCTCCTGAACCTAGATCCATCCTCGAAGAAGTCACTTCGAGTTCGTATATAACCATACGATGGATATATCCAATGGAAGTAGATGTCCGTAGTAATACGGGGTGTTCTGGAGAAATGCAAAGGGTAAAAGAAGGAGCGGAAATGACTTATGCAACTCAGACAATCCAAAAGCTAGTGTTTTAAAGAAGGCTCGGTCAACTTGGTCACTCAGTCATAGTCCAGGGTCGGTCAAAGGTCGCTGCCAAAGAGAGAGAGAAAAGGAACACTCTGCGTGCACTCTAACCTAGATCAGAATGGTTATCACTTTATCTAATCAGGAAACCTCCCACTGTATCGTCAAATTCTCCTCCAAACCTGGAAGAAGAATTAGTCGGGATCACCCGAAGAGTAAACCAACTCATCAGTGGGAATCTGGATCCAACTCTCATCGCATGATAACGTGAAGGAATCTACTCACGTTATCACACTCCAGAAGGTATGCGCATGCCTGGCAAGTTTCAGTTTCTTTAGAAACACCCGATGTGGATTTTTGCCCAATGCTCTTATGACCTTGACTAAGGGCCAACAAATCATAAGTCACATGTCAAGTTCTTCCCGTCATTATCTTGTTAATTTGAACGCACCCATACTCGCCCTAGACTAAGGGCCAATAAGGCTGTACGGCTGTCCCAAACCAACGCATCTATCTATGCAACATGTGAACACCTCAGCAGCTACCAATCACTATATCTTGACTAAGGGCCAAACAAATATAGCTTGAATACTACTGACCATTCATATGAAATGACGGAGGGCTACGGCTGGTTTTTGACGAAAAACCTTTAACGTAATGAACTTGATCTTGTTGAAGGAACCTGATAGCTTTTTACAAAATATAGTGGCGAAAACCTTCGCTAAAGAGGTCACTCCCGCTGAAGGGATCTCGGCTCTTTCCTCGTGGAATGAGATGCAGGATATTCCCACTGAATACCGCGATGCAAAGCAACAAGTAATCGACTATAGTGAAGTTATTACCCTGACACAAACTTCTTCCCAAGGGGTCACTCCCGGTGAAGGGATCTCGGCCTTTGCCTCGTCGAATGAGGTGCAGGATATTCCAACTAAATACCACTGTGCAAAACAAAAGAAAACGTCTTTGTAATAACACTTTTGAAAATTGTTCCAACAACGTCAAACAGGTTTGTTTTCCTTACATTGATCAAAATCAACGCAATCCGATCAATTACACCAGAAAAGAACGAAAATAAAATGTACGTATATGCCATCCGCATTCGCCACTGGGTCCCGTCATCACCCAATAGGTTACTTAACTAACGACAGAGCGGGGACTGGACTAGCGCGGGTGCAAAACATATACAACATCTACTTGTATATATACCAATATACAATAATCGCACCAGGCGTGATAAATGCAACATCACAGAAAAGTAATAAGCGTCACAGAACAATACAGATAATCTGGGATCCCCGGGTTTCACAGAGCCGCAACTGAAACTCGACGTTCCCCTGGTCGTGTAGATAGCCTATGTAATGAAACCTAGACTCCTACGGGTGCGGCAAGTTACCCGCCAAAACCTGAAGCGAGGCAGCCCCCTACAGCAGAGTGAATAGACTACCCAGCACTTCACGAAATCTGATAACTTGGGCACTCCATCTTGGGTCAACCTGTACCCTATACGAGTGCGGCGAATAGTTTGCCAATTCTAGAGTGAGGCCCCTTTGCCTCTCAAAGCCATGAGATGCGGACATGTTGCCCTCCAGAACCCGGCTATCCGTGCAATCCGTCGTGGGGTAAACCTAGTACAGAAATGAAAATATATAAAACGGGTATATCGACCTCAACCCGGTTGTGCCCCAAAAGAATAATATACAAACAGGCAGTGACGGCAGTCCACATATTGGACGCTCGTCCCGTAATATCAAATGTACAAATAAATCCAAACTGCACTACCATTGCACACAGCTATCCACCATGACAAAACCGCAACATCACAGCACAACACAGAACATCAACGCGAATGTCGCGTTCGCAAACCCGTCTAAAAGGTCTATAGCAATTAGACACGATTTACCGCTCGAATGACATTCACGGTCGGAGATATAATGTAAGTACTATAAACTAACACATTTAAAATTCCGATCGACAAAACTTCCCAAAGTGGGCCCCAAGTACAACTCCAGGACTCAAACAAAATCTGGGCCCAAACAGAATATTCCAGAAACCATAATTCCATATGAAAGACACCCAGAAGAAATATGGTGCACTGAAGCCTCAAAACGGCGGCGGAACCGCGGCCAATACAAGACATGCGCGGCGGTTCCGCGGCGGTCTTGATGGTTCAGTCGCCCAAATTTCTTACAGAGTCTTAAAAAATCCTGCACGATTTTCTGAGATGATCAAAATAATTTTTAGACCAGTTTAAAATTCGACAGAAACTTTATCATGAAAAATGCGGTTTTGGAAATTTCATTCGATCGATATTTTAAACACGTTAGAACAAGATAGTAAAGATTAATGGCGTGGCTTTGATACCATGTTAGTCTACGATAGCGCCCTGGCCGTCAATCTGAGGCCAAATGCGGAATAAAAACTTTTATAACTAGCGCTATCACATACTGTAACCCGGATCTTTCCATTAACAATAAACTAACAAACTGTAAAGAAGTATAAAGGCTATACCGATCGATCCGTGTCCTTCGGTCTTTAGCCATCATCCCACGCTCCTCGCGGTGACTCGGATCTTCTCGTCGAGATGGCACCACGTCAACGAGTCTTTATACGGGCTCCTGCCTCTATACCGAGGCAACTCGAACATGAAGTATATCAACCGACATGTCCAAGATGAAGTAGAGAATGAGTGGAATACTTTGTCTCAAACACTCTTTGGTTCTCATCACATGAGAGGGTAAGAGTGGAGGTTGAGGAAGATGCTAAGGTTTGGAGAGTGTGAGCTCAAGAAAAATCTAGTGAGCAAAAATAACCAAGCACCAAAAAGAGCCTTGGCTGTCCAAAAAAATGAGAGTGATATATATGAGGTTTTGTGATGAAATATTAAGGAAAAAATCTTAGCAAAATATCTCCACAAACCCTAATAATATCTACACCCAAAACAAGCACCATTAATTCTATCATGACTCATTTAGTGACTCATTAGCATGAATCACTAATAAACATGCTAGAAAAAATGTGTCATCCAAATGAGTCACACTTTCCAAAATCCATTTAATCATTTAAACTAAAATGATTAACCAACAAGAAATGCATCTTCTAAAATATTCTCGTAACGGATTACGAGAATACCCCTTACCTGTATATACATACCTATATCCGTATTCCGACCAAATACGAATACGATGAGACTAAAATATTCTGACTCAATATAATACTTGGATCCGGCTTAAACCAAAGCCCACCAATATTATCTGTCCGAAACATGACACGTGCATAGGTGCGCGTGCATTTTCGAACCCTGCCATAAAACCATACGGCCTCTACAACGTTTTGCCTGAACTTGGGAAACTATCTGTGGGGGACTCTAAAGACTCGTCGATACCCTGGCAGTGGGTTTAACCACAAGCACGTCAGCGGCACTAGCTGTGCGTAACGGCTGCCCATGTACTGACCGAAAGGGAAGCCGATGAGCGAACTCATCTTGGAACCCTACTGAGCCTATCAGTGACAATATCCGTACAGTCCGGTCCTTTCCTCTATGAGCATCGCATATCCGGCCTAGGGGCTGGTAACGTCAGACCCCCAAAAGCTGTATAAGTCATGTCGGAGGGTAGTCCTGAACACCCTGAGAAACTACTGGAATACCTACCAGTAATTCTCACCTGCCTTGGCCAAGGACTTGGTGTAATTGCTCTCCTAGACACAGCGCGATCTCACCCCCAATACCGGGAGAGACGAATCCCCTGCCGATCCGCTCACTGCCTCCATGTGGCTCGGAACTGTACCTAACTAAAACCTGTTTGCACGACTCCTTTGAGCCGTGGTAGGGTAATAATCAAAGCACAGTGGGAACTCACACGAGACAAATGATGACCTCAGGTCGATGAACTAACCTGTACACATGTCACCAGGGAACTGCTATCTGAAACTAGGTATAATACCAACTAGCAGGTTCCCGGCGAGTCATGTCCGATGTACTCATAACCCAATGAGCACCTGTATACATCTTAGGTGATCTAACTGACACCAGTGGCTTGTAAGACTGGCCACCACCCTTCGTCGGGGTCTCGATTGTATACACTAGTCTACTCTGGAGTATCGATGCCCTATCTCGAAACTCCCACGACTAGGGACCACTTTTAAGGATGCGCTTATAGACTACCCAACTCTCACGTATATGATCGCCATCATAATGCTGGTAGTCAAGAAAGAATCCTAAGGGCTCTATCAACGTGTAATAGTGATCATCACCTAAAGCTGTACACGATGATAAAGGCAAACCAGATAGCATACTATCATCTTGAGTAAGACTGTCGTACCGGTATAGGTCCTCCTCAATCATTGCGATCACGTGCCTGTGATCCAATAGTTGACTTTGAGGGCACTACGACCAACAAAAGCAAACGAAGCGAAGGCCAAATTCCTAACTTCAGGGTCTTGACGGCAACTCATAAAAAACCTGAAAGACTATCGGAGATCATCCCACACCAGCACGGAGTGATCACCACCTCGACGTTCGTCTCGATACAACAGACGAGATGTCACCACAGCGTTCTTCTTCCAGCAGGATTCAGACGTGACAATCAAACAACGAAGCCATGGTAAAATCCCTAGTTCACAACCTCGACGGTTTACCAACAACCTAGAGACAACCGCGACATTCGTCTCGATACAGCAGACGCAATGCCAGCAAACGAAGCAAAGGCCAAATTCCTAGCTCCAGGGTCTTGACTGCAACTCAAATAAAACCTAAAAGTCTATCGGAGATCATCCCACGCCAGTGCGGAGTGGTTATGACTCATCGGAGCTCCCCAACTGAGCCTAACCTCAAGTAAAAAGCGGCATGGCAAAATTCCTAGCGCTTGCTCTTTCGACGGTTAAACTGCCTAGGAAGATTGCTTGAAGACGTCTTGTCCAACCCCCGAAGGGACCAGAGACATGACAGTCGCAAGACTACTCGAACAGCAAGATTGCCTATCGAGGAATACATCAGCCAACGTGACGGTACGACAGGGCAAAACCCTAGTACCACAGACCCTAACGGACCTCTGTCGTAAAGAGCAGTAGTTAACTGTGACGTTAGGACATTCTTGTGAGAACTTCTCGATTCGTCTCCACTCGTGAGGAAATTAGTGTCTTTGCGAGAACTTCTCGATTTGTCTCGACTCGTAGGTAAAAGCCTTAGGCAATGGGGATAAGGACCTGTTTCCGAAGCACTAGGGCCCTGCAAGTCGGTCCAAAATGGACTCTTGCATACTATTCATGGACCACACTCTCCAAAGTCGAATCTCGATAAGGAGGGAAACAACCACTTACGAGTCTTCTAGACTTGTAAGAGGGAAAATTCTCTTGTGAGATCGTTACGACTCTCAAGAGAAAACACACTTAGGAATCCTCACGATTCCTAAGGAGAAAATACACCTACGAGATCTTTTCGACTCGTAGGGAGAAAACCCTTTATGAGACCCTCACGGCTCATAAAATTGAGAAGTCTTAGGCAACAGACCTAAACCTGTTTCCTAATCCATTGTTACCCTGCAAAGAGTCCAAGATGGATCGTCACTTTATTATCTACAGGCCACACTTGTTACAATCACATGGAAACGACACGGCGAAGAAAAGAAAGCGATAGTTAAGAGAACATTTGATCCGCATTCAGTTAAGAATTCAAAGCGCACACATTCGTGCATGACCAAAAAGGTTTAATGCATAAGATAAATACATGGAAATGGAAAAGCTTGCCATTCATACTTCAGAAAAATTTTACATTGGTGAAGGCGGTAAACAGAAACATCATTAAAATGTTTACAAAGGCAATACATCAAATCCGGGACATGGATTGAGAAATTCAAAAGCGAGGCCATCCAAAATTTTTCGGGCCTCTCGAACCATCTTCGTGTGCATCCTCTCACGTTCACAAGCGTCAGGATCCCCACCGATGTCCTCCACCTTTCGCTAGGCAGCGAGTATCGCGTCTTGTTGAAAAGCTTGATGCAGGATATCAACAAGGTTGTCTCGCCTTTTCTTTAGGATTAAGCCCATCAAATACACCGAGTGCACCTTATCTTCAGCGTCATCCAATGCTTTAAGCGGCATGCCGGCATAGAATAGAGGAAGCACTCCCCATATCGCTCCCACAATAAGCTTCAAGAGAGAGGAACGATAAGGAAGCAGTCGACCGTTGTATGCATCAAAGCGACCCATAATTTCAGCATACTGGGCGTTTGTAAATTCTTGGTTTTGGGAACGGCCGAGTGCGCGAATGTCTCCATAAGAAATAATCTCATCGAAATCATACATAAGAGCATCCATAACGTCTAAAAAGGAAAATCAGTGAGAGTTAGTGGACAAACTGATTAAGAAAAGCTTATTGAAACAGATGCGGGATTTAAACAACTCTTGATATCCCCAAGGAAGAAATAAGTGCTAATTAAAATCACCCAATGAATTTAGTTCTGTGCAATTAAGAAAGAAATCCTAAAAAGGATTTCGCCTTTAATAAAAAGGTCCTTCGGGCCAAGGAGTAAAACTCCTCGAGAGCAATGCTCTGAAGGCGGGAATGACAGCTGTCAAAGTCAATTATAAGGGGAATTGAAAAGTCTCCGGGAATTCTAATAGCCTTGCTCTGTAAAAATGATGGAATAACCATCAGAAAACTTAAAATAAAATTTTTAATGAATTAAAATTCTTAGATCTTCAAGATCCAAGAACAAACTCTTAAAAGTTCCTCGTAAGAGATTAACAAATCTCCATTATTCACGAGAGCAAAGCTCTGTTAATGGGTAAAATCCTAATAACATTTTTTAGATCTAAGATCTATGAAGAGCAAAGCTCTGTTAATGGGTAAAACCCTAAAAACATTTTGAGATCCATGATCTGAGGAAGAGCAAAGCTCTATTGATAAATTTCAAATCTTACCAAAAATTTGACAGAGTTTTGACTCTTGAAGGTTCTTAAAATGAAGAGCTATGCTCTGCAAGAGAATAAAAATACTCAGAAGGAAGTAGATGAACAGAAATCTTCTCAAGGGCCAAGAGTCCTATTTATAGGCACTAAGAGCTGTTTCAACTTACTATGTTGATTTAATGGCGCAGATGTTGCCACCGCTGCACTCATATGTGGGCCACGTGAGCGCAACGGTGGGGGGCATTTGTTTCCCCCAATCAGAGCAAAGCTCTGTTCAAAATTCAAATTTTGAAATGAAGCAACGCTTCAGAAGCAGCGCCAAGTGCGCTGCGCCCTAAGCAGCGCACCACATGCAAAGCACGTGTGCGCTAGCGCTAAGTGCGCACGTGTACGCTAGCTCTAAGTGCGCTGCGCTCTAAGCAGCGCACCACATGCAAAGCACGGGTGCGCTAGCGCTGAATGCGCTGCACTCTAAGCAGCGCACTACGTGCAAAGCATGGGTGTGCTAGCGCTAGAACTAAAAAATCCCCATCATCAGATCAAAGATCAAATAATAATAATAATAAATCATTAATTAATCAGAATTAAATTCTGTTAAGGAAATATTCCTCAAAATCTTTCCAAATAACAAGATTGTGCTCTGTAAATCTGAGCACCGTTGGATCAATGATCCAATAGAGATTAAAAATCACCAAAAACACAGAATAAATTCTGTTTAGAAGATTTCCCAATCTTGTTAATAACAAGAAGATTGCCTTTTGTAAATCAGAAGCCCTTGGATCAAAGATCTAACGATGGGAAATTCCCCAAATCAATCGGAGAAAAGATCTCCATAACTGATTGAATAAATCAGCTTGCCCTATATAAAGGCCCCAAGACTTCAAGTCTATAGGCAGAGAGAAGGATACAGAGGAACCTCCCCATAAAACTTTGAGAAAATTGAGAGAGAAGAGACAGCTCTCAGAGAAAGTAGATTTTTCTTCAAGGAAAAAAAATGATGATGAATGAAATCATCTCATGATTAATTTAAAAAGAAGAATTCACTTCTTTAAAAGATCATAGATCTATAAGACCGAGGTCTTTCACAAAGAGATCAAAAGATCTCATCATAAAAAGAAGAACATAATTCTTCTCACAGATCATAGATCTATAAGACAAATTGTCTTTCAGAGATCATCTCATCATAAAAGGGGAGAATAATTCAATTCTCTTAGGATCAAAGATCCATAAAGGCAAAGCCTTTCACTAAAGTAAGAGATTGAAAACATCTCCTATAAAATAAGAAATTTATTCTTAGAACTTTGAGACAAAGTCTCTTATAAAAAGAGAATTTAACTCTCAGGGCGCAAACTGATCTAAGTTGCATAAAAGAAGAGCCATAGCACTCTTAATTTAAAAGCGCTTCAGCGCTCCACATCTGGCGCAAAGCGCTGTATAGCCTTAGCGCTCCAATCAACAGAAGCGCACTGCGCTCCTTATCTGGTGCATAGTTCCAAGCACGCCACGTGTTTCCCACGTCCGCGCTACTTAAACAGAAGCGCTCTTTGAACCAGTGCTTTGCTCTCATGGACTCGCGCTCAGCGCCAAGCACACCACGTATCCCTTGCGTGTGTGCCATTGAACTAATAGCGCAATGTGCTCATAAATTGGCGCAATGCGCCCATCATCTGGCGCTTAGCGCCAAGCACGACACATGTCCCTCACGTGTGCGCTACTCGGCCGAAGCGCACTGCGCTCTTTAACTGGCGCAAAACGCCAAGCGCACCATGTGTTGCGCTGATAGAACATAAATTGTTCTTTAATAAGCCCAGGGCTATAAGGAATGCTCAGCATTCGGTGAAAGGCAAAGATACTGTCAGGGCCAAGCCCAAAATAAATGATAAAAATTTTAACTTGATTAGACTTAGCCCAAGATTGGCCATAAGTCCTCAACTCAGATTAACTGAGCCCATATGCTCATAAATCTCAGATCCTAGTCCCAATTGGACTACAGGTCTCCCAACTCACATCGGTTCAAGGGTACATCTCTTTACTCCTCTGATATTTGTCGTTGTAATCCTTCAACGTCTTCAGAGTGGTGATGGGTCCCGACAACCATACATTTCATAGACTATGACGTCTTTAAACTGGACTGTGGGGTCCTTAAGCCCATGGACTATGATGTCCTTAACCTCGGACTGTGGGGTCCGTTTAAACCCATGGACTATGATGTCCTTAACCTCGGACTGTGGGGTCCTTTAAACCCATGGACTATGATGTCCTTAACCTCGGACCACCATGTCCTTAAACTGGTAATCGACCGCAATGTCCCTAAACTAAACAATAGAATCCAAATGCTCTTTTGTCGGATCTAATCGATCCCGTTAAGTTGATCCTAGTCTGAAATTACACTAACGTATCCTTAACATACGTTTAAGTTGATCTTGGTCTCAAATGAGACTAGCGTATCCTTAAACCCAACCCCTAACCCAAATCTAAGAAGATACGGATTTGGACTAATCCACGTCTTATGGGCGACAACATAAATTAGTCTCCGTATACAATCCACGGGCAACCAAAAACAAAACAAACACACACGACACAAAGTGACCATCTGGAGAAGGAGAAAGTGGTTACCGCGATGCGGTAGCGTAATTAACTGCAGGGGCTTGCACCTGTAGGGAAGAGCGTCCCCACAATCAAAAACCCCTCAACGAAGGGGAATCTGACAAAGTCTGCTATATCGGCCTCATCCGTCTAAAGCTTCGATACATGGTACCATAAATCAACTTGGCATCCTTGGAGAGGTGGACGGATAGCACCAATTAGCATCTGCCCTCGGAATTCAGGCCCGGACGTCCCAACGTCCCGGTCGCGTCTTTCGACGGAGAACTAAAGGGTTGAATTTTTTGGTGTTTTCCAAAATCTGGGTTTTGGTGTTTCAGGTATTGTTTGATTTTCTAAGTTTGCATGTGATGTGATCTTACACTATAAGCAATTCAGAGTGTTTCGTATTTGTAATTTTAACATTGTTTCGGATAGTCACTTGTTGTCTAGGCGAAGTTAAAATGTTCGATCGAACATCAAAAACCCATTTTTCCAAGTTTAACGTATTCGGAAAATCATGCAAGTAATTCTGTGAACCCTCTAGAAGAATGAAACCCTAACTCGACTTTTTGGATCACGTAACCGCGGTCATACCCTAGGGTTTGCCGCAGTTCCGTGGCGACATGAGTAAGACTTGGGTCTGCCCTTCTACGGCTGGTGCATAGGTACTGTGGCATGTTCTGGGTATTATTAAAATATGCTCAAGTGTTGAGCTGCCGGGAAATTGTCGAACTTTGATAAATCGATCGAAAAGTTTAACGTCGTCCGGGTATCATGTGATAGGATACAATATTTGGAATCCACAAAAGTAGTTATGACATAACTAGTTTGAATTTTATAAATCTAGCAGTTTAGTCTCATTTGATCGGTTGCTACGGGATTTTGATGTTGATCAAAAGTCTGTCGTAATCACGTAGCGTACGCGGATACTCGTTGGGTAACCTTATTAGATAGCCACGCCCTATAACCCCGACCAAGTGAATGTAGGAGAACCCCGTTGCCAAAAGCATCCGTTCGAGTGCTCGCGGCAGCGGTGTTCCGCCTTAGTGCACTTCGTCGACAGTATAGGGGGTGCGACCGTCTAATAAAGTTTCCGACGAGCATTCGATCAGGATGTCGGGAATCTTGTTGAATTGCCCGACTTGATATTGAAAAGTGTTTTCGAGATCGAGACTAAAATGCGGGGTTTATAATTGTTAGGCATGCGATGTCTAAGGAATTCATTTGGTTAGGCATGAAATCCAATATATGTGATATATTTGGTTTATGATGTCTAAGGTGGTTTCGGATTCCAACGGTTATAGTTTTTTATTTTCTTTTCTGCGACTGTAAGTGTAATATATGGTGTATCGCCGGTTTCGTTACTATATGTCAACGACAATTGCGATACGCATATTTACTTACGTTGATGACATGTGATGTTATGTGTTGCTGGGATATGTTATATTGGATCGTCGTGTTTTGAATAGCCGGGGTTTTTATGTAAGATGAGAGTTTTTTGTTTTCATTCATGTAAAATTCATTGTATGTAATATTCTTATATTGGGGCACTTCTGGGTTGAAGATGATGTCACCATTGATGTATATTATTTACTTTTCCGCATTAGGATAGACCCAAGGCGGGGAGCACAAGTAACCGGGTTCTAGGGTCCGGTGGGAGACCGGGTCTCCTAACTTTAGAATTGGTAGGGTTGCTTACTGCTCTCGTAGGGGTCTAGGGATGTAGGTTTGGCTATTCATCATGACCGTGGAATCCATGTTTTATATAGGCTTAATTTAAAACCCGGAAATCCTAGAATATCCAATATTTCATATGTTGATCTCTGCTGCGATATTCTGTGATGTGATCACTGTATATGATAAGATAGATATTGTATGTAGTATATGTGATATATTATATAGACGTTGCTTATGTTTTACACCCGCGCTAGCCCTGCCCCGCTCTGCTGATAGTTACATAACCTAACTGTGCATGAGGGGACATTGAGGCGAATGCTGATGGCATAGGCGTACGTTGTATTTATTTGTGATGCTTAGGTAACTAATATGATGGGACTTCATTAATGAGATTAATGAAATAAAAGAAACCTAAAAGATGTTGTAGAAACTTGTTTTAAAAATTGGTAGCTCTAGTTCTTGCTTTGCATAGCGGTATTTCTTATAGAATATCAAGCACCTTATTCAATAAGGAAAGAGCCGAGATACCTTCACCGGGAGTGACCTCTTTAGCAAAACTAGCAGATGCTACATCCCTCGGTTTCGTCTTTTGATTGCTTTTCTAGTTCTTACTTTGCATAGTGGTATTTGTGAAATATCATGCACCTTATTCGATAAGAAAAGAGCCGAGATCCCTTCACCAGAGTGACCTCTTTAGTAAAACTAGTAAAATCCTAAAAAACACTCCATTTAAAATCACTCGATTCTACAACGAGATCAAGTTCATTACGCAAAGGGTTTTCTTAAAACCCTGTCGTAGCCCTCCGTCATTTCAGATAAGTACTAATTATTATTCGTGCTACGTTTGTTGACTATGTTAAGGCGTAGTGTGTGGTAGCTAATTAGTGCTTATCTGCTTAAGCATGAGATGCGATTGGATTAGGGTAGTCATGCGACTTTGTTGACTATATTAAGGGTCGTGCCGGTAGGTTTAATTCAATCAAGAAATGTACAGGTTGAACTTGGCTAGCGCTTATGATTTGTTGACCTTGTTTAAGGTCACAAGTTGCTAGGGGAAAAACATTATCGGGAATTTCAAGTGTTGAAATTTGCAATGCGACTGCATACCTTTTATGAGATAGTTGGATCCCGATACCCACTGCGGGTAAGAGTTACTCCTGGGAGAGTTTTACACATTACAATTATTCGATTAAGTATGTGTCTAGAAAGGTGTTAATGGGGCTACGCCCGTGGGAAAACGAGGTTTATTTTAATTAGGTCCGTACAAAAGCACGGAGAATCTCCCTCAAAGTACCGGCACTGGCCTGGCTGAAAGATTAGCGAACTTGTAGGGTGTAATTAATCCCGGCTAATCTTTCCTTTTAGGGTTTGAAGGAAAATTTGACTAAAACAGTGGGAGCCATCCTGATTAGATAAAATAATAGCCAATCTAATCTTACAATAGCATACGCTGAGTGTTTTCTTCTCTCTCTCTCTCTTCAGGTAGCGACCATATCACGCCTTAATCAAGATAATAATATAGATGTATTGACCGAACCCACTTGTTATACTGAGCTGGGGAACGTTGGTCCCGCTCCAAGTTATAATTGTTATAAGACCGAGTAGGAAATAGGGGAATACCAGGATTCCCATGCCGCCCAAACGAAGAAAGTGCATGATGATGCATCTTCTTCGGGTATGTTCATTACCGAGAACTGTTTCTCAGTATCCTCTATGTCCTGAGTATGAGATACCGGATCAGGATCCCATATATGTAATCTGTTACATGGGCTACAGATAGGTAGAGAACTGGGAATGGGTGATAAGTTTCAAGAGTTGGGAACGGTGCAAGTGTTGCAGCCAAACTTGTTGGCAGTTATCACCCTATATTACCAAATATATTGATTCTAAACGAATGTTATTAGATACCGAACCTGATATACAATATCATATCAGTCTCTTTATTTAGGAAAGAATGATATAATTTTGTATTGTTGGATAATGTTTTGAACATTTCCTATATCAAGAGTTGATCCGTTCAGGAACGTTATCTAAAAGCATATACGTTCTAAATCAAACCACAGTTTTTAACGTACAAAACACACACAAGAGGAAGAGTTCAGAAATGAACGAATCCTTCTTGAGGCATTATAGACTAGGTCATATCAATGCGACCCGACTAGCCAAGTTACATAAAGATGTATATTTAAATCAGTTTGAATTTACATCTTGTAAAACTTGCCAGTCTTATCACAAAGATAAGATGACCATAGCTCCGTTTATTGGAAACAGGGAAAGAGTTAGCGAACTCTTGAGATTGATACATGATGATGTATGTAGGTCCCCTGTCTACACATGCCAGGAGTGGTTCTTTATACTTCATTACATTCACTGATGATCTCTCAAGATTCGCACATGCGTTCCTGCTGAAACAAAAGTCTGAAGCTTTTGAGAAATTCAAAGAATATAAGTTAGAAGTAGAAAACCAAAACAGGTATAAGTATTATGTCCTTTGATGTGATCAGGGAGGAGAATACTTGAGCACGGAATTCCTAGACTATTCTAAAGGAGAATGAGATTCTCTCTCAGCATTACTCCTCCGTATACACCACAGCACGACGGTGTATCGGGGCGGAACAATCACACCTAAAAGATATGGTGTGCTCTATGATAAGTACTACTGAGTTACCTATTTCCTTTTAGGGAGTTATGCACTTGAGAAGCTGCATACCTATTGTATAGGGTTCCAACCAAATCGGATGCCTACCACTCCATATGCGATATGGAATGGGAAGAGCCCATGTCTTAAGCAAGTTAAGATTTGGGGTTGTCTAGCCTATGTCAAAAGCAAATCCGGACAAGATCGAGGTAAGGTCAGTTCTGTGAAAGTTTGTTGGATATCCCAAGCATTCGCAAGGGAATATCTTCTACCACACCTAGAAATAAAAGGTGTTTTATTTCTCGGCATGCCACCTTTTTAGAAAAGGAATTTCTTATGAAGAAATTAGTGGTCATGAGGTAGAACAGGAAGGAGTTCCAGCTATATAAACTGCCGCTGAAGATTTGGTAGAACCGAAGGATTCAATAGTTCCCGACGAACCTCAGCCTCTCCGCAGATCTGGTAGGGTTTCTCATCCGCCTGAGAGATACTTCAGTTTTCTCAATAACAGTGGGAGGGAGGATTGCATTATGAGATGATGACCCAACTAGTTTCGAGTAGGCCATCAAGAGTGGGGGCTATATAAGAATGGCTGGATGCTAAGCGATCTGAGATGGAATCCATATACACCAACAAAGTATGGACTTTGGTTGCTTTATCTGAAGGGTTAAATCCCCATCAGGAGCAAGTATATCTTGAGAAGATTACTTGGTGTGCATGGAAAGGTTGAGACTTTCAAAGCTAAGACTTGTTGCAAAAGGTTCTCGTCATCGACCAGGTGTGGATAATGATGAAACATTTTCTAGTGCCTATGCTTAAGTCTATCCGGATCCTGTTTGCCATTGCTACATACCATGACTATGATATCTGGCAGTTGGGTGTCAAGAATGCTTTTCTAAATAGTGATTTAGAAGAGAGCGTCAATAAGTACACAGCCAGAAGGCTTCGTAGACAGTGAGAGCAGCGGAAACATGTGCAAGTTGCTTTACAGGTTAAAGCAGGCATCGCGGAGTTGGAACATCTGTTTTGATGTGGTAGTCAAAGCGTTTGACTTCATCAAAATGGTAGATGAACTTTGTATATATAAAAAGGTAGTAGGGAGTATGGTGGTGATCCTCGTATTGTACGTGGATGACATACTCTTGATAGGAAAGGAGTTTCCTATGCTACACTCGGTCAATCTGCTCTTATCATAAGGATTCACTATATAGGATCAAGGTGATACCTCCTAAATCCTGGGTTTTGGATCTATGAGATAGATCTAAGTGGATGTTATGATTTTCTCTAGGTATGGTGAGATGGTATCAATCGATCCTGGGGAGAATCACTGGATAGCATCCGGTGTGGTAAGGACGACTGAATGTTAGTCACAGGCATTGTCTTTACCCTCAGTGGAGGGACGATATGTTGGAAGAGTTCCAAGCTAGATACTATGGCAAACTAGACGATAAAGGCTGGATACATCGCTACCAAGGATGCTACCAATAAGGCAAGTCTGGATATATATTTGTTCATGAGATGAACTTCGTTCCTACCATTGTGTGACAATGGAGTTATGGCTTATGCCTAGGAACCACTATCCCATCAGTGATCCAGACATATTCTTAGGCAGTATCACCTGATCATGGAGATGGTTAATCTTCAGGGAGATCGAGATTAGGAAAGTAGACACAGAGGACAACAGGACGGATCCACTCACAAAGGCATTTTCCCAGAAGAGACTTTTATGGGATAGTTGTGTATGAGATACTACAACCACTGCTGATTGTTGGGTATTGGATACTACGACTGATGGCCCTAGTGTAAGTGGGAGATTGTTAGTCATATGTATGCCCTAGAGGCCATTACCGTACATACGATGTATATTGTAGTGGATGCTTGGACATATATAAGGATGACTTTCTTGCTCGACATGATAGTATGCTATCTGCTTGCTCTTTATCTTATTATGTACACTTATTGTCTCTCTATTACATGTTGATAAAGCCCTTAGGATTAGTACTTGACTATCAGGATTATGATGCAGATCATACTAGTTGGGACAGAGTAGTCGTTGAGTACATCCTTCAAATGTTCCTAGTCGTAGGTGTATCGAGGCAGGGCATCGATATACCAGAGTAGACTAGCGTATAGATTCTCGACCAATGAAGATGGGCGATGGATGATCCCATATCCATTGGTGTTTGACATCAGAGATAGTATATGGGTGCTCGGTGGAGACTGGGTATACTGGACGGACTCGCCGAGAACTCCCAGATGGTATTATACCTCATGTCAGATGGCAGTTCTCTGGTGACACTGGTACAGATTAGTCTGTAGTCCCGAGATCGTCATAGAGTCTTGTGTGATTCCCACTGTGCTTTGATTTTCACCTTACCACGTTCAAGAGAACATGCAAAATAGTGGCTTTTGGGTATAGGTCCGATTCACATGGAGGCAATGAACGATAGGAGGGGTTCGTCTCTCCCGGTATGGGAGTGTATGTTGCGATGTGCTCAATTGGCTATAACAGGAAGTCCCTGGCCAGGGATGCTTCAGAGATATACCGGTAAGTGTTATCAGTAGTTTCTCGACACGTTATTGTAGGGTTCCTAGGCACACTAGTGAGGTCTCACAAGCCATCGACCATGGCAATTTCAAAAATTCTAGGTGCCGAGAGACCCGACTACGGATCGTTTGCTAGAAAACTAGGCGAAAAAGCTAACTAGTTAACACTTAACTACAAGATATCGGAAATACAACCTTTGTAGATCCGGTGCTCCACCTCCATAGCTCCGCAACGAAGTCGTCTCCGCTGTCCAAAACAAATCCGGGCTCTAGAGTCGGCTTCGTCGGAGAAAAAGTGAGCTAGGTCGTCGATGTCCATGCCGAAGATGATCTACGTCGAGGCATCGCTAAATCAAGCTCCACCTTCACCAAGCCCTAAAACCTGTGAAGGATACACACTCTACTACTTGGCAAGAGGTAGAGGATGAAGAAATAGGAAGTGGGTAGACTTTAGAATTGGATTTCTCACTTGTTTGCTCAATTCACCATTGATGAAGAAAGCTTTTTCTTCTTGAGTTCAAGAAAGAAGAAGAAGAAAAATGTTATGATAAGTTAATTATAATTGGAAAAGAAAATGAATACTTATCATATTAGAACCATGGTCAAGTGTAGAGAATTAACTAAGGTTAGATTAATGGTTAGGGTTAAAGATGAAGACAAGAATGGTTACAAAGTCAAAGCTTCATGAAGCTTCAACTAAACTCCAAAATTAGCAACCATTCTTATTTCTTATCTATTCTAAATAAATAAATAAATAAGTAATAAAAAGAAAACCCTAATCATTAGTTTAACCATGGCTTAATTCATTACACTTAACTATAGTTAAACATGTATCATCAAACATGATACAATTAAGTGTACAAAAGTATATCACATATACAATGTGTACAATCCGAGTGAGAAAATCCATTCAAAGTGAACCGTTACTAGTTAATGCAAAGTAATATATCAAATATATAATTATGTATTAAATCACTAAATCAACACTTGATTCAATGATCCGGTCATGTCGCACATAACCGACTGGTACCATCAGTAACAACTTATCGAATCAACACTTGATCCGATAACCCGGCTATATCGCATATAACCGATCAATGTCACATCGCGAGAATGAAATACGGTATCACATACATGCATCATTCTCGGTCCCGCACATATCTCATATGCGCTCCTATTTCGTTTCGCTTGAGCCAGGAAACCTCTGTGTAGGACTCTAAAGACTCGTCAATACGCCGGCAGCAGGTGATGATCATATCAAGCACCCACAAGCCGCAAGCGGTCTGCTAAACGTAACGGCCACCCGGGTATTGAGCGATCTGAAGATCGACGAGCAAGCCCGCTCACACTCCAGTGAATCCAACCAGTAACACTACCGTACAGTCCGGTCTGATCGTCTGATATGTCGCATATCTCGTCTAGGGGTGGTAAACGTCAGACCCCAATAGCTCGATAAGTCGTGTCGATATGAGGTCTATAACACTTCGAGAAACTACTGGTAACACTTACCAGTAAATCTCAGCAACCCTGGCCAGGGATTTCCTGTTATAGCCAATCGAACACAGCGCAACATCAACCCCCTATACCGGGAGAGACGAATCCCCTCCTATCGCTCATTGCCTCCATGTGACTCGGGACTGTACCCAAAAACCACCGTTTTGCACGCCCTCTTGGACGTGGTAAGATGGAAATCAAAGCACAGTGGGAACCACACAAGACTCTATGACGATCTCGGGTCAACAGACTACTCTGTACCAGTGTCACCAGAGAACTGCCATCTGACGTGAGGTATAATACCATCTGGGAGTTCTCGGCGAGTCCGTCCAGTGTACCCAGTCTTCACTGAGCATCCGTATATCATCTCTGATGTCAAACACCAATGGATATGGGATCATCCATTGCCCATCTGTATGGGTCGAGAAGGTATACGCTAGTCTACTCTGGTATATCGATGCCCCGTCTCGATACACCCACGACTAGGGACTTTGAAGGATGTACTTGTGGACTACCATGTCCCCACTAGTATGATCCGCATCATAGTCCAGGTAGTCAAGTACAGATCCTAAGGGCTTTACCAACATGTAACAGAGAGACAATCAGTATACACGTTAAGGTAAAGTTCAACCAGATAGCATACTATCATGTCGAGCAAGAAAGTCCTCCCTATATACGTCCCAGCATCCACTACAATATACATCCTATGTACAGTAATGGCCTCTAGGGCATACATATAACTAACAATCTCCCACTTGCACTAGGGCCATCTGATAGCAGTGGTTGTAGTATCTCATACTCAACCATCCCATAGAAGTCTCTCTCTGGGAACAGGCCTTTGTGAGTGGATCCGCTGTGTTGTCCTCTGAATCTACTCTCCTAACCTCGATCTCCCTGGAGATCAACCATCTCCATGATCAAGTGATACTGCCTTAGAATATGTCTGGATCACTGATGGGACGGACGTTCCTTGGCATAAGCCACAACTCTATTGTCTCACAATGGTTGGAACGTAGTTCATCTCATGAACCAATATACACCCAGACTGCCTCTTTGGTAGCATCTTAAGTAGCGATGTATCCTGCCTTTATCGTCTAGTATGTCACGGTATCTAGCTTGGAACTCTTCCAACATACCGTCCCTTTACTGAGGGTAAAGACAATGCCTGCGACTGACATTCAGTCGTCTTTATCACCCTGGAACCCTTCCAGTGATTCTCCCCAGGATCGATTGATACCGTCTCACTACAACTAGTGAGTATCCTAACATCCATTTAGATCTATCTCATAAATCCAAAATCCAGGATTTAGTAGGTATCACTTTAATCCTATATGGAGAATCTTTGTGATAAGCGGAGATTGATCGAGCGTAGCATAAGAAACTCCTTTCTTATCAAGAGTATGTCATCCACGTACTCTACGAGGATCGTCACCATACTCCCTACTACCTTTTTGTATATACAAGGTTCATCTACCATTTTGATGATGTCAAACTCTTTGACCGCTTCATCAAAACAGATGTTCCAACTCCGCGATGCCTGCTTTATCCTATAAAGCATCTTGCACACGTTTCCGCTGCTCCCACTGTCTACGAGGCCCTCTGGCTATGTACTTATAGACGCACTCTTCTAAATCATCATTTAGAAAAGCAGTCAAGACACCCAACCACCAGAGATCGTAGTCATGGTATGCAGCCGTGGTAAGTAGGATCTGGATGGACTTAAGCATAGGTACTGGAAAAGGTTTCATCATTATCCACGCCTGGTCAATGACGAAAACCTTTAACTAGTCTAGCTTTGAAAGTCTCAACTTTTCCATCTACACCAAGTAATCTTCTCAAGATATACTTGCTCCTGATGGGGATTTAACCCTTCAGATATAGCAACTAAAGTCCATACTTTGTTGGTGTACATGGATTCCATCTCAGATCGCTAAGCATCCAGCCATTCTTACAGAGTCTCACTCCTGATGGCCAGCTCGAAACTAGTTGGGTCATCATCTCATGATGCATTCCTCGCTCCCACTGTCATAGAGAAACCGAAGTATCTCTCAGGTGGGTGAGGAACCCTACTAGATCGGCGGAGAGGCTGAGGTTCGTTGGTATCTACTGAATCCTTTGGTTCTATTAAATCATCAGCTGTAGTTTGTATAGCTGGAACCTTTCCAGTTCTACATTACAGACCTTGCCTTGAGCTTGTTCGGATTTTGCTTTTAGACATAGGCCGGACAACCCCAAATCTTAACTAGCTTAAGACATGGGCTCTTCCCTTTCCATATCTCATATGGAGTGGTAGGCAACTGATTTGATTCGAACCTATTCAATAGGTATGCAGCTTCTCAAGTGCATAACTCCCAAAAGGAAATAGGTAACTCAGTAGTACTCATCATAGAGCACACCTTATCATATAGGGTGTTATTGCTCCGCCCCGATATACCATAGTGCTATGGTGTATTCAGAGGAGTAATGCTGAGAGAGAATCTCATTCTCCTTTAGAATAGTCCAGGAATTTCGTGCTCAAGTATTCTCCTCCTTGTTCTCATCACAGGACATAATACTTATACCCGTATTGGTTCTCTACTTCTAACTTATATTCTGTGAATATCTCAAAAGGTTCGGACTTATGCTTCAACAGGAACATATGACTGAATCTTGAGAGATTATCAGAGAATATAACGAAGTAAAAGGAACCTGTCTTGGCATGTATAGACAGGGGACCTTACATACATCAACATGTATCATCCCAAAAGTTCACTAACTCTTTCTCTGTTTCCAGTAAACGGAGCTGTGGTCATCTTATCTTTGTGACATGACTGGCGAGTTTCACAAGATGTAAATTCAAACTAATTTAAATATGCATCTATATGTAACTCTAGCTAGTCGGGTCACATTGATCTGACCTAGTCTACAATGCCTCAAGAAGAATTCGTTCATTTCTGAACTCTTCCTCTTGTGTGTGTTCCATATAATAAGAACTGTAGTTTGATTTAGAACATCAACGCTTTTAGATAACGTGCCTGAACCGATCAACTTTTGATATAGGAAATGTTCAAAACATTATCCAACAATACAAAATTATATCCTTTCTTTACTAATAAAGAGAGAGATATGATTTTGTATATCAGGTTCGGTATCTAATAACATTCGTTCAAAATCAATGTATTGGTAATACAGGGTGACAGTGACCAACAGACTTGGCTGCAACACTTGCCCCGTTTTCTGCCTCATGAAACTTATCACCCGTTCTCAGTTCTCTACCTTTCTGTAGCCCTATGTAACAGATTACATATCTGGGATCCTGGTCTGGTATCACATACCCAGGACGTAGAGGATACTGAGAAACAATTCTGTGTAATGAACACACCCGAAGATGATGCATCAGCATGCGCTCTCTTCGTTTGGGCGGCACGGGAAATCTGGTATTCCCCAATTTCCTGCTCTGTCTTATAACATTTATAAGTTGGAGCGGGACCAACGTTCCCCAGCTCAGTATAACAAGTGGGTTCGGTCAATAATCCGTATTATTATCTTGATTAAGGCGTGATATGGTCGCTACCAGGAGAGAGAGAGAAGAAAACACTCAGCGTGCGCTCTTGCAAGAATAGATTGGTTTTTATTTTATCTAATCAGGATGGCTCCCACTGCTTTTTATCAAAACTTTCTTCAAACCCTAAAAGGAAAGACTAGCCGGGATTAATTACACACTACAAGTTCGCCAATATTTCAGCCAGGCCAGTGTCGGTACTTTGAGGGAGGTCCTCCGTGCTTTCGCACGAACCTAATTAATGTAAACCTCGTTTTCCCAGAGGCGTAACCCCGTTGACACCTTTCTAGACACCTACTTGATCGGCTAATTGTAATGTATAAAACTCTCCCAGGAGTAACTCTTACTCGCAGCGGGTATCGGGATCCAACTATCTAATAGAAGGTATGCAATCTCATTGCAAATTTCAACACTTGAAATTCCCGATAATATTTTGCCCCTAACGTGCTATGACCTTGACGAAAGCCAACAAACCATAGCCCGCCAGTCAAGTTCAACCCGTACATTTCTTGATCGAATTAAACCCACCCGCACGACCCTTGACAAAAGCCAACAAAGCCGCACGACTACCCAAATCCAATCGCATCGTATGCTAGCAGATAAGCAGCATATAGCTACCGCACACTGCACCTTGACGAAAGCCAACAAATGCAGCACGAATACTATATACAACTTATCTGAAATGACGGAGGGCTACGCCAGGTTTTTATGAAAACCTATTGCGTAATGAACTTGATATCGTTGTAGGATCGAATGAGTTTTAAGATGGAGTGCTTTTGAGGCTTTTCTAGTTTTGCTAAAGGAGTCACTCCCGGTGAAGGGATCGTCGGTCCTTTCCTCGTCGAATGAGGTGCAGGATATATCATATATATCACTGTGCAAAGCAACAACTCTTAAAAGCAATCAAAAGACAAACCGAGTGTGTAGCATCTGCCAGTTATTGCTAAAGGAGTCACTCCCGGTGAAGGGATCTCGGTCCTTTCCTCATCGAATAAGGTACAGGATATATCATATATACCGCTGTGCAAAGCAAGAACTGTAGCTACCTGTTTTATTTTGAAATTCGATTCTACAACATCTTAGGTTTCTTTTATTTCATTAATCATATTAATGAAGTCCCATCATTTAAATACCTAAACATCACAGATAAATTCGACGTACACTTATGCCATCCGCATTCGCCTCGATGTCCCCTCGTGCACCGTTAGGTTAGGTAACTAACGGCAGAGCAGGGCAGAGCTAGCACGGGTGTAAAACATAAGTAACTTCTATATAATATATCATATATACTATATACTGTATCTATCACAGAATATCACATGATCTCATCACAGATATCGCAGCAGAAGAAACATATGAAATATTGGATATACTAGGACGTCCGTGTTTTCAATACGAGCCAGTATAAAACACGGATTCCACGGTCGTGATGAATAGCCAAACCCACACCTCTAGACCCCTACGAGAGTGGCAAGCAACCCTGCCAATTCTAGAGTTAGGAGACCCGGACTCGACTCCTCGAGTTGGTCTCCCACTGGACTCCAGAACCCGGTTACTTGTGCTCCCCTCCTTGGGTCTATCCTAGTGCGGAAAAGTAAATAATATACAAGAGGTGACAACTTCCGCAACCTAGAAGCGCCCCAATAAAAGAATATTACATACAAGTTTTTACATGAATGAAAATGAAAAACACTCATCTCACATAAAAACCCCCGGCTATTCAAACACGACGATCCAATATAACATATCCAGCAACACATAACATCACATGTCATCAACGTAAGTAAATATGCGCATCCCAATTGTCGTTGACATATAGCAACGAAACCGGCGACATCACATATTACACTTACGGTCACAGAAAAGAAAGTGTAAAACTACAACAGTTGGAATCCGCAACCACCTCAGACATCGCATGCCTGACCAAATGAATTCTTTAGACATCGCATGCCTAACTATTATAAACCCCGCATTTTAGTCTCATTATCGAAAACACTTTTCAATATCAAGTCGGGCAATTCAACAAGATTCCCGAAAAACTGATCGAATGCTCGTCGCTAACTTTAGTAGGCGGCTGCACCCCCGATACCGTCGACGAAGTGCACCAAGGCGGAACACCGCTACCGCGAGCACCCGGACGGATGCTTTCGGCGACGGGGTTCTCCTACAGTCACTTGGTCGGGGCTATGGAGTGAGGCTGTCTATTAAGTTTACTCGGCGAGTATCCGCGTACGCTACGTGATTGCGACGGACTTTTGATCATATCAAAATTCCGTGGCAACCGATCATCTGAGACTAAACTGCTACATTTATAACATTCATTCAGTTATCTCATAACTATTTGTGAATTCCAATTATTGTATCCCATTCCAGATAAACAGAAAATGTTAAAATTTCCGATCGAACAATCGAACACCCAAGTTTTCCTGAAACATCAACACATGAAATAAGTCTAACAACATTCAGTTCGTGCCTCAGTACCAACGGTCCAGCCGTAGAAGGGTCAAGCCAACGCCTCACATGTGGCACGCCATACTGCCCCAAACCCGAAGGTTCAAAGGGCAGTTCAAGACGGTCACATAATCGAGTTAAGGTTTGTTGTCTTCTAGAGGGACTATCGCGTTACTTGCACTACTTAGAACGTCGTTAAACTACGGAAAAATCCAACACTTGGAAATTTCCCGACAGGGGAAAAATTGGGTATTTATATCCGGTCGAACTTTTTAACATATTCTAAAATTTATCCGGAAAGCCACACAGACAAAATTTGATACTCCGATCGAAACACCGAATCCCCAAAAACACAGCAGAAAAATTCAACTCTTGAATAAATATTAAAAATTCCCAGAAAACTCAGCTCTTTGAACTAGGAATTACTGTGCAAAGAAACAGGGCTGACGTCATCAAGTGGCCGCTGATCAGCCGCAGAAGTCATGCTTCTGCCGCTGATCCGCCGCGAAATTTACTGTTCACCAGAAACTTTTTGCACCGTAATTCTTATTTTTCCCTGCTGAATTTTTTAGCAATTTTTAATTTGGAAAAACTCACTGTTTTCAAAAAAGGACAGAGAGCATGTTAGAAATGGGTTTTCGGGTTCGTTCGGACTTCAAACTCCGTCTGGACTTCGCCTAAGGCTCTAGCTAGGCTCTGATACCACTGTAGGGTTCCTAGGCACACTAGTGAGGTCTCACAAGCCATCGACCATGGCAATTTCAAAAATTCTAGGTGCCGAGAGACCCGACTACGGATCGTTTGCTAGAAAACTAGGCGAAAAAGCTAACTAGTTAACACTTAACTACAAGATATCGGAAATACAACCTTTGTAGATCCGATGCTCCACCTCCATAGCTCCGCAACGAAGTCGTCTCCGCTGTCCAAAACAAATCCGGGCTCTAGAGTCGGCTTCGTCGGAGAAAAAGTGAGCTAGGTCGTCGATGTCCATGCCGAAGATGATCTACGTCGAGGCATCGCTAAATCAAGCTCCACCTTCACCAAGCCCTAAAACTAATGAAGGAAACACACTCTACTACTTGGCAAGAGCTATAGGATGAAGAAATAGGAAGTGGGTAGACTTTAGAATTGGATTTCTCACTTGTTTGCTCAATTCACCATTGATGAAGAAAGCTTTTTCTTCTTGAGTTCAAGGAAGAAGAAGAAGAAAAATGTTATGATAAGTTAATTATAATTGGAAAAGAAAATGAATACTTATTATATTAGAACCATGGTCAAGTGTAGAGAATTAACTAAGGTTAGATTAATGGTTAGGGTTAAAGATGAAGACAAGAATGGTTACAAAGTCAAAGCTTCATGAAGCTTCAACTAAACTCCAAAATTAGCAACCATTCTTATTTCTTATCTATTCTAAATAAATAAATAAATAAGTAATAAAAAGAAAACCCTAATCATTAGTTTAACCATGGCTTAATTCATTACACTTAACTATAGTTAAACATGTATCATCAAACATGATACAATCAAGTGTACAAAAGTATATCACATATACAATGTGTACAATCTGAGTGAGAAAATCCATTCAAAGTGAACCGATACTAGTTAATGCAAAGTAATATATCAAATATATAATTATGCATTAAATCACTAAATCAACACTTGATTCAATGATCCGGTCATGTCGCACATAACCGACTGGTATCATCAGTAACAACTTATCGAATCAACACTTGATCCGATAACCCGGCTATATCGCATATAACCGATCAATGTCACATCACGAGAATGAAATACGGTATCACATACACGCATCATTCTCGGTCCCGCACATATCTCATATGCGCTCCTATTTCGTTTCGCTTGAGCCAGGAAACCTCTGTGTAGGACTCTAAAGACTCGTCAATACGCCGGCAGCAGGTGATGATCATATCAAGCACCCACAAGCCGCAAGCGGTCTGCTAAACGTAACGGCCACCCGGGTATTGAGCGATCTGAAGATCGACGAGCAAGCCCGCTCACACTCCAGTGAATCCAACCAGTAACACTACCGTACAGTCCGGTCTGATCGTCTGATATGTCGTATATCTCGCCTAGGGGTGGTAAACGTCAGACCCCAATAGCTCGATAAGTCGTGTCGATATGAGGTCTATAATACTTCGAGAAACTACTGGTAACAATTACCAGTAAATCTCAGCAACCCTGGCCAGGGATTTCCTGTTATAGCCAATCGAACACAGCGCAACATCAACCCCCTATACCGGGAGAGACGAATCCCCTCCTATCGCTCATTGCCTCCATGTGACTCGGGACTGTACCCAAAAACCACCGTTTTGCACGCCCTCTTGGACGTGGTAAGATGGAAATCAAAGCACAGTGGGAACCACACAAGACTCTATGACGATCTCGGGTCAACAGACTACTCTGTACCAGTGTCACCAGAGAACTGCCATCTGACGTGAGGTATAATACCATCTGGGAGTTCTCGGCGAGTCCGTCCAGTGTACCCAGTCTTCACTGAGCATCCGTATATCATCTCTGATGTCAAACACCAATGGATATGGGATCATCCATCGCCCATCTGTATGGGTCGAGAAGGTATACGCTAGTCTACTCTGGTATATCGATGCCCCGTCTCGATACACCCACGACTAGGGACTTTGAAGGATGTACTTGTGGACTACCATGTCCCCACTAGTATGATCCGCATCATAGTCCAGGTATTCAAGTACAGATCCTAAGGGCTTTACCAACATGTAACAGAGAGACAATCAGTATACACGTTAAGGTAAAGTTCAACCAGATAGCATACTATCATGTCGAGCAAGAAAGTCCTCCCTATATACGTCCCAGCATCCACTACAATATACATCCTATGTACAGTAATGGCCTCTAGGGCATACATATAACTAACAGTTATGAGCCTCATATCGGCATGACTTATCGAGTTACTAGGGTTTGACGTTTACCACCCATAGACGAGATATGCGACATATCAGATGAAGAGACCGGACTGTACGGTAGTTTTACTGATTGGATTCGCAGGAGTGTGAGCAGACTTGCTTGTTGATCTTCTGATCGCTCAATACCCGTGTGGCCGTTACGTTTGACAGACCGCTTGCGGCTTATGGGTGTTTGATATGATCATCACCTGCTGCCGGCGTATTGACGAGTCTTTAGAGTCCTACACAGAGGTTTCCTGGCTCAAGCGAAACGGAGTAGGAGCACATATGTGATATGTGCAGGACCGAGATTAATACGATATGTGATACCATATTCAATTCCCATGATATATGATATCGGTGGGTTATATATGATATAGCCGGGTTATCGGATCAAGTGTTGATTCGATAAGTTGATTCTTTTGATATTAGTCGGTTATATGAAATATAGCCGGATTATTAAATCAAGAGTTGATTTAATAATTTAATGTATAATTATATATTTGATATATTACATTACATTAACTAATATTAGTTCACTTAAGATTTCATTTCTCACTTTGGATGCTTTTAACATATATGTAATATATGTTTATTGTATTCTTTTCTTTTGTTACTAAATTATATATATGTGATATGTATAATTGTAACATGCTAGGTTACACATGCAACATGGATGTGAGAGACTTATACCATGCTAGGGTTAAGATTATGGTTTATATTTTTTTCATAGATAATTCAAAATGTTTGGATTTATGCTAAGATATTTATCATAGTTGACTAAGTCCACCCTTTTGGATATTTCTAAGATATTTGTTAACCTAACCTTTAACCCTAGCTCATTATTAAGTCTCTACAAGTGTTAAGCATGACATGATTAACCCATGGTTGCATTTCTAACCCCATTCGCTCTCTTCATCACTTCACTTGAGCTTCTTCTTCTTCATTGATTTTTTTGCTCTCTTGACTTGAGCAAGTGATGAAAAATAGTGAGAAAAATAAATCTAAACTGAACTCACTTCCTACTTCATCATCCTCTACTGCTTGCCATTTAGTATAGGGTGTTTGTTTCACTAATTCCACAATTAGTGAGGAGATAGCTTGGGTTAGTGTCTCCTCGACGTAGATCATCTTCGGCCTCGGAGACTTCGATGCAAGCATGTTCATTTCTTCATGGGAGCCTCTCTAGAGTCCGGGACTTCATGATCGCAGTGAAGGGACTACTACATGGAGCTAATGAAGTGAAGGACCAGTCTACAAAGGTTGTATTCCTTGTTCACTTTACTTGAAAAGTTGTTTGCATTTCATTCCGTCGGATTTCTAGTAAACGATTATATGTTAAGGTTGGCTAGAACGGCTAAAATTTTAATATAGCATGAAAGATGTCTCCCTAAACCTTGCTGCCGTACTAGGAAACCCTGCAGTTGGCGGCGAGGAGCCTGTCTATCTCGTCCTCGATTGCCTTTTTCTTGATCGTGGCGAACTGTCACGACCCGCAAGGTACGGAACGCGACCGGCACTTAAGTTACGAAACGTCTCAAGGCGTCCGTAAAATAAGTAAGCCGAAGCCCAGAATACAAAACCCAATTAAGAATTAGAGTGAAGGAAACCAATTTATTTTAAGCATTTTACTCCATTAAACCACATCAAGTTTCCCTTTTTAAAATAACTTTCCCTTTTTCCAAAAATTCCGGCAGAATCCCCTTTGTAAAACAAGCCCCAAACGGGTACAAAACAGGAAAATGCATCCCCAAGCGGGAGCTAGCTCTTCGCCTCAAGGCGGTCACAAATCTCACGCAATGTAAAATAACAATGTGCATAAATAAGCATGATGCATAAGTAAAATAACATGTCGACTCAAGTGAGCTCGATCCCAGATAACATAAAATCCACAAGTCTCACAACCTCGTCTCTAGGTCAATATACAATAATCCAAATAAAACTGGTACAGCTGAAATAGTAGTAGTAGATGGAGTATTCTAAATACAATGAACATATATAAGGTGGTACAAAATGATAACAACCCACTTATGAGCAAAAGCCTCGACTCCAGGCAAAAAGGGCAAAATGAACAAAAGTGTCCGCCGCTACAGTGCTGACGGAACGGACCTGCAGAAAAGCTGTGGCACAACGAGGGTGAGTTACCTACTCGTGAGTAATAAATAACATCTACAAAGGCTATCGCATGCACATACACAAGTATCCTAGCATCCCTAAAACAGGTATAGCTATATATACTAGCAGGTATGTATGCAACATCAGTGTACTAGCAAGTCTGTATGGCACATGGATGTAATAACAGGTATGTATGCCACATGAATATAATATCATGTATGTATGCAATATGAGTCAACTCAAGATCTCATCAGGTAGGTATAAGAATTGTTCTTTATTCTATTTTTGAAACTCCTTTTTAAAATCAGCATAATATCCATGGAATCAATAAAATCTGTGTCCAGCAACGACACCACAAAAACTGTCTCAACCTTATGTATCAATGTCAAGTATCTCTGGCCTCAGCCATCCAGCTGATCCATGTCAAATATCCATATCTCAATCTAGCGGCCACGGTCGGTATTCTCTGGATATCCGCCATGCCAAATGAAGTCACCGGTAGATAATCCGTCCCGTGCCAGGCTCAACGCTATCTCCTGCGATCTTCTTGCCCCGGGGTACCATACCGGGCCCACCATGTACCCGAGACAGTTCATCCACCTTCTCGAAACGGGTCTCGAAAACCACAGCAAACTCATGGTGGACGACACTTTACATCACTAGAAAACCGCAACTTTTATATTTTAGAAGATTATAAGTTTGAAATCTTGCGGCTTTCTCCCGAAACCCAGAAATATCATAAATCTCATGAAATCATCATGGATGCATATGTCAATGATAATGAATGCTTATGGTATCAATTTGCAAGGTATGATTTATACTAGGCATGGGCAAATGATATAATAATACATATGCACGAGAATAGCAATTCTTATGATTTCATTTTAAATAATTATTGCAATAGCACAGGTCTAAGCAATTAACATGTTTCTTATCTAGTGTCGTGACATGGCAATTACCAGGGTGTGTGTGTCCACATGAATAGTGCTCGTGCTGCGTATAAAAACCTGGTAATGGTGCATGTGTCCTACAAATGAGTTTGCGTATATGGGTACAACATATAGATCCTAACTGCAGCAAATATCATGCAAGTATTATTATTCTAATGTCACAAGTAAATATCAAAGTTTATTAATTTCAAGTTTACTAAATCTATCGGGCGACTCGCGCCATCCAAATGATCGTCCCCCGTAGATGTGAAATCTACTCACCCGTGATCTCGCGCTAGGTGTGTCCGACCACCTGCTTTCCTTTCTCCGCTGCGCTTGAAGTCTCCGCCGGCGAACCTAGAATTTACAAAAGTCACCATATAAGGAAAAATCCTGCAAAACACGATATATCGATAAAAAGGATACGGGTGCATGAAACTAAACGCGCGTGCACACGACACGTCGCGATGCGCACAAACCCACCAGAACCTATACCGACACACTGTGTCGCGCAGCGCCACAGAACCACGCGTATCACGCGCGTGCCGCACAAGACTTTAAAACATCGAAAACATGTTTATAACTCCAGATTTTGCCTCTGGGCCTAACATAAAAAGTTGCAGGTACCAACACACTAATCTACCCAGCAGAACCCCACACCCAAAAACCCAACACCCCACGCCCTACTCTGGCCGCAAATTGCGGCCAGATTGAACAAACCGGCGGCCAAGAGTGGGAGGTAGGTCCCCGTGCTCTGTGTGTGTGTCTTTGCTAGTCTGAACATGCTATAGTTTTCCTAATTTTATCCTGAAGGGCTCGGGTCAACAGCAGATCTAACAGAGGCTAAAAATTCGCTAAAATTGCTAAATTACGCCAAGTCGGATAAATCGGGTATTTTTGTGAAATCTGGAACCAAACTTGGGTGTTCTAGTCTCAACAGCACCTAATAGGGCTACTCTAACCATCACAACCATTATTTTGCCCAAGTTCCCTTAATTTACCCAAAATTACCACTAAAGCATGCAATAATCACTAAATTAAGCTAGATAACCATAACTTGAGCAATTAGGAGTCGGGTTAAGGGGTTATACCTCTAGAGACCCTAGATGAAGGAGAAGAGAAGAAGTAGGAGAGTGTGTGTTGTTGCTACAGCTCTTGATGCTGCAAAACTTGGCTGGAAATGAGCTGAACTTCACTGTTGCTGAAGCTGTTGCTATTTTGTTTGGAGCTGAAATGTTGCTGTTGCTGTTTGTTGCAGTGGCAAGGGTTGAGGTAATGTTAAGGGAAGGGTTGTGTGTTGTGGGGGAGGTGTTATGTAGAGAGTTGGGGCTGATGTAGCAGCTGCTGCTGGTGGTGCTCTGATGCAACAGGCTGATGCTGATTGTAATAGCTAAGCTGATGCTATGATGTTGGTTTGGAGGCTGATGGTGTGCTGTTTTTGTGGCTGTAGTAGCTGCTGAAGCTAAGGGGTTAGGTAGCTGATCATGATGATGTGGTTGGCAGCTGATGTGCTGCTGCTGATGCTGAAATGTGCTGGTGCAGATGCAGGTTTGTAGTGTTGTGTTGATGTAGTTGTGTTGGGCCGATGTGGTGTGGTGTTGGGGCTGATGTTGTGTAGCTGGTGTGTGTTGTGCTGGGCTGATAATGTTGCCGCCTCAGCTGATGTTGCTGGTGCTGAAAATAGAGCTGAAGCTGAGGCTGTTTTTGTGGCAGAAGTAAGATTATATGAAGATGATTGTGTGTGTGAGTGTGGTTTTGAAGTTGGAGCTGTTTGCAATGATGTTAGGGGCTGAAGTGGTTGTTTGTGTAGCAGTTGATGTGTTGTTTTGTGATGTTTTGGTGCTGAATTTGGTGGCTGAAAAGCTGATTTTTTTGATGGTTTGGGTAGCTGATTTGAGTGTGAGAGAGAGAGGAATTTGAGTGTGAAAGAGAGTTTGAAAGAGGTGAGTGAAAAGTTTTGAATTGAATGGTGTGACACAACCTTAAACCATCATTCCCCCCTCTCACAACAAGCTATCATGACAACCATCACATCTCTCTCTCTCTCTCTCTCAACAAGCAAGTCAACCTACCCTAAACACCCTTGGACAAAACCAAAGACCCTTAATTAAACCTAATTAGCCTAATCAAGTGTGTTAGACCACCATGGTTAACTTAAACATGGTTAACCCACAAGCTCAATTATATGGCCAACCCTAGTCTTAACCCTAGTTAACGTGCACAAGTGTGTGCGGTCGAGATAAAATTCTACAAAAATAACCATAAAACCAGATAAATTGCTAGAAACCCATTTTGGTAAACTTTTTACCAAAAAACCCCACATTAACACACAATTACCACTAACCCTAAACTCATGTGTTACACGAACCTTCGTTTTTTCTGCCTAACGGGTCGGATCGTAGGGTCTACACCGAGCTTGTGAGATATGATTTTGGGGTCGATCCCAGGGATGTCGGTAGGTGCCCAGGTAAACATGTTAGAGTTGTTTCTAAGGATGTAACCAGGTCGTCTCGCTGGGTCCCCATCAAAAGTGAACCGATCTGGACTGTTCGTTAATCGTCCCCTTCTACGAGGGGGACCTCTGTTAGTAGCTCCACCGGGGTCTCTCGGACTTCTTTTTGCTCGTCTCGAGTGTTTAGAGAACCTTTGATGTCACCCTCGCCCTCAACATCATTGTTTGGACACTCAGACGTAGATGTTGCAGTGAAGCAAACCTTTGTGGTTGGTTGGTCTCCATAGGCCCGACCTATCCCGCCTTGGTCGAGCGGGAATTTCATCGCTAAGTGGTAAGTCGATATCTGGGCCCGGAGGGAGTTCAGTGTCGGGCGACCGAGGAGGACGTTGTAGGCCGATGGGATTCTCGCGACGATAAATTCTATAGGCACGGTACGCGTACGGCCCGCCTCCCCGATGTTGAATTGGAGAGGGATTACCCCTTCCGCAAGAATGGAGTGGTTACTGAACCCTGACAAGACGTGGGCGGTCGGCCTTAGGTCCGACAGGATGAGTCCCATACGCATGAAGCAGTCATAAAATAGAATGTCTGTCAATCTTCCCAAGTCAACCAATATCATCTGCACTTCATAGCGGTGGACTCGAGTTGTGATCACCAGGGGGTCGTTGTGAGGTAGGGATATACCATGGAGGTCCTCGTCGGTAAAAATGATCGGCTCGGCTGATTTGGCCTTCTTCCTCAGGTGGCTGCCCGTCCCCTCGATCGGTGAGGGACACTGAGTCTCGTCGGTCTTTGTCGTACCCCCCGCTGATATGGCCATGATCTGGCCGATTGTCAATTTGCCGAAAGGGGGACGTTGCTCTTTCTCACGGTCATCCTGCCGCTTATCTCTTAAGTAT
This sequence comes from Agapanthus africanus, assembly GCA_030015575.1. Taxonomy (NCBI): domain Eukaryota; kingdom Viridiplantae; phylum Streptophyta; class Magnoliopsida; order Asparagales; family Amaryllidaceae; genus Agapanthus; species Agapanthus africanus. The sequence goes on along the minus strand of JASDDO010000018.1, from coordinate 312,206,857 downwards.
GTTGCCAGGTGCCCCGAGCGGATTAGCTCCTCGATGTAGTCTCAGAGCTGCTTGCAGTTCTCAGTGGAGTGGCCCTGCGACCTGTGGAAACTGCAGTAGGGGCCCCGGGTGCACTTTGCTGCCCTGTTCGAGACCCGGGGGAGTTTGAAGAACCTTTCGCCCTTAGCCTCATCTAGCAGTACCGTCTAGGAGACGTTGAGCGGGGTGTACTCCTGAAACTTTGGGGAGTAGCACTTTGGCCGCTCAATCTTCTTTTTCTCCTCCCGGGCCCTTTTCTTCTGATCAGCTTGTTCTGTCCGGGGAAGATTGGCGTTCACCTCGGACTTAAGATGGATCTCACGTTCGGTCCAGGCCTTTACCTCAGCCATGGTCTTAGGTTGTACTAATGCAAAGGAGCGTAGCCACTCCTTGTCCCTAAGACCCGACCTAAGTGCCGTAATGACGGTTTTGTCCCGGTGTTCTGGGACCTCAAGGAGTGCATTGTAGAAACGGGTGACGTATCCTTTGAAGGATTCTTTGTCCCCGCTTTTTATGGTGAAGAGATGGTCAACGTTCCGCTTCTGCCGTTTGTTCCCGACAAAGTGGCCGAGGAATTAGGTGGCCAGTTCATCGAAGGTAGAGATTGAGCATGGCGCGAGTCTTCGGAACCAGTCTCGTCCGGAGCGGATGAGAGTGGCGGGGAAAGCGCGGCATTGAGCAGCGTTGGAATAGTCCTGGAAACTCATCCCGGCTGTGAACACGTCCAAATAGTCCTTCGGGTCAGACCTCCCATTGAAGAGTGAGACTTTCGGGGGCTTATTCCGGGAGGAGACGTGGACGGCGAGTAGCTCTTTGGTGAAGGGCTTCGTGAGCGAGTCGCAGCATATTTAGCCCCGTCGCTTGAATGACAACTTTCTCGATGCATGCCTTCGATCTTCTTTTCGAGGGTGTCGAGTCAGTCGTGGTATCCCGATGATTCGGCACATTCTGATTCTTGGCCTCTGCTGCCGGAGACCTCTGCCTGGCCATGCCCCCGGTTCCGTTCGATGAGGTTCCTCAGGTCCCCTGGCGAGGTCGTCTTCAAGCTGCTGTGGTGAGTCCCATGCGCGGACCCCGTCGAGGGAGGGGGTGCCAGTCGTGCCTGGGCACAGACGAGCTGACCGACACCTCCTCGGGAGGGACAGGGGCACGATAGGGCTCGGGGAGAGGCTCTCTGGCGAAAGACCTCGGCGTTGAGCTATGCGGAGCCCACCTGGTCATTGAATACGTCGGCCCGGGGATCTGCGACCGCCGGAGACAGCGAGGCGGTGTTCGGTCATGCCAACGCGGGCAGAGTCTTCTCTCCCTCTGTAGGGGTCCCGGTCCCGAGGTGGGGGAGCGACGACCTGGGGATCTTTCCCGGCCGTTTGGACACGGACGAGTTCATCCACAACGGACGCGAGTCTATCTATCTGAGCGGATAGGGCGTGAATGGCGTTCGGGGGAGGAGGGGATTCTCCCTTGTCTCCACTGCGGGGAAGTCGACGGCTGGTGCTTGGATCGTCACGGTGACTGCTCTCTATGAAGTTGAGATCGGAAGATGAACTTTCGTTGAATGGAACTAAGTTCCCATAGATGGCGCCAACTGATGGATCTCTGGATCTCCTTCAGATGTTATCTTCCGTTGATCTGCAACGAGTGCTGATGAATGGCTGAGATTTAGTTGGAGGGATGCCTCCTGGAGCGTGTGGATCTCAATGGGTTTTATGTGGTTAAGGCCGAGCTACCAGCAAAGAAGTCCCGGGATGGTTGTGCCACCGAGGACCCTCCGACGATAAAGTTAGACAGGGTATTTTGGCAGAGTAACGGCCTATTGGGGTGAAATTGGCTTACCTGAGTCATCTGAGAGAGGGGTTTATATAGTGGCAGCCATGGGCAGGCGGGCGCGAGATTCACGCCGGCCGTTACGCCCCTAGCGTCACGCCTGCGTGAAAATCGGGATTCCCCATTAATGACGAGATATGCTCGTTAATGGGGGATCATGATGGCGTGGAACGCGGGATCATGGGCAGCGGATATCTCGCGTTTGGCGAGATTCGAGGAGCCGTGGCGAAGGTGCCTGTTATCGGTGCTGTGGGTCGGTCGATGAGATCGAGGAAGATAAGCTCAGCGGGAGGCTCGGGAATGAGCGGGAGGCCGAGGTATCTTAGTTCTGTGATAGCTCAAAGGCGAGCCGTGGGGTCATCTGGAAGGCCACCGAAGGTCGAGAACATTCTCGGGTCGGAGACCTGAGGCGTGATTCCAACGTAACGTTCTTGATCCTTTCTTGTAAGTTCTGCGACACGTCATCTGTCACGTGTCGTTATCTGGGCAGTCACCGATATCGAGCATCATCACACTTTCTCTTGGCTTGCCTACCATCCTTGCTTTCCATCATTCGCTTGTAATACTCCGTCTTTCTACAGCGTAAGAAGAAATTTATGGAGACAATAATTTTTATGGAGTATATTTCACTTATTTCCCATTTGCCAAAAATATTTAGATTTTCCACTTGAATTGTGTTGATATTAAATATATAATTTTGTATGCTTTTAGGCCGCCCGGCATATATACAAGCTCATGAGATGTCAACCATATATATATATGAGAATAATGGAGGAAAGATCCTATAGAACGGAATTTCCTTCTATGGCGTCGAAAAATCATACCCTCCATCGTGTTTTCCGACAATCGGAATGCATCATCTTCATCGTTATCATCTAAGATGTGAGTACACCAAATATCATATGATTCTACAACTTTTGCACCGTTGAATTAGCAATATTCAAAATTAACGGTGTACCGGCAATAGAACTTTTTACATTGCTAAATCAACGGTGAAAAGGTTGTAGAATCACATGAAATTTGGTGTACCCACATCTTAGATGATAACGATGAAGATGGTGGTTGCCGATCGGTGGAAAAAATGAGGGAGGGTGTATTTTTTCGATGCCATAGGAGGAAATTCCCTCCTGCGGTATCTTTCCTCCATTATTCTCATATATATATATATATATATATATATATATATATATAGAGAGAGAGAGAGAGAGAGGAGAGAGAGAGAGTAATGGAGGAAAGATGCCATATGAGGGAATTTTCTTCTATGGCGTCAAAAAAATACAACCAACATCATTTTTTCCGACGATCGGCACCTATCATCATCATCGTTATCATCAAAGATATGCATACACCAAATTTCAAGTAATTCCACAACTTTTGCAACGTTGAATTAGCAATTTAAAAAGTTCTATTGTCTGTAAATCATAAATTTTGCACCAACTAAATCAATGGTGAAAAAATGGTATAATCATATGAAATTTGGTGTATCAACATCTTAGATAATAAAGATGGACATGATATATGTGGATCGTCGAAAAAAATCATGGAGAAAACATATTTCCGACGTCATAGAAGATAATTCCCTCATATGGCACATTTCCTTCATTAAACCCCCCATGCGCCTGTGCGCGTGTATATATATATATATATATATATATATATATATATATAGGCAATGAAGCACCCTTCATGCTTCACAAGTTCACATGCCATTTACATGGAAAGATGTTGTCAGAAGCCTAATTATAAAGTACATATTCAACATGCAATGGAATATGATGGCTTTCTCCATCATATTCCTTCTCTCCAAGAAATTTCCCAAAGCATAAGGAAAAGCCAAGATCCAAAGGACAACATCATTATCCTCTCTCTATCCAAATCCACATGGTATGATCCAGAGCAAGGCTGGTCAAAAAGTTAAGAAGGAAAGTAGATTGAAGAATATGGAAGAATATAAAGAGATTGCGAAATCTAGTTTTATATTCCTGCAAACAAATTCTTGGATACAAATTCTAAGATAACATTCAACTCTCCATCACCCGTACACTCATTTGGACTGCATAAATGGTCGGTTCCTTCACTTCTTATAATGTAAATTTGAAAAACAGCTGCCATCAGAATCAGAACCAAATGGAAGAAGCTACATTCAGAATATGAATGAACCGGTCTCATATTGTCTTGACACGGTCGGTCTGACGCCCCTTACTCTCAAATTCTAAACCATTTCGGTCCCCTTTTTTCCTGAATTATATTTTAAAATTCATAAATATATAAGAGTAAATTAATTATAAACCAATTTAGATACCTGATTTTCATAACCAAGTGCTAAAAATTTATGACTTATATATTTAAATTATTTTATTACAAAAGCAGAGTTTTGCAATCTAATTACTATTGAGTGAGAATATACAGGAGAGTGATCCTATGAGGTCCGAATTTATTTCTTATATTGATGTTCATTTCTCAAACACATAATCCGTCGTGTTTTTCATTAATATGTACTGGTCATTGTGATTTACGTGTATTAGATAGGTTATGTATCAAATTTTACGGGATTTGGAGACGTCTAACTAATATATCAAATAGACTAAAAAATCAATGGTTTTACGATGCATGAAAAACAAGATCGCTTGATGGAAATGTTGGAGGGCTCTAAATCTCGTAAAATTTGATACAAATCTTTTTGGAACATAAATTTGTTTACAACACAAATTTTTTTTAACCGACCGGTAAGCCTAACCCATGCGAACAACACCCGCGTACAATGCACACACAAGCACACAACACACACGGGAGATCCACCAGCTTTCTCCGAAGGTTTTAAATTGTCGCCACTTTCCCTCCGCGAATGCCAGACTAAATTTGACAACATCCTATTGGGTTATAATTCCTTGGCAATAAACATTAGCGCCTAATTACCAATCCTAATCCCCCTAAAGAGAGACCAGGGAACAAGGGAAAATATTAAATATATGTTTGTCACCATGTCCAATTTTCATAAAACAAAAGAGAAAAGGACATTCTGCTAACCTTTTGTTTAATTAGGGCACAAGAGAGGAGTAATTTTCAACAATGTTAGGCCTGTCGACAATCAAAAAGAAAAACGCCACCAACCCCCACTTGTGTTGTTTGTAATTGGCAGCTGACTAAGCCTTGGGACTTATTGGACTGATGGTGATCAAAGCATAGCACTCTTGCCTCCCTAAGTTCGAAATTGAAAATAATGCAAAATTAAGGCTCCCCACTTCCAAAAGTACTTTGACAATGTGGCAGAATCAGAATCACATACTTGTTCATTGACAAATAAAATAAGATGCTCTGTTTTCCGGTCTTATGGACCTCACATGTTGGACACAAAAAAATACAGATTCCGTTATAACGAGAAGTGATGGATGCTGGAAAATGGAACACCAATAAAGATAGAGATACCACTTCAAGGATACATGTAAAATCTTAGAATGCGATTAGTGTTAATTAAGCGATAATACGGGTTTTTAATAAAATGTTTACCAAAATAGTTTTCTAATATTTTATAAAACTTAATTAATATTTTATTAATATTTATTTGGGCTTACACAACACAAGTACATGCTAAGATGGGATTAATTAGTGTTGAGCTATGCCTAGATAGCCATGGCATATTAACCCCATTCCATTAAATATGTAATTAATTAGTTAATTAGTTTTCAAACACTACTACGATATGGGGTTGCCCCTACGGACTCAGGAATCCGTAGGGGCAAATATTTCTTGCCCCTACGGATTTATCCGTAAGTCCACATCGGTGTCCCTACGGTGCCTTACGTTCTAATTTTTTGTTTGGCCCTACGGAGCCGCAGACGGTGGATCTACGGTTATGTCCGTAGGGGCATATAAATAGGTTATTAAGAAAAAATAAAGCACAGAAAAATTATTCATCGTTCCCAAAATTTCTCTCGCTCTCCCGCGCCTCTCATCGCCTTTTCCCGCGTCTCGTGGCCACCGCGCTCCGCGCCTCGTCGCCATCTTCGTCGGTCGTTCCCACACCTTCGTCGACTTCCCGTATCTCGTCGCCACCTTCGCCGATCGTCGTCGACCACCGATTTCTGTCGTCTCCTCCACCGCGCGCCCGGTTAGTAATTAAATCTCAAATTAATTTTAATTTTGATGATGTTAGCTCTAGGGTTCAGGCCAGGTTCGGGTAGGGGTGAGGGTTTGGCATCGGCATCGGGTTCGGGTTCGGTTAGGGTTAGGGTTAGGGTTAGGGTTAGGTTCTGGGGTTCGGTTGGGGTTGGGGTTGGGGCTGGGGCTGGGGCTGGGCTGGGGCTCGGGTTAGGTTGGGGTTGGCGCTGGGCTGGGGCTGGGGCTAAGGTTCGGTTGGGGTGGGGCTGGGGCTGGGGCTGGACTGGGGCTGGAGCTAGGGTTCGGTTGGGGTTGGGGCTAGGCTGGGGCCGGGCTGGGGGATCGCAGCCGCGGTAGATGGTGGGGGAGCCGGGGCCGATCTTATGCAGGTCCACAATGTAGTCTCTGACGATGTTGCCCCAATTTCCATGGAGACATGAGGAGACATGGGAAGAATTTGTGTCTTTCGTGTTGTAGTTTTTGGTGTCTTTAACCAAAAATAAATAACGATAATCAGAAACTCTCCCACTTGCACTCAAGGCTAATTATTGCGATATCGTATACTCACAGCCCGTGTGATACCGAACACCCAACTCCTCTACTAATTAGTCTCACAAAACCCGTTTGCGAAACTAATGCGTCCGAGAAATAGCCTCAGTGAGTGGATCAGCTTTGATATTTCTTTCTATATTTCTCTTTATCTCAAGTTCGCAGAGTAAGCCATCTCCCGAAATGAGCAATACCTGTCTTAGAGTATGTCTGGATATCTGATGGGACCTAGTTCATAAATGAACTCCAAATCCAAACTTCTTAGACCGTATCGTCAACTGAAAATAATCAGTATCCTGCGCCATACCTCCCTCAGTATCCACTTGGACCACCTGTCCAAAATACTGCCCTTCGTCAGAGGGAAAAACTATAACTCTGACAGCCACTCTGTCATCCAGGTCACCTTGGAAGCCTGGAATGATAACCGTCCCTCGAAAGAGGCTGCCGTTATCATATCCCTAGAACATTCACTTTTGTTCTAAAACTGCTTCTGAATGTTTCTCCAGGATTGGATCAATATCCACTTATTGCATCTACTGTAAAAACAACATCTGGTGTGGTACTTGACATCTCATGATTGACTCAATTGCCTAAGAAAGTGATCTGTCAATCATGCACATCCCTCTCCCCTTTAGTCTGTAAGACACCTTTAGAGAGGGTGACTCCATCACCTGCAGGTACACTACCGTGCCAGGAGTCGTCCATTCTAAAACACCTTTAGAATGCTGTCTAAGTACCCAGATTGGGAAACTACCCAAATCTAGATCTAAAACCATAGATCTAGTAACCAGAATATCTGATATAATATACATATCCTATGTGGAGAAAGCACTGTGTGACAACCAAAGTATAACCTACCGTAGTATAGAAATTTCACTTCCTACACTGTGTATGTCATCCAAATACCAGGACATCACACCCTACTACCTTCTTAACAGATCCATCCCCTATTCTGATGAAGTCAAATCTATGACTGTCACATCAGAAATAGATAATCTATCTCCGCTATATCTGCTTTAGTCTATAAATAGACATAAGCCACTTGTCCACTATGCTTCCGCTGCTCCCACTGACTACGACAACCCTCTGGCAGAGTCATATACACGTACACTTCTAAAGCTAGTTTAGAACGACGCTATACTCATCCTCCTGCCGGGTCTCACAGTCTGGAACAACAGCAATGGCAAGTCTGGGTAAACAAGAACCTCTCTATCAACGTCCTTGAAGCTACCGGAGTACCTCTCGGGTGCCTGAGGTTACACACCATATCTGCGGAGTGGCCAATGGAATGTCAAACCAGATTGAATGTTTATGTTCTTATTAAATTTTCAGTAATCGTTTGCGGTTCTGGAATCACTTCCAGTTCTACTATACTCCCACTACTGTTTTCTGAAAAAATCCATTTTTATTAAAACTGTGGCGAGTCTAGAACAATATCACTATTGATCTTCCAGATGGTAGAAAGTCAACCCTCGTCATAGCCCGGGTCAACCCACAAACAGCCATTACAGAAACGTGCCTTGAGTTATCCAGAGTCTGGTTTTAAGTATAAGCCGGACAACTCCCCGTACCCTAACATTGTTAAGATATGAACTATTCTATATCCAATATAGAAACAGAGCCACTGATTTAATTGGAACCAGATTCAAATCATGCAGCTGTCTCCAGTGCATGTCAACTAAATGGAGAGAGGCCAATCAGCATTACTCAACTTAGGAATACATCCAAATATGAGTAACCTGAAAGAGAAGCAAGTTCTCTTTATCATTACTATTAACAGAATACCATACACAAGTATCTACATCTTCGATCACCTTGAAGAATCCTGATACTTGCAATACTTGGTTCTCTACTTTATTCATATACCTATAACTTCTCAAAACTTGGACCTTGCATTTGTACGAAACACATGTCTAAGAACTAGAGAAGTCACAGGTAAACCGATATAGTACGAAGACCAACCCCTCTGTCCTAATGGACACTGGACAATATACAATACACTGTATAAGTCCCTTGAGTCTAATAACTCATTCCCTGTGTGTCGTAGGTTGAAAACTGTACTTATGGTTAAGAAGAATTACACCGCTGTTTAATGCTCCTTACCTAACCATCCACTGATATAGGTAAATGTCATAGACATAATTTCAAAAAGTTATATCTCACTTTATAAAAATAAACTTACAGATATATCAATTTGAAATTGGCGTATAGCAGTGGATATTCAAAACCAAATATTTGTCGTCCGGCAAACAACCCAGGTGATTTCCTCAAACATCACCAATTGCAACGAATCCCGATATAATGAGGATAATCACCCAATTCCCAATAACTTACTCCCATTCATTATCTGTAAAACCATACAGATGTGAGAATCACACCCGGTAAATACATACCCTGGAGCAAGTGTCTAATTGGGAAATCAGTTTTCTTTTAACAATACACAGTGAAACTGAAACATATAAATGTTTCGGACACCCGGTAAATACATACCCTGGAGCAAGTGTCTAATTGGGAAATCAGTTTTCTTTTAACAATACACAGTGAAACTGAAACATATAAATGTTTTGGAGGGGTATCCGGCTATTCCTAGTAATGCCTCTTCCATTATCCAGATTCACAACTGTAACCGTATACTTCTTTGCCATCTCTCCAAATCCCTTTATATGTCTTTAGTCATTACCTTCTGTACACCCTCTTAGGCTAAATGGTTTTCTTCCTTCCCTACCGTTCGGTACCAGCCTATGGTTTGGAAGAAGACTATCCAATAAGCATAATGGGTGTACTCTCTTAATCCTAGGAGTACTCGTAACCTGAGAGAAGGTGAAAATAAAAGACAACCGAATAAACCTTATTCCTATTTCTCCTGAACCTGAATCCATCCCCGAACCGAAACAAGTTCCTTTCGAGTTCGTATATAACCATACGATGGAGTATCCAAATAACTGTGGATTTTCGTAGTGATACGGAGTGTCCCGGAGAAATACAAAGGTGAAATAGGAGTGGCGATGAAATACTTGGTTTGGTCGTGAATAACAGTCGCAGTTTACTTTGCCCTCTTACTAATCCCTTTATTTGTCTTTACTTAATACCTTCTGTACACCTTTTAGGCTAATCAGCTTTCTTCATTCCCTACCGTTCGGCACCAGCCTAAGGTTTGGAAGAAGACTATCCAATAAGCGTAACAGGTGTACTATCCCCTAATCCAAGGAGCACTCGCAACCTGAGAGAAGGTAAAAGGAAAAGACAACTGAATAGTCCTATTCGTTTTTTCCAGAACCGGAAACCATCCTCGAATAAATTCTTTCGAGTTCGTACATAAGCATACGATGGTTTTATCCAATGGAAGTGGATGTTCGTAATAATACGGGGTGTCCTGGAGAAAAGGGTAAAAGTAGGAGTGGCAATGATGTATGCAACTCTGACAATCCAAAAGCCAATGTTTAAGAAGTTTCGGTCAACTTGGTCACTGAATCATAGTCAAGGGTCGGGCCATGGTCGCTGCCACAGAGAGAGAGAAAAGAAACACTCTGTGTGCACTCTAACCTAGATCAGAATGGTTATCAATTTATCTAATCAGGAAACCTCCCACTGTCACCTCAAATTCTCCTCCAAACGTGAAAGAAGAATTAATCGGGATCACTCGAGGAGTAAACCAACTCATTAATGGGAATTGGGATCCAACTATCATCGCATGATAACGTGATGGAATCCACTCACGTTATCACACTCCAGAAGGTATGCTCATGCCTGGCAAGTTTCAGTTTCTTTAGAAACTCCCGATGGGATTTTTTTTACCCCTAGGACCCAAGTGACCTTGACACAATCAACAAATCAAAGAGTCCTAGTCAACTTCAACCCGTCATTATCCTGGATTGCATTAAACCCACCCGTACGAGCCCTTGACATAGTCAACAAGGCCGCACGACTGTCCTAACCAATCCCATTAATATGCTACAAACAAACACTACTTAGCTACCACACACTACGCCTTGACACAGTCAACAAATGCAACACGAATACTAAGTAATACTTGTAAGAAATGACGGAGGGCTACGTCTTGTTTTTGGCGAAAAACTTTTAACATAATGAACTTGATATCGTTGAAGGAACTGCATAGCTTTTTATAAAAATATAGTGACGAAAACCTTTTGCTAAAGAGGTCACTCCCGGTGAAGGGATCTCGGCTCTTTCCCCGCAGAATGAGGTGCAGGATATTCCAAATACCATGATGAAAAGCAAAAAGGCAATCGGCTATAGTGAAGTTATTACCCTGACGCAAACTTCTGTCCAAGGGGTCACTCCCGATGAAGGGATCTCGGCCCTTGCCTTGTCGACTAAGGTGCTGGATATTCATAACCGAATACCACTGTGCAAAATAAAAGAGAACTCCCTTGCAATAACAGCTTTTTGAAAAATGTTCCAACAACATCAAATAGGTTTGTTTAGCTTGCATTGATCCGAATCAATGCAGTCCCATCAATTGATCACACCAATAAAGAACGAAAATAATGATGTACGTATATGCCATCCGCATTCGCCACTGGGTCCCGTCATCACACGTTAGGTTACATAACTAACGACAAAGCGGGGACTGGACTAGCGCGGATGCAAAACATATACAACATCTACTAGTATATATATGTGTAAGTCCACGTTGCGACCCCCGGTTCTTGCGGGGAGGCGGAAACGGTATAAAAATTAAATTTTTAGCGCATGGGGCAACATGGACTAACAAAGTCGGGATCTTTTCTAAACTAAACTAGCAAGAAAGCTAAAGAGAGTTAGCTACTCGGAAAAGAGGTTATACCTAACTTGAACTCCTTCTTCTTGAAACCTTTGTAGGGATTGATGGTGCTTTCCTCGTTGCCTTCTTCCGTCAAAGATGGATCCACCTGAGGGTTCAACCTTCGGGCTCTTTCTCGAACTTTGAGTGAACTAGGATCTTCGGCTTGCTAAACCTCTAACCCTAGAGTGAGTAGAGAGTGTCTTTGGGTGTTTTTATCTCAAGGAGAGGGATTCTCAACACATGAGAAGGATTCTCCTTGAACTAGAGAAGGAAGAAGAAGAAGTGAGGAGAGAGAAGAGTTATGATAGAAATGAGCTCACTTTTTCATTTTACAACCATAACACATATGAAAAGAATTATCAAATTAACAATAATAATAAAAATGAAATAGTTGATGGATGGTTTGGAATGACCATTATCATTACATTCTTTAAATGGTTTTGCTAGAATCAAAAAGCATCTTTGATATGCAATGATGATGGTCAAACCTTCAACCATGGTCAACAAGTCAACCATGGTCAACAAGTCAACAAAATCCAACCATGACACAATTTCATTTAATTAATATTATTAATTGATATATCATAATTCCATTAGGGTTTGGAAAAAGACGACTGTCAACTGTGCATACGCACCCGTTCCGAAACCCTAATGAAAATCCTTTTCCTCCACCTCAATCAACTGTGCATACACACCCGCATTCTTGTTCCGAGGAACATGAATACCATGAGATAAAATCAACCCTAAAACATATACCAGTATCTGGCTCAAACCAGAGCCTACTAGTAATATCTGTCCGGACTCCAAACGTGCACAAGTGCGCGGATGAGAACGAACCTGTCGCAAAACTATGCGACCTCTACTCTGTTTTGCCCAGAGGCGAATAGCCCTCTGTGTGGGACTCTAAAGACTCGACACTACGCTGGCAGTGGGTTTAACCACAGACCGCAAGCGGCACTAGCTGTGCGTAATGATCCCCAGGTAGATGTCGATAAGAAGACTGATGAGGTGAACCCCATCTGAACTCCCACTGAGTCTGAATATGACAGTCTCCGTACAGTCCGGTCTGTTCGTCTGATACATCGCATGTCGGGCCTAGGGGGCGGTAAACGTCAGTCCCCTAATAGCGGTACAAGTCGTGTCGGAGTGAAGCCCAAAACACCCTGAGATAACACTGGAAGCCTACCAGTATATCTCGATTGCCCTGGCCAGGGACTACTCGTGTAATGGCTCTCCTAGACACAGCGCGATGTCAACCCCCAATACCGGGAGAGACGAATCCTGTCTAACCGTCACTGCCTCCAAGTGCTTCGGGACTGTACCCAACTACTACCTGTTTGCACGACTCCTTTGAACCGTGGTAGGGTAGTAATCAAAATACAGTGGGAACACACTCGAGGCGAAGTGACAGTGTCAAGTCAGCGGACTAAGCTGTACTCATGTCACCTGGGAACTGATAACTGATGATAGGTATAATACCAACTGGTCAGTTCCCGACGAGTCCTGTCCAGTGTACTCGTAACCCAACGAGCACCCGTATACTATCTCCAGTACGACGTACTGATGGCTGTGGGACAGACCATCTCCCACACTGGGATGAGAAGCGCATACGCTAGTCTACTCCGGAGTATCGATGCCCTGTCTCGATAGTCCTGCGACTAGGGACCTGTATAAGGATGTGCTTATAGATTACCCAGCCCCCACTAGTGTGACTGCCATCACAACGCTGGTAATCAAGTAAAGATCCTAAGGGCTCCACTAATGCGTATAGGTGATATACTAAAATAAACACATGTACACATTGAAGTAGAAACAAACCAAGTAGCATACTACTATATTGAGCAAGATTGTTTATACAAGGTGAATATCCCAAGCTTCCATTAAGTAATATACAAACTAGTATGATACAGTAATGGCCTCTAGGGCATATACACTAACAATCTCCCACTTGCACTAAGGCCATGTACTGGCGTATCGAAGACCTATCATCTCGATCAGCCGCTCGAAATGAGTCTGGGGCAGGGCCTTGGTGAATGGATCTGCAGTGTTTTCTTCTGAAGCAACCCTCCGAACCTCGATCTCCTTGCGATCCACGATCTCCCTGATCAGGTGATACCGCCTCAAGATGTGTCTGGATCTCTGATGGGACCTGGGTTCCTTCACTAAAGCTATAGCCCCGTTGTTGTCGCAATACAGAGGTATTGAGTCAACAATGGACGGAACCACCTGAAGTTCTTTCAAGAACTTCCTCATCCAGACAGTTTCTTTTGCGGCATCAGATGCAGCGATGTATTCCGCTTCCATTGTCGAGTCTGCAACGGTTTCCTGTTTGGAACTCTTCCAACACACCGCCCCTCCATTGAGGGTAAAGACAAAACCCGACATGGACTTGGAATCATCCTTGTCACTCTGGAAGCTGGAGTCAGCAAAGGCCTCGATCTGGAGGTCTTTTCCGCCATACACCAAGAACATCTCCTTAGTCCTTCTCAGGTACTTGAGAATGTTCTTTACTGCTATCCAGTGTTTCTCCCTAGGGTTTGACTGATACCGGCTTACCACACTCAGTGCATAAGCTACATCCGGTCTGGTACACAACATCGCATACATTATAGAGCCTACCGCAGAAGCGTAGGGTATAATAGACATGCGATCCCTCTCCAAATCAGTCTTGGGGGACATCTCTTTAGAGAGGGTGATCCTGTGACAAGCCGGTAGGTTACCGTGCTTGGAATCTTCCATACTGAATCTTTTCAGTATGGTGTCGATGTACCTGGACTGAGAAAGTCCTAATATCCTCTTGGATCTATCACGATGGATCCGGATCCCCAGGATGTATGAGGCATCACCCAGGTCTTTCATGGAGAACCTGTGCGACAAGAACCCCTTGACAGATTGTAGCATAGGAATGTCATTTCCTATTAAGAGAATGTCATCCACATATAAAACGAGGAATGCTACAGTTCTCGCTACAAATCTACTATAGATGCATGGTTCATCTGGGTTTTTGATAAAGCCAAATTCTTTGACCGTCTCATCAAAGCAGATGTTCCAACTCCGCGATGCCTGCTTTAGTCCATAGATGGACTTAAGCAACTTGCACACCTTTCCGCTGCTCCCACTCTGAATGAAACCTTCTGGATGGTCCATATAGACACACTCCTCTAAATTTCCATTTAGAAAAGCGGTTTTTACGTCCATTTGCCAAATCTCATAATCGTGGAAGGCAGCAATGGCAAGAAGGATCCGAATGGATTTCAGCATAGCCACTGGAGAAAATGTTTCGTCATAGTCCAAACCAGGTCTTTGACGGAAACCCTTTGCTACAAGTCTAGCTTTATAGGTCTCAACATGTCCATCTACACCAATCTTCCTTTTGAAGATCCACTTGCATCCTACGGGTTTGACCCCGTCTGGAGCAATGTTCAACGTCCATACTTTGTTGATGTACATGGACTCCATTTCAGTCCGCATTGCATCCAGCCATTTTACCGAATCAACGCTCTGAACGGCCTGCTGGAAACTAGTAGGCTCATCATAATCTATGATGCAATCCTCTCTATCCCCGTCTATGAGAAAACCGTAGTATCTCTCGGACGGATGAGGCTGCCTACTACTCCTGCGGAGCGGCGTAGGAATGTCCTGTTCTTTTGAACCCTCTGGTTCCACTAAGCTTTCAGTAATAGTCTGTGGTTCTGGAATTTCTTCCAGTTCTACTGTGCTCCCACTAATTTCCTTTTCTAAGAACTGGTGTTCTGGAAAGTGGGCATTTCGAGAAACAAGGACTTTTTGTTCCTCTGCGTAGTAGAAAAGATACCCCCTGGTGTTCTTTGGGTATCCCACAAACTTGCACAGTACTGAGCGTGCCTCGAGTTTGTCCGCATGCTGCTTTTTGACAAAAGCCGGACATCCCCAGATCTTCAGATATTGAAGATAGGGTTTCTTCCCATTCCATAACTTATATGGTGTGGTAGGCACAGTCTTAGTGGGAACTCGGTTCAAAAGGTATGTGGCTGATTCTAGCGCATATCCCCAGAATGATCGCGGTAACTCAGCGTTACTCATCATGGACCGTACCATATCCAATAGGGTGCGGTTCCGTCTCTCCGATACACCGTTATGTTGCGGAGTGTATGGAGGAGTAAGCTGAGAGAGAATTCCATTCTCTTTTAAGTAGTCCAGGAACTCGGCACTCAAGTATTCACCACCTCGATCCGATCTTAGAATCTTGATACTTTTGCTGGTTTGTTTTTCTACCTCATTCTTATATTCCTGGAATTTTCCAAAGGCTTCGGATTTATGTTTCATTAAGAAGACATGGCCGAACCTTGAAAAATCATCCGTAAAAGTAATGAAGTAAGAAAAACCGCTTCGCACATGTGTAGACATTGGACCGCACACGTCGCTGTGCACGAGTCCCAAAAGCTCGCTTGCTCTTACTCCGTGTCCAGTGAACGGAGTCTTTGTCATCTTTCCTTTGAGACAGGATTGACAAGTGGCATACGATTGATATTCGAACGGATTCAAATATCCTTCTGTATGTAACTTAGTCAACCTTCTCTCATTTATGTGACCTAGTCTACAATGCCACAAGAAAGCCTGATTGATATCTGGAGACTTTCTTTTGTGTGTATTCTGGACATTGAAAATCTGTGGTTGGTTTAATACGTATATACCATTGCTCAGTGTACCTGACCCAATCAGAACTTGATTAAGGTGAATGTTTACAACATTACTTACAAACGCAAATTCATAACCTTCTTTAGAAACCAAAGATACAGAAATGATATTACAAGTTGCGTTGGGTACAAAAAAACAATTACGCAAAACCAAAACATGTCCATCTGACATTCCCAGGTGATAGTCCCCCACGGCTTTAGCATCCATGCTAGCTCCGTTCGCAACTCTGAGGGTCATGTCACCTGCCTTCAAAACCCTACGGTTTCTCAACGCCTGCAAAGAATTACAGATATGAGACCCTGATCCGGTATCCAATACCCAGGAAGTAGAGTTTATAGAAAGACAGTTTTCAATAACATACACACCTGAAACTGAAGCCGCAACCTGCTTCAGTTCCTGTGTCCTGGCCTTCCAAGCCCTGCAATCTTTCTTCCAGTGTCCACTCTTATGACAATAGAAGCATTCTTCCATTCCCACAAGCTTCCCCGCTATCTTTGTTGCCTTTTCTTTTCCCTTCGTACCCACTTTACTAACACCGCCCCTTGGTTTGGCGGGGGCTTTCTTCCTCTTTCCCTTGGCTTTCGCCTTGGACCTAGAAGAAGAAGATCCTCCTACAAACAAAGCGGGTATTTCTCTACCTTTCTGTAGGGTGCCCTCTGCGCTCCTCAGCATGTTGAGGAGTTCTGAAAGTTCAACTTCTTTTTCTTGTAAGTTGAAGTTCAGTATAAACTGGGCGTAAGTGGATGGAAGGGACTGGATAATTAAGTCCGTATAGAGTTCACTTTCCAACGTGGTCCCAAGTTCCGCGAGCTCCTCAATGTAGCCAATCATCTTAAGCACGTGGTCCGCTACCGATGATCCGACGGCCAATTTTGCCGAAAATAACTTCTTCGACACTTCGTATCTTGCGATACGAGACTGCTCTCCATACAGTTCTTTTGTATGAAGAAATATGGATTCCAGGTCCATATTCTCGTGCCTCCTCTGGTGTTCGTTGTCCATAGAGGCAAGCACAAGGCACTTGGCCTTCGCGCAATCAATCTCCCAAGTCTTACGGATTTCCTTATCCGCGACGCTGAAGGTGGGACCTGGGACGGGGGGAGCTTTGGTGGTAAGAAGATACCCGAGCTTGTCGTAAGTGATTGCCATTTTGACATTCCTGAGCCAATCTTTGTAGTTTGGCCCTGTCAGTATGTTTTTATCTAGAAGTAACTTAAGTCCAGTCATGTCGATTGGTCGCTGCAATTAGGAGAGAGAGAAGAAACACTTTAGCACGATGCTCTTGCAAGTTTAGAGTGGTTTTTAATTTGTCTAAACAGGATGGCTCCCACTGTCTCTCGAATCCCTCCTCAAACCATAAAGGAAGAATTAGTCGGGATCAATCCCACCGCACAATACTTGCTTAACCGTTCAGCCAGGCCAGTGTCGGTACTTCGAGGGAGGTTTTCCAACGCTTTCGCGAAGTTCCTTAATTTAAGAACCTCTTTTCCCTGGGGGCGTAGCCCCGCTAACACCTTTCTAGACACCTACTTGGTTTATAGCATTGATCGTTTAGTAAGAAATTTCCCGAGGAGTAGCATATACTCACAGTAGGATCGGGATCCAAATATCATCGCATGACGAAACCGAAGGAATCCTACCAGAATCACCACACTCCAAATGGTATGCAAATCTAGCAAGTTTCAGTACTTATGAAACTCCCGATGTGGATTTTTTTGCCCCATGCTCTTATGACCTGGCGTGAGGTCAAAATGTCATAAGTCACATGTCAAGTTCTTCCCATCATTATCCCGGTTGATTTGAACCCACCCGTACCTACCCTTGACGTAGGCCAAAATGGCAGTATGGCTGTCCCAAAACAACGCATTCTATCTATGCAACAGATAAATATCCGGTAGCTACCAATCACTATGCCTTGGCGTGAGGTCAAAATACATAGCTTGAATACTACCGAATATTTAACTGAAATGATGGAGGGCTACGAATGGTTTTGGCGAAACCGTGAACGTAGTGAACTTGATATAATCGATGGAACGAGATAGCTTTTAAAAGGAGTGGCTCAAGCTCCGCATTTAAAAGTTAGTTTTGAAAAGAACCGAGTGGTTTTTCGAAAGTGTTCCAACGACTTTAGCTTGGTTTATTATCTTGCATTAGTTCTTTTAATGCGTGATATTCTTGCATTAGTTCTTTTAATGCGTCCCATCATTTAATCCTACCATTGCAGAAAACAACCAAAATATGACGTACGCTTATACCATTCGCATTCGCCACGGGGCCCCGTCATTACCCGTTAGGTTACTTAACTAACGACAGAGCGGGGGCTGGGCTAGCGCGGCTGTAAAATATAAGCAACGCTTAAATAGTTATAAATATATAGCAATGATAGACATTACAGATCACAGATGAATACATTGGATATACTAGGAATCCGCAATCCGTTCGAGCCTGCAACGAAAAGCGGATTACACGGTCACGGTGAATAGCCAATACCCCACCCAAGACTCCTACGGGTGCGGCAAACTACCCGCCAAGTACCCGAAGTGGAGCAACCTCCCTCAACGCCGTGAGTAGGCCACTCGGCACTTCGAGATACCCGGTAGTTTGTGCACCCCTCCATGGGTCTATCCTAGGAGCAAAAACAGTAAAAAGAATTATACAATGACGGCTACAACCCCGACCCGATTGTGCGGCCAAACAAGTAATAATATTACATCAATTTACATTTTACAATGAATGAAAGAAAAAGAAAAACTCATCTCACATCCACCCCGGCTATTCACCCGCGACAGTCCAACGCATTCATATACACAAACCATCATCAAACACAGATCACAGATATGTATAACCCCGACTAATCGACATATAGCGATTAGCCGACGTTCAATACATGTAAACATCACAGATATAACCATTGTAGTCAAAGTGTAGTGAAGTTCGATAAAAAATACGGATTTATAGGCCCCCAAAAACAAATTTCTTTTCTGGAAAATCTGGGCACAATTAACCTATCTGAAAAATCCCAAAACCCTACCAGAAGAACACTGCACAAAACCCGATCACGAGAGGAAACAAAACGGCGGCGGTTCCGCGGCCTAAGCCACCTATCGCCGCGGAACCGCGGCGGTTTGAGGGAATCATGCGATCGTTTTTCGTGGGTGTTTTCACAAAACCCTGAGCCGATTTTAGGAGTAAAACTTTTTACTTTTAGAGCACAAAAAATTTCAACAGAAACTTAGGGTTTTTGATTTTCCGGTTTTGCGATTTTTCCGATCGAACTTCCATACACTTTACTACTAAGCTAGTTTAAGTTTAGCTAGGCTCTGATACCACTGTAAGTCCACGTTGCGACCCCCGGTTCTTGCGGGGAGGCGGAAACGGTATAAAAATCAAATTTTTAGCGCATGGGGCAACATGGACTAACAAAGTCGGGATCTTTTCTAAACTAAACTAGCAAGAAAGCTAAAGAGAGTTAGCTACTCGGAAAAGAGGTTATACCTAACTTGAACTCCTTCTTCTTGAAACCTTTGTAGGGATTGATGGTGCTTTCCTCGTTGCCTTCTTCCGTCAAAGATGGATCCACCTGAGGGTTCAACCTTCGGGCTCTTTCTCGAATTTTGAGTGAACTAGGATCTTCGGCTTGCTAAACCTCTAACGCTAGAGTGAGTAGAGAGTGTCTTTGGGGTGTTTTTGTCTCAAGGAGAGGGATTCTCAACACATGAGAAGGATTCTCCTTGAACTAGAGGAGGAAGAAGAAGAAGTGAGGAGAGAGAAGAGTTATGATAGAAATGAGCTCACTTTTTCATTTAACAACCATAACACATATGAAAAGAATTATCAAATTAACAATAATAATAAAAATGAAATAGTTGATGGATGGTTTGGAATGACCATTATCATTACATTCTTTAAATGGTTTTGCTAGAATCAAAAAGCATCTTTGATATGCAATGATGATGGTCAAACCTTCAACCATGGTCAACAGTCAACCATGGTCAACAAGTCAACAAAACAAAACCATGACACAATTTCATTTAATTAATATTATTAATTGATATATCATAATTCCATTAGGGTTTGGAAAAAGACGACTGTCAACTGTGCATACGCACCCGTTCCGAAACCCTAATGAAAATCCTCTTCCTCCGCCTCAATCAACTGTGCATACACACCCGTATTCTTGTTCCGAGGAACATGAATACCATGAGATAAAATCAACCCCAAAACATATACCAGTATCTGGCTCAAACAAGAGCTTACTAGTAATATCTGTCCGGACTCCAAACGTGCACAAGTGCGCGGATGAGAACGAACCCTATCGCAAAACCATGCGACCTCTACTCTGTTTTGCCCAGAGGCGAATAGCCCTCTGTGTGGGAATCTAAAGACTCGACACTACGCTGGCAGTGGGTTTAACCACAGACCGCAAGCGGCACTAGCTGTGCGTAACGATCCCCAGGTAGATGTCGATAAGAAGACTGATGAGGTGAACCCTATCTGAACTCCCACTGAGTCTGAATGTGATAGTCTCCGTACAGTCCGGTTTGTTCGTCTGATGAAAGGTTCCTAGGCACTCCCAAGATGTCTCACAAGGCATCAACCATGCCAAATTCAAAAATTCGGTGCCGAGAAACCCTATTACGGATCGTTGGCTAGAAGTTTAGGCGACAAAGCAAACTAGTTAACACTTAACTACAAGAATACGGAAATACAACCTTTGTAGATCCAGTCCTCCACCTCCACGGCTCCGTGATGAAGTCCTCTCCGCTGTCCAAATGCAATCCCGAGCTCTAGCGTCGGCTTCATCGGAGAATTGGGCGGGCAAGGTCGTCGGCTTCGTGCCGAAGATGATCTACGTCGAGGCATCGCTAGATCAAGCTCCAACTTCACCAAGTCAAGAAAACTTGTGAAGGAAACACACTCTACTACTTGGCAAGAGATAGAGGATGAAGAAATAGGAAGTGGGTAGACTTTAGAATTGGATTTCTCACTCATTTTCATCAATCACCATTGATGAAGTCAAGGTTCTTCATCTTGAAGAAGAAGAAGAAGAAGGAATATATTATGATAAGTTCATTAGAATTGAGAAGAAAAATGAAGCCTTATCATAATTCCAACCATAGTTAGGTGTAGAGAATAGACTAGGGTTAGTGAATGGTTAGGTTAAGGAGATGAAGACAAAATGGTCAAAGTTGCATGAAGCTTCAAGAAACTTCATGAATCAAAGCAACCATTTTGTTTTCTTCTCACTTTATTAATCCAAAATAAATAGATAAATGAATGGATAAATAAATAAAAACCTAACCATATACTTAACCAAGGTTTAATTCTTTACACTTAACCAAACAAGCATGTATCATCAAACATGATACAAACAAGTGCACAAAAGTATATCGCATATACAATGCGCACATCCGAGTGAGAAAATCCATCTTAAGTGAACCGATACTAGTTAATGCAAAGTAATATATCAAATATATAATTATGTATTAAATCATTAAATCAACACTTGATTTAATGATCCGGTCATATCGCATATAACCGACTAATATCAACAGTAACATCTGATCGAATCAACACTTGATCCGATAACCCGGCTATATCGCATATAACCGCTCAATGTCACAAATCGCGAGAATCAAATACAGTATCATATACTGGTATCATTCTCGGTCCCGCACATATCTCATATGCGCTCCTATTTCGTTTCGCTTGAACCAGGAAACCTCTGTGTAGGACTCTAAAGACTCGTCAATACGCCGGCAGCAGATGATGATCATATCAAGCACCCACAAACAGCAAGCGGTCTGCTAAACGTAACGGCCACCCGGGTATTGAGCGATCAGAAGATCGACGAGCAAGCCCGCTCACACTCCAGTGAATCCAACCAGTAACACTTACCGTACAGTCCGGTCTCGTCGTCTGATATGTCGCATATCTCGCCTAGGGGTGGTAAACGTCAGACCCCAATAGCTCGATAAGTCGTGTCGATATGAGGTCTATAACAATTCGAGAAACTACTGGTAACACTTACCAGTATATCTCAGCAACCCTGGCCAGGGATTTCCTGTTATAGCCAATCGAACACAGCGCAACATCAACCCCCTATACCGGGAGAGACGAATCCCCTCCTATCGCTCATTGCTTCCATGTGACTCGGGACTGTACCCAAAAACCACCGTTTTCCACGCCCTCTTAGACGTGGTAAGATGGAAATCAAAGCACAGTGGGAACCACACAAGACTCTATGACAATCTCAGGTCAACAGACTACTCTGTACCAGTGTCACCAGAGAACTGCCATCTGACGTAAGGTATAATACCATCTGGGAGTTCTCGGCGAGTCCGTCCAGTGTACCCAGTCTCTACTGAGCACCCGTATATCATCTCTGATGTCAAACACCGATGGATATGGGATCATCCATTGCCCATCTGTATGGGTCGAGAAGGTACACGCTAGTCTACTCTGGTATATCGATGCCCCGTCTCGATACACCCACGACTAGGGACCTTGAAGGATGTACTTATGGACTACCATGTCCCCACTAGTATGATCCTCATCATAGTCCAGGTAGTCAAGTACACATCCTAAGGGCTTTACCAACATGTAATAGAGAGACTATCTGTGTACACGTTAAGGTAAAGGGTAACCAGATAGCATAATATCATATCGAGCAAGAAAGTCCTTCCTATATATGTCCCAGCATCCACTACAATATACATCCAATGTACTGTAATGGCCTCTAGGGCATACATATAACTAACAATCTCCCACTTGCACTAGGGCCATCTGTAGCAGTGGTTGTAGTATCTCATACTCAACCATCCCATAAAAGTCTCTCTCTGGGAATAGGCCTTTGTGAGTGGATCCGCCGTGTTGTCCTCTGAGTCTACTCTCGTAACCTTGATCTTCTTGGAGATCAAGTGATACTGCCTTAGAATATGTCTGGATCACTGATGGGACCTGCGTTCCTTGGCATAAGCCACAACTCCATTCTCACACAATGGGAGGAACATAGTTCATCTCATGAACCAATATACACCCAAACAGCCTCTTTGGTAGCATCTTAAGTAGCGATGTATGCTGCCTTTATCGTCTAGTATGTCACGGTATCTAGCTTGGAACTCTTCCAACATACCGTCCCTTTACTGAGGGTAAAGACAATGCCTGCGACTGACATTCAGTCGTCTTTATCACCCTGGAACCCTTCCAGTGATTCTCCCCAGGATCGATTGATATCATCTCACTACAACTAGTGAGAATCCTAACATCCAATTAAATCTATCTCATAGATCCAAAACTCAGGATTTAGGAGGTATCATTTTGATCCTACACGGAGAATCTTTGTGATAAACGGAGATTGATCGAGCGTAGCATAAGAAACTCCTTTCTTATCAAGAGTATGTCATCCACGTACTCTACGAGGATCACCACCATACTCCCTACTACCTTTTTGTTTATACAAGGTTCATCTACCATTTTGATGATGTCAAACTCTTTGACTAATCCATCAAAACAGATGTTCCAACTCCGCGATGCCTGCTTTAATCCTATAAAGCATCTTGCACACGTTTCCGCTGCTCCCACTGTCTACGAAGCCCTCTGGCTGTGTACTTATAGACGCACTCTTCTAAAACATCATTTAGAAAAGCAGTCATGACACCCAACCACCAGATATTGTAGTCATGGTATGTAGCCGTGACAAGTAGGATCTGGATAGACTTACGCATAGTTGCTTGAAAAGGTTTCATCATTATCCTCACCTGGTCAATGATGCAAACTTTAACAAGTCTAGCTTTGAAAGTCTCAACTTTTCCATCTACACCAAGTAATCTTCTCAAGATATACTTGCTCCTGATGGGAATTTAACCCTTCAGATATAGCAACCAAAGTCCATACTTTGTTGGTGTATAAGGATTCCATCTCAGATCGATAAACATCCAGCCATTCTTACAGAGTCTCACTCCTGATGGCCAGCTCGAAACTAGTTGGGTCATCATCTCATGATGCAATCCTCGCTCCCACTGTCATCGAGAAACCGAATTATCTCTCAGGTGGGTGAGGAACCCTACTAGATCGGCGGAGAGGCTGAGGTTCGTTGGAATTTACTGAATCCTTTGGTTCTATCAAATCATCAGCTGCAGTTTGTATGGCTGGAACATTTCCAGTTCTACATAACTGACCTTGCCTCGAGCTTGTCCGGATTTTGCTTTTAGACATAGGCCGGACAACCCCAAATCTTAACTAACTTAAGACATGGCCTCTTCCCTTTCCATATCACATTTGAAGTGGTAGGCAACTGATTTGATTTGAACCTTTTTCAATAGGTATGCAGCTTCTCAAGTGCATAACTCGCAAAAGGAAATAGGTCACTCAGTAATACTCATCATAGAGCACACCATATCATATAAGGTGTGATTGCTCCGCCCCGATATACCATCATGCTATGGTGTATACGGAGGAGTAATGCTGAGAGAGAATCTCATTCTCCTTTAGAATAGTCCAGGAATTCCATGCTCAAGTATTCTCCTCCTTGATCACATCAAAGGACATAATACTTATACCCGTATTTTGGTTCTCTACTTCTAACTTATATTCTGTGAATATCTCAAAAGGTTCGGACTTGTGTTTCAACAGGAACATAGGTCAGAAACTCGAAAGATCATCAGAGAACGTAATGAAGTATAAAGAACCAGTCCTGGCATGTGTAGACAGGGGACCTACATACATCAACATGTATCATCCCAAGAGTTCACTAACTCTTTCTCTGTTTCCAGTAAACGGAGCTATGGTCATCTTATCTTTGTGACATGACTGGCGAGTTTCACAAGATGTAAGTTCAAACTAATTTAAATATGCATCTTTATGTAACTCTAGCCAGTCGGGTCGCATTGATCTGACCTAGTCTACAATACCTCAAGAAGGATTCGTTCATTTCTGAACTCTTCCTCTTGTGTGTGTTCTGTATACTAAGAACTGTAGTTTGATTTAGAACGTCAATGCTTTTAGACAACGTGCCTGAACCGATCAACTTTTGATATAGGAAATGTTTAAAACATTATCCAACAATACAAAATTTTATCATTTCTTTACTAATAAAGAGACTGATATGATTTTGTATATCAGGTTCGGTATCTAATAACATTCGTTCAGAATCAATGTATTGGTAATACAGGGTGACAGTGACCAACAGACTTGGCTGCAACTCTTGCCCCGTTTTCTGTCTCATGAAACTTATCACCCGTTCTCAGTTTTTCTACCTTTCTGTAGCCCTATGTAACAGATTACATATCTGGGATCCTGATCTGGTATCACATACCCAGGACGTAGAGGATACTGAGAAACAGTTCTTTGTAACGAATACACCCGAAGATGATGCATCTTATGCACTTTCTTCGTTTGGGCGGCACGGGAAATCTGGTATTCCCCAATTTCCTGCTCTGTCTTATAACAATTATAAGTTGGAGCGGGACCAACGTTCCCAGCTCAGTATAACAAGCGGGTTCGGTCAATAATCCGTATTATTATCTTGATTAAGGCGTGATATGGTCGCTACCTGGAGAGAGAGAGAAGAAAACACTTAGCGTGCGCTCTTGCAAGAATAGATTGGTTATAATTTTATCTAATCAGGATGGCTCCCACTGCTTTTTATCAAATCTTCCTTCAAACCCTTAAAGGAAAGACTAGCCGGGATTAATTACACACTACAAGTTTGCCAATCTTTCAGCCAGGCCAGTGTCGGTACTTTGAGGGAGGTCCCCCGTGCTCTCGCACGAACCTAATTAATGTAAACCTCGTTTTCCAGAGGCGTAACCTCGTTGACACCTTTCTAGACACCTACTTGATCGGCTAATTGTAATGTATAAAACTCTCCCAGGAGTAACTCTTACTCGCAGCGGGTATCGGGATCCAACTATCTCATAGAAGGTATGCAATCTCATTGCAAATTTCAACACTTGAAATTCCCGATAATATTTTGCCCCTAGTGTCCTATGACCTTGACAAAGGCCAACAAATCACAGGATGCTAGTCAAGTTCAACCCGTCATTTCTTGATTGAATCAAACCCACCCGCACGACCCTTGACAAAGGCCAACAAGGTCGTACGACTACCCTGAAACAATCTGCATCACATGCATAAGCAGATAAGCACTAATCAGCTACCGCACACTACGCCTTGACAAAGGCCAACAAACGCAGCACGAATACTAAACAGTTCTTATCTGAAATGACGGAGGGCTACGGCAGGTTTTTCTGAAAACCTATTGCGTAATGAACTCGATATCGTTGTAGAATCAAATGAAGTTTTGAAATGGAGTGATTTTGAGGCTTTTCTAGGTTTGCTAAAGGGGTCACTCCCGGTGAAGGGATCGTCGGCCCTTTCCTCGTCGAATGAGGTGCGGGATATATCATATATATCACTGTGCAAAGCAAAAACTCTTAAAAGCAATCAAAAGACAAACCGAGTGTGTAGCATCGGCCAGTTATTGCTAAAGGAGTCATTCCCGGTGAAGGGATCTCGGTCCTTTCCTTATCGAATAAGGTGCGGGATATATCATATATACCGCTATGCAAAGCAAGAACTGTAGCTACCCTTTTTATTTAAAATTTGATTCCACAACATCTTAGGTTTCTTTTCTTTCATTAATCTCATTAATGAAATCCCATCATTTAAGTACCTAAACATTACAGATAAATACGACGTACACTTATGCCATTCGCATTCGCCTTGATGTCCCCTCGTGCACCGTTAGGTTAGGTAACTAACGGCAGAGCGGGGCAGGGCTAGCACGGGTGTAAAACATAAGTAACGTCTATATAATATATCATATATACTATATACTGTATCTATCACAGAACATCACATGATCACATCACAGATATCGCAGCAGAAGAATCATATGAAATATTGGATATACTAGGACGTCCGTGTTTTCAATACGAGCCAGTATAAAACACGGATTCCACGGTCGCGATGAATAGCCAAACCCACACCCCAAGACCCCTACGAGTGTTAGTGTTTATGCCCTAGAAGGCCATTACTGTATCATACTAGTTTGTATATTACTTAATGGAAGCTTGGGATATTCACATGTATATAACAGTCTTGCTAAACATGGTAGTATGCTACTTGGTTTTTCTATCTTAATATGTGAGTATACGTATTGATAGAGCTCTTAGGATCTTGCTTGACTACCAGCGTTGTGATGGCAGTCACACTAGTGGGGGCTGGGTAGTCTACAAGCACATCCTTATTCAGGTCCCTGGTCGTTGGATTATCGAGACGGAGCATCGATACTCCGGAGTAGACTAGTGTGTACGCTTCTCATCCCAGTTGGGGAGATGGTCTGTCCCACAGCCGTCAGTACGTCGTACTGGAGATAGTATCCAGGTGCTCGTTAGGTTACGGGTACACCGGACAGGACTCACAGGGAACTGTTGGTTGGTTTTATACCAGTCGTCAGTGAACAGTTCCCAGGTGACATGAGTACAGCATAGTCCGCAGACTTGACACTGCTACTTCTCCTCGAGTGTGTCCCACTGTTCTTAGATTGCTACCCTACCACGGCTCAAAGGAGTCGTGCAAACAGGTAGCAGTTGGGTGCAGTCCCGAGCACTTGGAGGCAGTGGCGGTTAGACAGGATTCTTCTCTCCCGGTATTGGGAGTTGATATCGTGCTGTGTCAGAGAGCCATTATGCAAAGTCCCTGGCCAGGGCAAGCGAGATTTGCTGGTAGGTTCCAGTAGTTTCTCAGGGTGTAATGGGCTTCCCTCCGACACGACTTATACCGCTATTAGGGGACTGATGCTTGCCGCCCCCTAGGCCCGATATGCGATAGTCTTGAACGAACGGACCGGACTGTATGGAGATTGTCACATCAGACTCAGTAGGAGTTTGGATGGGTTCCCTCATCGGCCTTCTTATCGACATCTACCTGGGGACCGTTACGTACAGCTAGTACCGCTTGCGGTCTGTGGTTAAACCCACTGCCAGCGTAGTAGTCGAGTCTCTAGAGTCCCACACAGAGAGTTTCCCTACTCCAGGCGAAACGATATAGAGGTCGTATGGTTTTACGACAAGGGTTCGGACGCATACGTGCGTTTACGCGCGTACGACTTTCGGACAGTTTTTACCAGTCGGCTTTGGTTTAAGCCAGTTACTGGTATCCGATTATTGGATTTATACAGTCTAAAGTTTTCCGTATTTTTGCGGAAAGGAGGGGCGTTCTCGTAATTGCGCGAGAAGCTTCTAGCAGATGGTGACTAAGGAGGTTTAGGTGGCATATGCAATGAATGTGATTAGTGAGTCATATGGATGATTCATCCATGTCATTAATGCATGATAAATGCTTAATGACTCATGGAGTGAATCATCACTAGATATTATCAAGCATGGTTGCTAAATTCATTTCTTATTCTTTTCTTGATAAAAAGAAATGCTTGATATATATCATGTTATCTCACTATTCTCATATCATTATCTTTATCATCTTCTCTCTCCTCAAGCTCTCCCTCTTCAAACACTAATCCTCCCCTCTCATGAGTTGAGTACAAGGATTAGTAAGACTACTTAATCCATAACCCTCTCTATATTTCACCTAGCTTCTTTGATTAGCACTTAAAGAAGTTTAGTTGCCTCAAGTTTAGAGGCTAAGCTTGGAGTAAAGCTCTCGGGTGGATCGTCTACTACTTCGAGAAGGCCGAGGAGGAGGAGGAGTTCACAAAGACGAAGGACACGATTCGTTAGGTATAATTCCTAAACATAGTAGCATAGAAACTCTATGTTTTAAGTTAGTTATCATTTAGCTTCGATTCAAGCGGTTAGTCGATGTTTGTTCACTAAACAAGTTCGTTTTTGAAAATTCCGCCTCCCCACAAGTATTGGGGTGTTGTATATAGACTTACAACGAGAGCGGCAAGCAACCCTACCAATTCTAGAGTTAGGAGACCCGGACTCGACTCCTCGAGTTGGTCTCCCACTGGACTCCAGAACCCGGTTACTTGTGCCCTCCTCCTTGGGTCTATCCTAGTGCGGAAAAGTAAATAATATACAAAGGGTGACATCTTCCGCAACCTGGAAGTGCCCAAATAAAAGAATATTACATACAAGTTTTTACATGAATGAAAATGAAAAACACTCATCTCACATAAAAACCCCCGGCTATTCAAACACGACGATCCAATATAACATATCCAGCAACACATAACATCACATGTCATCAACGTAAGTAAATATGCGCATCCCAATTATCGTTGACATATAGCAACGAAACCGGCGATATCACATATTACACTTATGGTCACAGAAAAGAAAGTGTAAAACTACAACAGTTGGAATCCGCAACCACCTCAGACATCGCATGCCTGACCAAATGAATTCCTTAGACATCACATGCCTAACAATTATAAACCCCGCATTTTAGTCTCTATATCGAAAACTCTTTTCAATATCAAGTCGGGCAATTCAACAAGATTCCCGAAATACTGATCGAATGCTCGTCGCAAACTTTAGTAGTCGGTCGCACCCCCGATACCGTCGACGAAGTGCACCAAGACGGAACACCGCTACCGGGAGCACCCGAACAGATGCTTTCGGCGACGGGGTTCTCCTACAGTCACTTGGTCGGGGGTTATGGAGTGAGGCTGTCTATTAAGTTTACCCGGCGAGTATCCGCGTACGCTACGTGATTGCGACGGACTTTTGATCACATCAAAATTCCGTGGCAACCGATCAAGTGAGACTAAACTGCTATGTTTATAACATTCATTCAGTTATCACATAACTTTTGTGAATTCCAATTGTTGTATCAGATTCCGGATAAACAGAAAATGTTAAACTTTCCGATTGAACATTCAAACACCCAAGTTTTCCTAATAGCTCAACACATGAAATAAGTCTAACAACATTCAGTTCGTGCCTCAGTACCAATGGTCCAGCCGTAGAAGGGTCAAGCCAACGCCTCACATGTGGCACGCCGTACTGCCCCAACCCTAAGGTTCAAAGGGTAGTTCAAGACGGTCATATAATCGAGTTAAGGTTTGTTGTCTTCTAGAGGGTCCATCGAGTTACTTGCACTACTTAGAACGTCTTTAAACCACGGAAAAATCCAACACTTGGAAATTTCCCGACAGGGGAAAAATTGGGTATTTATATCCGGTCGAACTTTTTAACATATCCAAAAATTATCCGGAAAACCACACAGACAAAATTTGATAATCCGATCGAACTTCAAATCCCCAAAACAACCCAGAAAATTCAACTCTTGAATAAATATTAAAAATTCCCAGAAAATCCAACACCAGAAAAGAGGAATTACTGTGCAAACAGGAATTGATGATGTCACCATATGGCCGCGGAACCGCCGCAGAAGCCAGGCTTCTGCCGCGGTTCCGCCGCATTTTGGTGGATTCATGGGTACGGGCTTCACAGTAATTCTTACAATTCTCTGCTGATTTTTCTGCATATTTTTAATGTGGAAAAATCCCAGATTTTAGAAAAAGTCCAGAGAGCATGTTTGGTTTAGGGTTTCGGGTTCGTTCTGGCTTCAAATTGCGTCTACGCATCGCCTAAGGCTCTAGCTAGGCTCTGATACCAGTGAAAGGTTCCTAGGCACTCCCAAGATGTCTCACAAGGCATCAACCATGCCAAATTCAAAAATTCGGTGCCGAGAAACCCTAATACGGATCGTTGGCTAGAAGTTTATGCGACAAAGCAAACTAGTTAACACTTAACTACAAGAATACGGAAATACAACCTTTGTAGATCCGGTCCTCCACCTCCACAGCTCCGTGATGAAGTCCTCTCCGCTTTCCAAATGCAATCCCGGGCTCTAGCGTCGGCTTCATCGGAGAATTGGGCGGGCAAGGTCGTCGGCTTCGTGCCGAAGATGATCTACGTCGAGGCATCGCTAGATCAAGCTCTAACTTCACCAAGTCAAGAAAACTTGTGAAGGAAACACACTCTACTACTTGGCAAGAGGTAGAGGATGAAGAAATAGGAAGTTGGTAGACTTTAGAATTGGATTTCTCACTCATTTTCATCAATCACTATTGATGAAGTCAAGGTTCTTCATCTTGAAGAAGAAGAAGAAGAAGGAATATATTATGATAAGTTCATTAGAATTGAGAAGAAAAATGAAGCCTTATCATAATTCCAACCATAGTTAGGTGTAGAGAATAGACTAGGGTTAGTGAATGGTTAGGTTAAGGAGATGAAGACAAAATGGTCAAAGTTGCATGAAGCTTCAAGAAACTTCATGAATCAAAGCAACCATTTTGTTTTCTTCTCACTTTATTAATCCTAAATAGATAAATGAATGGATAAATAAATAAAAACCTAACCATATACTTAACCAAGGTTTAATTCTTTACACTTAACCAAACAAGCATGTATCATCAAACATGATACAAACAAGTGCACAAAAGTATATCGCATATACAATGCGCACATCCGAGTGAGAAAATCCATCTTAAATGAACCGATACTAGTTAATGCAAAGTAATATATCAAATATATAATTATGTATTAAATCATTAAATCAACACTTGATTTAATGATCCGGTCATATCGCATATAACCGACTAATATCAACAGTAACATCTGATCGAATCAACACTTGATCCGATAACCCGGCTATATCGCATATAACCGATCAATGTCACAAATCGCGAGAATCAAATACAGTATCACATACTGGTATCATTCTCGGTCCCGCACATATCTCATATGCGCTCCTATTTCGTTTCGCTTGAACCAGGAAACCTCTGTGTAGGACTCTAAAGACTCGTCAATACGCCGGCAGCAGATGATGATCATATCAAGCACCCACAAGCCGCAAGCGGTCTGCTAAACGTAACGGCCACCCGGGTATTGAGCGATCAGAAAATCGACGAGCAAGCCCGCTCACACTCCAGTGAATCCAACTAGTAACACTTACCGTACAGTCCGGTCTCGTCGTCTGATATGTCGCATATCTCGCCTAGGGGTGGTAAACGTCAGACCCCAATAGCTCGATAAGTCGTGTCGATATGAGGTCTATAACAATTCAAGAAACTACTGGTAACACTTACCAGTATATCTCAGCAACCCTGGCCAGGGATTTCCTGTTATAGCCAATCGAACACAGCGCAACATCAACCCCCTATACCGGGAGAGACGAATCCCCTCCTATCACTCATTGCCTCCATGTGACTCGGGACTGTACCCAAAAACCACCGTTTTGCACGCCCTCTTAGACGTGGTAAGATGGAAATCAAAGCACAGTGGGAACCACACAAGACTCTATGACGATCTCGGGTCAACAGACTACTCTGTACCAGTGTCACCAGAGAACTGCCATCTGACGTAAGGTATAATACCATCTGGGAGTTCTCGGCGAGTCCGTCCAGTGTACCCAGTCTCTACTGAGGACCCGTATATCATCTCTGATGTCAAACACCGATGGATATGGGATCATCCATCGCCCATCTGTATGGGTCGAGAAGGTACACGCTAGTCTACTCTGTTATATCGATGCCCCGTCTCGATACACCCACGACTAGGGACCTTGAAGGATGTACTTATGGACTACCATGTCCCCACTAGTATGATCCGCATCATAGTCCAGGTAGTCAAGTACACATCCTAAGGGCTTTACCAACATGTAATAGAGAGACTATCTGTGTACACGTTAAGGTAAAGGGCAACCAGATAGCATACTATCATGTCGAGCAAGAAAGTCCTTCTTATATATGTCCCAGCATCCACTACAATATACATCCAATGTACAGTAATGGCCTCT
Source organism: Agapanthus africanus (assembly GCA_030015575.1). Lineage (NCBI taxonomy): Eukaryota > Viridiplantae > Streptophyta > Magnoliopsida > Asparagales > Amaryllidaceae > Agapanthus > Agapanthus africanus. The sequence continues at coordinate 312,174,129 of JASDDO010000018.1, read as the reverse complement.
AGGGCATACATATAACTAACATCTGATACATCGCATGTCGGGTCTAGGGGGCGGTAAACGTCAGTCCCCTAATAGAGGTACAAGTCGTGTCGGAGTGATGCCCAAAACACCCTGAGATAACACTGGAAGCCTACCAGTATATCTCGATTGCCCTGGCCAGGGACTACTCGTGTAATAGCTCTCCTAGACACAGCGTGATGTCAACCCCCAATACCGGGAGAGACGAATCCTGTCTAACCGTCACTGCCTCCAAGTGCTTCGGGACTGTACCCAACTACTACCTGTTTGCACGACTCCTTTGAGCCGTGGTAGGGTAGTAATCAAAATACAGTAGGAACACACTCGAGGCGAAGTGACAGTGTCAAGTCAGCGGACTAAGCTGTACTCATGTCACCTGGGAACTGATAACTGACGATAGGTATAATACCAACTGGTCAGTTCCCGACGAGTCCTGTCCAGTGTACTCGTAACCCAACGAGCACCCGTATACTATCTCCAGTACGACGTACTGATGGCTGTGGGAAAGACCATCTCCCACACTGGGATGAGAAGCGCATACGCTAGTCTACTCCGGAGTATCGATGCTCTGTCTCGATAGTCCTGCGACTAGGGACCTGTATAAGGATGTGCTTATAGATTACCCAGCCCTCACTAGTGTGACTGCCATCACAACGCCGGTAATCAAGCAAAGATCCTAAGGGCTCCACTAATGCGTATAGGTGATATACTAAAATAAACACATGTACACATTGAAGTAGAAACAAACCAAGTAGCATACTACTATATTGAGCAAGATTGTTTATACAAGGTGAATATCCCAAGCTTCCATTAAGTAATATACAAACTAGTATGATACAGTAATGGCCTCTAGGGCATATACACTAACAATATGAATATATAATAATCGCTCAAGGCATGATAAAATGCAACATCACGGAAATGCAATAAGCATCACAGAACAATACAGATATCTGGGATCCTCGGGTTTCATAGAGCCGCTACTGAAACCCGACGTTCCCCTGGTCGTGTGGATAGCCTGTGCAATGAAAACCTCAACCCCTACGGGCGCGGCAAGTTGCCCGCCAAAACCTGAAGCGAGGTATCCCCCTTCAACAACATGAATGGACCACCCAGCACTTCACGGAATCCAGTAACTTGAGCACCCCTCCTTGGGTCAACCTATACCCCCTACGAGTGCGGCGAATAGCCCGCCAATTCTAGAGTGAAGCCCCATCCGTCTCAACGCCATGAGATGCGGGCCCGTTGCCCTCTAGAACCCGGCTATCCGTGCACCCCTCCGTGGGGCAATCCTAGTACAGAAAGTAAAATATACATTCAACGGGTACATCGACCTCATCCCGATCGTGCCCCAAAAGAATAATATACAAACAGCCAGTAACGGCAGTCCACATGTCGGACGCTCGCCCCGCAATATCAAATGTACATAATAACCAAACTGTACTAACATTGCATCCAGGCTATCCACCACGACAGATCCACAACCTCACAGCACAACACAGAATATCAACGTGAATGTCACGTTCGCAAATCCGTCTAAAAGGGCTATAGCAGTTAGACAGGATTTACCGATCAAGTGACATTCACGGTCGCAGATATAATGTAAATACTGTGAACTAACATGTTTCAAAAATTTCGATTGACAAAGTTTCTCGAAGTGGGCCCCAAGCACAATACCCAGTACTCAAACAAATCTCGGCCCAAAAAGATATTCCAGAAACCCTATTTCCATGTCAGAAACCCACTGTAGAAATTTGGTGCAGTTTGGCCACAGAACGGCTGTGGATTCGCGGCCAAAATGTGGTTTTGGCCGCTAATCCGCCGCGCTACAGTAACTTCAGCCGACCAAATTTTCACAGAATTCATAAAAAACCCTGCACGTATTTTTGCGATGTACCAAATAATTTTTTGAGCACAGCAAAAATTCGACAGAAACTGTTAAATGGAAACGCGGTTTTTGGAAAATCCGTTTGATCGAACTTGTAAACACGTTAGAGCAAGCTAGACTAGGTTAATGGCGTGTCTCTGATACCATATAAGATTACGGTAGCGCTCCGGCCGTCTATCCGAGGCCAAAATGCGGAAACGAAAATTTTTCACAACTAGAAAACCGGCGCTATCGTATGCTTAAAGCCCGGATCGTAACCATTAACCTATTGCTAGCTAACTAGAGATGTGATAGAATGCTATACCGATCGATCCGTGTCCTTCGGACTTTGGCCACCATCCCAAGCTCCCCGCGGCAACTCTGGTCTTCATCTCCTCGTCGGAAAAGGGCACCACATCGAGAAGTCTTTTTACGGGCTCACGCTTCATCCGAAGCAACTCGGGCACGATGTATGCTAGCCGACGTGCCCAAGGTTGAAGTAGAGAATGTTGTGATCACTTTGTCTCTTGTATCCATGGCTTTGGATGGAGGTTAAAGTGTTGCCATTGATGGAAGAAATAAGTTAAAGGAAGAAGAAGAAGAACAAGAGCTTTTCTTTTTCTTTTCTTTCTTTTTGTTGGAATAAGAGTGAGAGAGTGAGTTTATGAAAATACAAGACCAATAATATCAACCATAGCAGCCCCTCTCTCTCTCTCCATCTCATTTCAACACATTAAACAATTCATTAATGTGACATTTTTGCAAGAAAAGAGACCATGACTCATGATACAAGTCCATGTCACATTAATGCATTGTCATGATGAAAATCTAGCTCATTATTTCCTTAAGCAAACATTAATCCAAATGTTTGCCATAACAAAGAAAATCCGGCAACATCTAAAGTAAACTCGTGACGGATCACGAGGATACCCCTCACCTGTATATACATACCTGCATCCGCATTCCGACTGAATGCGAATGCGAATGCGATGAGACTAAAGTAATCCAACAAATCTAATACTAGGATCCGGCTTAAACCAAAGCCCACTAGTATGATCCGTCCGATCATGACCCGTGCAATACCGCACGTATATGATCGCACCCTGCCATATATCATACGGCCTCTACAACGTTTCGCCCGAAACTTGAGAAAACTGTCTGTGGGGGATTCTAAAGACTCGTCAATACTTTGGCTGTGGATTTAACCACTAGCACGTCAGAGGTACTATCTGTACATAACGGGCTACCAGGTATTGACCAAAAGCGAAGTCAATGAGTGAACTCATCCTGACACCCTACTGAGCCTGTCAGTGACAATATCCGTACAGTCCGGTCCGTTCGTCTATGAGTATCGCAAGGCGGGCCTAGGGGGTTGGTAAAAGTCAGACCCCCAAAAGCGGTATAAGTCGTGTCGGAGTGTAGCCCAGAACACCCTGAGATACTACTGGAATACCTACCAGTAAATCTCTTGGCTCGGCCGAGGGCTTTGTGTAATGGCTCTCCTAGACACAGCGCGACCTCACCCCCAATACCGAGAGAGACGAACCCCTACAGATCCGCTCACTGCCTCCATGTGGCTCGGGACTGTACCCAACTAAAACCTGTTTGCACGACTCCTTTGAGCCATGGTAGGGTAGTAATCAAAGTACAGTGGGAACTCACACGAGAAAAATGATGATCTCAGGTCGATGAACTAACCTGTACACATGTCACCGGGGAACTGCTATCTGACGCCTGGTATAAGACCAACTAGCATGTTCCCGGCGAGTCCTGTCCGGTGTACTCATAACCCAATGAGCACCTGTATACATCTTAGGTGAATGAACTGACACCAGTGGCTTGTGAGACCGGCCACCGCCCCTCGTCGGGGTCTCGACTGTATACACTAGTCTACTAATGGAATATCGATGCCCAGTCTCGAAACTCCCACGACTAGGGACCTTTTAAGGATGTGCTTATAGACCCCAGCTCCCACGTATATGATCTCCATCATATTGCTGGTCATCAAGCAAGAATCCTAAGGGCTCTATCATCATGCAATAGCGACATGTAAGGTCACCTAAAGCAGTACACGATGATAAAGACAAACCAGATAGCATACTATCATCTTGAGTAAGACTGTTCTAACGGTATAGATCCTCCCTCAATCATTGCAATCATATGCCTGTGATCCAATAATTGACTCTGAGGGCACTATATCCAACAGAAACTACTGCTCAACAATTACTACATACAGATATTATCTTCAGACCGCAGAGCTATTATATTAATTATGAAAATTGTATTGCAATATAGGATGCTGTAATAACTCTTTTGTATCCCCCATGCTTGAAGTCAGCAAGTTGACACATTGAGTCACAATTATCTCTTCTCATAAATTCGGCACAAATTTTAGTTGTGCAATAAAAAATAGCTCAATATAATCCCTTATATCTCTTTGTAGATAAGTTGCTGCAACTATAGTGCCATCAATCAGCAGGAGTAACTATCTTCTAGTAATTGAATTCTTAATTGAATCTATAAATTCTCAATTTTTGCAATAATTTAACCCGAAATCTCAACCCCAACTCAAACCAAATCGAAACCTGTAGGAATTGTCAAATTTGAAAACAATGAAACGAAATTCGAAAAAATTTCTTAGAAAGACGATAGGTTTTCGTGAACATTGAAAGTGTAAGGACGTTCTTTACCTTCGATAGAGTTCGGTTGGGGTGGGGCTGGGGCTAGCTAGGGCTTGGGCTTCATCACCTGATATAGCAAAATACAAAGCGTACTTCAGTACACCCGACCTCATTGAGTTTCCTATTGAAGTTCCCGGTCAAACGGCATATGCATATTTTTATTCGCCATGAAATCCCAATTATCAAGCTACCGAGGACGAAAAGCCACCTTTGTTAGTCGAGAGTCATGGTAATAAACTTGTCATTATTAATCATAGTCAATTGTTTTTCCTATCATTTTCTTGATCCAGATGCTAATCAACTTGTTAATTAGTTACTGTTTTTATGACGTATTTGTCTATATTTGTTGACAGTGGCCTTTCTTTTGGATGAACATGTTTTTTTGATGCATGTTTCAGTCATGTGAATTCATATGTTGCGTATAACGCTTTATGATATCAGCATCCTACATTTGTAGTTTTAATTGTTGATTGTTATAGATGAATGCCATTGCAATAATAGTTTTGATAGATGAATTCCATTGCAATGTAGGATGATCGGTTCTATCAATCTTGATCTCAATGGTTTAAAATCATGTTACACATACAACACGAATGCACAACAAATGCATCATTAGAGAGTGATTCAAGATGTTCAAGTTAAAACTAATATATGATACTCGATGATAATATGAAACCTTCATATTCTCATCGATACTCATATATGAAACTAAATGCGCTACTTAGTCCCCGTCTATCGGTTAACATACGTGCGATGTTCGTCGTGACATAGAACTATACGAAGGTTGTTAAATATCGGACGGTATAGCTCGATACTAACAACCGTCGTATAGTCTATTCAACGAGAAGATTCAATCGTATGGTAACCGATGGATTTGTCCCGTGTGGATAAGTTAAGAATGTATAAAGCAAACACCTTCATTCACTTGTGTTTTCATCCGTTTCAAGATATTTCGTCGGTACCTTTCGCTGGTTCTCCATGTACAAAGATAGATTAGATGTTCATTTCAACGTTGTTTCAAAGCTTTGAAATGATTATCTATTTTATTACAGTATACTCGGAGAACAGCGGGGTGGTGCTGCCGAAATTTACTCGAAACGGTTAAAAGCACAAGTGATGGGTGTTCGCTCTATACATTCTTAATGGGATAGAAGCCTTACCCCCGACAGCCGGAACACACACATACAATAAGAATACACAACAAACGCATCATTAGAGAGTGATTCAAGATGTTCAAGTTAAACCCAATATATGATACTCGATGATAATATGAAACCTTCATATTCTCATTGATACTCATATATGAAACTAAAACCGCCACTTAGTCCCCATCTATTGGTTAACATACGTTCGATGTTCTTCGTGACATAGAACTATATGAAGGTTGTTAAATATCGGACGGTATAGCTCGATACTAACAACCGTCGTATAGTCTATGCGACGAGAAGATTCAATCGTATGGTAACCGATAGATTTGTCCTGTGTGGACAAGTTAGGAATGTATAAAGCAAACACCTTCATTCACTTGTGTTTTCATCCGTTTCGAGATATTTCGTCGGTACCTTTCCGCTGGTTCTCCGTGTATAAAGATGGATTAGATGTTCATTTCAACGTTGTTTCACAGCTTTGAAATGATTATCTATTCTATTACAGTGTACTCGGAGAACAGCGGGGAGGTGCTGCCGAAATTTACTCAATACGGTTGAAAGCACAAGTGATGGGTGTTCACTCTATACATTCTTAATGGGATAAAAGACTTACCCCCGACAGCCGGAACACACACATAAAACAAGAATACACAACAAAAGCATAATTAGAGAGTGATTCGAGATGTTCAAATTAAAACCAATATATGATACTCGATGATAATATGAAACCTTCATATTCTCATCGATACTCATATATGAAACTAAAAGCGTCGCTTAGTCCCCGTCTATCGGTTAACATACGTTCGATAATTTATTCTTTTCAACGACAAACGCACACACAAAGCATATACACGGATTTTCTCCTTTGTCAGTAACTATCCCGTTCTTATATTTCTCAATATAGTCACCATAACCTACAATTTATATGTTATACAGTCTAACATGGCCCATGAGTACATCAAAGTTAAGGATTGGATGTATGTGGGTTGGCAACAACGTATGCATCCTAAGTTTATCGCAGGAGTTGCTGCTTTCATTGAATTTGCACGCGCACATAATAAGATCATAATAGAGAAGATTCTCTGTCCGTACGATATATGTGGCAATAAGTACTGGAAGAAGGTAGAATTGGCAGAGATTCATATTGTAAAATATGGGTTTACTAGACTTTATACAACTTGGAAATATCACGGGGAAGGAGAAGAATGCAGTAATGCGGCAGAAGAAGAAGGAGAACACGATAATGCGGCATGAGAAGAAGGAGAATTCGGTAATGCGGTAGAAGGAGAAGACGGTAATTTATTTCCATCAAAAGAAATGGAGGATATGGTAGAGGCTGCCCTAGGTGAATCTATTCATACCGAAGATGACATTCCTTCCGGTCAAGGACCGCGTGCGGATAAATATGAAAATTTCATGAATGATACTAGAAAACCAATTTATGAGAATGCGAAATATTCCACCCTCTCATGGTTCGTCCAACTTTTCCAGATTAAGTGCCTAAATGGATGGAGCAACAAGTCATTCATAATTCTTCTTTCATTCTTGAAAGATTCTATGCCCCCAGGAAATAACGTGCCCGGCAGCTGGTACGGAGCCCAGAAGATAATGTCTGATTTGGGTCTAAAGTGCGAGAAGATTCAAGCATGTTCTAAAAATTGCGTGTTGTAACGGAAAGAGAATTCAGATTTGAAAAAGTGTCCAACATGCGGAGAGGCCAGGTATAAGCCGAAAGATTTTGATAAGAAGCCAGATGTACCTGTCAAGATAGCACGATACTTTCCCATAACACAGAGGCTACAGAGGCTATTCAGGTGCAAGAAAACAGCCGAGGCAATGATTTGGTATCACCGTGCTCCTCCAAGTGGAGATGGAAAAATGAGCCATCCAAGAGATTCTCCGGCATGGAAGGATTTCGATAGGAGGCACGCAATATTCAGTAGCGATCCTCGCAATGTCCGGCTCGGACTGGCTACTGATGGCTTCTGGCCAATCAACTATATGGCTGGAAGTCACAGCACATGGCCCGTTGTAATTATAATTTATAATCTGTCGCCTTGGTTGGCTATGGACCAATCATACTTTATGATGCCTCTTCTTATCGACGGACAAAACTCACCGGGAAACAATATCGACGTCTATCTCCGACCTCTGATCGAGGAGTTGAAATCTTTGTTCATTGATGGTGTAGAGACATACGATGCAAATACAAATACAACCTTCATACTGCGTGCGGCTTTAATGTGGACCATTAATGAATTTCCTGCGTATGGAATGCTATCAGGTTGGTCCGTACATGGTCATAAAGCATGTCCTCATTGACATGAACACACAACATCGAAATTCTTGAATTTTAGCAGGAAGGTTTGTTATTGCGGCCATCGACGTTTCCTGCCTCCAGACTACCCCTATAAGTTAGACACGGTTCACTTTGATGGTCATCAGGAGTTTCTTGGACCTCCATCCCCATTGTCCGGAGAGGACGTGACTGCTCAATAGGATGGTTACAATAATGTGACCTTCGGGATGGATTCGACGAAACAGGTCAAACCACCATTTTGGAACAAGTTAAGCATTTTCTTCGAGCTTCCGTACTGGTCAACAAATTTAGTGGGTCATTGTCTGGACGTCATGCATATAGAGAAGGGAGTATCAGAGCACATACTCAACTTGCTTCTTTGTAAAGACGGGAAATCGAAAGACAACCTGAATACTCGGATGTATCTACAGGAGTAGGGAATAAGAAGTGAATTGCACCCTAGACCGGTAGCGGGTAAACCGGGCAAGTTTGTACTTCCCAATGCCGCTTATCATATGTCACAACCGGAGAAGAAAAGATTCCTGCAGGTGTTGCATGATTTGAAAGTTCCCACATGTTTCTCAGGATCATTCAGCAAGAAAATAAAAATTGTGAAAGGCAAGATCGATGGGCCGAAAAGTCATGATCACCATGTTATCGTTGAGCACCTTCTTCCATTAGCCCTCGGGACTTCCCTCCCCGAATCGGTTGGTCTAGTAATCAACGACCTATGTTGTTTTTTTAGAGAGTTGTGTGCTAAAACACTGGAGGTTGTGACGCTGGATAAACTAGAAAATTCTATTGCGATGATACTTTGAAAGTTTGAGCGTATTTTTCCACCGTCATTCTTCGATATCATAATACACTTGACGGTTCATCTTGCAAATGAGGCTAAGTTAGCCGAACCGGTATAATATCGATGGATGTATCCCGTCGAGAGGCACGTGCAATTTTTTGTTTCGCGCAATTTATAAATTTATTGTTGTCCTGTATGCCCGTATTTATTTATTCAACATATTTTCTTTAGGTACCTCTCCACTCTTAAAAAGTATATACGCAATAAAAATCGACCAGAGGGTTCTATCATGCAAGGTTATGAAGCAACAACATTTTGTTCCCGCTATCAGGACAAGAACATTGAGACAAGACTTAACCAGCCTTGAAGAATTCAAGACGGGCCATATGGTAAAGCCGAGTATAAGAGGGTGACACTATGTTTATCAATAAGATATACCGGTTTATCTTTCTTAATTGCGCATGTCTTGAACAAATTAGATAGTAAGTTTTTTTTGGATTAATTGTTATATTTGTGTTTGTGTGTGTATGAAATAATATAATATTAATGTCACCATTATTTGTCGAAAACAGAATTCATTTTAACGAAGTACATGAGGGGCATCCTGATTGGAACGAAGAACGATTGGAAAAATATTATCTGGATAATTTTTGTGATTGGGTCACAGATCATGTAAGTTATTCGAATAATATTTTATTTCTATCAGTTTTAATCTAAACTTGTATCGTTATGTATTTTTTGTAAAATTTATTTATTAGATCAATGATTCGAACTTGTCTGCATCATTTGAGAGTGATTCAAGATGTTTAGCTCAATTTCCTAGTATGGAGGTTGCATATTACAAAGGATTTGGTGTCCTTGGATACAAATTCGAAGTTAAGGACATAGAAACATCTAGAACCACTCAAAATAGTGGGATTGCGACGGTAGGATCGGACGGTGTGATTTATAATGGGCACTTAAATTGTATACTCGGCATCCACTATCCCGGACGATCAGAACCCTTTTATATATTCCAGTGTACTTAGTACGATACGCGAACCGATACGGATAAGTGGAGAAGCAATCTTGGGATTTCGAAAGATGAATATGGATTGACCAGTGTGAACACACTTCGATTTTACGGTCAGGAAGATCCGTTTATCTTTCCGAACTAAGCGTTCCAAGTATACTACTCACAGTGTTTGAAGCATCCGGGATGGAGTGTTGTATGCCGATGGAAACCCAGAGATGTCTACGATGTCCCAGAATTCGATGACAGCGATGAAGATGAAGAAGAGAGAAGGCTTAGATTGCTCCGACCGTCTGTTTCGAAGGACGGGTTGTCTTCGGCCGATCATGAAGTTACGTGGGTTAGAAATGACATCGACGATGAAATCCAAGTAGATATGTATAATGCGCCGACGAAATGAAAAAGTTTATCAGTAATGTTATATTATTACTTCACATTTTACGATCTATACATATATAGTCAATACTTTTAATGGTTGTCGAATGCGTCCACAAACCGTTTATCTAGATTTGATGACGATATTGGGAGCAGCGAGGGGCGGCAGGAGCTCCAGCCGCGACAGAGGCAGAGGCAGAGCGGTTCTGCCGCCCGGAGAGCTGCGTAGGGAGCTTCAGAGGGCCGGTCTTGCACCCAGATCGGAGACCCCTTCGGATGCCTCCTTCCGTGTGGATTTTGCCACACCTCCAGGTATATTGCACGCATATCCATTTTGAATGTAATATTATAGATATGCATGCCTGTTTATGTCAAAATTACTTATATTGTCAATGTTTGATTGTCTAGTTGTTAGTGATGGGTCCACATCAGGGATAGAGGCCACTCCCGCTCCTCCAGGTATGTTTATATATCATATAGTGCATGTATATTGATTTAGAATGCTATATCATAAATACACACACATTCCTTTTGCTCTTACTTAGATAGTAATTTTTATTGTTGTCTAGCTGTAGGTGGTGACACCACCGCACCTGCGGGTATGTTTATATATCCTATAGTGCATGCATATTGATTTAGAACGTTATATTATTGATCTACACATTCTTTTTGTAATTACTTATATAATCTATTTTTAATTGTCTAATTATAGGTAGTGCGTCCACATCTGATGCAGGGGCTACTCCTGCCACTTCCGTACCCTCCGCATTGTCTGTAGGTTAGTATGAATAAATATAAAATATTTATTCATTTTACATATGCTCTATAAAATAAATATGAACTTCATGGAAATTTAGCGTCAATGTTTATTTTCTAATTGGAGGGGATGCGTCCGCATCCGGGACACCGACTGTTCCTCACCGGAGGAACTATCGTCCCGCTCGTGCTGCTACTCGGGCACAGGCTCATGCTTTAGTCACCGGAGGTACATATCACACTTCAATTTTCGTTTAACTTTGATTTCTTAATACAACTTTGTCTTAATATTGATTGTCTTGATATTTCTTGCAGACGCAGGGCTTCCCCATCCCCAGAGGGGGACTCGAGGCCCGAATCAGTTCCATAGGCCGAGGCCTGACAGAGCTAGGGGGAGGCAGCATTCCCCCTCTTTTTTACCCTTGACTATCGCTATACCAGTCCTCATGCCGAGAGGTTCGGCCGGTATATGGGGGATGAGAGCCGGCTCGTGAAGAACTATCCATTTCACGTTGAGTGGGGCGAGCAGCACCGGCGCTCATTCGCCCTCTTCTTTGATCAGGCTCGGGTATTAATATATATTTTCATTTGATTTATCCAATATATTTATTATTAACACTTGCAATCTAATAACAATGTTTTTTTGTATTTTCAGTTGGATTACGATTTTCAGCCTGTACTCGACCCTGATCACCCTGGAAGGGTGCTCAACCTTCATGCTCTGTACAATGGCCTGATGAAGAACATGCAGACCAAGGTCCGATACAACAGGAATGAGCTGAAGGCCAAATGCTACTCCTTGTGGATGGCGACCCCTGAGGCAGAGAGAGCGGCCCTCCTATCTACTCCGGCGTTTGCGAGAGTCGACGTAGAGACATGGCCTCTATTGTGAGAATATTTCGACTCTCAACGCAAACAGGTATGTATTTTAAATATAATTCAAGAAAACTAAATGTGAATGCGTTGTGCAGAAACAGGCCGCTCAAAATATAGAGAATAGGAAATCGGTGAAGAGGGGTCGCCCTACTTACACAGATGGCTCGAGGTTTATTACTCGAGCCATGGAGTTATCGGTAAATTACAATAGACCAGCCTTTGTGATATAATGCAATATTAAGAGTTATTTTCTAATATATCTAATATTAAGAGTTATTTTCTAATATTGCAGACAGCTCAGACCCTGGCGTAAGGTGGTACACCGAGCGTGCTGTCCGCATATCTTGCCGTCCACGGAACCTCGACAGATCCCGCCACGGGCGAGCTTCGATATCCCGACGTCGTTATCCAGGAGTATTGCGTAAGTGTTAATATTTATTCAACCCATATTTGAAATTTTAGTTTTGGAAGGTTCAAATTTAAATTTTATACTTATACTTTACTGCTTAATGTGGGTGTAGGAGCGGGTGGTTGAGCAGGCCGAGGCCTCGGGGATCGATTTTACCGGACAGAGCGATCCGAGGCTGCTGACCCCAGTCCTAGACACCGCACACGGATGGCACCATGGAGGTTGGGAGAGAGGCCGGGGACTGGGCCCTAGCAGGGCCCATATGAGGTTGGACTCCACCCCGGCGGTTACTTCCTCCGTCTCCAGTGATCGACGTGTCCAGCAGGAACTGGAGAGCTTGAAGGCCACCGTTCAGCAGTTGAAGGAGATGCTGGTATGCATACTACTTAATAGTAAAATATCATGTCATATTATAGATATCAACATATCCAATATTAGTACGTAGACTGAGCTTATTTGGTTGTACACTTAGCTTTGATTAATCATACATACATTTCTAATTAAAATAAACTACGGTTTTCCAAACTAGATATCCAAATGGGGTTTCGAAATAACTTGATAATGATACGAATTCGAATAATACACAGTTCTTACACGCTTATTACACACGTTAGGTCCAGACGCGACAGGGTACATCGGCCAAGCCTCCACATGCATCTCCTTCGGCTGCGGCTCCGCAAGCCACTACACCGCCCGCTCAGACTCCCGCAGCCACGGCTCTGCAAGCCACTACCTCGACGGCGGCCGCGCAGACCACATCGCCAGCTCCACAGCCCGCTCAGACTCCCGCAAGCTCCGAATTGCATGATTTATTGACCGAGGAGCAGGCGCGCCAGATTCTAGCATTTATCAGAGGTGGAGCTGGACCGAGCTAGGATAGCTTTTTTATTCTTATTTTTTGAAACATGTATTTATTTATATGATACATATTGTACTACATTTTGGACGATATTGATATTAGTGGTCCTACGGTGTTTATATTTATATCATATTCTGTTTTTTGGTTTCTTTTGTATATTATATGCGTGAGATGTGATTATGAATACTGCGATATATGTTGTGTGATGATTAATTTTATATTTGATTAATGTATATATTATTGTGCACAGGACGAGAAAAAAATAGGCAGCCCTTTTTTTAAAAAAAAACTGATAATATGTACCTACGGATTAATCCGTAGGTACACACGTTACCCCTACGGATTAAGCCGTAGGGGAAAAATATCAGAATAACTGAAATTTTCTCCTGTGATCTCAGTATCAGGGGGTTGAGCTTGCCCTTACGGATATATCCGTAGGGGCAAACAAATGCCCTTACGGAGTTATCCGTAGGGGCAAAATATCAGGAATCCTGATATTTTGCCCCTACGGATATGTACCTACGCATGTATCCGTAGAGGCTATTACTTGGCTCTACGGATTCATCCGTAGGTACAAATAATCTATTTTAAAAACCCGTAAATAAAATAAATTTTTATCCCCTACGGCCTACTCCGTAGGGAAAAAGGGACCTACACAGAACTCCGTAGGGGCAAGTTTTTGTCCGTAGGGGCAAGTTCAGGCCTTCAACTTGCACCTACGGCGTTTGTACCTATAGGGTATTTTCTTGTCCCTACGGCTATATCCGTAGGGGCAGTGGTTTGCCCCTACGGATAAATCCGTAGGGGCAACCCTTATTTGTAGTAGTGAAAATAAAATAAATGGTTTTTGAGAATATGTTGACTCGAGAGAGGAGTGAGAGAGAGGGCATGCATCATGAGATATGTGGCAAGCATGTCATGCATTTAATGAGGAGAGGGAAGAGGGAGGCATAGCTCTCTAAACTCACCCCTCATTCTCTCACCCTCACTCACACATTCACCCTCACATATACACTCTTATTTCCTTCACAACTCTCATTCACCTATCATTTTCTCCTCTTCATTTTCCTTCACCCTCAACTGAACACTCTCCTTGTTCATCACCAAACCAAAGACTAAAATCCCCACAAATCACCACAAAACTCACTACACCCTTCATTAAACTTGATCCAAAGCTATGGAGATCACTTGAAGCATTGGAAGCTAGGGTTTTGAGCAAGTGTGGATAGGTATAACCTCTAAACTGTTAATTAGGTTCTTTTTTTTTGTAGTGTAGCTAATTAGTTTCAGTTTAGAACGAGAAAAATATAGTTTTGGCATAATATCATATTTCTAGTGTCGTTTTTGAGTCTCAGAAACCTGCTGTTATCTAGAGTGTTTACTGTGAAACCTAGCAGTGTAGAAGTGTTGTACTAGTTACCCTGGATGCTCACCTGAAACACGAACCCAAACCCACCGGTTTTGGCCGGCGACACACGAGGTAATTCCGGTGAGTTCGGCCGATTGGGTGTCTGGGGTGTTGTAATTTTGTGGGTAGTTGTCTGCAGTGGTTTTAGAGTATTTGGTACTGTTAGATTTTTAAGTATTGACTGTATGTAAAATCTGGGATCGATTAACTAGTTTTTAGTGTTTCGACGACGCGTGATACAGTGTCCGATTCAGTTTCTGCGTTTCGCTTGATTTCTGCACTTGAGTTTGTTTTAGTAGTGTCGACACACACGTTAACCGCTAAGCGAACATTTTAAAGGGTGTTGGAGTCGGTGCGTCGATTTTAACGTAATTGTACGTATTATGGGTCGATTTCTAAGTGCACTTGCTATGTTTTATATGTTAATAGGATCGCAGGCGGGGACTTCTGACGCTGCGAAGAAAAGAAAGCAGATGGTCGGATTTACTTAGTTGGAGATCACCGGTGAGTAGATTTAACATCTACGGGGAAATCGCTCATATGGCGTTATGCGTCAGGGCTTGATAGGATATTGTAGTCGTATGTTTATATTCATATACATTGATTTTGCATGTGTACCATGATTGCATATCCCATTTCTGTTGCATATGGACATAGTATTAATGAGATACAGCACGGTTACTAACGGTTCATGTTGCACGAGCACTAAACTGTATTCCCCACACACACCGTTAGTAATTGACATAACACTCACACTATAGAATTGCCATGGGTAATACATTGTTTAGCTTACCTTATCATTGATGAATAGACATGATTCTTGTTCTATTGCGCACATGAATTACATTATGCGTACATACATACTTGCGTACATACATACCTTACTATAGCTACATATATGCTCATATGTAATATTGTGTTGGATTTCAGAGAATTTGGTAACCGCATGATGTATTTTAAAACGGAATTCATTTAAAAGAGCAGTTTTCCCTAGATATGTTCATATTACTGTCTTATGTTACATATATCACATTTCATGGATTTACGCATTGAGATATGGTTTACATGTGATTTATGGATTTGAGAACCGTGGTATTATTTCAAGAAAGTATGCATTGTTTTGAAAACCCGGTTTTTCTTGATATGATATTTGAGGCGTCCACCATGAGTTTTCTCGGTTATGAGTTTGGTTTTTGAGACGCAATTCGAGGAATGGAGGAACCGTCTGCGGGTACATGGTGGACCTGGTATGGTATTCCGGGGCATGGGAGAGATTTCGTGGGGATGACGATGAGCCTGACAGAGGGACTACTACCTACCGGTGATTAGTTGGACTTGGCGGTTATCCGGAGGATACTGTCCGGAGTCGAAAGATGGATATAGGCCGACCCGTACTGCTGGAGCCCGAGGGCCGATCCGGACAGACAGAGCCCGTGGGCCGATCAGGACCGACGGAGCCTGATATATGTGGATTGGCGTGTCGATGTTGGACACGAGTATTTCATGATGTTTTCGGGTGCCGATATTGGGCACTCAGGTTCCATGAGATTTACAGGATATGAGGGCCGATTAGAGTATGACGCCTGAGTTATTGGGATTTGGGGTGTCGTAGATGGACACCGGGTTTTTCCACGATGATGAATCGTGATGATGATATGTTTTATCCCATACTCACCATTCATTGATATGCACTGCTTCCTATATTTGTAGTACCTGATAGAGTACCTTTTATAATTATTGCATATCCATTTGACTTATTATGCCATCTGATTGCATGTGTTAGAGTATCGCAGTACGTGCGTACCTACGATTACCTATATGATGTTACTTATTATTCACGAGTTGGAAACTCACCCCTGTTGTGCCATAGTGTTTTGCAGGTTGACCCTCAGAGTAGTCGCGGCATAGCTATCTCATTGTATCTTTTTGCAGCGGATACCGCTACGGTTGGCTGTGAGCCGTTTTGCTGTAGGTAGGTTGCGGTTATTGTAAGTCGATGTACAACACCCCAATACTTGTGGGGAGGCGGAATTTTCAAAAACGAACTTGTTTAGTGAACAAACATCGACTAACCACTTGAATCGAAGCTAAATGATAACTAACTTAAAACATAGAGTTTCTATGCTACTATGTTTAGGGATTATACCTAACGAATCGTGTCCTTCGTCTTTGCGAACTCCACCTCCTCCTCGGCCTTCTCGAAGTAGTAGACGATCCACCCGAGAGCTTTACTCCAAGCTTAGCCTCTAAACTTGAGGCAACTAAACTTCTCTAAGTGCTAATCAAAGAAGCTAGGTGAAATATAGAGAGGGTTATGGATTAAGTAGTCTAACTAATCCTTGTACTCAACACATGAGAGGGGAGGATTAGGGTTTGAAGAGGGAGAGCTTGAGGAGAGAGAAGGTGAGGATAATAGTGAAGTGAGAAGAATGAGTTATCATAATATATATCAAGCATTTCTTTATATCAAGAAAAGAAAAGAAATCATTTTACAATCATGCTTGATAAATATCTTGTGGTGATTCATCTCCATGAGTCATTAAGCAATTATGAAGCATTAATGACATTGATGAATCATCCATATGACTCACTAATCTCATTCAATGTATATGCCACCTAAACCTCCTTAGTCACTATCTTCTAGAAGCTTCTCGCGCAATTACGAGAACGCCCCTCCTTTCCGCAAAAATACGGAAAAACTTTAGACTGCATAAATCCAATAACCGGATACCAGTAACTGGCTTAAACCAAAGCCGACTGGTAAAAACTGTCCGAAAGTCGTACGTGCGTAAACACACGTATGCGTCCGAACCCTTGTCGTAAAACCATACGACCTCTATATCGTTTCGCCTGGAGTAGGGAAACTCTCTGTGTGGGACTCTAGAGACTCGACTACTACGCTGGCAGTGGGTTTAACCACAGACCGCAAGCGGCACTAGCTGTACGTAACGGTCACCAGGTAGATGTCGATAAGAAGGCCGATGAGGAAACCCATCCGAACTCCTACTGAGCCTGATGTGACAATCTCCATACAGTCCGGTCCGTTCGTCTAAGACTATCGCATATCGGGCCTAGGGGGGCGGCAAGCGTCAGTCCTCTAATAGCGGTATAAGTCGTGTCGGAGCGAAGCCCATTACACCCTGAGAAACTACTGGAACCTACCAGCAAATCTCGCTTGCCCTGGCCAGGGACTTTGCGTAATGGCTCTCTGACACAGCGCGATATCAACCCCCAATACCGGGAGAGACGAATCCTGTCTAACCGCCACTGCCTCCAAGTGCTCGGGACTGCACCCAACTGCTACCTGTTTGCATGACTCCTTTGAGCCGTGGTAGGGTAGCAATCTAAGAACAGTGGGACACACTCGAGGCGAAGTAGCAGTGTCAAGTCTGCGGACTATGCTGTACTCATGTCACCTGGGAACTGTTTACTGACGACTGGTATAAAACCAACCAACAGTCCCCTGTGAGTCCTGTCCGGTGTACCCGTAACCTAACGAGCACCTGCATACTATCTCCAGTACGACGTACTGACGGCTGTGGGACAGACCATCTCCCCAACTGGGATGAGAAGCGTACACACTAGTCTACTCCGGAGTATCGATGCTCTGTCTCGATAATCCAACGACCAGGGACCTGAATAAGGATGTGCTTGTAGATTACCCAGCCCCCACTAGTGTGACTGCCATCACAACGCTGGTAGTCAAGCAAGATCCTAAGAGCTCTATCAATACGTATACTCACATATTAAGCTAGAAAAATCAAGTAGCATACTACCATGTTTAGCACGACTGTTATATACATGTGAATATCCCAAGCTTCCATTAAGTAATATACAAACTAGTATGATACAGTAATGGCCTTCTAGGGCATAAACAGTAACAGTTATCCGAATTTATATTCATTGTACATCTTATTGTATCTAGTATTCTCCATCTACTATTTATGTATTAACTTAAAGACCAGTTCTGAGGACGGTATTGTATTGTGACTCTGGATGTCGAGCTCGTGTGAGCCGGCTTTTATTATGCAGTTTTATCTTTTATGTTGTTTTTCACTTATATTGTCCATTTCTTCGCTACGGCGCTGTATATATGCTTGTGGTGGTTGTTTCCGCCTTCGGGCGTGATTTGCTCCCGTTTGGGGATATTTTATTTATATCATTTTGTTGCTTTACTTATGTCTTATGCTTGTACCAGTTTTGGGACTAGTTTTTACAAAGGAGGTGCTGCCGAAATTTTTAAGAAAATAACTTACACTTTAAAGATTTTTACTTGAGATTTCCAAATGTTTTTAACAATTTTTCATCGCTTATTACTTTTGATGGTTTAGATTTCTGGGTTTCGGCTTACTTAAATTGCATTACGCCTGTAGATGTTTCATGGTTTAAGTGCCGGTCACGTGCCAAATTTTGGGTCGTGACAAAGTTGGTATCAAAGCTCTAGGTTTTACCTTTTGGAGTGTAGGATGACCTTGGTATGATGGAGTAGGTAGCTTAAGCAGAATGACGTAGCGTGTGTATGTTCCGCGGCATACTTACAACACGGTACTCCGCCTAAGTGACTTTATGACTTGTTGGTTGAAATTCTCCACGCGATTATATACATCCTTATGATTCGATTTCCGTGTTTTTATCGAATCCTGTTTTCATTTCCAGACATTATGCCGCCGAAGACTATGAGGGCGCAGAGAGCGGCCGCGAGAGCCGAGGTCAAAGTGTGCTCGTAAGAGATGAGGACGGATCAGGGTGGTACGGCCGTTGTTCAGGAGCAGATTGATCCACCTTTGCTAGACCGCATTACTAGGCAAGAGGCCGGTATACAGGATTTGCGCCAGATGATGTGATCGTTAGTTGTGGCAAGTAGAGCGCAGAGCGTCAGGGATGCTCGAGCGTGCAGTTTCGAGTCGTTACACAAGACTCCGGGTATGACGGTGGAAGAGTACGATGTGCACTTTACCTAGCTATCTATATATGCTCCGTATTTGGTAGGCACTGAGGAGATACGGATCAAGAGATTTGTTCAAGGCCTGCTTGCCCAGTTGTTCCTCGCTATTGGCGCCCAGCATTTTGACACATATACAGCTGTAGTGGACGCCGCCCTACTAGTTGAGGAGCGTCTTGCGGAGACATCGGTAGTTCCGGGACCGAAGAGGGTTCGTACTGGTATATCAGCCCGGAGACAGATGTTTAGACGCTGCGGAAGATTTCGTTCAAGTCGTGGGATTAGCAGAAGCTTGACACGAGACCGGTTGTTCAGCTTTTATCCTTAGGAGGGTCAGCAGTCATCGTTTAGTTGTTACCGGTGCGGGAGTTTTCATCATCGTGTTCGAGATTGTACTAAGACACACGAGGGCGAGGAAGCCGTACCATATGTTACCTTACCACCTTCTCCACCTCAGAGAGCGTTGCCTCTTGCGCCTGTTGTAGCTCCGCGTCAGACTCATGCTCAGAGAGGTCAGGGTCGCAGAGGGTTTGTTCAGAGAGGACGGGATGGCAGAGGTGGAGGACAGCCAGTCACAGGTAAAGGGCAGGCACGAGTAATTGCGTTGACTCATCTGGACGCGCAGGCGTCTAATGCAGTGGTTTCAGGTGCTCTTTTAGTATGTTCTTTTGATGCACACGTTTTGTTTGATACGGAATCTACGCACTCGTATGTTTCTACACACTTCGTGCTGAGATTAGGCCGAGAGTCGTGTTTGCTAGTTCAGCCGCTTTGTTTTGACTACTCCTGTTGGCGAGTTGTTTGTTGCACGACACGTGTTTCGGTTATGTGTTGTCCGTATAGGAGATAGAGAGTCGTCCGTCGACCTGATCCCTCTTGAGATGTTGGACTTTAACGTTCTTCTTGGCATGGACTTGTTAGCTACTTGCTACACGTCTGTGGACTGCCGCGAGAATACAGTCGGGTTTTGTTTTTCCGGCGGTTCAGTTCTTGTTATGCAGGAGGACCGTGGTGCTGCCCCTCACAGTTTTACTTCTGCCTTTTGCGCTAGTCGGCTTTTGAGGAGAGGATGTCGGGGATTCTTAGCTTTTATTCGTGATACCGGAGCCACAGTAGATTCGTTAGACCGGGTTCCTATCATGCGAGAGTTTCCCGACTGTAACATTTCAGAAAAATAAAATATTATTTTTGTGAATTTTTATAATTTAATAATAAATATTATGAATATTTTAATAATGCGGTATAATTAAATACCGATAAATTTGAAAATATTAGGAAATTAAATTAAATGGTTATTTTGGAGGGACTTATGTGATTTAGGTAAATTATAAATTTTTATAATTAATTATATTCCATTTTAATGCTAATTGCGATTAAATATCACTAATTGTGCATTAAAGTTGATTTGTGCACATGACATGCACCAAATCATTTTTCACACATTGTTAGATTTTTCCTACCATGTCTTTTCCTTATTTTGTTCATGCGTGGCTTTTAAATGAAATGAAAAGGATAGAAAAGATAAGAAAAGAAAAGAAAAGAAAAAGAAAATGTTAAAGAATGAGGTATGGGCATGAGAGAGATGTTCGATATATGTATGCCCTAGAGGCCATTATATGATAGTGTGTGTGTGTGTGTGTGTGTGTGTGTACTAGAGGCCATTATATGATAGTGGATGTATATATATATATATATATATATATATATATTCAATGTACATTCTTGCTTGACATGATAGTATGCTATCTGACGAAGAGACCGGACTGTACGGTAGTGTTGCCGGTTGGCTCGATGGGAGTTGTGACAAGTTCGCTTGTTTTTTTCAGATCGCTCAATACCCGGGTGGCCGTTACGTTTAGCTGACCTCTTGCGGCTTAGGGTGCTTGATATGATCATCACCCATTGCCGGCGTATTGACGAGTCTTAGAGTCTCATAATGGAGTTACCTAGTCCAGGCTAAACGATGTGGTGCGCATATGAGATATGCGCGGGGTCCCGATTAAATGCGCGTATGTGATACCGTATATTAATCGGGCCGTTTGCTATTGGTCAGATTGTATGTGATATGACCGGTTTGCTAAATCAAGTGTTGATTTATCATTGACCATTAGCTTTTTCACTTTAAACCCTTCTTGTCTTTTGTTGTATGCATGCATGTATGCATTTATTCTCTTTGATGCACATATGGATGTGCATGCACTCATACGTGCATACACAATTCTATCATGGTTGTTGATATATTGGATGGTAGCAATATAAGACTCACACCTTAATAAATATGTTGATATTTATTTTTGGAAAAGATAAATGGAATGGATAATTACTCATGGTTGATTATTATATTCATCCTTTGACCTTTGCATTAACCTTGAGTTAATTTCCTGTTGGATATGTATGCCCCAGAGGCCTTTATTGTATAGTACTAGTTTGTATAATACATTTTTAAAGCTTGGGATATATACACGGGTTTGTGACAGTCTTGCTCAATATAGTAGTATACTATTTGGTTTGTTTCTATCTTAATATGTGTATATGTTTCTTTTTAACATATCGCTAATACATATTGATGGAGCCCTTAGAATCTTTGCTTGACTACCGGCGTTATGATAGCGAGCACACTAGTGGGGGCTGGGTAGTCTATAAGCACATCCTTATTCCGATCCCTAGTTGTAGGATTATCGAGACAGGGCATCGATACTCCAGAGTAGACTGGTGCATACGCTTCTCGTCCCAGCAGGGGAGATGGTCTGTCCCACAGCCATCAGTACGTCGTACTGGAGATAGTATGCAGGTGCTCGTTAGGTTACGAGTACACTGGACAGGACTCGTCGGGAACTGTTGGTTGGTATTATACCTATCATCAGTTAACAGTTCCCAGGTGACATGAGTACACCTTAGTCCGTTGACTTGACACTGCCATTTCCCCTCAAGTGTGTTCCCACTGTTCTTTGATTGCTACCCTGACACGGCTCTATTGAGTCGTGCAAACATGTAGTAGTTGGGTGCAGTCCCGAAGCACTTGGAGGCAGTGACGGTTGGACATGATTCGTCTCTCCCGGTATTGGGGGTTGATATCGCGCTGTGTCTAGGAGAGCCATTACACATAGTCGTCCCTGGCAAGGGCAAGCGAGATTTACTGGTAGTATTTCCAGTAGTTTCTCAGGGTGTTCTGGGCTACACTCCGACACGACTTATATCGCTATTAGGAGTCTGACGTTTACCTTCCCCCTAGGCTCGATATGCCATACTCTTAGACGAACAGACCAGAATGTACAGAGATCGTCACAGATAGGCTCAGTAGGAGTTTGGATGAGCTTGCTCGTCGACCATCTTTTCGACAGATACCTGGATAGCCGTTACGCACAGCTAGTGCTGCTGACGTGCTTATGGTTAAACCCACTGCCAGAGTACTGTCAAGTCTTTAGAGTCCCACACAGAGGGTTTCCCAGCCTCGAGTGAAATGAGTAGAGGTCGTATGGTTTTACGACAGGGCTCGATCACATACGTGCACTTGTGCACGTATGGTGTTCGAGCGGACTATACTAGTGGGCTTTGGTTTAAACCAGATCCCAGTATATGATTATTGGATTGGCTTCGTCTCAGGGCATTCGTGTTTTTCGGAACACGGATGCGGGTATGTATATACGATTGAGAGGGGGTACAGACGGAGACTTTCTCATTAGGGTTTTGACCATTGATTTGGACAAAACACAAATGAGGAAAAGAAAAGATTATGTTATTTTTTATAAATGATAATTGTTTTTGGAATGGATATTTTTTTGTTGACCTTTTGACTTGGTTGACCATTTGACTTTGGTTGACTTGTTGACCAAGATATTATGGATGAGATTTTTTCTAGCTAGAAGTTTCCTTTAGATATTTTCTTTGGATATTTTCTTCTCTCATCCAAATGTTCAATGATATATATATCTATTTCCAAATACTTTTCATTATTCATCACAAATACATTCTATCTCTTCATGCTAGCTCTCATCTTCATCTTCCTCTCTCAAACCTTAACCCTAATCTATCATGAGTTGATAATCAAGGGTTAGTTAGATTAAGCCATCCAAATCACTCTCCACTCTCTCTAGTTTACTTGGATTAGCAAATCAAGTAATCTAGTTACCTCAAGCTAAAGGTTTAGTTCAAGGTTGGAGCTCTCGGGTGGATCATCATAGACAAAAGGAGGCCGGAGTTCAAGCACGATCTATAGAACCATCGAGGAGCTTAAGAAGAGGATCGAAGACCCGAAGGACTCGGTTTCTTTAGGTATAACATCTTTCATAGTAGATAGAACTCTTTATCATGTGTTAACTAGGTTTATGGTAAAGATCCGGTTAGGGTTTTATATTAGCGCCAAGTTCATTATCGCTACGAAATTTTTGTTTCGCATTTGGTCACGGAAGTTGGCCGGGGCACTAGTGTAACCCTTCATGGTATCAGAGCCAGCCCATAAACCCTATGTTAGCAAGTTTAAGCAACGTTAAAACAACAAAATCGAAACAACTACGCGAAACCAAATCCATGATCTGCAGTTTCTGTTCTTTTTGAAAAAGTCTCTAAAATTTTTTTAAACATGTGCAGAGTGGTCATTACCCTATGAGATGCGCCCAAACAAAAAACGAGACATTTTGGCCTTGCTTTGGCCGGCCACAGAGGGGAAAATTTCAGCCACCCCGGTTTTTGTGGGTGTGTGTGCAATATTTTTGGGTGTTGGGCGCTTATCTCTGGGAGTTTGGTTTCCTGGTGTTGTTTATTTTTTGCCCAAACATGATTCTCTGTAGATTTGAGTTTGAGGCAACTTGTGGTGTTTTGAATTCGTTATATTTAACTGTGTTTAACATTTTATAGTTCATTCATTTTTATCTGTGACCGAAAATGTCACTCGATCGGTAAAACTCGTCTAATCACTATATGTTCCTTTAGACGGGTTTTGCGAACGTGACATTCGCGTTGATGTTGTGTGCTTGTTCTGTGATTGTGGTTGGATAGTCATGATGGATAGTAAGTGTTACAATGTTTGTAGTGCAGTTTAAATTCTTTTGTACATTTGTTATTGCGGGGCGAGCGTCCGACATGTGGACTGCCGTCTTTGCTGGGTTGTATATTATTTTGGGGCACGACTGGGTTGAGGTCGATGTCACAGTTTGTACATATTATTTTATTCTTCTATACTAGGATTACCCCGCGGTGGAGTGCATGAATATCCGGGTTCTAGAAATGCAGCAAGCCCGCATCTCATGGCGTTGAGACGGAGGGGGCTTCTTTCTCATGGTGTTGAGACGGATGAGGCTTCATTCTAAAATTGGTGGGCTATTTGCCGCACTCGTAGGGGGTACAGGTTTTACATTGCACAGGCTATCCACACGACAGGGAACGTTGGGTTTTATTTGTGGCTCAAATGAAACCCGAGGCTCCAAGATTATCCACCATTATGTATTGTTGGCTGTGTTTCTGTGATGTTGTTTATTATCATGCCTGGGACGAATGTTGTATATACTTATATATATATATATATATACTAGTAGATGTTGTATATGTTTTGCACCCGCGCTAGTCCAGCTCCCGCTCTGTCGTTAGTTAAGTAACCTAATGGGTGATGACGGGCCCAGTGGCGAATGCGGATTGCATATACGTACATCGTATTTTCGTTCTTTTCTTGTGTGATAGGTTACTTTGATGGGACAACATTAATTTTGATTAATGAAAGTAAAACAAACCTAAAAAGATGTTGTTGGAACCAAGTTTTAAAAACAGACATTACAGACGCTCTCCTTTGCTTTGCACAATGGTATTCAGTTTAGGATATCCAGCACCTCATTCGACGGGGCAAGGGCCGAGATCCCTTCATCGGGAGTGACCCCTTGAGTAAAAGTTTGCGTCAACGTAATAACTTCACTTTAATCGATTATTCTTGCTTTGCATCGTGGTATTCAGTTTGGGATATCCTGCACCTCATTCGACAAGGAAAGAGCCGAGATCCCTTCACAGGGAGTGACCTCTTTAGCAAAAGTTTTCGCCACTATATTTTTAAAAGGTTATCAGGTTCCTTCAATGATATAAAGTTCATTACGTTAACGGGTTTTTTGCCAAAAACCCAGCCGTAGCCCTCCGTCGTTTCAGATAGTTACTACTTAGTAGTCGTGCTGCGTTTGTTGATTATTCGTCAAGGCACAGTGAACGGTAGCTGAGTAATAAATCTCTGTTGCATTTGATAAATGCGATTGGTTAAGACGGTCGCATGATTTTTTTGATTATTCGTTAAGGATCATGCGGGTGGGTCTAATGCAATTCAGGATAACGACGGGTTGAACTTGACTAGGACCTTTTGATTTATTGATTATTCGTCAATGTCACTTAGGTCCTAGGGGTAAAAATCACATCGGGAGTTTCAAACATACAGGAAACTTGCAGATTTAGCATACCTTCTAGAGTGTGGTGACTAGAGTGGATTCCATCTAGGCAATCACACAATGATAAATGGATCCCGATCCCACTGATGAGTTGGATTACTCTCGAGAGATTATTTCACTTAACAATCAATGCTATAAACCAAGTAGGTGTCTAGAACGGTGTTAGCGGGGCTACGCCTCCAGGGAAAAGAGTTTATGTAATTAAGAAACTTCGCGAAAGCGTTGGAAAACCTCCCTCGAAATACCAACACTAGCCTGGCTGAAAGGTTAAGCAAGTATTGTGACATGAGATTAATCCTGACTAGTTCTTCTTTTAAGGTTTGAAGAAGAATTTGAGGAAACGGTAGGAGCCATCCTGATTAGATAAATTAATAAACCAATTTAATCTTGCAAGAGCGCACGCTGAGTTGTTTCTTTTCGCTCTCTCTAGGTAGCAACCATTTCACGCCCTAATCAAGATAACAAAATGTATCGCTTGACCGATCC
The DNA here is from genome assembly GCA_030015575.1 of Agapanthus africanus. Lineage (NCBI taxonomy): Eukaryota > Viridiplantae > Streptophyta > Magnoliopsida > Asparagales > Amaryllidaceae > Agapanthus > Agapanthus africanus. The sequence goes on along the minus strand of JASDDO010000018.1, from coordinate 312,147,781 downwards.
GAATTCTTATTCGGGGCTGGGGAACGTCGGTTTGGCTCTAACATATGACAACTGTCATAAGTATGAGCAAGGGAAAGAGGATTGTATGGATTCCAAGGAGACCCAGTTGAAGAAGAAGTATAGTATTGCATCTACTTCAGGTGTTCTTCTGATTGAGAACAGCTTTTCGGTCAGTCCTACCTCCTGGGTACTAGATACCGGATCAGAATCTCATATCTGTAATTTATTGCAGGGACTGAGAAAAAGTAGGATAGTTGCACTTGGTGATATGTCCCTCAAGGTAGGGAACGGAGCACAAGTTAATGCTACAGCCGTCGGTGAATATCACTTAGTGTTGCCAAATGGCAATACTATGATTTTGAACAATTGCTACTATATACCTTCCATGGTTTGCAACATCATATCAGTTTCCTTACTTGATAAAGATGGATATAACTTTATTCTTGATAGAAATATCATGAACATTTACCTTGATAAGGTACTGGTTGCAGAAGGTACACTGTGTAATGGTATCTATATCTAAATCAGAATACAGTTCTCAATATACGAAACACACGCAAGAGGAAGAGTTCAGATACGAACGAATCCTACTTGTGGCATTGTAGACTTGGTCATATCGGAGAGAAATTACTAAGTAAGTTACATAAAGATGGACTCTTGAATATATTCGATTTTTCATATTATGAAACTTGTCAGTCTTGTCTCAAAGGGAAGATGACCAAATCTCCGTTCACTGGACATGGAGAAAGAGCAGTTGAGCTCTTAGGACTCATACACAGTAATGTATATGGTCCAATGTCTATACATGCAAGGGGTGGGTTCTCGTACTTCATCACATTCACTGACGATCTCTCTAGATTCGGGTATGTGTATCTGATGAAACACAAATCTAAAGCTTTTGAGAAATTCAGAGAATTCAGATACGAAGTGGAGAACCAGATAGGCAAAAGTATCAAGATCCTCCGGTCTGATAGAGGAGGGGAGTACTTAAGCACGGAATTCCTAGATTACTTAAAAGAGAATGGTATTCTCTTTCAGCTTACTCCTCCGTACACACCACAGTATAATGGTGTATCGAAGCGGAGGAACCGTACCATGTTGGATATGGTTCGCTCCATGATGAGTAGTGCTGAGTTACCTCTTTCATTCTGGGGACATGCGCTTCAGACAGCGGCATACCTTTTGAATCAAGTTCCATCCAAATCTGTGCCTGAAACACCATATGAAATATAGAGCAGTAAGAAACCATGTCCTAAATTTAGGATATTGGGTTGTCCGGCATATGTGAAAACACAGAAACCGGACAAACTTCAGGCACGTTCAGTTCTATGTAAATTTGTGGGATATCCTAAAGGTTCACTAGGATATCGGTTCTACCATAATGAAGAACAGAAGGTGTTTGTATCTCGCCATGCTACCTTCTTAGAAAGGGAGTTTCTTGCAAAAGAAACTAGTGGGAGTACGGTAGAACTGGGAGAAATCCATGAACCACAAAATGTAACTAAAGATTTAGAGGAACCATTAGATTCAGTAATCCCAGACGAACCTCAGCCACTCCGCAGATCTGGTAGGATTTCTCATCCGCCCGAGAGAAACATCGGTTTTCTCATAGACGGGGATCGAGAGGATTGCATCTTGGAAGAAGATGACCCTACCAGTTTCAGGCAGGCCATTATAAGTAGGGACTCTGATAAATGGCTGGATGCTATGCAATCCGAAATGGAGTCCATGTATACCAATAAAGTGTGGACCTTGGAAATTTCTCCACCTGGGGTAAAACCCATTGGATGCAAATTGATTTACAAAAGGAAACTTGGTGTAGATGGGCAGGTGGAAACCTATAAGGCTAGACTCGTTGCAAAAGGTTTTCGTCAAAGACCTGGTTTGGACTATGACGAAACTTTTTCTCCAGTGGCTATGCTCAAATCCATTCGAATCCTACTTGCCTTTGCTGCCTTCTGTGACTATGAGATCTGGCAGATGGACGTAAAAAGGGCTTTTCTAAACGGCAGTTTGGAAGAGTGTGTTTATATGGATCAGCCAGAAGGTTTCGTAGACAGTGGGAGCAGCGGGAATGTGTGAAAGTTGCTTAAATCTATTTATGGATTAAAGCAGGCATCGGGGAGCTGGAACATCTATTTTGATGAGGCAATCAAGGAATTTGATTTCATCAAGAACGAAGATGAACCTTTTATTTATAAGAAGATTGTTGGACGAACTGTCATGTTCCTAGTCTTGTATGTGGACGATATTCTTTTGATAGAAAATGATATTCCTATGCTACAATCGGTCAAGCTATTCTTATCACAACGGTTCTCCATGAAAGACCTGGGTGATGCCACATACATACTGGGGATCAAGATCTACAGAGATAGATCCAAGAGGTCACTGGGACTTTCGCAGTCCAGGTACATAAAGACCGTAGTAATGAGATTTAGTATGGAAGATTCCAAACGCGGTAATATACCAGCATTGCATGAAATCTCCCTCTCCAAGAAAATGTCTCCTAAGACTGACGAGGAGAAGGTTCGCATGAGCATTATACCCTACGCTTCGGCGGTAGGATCTATAATGTTTGCGATGCTATGTACAAGACCAGATGTAGCTTACGCACTAAGCGTGGTGAGCTGGTATCAGTCAGACCCAGGTGAGAACCACTGGACGGCAGTGAAGAACATTCTCAAGTACCTGAGAAGGACTAAGGAGATGTTCCTGGTTTTTGGTAATGGAGACTTCAGGGTCGAGAGTCACGACCCGAAAGTACGGAACGTGACCGGCACTTAGATTACGAAACGTCTAGAGGCGCAACGTAACCTAAGTAAGCCGAAGCCCAGAAGTCTAAACCATAAAAGAAGAAGAAGAAGTAAAAGAAACATGAAGAAACAAGTTTAAAATCATCAGCAAATTTTCTCAAAAATTTCGGCAGAGTCTCCTCTGTAAAAACTGGCCCCCAAACGGGTACAACAAGTATAATATACATAAACAATAAAAAGCATCCCCAAACGGGAGCTAGCATCAACGCCAACAGGCGGAAACAACCACAACAAGCACAATAATATACAACGCCAATAGGCGAGTCTCAAAACTCAAAAGAAAACAAAACCACCAGATCAGAATAATACATGCGCGACTCTAAGGTCGAAATAAAAGACAGGCCCAATAAACTTATCAATTAATACAAGTATGGTTGATGGAGCTTTCTAGATACAATGAAATAATAAAAATACAACGGCGGTTCAGATACAAATGAACCAACCTACCGTGCAAATCACCCGAAATGAAAATGATGTGCCATCAACTGCCAAGGGAAACCTGTACATCACACCTGTAATAAAATTTGGCACAACGGGGGTGAGTTGCCAACTCGTGAGTAGAAGACATCTACGAAAAGAAATCGAATGCACGACGCTATCCTAGGTCATAATAATAATACACTACTAAGTCTCAAACCTCAAGTAATAGCAGGGTAATAATACGTGTAAGTGCAGATACTCCGTGCTCGTGTCCGTGCCTCATATAGTACTATGTCATATAAATGGATATGCATGCACCATGAATGTAAAATAAGCAATCCTGAAATCCAGGTATATCTGTATAAGAAATCTTTGGCTGTTATCATAGAAAAATGTGTATAAGAATCTGAAATCTCAACAATGAAATCCATGGAAATCCGAGTCAAGCATCGACACGAATATGTAAATCTCAAGTCTTATAGTCTCAATACCTCGGGCTCCGTCAGTCCGGATCGGCCTATATCATCAAATCTCACGACAACGGTCGGTATCCTCCGGATATCCACCGCGCCAGACATCACCGGTAGGTAGCCTTCCCCTGCCAGGCTCATCGTCTACAACTCGATCTTCTTGCCCCGGGTACCATACCGGGCCCACCATGTACCCGAGACGGTTCATCCACTCCTCGAATCGGGTCTCGAAATCCAACAGAAAACATGAAATACTCATGGTGGACGACACATACATCACGAGAAAACCGCATCTTATTTTAAAAAGAGAAGAGGAGAGAGAGAGAAGTTTTTATATATTTTTGCGGTTTTCCCCAAAAATCCAGAAATCTTATAGAAATCCAAATCTCAAAATCATGAGTAAGTATATGATAAGTGTCGGCATATGCCCATACTACTGTGCGATAACATGAAAATATGAATGCATGAATGTCTAAGTAATAAATATCATGTCTTATACTAACATCAGAGAGTAATCACAATATTATATCGGTTTAGTGGTTAACTGATTCTATCAATAAAAGATAATATGATCTAAAGTGTACGTGACATAGCAATTACCGATGATGATGTGCGTGAGCCGGCAAATAAGTGTGCGTGGAATATGCGCATCATCGGTAATGGTGCTGGTGTCCTAACAGGTAAGGTTTATACTGATTATAGCAACATATGTAAGAACATGCACCATGATGATTACAGTATGAATGTAATACAGGTGTGCATTATCCACTCCTCCGCGATATACGAGTACAACTACCACTATGTGAGTCGAACCTAAACTAGTGTCCATCTAATATCCTAAGGAACTAACCTAAGAAACTAGTCAATAAGAAACAAGCATCTACCTAAGGTCTGAACCAATATCTCTAATAGTCGGCGATCCCGCCTCAATAGCGTCACGTACGTAGTACGGCTTCCTCGAATCAAGAGTGCGGATCAATCATCATATCTAAGCCTCGTATGGTAAAATCCATCGTACGGCATCCCAATATCGGGGTACGGTCAAGTATCTCCTAGGTGTCTCCTCATTCGTATAATGTCATCATCAACACATCTCATGATCAAGGTGCTAAACTGTGATCGCATACATCAATCATATATCATTGCCATCATGATAAGCATCATTAGTTTATCCTCAGAAATATCATGTCATATGTATTATATTGTGATTATGTCATACTTATATGATATCGGCATCAGGTCACACCAATATAATGTCGTAATCAAGTTATACATATATCATATCGTGATCAGTCACAAGTTACAGTCCGGGTACTATTCTAGCGTCCCATGTACATCAATATCACCACCACTCTTTATAATTTATATATTCATGTTCATTATATCATTCTCTAATGATCCGCTAACACTTTAATACGACTGTATAGTCAAGAATCACGGCATCAAGCCCAGTTATACTGTTTCATCATACCTCAGATATCATATCACATCAATGAATCCCATATACGTGTTGTGTATATATATACACCTATACCTAGTTTTTATATATATACACACATATACGTATACGCCATGTCAAGTTTTAGTGTGTGCGTGTGTGTTTCTATCAGAAACCTACGAACCTCTCCCAAAGTATTCATCCTCAGGTATGGTTTTCCTAAATCAGTCTAGTCCCGCCTAGGGTCATTACTAGGGTCCTGCTCAGTAAGAATCTAGGGTCACATCGGGTTTCCTAATATCAATAAGTACTATTCCTATTCTACGTTCCGGGGGTGCTAAACGCCATCCACTCGACTTCCCCCCGTAGATATGCATCTACTCATCTGGTCCATGTCTGCCGATGACGGTGTCGCCATCCTCCTCTTCATTGCCCGCAGTCCACTTGAAGGGTACCTAAACGCAAACATATAAATAGCATCGTAAACCGAATCACATACAAAAGTCAAACGATACAAGGAACAAGCATAGGTTAAAACCTATGTCCCGTCCATGCAAAAGAACCAAATATCGCTCGATATCGGCGTACAAACTCCGATGGATCGAGATAAACATCAACAGATAACTCGTAGTTTTAAAACACATTACCTATATTGTAAAACATGATCAAATTCATCGAAACACTAAAATTGACCAAATCATCCGTTTTCGAAAAACCCGAAAATGCCAATTTACCGTTTTTCATCAAAACTTGACATTTAAATGAAACCAAAGGTCATAAAACTCATTAAATAGCATAACTAGACTATACAAACTATTACTATATTTTTACTACACATATTTGTAGTAATTTGAAATTTCTAGTTTGCACCCTTTAACAATTTTCAACGTTTTCCAAGCAAAATACCACAATTCCACCTCAAATCATGATTTTGCATAAATTAATGACTTAAACCACAATTTATGATTATAATGATATAATGAAACCATAATTATATTTTTAATCTCATCTATATGGGAATTTCTAAAATCTAGTTTACAAAATTAGCAATTTTTTTATCACAATTTATCAACTATCCATTGAAACTAGCAATCAAACTAAGTTTTTCTTTCCATTAACATGCTAACATTTCCACTAAAACTATAATCCAATGATAACAACCCAAATTAGAATTTTACATTAACCACAAACACATTTTGCAAAAACCTAGTTAACTAAATTCCTAATTTAAAACAATTTTAAATGAAAATTTTACAATTCAACAACCATGCAATATTTTCCAATTCTAAAAGTGTTAAACTAACTATTATAACCCTAAATAATTAACAAAAATCATAACTTGAATTTACAAACCCTAACTTGAATTTTTTAAAAAAACATAGAATTAATTCATTAAATCTAATTAAGCTTAAATGAACATCTAAAACAATAAATCAAAAGAAAGAAATTATACCTCCCAAAATATGAAATCCAAACAAGACATGAGCCTCCAAAATGCATGCCTTCCATCTCCAAATTTCATATAAAAATGAGCAAGGAATAAAGAGTATGAAATAAATAGGATTTTGTGGAATTTTTGATATACTTTTAATGAATTTTGAATAAAAATGAGGTGGTAAAAGGGGGGGCTGCCATGGGGGGTTTGTGGCCGGCCCTAGAGAGGTGAGGGAGAGAAAGAAGAGAGTGTGATGTTGTGTAGAAATTTCAAGAAGAGAAACAACACTAAAAGTCTTTTCATGCTTTATTTATTTATTTACTTATTTCTTTATTATAGCATCTCAAGAAAGCTCTAGAAAATAGGAAAAATTTGCAAATAAATTTTGCATGATACACACTAATTTATAATATGCCATGGTTCATTTTTACAAATTAAAACCATTTAAATTTGTAATTTACACTAATTTAGTGTAAAAATAAAGCTTATGTTAATATTTAAAATAATTAATTTAGGAAAAATATTTTATTAAACTAAAAATTTATAAGTGGCTAAATAAACACCATTTACTAGTAATTTCATAATTAAAATAGATATTTTAAAAATTATAATGAAAACAATCACGGTTTGGTTTTACGAAAAATACATTTTACTTTACCAAAAATCCTAAAATTCACTTAAACACTTTTATTCATTTAATTATTTATTTAATCATTTTTAACACGTTACAATCTTCCCCCCTTTTAGAAATTCGGTCCCCGAATTTAAATTAAAACTCCCCCCTCCAAATACTAAAACGTTTAGCAAAACATTCAAATCGTCGGGGCTCCGAAATCATCAATACATAACAAAAATCAACTCCGTCAAGCATAACGCAATCATTGGAGTTATGGAGAGAATAAAATATCAAAACTCAATATGAAAACCATCATAATACACATCAATCTATAACTTATATATAGTTCGCATCCTAGTAAAATCGCCGAATCATCATAATAAAGAAGCATACAAAAACCCCTCTTGAAAATCGCCGTGCAATGCACGTGTCACGGCATAAGTAACGGACGTTTATTTAAAAAAAATAGCTATATATATATATATATCTTTTATTTAACATACACGTCCCGCCTGGTTACTAAATCAAATAGTAATGATTATAAAAAAAACACACTGTTCAAACTGAAATCAATCCCAATCACATCAATAAAATACCATGTGCGTCCGGTGCGCACTGAAATCGAAACCAAATACAGATACCACGACAACACCCAAAAACAAAATTTAGTGCAACAGGAGTGCACCAAAAACATCTGTCAAGTGCAACGGGCGTGCACGACTCAAAATCAGGTGCATCTAATTTGCACAAAACCCCGATTTAGTACATCTGGTGTGCACAAAATCGCATCAAGTGCGCCAAGTATGCGCAAGAATCCTAATCAGGTGCACATGGTGCACGAAAACATACATTGAATATCAAAATCGAAATCACCGTACAAAAATGCATGAAAACTAGGTCGAAACATATGTAAAAATCATGTGCAACCCCTATGCACGAAATCAATCAAAAATCCCAAAATATATATAAAACCAAATCAAGTGTACTGGGTGTGTACTAAACAACATCAATACAACTGATATATGAAACACAAATAGAATGAAGGTACACACATGAAATACCAATCGTAGAACAAAATCCTCAAAATACAAAAATCCAATCAATGAAAATATGAAATTCAAATCACTAAATCACAATTGTAAACACTATCGTCAATGTGCGCCTCTTTCCTCTGATGCCGACTGCTTCGAACTCGTTCTTTCATAGGTGTGCTGATTGTGCTACCAACGGCAATACTCATGTCTAGAGTCTCCCACATAGTCGATCCCTTCACTTGATATCCGGACTACATTAAACTTTTCGATCGATCCATCAAAATCCCATAATTCCCCGAGAGCTCAACACTCATGTACAGTTTAAAAATATCCGGTACATACCCCAGCAGCGATGATCCAGCCGTAGAAGGGCAAACCCAAGCCTCACTAATGGCACCGCGGAACTGCCGTAAACCCTAAGGTTCAAGGGCGTTCTCGTGGTCATTATGTCGAGTTAGGGTTTCATTCTTCTAGAGGGTCCATCGAAATACCTGCATGTCCTTCCGAATACTTTAAACTTGGGAAAATGGTTTTCTGATAATCGTTCGAACCCTTTAACTTCATCCGGACGGCATGTGAATACCCTTCGTCCGCACGCTAAACAATGCTTCAATCCTCAAGAATAAACAATACTCTAATGGTTATCGCATTCGAGCCGCAGCTCCCTCTACCAGTGCGCTCGTGGTAACAGAATCACCCTCCGACATCGACGAAGATAGATCAAAGGAATGAATGAAATAAGGTGCAAACAATGTACATCCTAGGGCTCCTTAAGCAGAGTAGCGTATCGTAAGTATGCCGCGGACCATACCCACGGTACGTTACTCTACCTAAATCGCCTACTCCATCAACCAAGGGTCACCTAGACTTATACAAGGTTAAACCTAGCGCTCTGATACCAACTTTGTCACGACCCGAAAGTACGGAACGTGACCGACACTTAGATTACGAAACGTCTAGAGGCACAACGTAACCTAAGTAAGCCGAAGCCCAGAAGTCTAAACCATAAAAGAAGAAGAAGAAGTAAAAGAAACATGAAGGAAACAAGTTTAAAATCATCAGCAAATTTTCTCAAAAATTTCGGCAGAGTCTCCTCTGTAAAAACTGGCCCCCAAATGGGTACAACAAGTATAATATACATAAACAATAAAAAGCATCCCCAAACGGGAGCTAGCATCAACGCCAATAGGCTGAAACAACCACAACAAGCACAATAATATACAACGCCAAAAGGCGAGGCTCAAAACTCAAAAGAAAACAAAACCACCAGATCAGAATAATACATGCGCGACTCTAAGGTCGAAATAAAAGACTGGCCCAATAAACTTATCAATTAATACAAGTATGGTTGATGGAGCTTTCTAGATACAATGAAATAATAAAAATACAACGGCGGTTCAGATACAAATGAACCAACCTACCGTGCAAATCACCCGAAATGAAAATGATGTGCCAGCAACTGCCAAGGGAAACCTGTACATCGCACCTGTAATAAAATTTGGCACAACGGGGGTGAGTTTCCAACTCGTGAGTAGAAGACATCTATGAAAAGAAATCGAATGCACGACGCTATCCTAGGTCATAATAATAATACACTACTAAGTCTCAAACCTCAAGTAATAGCAGGGTAATAATACGTGTAAGTGCAGATACTCCGTGCTCGTGTCCGTGCCTCATATAGTACTATGTCATATAAATGGATATGCATGCACCATGAATGTAAAATAAGCATTCCTGAAATCCAGGTATATCTGTATAATAAATCTTTGGCTGTTATCATAGAAAAATGTGTATAAGAATCTGAAATCTCAACAATGAAATCCATGGAAATCCGAGTCAAGCATCGACACGAATATGTAAATCTCAAGTCTCATAGTCTCAATACCTCGGGCTCCGTCTGTCCGGATCGGCCCATATCATCAAATCTCACGACAACGGTCGGTATCCTCCGGATATCCGCCGCGCCAGACATCACCGGTAGGTAGCCTTCCCCTGCCAGGCTCATCGTCTACAACTCGATCTTCTTGCCCCGGGGTACCATACCGGGCCCACCATGTACCCGAGACGGTTCATCCACTCCTCGAATCGGGTCTCGAAATCCAACAGAAAACATGAAATACTCATGGTGGACGACACATACATCACGAGAAAACCGCATCTTATTTTAAAAAGAGAAGAGGAGAGAGAGAGAAGTTTTTATATATTTTTGCGGTTTTCCCCAAAAATCCAGAAATCTTATAGAAATCCAAATCTCAAAATCATGAGTAAGTATATGATAAGTGTCGGCATATGCCCATACTACTGTGCGATAACATGAAAATATGAATGCATGAATGTCTAAGTAATAAATATCATGTCTTATACTAACATCAGAGAGTAATCACAATATTATATCGGTTTAGTGGTTAACTGATTCTATCAATAAAAGATAATATGATCTAAAGTGTACGTGACATAGCAATTACCGATGATGATGTGCGTGAGCCGGCAAATAAGTGTGCGTGGAATATGCGCATCATCGGTAATGGTGCTGGTGTCCTAACAGGTAAGGTTTATACTGATTATAGCAACATATGTAAGAACATGCACCATGATGATTACAGTATGAATGTAATACAGGTGTGCATTATCCACTCCTCCGCGATATACGAGTACAACTACCACTATATGAGTCGAACCTAAACTAGTGTCCATCTAATATCCTAAGGAACTAACCTAAGAAACTAGTCAATAAGAAACAAGCATCTACCTAAGGTCTGAACCAATATCTCTAATAGTCGGCGATCCCGCCTCAATAGCGTCACGTACGTAGTACGGCTTCCTCGAATCAAGAGTGCGGATCAATCATCATATCTAAGCCTCGTATGGTAAAATCCATCGTACGGCATCCCAATATCGGGGTACGGTCAAGTATCTCCTAGGTGTCTCCTCATTCGTATAATGTCATCATCAACACATCTCATGATCAAGGTGCTAAACTGTGATCGCATACATCAATCATATATCATTGCCATCATGATAAGCATCATTAGTTTATCCTCAGAAATATCATGTCATATGTATCATATTGTGATTAAGTCATACTTATATGATATCGGCATCAGGTCACACCAATATAATGTCGTAATCAAGTTATACATATATCATATCGCGTGATCAGTCACAAGTTACAGTCCGGGTACTATTCTAGCGTCCCATGTACATCAATATCACCACCACTCTTTATAATTTATATATTCATGTTCATTATCTCATTCTCTAATAATCCGCTAACACTTTAATACGACTGTATAGTCAAGAATCACGGCATCAAGCCCAGTTATACTGTTTCATCATACCTCAGATATCATATCACATCAATGAATCCCATATACGTGTTGTGTATATATATACACCTATACCTAGTTTTTATATATATACACACATATACGTATACGCCATGTCAAGTTTTAGTGTGTGCGTATGTGTTTCTATCAGAAACCTATGAACCTCTCCCAAAGTATTCATCCTCAGGTATGGTTTTCCTAAATCAGTCTAGTCCCGCCTAGGGTCATTACTAGGGTCCTGCTCAGTAAGAATCTAGGGTCACATCGGGTTTCCTAATATCAATAAGTACTATTCCTATTCTACGTTCCGGGGGTGCTAAACGCCATCCATCCGACTTCCCCATGTAGATATGCATCTACTCACCTGGTCCATGTCTGCCGACGACGGTGTCGCCATCCTCCTCTTCATCGCCCGCAGTCCACTTGAAGGGTACCTAAACGCAAACATATAAATAGCATCGTAAACCGAATCACATACAAAAGTCAAACGATACAAGGAACAAGCATAGGTTAAAACCTATGTCCCGTCCACGCAAAAGAACCAAATATCGCTCGATATCGGCGTACAAACTCCGATGGATCGAGATAAACATCAACAGATAACTCGTAGTTTTAAAACACATTACCTATATCGTAAAACATGATCAAATTCATCGAAACACTAAAATCGATCAAATCGTCCGTTTTCGAAAAACCCGAAAATGCCAATTTACCGTTTTTCATCAAAACTTGACATTTAAATGAAACCAAAGGTCATAAAACTCATTAAATAGCATAACTAGACTATACAAACTATTACTATATTTTTACTACACATATTTGTAGTATTTTGAAATTTCTAGTTTGCACCTTTTAACAATTTTCAACGTTTTCCAAGCAAAATACCACAATTCCACCTCAAAACATGATTTTGCATAAATTAATGACTTAAACCACAATTTATGATTATAATGATATAATGAAATCATAATTATATTTTTAATCTCATCTATATGGGAATTTCTAAAATCTAGTTTACAAAATTAGCAATTTTTTTATCACAACTTATCAACTATCCATTGAAACTAGCAATCAAACTAAGTTTTTCTTTCCATTAACATGCTAACATTTCCACTAAAACTATAATCCAATGATAACAACCCAAATTAGAATTTTATATTAACCACAAACACATTTTGCAAAAACCTAGTTAACTAAATTCCTAATTTAAAACAATTTTAAATGAAAATTTTACAATTCAACAACCATGCAATATTTTCCAATTCTAAAAGTGTTAAACTAACTATTATAACCCTAAATAATTAACAAAAATCATAACTTGAATTTACAAACCCTAACTTGAATTTTTTAAAAAAACATAGAATTAATTCATTAAATCTAATTAAGTTTAAATGAACATCTAAAACAATAAATCAAAAGAAAGAAATTATACCTCCCAAAATATGAAATCCAAACAAGAAATGAGCCTCCAAAATGCATGCCTTCCATCTCCAAATTTCATATAAAAATGAGCAAGGAATAAAGAGTATGAAATAAATAGGATTTTGTGGAATTTTTGATATATTTTTAATGAATTTTGAATAAAAATGAGGTGGTAAAAGGGGGGGCTACCATGGGGGGTTTGTGGCCGGCCCTAGAGTGGTGAGGGAGAGAACGAAGAGAGTGTGATGTTGTGTAGAAGTTTCAAGAAGAGAAACAACACTAAAAGTCTTTTCATGCTTTATTTATTTATTTCTTTACTATAGCAACTCAAGAAAGCTCTAGAAAATAGGAAAAATTTGCAAATAAATTTTGCATGATACACACTAATTTCTAATATGCCATGGTTCATTTTTACAAATTAAAACCATTTAAATTTGTAATTTACACTAATTTAGTGTAAAAATAAAGCTTATGTTAATATTTAAAATAATTAATTTAGGAAAAATATTTTATTAAACTAAAAATTTATAAGTGGCTAAATAAACACCATTTACTAGTAATTTCATAATTAAAATAGATATTTTAAAAATTATAATGAAAACAATCACGGTTTGGTTTTACGAAAAATACATTTTACTTTACCGAAAATCCTAAAATTCACTTAAACACTTTTATTCAATTAATTATTTATTTAATCATTTTTAACACGTTACATCGAGTCCTATACCGATTCAACCTTCCAGAGCGACAAGGACGACAACAAGTCTATCTCGGGTTTTGTGTTTACCCTCAATGGAGGGGCGGTATGTTGGAAGAGTTCCAAACAGGATACCGTCACAGACTCGACGATGGAGGCTGAATACATTGCTGCAAGCGATGCCGCAAAAGAGGCGGTCTGGATGAAGAAGTTCATTAGTGAACTTCAGGTGATTCCGTCCATTGTTGACCCAATACCTTTGTATTGCGATAACAATAGGGCTATAGCTTTATAGAAGGAACCCAGGTCCCATCAGAAGTCCAGACACATCTTAAGGCACTATCACCTGAGCAAGGAGATCATTGATCGCCAGGAGGTCATTGATTGCTAGGAGATCGAGGTATGGAGAGTGGACACAAAAGACAACATGGCGGATCCATTCATAAAGGCCCTCCCTCAAACACAGTTCAAGCGACTTTTTGAGCTATTGGGTATGCGGTACGCCAGCAGCTGGCCATAGAGCAGACGTTGGGTAAGCGGTACACCAATTATCGGCTTTTAGTGCAAGTGGGAGATTGTTGAATATGTATGCCCGAGAGGCCATTATTGTATAGTACTAGTTTGTATAATGCATTTTGGAAGCTTGGGATATATACACGAGTTTGCGATAGTCTTGCTCAATATAGTAGTATGCTACTTAGTTTGTTTCTATCTTAATATGTGTATATATTTATTTTTAACATATCGCTAATACATATTGATGGAGCCCTTAGGATCTTTGCTTCACTACTGGCGTTGTGATGGCGATCATGTTGGATATAGTGCTCTCAGAGTCAATTATATGATCACAGGCACGTGATTGCAATGATTAAGGGAGGACCTATGCCAGTAGGACAGTCTTACTCAAGATGATAGTATGCTATCTGGTTAAACTTTATCATCGTGTACTGCTTTAGGTGACATTACAGGTCACCATTGCGCGTTGATAGAGCCCTTAGGATTCTTGCTTGACGGCCAGCAATATGATGGCGATCATATACGTGGGAGATGGGGTCTATAAGCATATCCTTAAAAGGTCCTTAGTCGTGGGAGTTTCGAGACAGGGCATCGATACTCCAGAGTAGACTAGTGTATATAGTCGAGACCCCGACGAGGGGCGATGGCCGGTCTCACAAGCCACTGGTGTCAGTTGGTTCACCTAAGATGTATACAGGTGCTCATTGGGTTATGAGTACACCGGACAGGATTCGTCGGGAACATGCTAGTTGGTCTTATACCTGACGTCAGATAGCAGTTCCCTGGTGACATGTGTACAGGTTAGTTCATCGACCTGAGATCGTCATTTGTCTCTTGTGAGTTCCCACTGTACTTTGATTACTACCATACCACGGCTCAAAGGAGTCGTGCAAACAGGTTTTAGTTGGGTACAGTCCCGAGCTAATAGAGGCAGTGAGTGGATCTGCTGGGGTTCGTCTCTCCCGGTATTGGGGGTGAGATCGTGCTGTGTCTAAGAAAGCCATTACACAAAGCCCTCGGCCGAGGCAGAAGATTTACTGGTAGGTATTCCAGTAGTATCTCAGGGTGTTCTGGGCTACACTCCGACACGACTTGTACCGCTTTTGGGGGTCTGATTTTTACCAACCCCCTAGGCCCGCTATGAGATGCTCATAGACGAACGGACCGGACTGTATGGATATTGTCACTGACGGGCTCAGTAGGGCGTCAGGATGAGTTTGCTCATCGACATCCCTTTTGGTCAATACCTGGTAGCCTGTTACGTATGGCTAATACCTCTGACGTGCTACTGGTTAAATCCACAGCCAAAGTGTTGACAAGTCGTTAGAGTCCCCCACAGACCGTTTCTCAAGTTTCGGACGAAACGTTGTAGAGGCCGTATGGAGATATGGCAGGGTTCGATCATATATGTACGGTATTGCACGGATCATGATCGGACGGATAATACTAGCGGGCTTTGGTTTAAGCCGGATCCTAGTATTGTACAGTGTAGATTTTGTCTCATTGCATTTGTATTCGGTCGGAATACAAATGCGGTTATGTATATACAGTCGCGGGGTTTTCCTGTAATTTATTACGGGATTAGTTTTTTGAAGTTGCCAGTTTGCATTCCGTTTCGGCTATTTTCCTTTGTTTCTTTCTTTGACTGAATTTTTGGAGGAGAGGGTGATGAGGATTTTTTTGTGGGGAGAAAAAGATTCATCTCATATTCTTTGCTTGCCACAAAAATTCCATAGTTCATTTCCTCCACCAATACATGGCAACTTCAACCCCAATAGAGACAAACCACTCTACACTAGCCTACAGCATTTCTTGGACACGTCGGCTCGCCAACTTCGTGCCCGAGTTGCCTCGGTCTAGAGGTGGGAGCCCGTAAAAGAACCCGGCGTTGTGGTGCCCTTCCGACGAGGAGATGAAGACCGGAGATTCCGCGGGGAGATCGGGATGACGACGAGAAGACCGAAAGACACGGATCGCTCGGTATATCTCTCTACCCCATCTTCTAGTTTGCTAGGATTAGGTTAATGGGTCGATCCGGGTTTTAAAGTCCGCGGTAGCGCCGGTTCTAGTTTATAGAAAAGTTTTATATTCCGCATTTTGGCCTCGGAAAGACGGCCGGGGCGCTGCCGTGCACTTACACTGGTATCAGAGCCACGCCATTAACCTAGTCTAGCTTGCTCTAACGTGTTTACAAGTTCGATCGATCGGATTTTCCAAAAACCGTATTTTCAAGCATCAGTTTCTGTCGAATTTTTGCGGTGGTCAAACAATTATTTGGTACATTGTAAAAATACGTGCAGGGTTTTTTATGCATTCTGTGAAAATTTGGTAGGCTGAAATTACTGTAGTGAGGCGAATCAGCGGCCAAAACCACGGTTTGGCCGTGGATCCGCCGTCGAAATTTGGCTTCACTGTATCAAATTTTTACAGCGCCTCTCTGACATGGAAATAGGGTTTCTGGTATATTCTTTTTAGGTCCAGATGTTTTTGAGTGTTACAGTTGTGCTTGGGGCCCGCTTCGGGAAAATTTAGTCGATCGAAAATTTTAAACATGTTAGTTCACAGTATTTACAATATATCTGCGACCGTGAATGTCATTTGATCGGTAAATCCTATCTAACTGCCATAGCCCTTTTAGACGGATTTGCGAACGTGACATTCACGTTGATGTTCTGTGTTGTGCTGTGATGTTGCGGATTTGTAATGGGGGATTGCCTGGATGCAATGTTAGTACAGTTTGGTTGTATATGTACATTTGATATTTCGGGGCGAGCATCCGACATGTGGACTTCCGTCACTGCCTGTTTGTATATTATTCTTTTGGGACACGACCGGGCTGAGGTCGATGCACCCGTTGTATGTATATTTTACTTTCTGTACTAGGATTATCCCAAGGAGGGGTGCACGGATAGCCGGGTTCTAGAGGGTAACAAGCCCGCATCTCATGGCGTTGAGACGGAGGGCGCTTCACTTTAGAATTGGCGGGCTATTTGCCGCACTCGTAGGGGGTACAGGTTGACCTAAGGAGGGATGCCCAAGCTACCGGATTCCGTGAAGTGTTGGGTGGTCCATTCACGTTGCTGAAGGGGCCTGCCTCGCTTCAGGTTTTGGCGGGTGACTTGCCGCTCCCGTAGGGGTCTAGGATTTCATTGCATAGGCTATCCACATGACCAGGGGAACGTCGGGTTTCAGTAGCGGCTCTATGAAACCCAGGGATCCCAGATATCTGTATTGTTCTGTGATGCTTATTACATTTCTGTGATGTTGCATTTTATCACGCCTTAAGCGAATATTATATATTGATATATATACTAGTAGATGTTGTATATGTTTTGCATCCGCGCTAGTCCAGTCCCCGCTCGGTCGTTAGTTAAGTAACCTAACGGGTAATGACGGGACCCAGTGGCGAATGCGGATGGCTTATACGTACATCATTATTTTCGTTCTTTATTTGTGTAATCAATTGATGGGACTGCATTGATTTGGATCAATGCAAGCTAAACAAACCTATTCTGATGTTGTTGGAACAATTTTCAAAAAGCTGTTATTGCAAGGACGTTCTCTTTTGTTTTGCACAGTGGTATTCAGTTGGAATATCATGCACCTCAGTCGACGAGGCAAGGGCCGAGATCCCTTCACCGGGAGTGATCCCTTGGACAGAAGTTTGCGTCAGGGTAATAACTTCACTATAGCCGATTGCATTTTGCTTTGTATCGTGGTATTTAGTTGGAATATCCTGCACCTCATTCTACGGGGAAAGAGCCAAGATCCATTTACCGGGAGTGAACTCTTTAGCAAAGGTTTTCGTCACTATATTTTTATAAAGGCTATCTGGTTCCTTCAACGATATCAAGTTCATTACGTTAAAGGTTTTTCGCCAAAAACCATTCGTAGCCCTCCGTCGTTTCAGTTAAATGTTCAGTAGTATTCAAACTATGTATTTTGACCTACGCCAAGGCATAGTGATTGGTAGCTACCGGGTATTTATCTGTTGCATAGATAGATGCGTTATTTTAGGACAGTCGTACTACTATTTTGGCCTACGTCAAGGATATGTACGGGTGGGTTCAAATTAACCTGGACAATGACGGGTAGAACTTGACATGTGACTTATGATATTTTAGCCTACGTCAAGGTCATAAGAGCATGGGGCAAAAATCATATCAGGAGTTTCTAAAGAAACTGAAACTTGCCAGATATGCGCATACCTTCTGGAGTGTGATAACGTGAGCGGATTCCGTCACGTTATCATGCGATGATAGTTGGATCCCGATTCCCACTGATGAGTTGGTTTACTACTCGGGTGATCCCGACTAATTCTTCTTTCAGGTTTGGAGGAGAATTTGACGGTACAGTGGGAGGTTTCCAGATTAGATAAATTGATAACCATTCTGATCTAGGTTAGAGTGCACGCTGAGTATTTCTTTTCTCTCTCTCTTTGGTAGCGACCATGGCCCGACCCTTGACTATGACTCAGTGACCAAGTTGACCGAACCTTCTTATATGACTGGCTTTTGGATTGTCTGAGTTGCATACCTCATTGCCACTCCTACTTTTACCCTTTTCTCCAGGACACCCCGTATTACTACGAACATCCACTTCCATTGAATAAAACCATCGTATGGTTATATACGAACTCGAAGGAACTTATTCGAGGATGGTTTCTGGTTCTGGAGAAAACGAATAAGACTATTCAGTTGTCTTTTCCTTTTACCTTCTCTCAGGTTGCGAGTGATCCTTGGATTAGGGCAGTACACCCATTACGCAAATTGGATAGTCTTTTTCCGAACCATAGGTAGGTGCTGACCGGTAGGGAATGAAGAAAACCAATTAGCCTAACGATGGTGTACAGAAGGTATTAAGTAAAGACAAATAAAGGGATTAGAAGGAGAGCAAAGTAAATTGCGACTGCTATTCACGACCAAGCCAAGTATTTCATTACCACTCCCACTTCACCTTTGTATTTCTCCAGGACACTCCGTATCACTACGAAGATCCACAGTTATTTGGATACTCCATCGTATGGTTATATACGAACTCGAAAGGAACTTGTTCCAGTTCGGGGATGGATTCTGATTCAGGAGAAATAGGAATAAGGTTTATTCGGTTGTCTTTTATCTTCACCTTCTCTTGCATTGCTAGTGCTCCTAGGATTAGGACAGTACACCCATTATGCTTATTGGATAGTCTTCTTCTAAACCATACGCTGGTGCCGAACGGTAGGGAAGGAAGAAAACCATTTAGCCTAACAGGGTGTACCGAAGGTAATGACTAAAGACATATGAAGGATTTGGAGAGATGGCAAAGAAATATACGGTTACAGTTGTGAATCTCGATAATGGAAGAGGCACTACTAAGAATACCCGGATACCCCTACGAAACATTTCAATGTTTCAGTTTTACTGTGCATTGTTAATAGAAAACTGATTTCCTGATTAGACACTTGCTCCAGGGTATGTATTTACCAGGCATGATTCTCACATCAGTATGGTTTTACAGATGATGAGTGGGAGTAAGTTATTGGGAATTAGGTGATTATCCTCATTATATCGGAATTCGCTGTAATTGGTGATATTTGAGGAAATCGCCTGGGTGGTTTGCCGGACGACAGATATTTGGTTTTGAATATCCGTTGTTATGCACCAATTTCAAATTGATATATCTGTACGTCTATTTTTATAGAGTGAGATATACCTTTTTGAAATTATTTCCATGACATTTACCTATATCAGTAGATGGTTAGATAAGGAGCATTAAACAGCGGTGTAATTCTTCTTAACTATAAGTACAGTTTTCAACCTACGACATACAGCGAATGAGTTATTAGACTCAAGGGACTTATACAGAGTATTGTATGTTGTCCAGTGTCCATGAGGACAGAGGGGTTGGTGCTCGGACTGTATTCTGTTTACTTGTGACTTCTCTAGTTCTGAGACATGTGTTTCGTAGAAACACAAGGTCTAAATTTTGAGAAGTTATAGGTATAAGAATAGAGTAGAGAACCAGGTGTTGCAAGTATCGGGATTCTTCAAGGTGATCGAAGATGTAGATACTGTTGGAGATAGTGCCCTCAGAGTCAATTATTGGATCACAGGCACGTGATTGCAATGATTGAGAGATGACCTATACCGTTAGAACAGTCTTACTCAAGATGATAGTATGCTATCTGGTTTATCTTTATCATCATGTACTGTTTTAGGTGACCTTACAGGTAACTATTGCGCGTTGATAGAGCCCTTAGGATTCTTTCTTGACGGCCAGCAGTATGATGGCGATCATATACGTGGGAGCTGGGGTCTATAAGCACATCCTTAAAAGGTCCCTAGTCGTGGGAGTTTCGAGACATGGCATCGATACTCCAGAGTAGACTAGTGTATACAGTCGAGACCACAACGAAGGGCGGTGGTCGGTCTCACAAGACACTGGTGTTAGTTGGTTCACCTAAGATGTATACAGGTGCTCATTGGGTTATGAGTACACCGGACAGGACTCGCCGGGAACATGCTAGTTGGTCTTATACCAGACGTCAGATAGCAGTTCCCTTGTGACATGTGTATATGTTAGTTCATCGACCTGAGATCGTCATTTGTCTCGTGTGAGTTCCCACTGTACTTTGATTACTACCCTACCACGGCTCAAAGGAGTCGTGCAAACAGGTTTTAGTTGGGTACAGTCCCGAGCCACATGGAGGTAGTGAGCGGATCTGCAGGGGTTCGTCTCCCCCGGTATTGGGGGTGAGGTCACGCTTTGTCTAGGAGAGCCATTAGACGAAGTCCTTGGCCAAGGCAGGAGATTTACTGGTAGGTATTCCAGTAGGATCTCAGGGTGTTCTGGGCTACACTCCGACACGACTTGTACCGCTTTTGGGGGTCTGACTTTTACCAACCCCCTAGGCCCGCCATGCGATGCTCATAGACGAACGGACCGGACTGTACGTATATTGTCACTTACAGGCTCAGTAGAGTGTCAGGATGAGTTTGCTCATCGACGTCCCTTTTGGTCAATACCTGGTAGCCCGTTACGTATGGCTAATACCTCTGACGTGCTAGTGGTTAAATCCACAACTAAAGTATTGACGAGTCTTTAGAGTCCCCCACAGACCATTTTTGTCAAGTTTCGGGCAAAACGCTATAGAGGCCGTATGGAGATATGGCAGGGTTCAATCATATACGTGCGGTATTGCACGGATCATGATCGGACGGATAATACTAGCGGGCTTTGGTTTAAGCCGGATCCTAGTATTGTACAGTGTAGATTTTGTCTCATTGCATTTGTATTCAGTCGGAATACAAATGCGGGTATATATATATACAGTCGCGGGGTTTTCCGGTAATTTATTACGGGATCTGTTTGTTGAAGTTGCCAGTTTGCTTTCCGTTTCAGCCATTTTCCTTTGTTTCCTTTCTTTGGCTGAAAATTGGCGGAGGGGTTATTTGCAATTGTGCAATTAACAATTGAGAAGACTCTTTATGGCACATGGTTGGTTCATCATGATTCTAGCTTCCTTTGACTTCATTAGTTCATGATTGCTTGACTTTTGGAGTAATGATGGTTGATGGAGATGGGTTATTGATTTTGGACTTGGTTTGTGATCATGATTCATCATGATAACCTTTTCTCTTTCATGCATTATTTGTTGGGCTCCCTCATTCATTCCCTCCATTCTCTATTTTCCTCATGAGAGGGGCCGGCCACAAGGGTAGGGGCTGTCCCATTTTTGTGTGTGGGATTGTTCTCATTTTGTTTGCACAAAAATCCCTTTGTTCATCAAAAAACTTGCATCTCATTCCTCCACCAAAAATCATGGCAACTTCAACCCCAATAGAGACATATAGTTCTACACTATCCTACAGCATTCTTGGACACGTCGACTCACCAACTTCGTGCCCGAGTTGCCTCGGTCCAGAGGTGGGAGCCCGTAAAAGAACCCGGCGATGTGGTGCCATTCCGACGAGGAGATGAAGACCGGAGATTCCGCGGGGAGATCGGGAGGACGACGAGAAGACCGAAAGACACGAATCGTTCGGTATATCTCTCTACCCTTTCTCTAGTTTTCTAGGAGTAGGTTAATGGCCCGATCCGGGTTTTTAGTACGCGGTAGCGCCGGTTTTAAAAGTTAAAGAAAAGTATCGTTTCCGCATTTTGGCCTCGGAATGACGGCCAGGGCGCTGCCGTGCACTTACACTGGTATCAGAGCCAGGCCATTAAGCTAGTCTAGCTTACTCTAACATGTTTACAAGTTCGATAGAACAGATTTTTCAAAAACCCGCATTTTCTGGTCTAGTTGCTGTCGATTTTATTTTGTGCTCTAAAAATTTTTCTGGGCATGTTAAAAAATCGTGCAGGGTTTTTTTAAGAGTTCTGTAAAAATTTGGTCGCATGTTATTACTGTTTAGCCGCGGAACCGCGGCCAAACCCATGCTTTGGCCACGGTTCCGCCGCCACTTTGACTGTTCAATGCATTAAATTTTTACAGTGAGCTTCTGAGTTGAAAATGGGGTTTTTGGAATGTTCTGTTTGGGCCCAGATTTCTTTGAGTGCTACAGTTGTGCTTGGGGCCCACTTCGGGAAATTTTTAGCCGATCGAAAATTTTAAACATGTTAGTTCACAGTATTTAAATTATATATGCGACCGTGAATGTCATTTGATCGGTAAATCCAGTCTAACTGCTATAACCCTTTTAGACGGATTTGCGAACGTGACATTCACGTTGATTTTCTGTGTTGTGTTGTAATGTTGCGGATTGGTCGTGGGGGATAGCCTGGATGCAATGTTTGTACAGTTTTTGTATTTTTATGTACATTTGATATTGCGGGGCGAGCGTCCGACATGTGGACTGCCGTCATTACTTGTTTGTATATTATTCTTTTAGGGCACGACCGGGCTGAGGTCGATGTACCCGTTGTATGTATATTTTACTTTCTGTACTAGGATTACCCCAAGGTGGGGTGCACGGATAGCCGGGTTCTAGAGGGCAACGAGCCTGCATCTCATGGCTTTGAGACGGAGGGGGCTTCACTCTAGAATTGGCGGGCTATTCGCCGGACTCGTAGGGGGTACAGGTTGACCCAAGGAGGGGTGCCCAAGTTACCGGATTCCATGAAGTGCTGGGTGGTCCATTGACGTTGCTGAAGGGGGCTACCTCGCTTCAGGTTTTGGCGAGTAACTTACCGCGCCCGTAGGGGTCTAGGATTTCATTGCACAGGCTATCCACATGACCAGGGGAACGCCGGGTTTCAGTAGCAGCTCTATGAAACCCGGGGATCCCAGATATCTGTATTGTTCTGTGATGCTTATTACATTTTCTGTGATGTTGTATTTTATCACGCTTTGAGCGAATATTATATATTGATATATATACTAGTACATGTTTTATAAGTTTTGCATCCGCGCTAGTCCATTCCCCGCTCTGTCGTTAGTTAAGTAACCTAACGGGTAATGACGGGACCCATTGGCGAATGCGGGTGGCATATACGTACATCATTATTTTCGTTCTTTATTGGTGTGACCAATTGATGGGACTGCATTGATTCGGATCAATGCAAGCTAAACAAACCTATTCTGATGTTGTTGGAATATTTTTCAAAAAGCTGTTATTGCAAGGACATTCTCTTTTGTTTTTCATAGTGGTATTCGGTTATGAATATCCAGCACCTCAGTCGACGAGGCAAGGGCCGAGATCCCTTCACCGGGAGTGACCCCTTGGACAGAAGTTTGCGTCAGGGCAATAACTTCACTATAGTCGTTTACTTTTGCTTTGCATCGTGGTATTTAGTTGGAATATCCTGCACCTCATTCTACGGGGAAAGAGCCGAGAACCCCTTCACCGCGAGTGACCTCTTTAGCAAAGATTTTTGCCACTATATTTTTATAAAAGCTATCCAGTTCCTTCAACAATATCAAGTTCATTACGTTAAAGGTTTTTTGCCAGAAACCATTCGTAGCCCTCCGTCGTTTCAGTTAAATGTTCGGTAGTATTCAAGCTTTGTATTTTGACCTATGCCAAGGCATAGTGATTGGTAGCTACCGGATATTTATCTGTTGCATAGATAGATGCATTGGTTTGGGACAGTCGTATAGCCTTGTTGACCTTCGTCAAGGGCTTGTACGGGTGGGTTCAAATTAACCTGGACAATGACGGGTAGAACTTGACATGTGACTTATGATTTGTTGACCTTCGTCAAGGTCATAAAAGCATGGGGTAAAAGTCACATCGAGAGTTTCTAAAGAAACTGAAACTTTCCAGATATGCGCATACCTTCTGAAGTGTGATAACATGAGTGGATTCTAGCACGTTATCATGCGATGATAGTTGGATCCCGATTCCCACTGATGGGTTGGTTTACTCCTTCGGTGATCCCGACTAATTCTTCTTTCAGGTTTGAAGGAGAATTTGACGTTACAGTGGGAGGTTTCCTGATTAGATAAAGTGATAACCATTCTGATCTAGGTTAGAGTGCATGCTGAGTGTTTCTTTTCTCTCTCTCTTTGGCAGCGACCATGACCCGACCCTTGACTATGACTCAGTGACCAAATTAACCGAACCTTCTTAAACACTGGCTTTTGGATTGTCAGAGTTGCAAACTTCATTACCACTCCTAATTTTACCCTTTTCTCCAGGACACCCCGTATTACTACGAACGTCCACTTCCATTGGATAAAACCATCGTATGGTTATATACGAACTCGAAGAAATTTATTCGAGAATGGTTTCCGGTTCTGGAGAAAACGAATAGGACTATTCGGTTGCCTTTTCCTTTTACCATCTCTCAGGTTGCGAGTGCTCCTTGCATTAGGACAGTACACCTATTACGCAAATTGGATAGTCTTCTTGCAAACCATAGGAAGGTGTCGACCGGTAGGGAATGAAGAAAACCAATTAGCCTAACGATGGTGTACAGAAGGTATTATGTAAAGACAAATAAAGGGATTAGAAGGAGGGCAAAGTAAACTGCGACTGCTATTCACGACCAAACCAAGTATTTCATAACCACTCCCACTTCACCTTTGTATTTCTCCAGAACACTCCATATCACTACGAAGATCCACAGTTATTTGGATACTCCATCGTATGGTTATATACGAACTCGAAAGGAACTTGTTCCGGT
This sequence comes from Agapanthus africanus, assembly GCA_030015575.1. Taxonomy (NCBI): domain Eukaryota; kingdom Viridiplantae; phylum Streptophyta; class Magnoliopsida; order Asparagales; family Amaryllidaceae; genus Agapanthus; species Agapanthus africanus. Next base: position 312,122,485 of record JASDDO010000018.1, on the reverse strand, counting down.
TCAGGGATAGATTCTGGTTCAGGAGAAATAGAAATAAGGTTTATTTGGCTGTCTTTTATCTTCACCTTCTTTCGCATTGCGAGTGCTCCTAGGATTATGACAGTACACCCATTACGCTTATTGGATAGTCTTCTTCCAAACCATAGGCTGGTGCCGAACGGTAGGGAAGGAAGAAAACCATTTAGCCTAAGAGGGTGTACAGAAGATAATAACTAAAGACATATGATGGGATATGGAGAGATGGCATAGAAATATACGGTTACAGTTGTGAATCTGGATAATGGAAGAGGCATTACAAGGAATACCAGGATACCCCTATGAAACATTTCAATCTTTCAGTTTCATTGTGTACTGTTAAAAGAAAACTGATTTCCCAATTAGACACTTGCTCCGGGGTATGTATTTACCAAGTATGATTCTCACATCCGTATAATTTTACAGATGATGAGTGGGAGTAAGTTATTGGAATTAGGTGATCATCCTCATTATATCGGAATTCGTTGTAATTGGTGATATTTGAGGAAATCGCCTGGGTTGTTTGCCGGACGGCAAATTTTTGGTTTTGAATATCTGCTGTTATGCACCAATTTCAAATTGATACATCTGTACGTCTATTTTTATAGAGTGAGATATATCTTTTTGAAATTATGTCCATGACATTTAACTATATCAGTGGATGGTTAGGTAAGGAGCATTAAACAGCGGTGTAATTCTTCTTAACCATAAGTACAGTTTTCAACATACGACACACAGGGAGTGAGTTATTAGACTCAAGGGACTTATACAGAGTATTGTATATTATCCAGTGTCCATTAGGACAGAGGGCTTGGTCCTCGTACTATATTCGGTTTACTTATGACTTCTCTAGTTCTTAGATAAGTGTTTCGTAGAAACACAAGGTCTGAGTTTTGAGAAGTTATAGGTATATGAATAAAGTAGAGAACCAGGTGTTGCAAGTATCGGGATTCCTCAAGGTGATCGAAGATGTAGATACTTGTGTAGGGTATTCAGTTGATAGTAATGATTAAGAGAACTTGCTTCTCTTTCAAATTACTCATAATTAGAAGCACTCCTAAGTTGAGTAATACTGATCGGCCTCTTTCCATTTAGTTGACATGCACTGGAGACAGCTGCATGATTTGAATCTGGTTCAATTAAATCAGTGCCTCTGTTTCTATATTGGATATAAAACGGTTCATATCTTAACGATGTTGAGGTATGGGGAGTTGTCCGGCATATGCTTAAAACCAGACTCTCGATAACTCAAGGCACGTTTCTGTAATGGCTGTTTGTGGGTTGACCCGGGCTATGACGATGGTTGACTTTCTACCATCTGGAAAATCAATAGTGATATTGTTCTTGACTCGCCACAGTTTTGATAAAAATGGATTTTTTCAGAAAACAGTAGTGGGAGTATGGTAGAACTGGAAGTGATTCCAGAACCGCAAACGATTACTGAAAATTTAATAAGAACCTAAATATTCAATCTGGTTTGACATTCCATTGGCCACTCCACAGATATGGTAGGTAACCTCAGGCACCCGAGAGGTACTTCGGTAGCCTCAAGGATGGTGACAGGGAGGTTCTTGTATACCCAGACTTGACACTACTGTTGTTCCAGGCTATGAGACCCGGCAGGAGGATGAGTATAGCGTCGTTCTGAACTGGTTTTAGAAGTGTACGTGTGTATGACTCGGCCAGAGAATTGTCGTAGTCAGTGGGAGCAGCGGAAGCATAGTGGACAAGTAGCTTATGTCTATTTATAGACTAAAGCAAATATGGCGGAGATAGATCATCTATTTCTGATGTCACAGTCATAGGTTTGACTTCATCAGAATAGGAGATGGATCTATTAAGAAGGTAGTTAGGTGTTATGTCCTGGTATTTGGATGACATACACATAGTAGAAAGTGAAATTCTTATACTACGATTGGTTATACTTTGGTTGTCACACAGTGGTTTCTCCACAAAGGACTTGGATATTATATCAGACATTCTGATTACTAGATCTATGGTTTTAGATCTAGATTTAGGTAGTTTCCTAATCTGGGTACTTAGACAGCTATCTAAAGGTGTTTTTAGAATGGACGACTCCTGGCACGGTAGTATACCTGCAGGTTATGGAGTCACCCTCTCTAAAGGTGTCTTACAGACTAAAGGGGAAAGGGATGTGCATGATTGGCAGATCACTTGCTTAGGAAATTGAGTCAATCATGAGATGTCAAGTACCACACCAGATGTTGTTTTTGCAGTAGATGAAATAAGTTGATAATAATCCAATCCTGTAAAACTAATCGGAAGCAGTTTTAGAACAAAAGTTGATGTTCTAGGGATATGATAACGGTATCCTCCTTCGGGAGACAGTTATCATTCCAGGCTTCCAAAGGTGACCTGGATGACAGAGAGGTTGTCAGAGTTACAGTTTTTCCTTCTGACGAGGGGCAGTATTTTGGACAGGTGGTCCAAGGGGGTACTGAGGGAGGCATGGCGCAGGATACTGATTGGTTTCAATTGATGATACAGTCTAAGAAGTTTGGATTTGGAGTTCATTTATGAACTAGGTCCCTTCAGATATCCAGACATATTCTAAGACAGGTATTGCTCATTTCGGGAGATGGTTTTCTCCGCGAACTTGAGATAAAGAGAGACATAGAAAGAAACATTAGAGCGGATCCACTCACTGAGGCTATTCTTCAAACGCATTAGTTTCGCAAGCGGGTTTTGTGAGACAGATTAGTAGAGGAGTTAGGTGTTCGGTATCACACGGACTGTGAGTATGCGACATCGCAGTAATTAGTCTTGAGTGCAAGTGGGAGATTGTTGGAGATAGTGCCCTCAGAGTCAATTATTGGATCACAGGCACGTGATTGCAATGATTGAGAGAGGACCTATACCGTTAGAACAGTCTTACTCAAGATGATAGTATGCTATCTGGTTTATCATTATCATCGTGTACTGCTTTAGGTGACCTTACAGGTCTCTATTGTGCGTTGATAGAGCCCTTAGGATTCTTGCTTGACGGCCAGCAGTATGATGGCGATCATATACGTGGGAGCTGGGGTCTATAACCACATCCTTAAAAGGTCCCTAGTCGTGGGAGTTTCGAGACAGGGCATCGATACTCCAGAGTAGACTAGTGTATACAGTCGAGACCCCGACGAGGGGCGGTGGCCGGTCTCACAAGCCATTGGTGTCAGTTGGTTCACCTAAGATGTATACAGGTGCTCATTGGATTATGAGTACACCGGACAGGACTCGCCGGGAACATGCTAGTTGGTCCTATACCAGACGTCAGATAGCAGTTCCCTGGTGACATGTGTACAGGTTGGTTCATCGACCTAAGATCGTCATTTGACTCGTGTGAGTTTCCACTGTACTTTGATTACTACCCTACCACGGCTCAAAGGAGTTGTGCAAACTGGTTTTAGTTGGGTACAGTCCCGAGCCATATGGAGGCAGTGAGCGGATCTGCAGGGGTTCGTCTCTCCCGGTATTGTCGCGCTGTATCTAGGAGAGCCATTACACGAAGTCCTTGGCCAAGGCAGGAGATTTACTGGTAGGTATTCCAGTAGTATCTCAGGGTGTTCTGGGCTACACTCCGACACGACTTGTACCGCTTTTGGGATTCTGACTTTTACCAACCCCGTAGGCCCGCCATGCGATGCTCATAGACGAACGGACCGGACTGTACGAATATTGTCACTGACAGGCTCAGTAGGGTGTTAGGATGAGTTCGCTCATCGACGTCCCTTTTGGTCAATACCTGGTAGCCCGTTACGTATGGCTAATACCTCTGACGTGCTAGTGGTTAAATCCACAACCAAAGTATTGACGAGTCTTTAGAGTCCCCCACAGACCGTTTTTCTCAAGTTTTAGGCGAGGACGTATGGAGATATGGCAGAGTTCAATCATATACGTGCGGTATTGCATGGATCATGATTGGACGGATAATACTAGCGGGCTTTGGTTTAAGCCGGATCCTAGTATTGTACAGTGTAGATTTTGTCTCATTGCATTTGTATTCGGTCGGAATACAAATGCGGGTATGTATATACAGTCGCAGGGTTTTCCTGTAATTTATTACGGGATTAGTTTTTTGAAGTTTCCAGTTTGCTTTCCGTTTCGGCCATTTTTCTTTGTTTCCTTTCTTTGGCTGAAAATTGGCGGAGGGGGTTATTTGCAATTGTGCAATTAACAATTGAGAAGACTCTTTGTGGCACATGGTTGGTTCATCATGATTCTAGCTTCCTTTGACTTCATTAGTTCATGATTGCTTGACTTTTGGAGTAATGATGGTTGATGGAGATAGGTTATTGTTTTTGGACTTGGTTTGTGATTATGATTCATCATGATAACCTTTTCTCTTTCATGCATTATTTTTTGGGCTCCCTCATTCATTCCCTCCATTCTCTATTTTCCTCATGAGAGGGGACGGCCACAAGTGTAGGGGCTGTCCCATTTTTGTGTGTGGGATTGTTCTTATTTTGTTTGCACAAAAATCCCTTTGTTCATCCAAAAACTTGCATCTCATTCCTCCACCAAAAACCATGGCAACTTCAACCCCAATAGGGACATATAGTTCTACACTATCTTACAGCATTCTTGGCCACGTCGACTCGCCAACTTCATGCCCGAGTTGCCTCGGTCCAGAGGTGGGAGCCCGTAAAAGAACCCAGCGATGTGGTGCCCTTCCGACGAGGAGATGAAGACCGGAGATTCCGCGGGGAGATCGGGACGACGACGAGAAGACCGAAGGACACGGATCGCTCGGTATATCTCTCTACCCTTTCTCTAGTTTGCTAGGAGTAGGTTAATGGCCCGATCCGGGTTTTTAGTACGCGGTAGCGCCAGTTTTAAAAGTTAAAGAAAAGTATCATTTCCGCATTTTAGCCTCGGAATGACGGCCGGGGCGCTACCGTGCATTTACAGATACTTGTGTATGGTGTTCAGTTGATAGTAATGATTGAGATAACTTGATTCTATTTTAGGTTACTCATAATTAGAAGCACTCCTAAGTTGAGTAATGTTGATCGGCCTCTTTCCATTTAGTTGACATGCACTGGAGACAGCTGCATGATTTGAATCTGGTTCAATTAAATCAGTGCTTCTGTTTCTGTATTGGATATAGAACAGTTCATATCTTAACGATGTTATGGTACGGGGAGTTGTCCTGCTTATGCTTAAAACCAGACTCTGGATAACTTAAGGCACGTTTCCGTAATGGCTGTTTGTGGGTTGACCCGGGCTATGACGTGGGTTGACTTTCTACCATCTGGAAGATCAATAGATATTGTTCTTGACTCGCCACAGTTTTGATAAAAATGGATTTTTTCAGAAAACATTAGTAGGAGTATGGTAGAACTGGAAGTGATTCCAGAACCGCAAACGATTACTGAAAATTTAATAAGAACCTAAAGATTCAATCTGGATTGACATTCCATTGGCCAATCCGCAGATATGGTGGTTAACCTCAGGCACCCGAGAGGTACTGCGGTAGCCTCAAGGACGGTGACAGGGAGGTTCTTGTTTACCCAGACTTGACACTACTGTTGTTCCAGACTATGAGACCCGGCGGGAAGATGAATATAGCATCGTTCTGAACTGGCTTTAGAAGTGCAGGTGTATATGATTCTGCCAGAGGGTTGTCGTAGTCAGTGGGAGCAGCGGAAGCATTGGTGGACAAGCAGCTTATGTCTATTTATGGACTAAAGCAGATATAGCGGAGATAGATCATCTATTTCTGATGTGACGGTCATAGGTTTGACTTCATCAGAATAGGGATTGATCCATTAATAAGGTAGTAGGGTGTGATGTCTTGGTATATGGATGACATACAAAGAGTGGGAAGTGATATTCCTATACTACGATCGGTTATACTTTGGTTGTCACACAGTGGTTTCTCCATATAGGGCTTGGATATAATATTACACATTCTGGTTACTAGATCTATGGTTTTAGATCTAGATTTGGGTATTGTCCCAATCTGGGTACTTAGACAGCATTCTAAAGGTGTTTTAGAATGGACGACTCCTGGCATGGTAGTGTACCTGCAGGTGATGGAGTCACCCTCTCTAAAGGTGTCTTACAGACTAAAGGGGAGAGGGATGTGCATGATTGGCAGATCACTTGCTTAGGCAATTGAGTAAATCATGAGATGTCAAGTACCACACCAGATGTTTTTGCACTAGATGCAATATGTTGATATTAATCCAATCCTGGAGAAACGATCGGAAGCAGTTTTAGAACATAAGTGGATGTTCTAGGGATATGATAACAACATCCTCATTCGGGAGACAGTTATCATTCCAGGCTTCCATGGTGACCTGGATGACAGAGTGGCTGTCAGAGTTATAATTTTCCCTCTGTCGAGGGGCAGTGTTTTGGACAGGTGGTCCAAGGGGATACTGAGGGAGGTATGGCGCAGGATACTGATTAGTTTCAGTTGACGATACAGTCTAAGAAGTTTGGATTTGGAGTTCATTTGCGAACTAGGTCCCATCAGACATCCAGACATATTCTAAGACAGGTATTGCTCATTTCGGGAGAAGGTTTTCTCCGCGAACTTGAGATTATGAGAGACATAGAAAGAAACATTAGGGCGGATCCACTCACTGAGGCTATTCCTCGAACGCAATAGTTTCGCAAACGGGTTTTGTGAGACTGATTAGTAGAGGAGTTGGGTGTTCGGTATCACACGGGCTGTGAATATGCGACATCGCAATAATTAGCCTTGAGTGCAAGTGGGAGATTGTTGGATATAGTGCCCTCAGAGTCAATTATTGGATCACAGGCACGTGATTGCAATGATTGAGGGAGGACCTACGCCGGTAGGACAGTCTTACTCAAGATGATAGTATGCTATATGATTTATCTTTATCATCATGTACTGCTTTAGGTGACATTACAGGTGACCATTGCGCGTTGATAGAGCTCTTAGAATTCTTGCCTGACGGCCAGCAGTATGATAGCGATCATATACGTGGGAGCTGGGGTCTATAAGTACATCCTTAAAAGGTCCCTAGTCATGGGAGTTTCGAGACAGGGCATCGATATTCCAGAGTAGACTAGTATATACAGTCGAGACCCCGACGAGAGGCGGTGGCCGGTCTCACAAGCCACTGGTGTCAGTTGGTTCACCTAAGATGTATACAGGTGCTCATTGGGTTATGAGTACACCGGACAGGACTCGCCGGGAACATGCTAGTTGGTCTTATACCTGACGTCAGATAGCAGTTCCCTGGTGACATATGTACAGGTTAGTTCATCGACCTGAGATCGTCATTTATCTCGTGTGAGTTCCCACTGTAGTTTGATTACAACCCTACCATGGCTCAAAGGAGTCGTGCAAACAGGTTTTAGTTGGGTACAGTCCCGAGCCACATGGAGGCAGTGAGCGGATCTGCAAGGGTTCGTCTCTCTCGGTATTGGGGGTAAGATCACGCTGTGTTTAGGAGAGCCATTACACAAAGCTCTCGGCCGAGGCAGGAGATTTAGTGGTAGGTATTCCAGTAGTATCTCAGGGTGTTCTAGGCTACACTCCGACACGACTTGTACCGCTTTTGGGGTCTGACTTTTACCAACCCCCTAGGCCCGCCATGCGATGCTCATAGACAAACGGACCGGACTGTACGGATATTGTCACTGACAGGCTCAGTGGGGTGTCAGGATGAGTTTGCTCATCGACGTCCCTTTTGGTCAATACCTGGTAACCCGTTACGTATGGCTAATACCTCTGACGTGCTAGTGGTTAAATCCACAGCCAAAGTATTGGCGAGTCTTTAGAGTCCCCTACAGACCGTTTCTCAAGTTTCTGGCGAAATGCTGTAGAGGACGTATGGAGATATGGCAGGGTTCGATCATATACGTACGGTATTGCACGGATCATTATCGGACGGATAATACTAGCGGGCTTTGGTTTAAGCCGGATCCTAGTATTGTACAGTGTAGATTTTGTCTCATTGCATTTGTATTCGGTCGGAATACAAATGCGGGTATGTATATACAGTCGCGGGGTTTTCCTGTAATTTATTACGGGATCAGTTTTTTGAAGTTGCCAGTTTGCATTCCGTTTCGGCCATTTTCCTTTGTTTCTTTCTTTGGCTGAATTTTTGGTGGAGAGGGTGATGAGAATTTTTTTGTGGGGAGAAAATGATTCATCTCATATTCTTTGCTTGCCACAAAAATTCCATAGTTCATTTCCTTCACCAATACATGGCAACTTCAACCCCAATAGAGACAAACCACTCTACACTAGCCTACAGCATTTCTTAGACACGTTGGCTCGCCAGCTTCATGCCTGAGTTGCCTCGGTCCAGAGGTGGGAGCCCGTAAAAGAACCCGGCGTTGTGGTGCCCTTCCGACGAGGAGATGAAGACCGGAGATTCCGCGGGGTGATCGGGACCATGACGAGAAGACCGAAGGACACGGATCGCTTGGTATATCTCTCTACCCCATCTTCTAGTTTGCTAGGATTAGGTTAATGGCCCGATCTGGGTTTTAAAGTCCGCGGTAGCGCCGGTTCTAGTTTATAGAAAAGTTTTATATTCCGCATTTTGGCCTCGGAAAGATGGCCGGGGCCCCGCCGTGCACTTACAGATCACACTAGTAAGGCTAGGTAGTCTATAAGCACATCCTTATTCTGGTCCCTAGTCATAGGATTATCGAGACAGGGCATCGATACTCCAGTGTAGAATGGTGCATACGCTTCTCGTCCCAGTAGGGGAGATAGTCTGTCCCACAACCATCAGTACGCCGTACTGGAGAAGTATGCAGGTGCTCGTTAGGTTACGAGTACACAGGACATGACTCGTCGGGAACTGTTGGTTGGTATTATACCTATCGTCAGTTAACAATTCCCAGGTGACATGAGTACGGCTTAGTCCGTTGACTTGACACTGCCACTTCACCTCAAGTGTGTTCCCACTGTTCTTTGATTGCTACCCTAACACGGCTCTATTGAGTCGTGCAAACAGATAGTAGTTAGGTGCAGTCCCGAAGCACTTTAAGGCGGTGACAGTTGGACAGGATTCGTCTCTCCTGGTATTGGAGGTTGATATCGCGCCGTGTCTAGGAGAGCCATTACACATAGTCGTCCCTGGCCAAGGAAAGAGAGATTTACTGGTAGTGTTTCTAGTAGTTTCTCAGTGTGTTCTGGGCTACACTCCGACACGACTTATACCGCTATTAGGGGTCTGACGTTTACCACCCCCTAGGCCCGATATGCGATACTCTTAGACGAACAGACCAGATTGTACGGAGATTGTCACAGATAGGCTCAGTAGGAGTTTGGATGAGCTTGCTCGTCGACCTTCTTCTCGACAAATACCTGGGTAGCCGTTACGCACAGCTAGTGCCGCTGAAATGCTAGTGGTTAAACCCACTACCAGAGTATTGTCGAGTCTTTAGAGTCCCACACAGAAGGTTTCCCAGCCTCGAGCCAACTCAGTAGAGGTCGTATGGTTTTACGACAGGGCTCGATCACATACGTTCACTTGTGCACGTATGGTGTTCGAGCGGATTATACTAGTGGGCTTTGGTTTAAACCAGATCCTAGTATATGATTATTGGATTGGCTTCGTGTCAGGGCATTCGTGTTTTTCGGAACACTGATGTCGGTTTGTATATACAATTGAGAGGGGGTACAGACGGAGACTTCTTATTAGGGTTTTGACCATTGATTTGGACAAATCAAATAATGAGGAAAAGAAAAGATTATGTTACTTTTGATAAATGATAATTGTTTTTGGAGTGGATATTTTTTTGTTGACCTTTTGACTTGGTTGACCATTTGACTTTGGTTGACTTGTTGACCAAGATATTATGGATTAGATTTTTTCTAGCTAGAAGTTTCCTTTAGATATTTTCTTTGGATATTTTCTTCTCTCATCCAAATGGTCAATGATATATATATCTATTTCCAAATTTTTTTCATTATTAATCACAAATACATTCTCTATCTTCATGCTAGCTCTCATCTTTATCTTCCTCTCTCAAACCCTAACCATAATCTATCATGAGTTGATAATCAAGGGTTAGTTAGATTAAGCTATCCAAATCACACTATACTCTCTCTAGTTTACTTGGATTAGCAAATCAAGTAATCTAGTTACCTCAAGCTAGAGGTTTAGTTCAAGGTTGGAGCTCTCGGGTCGATCATCATAGACAAAAGGACGCCGGAGTTCAAGCACGATCCATAGAACCATCGAGGAGCTGAAGGAGAGGATCGAAGACCCGAAGGACTCGGTTTCTTTAGGTATAACATCCTTCATAATAGATAGAACTCTTTATCATGAGCTAACTGGTTTTATTGTAAAGATCCGGTTAGGGTTTTATATTAGCGCCAAGTTCGTTATCGCTACGTAATTTTTGTTCCGCATTTGGTCATGGAAGTTGGCCGGGACGCTAGTGTAACCCTTCATTTCCATGGCCATTATACATCCAAAAGAAAATATCTAGATATTTATTAACATGGGTTAAGAGTGAGAAGAAGAAAATATATATTTTTTCTTTTTCTCATTCTTATCTAATCTTTATCATTATCTTGAGCTCTTCACTTGCCATCATCTTCTTCCTCCTCTCTCTTGCTCTCTAGCTTTCATTAGTGAGTAAAAGAGTGATCAAGATAGGGTTTTGAAGTGAGAAAACAAACCACATCACCATTCTACACCACTCTTGCCCATTAGTTTAGAGTGTTAGCTTCTACTTCTTCTCTTGATCTAGTGGAGCTTCAAGATTGGACAAAGAGGACTCTGGGTGGATCGTCGTGGACTTGGAGGATCTCAAGCAAGCTTCTTTCAACCCTCAAGTGGCCAAGGAGTCTAGCGTGGGGAGCTACAAAGGTTGTATTCTCTAAACCTAGTCTTTACCTCATGTGGATTGTGTATAAAGTTTTGTTACCCTATCTTTTCTAGTATGATCCTTAGGTTAGTTTCTCTAGCACCTTATAAAATTTTAATATGGCATGTGTGATGCTACCAAACCCTAGTAGTGGTGCTGTGGAAATTCCTTCAAGAGAGAGGGTGAGGGGTTAACTTAGACCATGGCTCATTGTTCCCTCTTCATCTCTTCATCATTTCTTTCCTTCTCAACTCCCATGGCTGCCCTCCACCTCCTCCCTTCTCAAACACCTCACCACAACACCAAAAATCCATTAAAACATCATCTCCACTTCATTAAAGATGTGCACAAGCTCCCTACAAACACTTTGGACCAAGAAAAATCGGATTTTGAGCATTTGGGGCAACTCAAGAAAATTCTTGAGTTGCCAAATGAGGTACTTTCATCACCATTAGCATTGTATTTGTTTCACTTTAGTATACATGTTAGTTTAGAATCGATATTGTGTGGTTTTGTGAACATAGAAATTTCCGAGATGAGATTGTGAGTAATTCTTGAATTGTGAAGTGTAATTGAGCTTAGTAGAGACCATACAACCCCTTTAGTGTGTGATTAGAAACTTAAACCAGAGAATTAAACCCCGCAACATGAACTTAGAAAACCCGATATCGTATTTTGTAAACTTTGGTGATGGTATATTGACATCTGCTATAACTCGGGTGACCTGAAAATTATTTAGCGATCACAGTGAGTCATGCAGGCAACCTGGAAGCTAAACCTAAGACCCAGGACCCCAATTCCACCATTTGGACACAGATTTATCCTATCTGGCCGCAAATTATGCCCAGGGTAGAGGAGATTAGGTCCGTGCTTGGTCCAGGGCTTTATCTCCAGTAAAATAGACCCTCCATGTATGCAAAATTGGCTAATTTCACCCACGGTAAAATCTGGAGCAAGTTTTCAAAATTTCTGATTTCGTTTTGCGGCTTTTAATGAATTGGAATTTGGTATTTGTGTTTCCCCTCGGTTACTTGACGTTTGCATGTCAATTTCGATGGTTGTGTTAGTTATATGTATGCCCTAGAGGCCATTACTGTACATAGGATGTATATTGTAGTGGATGCTGGGACATATATAGGGAGGACTTTCTTGCTCGACATGATAGTATGCTATCTGGTTACTCTTTACCTTAACGTGTATACTGATTGTCTCTCTGTTACATGTTGGTAAAGCCCTTAGGATGTGTACTTGACTACCTGGACTATGATGCGAGATCATACTAGTGGGAATATGGTAGTCCATAAGTACATCCTTCAAAGTCCCTAGTCGTGGGTGTATCGAGACGGGGCATCGATATACCAGAGTAGACTAGCGTGTACCTTCTCGACCCATTCAGATGGGCGATGGATGATCCAATATCCATTGGTGTTTGACATCAGAGGAGATATACGGGTGCTCAGTAGAGACTGGGTACACTGGACGGACTCGCCGAGAACTCCCAGATGGTATTATACCCTACGTCAGATGGCAGTTCTCTGGTGACACTGGTACAGAGTAGTATGTTGACCCGAGATCGTCATAGAGTCTTGTGTGGTTCCCACTGTGCTTTGATTTCCACCTTACCACGTCTAAGAGGGCGTGAAAAACGGTGGTTTTTGGGTACAGTCCCGAATCACATGGAGGCAATGAGCGATAGGAGGGGATTCGTCTCTCCCGGTATAGGGAGTTGATGTTGCGCTGTGTTCGATTGGTTATAACCGGAAATCCCTGGCCAGGGTTGCTGAGATTTACTGGTAAGTGTTACCAGTAGTTTCTCGAACTGTTATAGACCTCATATCGACACGACATATCGAGTTATTGGGGTCTGACGTTTACCACCCCTAGGCGAGATATGCGACATATCAGACGATCAGACCGGACTGTACGGTAGTGTTACTGGTTGGATTCACTGGAGTGTGAGCGGGCTTGCTCATCGATCTTCTGATCGCTCAATACCCGGGTGGCCGTTACGTTTAGCAGACCGCTTGCGGCTTGTGGGTGCTTGATATGATCATCATCTGCTACCGGCGTATTGACGAGTCTTTAGAGTCCTACACAGAGGTTTCCTGGCTCAAGCGAAACGAAATAGGAGCGCATATGAGATATGTGCGGGACCGAGAATGATACCAGTATGTGATACTGTATTCGATTCTCGCGATATGTGACATTGATCGGTTATATGCGATATAGCCGGGTTATCGGATCAAGTGTTGATTCGATAAGTTGTTACTGTTGATATTGGTCGGTTATATATACGATATGACCGGATCATTGAATCAAGTGTTGATTTAATGATTTAATGCATAATTATATATTTGATATATTACTTTGCATTAACTAGTATCGGTTCACTTTAAATGGATTTTCTCACTTGGATTGTGCACATTGTATATGTGATATACTTTTGTACACAAGTTTGTATCATGTTTGATGATACATGCTCACTTGTGTATGTGTAAAGATTAAACCATGGTTGTGTAATGGTTAGGGTTTTCTTTTAATTATCTATTTATTTATTCTTTATTCTTTTTGGAAAATAATATGTATAAAGAGAAAAATGGTGGCTTTCTTTGTTTCTAGTTGAAGCTTCATGAAGTTTTGACTTTGTAACCATTCTTGTCTTCATGCTTAACCCTAACCATTCCTTTAGCCTTGGTCAATTCTCTACACATAACTATAGTTAAAATTATGATAAGAATTTATTTTCTATTCTATTCTAATAACTTATCATAATATTCTTTCTTCTTCTTCTTCATCTTCTTCAATAAAGAAAGCTTGACTTCATCAATGGCGACTTGATGAAATGAGTGAGAAATCCAATTCTAAAGTGAACCCACCTCCTATTTCTTCATCCTCTACCTCTTGCCAAGTAGTATAGGGTGTTTCCTTCACAAGTTTTCTTGACTTGGTGAAGTTGGAGCTTGATCTAGTGATGCCTCGACGTAGATCATCTTCGGCATCGTCGTCGATGACCTAGCCCGCTTTTTCTCCGATGAAGCCGACGCTAGTGTTGGAGATAGTGCCCTCAGAGTCAATTATTGGATCACAGGCACGTGATTGCAATGATTGAGGGAGGACCTATCCCGGTAGGACAGTCTTACTCGAGATGATAGTATGCTATCTGGTTTACCTTTATCATCGTGTACTGCTTCAGGTGACCTTACAGGTCGCTATTACACGCTGATAGAGCCCCTAGGATTCTTGCTTGACTGCCAGCAGTATGATGGCGATCATATACGTGAGAGCTGGTGATCTATAAGCACATCCTTAAAAGGTCCCTAGTCGTGGGAGTTTCGAGACAGGGCATCGATTCTCCAGAGTAGACTAGTGTATACAGTCGAGACCCCGACGAGGGGCGGTGGCCGGTCTCACAAGCCACTGGTGTCAGTTGGTTCACCTAAGATGTATACAGGTGCTCATTGGGTTATGAGTACACCGGACAGGACTCGCCGGGAACATGCTAGTTGGTCTTATACCTGACGTCAGATAGCAGTTCCTTGGTGACATGTGTACAGGTTAGTTCATCGACCTGGGGATCGTCATTTGTCTCGTGTGAGTTCCCACTGTACTTTGATTACTACCCTACCATGGCTCAAAGGAGTCGTGCAAACGTTGGGTACAGTCCCGAGCCACATGGAGGCAGTGAGCGGATCTTCAGGGGTTCGTCTCTCCCGGTATTGGGGGTGAGGTCGTGCTATGTCTAGGAGAGCCATTACGCAAAGCCCTCGGCCGAGGCAGGAGATTTACTGGTAGGTATTCCGGTAGTATCTCAGGGCGTTCTGGGCTACACTCCGACACGACTTGTACCGCTTTTGGGGGTCTGACTTTTACCAATCCCCTAGGCCCGCCATGCGATACTCATAGACGAACGGACCGGACTGTACGGATATTGTCACTGACAGGATCAGTAGGGTGTCAGGATGAGTTCGCTCATCGACGTCCCTTTTTGTCAATAGCTGGTGGCCCGTCACGTATTGGCTTATACCTCTGACGTGCTAGTGGTTAAATCCACAGCCATAGTATTGACGAGTCTTTAGAGTCCACCACACTTTCAGTTACTCAAGCTTTCGGGCGAAACGCTGTAGAGGCCGTATGGAGATATGGCAGGGTCCGATCAGATACGTGCGGTATTGCACGGATCAGGATCGGACGGTTTGTACTAGTGGCCGTATGGATATATGGCAAGGTTCGATCAGATACGTGCGGTATTGCACGGATCAGGATCGGACGGATATTACTAGCCGGCTTTGGTTTAAGCCGGATCCTAGTTTAGTACAATATAGATTTTGTCTCATTGCATTTGTATCCGGTCGGAATACAGATGCGGGTGTGTATGCACAGTATCGGGGTTCTCCTGTAATTTATTACAGGACCAGTTTTCTGGAGTTGCCAGTTTGCATTCCGTTCCGGCCGGTTTTCCTTTGTTCTTTCCCGGCCGGACTTTTCCGATGGAGGGGGTTATTTGCAAGTTTGCAAATAACATTTATGGAGGGGGTTTCTTGCACTTGTGGCATTATGATAAGTTAAGCATCTTTGCTTTTTCATGATGGCTTGCTTTTGTGATTAGAAATGAAATGAGGGTTGATTTGATTTAGTTATCATTTCTTTTTGGATGTGGTCACCTCTTGCTTTTTACTACCATCACCTCCCTTGTATAATTCCCTCCACCATTCTCACAAGGATATGGCCGGCCACATTTTTGGATGAGAGGGGAGAAAATGAGAGGTTTCTTTTTGATGAGGAAAATTTATCATCTCATTCCATGCTTGATAAATGAGAGCTCCACTTGAAAGATCCAATCCATTCCTCCATCAAGGCAACTACAAACCCCAATGAGACAAAGCGCATTCTACACTACAATCTACAGCATACCTTGGGCACGTCGACTAGCCAGCTTCGTGCCCGAGTTGCCTCGGTATTGAGGTGGGAGCCCGTAAAAGATGCAGACGATGTGGTGCCCTTCCGGCAAGGATGCGACGACCGGAGTTTCCGCGGGAGATCGGGACGACGACGAGAAGGCCGGAGGACTCGGATCACTCGGTATCTCTCTCACCCTTTCTCTTGTTAGCTAGTATCGGTTAATAGTTACGATCCGGGTATATTGTCCGCGGTAGCGCCAGTTTAAAGTTAAGAAAAATTTTGATTCCGCATTTTGGCCTCGGATAGACGGCCGGGGCGGTGCCGTGGCGCAACACCTAGATCCCAAGATCCGATTTGTACAGCGAGGAGACTTCATCGCGGAGCCATGGAGGTGGAGAACCGGATCTACAAAGGTTGTATTTCCGTTTACCATTTAGTTAAGTTGTTAACTAGTTTCTTTTTCGCCTAAACTTCTAGCCAACGATCCGTATTAGGGTTTCTCAGCACCGTAATATTTGAAATTGGCATGGTTGATGCCTTGTGAGACCTCTTGAGAGTGCCTAGGAACCCTACAGTGGTATCAGAGCCTAGCTAGAGCCTTAAGCGATACTTAGACGATGTTTGAAACCCGATCGAACCCGAAACCCTAACTTTTTGATGCTCTCTGGACTTTTTCTAAAACCTAGGATTTTTCCACATTAAAAATGCTTAAAAAATTCAGCAGGGAATTATAAGAATTACGGTGCAAAATTTAATTCATGAACAGTGCAAACGGCGGCGGAACCGCGGCAGAAGCCTGGCTTCTGCGGCGGTTCCGCGGCAAGATGATGACGTCATCCTCCCCTTTTTGCACAGTAATTCCTATTTATTAGTGCTGAGTTTTCTGGGAATTTTTAATTTGACTCAAGAGTTGAGTATTCTGGGGTTGCTTTGGGAATCGATGATTCGATCGGATTATCAAATTTTGTCTGTGTGGCTTTCCGGATATTTTTGAATATGTTAAAAAGTTCGACCGGATGTAAATACCCAATCTTTCCCTTATCGGGAAATTTCCAAGTGTTGGATCTTTCCGTAGTTTAACGACGTTCTAAGTAGTGCAACTAACGCGATGGTCCCTCTAGAAGACAACAAACCTTAACTCGATTATGTGACCGTCTTGAACTGCCCTTTGAACCTTCGGGTTTGGGGAAGTACGGCGTGCCACATGTGAGGCATTGGCTTGACCCTTTTACGGCTGGACCGTTGGTACTGAGGCACGAACTGAATGTTGTTAAACTTATGTTTCATCTGTTGATCTATATCGGGAAAAATTGGGTGTTCGACTGTTTGATCGAAATGTTTAACATTTTCTATTTATCCGGAATGTGATACAATAATTGAAATTCACAAGTAGTTATGAGATAACTGAATGAATGTTATAAATCTAGCGGTTTAGTCTCACTTGATCGGTTGCCACGGAATTTTGATGTGATCAAAAGTCCGTCGCAATCACGTAGCGTACGCGGATACTCGCCGGATAAACTTAATAGACAGCCTCACTCCATAGCCCCGACCAAGTGACTGTAGGAGAACCCCGTCGCCGAAAGCATCCGTTCGGGTGCTCGCGGCAGCGGTGTTCCGCCTTGGTGCACTTCGTCGACGGCGTCAGGGGTGCGGCCGCCTACTAAAGTTTGCGACGAGCATTCGATCAGGATGTCGGGAATCCTGTTGAATTCCCCGACTTGATATTGAAAAGTGTTTTCGATAATGAGACTAAAATGCGGGGTTTATAATTGTTAGGCATGCGATGTCTAAGGAATTCATTTGATTAGGCATGCGATGTCTAGGGAGGTTGCGGATTCCAACTGTTGTAGTTTTACACTTTCTCTTCTGTGACCGTAAGTATAATATGTGATATCGCCGGTTTCGTTGCTATATGTCAACGACAATTGGGATGCGTATATTTACTTACGTTGATGGCATGTGATGTTATGTGTTGCTGGATATGTTATATTGGATCGTCGTGTTTGAATAGCCGGGGTTTTTTATGTGAGATGAGTGTTTTTCATTTTCATTCATGTAAAAACTTGTATGTAATATTCTTTTATTGGGGCACTTCCAGGCTGCGGAAGTTGTCACCATTTGTATATTATTTACTTTTCCGCACTAGGATAGACCCAAGGAGGAGGGCACAAGTAACCGGTTCTGGAGTCCAGTGGGAGACCAACTCGAGGAGTCGAGTCCGGGTCTCCTAACTCTAGAATTGGTAGGGTTGCTTGCCGCTCTCGTAGGGGTCTAGGGGTGTGGGTTTGGCTATTCATCACGACCGTGGAATCCGTGTTTTATACTGGCTCGTATTGAAAACACAGACGTCCTAGTATATCCAATATTTCATATGTTTCTTCTGCTGCGATATCTGTGATGTGATCATGTGATGTTCTGTGATAAATACTGTATATAGTATATATGATATATTATATAGGCGTTACTTATGTTTTACACCCGCACTAGCCCTGCCCCGCTCTGTCGTTAGTTACCTAACCTAACGGCGCACGAGGGGACATCGAGGCGAATGCGGATGGCATAAGTGTACGTCGTATTTATCTGTGATGTTTAGGTACTTTAAATGATGGGACTTCATTAATGAGATTAATGAAATAAAAGAAACCTAAGATGTTGTAGAATCGAATTTAAAAAATAAAATAGGTAGCTACAGTTCTTGCTTTGCACAGCGGTATATATGATATATCCTGCACCTTATTCGATGAGGAAAGGACCGAGATCCCTTCACCGGGAGTGACTCCTTCAGCAATAACTGGCAGATGCTACACACTCGGTTTGTCTTTTGATTGTTTTTAAGAGTTTTTGCTTTGCACAGTGATATATATGATATATCCCGCACCTCATTCGACGAGGAAAGGACCGACGATCCCTTCACCGGGAGTGACTCCTTTAGCAAAACTAGAAAAGCTTCAAAAGCACTCCATTTCAAAAGCATTCGATCGTACAACGATATCAAGTTCATTACACAATAGGTTTTCAGAAAAACCTGTCGTAGCCCTCCGTCATTTCAGATAAGTACTAGTTAGTATTCGTGCTACGTTTGTTGACTATGTTAAGGCGTAGTGTGCGGTAGCTAATTAGTGCTTATCTGCATAAGCATATGATGTGATTGGATTAGGGTAGTCGTGCGACTTTGTTGACTATGTTAAGGGTCGTGCGGGTGGGTTTAATTCAATCGGGAAATGATAGGTTGAACTTGACTAGCACTTATGATTTGTTGACTATGTTAAGGTCATATAGCTGCTAGGGGCAAAAGATTATCGGGAATTTCAAGTGTTGAAATTTGCAATGAGATTGCATACCTTCTATGAGATAGTTGGATCCCGATACCCGCTGCGAGTAAGAGTTACTCCTGGAAGAGTTTTACACATTACAATTAGCCGATCAAGTAGGTGTCTAGAAAGGTGTCAACGGGGTTACGCCTCTGGGAAAACGAGGTTTACATTAGTTAGGTTCGTGCGAAAGCACGGGGGACCTCCCTCAAAGTACCGACACTGGCCTGGCTGAAAGATTGGCGAACTTGTAGTGTGTAATTAATCCCGGCTAGTCTTTCCTTTTAGGGTTTGAAGGAAGATTTGATAAAAAGCAGTGGGAGCCATCCTGATTAGATAAAATAATAACCAATCTATTCTTGCAAGAGCGCACGCTGAGTGTTTTCTTCTCTCTCTCTCCAGGTAGCGACCATGTCACGCCTTAATCAAGATAATAAAACGGAATATTGATCGAACCCGCTTGTTATACTGAGCTGGGGAACGTTGGTCCCGCTCCAACTTGTAATTGTTATAAGACAGAGCAGGAAATTGGGGAATACCAGATTTCCCGTGCCGCCCAAACGAAGAAAGTGCATATGATGCATCTCTTTCGGGTGTGTTCGTTATAAAGAACTGTTTCTCTGTATCCTCTACGTCCTGGGTATGTGATACCAGATGAGGATCCCAGATATGCAATCTGTTACATAGGGCTACAGAAAGGTAGAGAACTGAGAACGGGTGATAAGTTTCATGAGGCAGAAAACGGGACAAGAGTTGCAGCCAAGTCTGTCGGTCACTATCACCCTGTATTACCAATACATTGATTCTGAACAAATGCTATTAGATACCGAACCTGATATACAAAATCATATCAGTCTCTTTATTAGTAAAGAAAGGATATAATTTTGTATTGTTGGATAATGTTTTGAACATTTCCTATATCAAAAGTTGATCGGTTCAGGCACGTTATCTAAAAGCATTGATGTTCTAAATCAAACTACAGTTCTTAGTATACGGAACACACAAAAGAGGAAGAGTTCAGAAATGAACGGATTCTTCTTGAGGTATTGTAGACTAGGTCATATCAATGCGACCCGAGTAGCTAAGTTAGATATAGATGGATATTTAAATTAGTTTGAATTTACATCTTGTGAAACTTGCCAGTCATGTCACAAAGATAAGATGACCATAGCTCTGTTTATTGGAAACAGAGAAAGAGTTAGTAAACTCTTGGGATGATACATGTTGATGTATGTAAGGTCTCCTGTCTACACATGCCAGGACTGGTTCTTTATACTTCATTACGTTCTCTGATGATCTCTTTAGATTCAGACATATGTTCTTGTTGAAACACAAGTCCGAACCTTTTGAGATATTCACAGAATATAAGTTAGAAGTAGAGAACCAAAATACGGGTATAAGTATTATGTCCTATGATGAGATCAGGGAGGAGAATACTTGAGCACGGAATTCTTGGACTCTTCTAAAGGAGAATGAGATTCTCTCTCGGCATTACTCCTCTGTATACACCATAGCACGATGGTATATCGGGACGGAGCAGATACACCCTATTTGATATGGTGTGCTCTATGATGAGTACTACTGAGTTGCCTATTTCCTTTTGGGGGTTATGCACTTGAGAAGCTGCATACCTAATAAATACGGTTCAAATCAAATCAGAAGCCTACCACTTCATATGTGATATGGAAAGGGAAGAGCCTATATCTTAGGTTAGTTAAGATTTGGGGTTGTCCGGCCTATGTCTAAAAGCAAAATCCGGACAAGCTTGAGGCAAGGTTAGTTATGTAGAACTGGAAAGGCTCCAACTATACAAGCTACAGAAGATGATTTGGTAGAACCGAAGGATTCAGTAGATGCCAACGAACCTCAGCTTCTCCGCCGATCTAGTAGGGTTCCTCACCCACCTGAGAGATAATTCTGTTTCTTTATGACAGTGGGAGCGAGGATTGCGTAATGAGATGATGACCCAACTAGTTTCGAGCTGGCCATCAGGATTGGGACTCTGTAAGAATGGCTGGATGCTTAGCGATCTGAGATGGAATCCTTATACACCAACAAAGTATGGACTTTAGTTGCTATATCTGAAGGGTTAAATCCCCATCAGGAGCAAGTATATCTTGAGAAGATTACTTGGTGTACATGGAAAAGTTGAGACTTTCAAAGCTGGACTTGTTAAAGGTTTTCGTCATCGACCAGGCGTGGATAATGATGAAACCTTTTCCAGTGGCTATGCTTAAGTCCATCCGGATCCTACTTGCCACGGCTACATACCATGACTACGATATCTGGTGGTTGGGTGTCATGACAGCTTTTCTAAATGATGTTTTAGAAGAGAGCGTCTATAAGTACACAGCCAGAGGGCCTCGTAGACAGTGGGAGCAGCAGAAACGTGTGCAAGATACTTTATAGGATAAAGCAGGCATCGCAGAGTTGGAACATCTGTTTTGATGAAGTAGTGAAAGAGTTTGACATCATCAAAATGGTAGATGAACCTTGTATATACAAAAAGGTAGTAGGGAGTATGGTGGTGATCCTCGTAGAGTACGTGGATGACATACTCTTGATAGGGAAAGAATTTCCTATGCTACGCTCGGTCAATCTCCGCTTATCACAATGATTCTCCATATAGGATCAAAGTGATATCTCCTAAATCCTGGATTTTGGATCTATGAGATAGATCTAATTGGATATTAGGATTCTCACTAGTTGTAGTGAGATGGTATCAATGGATCCTGGGGAGAATCACTGGAAGTGTTCCAGAGTGATAAGAACGACTGAATGTCAGTCACAGGCATTGTCTTTACCCTCCGTAAAGGGACGGTATGTTAGAAGAGTTCCAAGCTAGATACCGTGGCATACTAGACGATAAAGGCTGGATACATCGCTACTTAAGATGCTACCAAAGAGGCTGTTTGGGTGTATATTGGTTCATGAGATGAACTACGTTACTACCATTGTGAGACAATGGAGTTGTGGCTTATGCCAAGGAACGCCGGTCCCATCAGTGATCCAGACATATTCTAAGGCAGTGTCACCTGATCATGGAGATGGTTGATCTCCAGGGTGATCGAGGTTAGGAGAGTAGACTCAGAGGACAACACGGCGGATCCACTCACAAAGGCTTTTCCCAGAGAGAGACATTTATGGGATGGTTGAGTATGAGATACTGCAACCACTGCTACAGATGTACCTAGTGCAAGTGGGAGATTGTTAGTTATATGTATGCCCTAGAGGCCATTACTGTACATAGGATGTATATTGTAGTGGATGCTGGAACATATATAGGGAGGACTTTCTTGCTCGACATGATTGTATGCTATCTGGTTACTCTTTACCTTAACGTGTATACTGATTGTCTCTCTGTTACATGTTGGTAAAGCCCTTAGGATGTGTACTTGACTACCTAGACTATGATGCGAGATCATACTAGTGGGGACATGGTAGTCCATAAATACATCCTTCAAAGTCCCTAGTCGTGGGTGTATCGAAACGGGGCATCGATATACCAGAGTAGACTAGCGTGTACCTTCTCGACCCATACAGATGGGCGATGGATGATCCCATATCCATTGGTGTTTGACATCAGAGGAGATATACGGGTGCTCAGTAGAGACTGGGTACACTGGACGGACTCGCCGAGAACTCCCAGATGGTATTATACCTTACGTCAGATGACAGTTCTCTGGTGACACTGGTACAGAGTAGTCTGTTGACCCGAGATCGTCATAGAGTCTTGTGTGGTTCCCACTGTGCTTTGATTTCCACCTTACCACGTCCAAGAGGGCATGCAAAACGGTGGATTTAGGTACAATCCCGAATCACATGGAGGCAATGAGCGATAGGAGGGGATTCGTCTCTCCCGGTATAGGGAGTTGATGTTGCGCTGTGTTCGATTGGTTATAACCGGAAATCCCTGGCCAGGGTTGCTGAGATTTACTGGTAAGTGTTACCAGTAGTTTCTCGAACTGTTATAGACCTCATATCGACACGACTTATCGAGCTATTGGGGTCTGACGTTTACCACCCCTAGGCGAGATATGCGACATATTAGACGATCAGACCGGACTGTACGGTAGTGTTACTGGTTGGATTCACTGGAGTGTGAGCGGGCTTGCTCGTCGATCTTCTGATCGCTCAATACCCGGGTGGCCGTTACGTTTAGCAGACCGCTTGCGGCTTGTGGGTGCTTGATATGATCATCATCTGCTACCGGCGTATTGACGAGTCTTTAGAGTCCTACACAGAGGTTTCCTGGCTCAAGCGAAACGAAATAGGAGCGCATATGAGATATGTGCGGGACCGCGAATGATACCAGTATGTGATACTGTATTCGATTCTCGCGATATGTGACATTGATCGGTTATATACGATATAGCCGGGTTATCGGATCAAGTGTTGATTCGATAAGTTGTTACTGTTGATATTAGTCGGTTATATATACGATATGACCGGATCATTGAATCAAGTGTTGATTTAATGATTTAATGCATAATTATATATTTGATATATTACTTTGCATTAACTAGTATCGGTTCACTTTAAATGGATTTTCTCACTTGGATTGTGCACATTGTATATGTGATATACTTTTGTACACAAGTTTGTATCATGTTTGATGATACATGCTCAATTGTGTATGTGTAAAGATTAAACCATGGTTGTGTAATGGTTAGGGTTTTCTTTTAATTATCTATTTATTTATTCTTTATTCTTTTTGGAAAATAATATGCATAAAGAGAAAAATGGTGGCTTTCTTTGTTTCTAGTTGAAGCTTCATGAAGCTTTGACTTTGTAACCATTCTTGTCTTCATGCTTAACCCTAACCATTCCTTTAACCTTGGTCAATTCTCTACACATAACTATAGTTAAAATTATGATAAGAATTTATTTTCTATTCTATTCTAATAACTTATCATAATATTCTTTCTTCTTCTTCTTCATCTTCTTCAATGAAGAAATCTTGACTTCATCAATGGTGACTTGATGAAATGAGTGAGAAATCCAATTCTAAAGTGAACCCACCTCCTATTTCTTCATCCTATACCTCTTGCCAAGTAGTATAGGGTGTTTCCTTCACAAGTTTTCTTGACTTGGTGAAGTTGGAGCTTGATCTAGTGATGCCTCGACGTAGATCATCTTCGGCATCGTCGTCGATGACCTAGCCCGTTTTTTCTCCGATGAAGCCGACGCTAGAGCCCAAGATCCGATTTGTACAGCGAGGAGACTTCATTGCGGAGCCATGGAGGTGGGGAACCGGATCTACAAAGGTTGTATTTCCGTTTACCATTTAGTTAAGTTGTTAACTAGTTTCATTTTCGCCTAAACTTCTAGCCAACGATCCGTATTAGGGTTTCTCGGCACCGTAATATTTGAAATTGGCATAGTTGATGCCTTGTGAGACCTCTTGAGAGTGCCTAGGAACCCTACAGGTTTTTTGGTCATTCTTGCATATGTAGACCTTAGGTTTAAACCTATGTATGATACGCGTGCCGTTTTGGTTTTCGTGTGCGATTTTGGTTTACGATACTATGTATGATATGTAGGTACCCCCATGTGGACTTCGGATGATGAAGAAAAGGATGGCGACATCGACTTCGACGAGCGATGATCAGGTGAGTAGATATATATCTACGGGGGAAGTCGAGTGGATGGCGTATAGCACCCCCGCAGTTCGTAGTGTAACCTATGATACTTTATATATATATATATATATAAATATATATATATATATAAAGAATCATGGATAGTTAGCAAGTAAGGTCTTAGGAAGTCATGGATTGATTCTAGTATAATTGATTGATAGTGTCGTTAGTTAGTTATAGTCGCGAACCCTAGAATAAAGTTTACACTCATACACACACACTCGCATGCATTTTAATTTCTTGTGTGTATATAGGGATATGTGTATATATACACACTATTAGAGACTTATCACCCTTTTCAAGTTCTCTACCTCTCTTCAGCCCATGTAACTGTTAGATATGTATGCCCTAGAGGCCTGTATTGTATAGGATGCAAGTAATGTATATGTACAGAAACAATATTTTCTCGAAATGATAGTATGCTATCTGGCTTATGTTCATCTTAACGTGTGATGTGTTGTTTTTCATATCCAACAACCATTGAGCATATCCTTTAATAGTTCCTAGTCGAGGGTATATCGAAACAGGGTATCGATATTATCAGAGTGGACTAGTGTGTACGTTTCTTGACCCTTGGGGCGATGGTTGATCCCACAACCATTGGTGTTCGATATCAAAGATTGTACACAGGTACTCATTGGAGAATGGGTACACCGAACAGGACTCGCCGAGAACTCCTAGATGGTATATATACCTATTGTCAGATAGCAGTGCTCTGGTGACACTTGTACAGGTTAGTCTGTAGACTCGAGATTGTCATAGTGTCTTGTGCGATTCCTACTGTGCTTTGATTTTCTCCCTACCACGGCTCTACTGAGTCGTGCAAAACGGTGGTTTTGGGTACAGTCCCGAGTCACATGGAGTCAATGAGCGATAGGAGGGGTTTCGTCTCTCCCGGTATTGCGGGTTGATGTTGCGCTATGCTCGATTGGCCATAACAGGAAATCCCTGGCCAGGTTTGCTGAGATTTACTGGTAAGTGTTATCAGTAGTTTCTCGAACCGTTATGAGCACATCGGCATGACTTATCAGGCTATTGGGGTCTGACGTTTACCACCCCAGGCTGTGATATGCGACATATCAGACGAAGAGACCGGACTGTACGGTAGTGTTACTTATTGGATTCGCAGGAGTATGAGCAGGCTTGCTTGTTGATCTTCTGATCGCTCAATACCCGGGTGGCCGTTACGTTTAGCAGACCGCTTGCGGCTTATGGGTGACTGATATGATCACTACCTATTGCCGGCATATTGATGAGTCTTTAGTGTCCTATACAGAGATTTTCTGGCTCAAGCGAAACGAACTAGGAGCACATATGTGATACATGCGGGACCGAGATTAATACGTGTATGTGATAACCATATTCTATTCTCACGATATGTTATATCGATCAGTTATATGTGATATAGCCGGGTTATTGGATCAAGTGTTGATTCGATAAGCTAATACATATGATATTAGTCGGTTATATATGATATAGCCGGATTATTAAATCAAGTGTTGATTTAATAATTTAATGTATAATTATATATTTGATATATTGATTTACATAACTAATATTAGCTCACTTAAGCTGTAACGTTTTGGAAATCGTTTAGGCGATTTTCCGTTTATAGGTAAAATAATTGTATTTTCCGTAAAAACCTAGAAGCGATCTTTTTGCTGTACAGAATTCACTGCACCTTGTTTAGCAAGATTATTGCTAGTTTACGGGTTTTTGTAAGCCACTTGTAATTTTTGTGTATTTTAATATTTTTCCCGAATTAAAATATTATTTTAAGCTTTATTTATGCACTTAATTAGTGGTAATTGCATTTTTTGCTTGGGTTAATTATTGCTAATGAGGATCTATGCTAAATTAATCACTAGATTAGTACTAATCCATCTTTGAAAATATCCAACCAAAATATCTTGTAAATTATGAATTAAAGTGAATTATTAATGAAAAGAATTAAAAGGTGGCATAGACTTTTGTTTTATTAAGCTTTTTTTATTGTTTTTAATTTTTAAAATTCCATACTTATCCAATCTCCCCCAAATTTGGCTGGCCTCATCCTTGCTGCCCTTTCTCTCATTTCACCCCATTTCAACTCATTTTGGCTCCAAAAATTCATCAAAAATCCTAGAATTATCCAACATTCATCAAAAATCCTAGAATTATTCAACAAACTCAAAAACAAATCATTATCCATTAATCGTTAGCCCTAAACTTGCTTGGATCTTCAAGAAAGTCTTGATTTTGGAGTCTAAAATTTAGAGTTGTGTTTGCAAGTTTCAAAATCTAATTTGAGCTATATATCCTAACACTAAACTCTTTTTGTTGTTTCTAAATCGTTAATTAGCATATAAGATGTTAATTAAAGATTTTAATTTCATATTTAGAATTTCTAGTAAGAGTTTTTGTTAATAAAGTTAGGTTTTATTTAGTGAAATTTGTTATATGATATTTTCCTAATTGTATAAGTAGCTTAATTACAAACTAGACTTTTACTAAATCCTAATTAAGTGAGATTAAAATTCTAGTAATGGTTTGGATGGTTTAATCTTGCTATACGGTGATGTTCGTGATTGCTAGTTTTGGTAAAACTTATAGTTTTGAGCTAAAATGATATATATTGCTTACTAAAATTCCGAATAGTTCAGGCGAGGGTTGCTTTTGACGTTGCGACGTTATATATATTAGTTTCCACACTATATCTTATGTGGTGAATGCACGATCGGAACGATCAGGGTCTAGGCTTGGTAGTTGTGTCATTTTTGCGTTCCTAGCTAGGGTCCTGCCGATGTCGTTCGTAGCTTTGTGTAGCTTTTGCTCTTGAATTAGTTTCATAGTGTCACTACGCGCGTTAGCCACTTGACGAACACTTGAAAGTATATTTGGAGTTGATGCGTCAGTCAAACGTAGTTGATACGTGTTATTAGTCGATTGCTAATATTTACTTGTTATAATGTTATTTGCTTTCAGGATCGCAGGCGGGGACTCCGGGCGCTGCGAAGAAGGAAAAGCGAGTTGTTGGCTTTACTTAGCCAGGATTGTTGCGAGTAGATTTAACATCTACAGAGGAATCGCCCGCATGCCGTTATGCGTCCGAGCTAGATTAATGACATGACTATTAGTTAGAAGTATACGGATATTGATTGTGCATGCATACCTTTGTTGCATATCTCATTTCCTATTGTGCATGGAATTAGTATTAATGAGACACAACACCATTATTGACGGTTCATGTTTCACGAGCACTAATTGTATGCTATACACACACCGTCGATAATTGCCATGACACACACAATACCTATACATATGTGATACTGTATTGCTTAAGGACATTGAGACATGATCCTTATTTTCATTGTGCATATGACATATAGCATACCTGTATATCTGCATGCTAACACATATGCCTTGATATGCTTACATGCTAGTTACCCATATACCTATATGATATTGTACCATTAGTGATAGGTATATATACATATGAGGCATAGCTACATGTACATCTTGCATACATACTTATACATATACCTAGGTGGTATTACATCATTATTGATAGATAGATACACATATCTTGCTATACCAATATGGTTACGCATACCTGACTATAGCTACATGTTCACCTTTATTTGATATTGTATGGACTTGGAGAAATTAGGAACCGCATGATATATATATTAACTTGTTGCAGTTAAATAGTTGTTTTTCCTTTATATGCTCATATTACTGTTTCATGTTGCATATATTATATTCATGAATTTCATATGATGTTCTCTGATATTTTTACTCCTAAGTATATATAACTGTGGAATGGGACGCTATTATATATATATATATATATATATATATATATTAGTGGAATGGGACGCTAATATATATGTATTGATTCATGTAGTTATACTTATTCATTACTTGATGTTTTCTGGATTTGAGGACCGTGGTGGTTTCATGAAATTATGTCTTATTTGAAAAACCCGGTTTCTCTTGATATGATATTTCAGCTTTCACCATGAGATTTCTTGGTTCTGAGCTAATATATACCCCATGCGAGGAGGTTTCATGGGCCGTGTGCGGGTACATGGTGGAACCCGGTTGGTTCCCCGGGGCATGAAGATCGACGGTACATGCCGATGAGCCTGTCTGGGGGCGTGTGCCAACCGGTGATAGTATTTGAACTCGACGGATATCTGGGGGATACCGATCGAGGTTATGTATACACATGCCCTTGTCGATTTCGGGTGGTGGACACTCAGGTTCCATAGGATGTACGTACATGACATAGGAGGGCCAGTCCCAGGTGACGGTGCCTCAGAGATGAGTATTTTTGTGTCGATACTAGACACTTGTTTTCATGATGTTTTTCGGGTGTAGATGTTGGACACTCAGGTTTCATGAGACATACTCGATATTGGAAACTGGTTATATGACATTTACTTGATATTGGATACTGGTCACATGAGATTTACTTTGTATTGGACACTCTGGATATATGAGACTTACAGGATATGAGGGCCAATTTGGGGGCTGATTTGAGAAAATTTGGGATTTAGATTGTCTTGATGGACTTTGGTCCTGCCATGAGGTCAGGATTCCGTGAGGATGACATGTTTTATCCCATACTCCGCATTTACTTTATATGCATTGCTTCATGTATTTATAGTACCTGATAGA
Source organism: Agapanthus africanus (assembly GCA_030015575.1). NCBI lineage: Eukaryota > Viridiplantae > Streptophyta > Magnoliopsida > Asparagales > Amaryllidaceae > Agapanthus > Agapanthus africanus. Next base: position 312,093,132 of record JASDDO010000018.1, on the reverse strand, counting down.
GTATCTTTCATGACTGTTGCATATACATATTTCCATTTATTGCTTCTTATATTAGTTGTACCTGATAGAGTACCTTTCATGACTGTTGTATATACATATTGCCATTTATTGCTTCATGTATTAGTTGTACCTGATAGGGTACCTTTCGTGATTGTTTCATACATATGGCCATTTATTGCTTTTAGCTTGCATGTGATAGATTCGCGCAGTACGTGCATACTTGCGATCACCTGCATATATTATTTACTATTCACGAGTTGGCAACTCACCCCCGTTGTGCCACAGGGTTTGCAGTTTGTTCATCAGAGTAGTCGAGGCAGGGCTTCTACCTATCATATCTTTTTTGTAGCGGATACCGCTTCGGCTGACTGCGTGCAATTTTGCTATAGGTAGGTTTTGCGGTTATCCGATGATGCTCTTTGTATATCTTTGTACCTTGTAATCTCCATCTACCATTTTCATGTATTGACTTAAAGACTTGATGTGAGGACGATATTGTATATTTTTGGTGACTTGGAGGTCTTTTATGCAGTTTTATTTATATCGTTTTTTATTTCTTCGCTACGGCGTCGTATATCTGTTGTGGTGGTTGTTTTCCGCCTTTGGGCGTGGATTTGCTCCCGGTTGGGGATGCTTTACTTATATTTATGGTGTACCTATTTTTTGGGGTTAGTTTTTACAAAGGAGGTGCTGCCAAAATTTTTAAGAAAGTAAAGTTGGACTTTAAAGAATTTGGTTTGAGATTTTAAAGTTTTGAAAATGCTATTATCACTTACTACTTTTGATGGTTTAGATTGCTGGGTTTTCGGATTACTTAAATTGCGTTACGCCTGTAGATGTTGCGTAGTTTAAGGGTCGTCACGTGCCAATTTCGGGTCGTGACAAAGTTGGTATCAGAGCGCTAGGTTTTACCTTTCGGAGTATAGGACGACCTTGGTATGATGGAGTAGGTAGCTTAAGCAGAGTAACGTAGTGTGTGTATGTCCGCGGCATACTCACGATCATTGTACTCCGCCTAAAGTGACATATGTTCTAATTGCTTGAAATTAATTCCTTGATGATAAATATCCTTGTGATTCAATTTTCGTGTTCATGTCGAATCCTATTTCCTTTTATAGCCTTTGCCGCCGATGACCATGAGGACTCAGAGTGATGCAGTGAGAGCCGAGGTTAGAGTTGGCTTGTGTGGGACGAGGACTGACCAGGATGGCACGCTCGTTACACAGGAGCAGATGGATCCGCCTTCGATAGATCGTATCGGTAGGCTTGAGGCAGAGATGCAGGACTTGTGCCAGACGATAAGGTTGTTGGTTGAGACCAGTCGAGCGCAGTGACAGGAGGTTGTCACCCCTGTTACCCAGTTATTCCGTGCTTTCAGCCCTATTTGACGAGGAGCGTCTTTCAGAGACTTTGGCAGTTCGAGGAGAGAGGAGGGCTCGTGCAGGTGTACCAGCCCAGAGACAGAGGTTCAGTCGTCGTGACAGGTTTTGTGCACGTCACGGGAGTAGTAGAGGCTTGGGACGAGGAGAGTCGTGTTAGCTAGATCAGCCTTTTGTTGTGTTTTTTTTCTGTTAGTGATTCTTTTGTTGCGCGACACGTGTTTCGGTCGTGTGCCAATCGGATAGTAGATAGAGATTCGTCCGTCATTTTGATCCTTCTAGAGATGTTGGATTCGACGTTCTTCTGGGCACGGACTGGTTAGCTGCGTGCTATGCGTCTGTGGACTGCCGCTAGAAAACAGTCAGGATTTGTTTTCCCGGTGAGTCAGTTCTTGTTGTGTGCAGGGGGACAGTGGTGCTGCCCTCACAGCTTGAATTCACCCTTTTTCGCTGGTCGGCTTTTGAGGAGAGGATGTCGAGGATTCTTGGCTTTTATTTGTGATACCGGAGCCACAGTAGGGTTTTTTGACCGGGTTCCTCTCGTGCGGGAGTTTCCGACTTTGTTCCAGATGAGCCGGTGGAGCTTAGGGAGCTTAAAGATCAGCTGCAGAGTTGCTACATATGGGGACTTGTACGTCCAAGTGTTTCGCTTTGAGGAGCACCAATTCTGTTCGTCAGGGAGAAAGACGGCAATTTGAGGTTTTGTGTTGATTGATCATCAATTGAACCGGGTTACGGTGCGGATAGGTATCCTTTACCTCGCATTGACGATTTATTCGATTTGCTCTAGAGTGCGAGACATTTTCTAAGTTTGTTTGGGGTCAGGTCATCATTGGTTGCGGGTTTGGAGTGATGACATTCCGAAGACTACTTTTGTGCGCGCTACGGGCAGTATGAGTTTTGGTGGTGTCGTTGGACTCACCAATGCCCTAGCAGCATTCGTGGATGTGATGAACCAGATTTCTTCAGGCCGTTTCTCGACCAGTTGATTGTTGTGTTATTGACGACATTCTGGTCTTTTCCATGAGTCGTGAGGAACATGTGCAACACTTGAGGATTTGCTTTGCAGACATTAGGAGAGCACCAGCCGTTTGCTAATTTCTCGGAGTGTTCCTTCAGGCTTGATTGTGTTGACTCCTAGGTCTTGTAGTTACGGGAGACGGTATTCGTACTGTACAGCTTGGCCCAGACTTGCAACGGGGATAGTTATCCGCAGTTTTGGGCCTAGCCGATTTTTACCGCCGTTTCGTGCAGGATTGCTTGTATATCGCTGCACCGTTGACTGGACTAACCAGGAAGGAGGTTCCTTTTTCTTGGACTGTGGCATGCGAGTTGAGTTTTCAGCAGTTAAAGACTCGGTTGACAACTGCACCAGTTCTTTCCTTGCTTTCTGGATCGGGCGACTTTGTTGTTTACTGTGATGTTTCACGAGTGGGGCTCGATTTTGCACTGATGTGGCATTTTAGAGTTATCGCTCATGCTTCCCGACAGTTGGAGGAAGTACGAGAAGGATATCCTACTCATGATCTGGAGATGGCCGCGGTGGTCGTGCGTTGAAGATTTGGGACACTACTTGTGTGGAGAGTCGTGTCAGATTTTCACGGACCACCAGAGCTTAATGTATATCTTCTTGCAGCGGGTTTTGATTGTTGAGACTGCGCCGTTGGGTATAGTTTGTAAAGGATTGTGATTGTGAGATCCTTTATTACCCGTGGCAAGGCGATGGTGGTAGCTGATGCTTGATTCGTAGGCCGCGGTTAGCTTGTCCCAGTTGTGTGCAGTTCTAAGACAGTCTTCTGCAGATTTATAGTTCTTGTGCGATCGTTGAGTATAGCTTAGTTCGCCTCTACTGAGGGGACAAATTTCTCATGTCCGCGCCCGTCCACTTTTACTTAATCGTTTTCGTGTGGCACAGCCCGCCGATGCTCATTGTCTGAGATTCTTGAGCATGTTCGGCTGGGTAAAGATTCGGAGTCCTTGATTTGTGAATAGGGTGTGCTACATTTGAGGACGCGTTTGTGTGTACCTGATACTGATGGGTATAGACGCGAGATCCTATAAAAGGCATACCAGTTAGCTTTCTGTGTTCATTCAAGTCCACAAATATGTAGCGTGAGTTGTGAGATAGTTACGGGTGGGCAGGGATGAAGAGTGAAGTTTCGAATTTCGATTCGAGGTATCTGTCTTGTTGCGAGCTAAGGTTGAGCATCTGAGACCGGCTGGAGAGTTGCAATCCTTAACCATTCTGGAGTGGGAATGGGAGCAGATCTCCATGAATTTCGTTGTGGTGTCTACCTAGGTTAAGTTAGGGTGTGACTCTATTTGGGTGTTTGTGACTGGTTATGCTCAGTTTGCTCAGTTGTTTTTTCGATAAGTTTGTACTTTTGCACGAAGTTCCTTCATGCGTTGTATCCAATAGAGGTACCCAGTTTGCTTGCCGTCTTTGGCAGAAGCTTTTGGAAGCCCTGGGTACCTGGTTGAGCTTTAGCTCCGCTTCACATTTATAGGCTAATGGTTAGACAGAGCGGACTATACAGACTCTGGAGGATATGCTTGTGTGTACGTATTAATTTTTGTTGGCAGTTGGGATCATCACTTGCCATTGATAGGGTTCTCCTTCGATAACAGTTATCTGGAGACGTTCCAATTGGCAACCTTTAGGCTTTGTGTGGTGGGGTTGTGTCGATCGCCAGTCTGTTTTTCTGACTCTGCGAGAGTAGGATTTTTGGACCCCAGCTAGTCATGAGACTACGGAGAAGATCCTGTTGATTCAGGTCAGGATAAGAGCAGCCCAGTGCAGACAGAAGTCTTATGTCGACCGTGGTGGTCGCAGACTTGAGTTCGTTGTGGGAGATCATGTATTCCTACGGATTTTCCTGATGAATGGCGTGTTGAGTTTTGGGAAGTTTAGTCCCAGATTGTAGGTCCTTTCGAGATCCTAGAAGCGAGTTAGTACCGTTGCCTATAATATGGCACTTCCGCCCCGATTTCTGAGTATTCACTTCGTTTTCCTTGTGTCGATACTTCGCAATTACCTTCATGACCTTTCTCACATGATTTATCACCAGACCATTCTTTGGGACGCGATTTTTCGTTCACCAGCAACCGATTGTGATAGTGGATCGGCAGGTGGAGAAACTTCGGTCAAAGGTCTTGCTATCTGTGAAGGTTCTTTGGTGTAGCCGTCCAGTGAGGTGATCCCTTGCGAGGCTGCGAGCGAGATGCGGAAGGATTTGTTTTTCCCTCATCTCTTCGAAGGTACACGTGGATAAATTTTAAATTCGGGGACCGAATTTCTTTAAGGGGGAAGATTGTAACGTTTTGGAAATCGTTTAGGCGATTTTCCGTTTTTAGGTAAAATAATTGTGTTTTTCCGTAAAAACCTAGAAGCGATCTTTTGCAGTATAGAATTCACTACACCTTATTTAGCTAGATTATTGCTAGTTTGCGGGTTTTTGTAAGCCACTTGTAATTTTTGTGCATTTTAATATTTATCCTTAATTAAAATATTATTTTAAGCTTTATTTATGCACTTAATTAGTGGTAATTACATTTTTTGCTTGGGTTAATTATTGCTAATGAAGATCTATGCTAAGTTAATCACTAGATTAGCACTAATCCATCTTTGAAAATATCCAACCAAAATACCTTGTAAGTTGTGAATTAAAGTGAATTATTAATGAAAAGAATTAAAAGGTAGCATAGACTTTTGTTTTATTAAGCTTTTGTTATTGTTTTTAACTTTTAAAATTCCACACTTATCCAAACTCCCCCAAATTTGGCCGGCCTCATCCTTGCTGCCCTTTCTCTCATTTCACCCCATTTCAACTCATTTTGGTTCCAAAAATTCATCAAAAATCCTAAAATTATCCAACAAACTCAAAAACAAATCATTACCCATTAATCGTTAGCCCTAAACTTGCTTAGATCTTCAAGAAAGTCTTGATTTTGGAGGCTAAAATTTGGACTTGTGTTTGCAAGTTTCAAAATCTAATTTGAGGTATAAATGCTAACCTTAAACTCTTTTTGTTGTTTCTAAATCGTTAATTAGCATATAAGATGTTAATTAATGCTTTTAATTTCATATTTAGAATTTCTAGTAAGAGTTTTTGTTAATCAAATTAGGTTTTGTTTAGTGAAATGGTTAATCAAGATGTTTAGACTAATGAAAACATAACCTAGTTACTAGATTTGTTATATGATATTTTCCTAATTGTATAATTAGCTTAATTATAAATTAAAGTTTTACTAAATCCTAATTAAGTGAGATTAAAATTCTAGTAATGGTTTGGATGGTTTAATCTTGCTATATGGTGATATTTGTGATTGCTAGTTTTGAGCTAAAATGATATATGTTGCTTACTAGAATTCCGGATAGTTTAGGCGTGGGTCGCTTTTGACGTTGCGACATTATATATATTAGTTTCCACTCTATATCTTGTTTTGTGAATGCGCGATCGGTACGATCAGGGTCTAGGCTTGGTAGTTGTGTCGCTTTGCGTTCCTGGTTAGGGTGGTGCCGATGTCGTTCGTGTCTTTGTGCAGCTTTTGCTCTTGACTTGGTTTCGTTGTGTCGCTACGCACGTTAGCCACTTGATGAACACATGAGAGTATGTTTAGAGTTGATGCATCGGTCAAACGTAGTTGAAACGTGTTATTGGTCGATTGCTAATATATACTTGTTATATTGCTATTTGCTTTCAGGATCGCAAGCGGGGACTTCGGGCGCTGCGAAGAAGGAAAAGCGAGTGGTTGGTTTTACTTAACCAGGATTGTTGTGAGTAGATTTAACATCTACAGGGGAATCGCCCGCATGGCGTTATGCGTCTGGGTTAGATTAATGACATGACTATTAGTTAGAAGTATACGGATATTGATTGTGCATGCATACCTTTGTTGCATATCTCATTTCCTATTGTGCATGGACTTAGTATTAATGAGACACAACACCATTATTGACGGTTCATGTTTCACGAGCACTAATTGTATGCTACACACACCGTCGATAATTGCCATGACACGCACAACACCTATACATATGTGATACTGTATTGCTTAAGGATATTGAGACATCATCCTCATTTTCATTGTGCATATAACATATAGCATACCTGTATACCTATATTCTTACACATACGCCTTGACATTCTTACATGATAGTTACCTATATACCTATATGATATTGTACCGTTAGTGATAGGTATATACACATATGAGGCATAGCTATATGTACATCTTGAATACATACTTATATATATACCTGGGGGTATTATATCATTATTGATAGGTAGATACACATATCTTTCTATGCCAACATGGTTACGCATACCTGGCTACAGTTACATGTTCACCTTTATTTGATGTTGTATGGACTTGGAGAAATTAGGAACCGCATGATATATATATTAACTTGTTGCAGTTAAATAGCGGTTTTTTCTTTATATGCTCATATTACTGTTTCGTATTGCATATATTACATTCATGGATTTCATATGATATTCTCAGATATTTTTACTCCTAAATATATATAACAGTGGAATGGGACGCCGTTATATATATATATATATATTAGTGGAATGAGACGTTAATATATATATATTGATTCATGCAGTTATACTTATTCATTACTTGATGTTTTCTGGATTTGAGGACCGTTTCAGCTTCCACCATGAGATTTCTCGGTTCTGAGCTTATATATACCCCATGCGAGGAGGTGTCGTGGGCCGTGTGCGGGTACATGGTGGAACCCGGTTGGTTCCCCAGGGCAAGAAGATCGACGGTACATGTCGATGAGCCTGGCTGTGGGCGTGTGCCAACCGGTGATAGTATTTGAACTCGACAGATATCTGGGGAATACCGATCGAGGTTATGTACGCACATGCCCTTGTCGATTTCGGGTGTGGACACTCAGGTTCCATAGGATGTACGTACATGACATAGGAGGGCCAATCCCAGGTGACGGTGCCTCAGAGATGAGTATTTTTGTGTCGATGCTAGACACTTGTTTTCATGATGTTTTTCGGGTGTAGATGTTGGACACTCAGGTTTCATAAGACATACTCGATATTGGATACTGGTTATATAACATTTACTTCATATTGGATACTGGTCATATGAGTTTTACTTGTTATTGGACACTCTGGATATATGAAACTTACAGGATATGAGGGCCAATTTGGGGGCTGATTTGAGGAAATTTGGGATTTAGATTGTCTTGATGGACTTTGGTCCTGCCACGAGGTCAAGATTCCGTGAGGCTGACATGTTTTATCCCATACTCTGCATTTACTTTATATGCATTGCTTCATGTATTTGTTGTACCTGATAGAGTACCTTTCATGACTGTTGCATATACATATTGTCATTTATTGCTTCATGTATTAGTTGTACCTGATAAAATACCTTTCATGACTGTTGCATATACATATTGCCATTTATTACTTCATGTATTAGTTGTACCTGATAGAGTACCTTTCGTGATTGTTGCATACATATGAACATTTATTGCTTTTAGCTTGCATGTGATAGATTCGCGCAGTACGTGCATACTTGCGATTACCTGCATATATTATTTACTATTCACGAGTTGGCAACTCACCCCCGTTGTGCCACAGGGTTTGCAGGTTGTTCATCAGAGTAGTCGAGGCAGAGCTTCTACCTATCATATCATCTTTTGCAGCGGATACCGCTTCGGCTGACTACGTGCAATTTTGCTATAGGTGGGTTTTGCGGTTATCCGATGATGCTCTTTGTATATCTTTGTATCTTGTACTCTCCATCTACCATTTTCATGTATTGACTTAGAGGCTTGATGTGAGGGCGATATTGTATATTTTTGGTGACTTGGAGGTCTTTTATGCAGTTTTATTTATATCGTCTTTTATTTCTTCGCTACGGCATCATATATCTGTTGTGGTGGTTGTTTTCCGCCTTTGGGCGTAGATTTGCTCTCGGTTGGAGATGATTTACTTATATTTATGTTGTACCCATTTTTTGGGTTAGTTTTTACAAAGGAGATGCAGCCAAAATTTTTAAGAAAGTAAAGTTGGACTTTAAAGAATTTGGTTTGAGATTTCAAAAGTTTTGAAAATACTATTATCAGTTACTACTTTTGATGGTTTAGATTGCTGGGTTTTCGGCTTACTTAAATTGCGTTATGCCTGTAGATGTTGCATAGTTTAAGGGCTGTCACGTGCCAATTTCAGGTCGTGACATAAGCATTTCTTTTTCTCACTTATATGTGCACTTAATATATATGTGATCTATATTATTGTGTCATTCATGTTGCAACATGCTACATGGGTGTATGAGACTCACACCATGCTTATAATAATATATGGTTTTATTTATTTAAAGTAAATCAAATTAGTTGGAAATTAGTCACATGGTTAAGCTTAGTGGAAGCTTGTAGAACCATTGACTTAGTCCACTAGTTTTGTTTTACATTAGATATTTATTAACCCAAACATTACCTTAAGCCATACTTAAGTCTCTACAAGAGTTAGTATGAGATATTATCTCACCCATGGTAGCTATTCTCACCACTTGATTCATTCTTTACTTGCTTCTCTCCATGGTTGCTTTTATTCATCTCCTTCCTCAAACTCTCTAGCTTTTTGGGTGGTGAAGAAAATGAGTGAGAAAAATATTTCTAAAGTGAGCAAAATTCCTACTTCATCATTCCTCTACTAGACTAGCCATTTAGTTTGGGGAGTTTGCTTCACTAATTCTATATTAGTGAAGAGGTAGCTTGAGTTGGTGTCTTCTCGACGTAGATCATCTTCGGCCTCAAAGACTTCAAGCAAGCTTGTTCCTTTCATCTTGTGGAGCCTTTCTAGAGTCTGGGAGTTCACTACTTGGAGCGTAGGGACTACTACACGGAGCTATTGAAGTGAAGGACCAGTCTACAAAGGTTGTATTCCTTGTTCACTTAGATGTAAAGATGTTTACATTCTAAATTCGTCCAATTCTCTAGTTAAGATTCTAGGTTAGGGTTCTTTAGCATGCCAATTTTTTGAAAACGGCATGGTCGATGCCTCCCGAAACCCAGTGGCGGTGCTACGGAAACCTACACTTAAGTACTTGAGAAGGACTAAAGAGATGTTCTTGGTGTATAGTAACGGTGAACTCCAAGTGGAGTCCTTTACCGATTCGAGCTTTCAGAGTGATAAGGATGACAGTAAGTCGGTCTCGGATTTTGTCTTTACCCTCAATGGAGGGGCGGTATGTTGGAAGAGTTCTAAGCAAGATACCGTAGCAAACTCGACGATGGAGGCTGAATACATCGCTGCCAATGATACTGCCAAAGAGGCTGTCTGGATGAAGAAGTTCATAGCTGAACTCGGTGTGGTTCCATCCATTGAGCATCCAATACCTTTGTATTGTGATAACAATGGAGCTGTGGCTTTGGCCAAAGAACCCCGGTCCCATCAAAGATCCAGACATATTCTTAGGCGGTATCACCCGATTCGGGAGATAGTTGATCGCCTGCTGATCGAGGTCAGGAGAGTTGACATGAAAGACAACATAGCAGATTCACTCATGAAGGCGCTTCCCCAGATGCAATTTGAGAGACTATTTGGGATGTTGGGTATGAGATACTACTACAACTGGCCTTAGTGCAAGTGGGAGATTGTTAGGGATATGTATGCCCTAGAGGCCATTATTGTACATTGATGTATATTATAGTGGATGCTTGGACATATATATAGACGGCTTTCTTACTCGACATGATAGTATGCTATTTGGTTACTTTTTATCTTAACATATACACTTAGTATTGTTATAATGTCTCTCAGGATACATGTTGATAAAGCCCTTAGGGCGTAGGCTTGACTACCAGGACAATGATGCGGATCATACTACTGGGAACTGGGTAGTCCAAAAGCACATCCGTTAATTGTTCCTAGTCGAGGGTATATCGAGACAGGGCATCGATACACCAGAGTAAACTAGTGTGTACGTTTCTTGACCCTGTATGGAGGCGATGGTTGATCCTATATCCATTGGTGTTTGACATCAAAGATTGTACACAGGTGTTGTTAGTGTATATGCCCTAGAGGCCATTACTGTATCATACTAGCTTGTATATTACTTAATGGAAGCTTGGGATATTCACAGTTGTATAGAAAATCTTGCTCAAAATGGTAGTATGCTACTTGGTTTGTCTCTACTTCAATATGTGCATGTGTTTCTTTTAGCATATCGCTTATATACATATTAGTGGAGCCCTTAGGATCTTTGCTTGATTACCAGCGTTGTGATAGCAGTCATACTTGTGGGGGCTGGGTAATCTATAAGCACATCCTTATACAGGTTCCTGGTCGTAGGACTATCGAGACAGGGCATCGATACTCCGGAGTAGACTAGAGTATGCGCTTCTCATCCCAGCGGGGGAGACGGTCTGTCCCACAGCCGTCAGTACGTCGTACTTGAGATAGTATGCGGGTGCTCATTAGGTTACGAGCACACTGGACAGGACTCGTCGGGAACTGTTGGTTGGTATTATACCTATCGTCAGTTATCAGTTCCCAGGTGACATGAGTACAGCTTAGTCCGCTGACTTGACACTGTCACTTCGCCTCAAGTGTGTTTCCACTGTACTTAGATTACTACCCTACCACAGCTCAAAGGAGTCGTGCAAACAGGTAATAGTTGGGTGCAGTCCCGAATCACTTGGAGGCAGTGACGGTTAGACAGGATTCGTCTCTCTCGGTATTGGGGGTTGACATCGCGCTGTGTCTAGGAGAGCCATTACACGAGTAGTCCCTGGCTAGGGCAAGCGAGATATACTGGTAGGTTTCCAGTGTTATCTCAGGGTGTTCTGAGCTACACTCCGACACGACTTGTACCGCTATTAGGGGACTGACGTTCACCACCCCTTAGGCCCGCCATGCGATATATCAGACGAATTGACCGGACTGTACGAAGATTGTCACATACAGGCTCAGTAGGAGTTCGGATGGGTTTACCTCATCGGCCTTCTTATCGACGTCTGCCTGGGGACCGTTACGTACAGCTAGTGCCGCATGCGGTCTATGGTTAAACCCACTGCTAGCGTAGTGTCGAGTCTTTAGAGTCCCACATAGAGAGTTTCCCTGCACTGAGCGAAACGTGTAGAGGCCGTATGATTTTACGGCAGGGCTGCGATCACTTACGTGCACTTGTGTGCGTATGCTGTTCGAACAGGCAATACTAGTAGGCTTTGGTTTAAGCCGGATCCTAGTATTGCACGGATGGATTTGTTTTGTCTTCTGTGCATTTGCATTCTACGGAATGCGGATGCGGGTGTGTATGTACAGTTTTGAAGAGCGATGAAGGTGGAGGTGCCTCATTAGGGTTTTGGCAGTTAGTTCGGCCAAAACCGTTATGTGGCAGGCTCATTAGGGTTTTGGCAATTCGTTCGGTCAAAACCATTATGAGCCGGAGACATTATTTACTAATCCTTTTAATGATAATTTTGTGATGACTAATTGCTTTGACCATTTGACCACCTTGACCACTCTTGACTTTGTTGACCCATTGACCAAAGTTGACCTTGACCTTCATGAGAGGTCTACACTCTTCTTTGGTTTTCTTTTTCTTTTTGGATTATGAAAATGGTCATGTCAATATAGCCATTAACTTTATCATGATAGGATTAGTAATGATGATGTTTAGTATTATTGCAACCATGGTTCATTTTTTCTTTAGTTATCATTTTTCATTTCTTTTTCTCACTCTCTCTCTCTCTCTTGCAAGTGAGAAGAAAGAAAATGAGCTCCATGGTTGCTAGTTCTCCTCCTTCTTCCTCCTCTTGATTTCTTCTTTTGATCTCATGTGTTGAGAGAAAAAGAATCCACATAGACAAACACTTCCATCAACCTCTTCTACACAACCTAGGACATCAAGACTAGCGATCTTGTTGCCCTAGTTGCCTCGGCTCAAGGTGGAGCTCGGTGTACAACTCTCGGGTGGATCGTCTTCGACTCAAGGAGGCCGCGGAGGTAACCAAGATCCGGATCGATCCTTGGAGCTTGGATGGACGAGTGGGACAGCGGAGAGAAGACCCGAAGGACCGGTATCGTGAGATATAATCTCTATGGCATAGTAGATAGCACTTCTAGTAGTTTGCTCGTTTCTAGTTTAGCAAAGATCCGTGTTTTAGTCCATGTTGCCTTCGCGCCAAAAATTGTTTTTCGCCGTTTCCGCCTCCCCGTAAGAACCGGGGTGAGCAACGTGGACTTACAGTGGTATCAGAGCCTAGCTAAACATAAAATAGCAAGTTAGCAAAGTATTTTGAATATCGATCGGAAAAAATCACAAAACACGTCCGAAAAAAATAACTTTCTGCCGATTTTTTATGCTGTTCTAAAAATAATTTAACATGCATGAAAAATCGGCTCTGGGTTTTCTAAGGACACACACCAAAAACGATCCACTGAACCGTTCAATGCGCCGCGGATCCGCGGCCGAGTTGACTCGGCCGTGGACCGAGTTTGGTGCAGTGTGCTTAGTTGGCTGTTTTGGGATTTTTAGTACATGTTGTTTCTGCCCAGATTTTCCAGAGAACAAATTGATTTTTGGGGTGGTTACAAATCCGTATTTTGATCGATATTCCGTAGACTTTGGATAATAGATATTATCTGTGATGTGATATATGTATTGAACGTCTGCAAATCACCATACGTTGATTAGTGGGGGTTATACATATCTGTGATCTGTAATGTTGATGGTTTGTGTATATGAACTCGTTGGATTGTCGCGGATGAATAGCCGGGGTGGATGTGAGATGAGAGTTTCTTTTTCTTTCATTCATGTAAAATTTGTAAATTGATGTAATATTATTTGTTTGGCCGCACATCTGGGATGAGGTTGTAGCCGCCATTGTATAATTTCTTTTTACTGTTTTTGCTCCTAGGATAGACCCAAGGAGGGGTGCACAAACTACCGGGTATCTCGAAGTGCCGAGTGGCCTACTCACGTGTTGAGGGAGGTTGCTTCGCTTCGGGTACTTGGCGGGTAGTTTGCCGCACCCGTAGGGGTCTAGGGTAGGGTATTGGCTATTCATCACGACCGTGTAATCCGCTTTTCGTTACAGGCTCGTACGGAATGCGGATTCCTATTATATCCAAAGTATCCATCTGTGATCTGGAATGGCTATCATTGCATGTGACGAATGTATATATCTATATATGATATCTATTTAGGCGTTGCTTAAGTTTTGCATCCGGGCTAGTCCAGCCCCCGCTCTGTCGTTAGTTAAGTAACCTAACGGGTGATGACGGGACCCCATGGCGAATGCGGATGGCATAAGCGTACGTTATATTTTCGTTGTTTTCTGCAATAGTAGGATTAAATGATGGGACGCATTAAAATTAATGCAAGAAAATAAACCAAGTAAAAGTCGTTGGAACACTTTTAAAACCTCTCGGTTCTTTTCAAAAACCAACTTTTAAACGCGGAGCTTGAACCACTCCTTTTAAAAGCTATCTCGTTTCATCGATTATATCAAGTTCACTACGTTCACGGTTTCGCCTAAACCATTCATAGCCCTCCGTCATTTCGTATGAATATTCAATAGTATTCAAGCTATGTTTGTTGACCTTCGTCAAGGCATAGTGATTGGTAGCTGTTGGGTGTTCATATGTAGCATAGATAGATGCGTTGGTTTGGGACAGTCGTATTACCTTGTTGACCTTCGTTAAGGGTATGTACGGATGGGTTCAAATTAACCTGGACAATGACGGGTAGAATTTGACATGTGACTTATGATTTGTTGACCTTCGTCAAGGTCATAAGAGCATGGGACAAAAATCCACATCAGGAGTTTCAAAAGAACTGAAACTTGCTAGCGCTGCATACCATTTGGAGTGTGATGATTCTGCTAGGATTCCTTTAGTTTTGTCGCGCGATGATATTTGGATCCCGATCCTACTGTGAGTATATGCTACTCTTCGGGAACTTTCTCACTTAACGATCAATACTATAAACCAAGTAGGTGTCTAGAAAGGTGTTAGCGGGGCTACGCCCACAGGGAAAAGAGGTTACTTAATTAAGGAACTTTGCGAAAGCGTTGGAAAACCTCCCTCGAAGTACCGACACTGGCCTGGCTGAACGGTTAAGCAAGTATTGTACGGTGAGATTGATCCCGACTAATTCTTCCTTTATGGTTTGAGGAGGGATTCGAGAGACAGTGGGAGCCATCCTGTTTAGATAAATTAAAAACCAATCTAAACTTGCAAGAGCATCATGCTGAGTGTTTTCTTCTCTTTCTCTTAATTGCAGCGACCCAGTGACCACACCTAGGTTACATCTAGATAATAAAATGACTGAATCTGACTGTTATGACTGGAAAAGGTCTGTCCAGATGTCCATTGCCCATGATAAGCTGGGACACCTCTTGACTTATCCAACCCCTGCCGTCTCAGGTCCAGTTTCCCCTGTCACGGATATTCATATCCGTAAGACATCGGGAAAAGTCTGTGCGAAAGCTAAGTGCCTCGTGTTAGCCTCAGTTGATGGTGCATACCAGAGGCAGCACGAGAAGATGGACTTAGTTTCTATCTTCCTCCATAACAAAGATTTATATGGAGAGCAATCTCGTATCGCAAGATATGAGACCTCGAACGAATTGCTTCCAGCGAGGTTGGCTATCAGGTCTTCTGTAGGGGGCAACGTCCTTACAAAGACCAGCTATTTTGAGCTCACGGACCTGAAGACCACGTTGAAGAACGGGTCAGATGCTGACTTGATTCTACAGTCTCTACCTTCTACCCTGAAAGAAACCAGGGAAGTAAAAGGTAAGGAAAGGGCAGAAGTTTCGGGACTGGATATAGTAAAAAAAGGACATTCCTATTGTTACAAGAATGAACATTGGCAGAAGGATTGCAGGGCTAGTAAAGCCAGTAGCCAGAATTCGAAGCATGTTGTGGCTTCGGTTTCGGGTGTGTTTGTAATAGAGAACTGTATGTCAGTTAACCCTACTTCCTTGGTATTGGATACCGGATCAAGATCTCACATCTGTAATTCGTTACAGGCTCTGAGAAACCATAGGGTTATCAAGATAGGTGATATGACTCTCAGGGTTTCTAACGGAATGAGCATGTACGCTGAATCCATAGGGGAATATCATCTTGGACTGACAACTGGGCAGATATTGATTCTGCGTAACTGTTTTTATGTACCAGGTCCGACTTGTAATATCATATCTGTATCCTTACTTTCTAAGGAAGGGTATGATTTTACTTTTATAAGCGATGTGGTCAACATCCACCTAAATCAAGTTCTGATTGGATCAGGTACATTAGAAAACAGGATATACGTATTGAATCAAGCTCAGATCTTCAGTATCCAGAACACACTTAAAAGAAAGTCGCCAGACACAAATCAGGCTTTCATATGGCATTGTAGACCGGGTCACATTAATGAGACACGGTTAACAAAGTTACATAAAGAGGGATACTTGAATCCGTTCGAGTATCAGTCTTATGCCACTTGTGAATCTTGTCTCATAGGAAAGATGACAAAGACTCCGTTCACTGGACACGGAGAAAGAGCAAGCGAGCTCTTGGGACTCATACACAGTGATGTGTGTGGTCCAATGTCTACACATGCGCGAAGTGGTTATTCATACTTCATTACTTTCATAGAAGATTTCTCTAGGTATGGATATGTCTTCCTAATGAAGCATAAATCTGAGGCCTTTGAGAAATTTCGGGAATACAAGAATGAAGTTGAAAAACAAACAGGCAAAAGTATAAAGACACTGAGATCTGATCGAGGTGGTGAATACTTGAGTGCCGAGTTTCTGGACTACTTAAAAGAGAATGGAATTCTCTCTCAGTGTACTCCTCCATACACACCACAACACAACGGTGTATCGGAAAGGCGGAATCGAACCTTATTGGTGAAAGGTTAGTATAGCACCCTATGAAGTGTTTTGAAGCATCACATGACCCAAAGTTATAATTTTTAAGGTGCTAAACTAATATGCAAAGGGATCGATCCTAGAAAATTAGGGTTATGATACTTTAGGCTAAAAAAGATTAGGGTTTGAAGGCTACAACCTTTGTAGCTCCCCTTTGCTAGACTCCTTGGTGTCTTGGGTGTTGAATCGAGGTCCTCTCGAAGTTCCCTTGCGTCCACGACGATCCACTACGGAGTTCTCCGTCCAAGCTCGCTTCTTTGGAAAACCGAAGGAAACACTCTAATCAAGTCGGCTAGACTTGAGTAGAATGATGTTGTGGTTTGGAATCTCACTTCAAAAACCTATCTTTAAGTGGTATTTGCTCACTAGGAAAATCAAGAGAGCAAAGGAGCTATAGGATGAAGATGGTGGCAATTTTAACAAGAGATAAAAAGTTAACTCTTATGAAGAAAATGAAATATATCAATATATATTTTATTCCTTCATGCTATGAACCATGGTTAAAGTGATGGAGACATTATTTAACTTTAGTTTAGAATGATAAAGAGAAGGATAACCTTAGGTTAGTGGTAGTTGAGCATGGTTAGGTCAAAGGAAGAATGTAGAAGCAAGAATGATTATCCTTTTCTTTTTCATTTTACTTTAAAACCAAAATTAAATAATTATCCATTGTTTAATCCATGGTGTGAGTCTTATATTGCCACCATTTCCATATGCTAACAACCATGATGGATGAGTGTATGTATGTGTGCATGTATGCACATTCACATGTGCATGAAACTAGCATGAAAGAAAGAAAGAAAAGCACACATGCATGCACACATCTATCATCAAAGAAAAGGTTTTAAGTGAGAAAACTAATGGTTAAATGATAAATGAACACTTGATTTATCAATCCGGTCATATCTCATACGACCCCACCAAAAGTAGTTCACCCGATCAATGTTCGGTATCATATACGCACATTTCAATCGGGTGCATGCGCATATCGCATATGCGCACCACAACGTTTCGCCTGGACTGGGTAACTCCTTTGTGGGACTCTAAGACTCGTCAATAAGCCGGCAGAGGGTCATGATCATATCAGGTACCCTCAAGCCGCAGGCGGTCAGCTAAACGTAACGGCCACCCGGGTATTGAGCGATCAGAAGACAACAAGCGAACCTGCTACAACTCCCGTCGAGCCATCCGGCAACACTATCGTATAGTCCGGTCTCTTCGTCAGATATGCTGCATATCGAGCCTAGGGATGGTCACATCGACCCCAATAACTCAATAATTCGTGTCGATGAATGGTCTATAACAGATCGAGAAACTACTGATAACACTTATCAGCAAATCTCAGCAACCCTGGCCAGGGACTTGCTGTTATAACCAGTCGAGCATAGCACAGCATCAACTCCCAATACCGGGAGAGACGAAACCCCTCCTATCGCTTATTGCCTTCGTGTGTCTCGGGACTGTACCCAACGGCCACCTGTTTGCACGACGCAGTAGAGCCGTGGTAGGGTGGCAATCAAAGTACAGTGGGAGAACACACAAGACTCCATGACAATCTCGGGTCTACAGACTAACCTGTACCAGTGTCACCTGAGAACTGCTATCCGACGATAGATATAATTCCATATAGGAGTTCTCGGTGAGTCCGTCCAGTGTACCCAGTCAGCACTGAGCACCCGTATATGATCTTGATGTCAAACATCGATGAATGTGGGAACATCCATCGCCTATCACATGGGTCTAGTATCATATACGCTAGTCTACTCTGGTATATCGATGCCCCGTCTCGATACACCTCCGACTAGGGACATTTCAGGATATGCTTATAGACTACAAATGTCCTACTAATATGATCTCTATCATAATCAGAGTAGTCAAGGAGATATCCTTGGGGCTTTATCAGCATGTATGAATGAATAAAAGCATGATCAAATCAACATGTCAGATAAAGAATAACCAGATAGCATACTATCATGTCGAGCAAGAATGCAAACTGAATATATATACATGTATAGATACATCCACTATCACATAATGGCCTCTAGGGCATACATATATCCAACAATCTCCCACTTGCACTAAGGCCAGTTATTGGCGTATCTCATACCCAACATCTCAAAAAGTCGCTCATGCTGTGGCTGAGGGAGGGCCTTGGTGAGTGGATCCGCGGTGTTGTTCTTTGTGTCAACTCTCTTAATCTCGATCTCGCGGCGATCTACAATCCCCCGGATCAAATGAAAGCGCCTCAGGATGTGTCTGGACCGCTGATGGGATCTGGGCTCCTTGGCTAACGCCATCGCCCCATTATTGTCACAATACAAAGGTATTGGATCAATAATGGTTGGAACTACTCCTAGCTCCGAGACGAACTTCTTCATCCAGACGGCTTCCTTGGCGGCATCATTTGCAGCAATGTACTCAGCTTCCATCGTAGAGTCTGCAACGGTATCCTGTTTGGAACTCTTCCAACTTACCGCCCCTCCATTGAGGGTAAATACAAACCCTGAGATAGATTTGCTGTCATCCTTATCGCTCTGGAAGCTCGAATCGGTAAAGGCCTCCATTTGGAGATCTGTATTACCATACACCAAGAACAATTCTTTAGTCCTTCGTAAGTACTTAAGAATGTTCTTCACAGCTGTCCAGTGGTTCTCCCCTGGGTTGGATTGATACCTGCTTACAACACTAAGTGCATAACCTACATCTGGACGTGTACATAACATCGCATACATTATAGACCCTACCGCCGAAGCATAAGGTATAATGCTCATGCGAGCTCTCTCTTCATCGGTCTTTGGACAAGAATCCTTGGAGAGAGTGACTCCATGGCAAGCGGGTAAGGCACCCCGCTTGGAGTCTTCCATACTAAATCTCTTTAGGATGGTGTTTATGTACCTGGTTTGGGACAATCCCAATAACTTTTTGGATCTATCCCTATAGATCCTTATGCCCAGGATGTATGTGGCATCACCCAGGTCCTTCATGGAGAACCTTAGTGATAAGAATGATTTGACCGACTGTAGCATAGGAATATCATTTCCTATCAGAAGAATGTCATCCACGTACAATACGAGGAATGTGACAGCTCTTCCTACAGCCTTCTTATAAACACAAGGTTCATCTGGATTTTTGATGAAATCAAACTCTTTGATAACATCATCGAAACAGATGTTCCAACTCCGGGATGCCTGCTTCAACCCATATATGGATTTAAGCAATCTACATGCTTTCTCGCTACTCCCACTGTCAATGAAGCCCTCTGGCTGATCCATATAAACGCATTCTTCTAAATTTCCATTTAGAAATGCTGTTTTAACGTCCATCTGCCAGATTTCATAGTCGTAGTGAGCAGCAATAGAAAGTAGGATCCGAATGGATTTAAGCATGGCTACGGGCGAAAAAGTTTCGTCATAGTCCAAACCTGGTCTTTGACGAAAACCTTTCGCCACAAGTCTTGCCTTATAGGTCTCTACCTGCCCATCCACACCAATCTTTCTTTTAAAGATCCATTTGCACCCTACAGGTTTTACCCCAGGGGGTACAACGTCCAAAGTCCATACTTTGTTGGTGTACATAGACTCCATTTCGGATCTCATGGCATCCAGCCACTTCACAGAGTCACCACTCGTGATAGCCTGCTGAAAACTGGTAGGATCATCATCATCCATGATGCAATCTTCTCCGTTACCATCAATGAGAAAACCGTAGTACCTCTCCGGTGGGCGAGAAGTCCTACCAGACCTACGGAGTGGCCGAGGTTCTTCAGTTTCTGTTGCAACAGCCGGTTCAACCAAATCGTCATTTGTAGTTTGTGTCTCCAGAACCTCTTCTAGATCTACCACCTTGCCATCATCTTTATCTGTGAAAAACTCTTTTTCCAAGAATGTGGCATACTGAGAAACAAACACTTTTTGTTCCTCTTTGTGGTAGAACAGATATCCATAAGAATTCTTTGGATATCCCACAAAGTTACAAATGACTGACCGTGTCTCGAGTTTGTCCGGATTCTGTTTTTTAACATAGGCCGGGCAACCCCAAATCTTAATTCTCTTAAGAGATGGTCTCTTCCCATTCCATATCTCATATGGCGTGGTAGACACGGCTTTGGTTGGAACCCTGTTTAGCAGAAACGCTGCAGTCTCCAATGCATGCCCCCAAAACGAGACTGGTAACTCAGCGTCACTCATCATGGACCAGACCATATCTAATAGGGTCCTATTCCGTCGTTCTGACACACCGTTGTGCTGTGGTGTGTAAGGAGGAGTGAGCTGAGAGAGCATCCCATTCTCTTTTAGGAAGTTTGCAAATTCTGTATTGAGATACTCTCCACCTCGATCTTATCGAAGCATCTTAATACTGAAGCCGGTTTGTTTTTCTACTTCTTGTTTATATTCAACGAATTTCTCAAAAGCGTCGGACTTGTGCTTTAATAAAAATACATGACCGAATCTTGAGAAATCGTCGGTGAATGTAATGAAGTATGAAAAACCGCCTCTAGCCTGTGTAGACATTGGCCCACATACATCACTATGTATGAGGCCAAGGAGCTGAGTAGCTCTTTCTCCGTGTCCGGTAAACGGAGTTTTGGTCATTTTACCCTTGATACAAGACTGGCAAGTCGCATAAGATTTATATTCAAAAGAGTTTAAATATCCATCTTTGTGTAACCTGTTTAGTCTTGTTTCGTTAATATGACCAAGTCTACAATGCCAAAGAAAAGCTTCATTTAATTCTGAAAGTTTTCTTTTATTAGTGTGTTGTATACTGAAAACTGTGTGTTGATTTAGGACATATATTCCGTTATTAAGCGTACCATACCCAACCAACATTTGATTTAGGTGAATGTTCATAACATTGTTCTGCAACACAAAATTATATCCTTCATTGTCCAACAAAGAAACGGATATTATATTACATAGCATACTTGGTACAAAATAACATGGATTCAAAATCAAAATACATCCAGATGGCAACCCCAAGTGATACTCTCCCACTGCGACTGTATGTACATTGGAACCATTTCCAACGCGGAGAGTATGGTCACCTGTCTTCAAAACCTTGCTATTTCTCAGCCCCTGCATAGAATTGCAAATGTGAGAACCTGAACCGGTATCCAATACCCAGGAAGCAGAGTTTATAGAAAAACAGTATTCAGTCACAAACGCACCTGAAGAAGAAGCATCACCATGCTTCTTCTTGAGACTTAGGTACTCCGTGCAATTGCGCTTCCAATGTCCTGTCTTGTGGCAATGAAAACACTCGCCTTTTCCTGGGTCTCCAGCCGTGGACTTTCCCTTTCCCTTCACCTTTTTGACTCCGCCCTTAGGATTAGTGGGTTTCTTCTTTTTCTTTCTCTTGGCCTTAGCTTTTGGGCGAGAAGAAGAAGACTGTCCAATGGTCATAACGGGAGTCTTTGCTGACTTCATAGTGCTCTCTGCACTCCTTAACATATTAAGGAGTTCAGGGAGGTCCTTCTCCATGCTATGCATGTTGAAGTTCACTATGAACTGAGCAAAGGTGGAGGGGAGGGACTGCAGAATAATATCTATATATTGTTCATTGTCCATTGTCCATCCAAGGTCCTCAAGCTCTTCTATAAGAGCTATCATCTTCAACACATGGTCTCCTACTGGTGTGCCAGGGGCCATTCGCATCTGAAACAGTTTCTTTGATGCTTCGTATCGTAATACGCGGGATTGCTCCCCATACAACTCCTTTGTATGGAGCAGTATCCCGTGAATGTCCATGTCCTCGTGTTGCTTTTGATGTGTGTTATCCATCGATGCAAGCGCGAGGCATGTGGCCGTGGCACAGTCAGCGTCCCATGTCTTGCGGACTTCAATGTCCGCAACTGAGGATTTTGGACCTGGGACGGGCGGGGCTGAAGCCGTGAGGACATATGATACTTTATCATAAGTCAAGGCGATCTTCAGATTCCTTAGCCAGTCTTTATAGTTGGTCCCATTCAGTTTGTTTTTATCTAGTAGAAGCTTAAGTACAGTCATTGGTATCTGCCATTAAGAGAGAGAAAAGAATACACTCAGCGAAAGCTCTTGCATAGATTAGATTGGTTTATTATCTTGTCTAATCGGTGTTTCCCACTGCTTTTTATCAAGTTTTTCTTTCAAACCTTAAAAAGAAAAAACTAGGCAGGATTAATTACAGTCTACAACTTCGCTAACCGTTCAGCCAGGCCAGTGTCGGTACTTTGAGGGAGGTTCCCCGTGCTTTCGCACGGACCTAATTAGAGTAAACCTCGTTTTCCCAGAGGCGGAGCCCCGTTAACACCTTTCTAGACACCTAATGAGTTAGCTAATTGTAAACTGTAAAACTCTCCTAGGAGCAACTATTGCCCACAGTGGGATCGGGATCCAACCATCACATGGAAGGTATGCAATCTCATTGTAAATTTCAACACTTGAAATTCCCGATGTAATTTTTACCCCTAGTACTTATGACCTTAACTATAGTCAACAAATCATAAGTACCAGTCAAGTTCTACCCGTCATTTCTTGATTAATTAGACCCACCCATATGACCCTTAACTATGGTCAACAAAGTCGCATGAATGTCCTAATTAATCTGCATCATATGCAGTGTAGGAAGACATCACTTAGCTACCGTACACTACGCCTTAACTAAAGTCAACAAACGTAGCACGAATACTAAGTACTCTACTTCCTAAAATGACGGAGGGTTGCGAATGATTTTTAAGAAAATCTTTAACGCTTTGAACTTGATATCGTTGTAGAATCAAACAGTTTTTCAAAAGGAGTGGCTTAAGCTCCGCAGTTTTTGAAATGTAGCTTTTTCATAAAAAGCCGAGTAGTTTTTAAATCCGATTCTACAACATCTTTTTAGGTTTATTTTCTTTACATTAATCACATTAATGTAATCCCATCATTTAAGTCCTTAAGCCAATCACAGAAAAGAAACGAAAATAACACGTACGCTTATGCCATCCGCATTCGCCGCAATGTTCCGTTATGCACCGTTAGGTTACTTAACTAACGGCATACCGGGACGGGACTAGCGCGGGTGTAAAACATAAGCAACGTCTACTATATATCATATATATATAATATGTCATTCGTCTCAGATATCACAGAACACAGGCAGCAGAAACATAGATATAACGTGGGATATCCTAGGACGTCCGTATTTAGTATTTAGCCAGAATAGAAAATACGGATTCCACAGTCGCGATGAATAGCCAAGCCCACACCCTGGACCCCTACGAGAGCGGCAAGTGACCCTACCAATCCTGGAGTTTAGGAGACCCGGTCTCGACTCCTCGAGATGGCCTCCCACTGAACCCCAGAACCCGGTCACCTGTGCTCCCCTTCTTGGGTCCATCCTAATGCGGAAAAGTAAATAATATACAACACTGGTGACACAACCGCAACCTGGAAGTGCCCCAAATAAAAGAATATTACATTACATTTGAATTTACATGAATGAAAATATAAAACTCTCATCTCACAAAAACCCCCCGGCTATTCGATCGCGACAATCCTGCACATCATATCTCAGCAACACATAATATCACATATCATCAACGTAAGTAAGTATGCGTACCCCGATTGTCGTTGATGTATAGCAACGAAACCGGCGATATCGTACATACTACACTTACGGTCACAGAAAAGAAAGTGTAAAACTACAATATTTGGAATCCAGATTCTCTTTAGACATCATAAATGCGAAATATCACATATTTCGTATTTCATGCCTAAACTATATGAATTCCATATATTGTATCACATTCCAGACAAACAGACAGTATTAAAGTTTTCGAACGAACGATCAAGCACCCAAGATTCACTAAAGCTCAACACTTGAGCAGGGTTCAAAAATCCGGAGTGTGACACAGTAGTAGCGGTCCAGCCGTAGAAGGGTCAAGCCAACGCCTCACATGTGGCACGCCGTACTGCCCCAAACCCTAAGGTTCAAAGGGCAGTTCGAGACGGTCACATAATCGAGTTAAGGTTTGTTGTATTCTAGAGGGACCACCGCAAAAAGACTTGCACGTATCTCCAAAGTATTTAAACCCCGTGAATAGTGAGTAAATGATACTCGTTCAAACACTTCAATACTTTCTAATTTACCCGGAAAAGCTACGAAATGAAAGTCCCGATCGAATTGACGAGTCCAACACCATCTCCAGAATTTTTCAAAACCAAATACAGATTAAAAATATCCAAAAATTTATACAGTCAGATTCATGAATTACTGTGCAAACAATATCCATCAATTCATATGTACGGCCGCGGAACAGCGGCCTAAGCAAGCTTAGGCCGCGTTTCCACGGCGATAATCACTGTTCACCTGAAAATTTTTGTACCGTAATCCTTATTTTTTTTGCTGTATTTTTTAAATATTTTTAATTCTGCAAATTAGCAAATTTTAGAAAATTTCCAGAGAGCATCCCAAAAAATCGTATTTTTGTCCGATCGGGGTTTTCACTTCATAATAACGTCGCCTAACGTTCTAGGTCGGCTCTGATACCAATGAAAGGTTAGTATAGCACCCTATGAAGTATTTTGAAGCATCACATGACCCAAAGTTATAATTTTTAAGGTGCTAAACTAATATGCAAAGGGATCGATCCTAGAAAATTAGGGTTATGATACTTTAGGCTAAAAAAGATTAGGGTTTGAAGGCTACAATCTTTGTATCTCCCCTTTGCTAGACTCCTTGGTGTCTTGGGTGTTGAATCGAGGTCCTCTCGAAGTTCCCTTGCGTCCACGACGATCCACTACGGAGTACTCCGTCCAAGCTCGCTTCTTTGGAAAACCGAAGGAAACACTCTAATCAAGTCGGCTAGACTTGAGTAGAATGATGTTGTGGTTTGGAATCTCACTTCAAAAACCTATCTTTAAGTGGTATTTGCTCACTAGGAAAATCAAGAGAGCAAAGGAGCTAGAGGAAGAAGATGGTGGCAATTTTAACAAGAGATAAAAAGTTAACTCTTGTGAAGAAAATGAAATATATCAATATATATTTTATTCCTTCATGCTATGAACCATGGTTAAAGTGATGGAGACATTATTTAACTTTAGTTTAGAATGATAAAGAGAAGGATAACCTTAGGTTAGTGGTAGTTGAGCATGGTTAGGTCAAAGGAAGAATGTAGAAGCAAGAATGATTATCCTTTTCCTTTTCATTTTACTTTAAAACCAAAATTAAATAATTATCCATTGTTTAATCCATGGTGTGAGTCTTATATTGCCACCATTTCCATATGCTAACAACCATGATGGATGAGTGTATGTATGTGTGTATGTATGCACATTCACATGTGCATGAAACTAGCATGAAAGAAAGAAAGAAAAGCACACATGCATGCACACATCTATCATCAAAGAAAAGGTTTTAAGTGAGAAAACTAATGGTTAAATGATAAATGAACACTTGATTTATCAATCCGGTCATATCTCATACGACCCCACCAAAAGCAGTTCACCCGATCAATGTTCGGTATCATATACGCACATTTCAATCGGGTGCATGCGCATATCGCATATGCGCACCACAACGTTTCGCCTGGACTGGGTAACTCCTTTGTGGGACTCTAAGACTCGTCAATACGCCGGCAGAGGGTGATGATCATATCAGGTACCCTCAAGCCGCAAGCGGTCAACTAAACGTAACGGCCACCCGGATATTGAGCGATCAGAAGACAACAAGCGAACCTGCTACAACTCCCGTCGAGCCATCCGGCAACACTACCGTATAGTCCGGTCTCTTCGTCAGATATGCTGCATATCGAGCCTAGGGATGGTCACGTCGACCCCAATAACTCAATAAGTCGTGTCGATGAATGGTCTATAACAGATCGAGAAACTACTGATAACACTTATCAGCAAATCTCAGCAGCCCTGGCCAGGGACTTGCTGTTATAACCAGTCGAGCACAGCACAGCATCAACTCCCAATACCGGGAGAGACGAAACCCCTCCTATCGCTCATTGCCTTCATGTGTCTCCGGACTGTACCCAACGGCCACCTGTTTGCACGACTCAGTAGAGCCGTTGTAGGGTGGCAATCAAAGTACAGTGGGAGAACACACAAGACTCCATGACGATCTCGGGTCTACAGACTAACCTGTACCAGTGTCACCTGAGAACTGCTATCCGACGATAGATATAATTCCATATAGGAGTTCTCGGTGAGTCCGTCCAGTGTACCCAGTCAGCACTGAGCACCCGTATATGATCTTGATGTCAAACATCGATGAATGTGGGAACATCCATCGCCCATTACATGGGTCTAGTATCATATACGCTAGTCTACTCTGGTATATCGATGCCCCGTCTCGATACACCTCCGACTAGGGACATTTCAGGATATGCTTATAGACTACAAATGTCCCACTAGTATGATCTCTATCATAATCAGAGTAGTCAAGCAGATATCCTTGGGGCTTTATCAGCATGTATGAATGAATAAAAGCATGATCAAATCAACATGTCAGATAAAGAATAACCAGATAGCATACTATCATGTCGAGCAAGAATGCAAACTGAATATATATACATGTATAGATACATCCACTATCACATAATGGCCTCTAGGGCATATATATATCCAACAATTGGATATGGTTCGATCCATGATGAGTAAGGCTGAGTTGCCGCAATCTTTCTGGGGTTATGCACTAGAAATAGCTGCATATCTCTTGAATAAGGCTCCAACCAAGACTCTGCCTACCACCCCATATCAGATGTGGAGTGGGAAGAAACCCTGTCTTAAGTATCTTAAGACATGGGGATGTCCAGCTTTTGTAAAGAAGCAGCATGTGGACAAGCTCAAGACACGCTCAGTACTGTGTAAGTTTGTGGGATACCCAAAG
Source organism: Agapanthus africanus (assembly GCA_030015575.1). Classification (NCBI taxonomy): domain Eukaryota; kingdom Viridiplantae; phylum Streptophyta; class Magnoliopsida; order Asparagales; family Amaryllidaceae; genus Agapanthus; species Agapanthus africanus. Next base: position 312,065,991 of record JASDDO010000018.1, on the reverse strand, counting down.
AACTCCAGGGGGTATCTTTTCTATTCCGCAGAGGAACAAAAGGTTTTTGTTTCTCAGCATGCCCACTTCTTGGAAACTGAATTTTTAGAAAATCGGATAACTGGGAGCGCAATAGAACTGGAAAAAATTCCAGAACCACAAGCTATTACTGAAATCTTGGATGAACCAGAAGTTTCAAGAGAACCGGACATCCCAACGCCATTCCGCAGGAGTAGTAGGCAGTCTCATCCGCCCGAGAGATACTACGGTTTTCTCATAGACGGGGATAGAGAGGATTGCACCATTGACTATGGTGAGCCTACAAGCTTCCAGCAAGCTATTCAGAGCGGTGACTCGGTAAAATGGCTGGATGCAATGCGGACCGAGATGGTGTCCTTGTACACCAACAAAGGTTGGACTTTGGACTTTGCTCCAGAAGGGGTAAAACCTGTAGGCTGCAAATGGATCTTCAAAAAGAAGATTGGTGTAGATGGGTAGGTTGAAACCTATAAAGCTAGACTTGTTGCAAAGGGTTTTCGTCAAAGACCTGGTTTGGACTATGACGAGACCTTTTCTCCAGTGGCTATGCTCAAATCCATTCGGATCCTTCTTTCCATTGCTGCTTTCCACGATTATGAAATCTGGCAGATGGACGTAAAGACGGATTTTCTAAATGGAAATTTAGAAGAGTGCGTCTATATGGATCAGCCGGAGGGATTCGTTCAGAGTGGGAGCAGCGGTAAAGTGTGCAAGTTGCTCAAGTCCATCTATGGACTGAAGCAGGCATCGCGGAGTTGGAACATTTGCTTCGATGATACTGTCAAAGAATTCGACTTTATCGAAAACCCAGATGAACCATGCATTTACAGTAAGATTGTAGGGAGAATTGTGGTATTCCTCGTCTTGTAAGTAGATGACATTCTCCTAATAGGAAATGATATTCCTATGCTACAGTCAGTCAAAGGATTCTTGTCACAGAGGTTCTCCATGAAAGACCTGGGCGATGCCAACTATATTCTAGGGATCCAGATCTATCATGATAGATCTAAGAGGATGTTGGGACTTTCACAGTCCAGGTACATTGACACCATACTGAAAAGATTCAGTATGGAAGATTCCAAGCGCGGTAATTTACCGGCTTGTCACGGGATTACCTTCTCCAAAGAGATGTCTCCCAAGACTGATTTGGAAAGGGATCGCATGTCTATTATACCCTACGCTTCTGCGGTAGGCTCTATAATGTATGCGATGTTATCTACCAGACCAGATGTAGCATACGCATTGAGCGTTGTAAGGCGGTATCAGTCGGACCCAGGGGAGAAACACTGGATAGCGGTAAAGAACATTCTCAAGTACCTGAGAAGGACTAAGGCGATGTTCTTGATGTATGGCGGAAAAGACCTCCAGATCGAGGCCTTTGCTGACTCTAGCTTCCAGAGTGACAAGGATGACTCCAAGTCCATGTCGGGTTATGTCTTTACCCTCAATGGAGGGGCGGTTTGCTGGAAGAGTTCCAAGCAGGAAACCGTTGCTGACTCAACTATGGAAGCGGAGTACATAGCTGCTTGCGATGCCGCAAAGGAAGCTGTCTGGATGAAGAAGTTCCTCACGGAGCTTCAGGTGGTTTCTACCATTGTTGATCCAATACCGCTGTATTGCGACAACAACGGCTCTATAGCTTTAGCGAAGGAACCCAGGTCCTATCAGAAGTCCAGGCACATTTTGAGGCGGTACCACCTGATCAGGGAGATCGTAGATCACCGGGAGATCGAGGTGAAAAGAGTAAATTCGGAGAATAACACTGCAGATCCACTCACGAAGGCCCTACGCCAGACTCAGTTCGAGCGGCTGATCGAGATGATAGGTCTTCGATACGCCAGTACATGGCCTTAGTGCAAGTGGGAGATTGTTAGTGTATATGCCCTAGAGGCCATTAGTATATCATACTAGCTTGTATATTACTTAATGGAAGCTTGGGATATTCACAGTTGTATAGACAACCTTGCTCAAAACGGTAGTATGGTACTTGGTTTGTCTCTACTTCAATATGTGCATGTGTTTCTTTTAGCATATCGCTTATATATATATTAGTGGAGCCCTTAGGATCTTTGCTCCAGCGTTGTGATGGCAGTCATACTTATGGGGGGCTGGGTAATCTATAAGCACATCCTTATACAGGTCCCTGGTCGCAGGACTATCGAGACAGGGCATCGATACTCCTGAGTAGACTAGCGTATGCGCTTCTCATCCCAGCGGGGGAGACGGTCTGTCCCACAGCCGTCAGTACGTCGTACTTGAGATATTATGCGGGTGCTCATTAGGTTATGAGTACACTGCACAGGACTCGTCGGGAACTGTTGGTTGGTTTATACCTATCGTCAGTTATCAGTTCCCAGGTGACAAGAGTACAGCTTAGTCCGCTGACTTGACACTGTCACTTGTTCAGTTGATAAAACTGCACATTTGTATTACATTTTTCCTACCATTTTCATATTAAAAAAAGGACTTTATTATAATATATTATACATATGAGGGTTTATTTGTAAAAACACTATTTTCCATGTGTTAATATATTTTAATTAGCATTTGGTAGAAAAATGTATGCAAATAAATTCATTAACCAAATTCTAGTAGAACTAAGTCTACTAAATATTATTTAAGATTATTGTGCAGAATTTTCCAAGTTGTTATGCAGAATATATCAAAGAAATCAAGCTGTTGAAGAAGACTTGCCTAATTAAGAAGCAAAACTTAGAGACCAAGTCTGGAAGCAACTGAGAGAAGATTTCTGAATTCTAAAGGTGCCTAGGATTGCCACATGTCACAAGAAGAAAGCCCAAGAATTTTGATCAAGAGATCCTCACCTTTGAGCGCGGATCCGCGGCCAAACCCCCCTTAGGCCGCGGATCCGCCGCACTTCTAAGGAATTGGGAAGCAAGATTTTTTGGCATAAATCTATGAAGAATTTTACTAACTTTTCAATAATAAGATTCTGGCTTTGCACTATAAAAGAGCACCGAGAGCCTCTTGGAAAAGTTATCAAGCCGACGAGATCACGAAGTCCAAGACGGCTCACGCATCCAGGCTGATCATCAACTGTTCGTCTACCTCCTTGGAAGAGATCGAGAAGCAAACTAAGATTTGTAATCATTTTCTAAGGAATCAAAGTGTAATGAATATTGTTGATTAATAAAGGTAGCTCTTGTTCCTATTCTATTTCTTCGTAGTTTAATTATGCATTTTCTCTCCATCTCTTTTTTCTCCGAACATGCGCGAGTAATTCTCCGCTTGTCAGGGTTCGTAGGATTAGGGTAGGCTAATGGATGATGAACATCCCTAAACCCTTTTTAAGTCCTATAAAGTTTATAAACTTTATCAAAAGAATCATTAACATCCTAATCGGGTGCGCTAACAATTCTTTGTTAGTTCCGACCGCGATTAGAGATTAGATTAATGATTGTTTTGGTAAAGGCTAGATATGAACGGAGTTCCGTGTCGAGATAAGGGTTAAGAGTGGGATTCCTTTTCCATCCAGAAACCCTAATCTACACGCATCACCGTCGTTCTAGTTTTAAATCTATTAAAGGATAAAAAGGGTAACTTTTAATTAATCATCCATAACTACTAAATCCTAACGAACCCTACAAGCCCTCTTATTATATTAACTACATCCCTAAAATAATCTAGATCTATATATTTTGCATTATTGCTTAACGTAGATCTAGAAACCATTCACAAAATTCTTTATTCCTCCTCTCATTTTCAACACGTCTAAAGTAAGAGTAAAAGATTCAACGTTTCCCTGAGGACGACCCGTACTCATCTCGGTCTAGCTACACGTGACACCGTTATTGATTGCGGTTAACTACAAAAACACTTTTTCGTACAAATCAAATGGCGCCGTTGCCGGGGATACGTGCGTAATTTTTATTTTTACTATTTGTGTTGAATTCTTAGACGAGCCATATCATTATTAAAACAAAACTGCAAATTGCATATTTAACGATTTGTGCGTGAATTTTTGCAAGGAGATCTGGAGTCACAGAATTAAGGAGAACAGGAAACAGAGACATTTTTAGAGATCCAGAGGAGCACAGAAGACTATACAAAAAATTTCATCAACTGTTCCTTCTGCCACGCGGCAGAACCGCGGCAAAAGCACCCCTTCTGCGGCGGAATCGCGGCAGGTTGGAGGAATTAGGGCTTCAATCTTCTATGGTATCTTTCTCAACTCCTTCTCTCTCCCCTCAAATCCAATAAAATCTATTTTCTGCAGGATTCTTTGCAAAAATCGCGCCGCTAAAAAATCTTTTTGCAAAAGTTTTGTGATTGGTTTTGTTTTGCATATTTTAATACGGACTTTAAGGGGTAAAGACCAAATCAAGATTAGGTGGGGATTTCATCACCCTTCCAAAGCCCCACAAATCACAAACCGAACATATAGATCAACCCTTCATTAATTTAAAAAATATCTAGACCAGACTCTAAGGACTGTCGCGCTCAATAAGGACAGAGGAAGGTCATGGGTAATCTATCGTTTATCCGCATTACTTTTGTAGTGCCTAGACAAGTGTGACAAAGGCTAGTGGTTTTTAATTAGGCCCACGACGTGGTTCCTTCCCACTTACCTGGCACTTACCTGGCTACAGGGTAGTACGAAGGCGGTAGAGGATTTATCCTGCGGCTTGTCCTTTGGAAGTCTAGGAGCGGTCTAGAGATTGGACCTAGGTGACCTTAGGTCTAGGGTTGCTTATGCATCTTAGGGAGATTTATCTTGAGTCCCACTTTTTCAAAACAAGCCAATTTTAAATCACACACACGCTGCCACTTGCACTAAACCCGCTTAGTGCATGCTCGGCTGGACACGGGATCCTAGTGCCCGTCTTGTCCGCGTTCCTGCTATCGATGCCGACGTCGGTACTTCTTCATCTTCTTTTCCCCCACCACACACCATATTGACCGTGATGGATGGCACTCCATCTAATTATAACACCACGCTGCCACCGCCCGCAGGTGAGCAGAATCCACCGTGCATCTCTCTCCAAGAGAGGTGTTATCCTATCCGTTGTCCCCTTCCTACTTGTCTATCTCTTCCACCACCTAACGGGGATAATTTCGAAATTAAACCCCACTACATCAATCTGCTGCCCAAATTTCACGGGCTTGAGTCCGAAGACGCGTACGTTTTCATCACCAAATTCGAAAACGTATGCGCAATGATGGGTACTTCACAATTGACTTTAGATGCTATGCGCTTACGTCTTCTCCCATTCACACTGTGCGACTTGGCAGACAAATGGCTTTATAATACTGCCGCACACTCTATCACTAATTGGGATGAATTCATCGTAGCATTTCTTAAGAAATTTTACCCAAATCATAAGACCGCGCATATTAGGAGCGAGATCAACCAGTTCACCCAGCTTCCCAATGAACCATTTTGGAAGTGCTTCGAACGTTTCAAAGATCTGCTTGTCCAATGCCCCCATCACGGAATACAAAGATGGGATTTATGTCGGATTATATATGAGGGCATTAATCCAGCGACAAAGCAGATGCTTGAAACAATGTGTCAATGCAATTTCATGTCTAAAGATGATGGTGAAGCATGGAAATATCTGGAAGACCTTGCTGAACACACGTTGCAGTGGGAAAGCGTAAGACCACCTTCAACTAAGGGAGGTATTGACCAGCTCGATGTTTCTATCGCAGTAAAAGCAGAAATGGCAGCGATTCAGAAGAAACTCGATACTATTGAAAACAAGTTCTCATCATTCTCCCTAAATCAGGTCACGCTTCCTAAGGCCGTCTGTGGTTGCTGTTCGGATCCTTCACACTTAACGGAAGAATGTCATATGAATGCATCGTTTCAAGCTAATGCTGCTATTCAGCAGCGACCTAGAAACGATCCTTATTCTTCCACATATAATCAAGGATGGAGGAATCATCCTAACTTTGCTTGGAATCAAAACCAACAAAGTAATTATCAAAGACCTCCTCCACAGCAACCACAACCACAGAATCAGCCCCCCCTTTCAGTCACAGAATTTCCAAAATCCGGCCAACATTTCTACACCACAAGTGGCCAGTGATCAGTTGAAAATAATGTATTTTTAACACGGCAATTTCCCCATCTTTTGCACTCATTTAGAAGTGTTCGGTACTCATATTTCACATATTAGCAAATCAGTCATAAAATATCAGATTTCATGTGTTAGACTTTTAAACCGACACTTTAAAGGAAATTAACCGCATTTCATGGCATCGCATCATTTCTGTATTTGCGCAACACTTGTCTTGAGAAATTGTGCAGGAAAATCTAGAAGAAACCGAGCCAAATTGTCAAAAGTGCTGATCAAAATTACACCAAGTCTAAGTCTGGTGATCTGGCAGTAAAATTCCAGAAATTTATTCAAGGCCAATGGGCGCTTCCCGCCGCGGATCCGTGGCATGATGACGTCAGCAGAGAAGCTGATTTTCCCTATGTGCTTATTTCTAACGGCAAAGCTTCCAGAACTCTCCAGAAACTCCACGTAGCTTCATCTAGAAGGCTCGGCCTAACAACCTAGTTCTAGAAGTCTCCCTCCAACTAACTTCTTCTAGAAGCCTCCTTATAACAACCTTCTTCTAGAAAGCTCTCTCCAACAACCTTCTTCTAGAAGATTCTTTCTAACAACCTCATTTTGGAGGGAAAATTTAAATGAGGTGGTTCATTTTGGAGGGAAATTCAAATTTCCTCAACAAACTTTTGGAGGGAAATTTGAATTTCACTCAACTAACTTTTGGAGGGAAATTTGAATTTCATTTAACAAACTTTTGGAGGGAAATTCAAATTTCCTCAACAAACTTTTGGAGGGAAATTTGAATTTCACTCAACTAACTTTTGGAGGGAAATTTGAATTTCATTTAACAAACTTTTGGAGGGAAATTCAAATTTCCTCAACAAACTTTTGGAGGGAAATTTGAATTTCACTCAACTAACTTTTGGAGGGAAATTTGAATTTCATTTAACAAACTTTTGGAGGGAAATTCAAATTTCATCTAACAAACTTTTGGAGGGAAACTAAAAATTCAAATCCTAGATCTAGGGTTTTGATGGCTATAAATAGGAACCTAGATCTAAGGGATGAGGTTGTTCATTCTACACCATTTTCTTCCACAAGTCTCGTGACAAGGCTTGTGCGAAACCCTAACCCTAATTCCACTCCAAATCCAAGATCTTGAGTACCAAATCAAGTGAGAAGCCTTCAACCTTTTAGGAGCCGAGCCGATCTTCAATCGGACAAGTGATCCAAGCCGATCCGCGTTCCACGGAGACGAGCGAAGCCAAGTCGACGATCGAGTTCCTCCTCTTGTAGTTCTTGAGCGATGTAATAAAATTGTCGATATAAATAAAAGGTGAAATTCTTTTATCTTGCTTTCTTTTAATTCTTGCATCATGATTAGATCTCGATTTGTAATTGTTGTTCTTGTTGTGATGTGTGAGTAAAACTCCGCTCGTAAAGGAGTCGAGACGATTGTAGAATGATGATGTAACAAATCTTAATACTATTTTTAAGTCCTACGAGTTTTGTAAACCCTAGCAAGTTCAAGAATCGATGACCTAGTTTCGTAGCGATGCTTTCTTGATTGTGATCGCTCGAAATTAGGGATCTACGATCGTTTCTTGAATTTACTAGAGGCTAGAATATGAATGGTATCAATGAAAGAACAAGAGATAAGATGAAACCCTAGTTTCACAAGAAGTCTCTAATTCTCATCGATTATCATCGATCTAGTATCAATTCATCGAAGGATAAGAATACGTAATTGTAAGATTACATCACATCTATAGATCCGATCGATTCCTACGAGCCTCATTTCGATTCTTGAGATTTGGTTTGAAAAAATCAACAAACTATCAATTCTTGATTCTATCTTTTTAATGCTTTCTTAGATCTAGATATTTTCTTTTTCTTGAAATACAAAATTTAAATCATGAATTGTTTTGTTTTCTTTTCATTAAAGTTTCAACTCATCTAATTCAAAAGACGAACGATTACACTTTCCCTGAGGACGATCCGCACTCATATACTAACTACAATCCGACACCGTAGTTGATTGCGGTCAAATTATTTTTGGTTGTGATTTCTTTACAATTTTATACTACACATCAAGAATTCTTTTCAATCAGCCAGTACTGACAACACACTTGCATAAACTTTGGATATGTTCATGAAACAATCCATGCAAATTTCGGCTGAGATGAGGTCTTCTATTAATACCCTAACGAAAAACTCCTCCTCCCATGGTGAGAGTATTAAATCAATAGAAAACCAAATCGCACAGTTAAACGCCGCAATGAGTGCGAAAGAGAAAGGGAAACTCCCATCTCAACCCCTACCGAATCCTGGCCATTCACAAAGTCATAATGTGAATGCCATTACTACGTTGAGATCGGGGAGAGTGCTGAATAACCGAGTGGGTGAGCAATTTGATGATAGTGACACATTTGATACCCCTTCTTCTTCTTCTTCTTCCCCTAATTCGTCTAGTCTCCCACCTTCGTCCGAGCCTATTCTCCGTTTTCCCCAAGGCTCAAACATTTCGCCAAATCTATCTAAGTCGATGCCCACTCCAATTTTGGGATCGAATCCGTCGCCACAGTCTTCTCCACAAACGTTGGACCCAAAACTTGTTGATCGAGCTCCATTTCCAAACCGATTAAGGGCCAACCGACCTAACCCGCAAATGGAGAAGATTGTGGAAATGTTTAAGCAAGTTAGCGTGAATATTCCTCTCCTAGATGCTATTCAACAAGTCCCATCTTATGCAAGAATCCTTAAAGACTTGTGCACTAGGAAGAGAAAAACTCAAGTGCCTAAAAAGGTTTTCATGACGAGTAATGTTAGCACAGCTTTTGCCCAACAAATACCAAAGAAACGTAAGGACCCCGACTGTCCTACAATCTCTATTTCTATTGGGGGTAAAAATATAAATCGTGCTTTACTCGATCTAGACGCTAGCGTCAACTTGCTTCCTTATTCAGTATACGAGCAGTTAGGAATTGGAGAGTTAAAACCCACCCATTGTACTCTCCAAATGGCAGACCGATCTATCACCAAACCTCGGGGAGAACTAGAGGATGTGTTAATTAAAGTCGGGGAATTCATATTTCCTGTGGACTTTATTGTTTTAGATACACAACCTGTGGCAAACCCACGCAATCAAATTCCGGTGATACTTGGTCGACCCTTCCTAGCAACTTCTAACGCTGTGATTAATTGTCGTTACGGTTCTATGAACTTATCCTTCGGGAAAATGACAATTGAGCTTAATATTTACAGGCTAGGAAGTCAGCCATCAGAACCTTCTACTCAATTGCTGGATGTTTGTTCCATCCACGAGATAGCTTCCGAAAGCTGCATGGATGAGGAGATTTGCTTTGATGTTCTCGACAACACTAATGAGACATCGTTTGATCTTGCATCACTTTATAGTGAGGATATGTTCAATGAGTCCGACCTTGAGATTGAACCAGTTGACTCGTTGCAAAAGTTAGCAGCACTTTCCGAGTCAATATCTTATGCAAGTTTTGAACCTCTTCGGGAGTCCGAATATCATTCGCTTACCCCACCTTCTATTGTCTCTCCACCAATTTTTGATCTCAAACCGCTACCTTCTCATCTTAAATATGCATATTTAGGAGAGAATGAGACTTTGCCAGTGATTATTTCCTCTTCTCTAGCCTTAGAGCAAGAGAATGCACTTTTGGCAGTGTTGAGATCGAATCGGGAAGCATTTGGTTGGACAATGGCTGACATCAAAGGGATTAGTCCCTTAATTGTTGAACATTACATACATCTGATGGATGAAGCCAAACCAACCCGAGACCCACAAAGACGGTTAAATCCCGTTATGAAGGAGGCGGTAAAGAAAGAAATCGTCAAGTGCCTTGATAGTGGAATAATTTACCCCATATCTGATAGTCAATGGGTAAGTCCAATTCATGTGGTCCCTAAAAAGTCTGGCATCACGGTCATCACTAACGAGGCTAATGAGTTAATCCAAACACGCACCCAAACTGGGTGGCGCGTATGTATCGATTACAGGAAACTCAATGCCGCGACGAGGAAAGATCACTTCCCTCTACCTTTCATTGACCAGATGTTAGAACGATTAGCGGGACATGAATACTACTGTTTCTTGGACGGATACTCTGGTTACAACCAGGTCCCCATCGCTGAAAATGATCAAGATAAAACCACTTTTACTTGTCCTTTCGGAACTTTTGCTTATAGACGCATGCCCTTTGGGTTATGCAACGCTCCTGCTACATTTCAGCGGTGCATGATGGGGATATTTTCAGATATGGTGGAAAATTTTCTAGAAATTTTTATGTACGATTTCTCCATTTTTGGGGACTCCTTTGAGGACTGCCTTCGTAATCTTGACGCTGTTCTTACCCGCTGTAAGGATAAGAACTTGACTTTGAATTGGGAAAAATACCATTTTATGGTCCAAGAAGGTATTGTACTTGGACATATAATTTCACATAAAGGCATTGATGTTGACAGAGCTAAAATAGATGTCATTCAAAACCTCCCTCGTCCCAATTGCGTCAAAGATATACGATCCTTCCTTAGCCATGCAGGATTTTATAGGAGATTTATTAAGGACTTCAGCAAAATTGCTAGACCCTTAACCCTTCTATTGGCCAAGGACACTACATTTCACTTCGATTTGGATTGTGAGGCTGTAGGGTTCCTAGGCACGCTAATGAAGTCTCACAAGGCATCAACCATGCCAATTTCAAATTTTATGAGTGCCGAGAAACCCTAATACGGATTCGTCGACTAGAGTTTAGGCGAAAAATTAAACTAGTTAACATCTTAACTATAAGAAAGAGGCTACAACCTTTGTAGATCCGGTTCTCCACTTCCTTAGCTCCACGTAGACGTCCTCTCGCTGTCCGTCTCGAATCCCGGACTCAAGCATCGGCTTCATCGGAGAAATGGGCGGGCAAGGTCGTCGACTTCGTGCCGAAGATGATCTACGTCGAGGCAACACAAGTTCAAGCTCCAACTTCACCAAGTTGTGAAACTTGTGAAGAAAACACCCTATACTACTTGGCAAGAGGTAGAGGGTGAAGAAATAGGAGGTGGGTTCACTTTAGAATTGGATTTCTCACTCTTTTGCTTAAGATGCCATTGATGGAATCAAGCTTTCTTTATTGATGAAGATGATGAAGATGAAGAAAGAATATGATAAGTGTTGATTTTAAAATGAAAATAAAATCAATACTTATCATATGCTAACCATGGTAAAGTGTAGAGAATATATCATGGTTAGTTAGAATGGTTAGGGTTAAGGATAAAGACAAAATGGTAACAAAGTCAAACCTTCATGAAGCTTCAACTAAATACAAAGAAAGCCACCATTTTTCTTCATAATCCTTTCCAAAATCAATAAATGAGTAATAAAAAGGAAACCCTAAGCATTACACAACCATGGTTTAATCTTTACACAAAACACAAGTTAGCATGCAATATCAAATATGATACAATCAAGTGCACACAAAATATATCACATATACAATGTGCTTTTCAAGTGAGAAAATCCCTTTAAAGTGAACCAATACTAGTTAATGCAAAGTAATATATCAAATATATAATTATACATTAAATCATTAAATCAACACTTGATTCAATGATCCGGTCATGTCGCACATAACCGACTAGTATCCAATGTATCGACTTATCGAATCGATCTTCGATTCGATAACTAGGTTATATCGCATATAACCAATCGAAACATTAATCGCGAGAATGATATACGGTATCACATACACGCATTATTCTCGGTCCCGCACATATCTCATATGCGCTCCTATTTCGTTTCGCTTGAGCCAGGAAACCACTGTGTAAGACTCTAAAGACTCGTCAATACGCCGGTAGCAGATGATGATCATATCAAGCACCCACAAGCCGCAAGCGGTCTGCTAAACGTAACGGCCATCCGGGTATTGAGCGATCAGAAGATCGATGAGCAAGCCCGCTCACACTCCTGTGAATCCAACCAGTAACACTTACCGTACAGTCCGGTCTGTTCGTCTGATATGTCGCATATCAAGTCTAGGGGTGGTAAACGTCAGACCCCAATAACCGATAAGTCGTGCCGATGTGAGGATCATAACGGGTCGAGAAACTACTGGTAACACTTACCAGCAAATCTCTGATCAGCCCTGGCCAGGGACTTCCCTGTTATGGCCAATCGAGCACAGCGCAACATCAACCCCCAATACCGGGAGAGTCGAAACCCCTCCTATCGCTCATTGCCTCCATGTGACTCGGGACTGTACCCAAAAACCACCGTTTTGCACGCCCTCATAGACATGGTAAGGTGGAGATCAAAGCACAGTGGGAATCACACAAGACTCTATGACGATCTCGGGTCTACAGACTAACCTGCACAAGTGTCACCTGAGAACTCCCATCTGACGTGAGGTATAATACCATCTGGGAGTTCTCGGCGAGTCCGTCCAGTGTACCCAGTCTCCACTGAGCACCCGTATACCATCTCTGATATCAAACACCAATGTATATGGGATCATCCATCGCCCATCTCATGGGTCGAGAGGAGTATACGCTAGTCTACACTGGTATATCGATGCCCCGTCTCGATACACCCATGACTAGGGACCTTGAAGGATGTACCTATAGACTACCATGTCCCCACTAGTATGATCCGCATCATAGTGCAGGTAGTCAAGTACTCATCCTAAGGGCTTTACCAACATGTAACTATAAGACAGTTTAAAGAGACTAGTATACATGTTAAGGTAAAGAGTAACCAGATAGCATACTATCATATCGAGCAAGAAAGTCATCTCTATATATGTCCAAGCATCCAATATAATATACATCAACAGTACAATACTGGCCTCTAGGGCATACATACAACTAACAATCTCCCACTTGCACTAGGGCCAGCTGCTGTAGTATCGCATACCGAGCATCCCGAAGAGTCTCTCAAACTGTATCTAGGGAATAGCCTTCATGAGTGGATCCGCCGTGTTGTTCTTCGTGTCAACCCTCCTGACCTCGATCTCCCGGCGATCAGCTATCTCCCGGATCAGGTAATACCGCCTCAGAATATGCCTGGATCGCTGATGGGACCTGGGTTCCTTGGCCAAAGCCACCGCTCCATTGTTATCACAATACAAAGGTATTGGATGCTCAATGGATGGAACCACTCCAAGTTCAGTAATGAACTTCTTGATCCAGACAGCCTCTTTGGCAGCATCGTTGGCAGCGATGTATTCAGCCTCCATCGTCGAGTCTGTCACGGTTTCCTGCTTGGAACTCTTCCAGCTAACCACCCCTCCGTAAAGGGTAAAGACAAAGCCCGACTGCGACTTAGAGTCATCCTTATCACTCTGGAAGCTTGAATCGGTAAAGGACTCCACTTGGAGTTCTCCGTTACCATACACCAAGAGCATCTCTTTAGTCCTTCGCAAGTACTTGAGAATGCTCTTCACAGCTGTCCAGTGACTCTCTCCAGGATCAGCTTGATACCTGCTCACTACACTTAGTGAGTATGCAACATCGGGTCTGGTACATAGCATCGCGTACATGATAGAGCCTACAGCCGAAGCATAGGGTATCCCTTGCATGCGAGCTCTCTCTAAATCAGTCTTGGGAGACATCTCTTTAGAGAGAGTGACTCCAGAGATCGTGGGCAAGTTCCCACGCTTGGATTCTTCTATACTAAGCCTCTTTGGTATGGTGTCAATGTACCTGGATTGGGACAATCCCAATATCCGTTTGGATCTATCTCTATAGATCCTAATTCCCAATATGCAGGAGGCATCACCAAGATCTTTCATTGAGAATCTTTGTGATAAGAAGAGCTTGACCGATTGCAGCATAGGAATATCATTTCCTATCAAGAGTATGTTGTCAACGTACAATACGAGGAAGACAACCTTACTCTCTGCCACCTTCTTGTAGATACAAGGTTCATCTGGGTTTTTGACGAAATCAAACTCTTTGATAACGACGTCAAAGCAGATGTTCCAACTCTGCGATGCTTGCTTTAATCCATAAATGGATTTAAGCAGCTTGCACACATTCCCGCTGCTCCCACTGTCTACGAAGCCCTCTGGCTGAGTCATGTACACGCACTCTTCTAAATCACCATTTAGAAAGGCGGTCTTAACATCCATTTGCCAGATTTCGTAATCATGATATGCAGCGATGGCAAGCATGATCCGGATGGATTTAAGCATAGCCACTGGAGAAAAGGTTTCGTCATAGTCCATACCTGGTCTTTGATGAAAACCCTTTGCAACAAGTCTAGCTTTGAAAGTCTCCACTTTCCCATCTACACCAAGTTTTTTCTTGAAGATCCACTTGCTCCCAATGGGTTTTACCCCTTCAGGAGCAACTTCCAAAGTGCATACTTTGTTGGTGTACATGGATTCCATCTCGGACCGCATAGCATCCAGCCATTTTACCGAGTCCCTACTCGTGATGGCCTGCTCGAAACTAGTTGGGTCATCATCCTCCATGATGCAATCCTCCTCCCACCATCCATGAGAAAACCGTAGTATCTCTCAAGTTGGCGAGGAACCCTACTAGATCGGCGGAGAGACTGAGGTTCATTGGGAGCTACTGAATCCTCTGGTTCCACTAAATCTTCAGTTACGGTTTGTGTATCTGGAACTTCTTCCAGCTCTACCACTTTGCCACTAATTTCTTTTTCAAGGAATTCCTTTTCTAAAAAGGTGGCATATTGAGAAACAAACACCTTTTGTTCTTCAGCATGGTAGAAAAGATATCCTTGTGAATTCTTAGGATATCCCACAAACTTGCAAAGAACTGACCGTGCCTCGAGTTTGTCTGGATTTTGCCTTTTGACATAGGCCGGACAACCCCATATCTTAACTCGTTTAAAATATGGTCTCTTCCCACTCCATATCTCATATGGTGTGGTAGGTACAGATTTAGATGGAACTTGATTCAATAGGTATGTTGCTGTCTCCAGCGCATATCCCCAGAAGGAAATAGGTAACTCAGCTGTGCTCATCATAGAGCGCACCATATCTAATAGGGTGCGGTTGCTCCCTTCTGATACACCGTTGTGCTGTGGTGTATATGGAGGAGTCAGCTGAGAGAGAATCCTATTCTCTTTTAGGAAGTCCAGGAATTCATTGCTTAAGTATTCACCTCCTCGATCAGATCGAAGGATTTTAATACTTTTTCCGGTTTGGTTCTCGACTTCTTGTTTATATTCTCTAAATTTCTCAAAAGCTTCTGATTTGTGTTTCATCAGGAACACATATCCGAATCTAGAGAGATCGTCGGTGAATTTAATGAAGTACGAAGAACCATCCCTGGCATGTGTAGACATGGGACCGCATACATCACTATGTATCAGTCCCAAGAGTTCGGTAACTCTTTCTCCGTGTCCCGTAAACGGAGTTTTGGTCATCTTGCCTTTGAGACATGACTGGCAAGTGTCATAAGATGAAAATTCGAATGGTTTCAAATATCCATCCTTGTGCAACTTAGCCAGTCGTGTCGCATTGATGTGACCCAGTCTACAATGCCACAAGAAGGATTCGTTCAGTTCTGAATTCTTCCTCTTGTGTGTGTTTGTTATGCTCAGAACTATTGATTGATTTAGAACATAAATGCCATTGCACAACGTGCCTGATCCAACCAACTTTTAGTTACGGAAAATGTTCATAACATTGTCTTGTAATACAAAATTATATCCCTCTTTACTTAATAAAGAAACCGATATAATGTTGCATATCAGGTTCGGCATGTAATAGCATTCGTTCAGAACCAATGTATTACCAGTTGGTAATGCAAGGTGATATTCCCCGACAGTCTTAGCTGCAACAATTGCACCATTTCCAACTCTAATGTCTTTATCACCTTCTCCAAGTTCTCTACCTTTCCTGAGCCCATGTAACTGATTACATATATGGGATCCTGACCCGGTATCTAATACCGAGGACGTGGAGCAAATGGAGAAACAGTTCTCTGTAACGAACACACCCGAAGAAAATGCATCATCATGTACTTTCTTCATTCGGGTGGCATGGGAATCCTGGTATTCCCCTATGTCCTGTTCATTCCTATAACTCTTATAGGAAAGAACGGAACCAACGTTCCCCAGCACAGTATAACATGCGGGTTTGGTCAATACATCCATATTATTATCTTTATTAGGGCATGACATGGTCGCTACCTTGAGAGAGAGAGAAGAAAACACTTTAGCGTATGCTCGTGCAAGATTAGATTGGTTATTATCTTATCTAATCAGGATGGCTCCCACTGGTTTTTATCAAATCTTCCTTCAAACCCTAAAAGGAAAGACTAGCCGGGATTAATTACACACTACAAGTTCGCCAATCTTTCAGCCAGGCCAGTGTCGGTACTTTGAGGGAGGTCCCCCGTGCTTTCGCACGAACCTAATTAATGTAAACCTCATTTTCCCAGAGGCGTAACCTCGTTAACACCTTTCTAGGCACCTACTTGATCGGCTAATTGTAATGTGTAAAACTCTCCCAGGAGTAACTCTTACTCACAGTGGGTATCGGGATCCAACTATCTCATAGAAGGTATGCAATCTCATTGCAAATTTCAACACATGAAATTCCCGATATTATTTTGCCCCTAGCAGCTATATGACCTTAACATAGTCAACAAATCATAAGTGCTAGTCAAGTTCAACCCGTCATTTCCTGATTGAATTAAACTCACCCACACGACCCTTAACATAGTCAACAAAGTTGCACGACTACCCTAATCCAATCGCATCATATGCTTATACAGATAAGCACCAATCAGCTACCGCACACTACGCCTTAACATAGTCAACAAACGTAGCACGAATACTAACTAGTACTTATCTGAAATGACGGAGGGCTACGACAGGTTTTTCTAAAAACCTATTGCGTAATGAACATGATATCGTTGTAGAATCAAATGAAGTTTTGAAATGGAGTGTTTTTGAGGCTTTTCTAGTTTTGCTAGAGGAGTCATTCCCGGTGAAGGGATCGTCGGTCCTTTCCTCGTCGAATAAGGTGCGGGATATATCATATATATCACTGTGCAAAGCAAAAACTCTTAAAAGCAATCAAAAGACAAACCGAGTGTGTAGCATCTGCCAGTTATTGCTAAAGGAGTCACTCCCGGTGAAGGGATCTCGGTCCTTTCCTCATCGAATAAGGTGCAGGATATATCATATATACCGCTATCCAAAGCAAGAACTGTAGCTACCTGTTTTGTTTAAAATTTGATTCTACAACATCTTAGGTTTCTTTTCTTTCATTAATCACATTAATGAAGTCCCATCATTTAAGTCACCTAAAAATCACAGATAAATACGACGTACACTTATGCCATCCGCATTCGCCTCGATGTCCCCTCGTGCACCGTTAGGTTAGGTAACTAACGACAGTGCAGGGCAGGGCTAGTGCGGCTGCAAAACATAAGTAACGTCTATATAATATATCATATATACTATATAAAGTATCCATCAAAGAACATCACATGATCACATCACAGATATCGCAGCAGAAGAAACATATGAAATATTGGATATACTAGGACGTCCGTGTTTTCAATACGAGCCAGTATAAAACACGGATTCCACGGTCGTGATGAATAGCCAATCCCACACCTCTAGACCCCTACGAGAGCGGCAAGCAACCCTACCAATTCTAGGGTTAGGAGACCCGGACTCGACTCCTCGAGATGGTCTCCCACTGGACCCCAGAACCCGGTTACTTGTGCTCCCCTCCTTGGGTCTATCCTAATGCGGAAAAGTAAATAATATACAAAGGGTAACATCTTCCGCAACCTGGAAGTGCCCCAAAAAAAAATATTACATACAAGTTTTTACATGAATGAAAATGAAAAACACTCGTCTCACATAAAAACCCCCGGCTATTCAAACACGACAATCCAATATAACATATCCAGCAACACATAACATCACATGTCATCAACGTAAGTAAGTATGCATACCCCAATTGTCATTGACATATAGCAACGAAACCGGCGATATCACATATTACACTTACGGTCACAGAAAAGAAAGTGTAAAACTACAACAGTTGGAATCCGCAACCTCTTTAGACATTGCATGCCTAATCAAATGAAATACTTAGACATCACATGCCTAACAATTATAAATCCCGCATTTTAGTCTCATTATCGAAAACTCTTTTCAATATCAAGTGAGACTAAAGCGCTAGGTTTATAACATTCATCAAGTTATCTCATAACTGTTTGTGAATTCCAATTATTGTATCCCATTCCGGATAAATAGAAAATATTAAACTTTTCGATCGAACATTCGAACACCCAAGTTTTCCCGAAACCGTTCAACACATGAAATAAGTTCAAAGACATTCACTTCATGCCTCAGTACCAACGGTCCAGCCGTAGAAGGGTCAAGCCAACGCCTCACATGTGGCACGCCGTACTACCCCAAACCCTAAGGTTCAAAGGGCAGTTCAAGATGGTCACATAATCGAGTTAAGGTTTGTTGTCTTCTAGAGGGACCATCACGTTACTTGCACTACTTAGAACGTCTTTAAACCTGAGAAAAATCCAACACTTGGAAATTTTCCGGCAGGGAAAAAGTTGGGTATTTATATCCGGTCGAACTTTTTAACATATTCAAAAATTATCGGGAATCCACATAAACAAAATCTGATAATCCGATCGAATCAACGAATCCCCAAAACAACCCCAGAAAATTCAACTCTTGGATAAATTTTAAAAATTCCCATAAAACTCAGCACTGTGAGAGAGGAATTACTGTGCAAATTTGGAGGGCTGACGTCACCAGAGAGCCGCGGAACCGCCGCAGAAGCTAGGCTTCTGCCGCGGTTCCGCCGCATGTTTGAGGAATCATTGGTCAAATTTTGCACCGTAATTCTTATAATTACCTGCTGAATTTTTTAAGCATTTTTAACCTGGAAAAAACCCAGTTTTTAGAAAAAGTCCAGAGAGCGTGAAAAAATAGGGTTTCGGGTTCGATCGGATTTCAAACATCGTCTAAGCATCGCCTAAGGCTCTAGCTAGGCTCTGATACCACTGTAGGGCTCCTAGGCACGCTAATGAAGTCTCACAAGGCATCAACCATGCCATTTTCAAATTTTATGAGTGCCGAGAAACCCTAATACGGATTCGTCGACTAGAGTTTAGGCGAAAAATGAAACTAGTTAACATCTTAACTATAAGAAAGAGGCTACAACCTTTGTAGATCCGGTTCTCCACTTCCTTAGCTCCACGTAGACGTCCTCTTGCTGTCTGTCTCGAATCCCGGACTCAAGCATCGGCTTCATCGGAGAAATGGGCGGGCAAGGTCGTCGGCTTCGTGCCGAAGATGATCTACGTCGAGGCAACACAAGTTCAAGCTCCAACTTCACCAAGTTGTGAAACTTGTGAAGAAAACACCCTATACTACTTGGCAAGAGGTAGAGGGTGAAGAACTAGAAGGTGGGTTCACTTTAGAATTGGATTTCTCACTCTTTTGCTTAAGATGCCATTGATGGAATCAAGCTTTCTTTCTTGATGAAGATGATGAAGATGAAGAAAGAATATGATAAGTGTTGCTTTTAAAATGAAAATAAAATCAATACTTATCATATGCTAACCATGGTAAAGTGTAGAGAATAGATCATGGTTAGTTAGAATGGTTAGGGTTAAGGATGAAGACAAAATGGTAACAAAGTCAAACCTTCATGAAGCATCAACTAAATACAAAGAAAGCCACCATTTTTCTTCATAATCCTTTCCAAAATCAATAAATAAATAAATGAGTAATAAAAAGGAAACCCTAACCATTACACAACCATGGTTTAATCTTTACACAAAACACAAGTTAGCATGCAACATCAAACATGATACAATCAAGTGCACATAAAATATATCACATATACAATGTGCTTTTCAAGTGAGAAAATCCCTTTAAAGTGAACCAATACTAGTTAATGCAAAGTAATATATCAAATATATAATTATACATTAAATCATTAAATCAACACTTGATTCAATGATCCGGTCATATCGCACATAACCGACTAGTATCCAATGTATCGACTTATCGAATCGATCTTCGATTCGATAACTAGGTTATATCGCATATAACCAATCGAAACATTAATCACGAGAATGAAATACGGTATCACATACATGAATTATTCTCGGTCCCGCACATATCTCATATGCGCTCCTATTTCGTTTCGCTTGAGCCAGGAAACCTCTGTGTAGGACTCTAAAGACTCGTCAATACGCCGGTAGCAGATGATGATCATATCAAGCACCCATAAGCCGCAAGCGGTCTGCTAAACGTAACGGCCATTCGGGTATTGAGCGATCAGAAGATCGATGAGCAACCCTGCTCACACTCCTGTGAATCCAACCAGTAACACTTACCGTACAGTCCGGTCTGTTCGTCTGATATGTCGCATATCAAGTCTAGGGGTGGTAAACGTCAGACCCCAATAACCGATAAGTCGTGCCGATGTGAGGCTCATAACGGGTCGAGAAACTACTGGTAACACTTACCAGCAAATCTCTGATCATCCCTGGCCAGGGAATTCCCTGTTACGGCCAATCGAGCACAGCGCAACATCAACCCCCAATACCGGGAGAGACGAAACCCCTCCTATCGCTCATTGCCTCCATGTGACTCGAGATAATACCCAAAAACCACCGTTTTGCACGCCCTCATGGACGTGGTAAGGTGGAGATCAAAGCATAGTGGGAATCACACAAGACTCTATGACGATCTCGGGTCTACAGACTAACCTACACAAGTGTCACTTGAGAACTGCCATCTGACGTGAGGTATAATACCATCTAGGAGTTCTCGGCGAGTCCGTCCAGTGTATCCAGTCTCCACTGAGCACCCGTATACCATTTCTGATGTCAAACACCAATGGATATGGGATCATCCATCGCCCATCTCATGGGTCGAGAGGCGTATACGCTAGTCTACACTGATATATCGATGCCCCGTCTCGATACACCCACGACTAGGCACCTTGAAGGATGTACCTATAGACTACCATGTCCCCACTAGTATGATCCGCATCATAGTCCAGATAGTCAAGTACTCATCCTAAGGGCTTTACCAACATGTAACTATAAGACAGTTTAAAGAGACTAGTATACATGTTAAGGTAAAGAGTAACCAGATAGCATACAATCATATCGAGCAAGAAAGTCATCTCTATATATGTCCAAGCATCCAATATAATATACATCAACTGTATAATACTGGCCTCTAGGGCATACATACAACTAACAGAGGCTGCTTTTGAATCGCTTAAAGAATCACTCACTACAGCCCCCGTTCTATCATCTCCGGATTGGAACCACCCATTCGAGCTTATGTGTGACGCATCAGATTTTGCTATTGGTGCTGTCTTGGGACAGCATATTGATAAGATGCCATATGTAATTTACTATGCAAGTAGGACCTTGAATGATGCACAAATAAATTACACAACTACCGAGAAAGAACTCTTGGCAGTTGTATTTGCATTAGAGAAATTCATGCCCAACTTGATTGGCTCGCCTATTGTGGTTTACACAGATCACTCCGCCCTACGACATCTTTTATCGAAGAAGGATGCGAAGGCCAGGCTAATACGTTGGATCCTATTGTTACAAGAATTTGATCTTGTCATCAAGGACATGAGTGGATGTGAGAACGTTGTAGCCGACCATCTTTCACGCATCACTTCTTCGCCAACTGTGACTGTGCCGATAAATGACTTATTTCCCGACGAACAGCTCTTGAACGTATCCTACGAACCTTGGTTCGTGGATATCGTGAACTATCTTGCGACGGGACTTATACCTAGCGACTGGTCGAAACAAGACAAACTTCGATTTTTATCTCAAGTAAAATATTTTTACTGGGATGAACCATATCTATTCAAGTATTGTTCCGATCAAATCATTCGCAGGTGTGTCCCTAACGATGAATTCAAGAGCGTGTTATCATTTTGTCATGATCAGGCATGCGGAGGTCACTTTGGACCTCGAAAAACGGCAGAGAAGGTTTTGCAATGTGGCTTTTATTGGCCAACATTATTTAAAGATGCATTTGAACATTGCAAAACTTGTCCGTGATGTCAGCATTTGGGTCGGATTTCACGAAGGAATGAGATGCCACTCCAACCTATATTGGTTGTGGAAATATTTGATGTTTGGGGTACAGATTTTATGGGCCGTTTTCCCAACTCCTTTGGGAATCTATATATATTGTTAGCGGTTGATTATGTCTCAAAGTGGATGGAAGCTATACCGTGTCGCACTAATGACAACAAAGTTGTCATTAAGTTCCTTAAAGAAAATATCTTTTCGCGATTCGGACACCCTCACGCTATCATTAGCGACAACGGGACACATTTCTGCAATAGGTCTTTCGAGGCCTTGATGCGGAAATATTCAATCACTCATAAGATTTCTACGCCCTATCATCCCCAAACAAGCGGGCAGGCTGAGATCTCAAATAGGCAGATCAAACAGATATTGGAGAAGACGGTTTCTAAGAACCGTAAAGATTGGTCAACCAAATTGGCGGATGCTCTTTGGGCATTCCGCACCGCTTATAAGACCGATCTTGGTATGTCTCCATACCGCCTTGTGTTTGGGAAGGCATGTCACCTCCCTGTCGAGATTGAACATAAGGCAATGTGGGCTATTAAAGAGCTTAATTTTGATCTTGATCATGCATACAGCTATCGGAAGCTGCAATTGAATGAGCTAAGCGAACTCCGCGATGAAGCTTACGATAATGCGGCGATAGTAAAGAATAGGACCAAAGTGTTCCACGATAAGAATCTTTTTAGAAAAACCTTCACATCGGGGCAACAAGTCCTTCTTTACGATTCCCGTCTCCATCTTCATCCGGGTAAGCTTAAATCTCGTTGGAAAGGACCTTTTGTGGTGCGGTATGTACACCCGCACGGGGCAGTTGAAGTCGAAAATTTGAAAAACGGTTCGATTTTTAAAGTAAATGGGCATAGATTAAAACCGTATTTTTCTGCTGACCCCGTGGAGGAGCTCCTGTTTTTACAGGAGCCGCTTTATCAAAACTAAATTTCCTCCGCCTCACCTCCATGTTTTGGTAACTTTTTCACATTTTAAGAATGGAGGTGAGTAAAAAAAAATTATTTGATTGAATATCTGTGCGTGTCAAAGAATAAGTTTGGGGAAATTTTTCATTTAACTATTATTTTACCCCTTGTATCTCTCCCTTAGTATACAGGTCCATGTTCTCAAAAGGCTACATCAGTGAGGACACTGCTGAAAACAGGTTAGTGGGGAGGTTTGTATTCACTGAATTATCTTTGACACTGGGCATTAAAATTTTTTTTATAACAAAAGAATAGAAAGTGAAAAATTACATCCAAAAGATAGGAATAATTTAAGGAAACCAAGAAAATTAGAAGTTTTCTTACACGAACTAATAATAAGTAGTTATGAGCTGTTGTCCCAAAGGTTAGTAAGATGAAGGAAGTCACTAATCTGAGGATAAAAATAAGTCTGAAAAATAGTTTCTATTCTGAAAGCTGAACATTTGAATGTTGATACCCTACTATATGCACTTACACACGTCTTGAAACTCGGGATAGTAGAGGATACCTTGAAATGCTCTTGTCTAAAAGCCAAAGTATGAAGAAAAAAATGAAGAAAATATAAAAATGGTGAAAAGAAAAATGAACACTGGTTTTATATCGCCAAGGTAGCAATAAAAAAATATAGCGAGGGTGCCTCTTCACCTAGTGCCCTAAGGCCAACTGGTCTGGGAGTCACTGCTAAGCCTTAGGTGGTACAAGACGAGGAAAATATTATCACCAAATCAGCAAGCACACGAGTAATCGGTCTGTTAGTACCTCAAGAAGTATTAACGGTCGCATGAAAATGTGTGAGCAAATCTAAATATTCATCAAATTAAAAAGTACTAAGGTAGATGGACAAGAGTATGATAGCTTGAATTGAATTCTCCGAGTGTAGGGATGTTCTTTACACACACATGGGGTTATATGATCAATGTTTGGATGAATGGTAGGAATGAAGAATAAAGACGAAGTTTTATTGAGGGATGATGTGATTTCTAACATTTTTTCATGACTATTAAGATAGGGCTCATAACAACTGAAAAGCTAGTATAGTTGGAAACTCTTATTTTCAAAGTATTTCTTTTATGGTTCTTATCTTTCTATGTAAATTTCACCATCTCTCTTTTGTTATAGGATTTTGTGGGTGTAATCCGCTGAAAACCCTCAGGAGACAACACTCCTCCTACTAGGGACACCTAGAGGTTTAACGGCTTGTTGCACGTGCTCAGTGCAATCGTGTCTGCCTACGAAAGTGTGCTTAGTTTTCTCCTTTCTTTTTCTCCTCTTAAATTAAACTAGTTTGCTCAGGACGATCAAAAATAAGTTTAAGGGTATTTGTTCAGTTGATAAAACTGCACATTTGTATTACATTTTTCCTACCATTTTCATATTAAAAAAAGGACTTTATTATAATATATTATACATATGAGGGTTTATATGTAAAAATACTATTTTCCATGTGTTAATATATTTTAATTAGCATTTGGTAGAAAAATGTATGCAAATAAATTCATTGACCAAATCCTAGTAGAACTAAGTCTACTAAATATTATTTAAGATTATTGTGCAGAATTTTCCAAGTTGTTATGCAGAATATATCAAAGAAATCAAGCTGTTGAAGAAGACTTGCCTAATTAAGAAGCAAAACTTAGAGACCAAGTATGGAAGCAACCGAGAGAAGATTTCTGAATTCTAAAGATGCCTAGGATTGCCACATGTTACAAGAAGAAAGCCCAAGAATTTTGATCAAGAGATCCTCACCTTTGAGCGCGGATCCGCGGCCAAACCCCCCTTGGGCCGCGGATCCGCCGCACTTCTAGGGAATTGGGAAGCAAGATTTTTTGGCATAAATCTATGAAGAATTTTACCAACTTTTCAACAATAAGATTCTGGCTTTGCACTATAAAAGAGCACCGAGAGCCTCTTGGAAAAGTTATCAAGCCGACGAGATCACGAAGTCCAAGACGGCTCACGCATCCAGGCTGATCATCAACTATTCGTCTACCTCCTTGGAAGAGATAGAGAAGCAAACTAGGATTTGTAATCATTTTCTAAGGAATCAAAGTGTAATGAATATTGTTGATTAATAAAGGTAGCTATTTTTCCTATTCTATTTCTTCGTAGTTTAATTATGCATTTTCTCTCCATCTCTTTTTCTCCCAACATGCGCGAGTAATCCTCCGCTTGTCAGGGTTCGTAGGATTAGGATAAGCTAATGGATGATGAACATCCCTAAACCCTTTTTAAGTCCTATAAAGTTTATAAACTTTATCAAAAGAATCATTAACATTCTAATCGGGCGCGCTAACAATTCTTTGTTAGTTCCGACCGCGATTAGAGATTAGATTAATGATTGTTTTGGTAAAGGCTGGATATGAACGGAGTTCCGTATTGAGATAAGGGTTAAGAGTGGGATTCCTTTTCCCTCCAGAAACCCTAATCTACACGCATCACCGTCGTTCTAGTTTTAAATCTATTAAAGGATAAAAAGGGTAACTTTTAATTAATCATCCATAACTACTAAATCCTAACGAACCTTACAAGCCCTCTTATTATATTAACTACATCCCTAAAATAATCTAGATCTATATATTTTGCATTATTGCTTAACGTAGATCTAGAAACCATTCACAAAATTCTTTATTCCTCCTCTCTTTTTCAACACGTATAATGTAAGAGTAAAAGATTCAACGTTTCCCTGAGGACGACCCGTACTCATCTCGGTCTAGCTACACGCGACACCGTTATTGATTGCGGTTAACTACAAAAACACTTTTTCGTACAAATCACTTCGCCTCGAGTGTGTTCCCACTGTACTTAGATTACTACCCTACCATGGCTCAAAGGAGTCGTGCAAACAGGTAGTAGTTGGGTGCAGTCCCGAAGCACTTGGAGGCAGTGACGGTTAGACAGGATTCGTCTCTCCCGGTATTGGGGGTTGACATCGCGCTGTGTCTAGGAGAGCCATTACACAAGTAGTCCTTGGCCAGGGCAAGCGAGATATACTGGTAGGTTTCCAGTGTTATCTCAGGGTGTTCTAGGCTATACTCCGACACGACTTGTACCGCTATTAGGGGACTGACGTTCACCACCCCCTAGGCCCGCCATGCGATGTATCGGACGAACAGACCGGACTGTACGAAGATTGTCACATACAGGCTTAGTAGGAGTTCGGATGGGTTTACCTCATCAGTCTTCTTATCGACGTCTACCTGGGGACCGTTACGTACAGCTAGTGCCGCTTGCTGTCTGTGGTTAAACCCACTACCAGCGTAGTGTCGAGTCTTTAGAGTCCCACACAGAGAGTTTCCGTGCACTGAGCGAAACGTCTAGAGGCCGTATGGTTTTACGATAGAGCTGCGATCACTTACGTGCACTTGTGTGCGTATGGTGTTCGGGCAGGCAATACTAGTGGGCTTTGGTTTAAGCCGGATCCTAGTATTGTACGGATGGATTTGTTTTATCTTCTGTGCATCCGCATTCTACGGAATGCGGATGCGGGTGTGTATGCACAGTTTTGAGGAGCGATGAAGGTGGAGGTGCCTCATTAGGGTTTTGGCAGTTGGTTCGGCCAAAACCGTTATGTGGCAGGCTCATTAGGCTTTTGCCAATTCGTTCGGTCAAAACCATTATGAGCCGGAGGCATTATTTACTAATCCTTTTAATGATAATTTTGTGATGGCTAATTGCTTTGACCATTTGACCACCTTGACCACTCTTGACTTTGTTGACCCGTTGACCAAAGTTGACCTTGACCTTCATGAGAGGTCTACACTCTTCTTTGGTTTTCTTTTTCTTTTTGGATTATGAAAATGGTCATGTCAATGTAGCCATCAACTTTATCATGATAGGATTAATAATGATGATGTTTAGTATTATTACAACCATGGTTCATTTTTTCTTTAGTTATCATTTTTCATTTCTTTTTCGCACTCACTCTCTTGCAAGTGAGAAGAAAGAAAATGAGCTCCATGGTCCCTAGTGCTCCTCCTTCCTCCTCCTCTTGATTTCATCTTTTGATCACATGTGTTGAGAGAAAAAGAATCCGCATAGAAAAACACTTCCATCAACCTCTTCTACACAACCTAGGACATCAAGACTAGCGATCTTGTTGCCCTAGTTACCTCGGCTCGAGGTGGAGCTCGGTGTACAACTCTCAGGTGGATCGTCTTCGACTCAAGGAGGCCGCGGAGGTGACCAAGATCCGGATCGATTCTCGGAGCTTGGATGGACGAGCGGGACTGCGGAGAGAAGACCCGAAGGACCGGTATCGTGAGGTATAATCTCTATGGCATAGTAGATAGCACCTCTAGTAGTTTGCTAGTTTCTAGTTTAGCAAAGATCCGTATTTTAGTCCATGTTGCCTTTGCGCCAAAAATTGTTTTTCGCCGTTTCCGCCTCCCCGTAAGAACCGGGGTGAGCAACGTGGACTTATAGGTGCTCATTAGAGAATGGGTATACCGAACATGACTCGCCGAGAACTCCTAGTTAGTACTATACCTATCGTCAGATAGCAGTTCTCTGGTGACACTGGTATAGGTTAGTCTGTAGACCCGAGATTGTCATAGAGTCTTGTGTGGCTCCCACTGTTCTTTGATTTCCTCCCTACCACGGCTCAAAGGAGTCGTGCAAACAGGTGGATTTTGGGTACAGTCCTGAGTCACATGGAGGCAATGAGCGATAGGAGTGGTTTTGTCTCTCCCGGTATTGGCAGTTGATGTTGCGCTATGCTCGATTGGCTATAACAGTAAGTCTCTGGCCATGGCTGTTTATGAGATTTATTGGTAAGTGTTATCAGTAGTTTCTCGAACTGTTATACGTCTTACATCGACATGACTTATCAAGTTTTTGGGGTCTGACGATTCCCCCCAGACTCGATATACGAAATATCAAACGAAGAGACCAGACTGTACGGTAAGTGTTACTTATAGGTTTCATGAAATTTCGGACAAGTTTTCTTGTTGATCTTCTAATCGCTCAATACCTGGGTAGCCGTTACGTCCAGATAGTACCGCTGACGGTTTGTGGATGATTAATGTGATCATAACCTACCGATGGCGTATTGACGAGTCTTTAAAGTCCATACAGAACTTTCCTGGTTCAAGCGAAACAAAATAGGGCACATATGCTGATATGTGCAGGGACCAGATTAAATACGAGTATGTGACACCGTATTCTAATCTGGCGGTTATTTGTTGTCGGTTAGGTTATATGTGATATAACTGGATTATCAAATCAAGTATTGATTTGATAATGTGATATACAGATAAATGATATTAGTCGGTTATATGTGATATAACCGGATTATTAAATCAAGTGTCGATTTAATAATTTGATATATATATATATATTTGATATAATTATATATTAACTAATATTATTAGCTCACTAATTTTTTTATTACTATTTATATATATATATATATATATATATTAATAAAGCATGACATGGATTTTCTATTTTTAGAAAATAGAAAATAATGAGGTTGAAAATGAGGAGATGTGGAGGGTATGGTGTGGCATGGCTTTTATTATTTTTATATGTGTATGCTAATACTACTGAAGCTTGTGTGTGATTTTTTATTGAAAAATCAAGCTTGCTTCAATGAGTGAAAAGAAAATATATTATCCATTCAACACTTGCAAATTTTTGATGGTTCATTTTTCCACTTGAGCTCCTAGTTCTCTTCTTCTTCTTCCTCTTCATGCTTCAAGCCCTAAACCCTCACATGCGATGTGAACTATGGGACTTAGATAAAATCTAATGAGCAAACAAAACCCCTATTTCACCATCCTAATTTGAATTGGCAATTTGAACTAGTATGCTTCCTGTTAGATATTGTTCCCTCAAAGTCAATTATTGGATCGCAGGCATGCGATTGCAATGATTGAGGTATGACCTATACCGGTAGGACAGTCATACTCAAGATAATAGTATGCTATCTGGTTTGTCTTTATCATCGTGTACATGCTTTAGGTGACATTAAAGATCACTATTACACATTGATAGAGCCCTTTGGATTCTTGCTTGATTACCAGCAGTATGATGGCGATCATATATGTGAGAGTTGGGTAGTCTATAAGCACATCCTTAAAGTTTCCCTAGTCATGGGAGTTTTGAGACTGGGCATCGATACACCATGAGTAGACTAGTGTATACAGTCGAGACCCCGACGAGGGGTGGTGGCCGGTCTCACAAGCTATTGGTGTCAGTTGGTTCACCTAAGATGTATACAAGTGCTCATTGGGTTATGGGTACACCGAACGGATTCTCCGGGAACATGCTAGTTGGTAATATACCATCGTCAGATAGCAGTTCCCTGGTGATATGCGTACAGGTTAGTCTGTCAACCTGAGATCGTCATTTGTCTCGTGTGAGTTCCCACTGTGCTTTGATTACTACCCTACCACGACTCAAAGGAGTTGTGCAAATAGGTTTTAGTTGGGTACAGTCCCGAGCCACATGGAGGCAGTGAGCGTATCGGCAGGGGTTTCTTCTCTCCCGGTATTGGGGGTGAGATCGCGCTGTGTCTAGGAGAGCCATTACACGAAGTCCTTGGCCAAGGCAAGTGAGATTTTCTGGTAGGTATTCCAGTAGTTTCTCAGGATGTTCTGGGCTACACTCCGACACGACTTATACCTCTTTTGGGGGTCTGACGTTTACCAGCCCCTTGGCCCGATATGCGATACTCATAGACGAACGGACCGGGCTGTACGGATATTTTCACTGACAGGCTCAGTAGGGTTTCAGGATGAGTTCGTTCATCAGTCTCCCTTTTGGCCAATACATGGGTAGCCGTTACGTACAGCTAGTACCACTGACGTGCTTGTGGTTAAACCCACTGCCAGCGTAATGACGAGTCTTTAGAGTCCCCCACTGATAGTTTCCCAAGTTTGGACGAAACGTTGTAGAGGTCGTATGGTTTTATGGCAGGGTTCGATCATATACGTACACTTGCGCACGGATCATAATCGGACGAATCATACTAGTGGGCTTTGGTTTAAGCCGGATCCTAGTATTAGATTTGTTGGATTGCTTTCGTCTTATTCCAATCGTATTCAGTCGGAATGCGGACGCAGGTATGTATATACAGGTGAGGGGTATTCTTGTGATCCATCACGAGTTTACTTTAGATGTTGCCATTCTCTTTTTGGATTAAACATTTTGGTTTAAATGTTTAATCAAGTGGAAATTGTGAGTGCTAGTCATCATGAAGAGCAATTAATGTGCCACGTGCAATTTAGTGACTCATGGTATTAATTTTTTTCCATGTCCACTTGTTTATTGATTAATTAGGTGAGATTGAGATGGAGAGAGAGAGTGGGCAGCCACAAAGTGTGGGGTTTGCTCTTGAGATTTCATTCTAGTTCTCTCATTTTTATCTCACACAATAACAAAGATATTCTTCTTCTTCCTTTTTCTTGAGCTCACAATTTCCTCATCAATGGCTTCTTCTTCAACCTCCATCCATACCATCTCATGTGTTGAGAATCATTGGATGTCATGAGACAAAGTTATCACACACATTCTCTACTTCACCTTGGACATGTCGGCTAGCAAAGTTCATGTCCGAGTTGCCCCGGTTTGAAGCGGGAGCCCGTAAAAGGTTTCATAGACGTGGTTCCATTTCGATGAGGAGACCGGAGATCGAGCGAGATCGGAGATGCCGCGTGGAGCTAAGGACGGTGGCTAAAGACCGAAGGACACGGATCAATCGGTATAGCCATTCTAACTTCTTGTAGTTAGCTAGTTTTGTGTTAATGGTACGATCCGGGTAAAAGTCTGCGTTAGCGCCAGTTTTGTAAAAAGTTTTTGCTCTGCGTTTGCCCTCGGATTGACGACCGGGGCGCTACCGTAGACTTACATAGTATCAGAGCCACGCCATTAACCCCTACTAGCTTGTTCTAACATGTTTAAAATATCGACCGAACGAAATTTCCAAAACCGCAATTCCATTCTTAAAGTTTCTATCGAAATTTAAAAGTGGTCGAAAAATTATTTTCAGTGTGTCCGAAAATCGTGCAGGCTTTTTTAAGACTACAGAAGAAAATTGGGCGACTGAACCCACAAGAACGCCGTGGAACCGCGGCATAACCAACGTTTTGGCCACAGTTCCGCCGCCTTTTTGGGGCAACAGTGCGCAATCTTTCTTCTAGAGCTCTTAATTATGGAATTATGGTTTCTGGAATTTTTAGTTTTTGCCCAGATTTGTTTGAGTGCTGGGTTTTTGCACTTGGAGCCATTTTGGGAAGTTTTGTCGATCGAAACTTTAAGTACGTTAGTTCACAGTACTTACATTACTATCTGCGACCGTGAATGTCATTCGAGCGGTACAACTTGTCTAATTGCTATATGTACTTTTAGGCAAGTTTGCGAACGTGACATTCACGTTGATGTTCTGTGCTGTGCTGTGATGTTGCGGATTTGTCGTGGTGGATAGCTTATGTGCAATGTTAGTATAGTTTAGTTTTATTTGTACATTTGATATCGCCGGACGAGCGTCCGACTTGTGGACTGCTGTCACTGCCTATTTGTATATTGTTCTTTAGGGCACGACCGGGTTGAGGTCGATGTCACCGTTGTACATATTTTCTTTTCTATACTAGAATTATCCCGCGGTGGAGTGCACGGGTAGCTGATTTGATCAAATGTATTTCTAAACCGCAATCAAGAACGGCGTCGCTTGGTAGCTAGCTGGTGAGTACGGGTCGGTCCACAGGGATTTTGTGAATTTCCTAATTGCTCTAACGAGTTAATTCCGAACAGTGTGAACGGATTGATTTAATCTAAAAACTAAATTAATCTAGATCTAAATCTTGCTAGGGTTAGGTTTAGGTTAAGTTTGGAAAGTCAATAAATCTCACCGCTTTCTATACCCATATTAAGATCTATTAGGAGTTATGGTAATTATTAATAAAGTGGATTAGAACAATTCGGGAAGATGTTTCTTCCTCTAGGTTCTTGTCCCTTCTTTATCAATTCTTACCCTAACCTTCATGGAAAACACGCTAAACCGGGCCTTTATACTACGGTATCACCGCTACCTCATGGGATAGGGAGCCATAGGGAGCGGTATGTACGTGTATGCATGGAGTCGTATTAATTATATGTGATAGGCAAGAAAGGGGTGGGAGATCTTCATCTCTGAAACCTTCCCCAAAGCTAACCCTAACAAGCGAGGAGGCTACTCGCTCATTAGGAAAATGAAGAACAGATATAAACTATTTATCTAGGGCAAGGAATTAAAGATCTAACTAGGGCAAGAATAGAAATTACCTAGGGCAGATAATAAATTTAACCTAGGGCAGCAATTAATGAAGAACTTACAAATTGATGCTCTCGAAAAAGAATTTTGAATTTTATTAATGAAAGGAGGCGTGACCTAATACAAGAATTTGGGTCTCTATTTATAGGACATAGAAAACCTTAGGTTTACAATCGCCGCATATCTGCTATTACAAAAATACCCCTAGGAAGACTAGTCAGCGCCGTCATGAATTATGGTAAAAATATTTGCCTCTACGTGCTTAAGCCCGCCGCGGAACCGCGGCCGCAGCCCTGGTTTGGCCACGGTTCCGCGGCCAGAAAGAAGGCTTGCGTGCTGAAATTTCTAGGTCTTCCTCTGTTTGACATTATCTTCCTATTTCTGCAGTTGGTTCTTTAGAATGTTTTCTCGTTCTCTTCCAGATCTCCACAGTGAATAATTGTAGTGGACTTTTACCATTCGCTTCTTGTCGAAGTCTAGAACCTTGCGCTGCCTTTGTACTCTGTGAACTTATTTATTGATCTTCGTTTAGTCTTCAAACTGTTGGCAAGATAAAGATTCTCTGTTTGTTGGTCGAAGTCTCACTTTTGCATCGTCTTTTCATTGTTTTCACTATTTTTGTTCCAAGAACCTGTAAGCTGTACTATGTAGCAGACATGGGTCAAAAGCACATGTTTATTTGTAAAATGCATAAGGATGGGGAATATAATAATGCAATATTATGATATGAACAAATCCCCTCAAACTTAGCTTTTGCTCGTCCTCGAGCAAACCTAGTTTTATTCTCGACAAAATCCTAACCTCACTTTCACTGGGAAACGCGATTGCACTGAGCATGTGCAATAAGCCGTTAAACCTCTAGGTGTCCCTAGTAGGAGGAGTGTTGTCTCCTGAGGGTTTTCAGCGGATACTACCCACAAAATCCTATCAATTAGGCCCATTAACTTTTATTCTCCAATTAGGTTTTCTAACAAGGAATTCTATTATCTTTGACTCATAAATTATCCGCTCATTTTCTTCATGCTTCCTTATCATTTAACTTAAGATTATATATGTTCTGCAGACCTATTTAGCTTTTGGCATCTCTTAAGTTTTCCTTCTAGGGTTCTATCTCAACTTAGGAATTTTTATCATCTCTACTAAACATACAAGTCCTATTCTTCATTCCTATCTCTTATCTAAACCCCAATCACATACCCCTACGTGTGTGTATAAATCACCCCTACACTTGGAAATTCAAATCAAGCAATCATACTCTTGTCCGTTGTCCAAAACACTTCTTAATTGATGACTTTTTAAATGAATTTTGCTTACACATCCTTCATGCGACCGTTAATACTTCTTGAGGTACCAACGACCGATTACAAAATGCGTTTGCACTTTAAAGCGTAATTCATAGTCTTGTAACACCTAAGGCTTTAGCAGTGACTCCCAAACCAGTTGGTCTAAGGCACTAGGTGATGAAGCACCCTCGCTAAATATTTTCTCTATAATGCAACCTTTAGTAATTACAAAAACCAGTGTTCATTTTTTTATTATCTCTTCATTCACACTTGTATTTTTTTTTTATTTTCTTCGTACTAAGGACTTTAGACAAGAGCATTTCAAGGTCTCTTCTACTATTCCAAGTTTCAAGGTGCGTGTTTGTACAATTTGTAGGGTATATATTTTCAGAATCTAGACTTAAGCTCCGGAATTATTTTTCAAACTTATACTTTAATAAAAATATCAATACTCTTCCCTTATTTTAACTTAGCCCAAGAAGTGAACTCAAAATTTGCCTATTTCTAAATAAACTACAAAGACATATACTTTCTATCATTAAATTTTAAGAAAGGTTATTTTTAGGGTTTTTAATTTACTAAGTCTAGATCTAGTTGTTTCTAACTAGTTAACCTTTTTGTCAAACACAAGTCAATTATGGCCAAAATTGAATACATTAATTTTTATAAATTTTTTTAAAATTTTTAATTTTTATGGGTTTTAAAATAAGTATGCAAATGCAAAAATATACACATGAATGCGAAGGAAGAAAACTTACCGAGCATACCCCCAAACTTAAACTTGACAGCGTCCTCATGTCATGCTACACCAAGAGGGTCAAAATGCCGGTACTCCCCTGTCTATTTGTTTATAGATTTTTTTATTTATTATTGTTAAAAGAAAAACAAAATATATACAACAAGGTTCCCCCCAAACTTAAGTGAAACAGTGTTTCCACTGTTTAAGCGTTAAAGTTCAGAGTTAGGGAGGAAAAAAATCAAACTATACAAGGCCTTACACAGACTAAAAGTTCGCACCAACCATTCAAAAATTCTATCATGATAATGGTGGGGTTGGTGAAAGAATGGAGTGTAAAGAAAAGAAATGAGACGCACACGAGACTGTGTGGAGATAGAAACGGTATACGGTCTCGGAGGAGGAGAATCGCGGAGGGAAAAAAGAAACGGTAGTTGTTCTATTTCTTCAAGTGGAGGTTGATTAATCACAAAATCAGTATCATTTAAGAATGCGAGTTCGTCGGTGAAAATATCTTCGAAAGATTCATCGAAGGTCCGATTGAATGTTTCAATCTCAAAAGGTGTCACGCCAGAATTCAACACACTTGATTGTGATTCTAAAATTATCGAACTCAAAATATCGGATTGTGATTCATCAACACTCGGTATCATTAAAGGAAGATTAGAAGAACCAAAGAAAGTGGGAATATGAACTTGAGGGTGAGGATAGAGTGTATAAATTAGCACAATTTGTAATGACCGATGTGTAAAAAACGATTGTGCTAATCTATCAACCCGGAGAAAAATGAGATTAAATCCCTTAAGATTCGTGAGCAAACATAGGTACGTCGAACTTGGTATTGGAGATGAAAGTGTGACGGTCTCTTGCAAGGTCGGAACGAGGACGGAGGGAAGTGAGTGAGGAAGGGTATCAGTTAAAGATTCAGGAGGGTGTACACAATTAGTGGAAGGGACATGATGAATTGGGAGATCCGACTCATCAAACAAAACTGGTTCATCCTCAATAATTTCCTTAATATTCTCTTCAAAATTTTGCTTATCCATGCCATTATCATCAAAATCTAGACGCATATGAAGTTCAGGAGAAACATTTAATGACTCGGGATGATGAATTGAACATAAAATTTCAATCAAATCGACAGGTTCATCATCCAAAATATTCTCGGCGTCTATATCCTCAATCAAGTGAAAATAAATTTTTTCTGACACCTCATCAAAAGCATGGATATTTATCAATTTAGGTTCTAGAGTGGAGGTGTAAAGTTCAAAAGGATTAGGTGTGGTTTCACTCGAAAGGGATTCTTCACAATCTAGCAAATCAAGCACTACAAAGTCACACAACTCGTTAAATGTTTTATTCTCAACTTGTGAATCATTTGGGACAATCGATGGAAAACCGGAGTTGTGGGCTTCAATTGGGTATGGGTAGGTTTGATTTGGAAAGATGTAGAACTCACTCTCTCCTCTCAAATTCTCACTCTGTCCAACCGCCTCCTCATACATTGGAATTTTTGGAGGTGGTTGAAAACTAGCTGCCAGTTCACTAGGTTGCATAAGGGCGGCCATGGATGCATCCACATTCCTCACCATTTTGTTTGTTGCTAAGATATAAGCTTCCAACGACTGTTCCAAACTAGACATGGGTTGTGAAGGGGTTTCGATAAAAGATTCGAAATTGTTTGGATACGTGAAACTCCCAAATGGCTGTGTAGAAGCAATGTCTAGTGAAGGTGGGAAAGTCGGGTAGGACTGGTAGGAATTGGATGATTGGACAGGAGTAGGATCAACATTTGTATAAAAAGGTGAATGGACTTCTTGATCCCTAGAAATGGATGTGTGGAGAGGAGTAAAAGATCGGCTACAAGATTGTGCAATATGCTTAGCAATAGACATCGGTTTAGGAGTTACAACAGGACTCGAAAAAGTGATATCAACGTACGAAGGTAGTGAAGGTTGACATGGTTGACACAAAGTGGATTGCAACGTCGAACTGTTTCTCCTAGACGCTTCTATTTGATCTTTCAAAGAAATTTTGGGCATGGAGGGATCATCCTTAAATCGACCGAAACAATTCACGTACGAAGCAAAGTTAGGTTCAGGATACCAAAGTTCGGCAAGAGATTTATGAGGTGGGGTACCCATGATGTTAGAAGGAGAAGAGAAAGAAGATAGGTGGTGCAAGGATTACTTAGCGACAAAATTTTGCAAGTCCTTTTTTAAAAAAAAAATTCTTTTTTTTTGTATTTGGAACTTTTCGCAAAATTTTTTTTTCGATAAAGGGCTTAAACACAAATGCAATCAACCACAAATGCATAATCTGGCCTAGATCTAGGATCACCTAGGTCAGCTAGACAGTTACTAACTGTTCCAAAGGGCTAGAAATAGGACCTCAAACCGCCTCTTCACCGCCAATTGCGGCCAGGTAAGTACCAGGTGAGTGGGAGGCTCTCCACTACAAGTAGTGGCCTTAATGAAGTAACCACTCACCTTAGACATACTTGCCTAGACACCGCAAAGTCAGGTTAGGATCAACGGCCGATGCCTATGACTAGCCCTCTGTCCTATTGAGCGCGACGTCCCTAGGGCTGAGTCTAGTATTTTTTAATTAAATATGGTCAATGCAAAATGCCTTATGTAATTTCTGGGGTCCTGTGAAGGATGATGAAATCCCCACCCAATCTGGATTGGTTCCAATCCCCTTAAAGTCTGATTAAAAATATGCAAAACAGTAACAATCACTTGCAATCAAAAATTTTTTTTTAGCGCGGCGCAAAGAATCCTGCACAAGATCAATTATTGGAAGGGGGAGAGATTTTTTTTAAGCGCAAAGAATCCTGCAGGAAAATTTACAGAAGATATGTCGGGATTTGCAGAGGAGAGAGAAAGGAAACAAATAGTGATTTTTACACCAGCTGAAGTGACCAGGTTGCGGCGGTTCCGCGGTCGGGAGAGGGCTAGCGCGGCGGTTCCGCGGTGGAGGAGTCGACTCGAGTCCCGAGAAAACTTTGCAGGTGCTGACGTCACCTAGCCGCCGCGGATGCGCGGTCAAAACACGGTTTCGAAGGCGGAATCGCGGTGGGTTGATCGGTTCACTTCTCCTGATTTTTTCTGCTGTTCTGTTGTTGAAATCCTCTGCTATTCAGATCTGCCTTTTTCTGTTTTGATCTCTGAATTTTTCCAGATCTGAACTCGATTGTAGATCCTGCAAAATTCAAACAAAAATACCCTTCACAAAATACAAAGATGATAAATTTTTATATTTTTTTAATTTTTCAGTTTTTATGATTTTTTGATTTTATATTAACCCGAAATTGCAAAAAGAAAATAACACGCCATCCCCGACAACGGCGCCATTTGATTTGATCAAATGTATTTCTAAACCGCTATCAAGAACGGCGTCGCTTGGTAGCTAGCCGGTGAGTACGGGTCGGTCCACAGGGATTTTGTGAATTTCCTAATTGCTCTAACGAGTTAATTCCGAACAGTGTGAACGGATTGATTTAATCTAAAAACTAAATTAATCTAGATCTAAATCTTGCTAGGGTTAGGTTTAGGTTAAGTTTGGAAAGTCAATAAATCTCACCGCTTTCTATACGCATATTAAGATCTATTAGCAGTTATGGTAATTATTAATAAAGGGGATTAGAACCATTCAGGAAGATGTTTCTTCCTCTAGGTTCTTGTCCCTCCTTTATCAATGCTTACCCTAACCTCCATGGAAAACACGCTCAACCGGGCCTTTATACTACGGTATCACCGCTACCTCGTGGGATAGGGTGCCGTAGGGAGCGGTATGTGCGTGTATGCATAGAGTCCTATTAATTATATGTGATGGACAAGAAAGGGGTGAGAGATCTTCATCTCTCAAACCTTCCCCAAAGCTAACCCTAACAAGCGAGGAGGCTACTCGCTCATTAGGGAATTGAAGAATAGATCTAAACTATTTATCTAGGGCAAGGAATTAAAGATCTAACTAGGGCAAGAATAGAAATTACCTAGGGCAGATAATAAATTTAACCTACGGCAGCAAAAAAATTAAGAACGTACAAATTGATGCACTCCAAAAAGAATTCTGAATTTTATTAATGAAAGGAGGCATGACCTAATGCAAGAATTTGGGTCTCTATTTATAGGACATAGAAAACCCTAGGTTTACAATCGCCGCATGTCTGCTATTAAAAAAATACCCCAAGGAAGACTACTCAGCGCCGCCATGAATTATGGTAAAAATATTTGCCTCTATGTGCTTAAGCCCGCCGCGGAACCGCGGCCGCAACCCTGGTTTGGCCGCGGTTCCGCGGCTAGAAAGAAGGCTTGCGTGCTGAAATTTCTGGGTCTTCCTCTGTTTGACATTATCTTCCTATTTCTGCAGTTGGTTCTTTAGAATGTTTTTTCGTTCTCTTCCAGATCTCCACAGTGAATAATTGTAGTAGACTTTTACCATTCTCTTCGTGTCGAAGTCTTGAACCTTGCGCTGCCTTTGTACTCTGTGAACTTATTTATTGATCTTCGTTTAGTCTTCAAACTGTAGGCAAGATAAAGATTCTCTATTTGTTGGTCAAAGTCTCACTT
The DNA here is from genome assembly GCA_030015575.1 of Agapanthus africanus. NCBI lineage: Eukaryota > Viridiplantae > Streptophyta > Magnoliopsida > Asparagales > Amaryllidaceae > Agapanthus > Agapanthus africanus. The sequence continues at coordinate 312,027,005 of JASDDO010000018.1, read as the reverse complement.
TTGCATCGTCTTTTCATTGTTTTCACTATTTTTGTTCCAAGGACCTGTAACCTGTACTATGTAGCAGACATAGGTTAAAAGCACATGTTTATTTGTAAAATGCATAAGGATGGGGAATATAATAATGCAATATTATGATATGAACAGTAGTCGGGTTCTAGAGGGCAACGGGCCCGCATCTCATGGCTTTGAGACGGAGGGAGCTTCACTCTAGAATTGGCGGGCTATTCGCCGCATTCGTGGGGGTATAGGTTGACCCAAGGAGGGGTGCACAAGTTACCGGATTCCGTGAAGTGTTGGGTAGCCTATTCACATTGCTAAAGGGGCTTCCTCGCTTCTGGTTTTTGCGGGTAACTTGCCGCGCCCGTAGGGGTCTAGGTTTTCATTGCACAAGCTATCCACACGACCAGGGGAACATCGGGTTTCACTTGCGGCTCAAAGGAAACCCGGGGCTCCCAGATTATCTATATTGTTCTGTGATGCTTATTACTTTTCTGTGATGTTGCATTTATCACGCCTGGAGCGATTATTATATATTGTTATATATATACTAGTAGATATTGTATATGTTTTACACCCACGTTAGTCCAGTCCACGCTCTGTTGTTAGTTAAGTAACCTAACGGGTGATGACGGGACCCAGTGGCGAATGCGGATGGCATATACATACATCATATTTTCGTTCTTTATTGGTGTGATTAATTGATGGGACTGCGTTGATTCAGATCAATGCAAGGAAAATAAACCTATTTGATGTTGTTGGAACATTTTTCAAAAAGCTATTATTACAAGGACGTTTTCTTTTGTTTTGCACAGTGGTATTCGGTTATGAATATCCAGCACCTCATTCGACGAGACAAGGGCCGAGATCCCTTCATCGGGAGTGACCCCTTGGGCAGAAGTTTGCATCAGGGTAATAACTTCACTATAGTCAATTAATTTTTGTTTTGCATCATGGTATTCGGTTTGGAATATCCTGCACCTCATTCTACAGGGAAAGAGCCGAGATCCCTTCACCGGGAGTGACCTCTTTAGCAAAAGTTTTCGTCACTATATATTTGTAAAAAGCTATCCATTTCCTTCAACGATATCAAGTTCATTACGTTAAATATTTTCACCAAAAACCATTCGTAGCCCTCCGTTATTTCAGACGGGTAGCACTTAGTATTCATGCTATGTTTGTTGGCTTTCGTCAAGGCATAGTGTATGGTAGCTATTTGTTACTTTTCTGTTGCATAGATAGATACGTTGGTTTGGGACAGTCATACAGCCTTGTTGGCCCTAGTCAAGGGCTTGTATGGGTGGGTTCAAATTAACCTGGATAATGACGGGTAGAACTTGACATGTGACTTATGATTTGTTGGCCTTAGTCAAGGTCATAAGATCATGGGGTAAAAATCACATCGGGAGTTTCAAACATACAGGAAACTTGCCAGGCATGCGCATACCTTCTGGAGTGTGATAAATTGAGTGGATTCCATAGGGTTATCATGCGATGATAGTTGGATCCCGATAGCCACTGATGAGTTGGTTTACTCTTCGGGTGATCCCGACTAATTCTTCTTTCGGGTTTGGAGGAGAATTTGAAGATACTGTGGGAGGCTTCCTGATTAGATAAATTGATAACCATTCTGATCTAGGTTAGAGTGCACGCAGAGTGTTTCTTTTCTCTCTCTCTTTGGCAGTGACCATGGCCCAACCCTAGACTATAACTCAGTGACCAAGTTAACTGAACTTTCTTAAAACATTGGCTTTTGGATTGTCTGAGTTGCATACATCATTGCCACTCCTTCTGGTTCTGGAGAAATTGAATAGGACTATTCAGTTGTCTTTTCTTTTTACCTTCTCTCAGGTTGTAAGGGCTCCTAGGATTAGGAGGTACACCTATTATGCTTATTGGATAGTCTTCTTCCAAACCATAGCCAGGTGCCGAAAGGTAGGGAAGGAAGAAAACTATTTAGCCTAAGTGTGGTGTATAGAAGATAATAAGTAAAGACAAATAAAGGGATTAGAAAGATAGCAAAGTAAATTGCGACTGCTATCATTCATGACCAAACCGAGTATCTCATCGCCACTCCTACTTCACCTTTATATTTCTCCAGAACAACCCGTATCACTATGAAGATCCACAGTTATTGGATACTCCATCGTATGGCTATATACGAACTCGAAGGAACTTGTTCCAGTTCGGAGATGGATTCTGGTTCAGGAGAAATAGGAATAAGGTTTATTCAGTTGTGTTTTATCTTCACCTTCTCTCAGGTTGGAAGTACTCCTAGGATTAGGAGAGTACACCCATTATGCTTATTGGATAGTCTTCTTCCAAACCATAGGCTGGTGCCGAACGGTAGGGAAGGAAGAAAACCAATTAGCCTAAAGGTGGTGTACAGAAGGTAATGACTAAAGACATATAAAGGGATTTGGAGAGATGGCAACGAGATATACGGTTACAGTCATGAATCTGGATAATGGAAGAGGCATTACTAGGAATACCCGGATACCCCTTCGAAACATTTTCATGTTTCAGTTTCACTGCGCGTTGTTAACAGAAAACAGATTTCCCAATTAGGTCCTTACTCCAGGGTATGTATTTACCAGGTTTCTTCTCACATCTGTATGGTTTTATAGTTGATGAGTGGGAATAATTTATTGGGAATTAGGTGATCGTCCTCATTATATCGGGATTCGTTGTAATTGATGATATTTGAGGAAATCGCCTGGGTTTTCGCCAGACGGCAAATATTTGGTTTTGAATTTCCGTTGTTATGCACCAATTTCAAATTGATATATCTGTACGTTTATTTTTATAAAGTGAGATATAAGTTTTTGAAATTATGTTCATGATATTTACCTATATCAGTTGATGGTTAGGTAAGGAGAATTAAACAACGGTGTAATTCTTCTTAACTATAAGTACAATTTTCAACCTACGACGCACAGAGTTTGAGTTTTTCAACTCAGGGGACTTATATAAAGTATTGTATGTTGTCCAGTGTCCATTAGGACATAGGGGTTGGTCCTCGTACTATATTTTGTTTACTTGTGACTTCTTTAGTTTTTAGACAAGTGTTTCGTAGAAACACAAGATCCAAGTTTTGAGAAGTTATAGGTATATGAATAAAGTAGAGAACCAGGTGTTGCATGTATCGGGATTCTTCAAGGTAATCGAAGATATAGATACTAGTATTTGGTATTCAGTTGATAGTAATGGGTTTGAGAAACTTGTTTCTTTTTCAGGCTACTCATATCTGGATGCACTCCTAAGTTGAGTAATGTCGATCGGCCTCTTTCCATTTAGTTGACATGCACTGGAGACAGCAGCATGAATTTGTAGGGTTCCTAGGCACTCCCAAGAGGTCTCACAAGGCATCAACCATGCCAATTTCAAATTTTACGGGTGCCGAGAAACCCTAATACGGATCGTTAACTAGATTTTAGGCGAAAGATGCAACTTTTAACAAGTCTAACTACAAGAACGGAAATACAACCTTTGTAGATCCGGTCCTCCACCTCCATAGCTCCGCAATGAAGTCTCCTCGCTGTCCAAATGGAATCCCGGGCTCTGGCGTCGGCTTCATCGGAGAAATGGGCAGGCAAGGTCGTCGGCTTCGTGCCGAAGATGATCAACGTCGAGGCATCACAAGATCAAGCTCCCACTTCACCAAGTCATGAAACTTGTGAAGAAAACACCCTATACTACTTGGCAAGAGGTAGAGGATGAAGAAATAGGAGGTGGGTTCACTTTAGAATTGGATTTCTCACTCAATTGCTCAAGTTGCCATTGATGAAGCAAGCTTTCTTCAAGTGAAGAAGAAGAAGAAGAAAGAAAGAATATGATAAGTGTTAATCAAAAATGGAAAAGAAAATCAATACTTATCATATTCAAACCATGGTTAAGTGTAGAGACTAAACTAGGGTTAGTGGGAATGGTTAGGGTTAAGCATGAGACAAAATGGTCACATAGTCAAAGCTTCATGAAGCTTCAATATCAAACAAAGAAAGCCACCATTTTCTCTCATTTCCAAAATGAATAAAATAAATAAATAAATAAATGAATAAGAAAATGAAAACCCTAACCATTACACAACCATGGTTTAATCTTTACACAAACCCTAATGAGCATGTATCATCAAACACGATACAAACTTGTGCACAAAAACATATCACATATACAATGTGCACAAACAAGTGAGAAAAACCATTTAAAGTGAACCAATACTAGTTAATGCAAAGTAATATATCAAATATATAATTATGCATTAAATCATTAAATCAACACTTGATTTAACGATCCGGTCATGTCGCACACAACCGACTAGTATACAATGTATCGATTTATCGAATCAATCCTTGATTCGATAACTAGGTTATATCGCATACAACCATTCGATACATTCATCGCGAGAATGAAATACGGTATCACATACACGCATTATTCTCGGTCCCGCACATATCTCATATGCGCTCCTATTTCGTTTCGCTTGAGCCAGGAAACCTCTGTGTAGGACTCTAAAGACCCGTCAATACGCCGGCAGCAGGTGATGATCATATCAAACACCCACAAGCCGCAAGCGGTCTGCTAAACGTAACGGCCACCCGGGTATTGAGCGATCAGAAGATCGACGAGCAAGCCCGCTCACACTCCTGTGAATCCAACCGGTAACACTTACCGTACAGTTCGGTCTCGTCGTCTGATATGTCGCATATCTCGCCTAGGGGTGGTAAACGTCAGACCCCAATAGCTCGATAAGTCGTGTCGATATGAGGTCTATAACAATTCGAGAAACTACTGGTAACACTTACCAGCAAATCTCAGCAACCCTGGCCAGGGATTTCCGGTTATAGCCAATCGAACACAGCGCAACATCAACTCCCTATACCGGGAGAGACGAATCCCCTCCTATCGCTCATTGCCTCCATGTGATTCGGGACTGTACCCAAAAACCACCGTTTTGCATGCCCTCTTGGACGTGGTAAGATGGAAATCAAAGCACGGTGGGAACCACACAAGACTCTATGACGATCTCGGGTCAACAGACTACTCTGTACCAGTGTCACCAGAGAACTGCCATCTGACGTAAGGTATAATACCATCTGGGAGTTCTCGGCGAGTCCATCCAGTGTACCCAGTCTCCACTGAGCACCCGTATATCATCTCTGATGTCAAACACCAATGGATATAGGATCATCCATCGCCCATCTCTATGGGTCGAGATGGTATACGCTAGTCTACTCTGGTATATCGATGCCCCGTCTCGATACACCCACGACTAGGGACCTTGAAGGATGTACTTATGGACTACCATGTCCCCACTAGTATGATCCGCATCACAGTCCAGGTAGTCAAGTACACATCCTAAGGGCTTTACCAACATGTAATAGAGAGACAATCAGTGTACACATTAAGGTAAAGATCAACCAGATAGCATACTATCATGCCGAGCAAGAAAGTCCTCCCTATATATGTCCCAGCATCCACTACAATATACACCCGATGTACAGTAATGGCCTCTAGGGCATACATATAACTAACAATCTCCCACTTCACTAGGGCCATCTGTAGCAGTGGTTGTAGTATCTCACACTCAACCATCCCATAAAGTCTCTCTCTGGGAATAGGCTTTCGTGAGTGGATCCGCCGTGTTATCTTCTGAGTCTGCTCTCCTAACCTCGATCACCCTGGAGATCAACCATCTCCATGATCAGGCGATACTTCCATAGAATAAGTCTGGATCACTGATGGGACCGGGGTTCCTTGGCATAAGCCACAACTCCATTGTCTCACAATGGTAGGAACGTAGTTCATCTCATGAACCAATATACACCCAAACAGCCTCTTTGGTAGCATCTTAAGTAGTGATGTATCCAGCCTTTATCGTCTAGTATGCCACGGTATCTAGCTTGGAACCCTTCCAACATACCGTCCCTTTACTGAGGGTAAAGACAATGCCTGTGACTGACATTCAGTCGTTCTTATCACTCTGGAACACTTCCAGTGATTCTCTCCAGGATCAGCTGATACCATCTCACTACAACTAGTGAGTGTCATAATATCCATTTAGATCTATCTCATAGATCCAAAACCCAGGATTTAGTAGGTATCACTTTGATCCTATATGGAGAATCATTGTGATAAGCGGAGATTGATCGAGCGTAGCATAGGAAACTCCTTCCCTATCAAGAGTATGTCATCCACGTACTCTACGAGGATCGTCACCATACTCCCTACTACCTTTTTGTTTATACAAGGTTCATCTACCATTTTGATGATGTCAACTTCTTTGACTAATCCATCAAAACAGATGTTCCAACTCCGCGATGCCTGCTTTATCCAATAAAGCATCTTGCACACGTTTCCGCTGCTCCCACTGTCTACGAGGCCCTCTGGCTGTGTACTTATAGACGCACTCTTCTAAAACATCATTTAAAAAAGCAGTCATGACACCCAACCGCCAGGTATCGTAGTCATGGTATGTAGCCGTGGCAAGTAGTATCTGGATGGACTTAAGCATAGGTACTGGAAAAGGTTTCACCATTATCTACGCCTGGTCGATGACGAAAACCTTTAACAAGTCTAGCTTAGAAAGTCTCAACTTTTCCATCTACACCAAGTAATCTTTTCAAGATATACTTGCTCCTGATGGGGATTTAACCCTTCAGATATAGCAACCAAAGTCCATACTTTGTTGGTGTACATGGATTCCATCTCAGATCGATAAGCATCCAGCCATTCTTACAGAGTCTTACTCCTGATGGCCAGCTCGAAACTAGTTGGGTCATCATCTTATGATGCAATCCTCGCTCCCACTGTCATAGAGAAACCAAAGTTTCTCTCAGGTGGGTGAGGAACCCTACTAGATCGTCGGAGAGGCTGAGGTTCGTTGGTTACTATTGAATCCTTCGGTTCTACCAAATCATTTGCTGTAGTTTGTATAGCTGAAACACTTCCAGTTCTACATAACTGACCTTGCCTCGAGCTTGTCCGGATTTTGCTTTTAGACATAGGCCGGACAACCCAAAATCTTAACTAGCTTAAGACATGGGCTCTTCCCTTACCATATCGCATATGAAATGGTAGGCAACTGATTTGATTGGAACCCTATTCAATAGGTATGCAGCTTCTCAAGTGCATAACCCCCAAAAGAAAAAGGTAACTCAGTAGTACTCATCATAGAGCGCACCTTATCATATAAGGTGTGTTTTCTCCGCCCCGATATACCATCGTACTACGGTGTATACGGAGGAGTAATCCTGAGAGAGAATCTCATTCTCCTTTAGAATAGTTCAGGAATTCCGTGCTCGAATATTCTCCTCCCTGATCGCATCAAAGGACATAATACTTTTACCCTTTTTGGATCTCTACTTCTATCTTATATTCTGTGAATATCTCAAAAGGTTCGGACTTGTGTTTCAACAGGAACATAGGTCTGAATCTCGAAAGATCATCAGAGAATGTAATGAAGTACAAAGAACCAGTCTTGGCATGTGTAGACAGGGGACCTACATACATCAACATGTATCATCCCAAGAGTTCACTAACTCTTTCTTTGTTTCCAATAAACAGAGCTGGTGTCATTATATCTTTGTGACATGACTGGCAAGTTTCACAAGATGTAAATTCAAACTAATTTAAATATGCATCTATATGTAACTTCAGCTAGTCGGGTCGCATTGATATGTCCTAGTCTACAATACCTCAAGAAGGATTTGTTCATTTCTGAACTCTTCCTCTTATGTGTGTTCCACATACTAAGAACTGTAGTTTGATTTAGAACGTCAATGCTTTTAGATAACGTGCCTGAACCGATCAACTTTTGATATATGAAATGTTCAAAACATTATCCAACAATACAAAATTTTATCATTTCTTTACTTACTAAAGAGACTGATATGATTTTGTATATCAGGTTCGGTATCTAATAGCATTTGTTCAGAATCAATGTATTGGTAATACAGGGTGACAGTGACCAACAGACTTGGCTGCAACACTTGCCCCGTTTTTCTGTCTCATGAAACTTATCACCCGTTCTTAGTTTTTCTACCCTTTTGTAGCCCTATGTAACAGATTACATATCTGGGATCCTGATCCGGTATCGTATACCAAGGATGCGGAGGATACTGAGAAACAGTTCTGTATAATGAACACACCCGAAGATGATGCATCAGCATGCACTCTCTTCGTTTGGGCGGCGTAGGAATTCTGGTATTCCCCTTATTTCCTGCTCTGTCTTATAACAATTATAAGTTGGAGCGGGACCAACGTTCCCCAGCTCAGTATAACAAGCGGGTTCGGTCAATAATCCGTATTATTATCTTGATTAAGGCGTGACATGGTCGCTACCAGGAGAGAGAGAGAAGAAAACACTCATCGTGCGCTCTTGCAAGAATAGATTGGTTATTATTTTATCTAATCAGGATGGCTCCCACTGCTTTTTATCAAATCTTCCTTCAAACCCTAAAAGGAAAGACTAGCCGGGATTAATTACACACTACAAGTTCGCCAATCTTTCAGCCAGGCTAGTGTTGGTACTTTGAGGGAGGTCCCCCGTGCTTTCACACGAACCTAATTAATGTAAACCTCGTTTTCCCAGAGGCGTAACCTCGTTAACACCTTTCTAGACACCTACTTGATCGGCTAATTGTAATGTGTAAAACTCTCCCAGGAGTAACTCTTACTCGCAGCGGGTATCGGGATCCAACTATCTCATAGAAGGTATGCAATCTCATTGCAAATTTCAACACTTGAAATTCCCGATAATATTTTACCCCTAGTGTTCTATGACCTTGACGAATGCCAAACAACCCATAGTCCACTAGTCAAGTTCAACCCGTACATTTCTTGATCGAATTAAACCCACCCGCACGACCCTTGACGAATGCCAAACAACGCCGTATGAATACCCTAATCCAATCTGCATCATATGCATAAGCAGATAAATACTAGTTAGCTACCGTACACTACGCCTTGACGAATGCCAAACTACCGCAGCACGAATACTAACTAGTACTTATCTGAAATGACGGAGGGCTACGACAGGTTTTTCTGAAAACCTATTACGTAATGAACTTGATATCGTTGTAGGATCGAATGATTTTAAAATGGAGTGTTTTTGAGGCTTTTCTAGTTTTGCTAAAGGAGTCACTCCCGGTGAAGGGATCGTCGGTCCTTTCCTCGTCGAATGAGGTGCGGGATATATCATATATATCACTGTGCAAAGCAAAAACTCTTGAAAGCAATCAAAAGACAAACCGAGGGTTGTAGCATCTGCCAGTTATTGCTAAAGCAGTCACTCCCGGTGAAGGGATCTCGGTCCTTTCCTCATCGAATAAGGTGCAGGATATATCGTATATACCGCTGTGCAAAGCAAGAACTGTAGCTACCTGTTTTATTTTGAAATTCGATTCTACAACATCTTAGGTTTCTTTTATTTCATTAATCTCATTAATGAAGTCCCATCATTTAAGTACCTAAACATCATAGATAAATACGACGTACATTTATTCCATCCACATTCGCCTCGATGTCCCCTCGTGCATCGTTAGGTTAGGTAACTAACGACAGAGCGGGGCAGCGCTAGCGCGGGTGCAAAACATAAGTAACGCCTATATAATATATCATATATACTATATACAGTATTTATCACTGAACATCACATGATCACATCACAGATATCGCTGCAGAAGAAACTTATGAAATATTGGATATACTAGGACGTCCGTGTTTTCAATACGAGCCAGTATAAAACACGGATTCCACGGTCGCGATGAATAGCCAAACCCACACCCCTAGACCCCTACGAGAGCGGCAAGCAACCCTACCAATTCTAGAGTTAGGAGACCCGGACTCGACTCCTCGAGTTGGTCTCCCACTGGACTCCAGAACCCGGTTACTTGTGCCCTCCTCCTTGGGTCTATCCTAGTGCGGAAAAGTAAATAATATACAAAGGGTGACAACTTCCGCAACCTGGAAGTGTCCCAATAAAAGAATATTACATACAAGTTTTTACATGAATGAAAATGAAAAACACTCATCTCACATAAAAAACCCCGGCTATTCAAACACGACGATCCAATATAACATATTCAGCAACACATAACATCACATGTCATCAACGTAAGTAAATATGCGCATCCCAATTGTCGTTGACATATAGCACCGAAACCGGCGATATGACATATTACACTTACGGTCACAGAAAAGAAAGTGTAAAACTACAACAGTTGGAATCCGCAACCTGCATAGACATCGTATGCCTAATCAAATGAATTACTTAGACATCGCATGCCTAACAATTATAAATCCCGCATTTTAGTCTCATTATCGAAAACACTTTTCAATATAAAGTCGGGCAATTCAACAAGATTCCCGACATCCTGATCGAATGCTCGTCGCAAACTTTAGTAGGCGGCCGCACCCCCGATACCGTCGACGAAGTGCACCAAGGTGGAACACCGCTGCCGCGAGCACCCGAACGGATGCTTTCGGCGACGGGGTTCTCCTACAGTCACTTGTTCGGGGCTATGGGGTGAGGTTGTCTATTAAGTTTACCCGGCGATTATCCGCGTACGCTACGTGATTGCGACGGACTTTTGATCACATCAAAATTCCGTGGCAACCGATCAAGTGAGACTAAAGTGCTATGTTTATAACATTCATATCAGTTATCTCATAACTACTTATGGATTCCAAGTATTGTATCCCATTCCGGATAAATAGAAAATGTTAAACTTTCCGATCGAACAGTCGAACACCCAAGTTTTCCCAAAACAGATCAACACATGAAACAAGTTTAAAAACATCCACTTCGTGCCTCAGTAACAACGGTCCAGCCGTAGAAGGGTCAAACCAACGCCTCACATGTGGCACGCCGTACTGCCCCAAACCCTAAGGTTCAAAGGGCAGTTCAAGACGGTCACATAATCGAGTTAAGGTTTGTTGTCTTCTAGAGGGACCATCGCGTTACTTGCACTACTTAGAACGTCTTTAAACCACGGAAAAATCCAACACTTGGAAATTTCCCGGCAGGGGAAAATTTGGGTATTTATATCCGGTCGAACTTTTTAACATATTCTAAAATTTATCCGGAAAGCCACATAGACAAAATCTGATACTCCGATCGAAACACCGAATCCCCAAAACAACCCCAGAAAATTCAACTCTTTAATAAAATTTAAAAATACCCAGAGAACTCAGCACTGTTAAATAGGAATTACTGTGCAAATTGGTAGGGTTGACGTCATACTTTTGCCGCGGAACCCCGCATAAGCTAGGCTTATGCCGCGGTTCCGCCGCCTTCTTGAAGCAACTTTTGTCAAATTTTGCACCGTAATTCTTATATTCCCTGCTGAATTTTTTAAGCATTTTTAATCTGGAAAAAACCCAGTTTTTGAAAAAAGTCCAGAGAGCATGAAATTTTAGGATTTCGGGTTTGTTCGGGTTTCAAACTTCGTCTACGCATCGCCTAAGCTTCTAGCTAGGCTCTGATACCACTGTAGGGTTCCTAGGCACTCCTAAGAGGTCTCACAAGGCATCAACCATGCCAATTTCAAATTTTACGGGTGCCGAGAAACTCTAATACGGATCGTTAACTAGATTTTAGGCGAAAGATGCAACTTTTAACAAGTCTAACTACAAGAACGGAAATATAACCTTTGTAGATCCGGTCCTCCACCTCCATAGCTCCGTAATGAAGTCTCCTAGCTATCCAAATGGAATCCCGGGCTCTAGCGTCGGCTTCATCGGAGAAATGGGCGGGCAAGGTCGTCTGCTTCGTGCCGAAAATGATCTACGTCGAGGTATCACAAGATCAAGCTCCCACTTCACCAAGTCATGAAACTTGTGAAGAAAACACCCTATACTACTTGGCAAGAGGTAGAGGATGAAGAAATAGGAGGTGGGTTCACTTTAGAATTGGATTTCTCACTCAATTGCTCAAGTTGCCATTGATGAAGCAAGCTTTCTTCAAGTGAAGAAGAAGAAGAAGAAAGAAAGAATATGATAAGTGTTAATCAAAAATGGAAAAGAAAATCAATACTTATCATATTCAAACCATGGTTAAGTGTAGAGACTAAACTAGGGTTAGTGGGAATGGTTAGGGTTAAGCATGAGACAAAATGGTCACATAGTCAAAGCTTCATGAAGCTTCAATATCAAACAAAGAAAGCCACCATTTTCTCTCATTTCCAAAATGAATAAAATAAATAAATAAATAAATGAATAAGAAAATGAAAACCCTAACCATTACACAACCATGGTTTAATCTTTACACAAACCCTAATGAGCATGTATCATCAAACATGATACAAACTTGTGCACAAAAACATATCACATATACAATGTGCACAAACAAGTGAGAAAAACCATTTAAAGTGAACCAATACTAGTTAATGCAAAGTAATATATCAAATATATAATTATGCATTAAATCATTAAATCAACACTTGATTTAACGATCCGGTCATGTCGCACACAACCGACTAGTATACAATGTATCGATTTATCGAATCAATCATTGATTCGATAACTAGGTTATATCGCATTCAACCATTCGATACATTCATCGCGAGAATGAAATACGGTATCACATACACGCATTATTCTCGGTCCCGCACATATCTCATATGCGCTCCTATTTCATTTCGCTTGAGCCAGGAAACCTCTGTGTAGGACTCTAAAGACTCGTCAATACGCCGGCAGCAGGTGATGATCATATCAAACACCCACAAGCCGCAAGTGGTCTGCTAAACGTAACGGCCACCCGGGTATTGAGCGATCAGAAGATCGACGAGCAAGCCCGCTCACACTCCTGTGAATCCAACCAGTAACACTTACCGTACAGTCCGGTCTCGTCGTCTGATATGTCGCATATCTCGCCTAGGGGTGGTAAACGTCAGACCCCAATAGCTCGATATGAGGTCTATAACAATTCGAGAAACTACTGGTAACACTTACCAGTAAATCTCAGCAACCCTGGCCAGGGATTTCCGGTTATAGCCAATCGAACACATCGCAACATCAACTCCCTATACCGGGAGAGACGAATCCCCTCCTATCGCTCATTGCCTCCATGTGATTTGGGACTGACCCCAAAAACCACCGTTTTGCACGTCCTCTTGGATGTGGTAAGATGGAAATCAAAGCACGGTGGGAACCACACAAGACTCTATGACGATCTCGGGTCAACAGACTACTCTGTACCAGTGTCACCAGAGAACTGCCATATGACGTAAGGTATAATACTATCTGGGAGTTCTCGGCGAGTCCGTCCAGTGTACCCAGTCTCCACTGAGCTCCCGTATATCATCTCTGATGTCAAACACCAATGGATATGGGATCATCCTGTTGGAGATAGTGCCCTCAGAGTCAATTATTGGATCACAGGCACGTGATTGCAATGATTGAGGGAGGACCTATCCCGGTAGGACAGTCTTACTCGAGATGATAGTATGCTATCTGGTTTATCTTTATCATCGTGTACTGCTTTAGGTGACCTGACATGTCGCTATTACACATTGATAGAGCCCCTAGGATTCTTGCTTGACTGCCAGCAGTATGATGGCGATCATATACGTGGGAGCTGGTGGTCTATAAGCACATCCTTAAAAGGTCCCTAGTCGTAGGAGTTTCGAGACAGGGCATCGATACTCCGTTAGTAGACTAGTGTATACAGTCGAGACCCCGACGAGGGGCGGTGGCCGGTCTCACAAGACACTGGTGTCAGTTGGTTCACCTAAGATGTATACAGGTGCTCATTGGGTTATGAGTACACCGGACAGGACTCGCCGGGAACCTGCTAGTTGGTCTTATACCAGATGTCAGATAGCAGTTCCCTGGTGACATGTGTACAGGTTAGTTCATCGACCTGAGATCGTCATTTGTCTCGTGTGAGTTCCCACTGTGTTTTGATTACTACCCTACCACGGCTCAAAGGAGTCGTGCAAACAGGTTTTAGTTGGGTACAGTCCCGAGCCACATGGAGGCAGTGAGCGGATCTGCAGGGGTTCGTCTCTCCCGGTATTGGGGGTGAGGTCGCGCTGTGTCTAGGAGAGCCATTACGCAAAGCCCTCGGCCGAGGCAGGAGATTTACTGGTAGGTATTCCAGTAGTATCTCAGGGCGTTCTGGGCTACGCTCCGACACGACTTGTACCGCTTTTGGGGGTCTGACTTTTACCAACCCCCTAGGCCCGCCATGCGATACTCATAGACGAACGGACCGGACTGTACGGATATTGTCACTGACAGGCTCAGTTGGGTGTCGGGGTGAGCATCCTCATCGACGTCCCATTTGGTCAATAGCTGGTGGCCCGTCACGTATTGGCTTATACCTCTGACGTGCCAGTGGTTAAATCCACAGCCAAGGTATTGACGAGTCTTTAGAGTCCACCACACTCAGTTTCAGTTACTCAAGTTTCGGGCGAAACGCTGTAGAGGCCGTATGGAGATATGGCAGGGTTCGATCAGATACGTGCGGTATTGCACGGATCATGATCGGACAGTTTTTACTAGCCGGCTTTGGCTTAAGCCGGATTCTAGTATTTGATAGTGTAGTTTTGTCTCTTTGCATTTGTGTTCAGTGGGAATACAAATGCGGGCATGTATTTGCAGCAGTGGGGTTTTCCTGTAATTTATTACGGGATCGGTTTTCTGAAGTTGCCAGTTTGCATTCCGTTCCGTCCGGTTTTCCTTCATTCCTTCTCGGTCGGACTTTCTTGGTGGAGGGTGTTAATTGCACGTTTGCAATTAACAATTTGTGAGGGGTTTCTTTGCATATTTGTGGCATCATGATTGCTATTTCATCATGAGATCCTTTTTGGGTCTTCTCACTTGCTTTCATTGTGATGGTTGTTTGATATGATAAGAAATGAAATGAGAGTGACTAATTTCTATATGGTTGATATATTCTTTCTTGCTTTTCTTTCTCTCTCCAATCTCATTCAAGAGATGAGAGGGCCGGCCATTTCTTGAGAGGGTGAGAGGAGAGTATCATTTTTCTAGTGGTGGAAAGATATCATCTCATTCTTGCTTGCTCCAAAAATAAAATAACCCTTCTCCAAAGTTTCTTCTTGTTTCCTCCACAAACCATGGCAACTTCAATAACCCCAAGAGACTAGTTCACTACACTATTCTATAGCAAGCCTTGGACGCGTCGGCTAGCCAACTTCGCGCCCGAGTTGCCTCGGTCAAGAGGCGGGAGCCCGTAAAAGATTCCGGCTACGTGGTGCCCTTTCCGACGAGCGAGGAGGTGACGGAGATTCCGCAAGAGATCGAAGTGGAGATGAAGACCGAAGGACACGGATCGCTTGGTATAACTTCTCACCCTATCTCTCTAGTTAGCTAGTATAGGTTAATGGTTTCGATCCGGGTTTTCTTTGTCCGCGGTAGCGCCGTTTTGCAAAGTTCGCAAAAATTTTATTCCGCATTTTGGCCTCGAGTACGAGGCCGGGGCGCTGCCGTGGCGCAACATGGTATCAGAGCCACGCCATTAACCTTACCTAGCTTGTTCTAATGCGTTTTACTTATCCGATCGACCAAAATCTCAAAAAAAAAACGTATTTTGTTCACATCAGTTTTCTGTTGGAATTTTTTGGTGTCTAAAAATTTTTCAGGTTACAGAAAAATAATGTGCACGAAATTCTAAGACCACTGTAAAAATTCGACAGTGTCAGTCGTACAGTTGACCGCGGAAGCGCGGCCAAACCCCACTTTGGGCCGCGCTTCCGCCGCAGTCTACTGTGCTCACACTGTGGAAATTTTACAGTGGGCTTTTGGGCTAATTTTGAGGGTTTTGGGATATTAAATTTGGGCCCAGGTTTTCTGTAACTGCTACAGTATTGGTTTGGGGCCCGCTTGTTAATTGTTTGATCGATCGGATATTTGAAACACATTATTTCACAGTATTTACATTATATCTGCGACCGTGAATGTCACTCGATCGGTAAATCCGGTCTAACTGCTATAGCCCGGTTAGACGGATTTGCGAACGTGACTTTCACGTTGATGTTCTATGTTTATGCTGTGATGTTGCGGATCGGTCGTGGGGGATAGCCTGGTTGCAATATAGTACAGTTTTTGTTGTATTATGTACATTTGATTTTGCGGGGCGAGCGTCCGACATGTGGACTGCCGTCACTGCCTGTTTGTATTATTATTTTGGGGCACGACCTGGTTGCGGTCGATGTACCCGGTGTATGTATATTTTACATTCTGTACTAGGATTACCCCGCGGAGGGGTGCACGGATAGCCGGGTTCTAGGGGGCAACGGGCCCGCATCTCATGGCATTGAGACGGAGGGGGCTTCACTCTAGGATTGGCGGGCTATTCGCCGCACTCGTAGGGGGTATAGGTTGACCCAGGAGGGGTGCCCAAGTTGCCGGATTCCGTGGAGTGCTGGGTGGTCCATTCACGGAGCTGAAGGGGGCTGCCTCGCTTCAGGTTTTGGCGGGTGACTTGCCGCGCCCGTAGGGGTCTAGGTTTTCATTGCACAGGCTATCCACACGACCAGGGGAACGTCGGGTTTCAGCAGCGGCTCTGTGAAACCCGGGGTTTCCAGATATCTGTATTGTTCTGTGTTGCTATACATTTCTGTGTTGCTGCCTTTTATTCACGCCTTGTGCGAAATACTATATATATTGGTATATATATTAGTAGATGTTGTATATGTTTTTCATCCGCGCTAGTCCAGTCCCCGCTCTGCTGTTAGTTAGCTAACCTAACGGGTGATGACGGGACCCAGTGGCGAATGCGGATGGCATATACGTACGTCAGTATATTTTCGTTCTTTGTGGTGTGATCATTTGATGGGACTGCATTGATTCGGATCAATGCAAGATAAACAAACCTAATTCTGATGTTGTTGGAACATTTTTCAAAAAGCTGTTATTGCAAGGACGTTCACTTTTGTTTTGCATCGTGGTATTCATTTGGAATATCCTGCTCCTCAGTCGACGAGGTAAGGGCCGAGATCCCTTCACCGGGAGTGACCCCTTGGACAGAAGTTTGCGTCAGGGCATTAACTTCACTATAGCCGATTACTTTTGCTTTGCATCGTGGTATTCAGTTGGAATATCCTGCACCTCATTCTACGGGGAAAGAGCCGAGATCCCTTCACCGGGAGTGACCTCTTTAGTAAAGGTTTTCGTCACTATATTTTTATAAAAAGTTATCCAGTTCCTTCAACGATATCAAGTTCATTACGTTAAAGGTTTTTCGCCAAAAACCAGCCGTAGCCCTCCGTCATTTCAGTTCAGTATTGCTTAGTATTCGCGCTACGTTTGTCGTTGCTATTCGCCGAGGCGTAGTGAGCGGTAGCTCTGTAATGCTTTCTGTTGTATGGATATGTGGATTGGTTAGGACAGTCGTACGACTTTGTTGATTATTCGTCAAGGGTCGTGCGGGTGGGTTTAACGCAATCAAGATAATGACGGGTTGAACTTGACTAGGACCTTTTGATTTGTTGATTATTCGTCAAGGTCACTTGGGTCCTAGGGGTAAAAATCACATCGGGAGTTTCAAAAGAACTGAAACTTGCCAAGCATGCGCATACCTTCTGGAGTGTGGTGACTTGAGTGGATTCCGTCAAGTTATCATGCGATGATAGTTGGATCCCGATTCCCACTGATGAGTTGGTTTACTCCTCGGGTGATCCCGACTAATTCTTCTTTCAGGTTTGGAGGAGAATTTGACGTACAGTGGGAGGCTTCCTGATTAGACAAAGTGATAACCATTCTGATCTAGGTTAGAGTGCACGCTGAGTGTTTCTTTTCTCTCTCTCTTTGGCAGCGACCATTGACCCGACCCTGGACTATGACTCAGTGACCAAGTTGACCGAACCTTCTTAACACTGGCTTTTGGATTGTCAGAGTTGCAGACCTCATTGCCACTCCTACTTTTACCCTTTTCTCCAGGACACCCCGTATTACTACGAACGTCCACTTCCATTGGACAAAACCATCGTATGGTTAGATACGAACTCGAAGGACTTCGAGGATGGTTTCTGGTTCTGGAGAAAACGAATAGGATTATTCAGTTGTCTTTTCTTTTCACCTTCTCTCAGGTTGCGAGTACTCCTTGGTTTAGGAGTAGTACACCTATTACGCAAATTGGATAGTCTTCTTCCAAACCATAGGCTGGTGCCGACGGGTAGGGAATGAAGAAAACCAATTAGCATAACGATGGTGTGCAGAAGGTATTAAGTTAAGACAAAGCAAGGGATTAGTAAGAGGGCAAAGTAAGTTGCGACTGCTATTCACGACCAAACCAAGTATTTCTTCGCCAATCCTAAATCACCTTTGTATTTCTCCAGGACACTCCGTATCACTACGAAGATCCCATTTTATTGGATAATCCATCGTATGGTTATATACGAACTCGAAAGGAACTTGTTCCAGTTCGGGGATGGATCCTAGTTCAGGAGAAATAGGAATAAAGTACATTCAGGTGTCTTTTATCTTCACCTTCTCTCGCATTGCGAGTGTTCCTAGGATTAGGACAGTACACCCTTTATGCTTTTTGGATAGTCTTCTTCCAAACCATAGGCTGGTGCCGAACGGTAGGGAAGGAAGAAAACCATTTGGCCTAAAGGGGTGTACAGAAGGTAATGACTAAAGACATATGAAGGGATTTGGAGAGGTGGCAAAGAATTATACGGTTATAGTTGTGAATCTGGATAATGGAAGAGGCATTACTAGGAATACCAGGATACCCCGACGAAACATTTCAATGTTTCAGTTTCACTGTGTACTGTTAATAGAAAACTGATTTCCCGATTAGACACTTACTCCAGGGTATGTATTTGCCAGGTATGATTCTCACATCTGTATGGTTTTACAGATGATGAGTGGGAGTGAGTTATTGGGAATTAGGTGATCATCCTCATTATATCGGGATTCGTTGTAATCGGTGATATTTGAGGAGATCACCTGGGCTGTTTGCCGGTCGGCAAATATTTGGTTTTGAATATCCGCTGTTTTGCACCAATTTCAAATTGATATATCTGTACGTCTATTTTCATAGAGTGAGATATACCTTTTGATATTATGTCGATGACATTTACCTATACCAGTGGATGGTTAGGTAAGGAGCATTGAACAGCGGTGTAATTCTTCTTAACCATAAGTACAGTTTTCAACCTACGACGCACAGTGAAAGAGTTGTAAGACTCAGCGGACTTATACAGAGTATTGTATATTGTCCAGTGTCCATCAGGACAGAGGGGTTGGTCCTCGTACTATATTCGGTTTACTTATGACTTCTCTAGATTTTAGACAGCTGTTTCGTGGAAACACAGGGTCTAAGTTTTGAGGAGTTATAGGTATTTGAATAAAGTAGAGAACCAGGTGTAGCAAGTATCGGGATTCTTCAAAGAGATCGAAGATGTAGATACTTGTGTATGGTATTCAGTTGATAGTAATGATGAAGACAGATAGCTTCTCTTTCAGGTTACTCATAATTGGAAGCATTCCTAAGTTGAGTAACGCTGATCGGCCTCCTTCCATTTAGTTTACATGCACTGGAGATAGCTGCATGATTTGAATCTGGTTCAATTGAATCAGTGCCTCTGGTTCTATATTGGATATAGAACAGTTCATATCTTAACGATGTTAAGGTACGGGGAGTTGTCCGGCTTATGCTTAAAACCAGACACTGGACAACCCAAGGCACGTTTCTGTAATGGCTGTTTGTGGGTTGACCCAGGCTATGACGAGGGTTGACTTTCTACCATCTGGCAGATCAATAGAAATATTGTTCTAGACTCGCCACAGTTTTATTAAAAATGGATTTTTTCAAAAACAGTAGTGGGAGTATGGTAGAACTGGAAGTGATTCCAGAACCACAAACGATTACTGAAGATTTGATAAGGAACCTAAAGATTCAATCTGATTTGACATTCCATTGCCACTCCGCAGATAAGGTGGGTAACTTCAGGCACCCGAGAGGTACTCCGGTAGCCTCAAGGACGGTGACAGGGAAGTTCTTGTTTACCCACACTTGCCATTTCTGTTGTTCCAGGCTGCGAGACCCGGTGAGAGGATGAGTATAGCGTCGTTCTAAACTAGCTTTAGAAGTGCGCGTCTATATGACTCCACCAGAGGGTTGTCGTAGTCAGTGGGAGCAGCGGAAGCATTGGTGGACATCAGGCTTATGTCTATTTATAGACTAAAGCAGATGTAGCGGAGATAGATCATCTGTTTCTGATGTGACAGTCATGGGTTTGACGTCATCAGAATAGGGGATGGATCTGTTGAGAAGGTAGTAGGAAGTGATATTCCTATACTACGATCGGTTATACTTTGGTCGTCACACAGTGTTTTCTCCACATGGGACTTGGATATTATATCAAACATACTGGTTACTAGACCTATGGTTTTAGATCTAGATTTGGGTGGTTTCCCAATCAGGGTACCTTGACAGCATTCTATAAGTATTTAGAATGGACGACTCCTGGCATGGTAGTGTACCCGCAGGTAATGGAGTCACCCTCTCTAAAGGTGTCTTACAGACTAAAGGGGAGAGGGATATGCATGATTGACAGATCACTTGCTTAGGCAATTGAGTCAATCATGAGATGTCAAGTACCACACCAGATGTTGTTCTTGCACTAGATGCAATAAGTTGATATTGATCCAATCCTGGAGGAACAGTCGGAAGCAGTTTTAGAACATAAGTGAATGTTCTAGGGATATGATAACGGCTGCCTCTTTTCGGAGACGGTTATCACTCCAGGCTTCCAAGGTGACATGGACGACAAGGAGGTTGTCAGAGTTATAGTTCTCCCTCTGACGAGGGGCAGTATTTTGGACAGGTGGTCCAAGGCAATACTGAGGGAGGTATGGCGCAGGATACTGATTAAGTTCGGTTGATGATACAGTCTAAGAAGTTTGGATTTGGAGTTCATTTATGAGCTAGGTCCCATCAGACATCCAGACATTCTAAGACAGGTATTGCTCATTTCGGGAGATGGCTTTCTCCGCGAACATGAGATATAGAGAGATATAGAAAGAAACTTCACAGCGGATCCACTCACTGAGGCTATTCCTCGAACGCAATAGTTTCGCAAACGGGTTTTGTGAGACTGACTAGTAGAGGAGTTGGGTGTTCGGTATCACACGGGCTGTGAGTATGCGGCATCGCAATAATTAGCCTTGAGTGCAAGTGGGAGATTGTTGGAGATAGTGCCCTCAGAGTCAATTATTGGATCACAGGCACGTGATTGCAATGATTGAGGGAGGACCTATCCCGGTAGGACAGTCTTACTCGAGATGATAGTATGCTATCTGGTTTATCTTTATCATCGTGTACTGCTTTAGGTGACCTGACATGTCGCTATTACACGTTGATAGAGCCCCTAGGATTCTTGCTTGACTGCCAGCAGTATGATGGCGATCATATACGTGGGAGCTGGTGGTCTATAAGCACATCCTTAAAAGGTCCCTAGTCGTAGGAGTTTCGAGACAGGGCATCGATACTCCGTTAGTAGACTAGTGTATACAGTCGAGACCCCGACGAGGGGCGGTGGCCGGTCTCACAAGCCACTGGTGTCAGTTGGTTCACCTAAGATGTATACAGGTGCTCATTGGGTTATGAGTACACCGGACAGGACTCGCCGGGAACCTGCTAGTTGGTCTTATACCAGATGTCAGATAGCAGTTCCCTGGTGACATGTGTACAGGTTAGTTCATCGACCTGAGATCGTCATTTGTCTCGTGTGAGTTCCCACTGTGTTTTGATTACTACCCTACCACGGCTCAAAGGAGTCGTGCAAACAGGTTTTAGTTGGGTACAGTCCCGAGCCACATGGAGGCAGTGAGCGGATCTGCAGGGGTTCGTCTCTCCCGGTATTGGGGGTGAGGTCGCGCTGTGTCTAGGAGAGCCATTACGCAAAGCCCTCGGCCGAGGCAGGAGATTTACTGATAGGTATTCCAGTAGTATCTCAGGGCGTTCTGGGCTACGCTCCGACACGACTTGTACCGCTTTTGGGGGTCTGACTTTTACCAACCCCCTAGGCCCGCCATGCGATACTCATAGACGAACGGACCGGACTGTACGGATATTGTCACTGACAGGCTCAGTTGGGTGTCGGGGTGAGCATCCTCATCGACGTCCCATTTGGTCAATAGCTGGTGGCCCGTCACGTATTGGCTTATACCTCTGACGTGCCAGTGGTTAAATCCACAGCCAAGGTATTGACGAGTCTTTAGAGTCCACCACACTCAGTTTCAGTTACTCAAGTTTCGGGCGAAACGCTGTAGAGGCCGTATGGAGATATGGCAGGGTTCGATCAGATACGTGCGGTATTGCACGGATCGTGATCGGACAGTTTTTACTAGCCGGCTTTGGCTTAAGCCGGATTCTAGTATTTGATAGTGTAGTTTTGTCTCTTTGCATTTGTGTTCAGTGGGAATACAAATGCGGGCATGTATTTGCAGCAGTGGGGTTTTCCTGTAATTTATTACGGGATCGGTTTTCTGAAGTTGCCAGTTTGCATTCCGTTCCGTCCGGTTTTCCTTCATTCCTTCTCGGTCGGACTTTCTTGGTGGAGGGTGTTAATTGCACGTTTGCAATTAACAATTTGTGAGGGGTTTCTTTGCATATTTGTGGCATCATGATTGCTATTTCATCATGAGATCCTTTTTGGGTCTTCTCACTTGCTTTCATTGTGATGGTTGTTTGATATGATAAGAAATGAAATGAGAGTGACTAATTTCTATATGGTTGATATATTCTTTCTTGCTTTTCTTTCTCTCTCCAATCTCATTCAAGAGATGAGAGGGCCGGCCATTTCTTGAGAGGGTGAGAGGAGAGTATCATTTTTCTAGTGGTGGAAAGATATCATCTCATTCTTGCTTGCTCCAAAAATAAAATAACCCTTCTCCAAAGTTTCTTCTTGTTTCCTCCACAAACCATGGCAACTTCAATAACCCCAAGAGACTAGTTCACTACACTATTCTATAGCAAGCCTTGGACGCGTCGGCTAGCCAACTTCGCGCCCGAGTTGCCTCGGTCAAGAGGCGGGAGCCCGTAAAAGATTCCGGCTACGTGGTGCCCTTTCCGACGAGCGAGGAGGTGACGGAGATTCCGCAAGAGATCGAAGTGGAGATGAAGACCGAAGGACACGGATCGCTTGGTATAACTTCTCACCCTATCTCTCTAGTTAGCTAGTATAGGTTAATGGTTTCGATCCGGGTTTTCTTTGTCCGCGGTAGCGCCGTTTTGCAAAGTTCGCAAAAATTTTATTCCGCATTTTGGCCTCGAGTACGAGGCCGGGGCGCTGCCGTGGCGCAACACATCCATCGCCCATCTCTATGGGTCGAGAAGGCATACGCTAGTCTACTCTGGTATATCGATGCCCCGTCTCGATACACCCACGACTAGGGACCTTGAAGGATGTACTTATGGACTACCATGTCCCCACTAGTATGATCCGCATCACAGTCCAGGTAGTCAAGTACACATCCTAAGGGCTTTACCAACATGTAACAGAGAGACAATCAGTGTACACGTTAAGGTAAAGATCAACCAGATAGCATACTATCATGTCAAGCAAGAAAGTCCACCCTATATATGTCCCAGCATCCACTACAATATACACCCTATGTACAGTAATGGCCTCAAGGGCATACATATAACTAACAGATTTGAATCTGGTTCTAATTAAATCAGTGCCTCTGTTTCTATATTGTATATAGAATTAAACATATCTTAACGATGTTAAGGTATACGGAGTTGTCCGGCTTATGCTTAAAACCAGACTCTGGATAACTCAATGCACGTTTCTATAATGGCAGTTTGTGGGTTAATTCGGGCTATGACGAGGGTTGACTTTCTACCATCTGGAAGATCAATAGTGATATTGTTCTTGACTCACCACAGTTTTAGCAAAATGGACTTTTTCAGAAAACAGTAGTGGGAGTATGGTAGAACTGGAAGTGATTCCAGAACCGCAAACGATTTCTGAAAATTTGATAAGAACCTAAAGATTCAATCAGGTTTGACATTTCATTAGCCACTCCGCAGATATGGTGGGTAACCTCAGGCGCCCGAGAGGTACTTCGGTATTCTCAAAGACGGTGACAGGGAGGTTCTTGTTTACCCAGACTTGCCATTACTCTTGTTCTAGACTATGAGACCCGGCAGGAGGATGAGTATAACTTCGTTCTAAACTAGTTTTAGAAGTGCACGTGTATATGACTCTTCCAGAGGGTTGTCATAATCAGTGGGAGTAGCGGAAGCATAGTGGACAAGTAGCTTGTGTCTATTTATAGACTAAAGAAGATATAGAGGAGATAGATCATCTATTTTTGATGTGACTGTCATAAGTTATGACTTCATCAGAATAAGGGATGGATCTGTAAAGAAGGTAGTAGGGTGTGATGTCCTGGTATTTGGATGACATAGACATAGTAGAAAGTGAAATTCCTATACTACGATCGGTTATACTGTGGTTGTCACACAGTGTTTTCTCCACATAGGATTTGGATATTATATCAGGCATTCTGGTTACTAGATCTATGGTTTTAGATCTAGATTTGGATAGTGTCCCAATCCGGGTACTTAGACAGCATTCTAAAGGTGTTTTAGAATGGACGACTCCTGGAATGGTAGTGAACCTGCAAGTGACGGTGTCACCCTCTTCTAAAGGTGTCTTACAGACTAAAGGGGAGAGGGAAACACATGATTGGCATATCACTTACATAGGCAATTGAGTCGATCATGAAATGTCAAGTACCACACCAGATGTTGTTTTTGCACTAGCTGCAATAAGTTGATATTAATCCAATCCTGGAAAAACGTTCGGAAGCAGTTTTAGAACATAAGCGGATGTTCTAGGGATTTGATAACGGCAGCCTCCTTCGGGAGACGGTTGTCATTCCAGGGTTCCAAGGTGACCTAGATGACAGAGTGACTGCCAGAGTTAAGTTTTCCCTCTGACGAGGAGCAGTAGTTTGGACAGATGGTCCAAACTACTGCTGAGGGAGGCATGACGCAGGATACTGATTAAATTCAGTTGACGATACAGTCTAAGAAGTTTGCTTGATCTAGAGTTCACCTGTGAACTAGGTCCCATCAGATATCTAGACATATTCTAAGACAGGTATTGCTCAATTCGGAAGATGGATTTCTCCGCGAATTGAGATAAAGAGAGACATAGAAAGAAACATCAGGGCGGATCTACTCACTTAGGCTATTTCTCGAACGCAACAGTTTCACAAATAAGCTTTGTGAGACTGATCAGTAGAGATGTTGGGTGTTCGGTATGACACGGGCTGTGAGTATACGACATCGCAATAATTAGCCTTAAGTGAAAGTGGGAGATTGTTGGATATAGTTCCCTCAAAGTCAATTATTGGATCGCAGGCACGTGATTGCAATGATTGAGGGAGGACCTATACCGGTAGGACAGTCTTACTCGAGATGATAGTATGCTATCTGGTTTGTCTTTATCATCATGTACATGCTTTAGGTGACATTAAAGATCACTATTACACATTGATAGAGCCCTTAGGATTCTTGCTTGACTACCAGCAGTAGGATGGCGATCATATACATGAGAGTTGGGTAGTCTATAATCACATCCTTAAAATGTCCCTAGTCATGGGAGTTTCGAGACTGGGCATCGATACTATATGAGTAAACTAGTGTATACAGTCGAGACCCCGACGAGGGGTGGTGGCCGGTCTCACAAGCCATTGGTGTCAGTTGATTCACCTAAGATGTATACATGTGCTCATTGGGTTATTAGTACACCGGACGGATTCGCCGGGAACATGCAAGTTGGTATTATACCTGTCGTCAGATAGCAGTTCCCTGGTGACATGTGTACAGATTAGTCTATCGACCTGAGATTGTCATTTGTCTGGTGTGAGTTCCCACTGTGCTTTGATTACTATCCTACCATGGCTCAAAGGAGTCGTGCAAACAGGTTTTAGTTGGGTACAGTCCCGAGCCATAAGGAGGCAGTGAGTGGATCGGCAGGGGTTTTGTCTCTCCCGGTATTGGGGGTGAGATCGCGCTGTGTCTAGAAGAGCCATTACATAAAGTCCTTAGCCAAGGCAAGTGAGATTTACTGGTAGGTATTACAGTAGTTTCTCAAGGTGTTCTGGGCTACACTCCGACACAACTTATTCCGCTTTTGGGGGTCTGACGTTTATCAGCCCCCTACGCCCAATATGCGATACTCATAGACGAACAGACTGGACTGTACGGATATTGTCACTGACAGGCTCAGTAGGGTTTCAGGATGAGTTCGCTCATCAGCCTCCCATTTGGTCAATACAGGGGTAGCCGTTACGTACAGTTAGTACCACTGACGTGCTTGTGGTTAAACCCACTGCCAGCGTATTGACGAGTCTTTAGAGTCCCACACAGATAGTTTCCCAAGTTTGGGTGAAACGTTGTAGAGGCCGTATGGTTTTATGGCAGGGTTCGATCATATACGCGCACTTGTGCACGGATCATGATCGGACGGATCATACTAGTGGGCTTTGGTTTAAGCCAGATCCTAGTATTAGATTTATTGGATTGCTTTCGTCTCATTGCATTCGTATTCAGTCGGAATGTGGATGTAGATATGTATATACAGGTGAGGGGTATCCTTATGATCCGTCACGAGTTTACTTTAGATGTTTCCATTCTCTTTTTAGATTAAACATTTTGGTTTAAATGTTTAATCAAGTGGAAATTGTGAGTGCTAGTCATCATGAAGAGAAATTAATGTGGCATGTGCAATTTGGTGACTCATGGTATTATTTTTTGTGCCATGTCCACTTGTTTATTGATTAATTAGGTGAGATTGAGATGGAGAGAGAAGGGGGGAAGCAACAAAGTGTGGGGTTTGCTCTTGAGATTTCTTTCTAGTGCTCTCTCATTTTTATCTCACACAATAACAAAGCTCTTCTTCTTCTTCCTTTTTCTTGAGCTCAGAATTTCCTCATCAAGCTTCTTCTTCAACCTCCATCCATACCATCTCATGTGTTGAGAACCAATGGATGTCATGAGACAAAGTTATCATACACATTCTCTACTTCACCTTAGACATGTCGGCTAGCAAACTTCATGTCCGAGTTGCTTCAGTTTGAAGCGGGAGCCTGTAAAAGGTTTTCTAGACGTGGTGCCATTTTGATGAGGAGACCGGAGATCGAGCGAGATCGGAGATGCCGTGTTGAGCTAAGGATGGTGGCTAAAGACCGAAGGACATGGATCGATCTGTATAGCCATTCTAATTTCTTATAGTTGGCTAGTTTTGTGTTAATGGTACGATCCGGGTAAAAGTCTGCGTTAGCGCCAGTTTCGTAAAAAGTTTTTGTTCTGCGTTTGGCCTCGGATTGATGGCCAGGGCGCTACCGTAGACTTATACTTCCTTCACTAAAGAGTTTATTGAAGTGGTAGTTTGGATTAAGAAGCTTCGGCACGAAGATCATGGAAGAGGCTCATTCCAACTTCAAGAGCATCCTAGTGGAGTCGCATGGACTACTACACGGAGCATTAGAAGAGAAGGACACAGTCTACAAAGGTTGTAGCCATCCATCTCTTAACTTAAAGTTCATGATATCAAGATAAACCCTAATTATCTAGTTTAAGATCTTGGTTAGTCTAGATTAGCACCCCGAAAATTTTAAAAATAGCATGCTTGATGCTAGTGAAACCCAGTAGTGGTGCTAACATACACATTCATCTAGCAGCACAGCCGATAGGGTTATGTCCTAGGTATAGCGAACCGCAGTCTCCGGTATGCACGAGACTTTTGTTAAACATGAGTACTCTTTTCCACCATTTGATTTCAAATGATGTAAACTCTATTTGGTTTAGCGACATGAATATTATGTTCACTTTTGTCATGACTCACATGTTATACTGCTCACATGTTCCCGTTATTTTATATTCCCGCATTATTGCTTTGTAGATCATAGTTCATTCTTATTGTCCCTATAAACATGTTATATTGTAACACCTTAGAAATGCATTTAGTGTTAACTAGACGATAATGCGTGTTTTTGGTAAAAAGTTTACCAATTTGAGTTTCTTATATTTTATAACATTTAATTAATAATTTATTATTATTTGTTATGGCTTGCACACACTTGTGCATGTTTATATGAGGGTTTGTTTGTGCTAATCTGGATTAGTGACCATGACAACTTAACGTTAACCTAATCCTTGCTTTAACCTTAAACCAAATCCCTTGATATTTTGAGAGAGATATTTTCCTTTGGGTTTTGATTTGGAGAGGAGGTGGCATGGTGACATGGTGGGCATTAAAGGATGCATTAATATGGAGTTATTGCAATGGTCCACTCATCTCTCTCTCTTTTCTTCACACCCTCTCTCATTCTCTCTCACTTCATCTCTTATCATTCTTTCATCACTTCCTCTTACCTCAACTGAACAATCATACTTCCAACACAAAAACCTACACCAATCTTCATAAAATCTCACCCAAATCACTTCATTTGCCTTGTTTTGCCTCTTGGATGCATTGGAGCTTGGAAAGCTAGGATCTTTGAGTTTGTGGGAGTAGGTAATGATCTCTTTCTGTTAATTAAGTCTTTTTAGTGTTGCGTAGCTTTTTCGCTTCAGTTTAGATCGCGTATTGTATCGTTTCGTGCAAATATCGTATTTTTAATGTAGTTTTGGGTCTCAGATGATCTGCTATCAAACCAGGTATTTGTTGCAAAAGTTCCCATCACAGTGACCTGGTGTAGTGACCTAGAACCAACCCTCAAAATACGAGCCCATTCCCTCATGATCAGGCTGCAAATTTAATGGTTCTAGCCGCAAACTGCGGCCAGAGTGGCGTGGTTGGTGGTGAGTTTTGGTGTAGGGGTCTCTGGTGTAGTATGTGGTCTTGTGGTATGTGCAACATTTACAAATTGTTTGTGTAGCAAAATCTGGGACCACTTTGCTTATTTCTTGTGTTTCGTTTTCACGCGTTACGTTATCCGATACGGTTCGTATTTTGGTGTAGCTGTTGCTCTGAGTTGGTTTCGTTATGTCGCTATGCACGTTACCCACTAGACGAACACTTGAGTGTTTGTTTGGAGTTGTCGTGTCGGTCAAACGTAGTTTGTACGTGTTATGGGTCGTTTGCTAATATACATACTTGTTATATTGTTTTATGTTTCAGGTTCGCAGGCGGGGACTTCGGACGCTGCGAAGAAGGGGGGAAAGGTGGTTGGCTTTACTTAGCCAGGAGCGTTGGTGTGTAGATTTAACATCTACAGGGGAATTACCCGCAAGGCGCTATGCGTCTGGGATAGATTAAATGATATGACTATTATTTAGAAGTATATGGATATTGTTTGTGCATGTATACCATTGTTGCATATCTCATTTCCTTTTATGTATGGAATTAGTACTAATGAGACACAACACTATTATTGACGATTCATATTTCACGAGCACTAATTGTATGCTACACACACCGTCGATAATTTCCATGACACGCACAACACCTATACATATTTGATATTGTATTGTTTAGGTATATTGAGACACGATCCTTATTGTTCCTTCGTGCATATGACATATAGCATACCTGTATACCTACATGCTTACACATATGCCTTGACATGCTTACATGCTAGTTGCCCATATACCTATATGGTATTGTACCATTAGTGATAGGTATATACACATATGAGACATAGCTACATGTACATCTTGCATACATACTTACACTTATACTTGGAGGGTATTTCATCATTACTGATAGATAGATACATATACCTTGCTATACCTATATGTTTACACATATATCTGGCTATAGATACATGTTCACCTTTATTTGATGTTATATAGACTTGGTGAAATTAGGAACCGCATGATATATATATATATATATATATATATATATATATATATTAACTTGTTGCAGTTAAATTGCGGCTTTTCCTTTATATGCTCACATTACAGTTTTATGTTGCATATATTATATTCATGGATTTTCGCATTTAGATATGGATTTTTCATGATGTTTTCTTGATTTGAGGACCGTGGTAGTTTTAAGAAATTATGAATTATTTGAAAAACCCGGTTTCTCTTGATATGATATTTCAGCAGCCATCATGAGATTTCTCGGTTCTGATATATACCCTATGCGAGGAGGCGTAATGGGCCATGTGCGGGTACATGGTTGGGCCGGTGGTACCCGGGGCAAGAAAGGTATGTCGATGGACCACACCGATGAGACTGATAGGGGAATCATACCTATCAGTGATAGTATTTTAGACTCCGCGGTTATCGTGGGGATACCGACCGGAGTTATGTATGTATGGATACGTCGAATTGCAAGGGTCGAAGCTGGGCACTCGGGTTTTCGAGATAGCGTATGATATGTACCTATCAGGGCCAGTCGTGGTGACAACACCTGATAGATCAGTATTTATGTGTCGATACTGGACACTTGTTTTCATGATATTCTTACTCCTAAGTATATATAACAGTGGAATGGGACACTGTTATATATGCATATATATATATATATATATTAGTGGAATGGGACGCTAATATATATGTATACATATCTAATTTATATACATCATCATAATGATTCATGCAAATATACTTATTCATTTCATGAGACTTACTCGATATTGCATACAGGATATATGAGATTTACTTGATATTGGATACAGGATATATGAGATTTACTTGATATTGGACACTCAGGATATATAATATTTACTCGATATTGGACACTCAGGATATATGAGATTTACTTGATATTGGACAATCAGGATATATGAGACTTGCAGGATATTGTAAGTGCACGGCGGCGCCCCGGCCTCCATCCCGAGGCCAAATGCGGAAGCGATGCTTAACTTTAATTTTCAAACCGGCACCACCGCGTACTATAAACCCGGATCGTTCCATTAACTAGTCCTAGCTAACAACAAGATGGGGAAGAGAGATATACCGAGCGATCCATGTCCTCCGGTCTTCTCGCCGTCGTCCCGATCTCCCGCGGAATGTCCGGTCTCCACCACCTCGCCGGAAGGGCACCACGTCGCCTGCTTCTTTTACGGGCTCCCACCTCTATACCGAGGCAACTCGGGCACGAAGTTGGCGAGCCGACGTGCCCAAGGTTTGCTGTAGATGTAAGTGCACGGCGGCGCCCCGGCCGTCAATCCGACGGCCAAACGCGGAAACGGTGGTAAACTTAAAATTTTGCGGACTTGGCAAAACGGCACCACCGCGCACTAAAACCGGATCGGGCCATTAAACTAAATCTAGCTAACTACAAAGAGAAGGGGAAGAGATATACCGACGATCCAAGTCCTCCGGTCTTCTCGTCATGGTCCCGATCTCCTGCGGAAAAGTCCCGTCTCCTCCTCGTCGCCGGAAGTGCACCACATCGCCTACTTTGTTTACGGGCTCCCACCTCAATGCCGAGGCAACTCGGGCACGAAGCCGGCTACTCGACGTGCCCAAGGTTCGTCGTAGAATATGTAGTGAGCTTGTGTCTCTTTTTGGGATTGTGGAGTTGCCTTTTTGTGGAGGAAAAAAGAACTTTGAGAGAGGTGAGGAAAAATGTATCATGCAAAAGAATGAGAATGACATTTTTCTCACAACCAAAAGAAAAACCCCACCACCTCACAAGTGGCCGGCCATGAGAGGAGGGTGAGAATGGAGAGTCAAGAGAGAGACCAAAAGAGGGAGCCATTCTCTACTAATCCCAAAGAGAGAGAGGAAAGCTATCATGCAAAAGAAATGATAGCAAGGAAAGTCTAACACTCCAACACCAACCACCAACCTCATCATCAACAACCATGATGAGCCAAAAGTCATGCCATCATGACAAGAGGAAGTCAAGGTCAATGAAAAGATGTCATGATACAACAATAAGCAAATACCCCCTCCACAAATACTTATTTGCAACAATGCAAATAAGCCCTCCTCCACCAATCTTCGGCCAATGAACGGAACAATGGAAATTGGCCGAAACGGAAAGCAAACTGGCAACTCCAAAAACTGGTCCCGTAATAAATTACAGGAAAACCCCGATACTGTGCATACACACCCGCATCTGTATTTCGACCGAAATACAAATGCAATGAGACAAAATCTACACTGTACTATACTAGGATCCGGCTTATACCAAAACCGGCTAGTAATATCTGTTCGATCCTGATCCGTGCAATACCGCACGTATCTGATCGAACCCTGCCATATACCCATACGGCCTATAGTACAAACTGTCCGATCCTGATCCGTGCAATACCGCACGTATCTGATCGGACCCTGCCATATCTCCATACGGCCTCTACAACCTTTCGCCCGAAAGCTGAGTAACAGAATGTGGGGGACTCTAAAGACTCGTCAACACCTTGGTTGTGGATTTAACCACTAGCACGTCAGAGGTATAAGCCAATACGTGACGGGCTACCAGGTACTGACTTAAAAGGGACGTCTGTGAGCGAACTTAGCCCGACAACCCTACTGAGCCTGTCAGTGACAATATCCGTGCAGTCCGGTCCGTTCGTCTATGAGTATCGCATGGCGGGCCTAGGGGGTTGGTAAAAGTCAGACCCCCAAAAGCGGTACAAGTCGTGTCGGAGTGTAGCCCAGAACACCCTGAGATACTACTGGAATACCTACCAGTAAATCTCCTTGCCTTGGCCAAGGACTTTGTGTAATGGCTCTCCTAGACACAGCACGACCTCACCCCCAATACCGGGAGAGACGAACCCCTGAAGATACGCTCACTGCCTCCATGTGGCTCGGGACTGTACCCAACTAAAACCTGTTTGCACGACTCCTTTGAGCCGTGGTAGGGTAGTAATCAAAGTACAGTGGGAACTCACACGAGACAAATGACGATCCCCAGGTCGATGAACTAACCTGCACACATGTCACCAGGGAACTGCCATCTGACGTCTGGTATATGACCAACTAGCATGTTCCCGGCGAGTCCTGTCCGGTGTACTCATAACCCAATGAGCACCTGTATACATCTTAGGTGATCCAACTGACACCAGTGGCTTGTGAGACCGGCCACCGCCCCTCGTCGGGGTCTCGACTGTATACACTAGTCTACTAATGGAGTATCGATGCCCAGTCTCGAAACTCCCACGACTAGGGACCTTTTAAGGATAAGCTTATAGACCCCCAGCTCCCACTTATATGATCGCCCTCATACTGCTGGTGGTCAAGCAAGAATCCTAGGGGCTCTATCAACGTGTAATAGCGACGTGTCATGTCTCCTAAAGCAGTACACGATGATAAAGGTAAACCAGATAGCATACTATCATCTCGAGTAAGACTGTCCTACCGGGATAGGTCCTCCCTCAATCATTACAATCACGTACCTGTGACCTAATAATTGACTCTGAGGGCACTATCCCCAACAATCTCCCACTTGCACTCAAGGCTAATTATTGCGATGTCGCATACTCACAGCCCGTGTGATACCGAACATCCAACTCCTCTACTAGTCAGTCTCACAAAGCTCGTTTGCGGAACTATTGCGTTCGAGGAATAGCCTCAGTGAGTGGATCCGCTTGGATGTTTCTTTCTATGTCTCTCTATGTCTCAAGTTCGCGGAGAAGCCCATCTCCCGAAAAGAGCAATACCTGTCTTAGAATGTGTCTAGATGTCTGATGGGACATAGCTCATAAATGAACTCCAAATCCAAACTTCTTAGACTGTATCGACAACTGAACTTAATCAGTATCCTGCGCGCCATGCTTCCCTCAGTATTGCCTTGGACCACCTGTCCAAAATACTGCCCCTCATCAGAAGGAAAAACTATAACTCTGACAACCTTCTTGTCGTCCATGTCACCTTGGAAGCCTGGAATGATAACTGTCTCCTGAATGAGGCTGTCGTTATCATCTCCCTAGAACATCCACTTATGTTCTAAAACTGCTTCCGACTGTTTCTCCAGGATTGGATTAATGTCAACTTATTGCATCTAGTGCAAGAACAACATCTGGTGTGGTACTTGACATCTCACGATTGACTCAATTGCCTGAGCAAGTGATCTGCCAATCATGCCCGTCCCTCTCCCCTTTAGTCTGTAAGACACCTTTGGAGAGGGTGACTCCATTACCTGCAGGTACACTACCGTGCCAGGAGTCGTCCATCCTAAATACTCTTAGAATGCTGTCAAGTACCCTGATTGGGAAACCACCCAAATCTAGATCTAAGACCATAGATCTAGTAACCAGTATGTCTGATATAAAATCCATTTCCTTTATGGAGAAACAACTGTGTGACGACCAAACTATAACCGATCGTAGTGTAGGAGTTTCCTTTCCTACTCTGTGTATATCATCCAAATACCAGGATATCACACCCTACTACCTTCTCAACAGATTCATCCCCTATTCTGATGAAGTCAAACCCATGACTGTCACGTCAGAAATAGATGATCTTTCTCCACTACATCTGCTCTAGTCTATAAATAGACATAAGCTACCTATCCACCAATGCTTCCGCTGCTCCCACTGACTACGACAACCCTCTGGCAGAGTCATATAGACGTGCACTTCTAAAACTAGTTTAGAACGACGCTATACTCATCCTCCCGCCGGGTCTCGCAGCCTGGAACAACAGCAATGGTAATTGTGGGTAAACAAGAACTTCCCTGTCACCGTCCTTGAGGCTACCGGAGTACCTCTCGGGTGCCTGAAGTTACCCACCTTATCTGCGGAGTGGCCAATGGAATGTCAATCCAGATTGAATCTTTAGGTTCCTTATCAAATCTTCAGTAATCGTTTGTGGTTCTGGAATCACTTCCAGTTCTACCATACTCCCACTACTGTTTTCTGAAAAAAAATTCATTTTTAATTTAAAACTGTGGCGAGTCAAGAACAATATTGCTATTGATCTTCCAGATGGTAGAAAATCAACCCGCGTCATAGCCTGGGTCAACCCACAAACAGCCATTACAGAAACGTGCCTTGAGTTATCCAGTGTCTGGTTTTAATCATAAACCGGACAACTCCCAGTACCTTAACATCGTTAAGATATGAACTGTTCTATATCCAATATAAAACAGAGGCACTGATTTAATTGAACCAGATTCAAATCATGCAGCTGTCCCCAGCGCATGTCAACTAAATGGAAGGAGGCCGATCAGCGTTACTCAACTTAGGAGTGCTTCCAATTATGAGTAACCTGAAAGAGAAGCAAGATCTCTTAATCATTACTATCAACTGAATACCATACACAAGTATCTACATCTTCGATCTCTTTGAAGAATCCCGATACTTGCTATACCTGGTTCTCTACTCTATTCAAATACCTATAACTCCTCAAAACTTAGACCCTGTGTTTCTACGAAACACATGTCTAAGAACTAGAGAAGTTAAAAGTAAACAGAATATAGTATGAGGACCAACCCCTCTGTCCTAATGGACACTGGACAACATACAATACTCTGTATAAGTCCGCTGAGTCTAACAACTCTTTCACTGTGTGTCGTAGATTGAAAACTGTACTTATGGTTAAGAAGAATTACACCGCTGTTTAATGCTCCTTACCTAACCATCCACTGATATAGGTAAATGTCATCGACATAATATCAAAAGGTATATCTCACTCTATGAAAATAGACGTACAGATATATCAATTTGAAATTGGTGCACAACAGCGGATATTCAAAACCAAATATTTGCCGACCGGCAAACAGCCCAGGTGATCTCCTCAAATATCACCGATTACCATGAATCCCGATATAATGAGGATGATCACCCAATTCCCAATAACCTACTCACACTCATCATCTGTAAAACCATACAGATGTGAGAATCAAACCTGGTAAATACATACCCTGGAGCAAGTATCTAATCGGGAAATCAGTTTTCCATTAACAGTACACAGTTGAACTGAAACATTGAAATGTTTCGATGGGGTATCCTGGTATTCCTAGTAATGCCCTTTCCATTATCCAGATTCACAACTGTAACCGTATAATTCTTTGCCACCTCTCCAAATCCCTTCATATGTCTTTAGTCATTATCTTCTGCACACCCCTTTAGGCCAAATGGTTTTCTTCCTTCCCTACCGTTCGGCACCAGCCTATGGTTTGGAAGAAGACTATCCAATAAGCATAATGGGTGTACTGTCCTAATCCTAGGAATACTCGCAATGCGAGAGAAGGTGAGGATAAAAGACAACCGAATGAACTTAATTCCTATTTCTCCTGAACCAGAATCCATCCCCGAACTGGAACAAGTTCCTTTCGAGTTCGTATATAACCATACGATGGAGTATCCAAATAAACTGTGGATCTTCGTAGTGATACGGAGTGTCCTGGAGAAATACAAAGGTGATTTTAGGATTGGCGAAGAAATACCTGGTTTGGTCGTGAATATCTGTTGCAATTTACTTTGCCCTCTTACTAATCCCTTGCTTTGTCTTAACCTAATACATTCTGCACACTATCGTTATGCTAATTGGTTTTCTTCATTCCCTACCGGTCGGCACCTGCCTATGGTTTGGAAGAAGACTATCCAATTTGCGTAATAGGTGTACTATCTCCTAAACCAAGGAGTACTCACAACTTGAGAGAAGGTAAAAGGAAAAGACAACTGAATAATCCTATCCGTTTTCTCCAGAACCGGAAACCATCCTCGAATAAATTCTTTCGAGTTCGTATCTAACCATACGATGGTTTTGTCCAATGGAAGTGGACGTTCGTAGTAAAACGGGGTGTCCTGGAGAAAAGGGTAAAAGTAGGAGTGGCAATGAGGTTTGCAACTTTGACAATTCAAAAGCCGGTGTTGAAGAAGGTTCGGTCAACTTGGTCACTGAGTCAAAGTCTTAGGGTCGGGTCAATGGTCGCTGCCAAAGAGAGAGAGAAAAGAAACACTCAGCGTGCACTCTAACCTAGATCAGAATGGTTACCAATTTATCTAATCTGGAAACCTCCCACTGTACCTCAAATTTTCCTCCAAACCTTAAAGAAAAATTAGTCGGGGTTACCCGAGGAGTAAACTAACTCATCAGTGGGAATCGGGATCCAACTATCATCGCATGATAACGTGACGGAATCCGCTCACGTCATCACACTCCAGAAGGTATGCGCATATCTGGCAAGTTTCAGTTCTTTTGAAACTCCCGATGTGATTTCTGCCCCATGCTCTTATGACCTTGGCGAAGGTCAACAAATCATAAGTCACATGTCAAGTTCTACCCGTCATTATCCAGGTTAATTTGAATCCACCCGTACAAGCCCTTGACGAAGGTCAACAAGGCTATACGACTGTCCCAAACCAACGCATCTATCTATGCAGCAGAAAGGTAACAAGCAGCTACCATACACTATGCCTTGACGAAGGTCAACAAACACAGCATGAATACTACGTGCTACCCGTCTGAAACGACGGAGGGCTACGATGGTTTCTGGCGAAAACCTTTAACGTAAAGAACTTGATATCGTTGAAGGAACTGATAGCTTTTTGAAAATATAGTGACGACAACCGTTGCTAAAGAGGTCACTCCCGGTGAAGGGATCTCGGCTCTTTCCCCGTAGAATGGGGTGCAGGATATTCCAACTGAATACCGCGATGCAAAGCAAAAGTAATCGGCTATAGTGAAGTTAATGCCCTGACGCAAACTTCTGTCCAAGGGGTCACTCCCGGTGAAGGGATCTCGGCCCTTGCCTCGTCGACTGAGGAGCAGGATATTCCAATGAATACCACGATGCAAAACAAAAGTAAACGTCCTTGCAATAACAGCCTTTTGAAAAGTGTTCCAACAACATCAGATTAGGTTTGTTTTAACTTGCATTGATTCGAATCAATGCAGTCCCATCAATTGATCACACCAAAAAGAACGAAAATATACTGATGTACGTATATGCCATCCGCATTCGCCACTGGGTCCCGTCATTACCCGTTAGGTTAGCTTACTAACGACAGAGCGGGGACTGGACTAGCGCGGATGCAAAACATATGCAACATCTACTAATATATATACCAATATATTATATTTCGCTCAAGGCGTGAAAGAAATGCAACATCACAGAGAATGAACAGCATCACAGAAACAATACAGATATCTGGGAACCCCGGGTTTCACAGAGCCGCTGAAACCCGACGTTCCCCTGGTCGTGTGGATAGCCTGTGCAATGAAATCCTAGACCCCTACGGGCGCGGCAAGTCACCCGCCAAAACCTGAAGCGAGGCAGCCCCCTTCAGCGCCGTGAATGGACCACCCAGCACTTCACGGAATCCGGTAACTTGGGCACCCCTCCTGGGTCAACCTGTACCCCCTACGAGTGCGGCGAATAGCCCGCCAATCCTAGAGTGAAGCCCCCTCCGTCTCAATGCCATGAGATGCGGGCTTGTTGCCCTCCAGAACCCGGCTATCCGTGCACCCCTCCGCGGGGCAATCCTAGTACAGAAAGTAAAATATACATACAACGGGTACATCGACCGCAACCAGGTCGTGCCCCAAAATAATAATATAAACAGGCAGTGACGGCAGTCCACATGTCGGACGCTCGCCCCGCAATATCAAATGTACATAATACAACAAAACTGTACTAGCATTGCATCCAGGCTATCCCCACGACCGATCCGCAACATCACAGCAAATACATAGAACATCAATGTGAAAGTCACGTTCGCAAATCCGTCTAACCGGGCTATAGCAGTTAGACCGGATTTACCGATCGAGTGACATTCACGGTCGCAGATATAATGTAAATACTGTGAAAAATGTGTTTAAGATTTTCCGATTGACCAAAAATTAACAAGTGGGCCCCAAACTAATACTGTAGCACTCACAGAAATAATTGGCCCAATTTTAATATTCCAAAACCCACAAAATAATCCCAGAAAGCCTCTGTAAAAAATTGGTGCAGTGAACTCCACAGTGCGCGGCGGAAGGGCGGCGGAATGGGGGTTCATGCGGCGCTTCCGCGCTCCCACTGTAGAATCATTTCATCGAAATTTTACAGAGTTCTTATAATTTCCAGTAGATCAATATTTTACAACCGGAAAAAATTTTCGAGACCAAAATATTTCAACAGAAACTGATGTGAACTAGAAATGCAAGTTTTGGAATTTTGGTCGATCGGAAATGCAAAACACATCAAACGAAGCTAGACGAAGTTAATGGCGAGGCTCTGATACCACTGTAAGTGCACGGCGGCGCCCCGGCCGTCAATCCGACGGCCAAACGCGGAAACGGTGGTAAACTTAAAATTTTGCGGACTTGGCAAAACGGCACCACCGCGCACTAAAACCGGATCGGGCCATTAAACTAAATCTAGCTAACTACAAAGAGAAGGGGAAGAGATATACCGACGATCCAAGTCCTCCGGTCTTCTCGTCATGGTCCCGATCTCCTGCGGAAAAGTCCCGTCTCCTCCTCGTCGCCGGAAGTGCACCACATCGCCTACTTTGTTTACGGGCTCCCACCTCAATGCCGAGGCAACTCGGGCACGAAGCCGGCTACTCGACGTGCCCAAGGTTTGTCGTAGAATATGTAGTGAGCTTGTGTCTCTTTTTGGGATTGTGGAGTTGCCTTTTTGTGGAGGAAAAAAGAACTTTGAGAGAGGTGAGGAAAAATGTATCATGCAAAAGAATGAGAATGACATTTTTCTCACAACCAAAAGAAAAACCCCACCACCTCACAAGTGGCCGGCCATGAGAGGAGGGTGAGAATGGAGAGTCAAGAGAGAGACCAAAAGAGGGAGCCATTCTCTACTAATCCCAAAGAGAGAGAGGAAAGCTATCATGCAAAAGAAATGATAGCAAGGAAAGTCTAACACTCCAACACCAACCACCAACCTCATCATCAACAACCATGATGAGCCAAAAGTCATGCCATCATGACAAGAGGAAGTCAAGGTCAATGAAAAGATGTCATGATACAACAATAAGCAAATACCCCCTCCACAAATACTTATTTGCAACAATGCAAATAAGCCCTCCTCCACCAATCTTCGGCCAATGAACGGAACAATGGAAATTGGCCGAAACGGAAAGCAAACTGGCAACTCCAAAAACTGGTCCCGTAATAAATTACAGGAAAACCCCGATACTGTGCATACACACCCGCATCTGTATTTCGACCGAAATACAAATGCAATGAGACAAAATCTACACTGTACTATACTAGGATCCGGCTTATACCAAAACCAGCTAGTAATATCTGTTCGATCCTGATCCGTGCAATACCGCACGTATCTGATCGAACCCTGCCATATACCCATACGGCCTATAGTACAAACTGTCCGATCCTGATCCGTGCAATACCGCACGTATCTGATCGGACCCTGCCATATCTCCATACGGCCTCTACAACCTTTCGTCCGAAAGCTGAGTAACAGAATGTGGGGGACTCTAAAGACTCGTCAACACCTTGGTTGTGGATTTAACCACTAGCACGTCAAAGGTATAAGCCAATACGTGACGGGCTACCAGGTACTGACTTAAAAGGGACGTCTGTGAGCGAACTTAGCCCGACAACCCTACTGAGCCTGTCAGTGACAATATCCGTGCAGTCCGGTCCGTTCGTCTATGAGTATCGCATGGCGGGCCTAGGGGGTTGGTAAAAGTCAGACCCCCAAAAGCGGTACAAGTCGTGTCGGAGTGTAGCCCAGAACACCCTGAGATACTACTGGAATACCTACCAGTAAATCTCCTTGCCTTGGCCAAGGACTTTGTGTAATGGCTCTCCTAGACACAGCACGACCTCACCCCCAATACCGGGAGAGACGAACCCCTGAAGATACGCTCACTGCCTCCATGTGGCTCGGGACTGTACCCAACTAAAACCTGTTTGCACGACTCCTTTGAGCCGTGGTAGGGTAGTAATCAAAGTACAGTGGGAACTCACACGAGACAAATGACGATCCCCAGGTCGATGAACTAACCTGCACACATGTCACCAGGGAACTGCCATCTGACGTCTGGTATATGACCAACTAGCATGTTCCCGGCGAGTCCTGTCCGGTGTACTCATAACCCAATGAGCACCTGTATACATCTTAGGTGATCCAACTGACACCAGTGGCTTGTGAGACCGGCCACCGCCCCTCGTCGGGGTCTCGACTGTATACACTAGTCTACTAATGGAGTATCGATGCCCAGTCTCGAAACTCCCACGACTAGGGACCTTTTAAGGATAAGCTTATAGACCCCCAGCTCCCACTTATATGATCGCCCTCATACTGCTGGTGGTCAAGCAAGAATCCTAGGGGCTCTATCAACGTGTAATAGCGACGTGTCATGTCACCTAAAGCAGTACACGATGATAAAGGTAAACCAGATAGCATACTATCATCTCGAGTAAGACTGTCCTACCGGGATAGGTCCTCCCTCAATCATTACAATCACGTACCTGTGACCTAATAATTGACTCTGAGGGCACTATCCCCAACAGTAGAATGTGTGTAGAACTTATGTCTCATTTTGGGGTTGAGGGAGTTGCCATTTGGTGGAGGAAATGATATAAGCTTTTGGAGATGGTGTTGTGGGATTTTTCCAAAGCCAAAAGAGAACAAAATCCCACATCTCAAATTTTGGACAGCCCCATGAGCTTTGGCCGGCCATGCATATGGTGGTGAGAAAGAGAGTGAATGTAGCAATCAAAAAGAATAAGCTCCCCATCATACAAGAGAGAGGGAGAAGGTTACAATGATAAACATTGATCACAAAAGGAGAACCTCACTCCACCACAACCATCATGAAACCACAAGTCAAAACATGATGACTAAAGAAAGTCAAGCAATGATGGTGCAAATATCATGATACAATAATATGCAAAGACCCCCCTTCCAAATTGCTTATTTGCACAAATGCAAATAAGCCCTCCTCCACCAATCTTCGGCCAATGAAAGATACAAATGAAAATGGCCGAAACAGAAAGCAAACCGGCAACTCCAGAAAACTGGTCCCGTAATAAATTACAGGAAAAACCCCGATACTGTGTATACACACCCGCATTTGTATTCTGACTGAAATACAAATGTAATGAGACAAAATCTACACTGTACTATACTAGGATCCGGCTTAAACCAAAGCCGGCTAGTAATATCCGTTCGATCCTGATCCGTGCAATACCGCACGAATCTGATCGAACCCTGCCATATATCCATACGGCCTTTAGTACTAACCGTCCGATCCTGATCCGTGCAATACCGCACGTATCTGATCGGACCCTGCCATATCTCCATACGGCCTCTACCGCGTTTCGCCCAAAACTTGAGTAACTGTATGTGTGGTGGACTCTAAAGACTCGTCAATACTATGGCTGTGGATTTAACCACTAGCACGTCAGAGGTATTAGCCATACGTGACGGGCCACCAGCTATTGACCAAAAGGGACGTCGATGAGCGAACTCATCCTGACACCCTACTGAGCCTGTCAGTGACAATATCCGCAGAGTCTGGTCCGTTCGTCTATGAGCATCGCATGGCGGGCCTAGGGGGTTGGTAAAATTCAGACCCCCAAAAGCGGTACAAGTCGTGTCGGAGTGTAGCCCAGAACACCCTGAGATACTACTAGAATACCTACCAGTAAACCTCCTGCCTCGGCCGAGGGCTTCGTGTAATGGCTCTCCTAGACACAGCTTGACCTTACCCATAATACCGGGAGAGACGAACCCCTGAAGATCCGCTCACTGCCTCCATGTGGCTCGGGACTGTACCCAACTAAAACCTGTTTGCACGTCTCCTTTGAGCGTGGTAGGGTAGTAATCAAAGTACAGTGGGAACTCACACGAGACAAATGACGATCCTCAGGTCGATGAACTAACCTGTACACATGTCACCAGGGAACTGCCATCTGACGTCAAGTATAAGGCCAACTAGCATGTTCCCGGCGAGTCCTGTCCGGTGTACTCATAACCCAATGAGCACCTGTATACATCTTAGGTGATCCAACTGACATCAGTGGCTTGTAAGACCGGCCACCACCCCTCGTCGGGGTCTCGAATGTACACATTAGTCTACTCTGGAGTATCGATGCCCTCTCTCGAAACTCCCACGACTAAGGACCTTTTAAGGATGTGCTTATAGACCCCAGCTCCCACTTATATGATCGCCCTCATACTGCTGGTGGTCAGGCAAGAATCCTAGGGGCTCTATCAACGTGTAATAGTGACATGTCAGGTCACCTAAAGCAGTACACGATGATAAAGATAAACCAAATAGCATACTATCATCTCGAGTAAGACTGTCCTACTGGGACAGGTCCTCACTCAATCTTTGCAATCACGTGTCTGTGATCCAATAATTGACACTGAGGGCACTATCTCCAACAATCTCCCACTTGCACTCAAGGCTAATTACTGCAGTGCCGCATATGTAGGGTTCCTAGGCACTCTTGTAAAGGTTCAAAAGGCATCAAACATGCCCGGATAAAAATTTAGACGTGCCGAACAACCCAAAGCCGGGATCTTTGCTAGATTATTAGGGTTTAACATGCAAGATGATAACTTTTATCTAAGTGTGAGGGATTACAGCCTTTGTAGTCCGCTCCTTCACTTCACAAGCTCCGAGTAGAAGTCCCTTTGCCGCGATCCACGATCTCCCGGACTCATGAGAGGCTCCATGACTTGAACGATCCATGCTAGCTCGAAGTATTCCAAATCTCCGATGATCTACCTCGAAGTTGCAAAGACTCAAGCTTTCTCACTCAAAAGAGATGAACACACTAATCCCATGGGCTAGATGAGATAAGGATGAGAGAGTAGTAATTTTTCTTTCTTTTTATATCATTTTCTCATATTTATTCATCACTTAAGGATTTTCTAGCAAGCTTTTCAAGAGAGAAGAAGATGATAATGGAAAATCAAAAATCATGTTAATCCTTTTGTGATGAATAGAATATAAACTATATGATTGAATTGTAAACCATGGTCAAGGATGAGTGGTCAAGATTTTGTAGAGAAATAACTAGAGTTAGGGTTTGGTTGAGTTAAAGAATGCGTCATCCATAAAGATCTTAAGAATGACAAAAGAAAAAGCTTCTAGAAGGTGCATGAAGCTACTAACCCTAATAAAACCCTAATCTCAATTAATCATCC
This sequence comes from Agapanthus africanus, assembly GCA_030015575.1. Taxonomy (NCBI): domain Eukaryota; kingdom Viridiplantae; phylum Streptophyta; class Magnoliopsida; order Asparagales; family Amaryllidaceae; genus Agapanthus; species Agapanthus africanus. Next base: position 311,983,020 of record JASDDO010000018.1, on the reverse strand, counting down.
TTAAACATATTTAACAATTAATCATATCATGTCACAATAATATATATCACATATATATTATATATTTGCAACAAAAGAAAATAATACAATTAACATATATCGCATATATATCAATGTATCATCCACTGAGAAAATGAAATAATAAAGCGAGCCATTATTAGATAATGTAATACAATATATCATATATATTATTATACATTAAATCATCGAATCAACACTTGATTCGACGATCCGGCTATATCGAATATTACCGACTAATATATCATGTACCAATTCATCGAATCAACACTTGATCCGATGACCCGGTTCATTTCTAAATATCGCGAGAATATAATACGGTATCCCATATCGCATTATTCTCGCTCCTGCGCATATCACATATGCGCCACTACTCCGTATCGCCTGAGCCAAGAAACCTCTGTGTATGACTCTAAAGAATCGTCAATACGCCGGTAGCAGGTGATGATCATATCAAACACCCACAAGCTGCAAGCGGTCAGCTAAACGTAACAGCCACCCAGGTATTGAGCGATCAGAAGATCAACAAGCTAGCCTGTGCGTTCTCCTATGAATCCAACCAGTAACACTCCCGTACAGTCCGGTCTGTTCGTCTGATATGTTGCATATCTAGTCTAGGGGTGGTATACGTCAGACCCCAGTAACCGATAAGTCGTGTCGATGTATGGCTCATAACTGGTCGAGAAACTACTAGTAACACTTACCAGTAAATCTCTATATCAGCCCTGGCCAGGGACTTCCAGTTATAGCCAATCGAACACAGCACAACATCAACTCCCTATACCGGGAGAGCCGAATCCCCTCCTATCGCTCATTGCCTCCATGTGATTCGGGACTGTACCCAAAAGCCACCGTTTTGCACGCCCTCTTGGACGTGGTAAGGTGGAAATCAAAGCACAGTGGGAATCACACAAGACTCTATGACGATCTCGGGTCTTCAGACTACCCTGTACCTGTGTCACCGGAGAACTGCCATCTGACGTGTGGTATATCACCATCTGGGAGTTCTCGGCGAGTCTGTCCAGTGTACCCAGTCTCCACTGAGCACCCGTACACCATCTCTGATGTCTAACACCGATGGATATGGGATCATCCATCGCCCATCATATGGGTGAAGATGCGTATACGCTAGTCTACTCTGGTGTATCGATGCCCTGTCTCGATATACCCTCGACTAGGTACAGTTATAGGATGTACTCATCGGCTACCGCGGCCCCACTAGTATGATCTCATCATAGTCCCAGTAGTCGAGTACAAGTCCTAAGGGCTTTATCAACATGTGAGAGTAAAACAGTAAACCAATACAAGTCAACATGTTAAGATAAAGTGAAACCAAATAGCATACTATCATGACGAGCAAGAAAGTCATCTCTATATATAACCAAGCATCCATTATAATATACATCATATGTACAACAATGGCCTCTAGGGCATATACATAACTAACAATCTCCCACTTGCACTAAGGCCAGCTGCTGTAGTATCGCATACCTAGCATCCCGAATAATCTCTCAAACTGTATCTGGGGAATAGCCTTCGTGAATGGATCCGCAGTGTTGTCCTTCGTATCTACTCTCCTGACCTCGATCTCCCGGCGATCAACTATCTCCCTGATCAGGTGATACCGCCTCAGAATATGTCTGGACTTTTGTTGGGATCTGGGTTCCTTGGCCAAAGCCACAGCTCCATTGTTATCGCAATACAGAGGTATTGGATGCTCAATGGATGGAACCACACCAAGTTCACTAATGAACTTCTTTATCCAGACAGCCTCCTTGGCAGCATCGTTGGCAGCGATGTATTCAGCCTCCATCGTTGAGTCTGCAACGGTATCCTGTTTGGAACTCTTCCAACATACCGCCCCTCCATTGAGGGTAAAGACAAAACCCGAATGCGACTTAGAGTCGTCCTTATCACTTTGGAAGCTGGAATCGGTAAAGGACTCCACCTGGAGTTCTCCGTTACCATACACCAAGAACATCTCCTTAGTCCTTCGCAAGTACTTGAGAATGTTCTGCACTGCTGTCCAATGACTCTCTCCTGGATCTGCTTGATACCGACTCACTACACTTAGTGAGTATGCTACATCGGGTCTGGTACATAGCATCGCATACATGATAGAGCCTACTGCCGAAGCATAGGGTATCCCTTGCATGCGAGCTCTCTCCAAATCAGTCTTGGGAGACATCTCTTTGGAGAGAGTGAGTCCAGAGATCGTGGGTTGGTTCCCACGCTTGGATTCTTCCATACTAAACCTCTTTAGTATGGTGTCAATGTACCTGGATTGGGACAATCCCAGTATCCGTTTAGATCTATCTCTATAGATCATGATTCCCAATATGCAGGAGGCATCACCTAGATCTTTCATTGAGAATCTCTGTGATAAGAAGAGCTTGACTGATTGCAGCATAGGAATATCATTTCCTATCAAGAGTATGTCATCCATGTACAATACGAGGAAGACAACCTTACCCTCTGCTACCTTCTTATAGATACAAGGTTCATCTATATTTTTGATGAAGTCAAACTCTTTGACTACAACATCAAAGCAGATGTTCCAACTCCGCGATGCTTGCTTTAACCCATAAATGGATTTAAGCAGCTTGCACACCTTTCCGCTGCTCCCACTATCTACGAAGCCCTCTGGCTGAGTCATATACACGCACTCTTCTAAATCACCATTTAGAAAGGCGGTCTTAACATCCATTTGCCAGATTTCGTAGTCATGGTATGCAGCAATGGTAAGTAAGATCCGGATGGACTTAAGCATAGCCACTGGAGAAAAGGTTTCGTCATAATCCACACCTGGTCGTTGACGAAAACCCTTCGCTACCAGTCTAGCTTTGAAAGTCTCAACTTTTCCATCTACACCAAATTTCCTTTTAAAAATCCACTTGCTCCCAATGGGTTTTACCCCTTCAGGAGCATTTTCCAAAATCCATACTTTATTGGTGTACATGGATTCCATCTCAGATCGCATTGCATCCAGCCATTTCACAGAGTCACTACTTGTGATGGCCTGCTCGAAACTAGTCGGGTCATCATCATCCATGATGCAATCATCGCTTCCACCATCAATGAGAAAACCGTAGTATCTCTCTGGTGGACGAGAAACCCTAGTAGATCGGTGGAGAGGCTGGGGTTCGTCGGGTACTACTGAATCCTCTGGTTCCAATAAATCATCTGTTGTAGTTTGTTCTGCAGGAACTTCTTCCAGTTCTACCTCAGAGCCACTAATTTCTTTTTCAAGAAATTCCTTTTCTAAAAAGATGGCATATTGAGAAACAAACACTTTTTGTTCCTCAGCGTGATAGAATATATATCCATAAGAATCTTTTGGATATCCTACAAACTTACATATACCTGATCTTGACTCGAGTTTGTCCGGATTTTGCTTTTTAACATAGGCCGGACAACCCCATATCTTAACTCGTTTAAGAGATGGTCTCTTCCCATTCCATATCTCATATGGGGTGGTAGGCACCGATTTAGTTGGAACTCTATTCAATAGATATGTGGCTGTTTCCAGCGCATAACCCCAAAAGGAGATAGGTAACTCAGTAGTGCTCATCATAGAGCGCACCATATCTAATAGGGTACGATTCCTCCGCTCCGATACACCGTTGTGCTGTGGTGTATAAGGAGGAGTAAGCTGAGAGAGAATCCCATTCTCTTTTAGATAATCCCGAAACTCATTACTTAAGTATTCACCTCCTCGATCAGATCGAAGAATCTTAATACTTCTGCCCGTTTAATTCTCTACTTCGTGCTTATATTCTCTGAATTTCTCAAAAGCTTCAGACTTGTGTTTCATCAGGAACACATGTCCGAATCTAGAGAGATCGTCAGTAAATGTAATGAAGTAGGAAGAACCGTTCCTGGCATGCGTAGACATGGGACCGCATACATCACTATGTATCAGTCCTAAGAGTTCGGTAACTCTTTCTCAGTGTCCAGTAAATGGAGCTTTGGTCATTTTTCCTTTGAGACATGAATGGCAAGTATCATAAGATGATAATTCGAACGGATTCAAATAACCATCTTTATGCAACTTAGCCAGTCGTGTCGCATTGATATGACCAAGTCTACAATGCCACAAGTAGGATTCGTTCATATCTGAACTTTTCCTCTTGTGTGTGTTTTGTATATTCAGGACTGTATTCTGATTTAGAATGATTATGCCATTATGTTACAATCCTGATGCAATCAACTTTTGATCTAGGAATATGTTCATAACATTATCCTGTACTACAAAATTATATCCATCTTTACTCAATAAAGAAACTGATATAATGTTGCACATCATGTTCGGTATATAATAGCACTCATTTAGAATCAGTGTATTACGACTTGGTAATACAAGGTGATATTCGCCAACAGCTTTGGCTACTATACTTGCACCGTTCCCTACTTGAACGGAATGATCACCTTTTCCCAGTTCTCTACCTTTACGTAGCCCATGTAACTGTTTACATATGTAGGATCCTGAACCGGTATCTAATACCCAGGACGTAGGGTGAACTGAGAAACAGTTCTCAATAACTAACACACCCGAAGAAGATGCATCAACATGTATGTTCTTTTGGGCGGCGTGAGAATCCAGATATTCTTCTATTTCCTGTTCAGTCTTATAACTCTTATAAGAAAGAACGGGTCCAACATTCCCTAGCTCAGTACAATAATTGGGTTCAGTCAATACATCCATATTATTATCTTGATTATGGCATGACATGGTCGCTACCTGGAGAGAGAGAGAAGAAAACACTTTAGCGTATGCTCTTGCAAGATTAGATTGGTTATTATCTTATCTAATCAGGATGTCTCCCACTGGTTTTATCAAATCTACCTTAAAACCCTAAAAGGTAAGATTAGCCGGGATTAATTACACCTTACAATTTCGTCAATCTTTCAGCCAGATCAGTGTCGGTACTTTGAGGGAGGTTCCCCGTGCTTTCGCACGGACCTAATTAAAGTAAACCTCGTTTTCCCAGAGGCGTAACCCCGTTAACACTTTTCTAGACAGCTACTTGATCGGCTAATTGTCCTATGTAAAACTCTCCCAGGAGTAACACTTACTCGCAGTGGGTATCGGGATCCAACTATCTCATAGGAGGTATGCAATCTCATTGCAAATTTCATCACTTGAAATTCCCGATAATATTTTTACCCCTAGTGTCTTATGACCTTAACTATGGTCAACAAATCAATAGGACTAGTCAAGTTCTACCCGTCATTTCTTGATTAATTTAGACCCACCCACATGACCCTTAACTATGGTCAACAAAGTCATATGACTGTCCTAATTAATCACATCTTATGTTATATAGGAAAACATCACTTAGCTACCGTACACTGCGCCTTAACTATGGTCAACAAACGCAGCACGAATACTAAGTACTCTATTTTCCTAAAATGACGGAGGGTTACGCAGGTTTTTCAGAAAACCCCGAGCGTAATGAACTTGATATCGTCGTAGAATCGAGTGAAGTTTTGAAAAGGAGTGTTTTTGAGGCTTTTCTTAGTTTCGCTAAAGGGGTCACTCCCGGTGAAGGGATCGTCGGCCCTTTCCTCATCGAATAAGGTGCAGGATATATCATATATACCGCTGTGCAAAGCAAAACACTAAAAGCAATCAAAAGACAAACCGCGTTTTGTAGCATCTGCCAGTTTTGCTAAAGGAGTCACTCCCGGTGAAGGGATCTCGGTCCTTTCCTCATCGAATAAGGTGCAGGATATATCGTATATATCACTGTGCAAAGCAAAACTGTAGCTACCCCTTTTATAAAGTTTTGATTCTACAACATCATTAGGTTTCTTTTCTTTTATTAATCTTATTAATAAAAATCCCATCAGCTTATGCTTCCTAAGCATCACAGAAGAAACGAAAGCAGTAATATTTATATATCAGCATATATATATAGTATAGGCATTCGTCTCAGGCAGTCATATGATCTCATCACAGAACATTGCAGCAGAAGAACATATATGAAATATTGGATATACTAGGACGTCCGTGTTTTCAATACGAGCCTGTATAAAACACGGATTCCACGGTCGCGACGAATAGCCAAACCCACATCCCAAGACCCCTACGAGAGCGGCAAGTAACACTGCCAATTCTAGGGTTAGGAGACCCGGTCTCGACTCCTCGAGATGGCCTCCCACTGGACCCTAGAACCCGGTTACTTGTGCTCCCCTCCTTGGGTCTACCTAATGCGGAAAAGTAAATAATATACACTGGTGACAGCAACCGCAACCTGGAAGTGCCCCAAATAAAAGAATATTACATTACAAATGAATTTTACATGAATGAAAATAAAAACCCTCATCTCACATAAAACCCCCGGCTATTCTGATCGCGACGATCCAATATAACATATCACAGCAATACATAATATCTCATATCATCAACGTAAGTAAATATGCGCATCCCAATTGTCGTTGACATATAGCAACGAAACTGGCGGTATCACATATTACACTTACGGTCACAGAAAAGAAAGTGTAAAACTACAATATTTGGAATCCACAATCATTTTAGACATCGTAAATCCGAAATATCACATACTTTGTATTTCATGCCTAACTCTATGAATTCCACATATTGTATCACATTCCAGATAAATAAACAGTATTAAACTTTTCGAACAGATAATCAAACACCCAAAATTTCCTAAACTGCTCAACACTTGAGCGGGGTTCAAATAATCCCAGAATATGTCACAGTACCGGTGATCCAGCCGTAGAAGGGTCAAGCCAACGCCTCACATGTGGCACGCCGTACTGCCCCAAACCCGAAGGTTCAAAAGGCAGTTCAAGACGGTCACATAATCGAGTTAAGGTTTGTTGTCTTCTAGAGGGTCCACCGCTTAACTTGTACAATTTTTCCGAAAGATTTAAACCCGAATAAATTTCAACACTTGAAAATTTGTCATACCGGGAAACAGTAAGTTAATGATATCCGTTCAAATAGTTTAACAGTTTCTAAATATCCGGAAAAAAATACGAATTTAAAATTTCCGATCGAGTCTACTATTACAAAACAAACCCCAAATTTTATCAACACCTGAAACAGATTAAAAATATCCAGAAAACTCAACAAGTACCTACGGTCATTACCATAAAAGCCACGTGTCATGATCTCACTGTTACGCCGCGGAAGCGCCGCGCAAGCCATGCTTGCGCCGCTCTTCCGCCGCCGTTTGGTGGAATTAGGGGCTCGGATTTTATGGTAATTCTTAGAATTTCCTGCTGATTTTTTTACATATTTTTAATTCAGAAAAATCCCAAAATTTAAAAAATTTCCAGAGAGGGGTCAAGTTTCGTCGTTTCGGGTTCGATCGGAGTTTTAACTTCGTAAACACATCGCCTAATGCTATAGCTAGGCTCTAATACCACTGTAGGGTTCTTAGGCACTCTTGTGAAGGTTCAAAAGGCATCAAACATGCCCGGATAAAAATTTAGACGTGCCGAACAACCCAAAGCCGGGATCTTTGCTAGATTATTAGGGTTTAACATGCAAGATGATAACATTTATCTAAGTGTGAGGGATTACAACCTTTGTAGTCCGCTCCTTCACTTCACAAGCTCCGAGTAGAAGTTCCTTTGCCGTGATCCACGATCTCCCGGACACATGAGAGGCTCCACGACTCGAACGATCCATGCTAGCTCGAAGTATTCCAAATCTCCGATGATCTACCTCGAAGTTGCAAAGACTCAAGCTTTCTCACTCAAAAGAGATGAACACACTAATCCCATGGGCTAGATGAGATGAGGATGAGAGAGTAGTAATTTTTCTTTCTTTTTATATCATTTTCTCATATTTATTCATCACTTAAGGATTTTCTAGCAAGCTTTTCAAGAGAGAAGAAGATGATAATGGAAAATCAAAAATCATGTTAATCCTTTTGTGATGAATAGAATATAAACTATATGATTGAATTGTAAACCATGGTCAAGGATGAGTGGTCAAGATTTTGTAGAGAAATAACTAGAGTTAGGGTTTGGTTGAGTTAAAGAATGTGTCATCCATAAAGATCTTAAGAATGACAAAAGAAAAAGCTTCTAGAAGGTGCATGAAGCTACTAACCCTAATCAAACCCTAATCTCAATTAATCATCCTTAAACATGTTTAACAATTAATCATATCATGTCACAATAATATATATCACATATATATTATATATTTGCAACAAAAGAAAATATTACAATTAACATATATCGCATATATATCAATGTATCATCCACTGAGAAAATGAAATAATAAAGCGAGCCATTATTAGATAATGTAATACAATATATCATATATATTATTATACATTAAATCATCGAATCAACACTTGATTCGACGATCCGGCTATATCGAATATTACCGACTAATATATCATGTACCGATTCATCGAATCAACACTTGATCCGATGACCCGGTTCATTTCTAAATATCGCGAGAATATAATACGGTATCCCATATCGCATTATTCTCGCTCCTGCGCATATCACATATGCGCCACTACTCCGTTTCGCCTGAGCCAAGAAACCTCTGTGTAGGACTCTAAAGAATCGTCAATACGCCGGTAGCAGGTGATGATCATATCAAACACCCACAAGCTGCAAGCGGTCAGCTAAACGTAACAGCCACCCAGGTATTGAGCGATCAGAAGATCAATAAGCTAGCCTGTGCGTTCTCCTGTGAATCCAACCAGTAACACTCCCGTACAGTCTGGTCTGTTCGTCTGATATGTTGCATATCTAGTCTAGGGGTGGTATACGTCAGACCCCAGTAACCGATAAGTCGTGTCGATGTATGGCTCATAACTGGTCGAGAAACTACTAGTAACACTTACCAGTAAATCTTTATATCAGCCCTGGCCAGGGACTTCCAGTTATAGCCAATCGAACACAGCACAACATCAACTCCCTATACCGGGAGAGCCGAATCCCCTCCTATCGCTCATTGCCTCCATGTGATTCGGGACTGTACCCAAAAGCCACCGTTTTGCACGCCCTCTTGGACGTGGTAAGGTGGAAATCAAAGCATAGTGGGAATCACACAAGACTCTATGACGATCTCGGGTCTTCAGACTACCCTTTACCTGTGTCACCGGAGAACTGCCATCTGACGTGTGGTATATCACCATCTGGGAGTTCTCGGCGAGTCCGTCCAGTGTACCCAGTCTCCACTGAGCACCCGTACACCATCTCTGATGTCTAACACCGATGGATAGGGGATCATCCATCGCCCATCATATGGGTCAAGATGCGTATACGCTAGTCTACTCTGGTGTATCGATGCCCTGTCTCGATATACCCTCGACTAGGAACAGTTATAGGATGTACTCATCGACTACCGCGGCCCCACTAGTATGATCTCATCATAGTCCCAGTAGTCGAGTACAAGTCCTAAGGGCTTTATCAACATGTGAGAGTAAAACAGTAAACCAATACAAGTCAACATGTTAAGATAAAGTGAAACCAAATAGTATACTATCATGACGAGCAAGAAAGTCATCTCTATATATAACCAAGCATCCATTATAATATACATCATATGTACAACAATGGCCTCTAGGGCATATACATAACTAACAGCATACTCACATTCCGTATGATACCGAACACCCAACTCCTCTACTAGTTAGTCTTATAAAGCCTGTTTGCGAAACTATTGCGTTCGAGGAATAGCCTCAGTGAGTGGATCCGCTGTGATGTCTCTTTCTATGTCTCTCTATATCTGAAGTTCGCGGAGAAAGACATCTCCCGAAATGAGCAATACCTGTCTCAGAATATGTCTGGATGTCTGATGGGACCTAGCTCATAAATGAATTCCAAATCCAAACTTCTTAGACTGTATCGTCAACCGAACTTAATCAGTATCCTGCGCCATGCCTCCTTCAGTATTGCCTTGGACCACCTGTCCAAAATACTACCCCTCGTCAGAAGGAAAACTATAATGACAACCTCCTTGTCGTCCAGGTCACCTTGGAAGCCTGGAATGATAACTGTCTCCCGCATGAGGCTGTCGTTATCATATCCCTAAAACACCCACTTATGTTCTAAAACTGCTTCCGACTGTTTCTCCAGGATTGGATCAATGTCAACTTATTGCATCTAGTGCAAGAACAACATCTGGTGTGGTACTTGACATCTCATGATTGACTCAATTGCCTGAGCAAGTGATCTACCAATCATGCACATCCCTTTCCCCTTTAGTCTATAAGACACCTTTAGAGAGGGTGACTCCATTACCTGCAGGTACACCACCATTCCAGGAGTCGTCCATTCTAAATACTCTTAGAATGCTGTCTAAGTATCCTGATTGGGAAACCACCCAAATCTAGATCTAAAACCATAGATCCAGTAACCAGTTTGTCTGATATAATATCCAAGTCCCATGTGGAGAAACCACTGTGTGACGACCAAAGTATAACCAATCGTAGTATAGGAATATCACTTCCTACTCTGTGTATGTCATCCAAATACCATGACAACACACCCTACTACCTTCTTAACAGATCCATCCCCTATTCTGACAAAGTCAAACCTATGACTGTCACATCAGAAATTGATGATCTATCTCCGCTATATCTGCTTTAGTCTATAGATAGACATAAGCCACCTGTCCACCAATGCTTCCGCTGCTCCCACTGACTACGACAACCCTCTGGCAGAGTCATATAGACGTTCACTTCTAAAACCAGTTTATAACGATGCTATACTCATCCTCCTGCCGGGTCTCACAGTCTGGAACAACAGCAATAGCAAGTCTGGGTAAACAAGAACTTCCCTGTCACCGTCCTTGAGCCTACCGGAGTACCTCTCGGGTGCCTGAAGTTACCCACCTTATCTGCGGAGTGGCCAATGGAATGTCAAGCAAGATTGAATCTTTAGGTTCCTGTGAAATCTTCAGTAATCGTTTGTGGTTCTGGAATCACTTCCAGTTCTACCATACTCCCACCACTGTTTTCTGAAAAAAAATTCATTTTATTTAAAACTGTGGCGAGTCTAGAACAGTATTTCTATTGATATGCCAGATGGTAGAAAGTCAACCCTCGTCATAGCCTGGGTCAACCCACAAACAGCCATTACAGAAACGTGCCTTGAGTTGTCCAGTGTTTGGTTTTAATCATAAGCCGGACAACTCCCCGTACCTTAACATCGTTAAGATATGAACTGTTCTATATCTAATATAGAACCAGAGGCACTGATTTAATTGAACCAGATTCAAATCATGCAGCTGTCTCCAGTGCATGTCAATGGAAGGAGGCTGATCAGCGTTACTCAACTTAGGAGCACTTCCAATTATGAGTAACCTGAAAGAGAAGCAAGTTCTCTTAATCACTACTATCCACTGAATACCATACTCAAGTATCTACATCTTCGATCACTTTGAAGAATCCCGTTACTTGCAATACCTGGTTCTCTACTTTATTCAAATACCTATAACTTCTCAAAATTCGGACCTTGTGTTTCCACGAAACACCTGTCTAAAAACTAGAGAAGTCATAAGTAAACCGAATATAGTATGAGGACCAACCCCTCTTTCCTGATGGACCCTGGACAACATACAATACTCTGTATAAGTCTCTTGAGTCTGATAACTCATTCACTGTGTGTCATAGGTTGAAACTGTACTTATGGTTAAGAAAAATTACACCGATGTTTAATGCTCCTTACCTAACCATCCATTGATATAGGTAAATGTCACTGACATAATTTCAAAAGATTTATCTCACTCTATGAAAATAGACGTACAGATATATCAATTTGAAATTGGTGCACAACAGCGGATATTCAAAACCAAAGATTTGCCGTCCGGCAAACAACCCAGGTGGCTTCCTCAAATATCACCGATTACAACGAATCCCGATATAATAAGGATGATCACCTAATTCCCACTAACCTACTCCCACTCATCATCTGTAAAATCATACAGATGTGAGAATCATACCTGGTAAATACATACCCTGGAGTAAGGACTAATTGGGAAATCAGTTTTCCTTTAACAGTACACAGTGAAACTGAAACATTGAAATGTTTCAATGGGGTATCCCGGTATTCCTAGTAATGCCTCTTCCAGATTCATGACAGTAACCGTATAATTCTTTGCCACCTCTCCAAATCCCTTTATATGTCTTTAGTCATTACCTTCTGCGCACCCGTTAGGCCAAATGGTTTTCTTCCTTCCCTACCGTTCGGCACCAGCCTATGGTTTGGAAGAAGACTATCCAATAAGCATAATGGGTGTACTGTCCTAATCCTAGGAGCACTCGCAATGCGAGAGACGGTGAAGATAAAAGATAACCGAATAAACCTTATTCCTATTTCTCCTGAACCAGAATCCATCCCCGAACTGGAACAAGTTCCTTTCGAGTTCGTATATAACCATACGATGGAGTATCCAATAAACTGTTGATCTTCGTAGTGATACGGAGTGTCCTGGAGAAATACAAAGGTGATTTAGGATTGGCGAAGAAATACTTGGTATGGTCGTGAATAGCAGTCGCAATTTACTTTGCCCTCTTACTAATCCCTTTCTTTGTCTTTACTTAATACCTTCTGTACACCATCGTTAGGCTAATTGGTTTTCTTCATTCCCCACCGTTCGGCACCAGCATAAGGTTTGGAAGAAGACTATCCAATTTGCGTAATAGGTGTACTATCTCTTAAACCAAGGAGTACTCATAACCCGAGAGAAGGTAAAAGGAAAAGACAACTGAATAGTCCTATCCGTTTCCTCCAGAACCTAAAACCATCCTCGAATAAATTCTTTCGAGTTCGTATCTAACCATACGATGGTTTTGTCCAATGGAAGTGGACGTTCGTAGTAATACGGGGTGTCCTGGAGACAAGGGTAAAAGTAGGAGTGGCAATGAGGTCTGCAACTCTGACAATCCAAAAGCCAGTGTTTAAGAAGGTTCGGTCAACTTGGTCTCTGAGTCATAGTCTTAGGGTCGGGTCAATGGTCGCTGCCGAAGAGAGAGAGAAAAGAAACACTCAGCGTGCACTCTAACCTAGATCAGAATGGTTACCAATTTATCTAATCTGGAAACCTCCCACTGTACCGTCAAATTCTCCTCCAAACCTGAAAGAAGAATTAGTCGGGGTCACCCGAGGAGTAAACTAACTCATCAGTGGGAATCGGGATCCAACTATCATCGCGTGACAACGTGACGGAATCCACTCACGGTGTCACACTCCAGAAGGTATGCGCATATCTGGCAAGTTTCAGTTTCTTTAGAAACTCCCGATGTGGATTCTTACCCCATGCTCTTATGACCTTGACTTTGGCCAACAAATCATAAGTCACATGTCAAGTTCTACCAGTTATTCTCCAGGTTGATTTGAATCCACCCGTACCTACCCTTGACTTTGGCCAACAAGGCAGTACGACTGTTCCAAACCAACGCATCTATCTATGCTGCATATGAATAACCAACAGCTACCAAACACTGTGCCTTGACTTTGGCCAACAAACACAGCTTGAATACTATTGACTACCCATATGAAACGACGGAGGGCTACGAATGGTTTCTGGCGAAAACCTTTAACGCAATGAACTTGATATCGTTGAAGGAACGGATAGCCTTTTAAAATATAGTGGTGAAAACCTTTGCTAAAGAGGTCACTCCCGGTGAAGGGATCTCGGCTCTTTCCCCGTAGAATGAGGTGTAGGATATTCCAACTGAATACCAGGATGCAAAGCAAAAGTAATCGGCTATAGTGAAGTTATTGCCCTGATGCAAACTTTTGTCCAAGGGGTCACTCCCGGTGAAAGGATCTCGGCCCTTGCCTCGTCGACTGAGGAGCAGGATATTCCAACTGAATACCACGATGCAAAACAAAATAGAACGTCCTTGCTATAACAGCTTTTTGAAAAGTGTTCCAACAACATCAGATTAGGTTTGTTTTTAACATGCATTGATCCGAATCAATGCAGTCCCATCAATTGATCACACCACAAAGAACGAAAATATACTGATGTACGTATATGCCATCCGCATTCGCCACTGGGTCCCGTCATTACCCGTTAGGTTAGCTAACTAACGACAGAGCGGGGACTGGACTAGCGCGGATGCAAAACATATACAACATCTACTAATATATATACCAATATATTATATTTCGCTCAAGGGACGATAAAATGCAACATCACAGAAATGTACAACATCATAGAACAATACAGATATCTGGGATCCCTGGGTTTCACAGAGCCACTACTGAAACCCGACGATCCCCTGGTCGTGTGGATTGCCTGTGCAATGAAATCCTAGACCCCTACGGGCGCGGCAAGTTACCCGCCAAAACCTGAAGCGAGGCAGCCCCCTTCAGCAACGTGAATGGACCACCCAGCACTTCACGGAATCCGGTAACTTGGGCACCCCTCCTGGGTCAACCTGTACCCCCTACGAGTGCGGCGAATAGCCCGCCAATCCTAGAGTGAATCCCCCTCCGTCTCAATGCCATGAGATGAGGGCCCGTTGCCCACTAGAACCCGGCTATCCGTGCACCCCATCTTGGGGTAATCCTAGTACAGAAAGTAAAATATACATACAACGGGTACATCGACCGCAACCTAGTCGTGCCCCAAAACAATAATATACAACAGGCAGTGACGGCAGTCCACATGTCGGACGCTCTCCCCGCAATATCAAATGTACATAATACAACAAAAACTGTACTAGCATTGCATCCAGGCTATTCCCCACGACCGATCCGCAACATCACAGCAATGCACAGAACATCAACGTGAAAGTCACGTTCGCAAATCCGTCTAACCGGGCTATAGTAGTTAGACGAGATTTACCGATCAAGTGACATTCACGGTCGCAGATATAATGTAAATATTGTGAAATAATGTGTTTAAAATATCCGATCGATCAAATTTACCAAGTGGGCCCCAAAGCACTACTGTAGCACATGAAGAAATCTGGGCCCCAAAAATAACATTCCAGAAAACCTATTTTCCACTCAGGAACATTCTGTAAAATTTTAGGGGACTGAACAGTTCAAGTAGCGGCGGAACCGCGGCCCAAGCATGGGTTTGGCCGCGGTTCCGCGGTGGTTTGGACTGTTCACGAGCCCAAATTTTCACAGAACTCTTAGAATGTCCTACACATCATTCTGAAACAACCTGAAAAATTTTTGGACTTCAAAAAATTTCGACAGAAACCGATGTGAAGAAAAATACGGTTTTTGGAAAATTGTTCGATCGGAATTGTAAAACACATTAGACAAAGCTAGACTATGTTAATAGCGAGGCTCTGATACCAGTGTAAGTGCACGGCGGCGCCCCGGCCTCCATCCCGAGGCCAAATGCGGAAGCGATGGTTAACTTTAATTTTCAAACCGGCACCACCGCGCACTATAAACCCGGATTGTGCCATTAACAAGTCCTAGCTAACTACAAGATGGGGAAGAGAGATATACCGAGCGATCCGTGTCCTCCGGTCTTCTCGCCGTCGTCCTGATCTCCCGCGGAATTGTTAGTGTATATGCCCTAGAGGCCATTACTGTATCATACTAGTTTGTATATTACTTAATGGATGCTTGGGATATTCACCTTGTATATACAATCTTGCTCAAAATAGTAGTATGCTACTTGGTTTGTTTCTACTTCAATGTGTACTTGTGTTTATTTCAGTATATCACTTATACGCATTAGTGGAGCCCTTAGGATCTTTGCTTGATTACCAGCGTTGTGATGGCAGTCACACTAGTGGGGGCTGGGTAATCTATAAGCACATCCTTATACAGGTCCCTAGTCGCAGGACTATCGAGACAGGGCATCGATACTCCGGAGTAGACTAGCGTATGCGCTTCTCATCCCAGTGTGGGAGATGGTCTGTCCCACAGCCATCAGTACGTCGTACTGGAGATAGTATACGGGTGCTCGTTGGGTTACGAGTACACTGGACAGGACTCGTCGGGAACTGACAGGTTGGTATTATACCTATCGTCAGTTATCAGTTCCCAGGTGACATGAGTACAGCTTAGTCCGCTGACTTGACACTGGCACTTCGCCTCAAGTGTGTTCCCACTGCACTTTGATCACTACCCTACCACGGCTCAAAGGAGTCGTGCAAACGGGTGGTGGTTGGGTGCAGTCCCGAAGCACTTGGAGGCAGTGACGGTTAGACAGGATTCGTCTCTCCCGGTATTGGGGGTTGACATCGCGCTGTGTCTAGGAGAGCCATTACACGAGTAGTCCCTGGCCAGGGCAAACGAGATATACTGGTAGGTTTCCAGTGTTATCTCAGGGTGTTTTGGGCTTCGCTCCGGCACGACTTGTACCGCTATTGGGGGACTGACGATTACCACCCCCTAGGCCCGCCATGCGATGTATCAGACGAACAGACCGGACTGTACGGAGACTGTCACATTCAGACTCAGTAGGAGTTCAGATGGGGTTTCACCTCGTCAGCCTTCTTGTCGGCATCTACCTGGGGACCGTTACGCACAGCTAGTGCCGCTTGCGGTCTGTGGTTAAACCCACTGCCAGCGTAGTGTCGAGTCTTTAGATTCCCACACAGAGGGTATTCGCCTCTGGGCAAAACAGAGTAGAGGTCGCATGGTTTTGCGACAGGGTTCGTTCTCATCCGCGCACTTGTGCACGTTTGGAGTCCGGACGGATTATACTGGCAGGCTCTGGTTTGAGCCAGATACTAGTATATATATTTGGGGTTGCTTTTATATCTTGGTATTCTTGTTCCTTGGAACGAGAATGCAGGTGTATATGCACAGTTGCTTGAGGCAGAGGATGAGGTATTTCATTAGGGTTTCGGAACGGGTGCGTATGCACAGTTGACAGTTATCTTTTTCCAAACCCTAATGGATTTATGGATTATCTATTTATAATAGTAATTAAATGAGAATTTTGTTATGGTTGATTTTGTTGACTTGTTGACCCTGGTTGACTTGTTGACCATGGTTGAAAGTTGACCACCATCATGCTTCAAAAGTCTTCCTTGATTTATGCTTACATTTTTAAATGAAGCATGGTTGTGGTCATTCCAAATTGCCATCAACTATTCTCATTTTCAATTATTATTATTAGATAATTCTTTTCTTTTGCATTATGGTTGCAAGAAAGAAAAAATATAGCTCATTCTATCATTCTCATTCTCTCTCCTCTCTTCATCTTCTTCTTCCTCTAGCAAAGAGAAACCTTCTCATGAGTTGAGAATCATTCTCTTTAAAAACAAAAGCAACCCTTAGACACTCTCTCTACTCACTCTAGGATCAAGGGTTTAGCAAGCCGGCGATTCTAGTTCACTCCAAGTTCGAGAAAGAGCCCAAAGGTCGAGCCTTCGAGGTGGATCCATCTTCGACGGAAGAAGGCGACAAGAGAAGAGAACCATCAACCTCCACAAAGTTTGAAGAAGAAGGAGTTCAAGTTAAGGTATAACCATCTCTATCCGAGTAGCTAAATCTCTTTAGCTTAGTTTGCTAGTTTTAGTTTAGGTAACGATCCCGACCTAGTTTAGTCCATGTTGCCTCTTGCGATAAAAATTTGTTTTTTATACCGTTTCCGCCTCCCCGAAAGAACCGGGGGTCGCAATATGGACTTACAGTGGTATCAGAGCCTAACTAAACTTAAACTAGCTTGGTAGTGAAGTGTAACGAAGTTCGGAACCGAAAAAATCACAAAACCGGAAAATCACAAAACCTGAGTTTCTGTTGAAAATTTTTTGGCTCAAAATGAAAAACTTTATACATGTAAATTCGTCTCAGGGTTTTGTGTGAACACCCAAGAAAAACGATACAGTGATTCGACCAAACCGCCGCCCATCCGCCGCATAAACCATGCTGTTGCCGCGGAACCGCCGCGTTTTGTCGTTTTCTCTGCATCGTTTTTCGTGCAGTGTGTTTCTGTGTTGGTTTTAGGATTTTTGAAATATATTATATGTGCCCAGATTTTGCAGAAAAGAAATTTCCTTTTGGGGTCCTATAATTCCATATTTTTTCCGAACTTCACTACACTTTGACTATGATGGTTATATCTGTGATGTTTGCATGTATTGAACGTCGGCTAATCGCTATAAGATGATTAGTCGGGGTTATACATGATCTGTAATGTGCTGGAATGTGTATATAAATATGTTGGATTGTCGCGGGTGAATAGCCGGGGTTGTGAGACGAGAGTTTTCTTTTCTTGCAATTCATTGTAAATGTAAATTGATGTAATTATATTATTTGTTTGGCCGCACAACCGGGTCGGGGTTGTAGCCGTCATTGTATAATTCTTTTTACTGTTTTTGCTCCTAGGATAGACCCATGGAGGGGTGCACAAACTACCGAGGACTTGGCGGGTAGTTTGCCGCACCCGTAGGGGTCT
The DNA here is from genome assembly GCA_030015575.1 of Agapanthus africanus. Lineage (NCBI taxonomy): Eukaryota > Viridiplantae > Streptophyta > Magnoliopsida > Asparagales > Amaryllidaceae > Agapanthus > Agapanthus africanus. The sequence continues at coordinate 311,964,668 of JASDDO010000018.1, read as the reverse complement.
TGGGTGGGGATTTGGCTATTCACCGCGACCGTGTTATCTGTTCTTGTTCCAGGCTCGTACAAATTACAGATTGCTAGTATATCCAATGTATTTATCTGTGATCTGAAATGTCTATCATTGCTTTCTATTTAGGCGTTGCTTATGTTTTACAGACGCGCTAGCCCAGCCCCCGCTCTGTCGTTAGTTAAATAACCTAACGGGTAATGACGGGGCCCCGTGGCGAATGCGAATGGCATAAGCGTACGTCATATTTTGGTTGTTTTCTGCAATGGTAGGATTAAATGATGGGACGCATTAAAAGTACTAATGCAAGAATATCACGCATTAAAAGAACTAATGCAAGATAATAAACCAAGTTAAAGTCGTTGGAACACTTTCGAAAAACCACTCGGTTCTTTTCAAAAACAACTTTTAAATGCGGAGCTTGAGCCACTCCTTTTTAAAAGCTATCTCGTTCCATCGACCAAATCAAGTTCACTACGTTCACGGTTTTGCCAAAACCATTCGTAGCCCTCCGTCGTTTCGTATGAATATTCAATAGTATTCAAGCTGTGTTTGTTGACCTTCGTCAAGGCATAGTGATTGGTAGCTATTGGGTGTTCATATGTAGCATAGATAGATGCGTTGGTTTGGGACACTCGCATTACCTTGTTGACCTTCGTCAAGGGTATATACGGGTGGATTCAAATTAACCTGGATAATGACGGGCAGAACTTGACATGTGACTTATGATTTGTTGACTTTCGTCAAGGTCATAAGAGCATGGGGCAAAAATCCACATCGGGAGTTTCATAAGTACTGAAACTTGCTAGATTTGCATACCATTTGGAGTGTGGCGATTCTGGTAGGATTCCTTCAGTTTCGTCACGCGATGATATTTGGATCCCGATCCTACTGTGAGTATATGCTACTCCTCGGGAAATTTCTCACTTAACGATCAATGCTATAAACCTAGTAGGTGCCTAGAAAGGTGTTAGCGGGGTTACGCCCCCAGGGAAAAGAGGTTCTTTAATTAAGGAACTTCGCGAAAGCGTTGGAAAACCTCCCTCGAAGTACCGACACCGGCCTGGCTGAACGGTTAAGCAAGTATTGTACGGTGGGATTGATCCTGACTAATTCTTCCTTTATGGTTTGAGGAGGGATTCGAGAAACAGTGGGAGCCATCCTGTTTAGACAAACTAAAAACCACTCTAAACTTGCAAGAGCATCATGCTGAGTGTTTCTTCTTCTCTCTCCTAATTGCAGCGACCAATCAACATGACTGGACTTAAGTTACTCCTAGATAAAAACAAACTGACAGGGCCAAACTACAAAGATTGGCTCAGGAATGTCAAGATAGCAATCACTTATGACAAGCTGGGGTATCTTCTTACCACCAAAGCTCCCCCTGTCCCTGGTCCAACTTCCAGCGTCGCGGATAAGGAAATCCGCAAGACTTGGGAGATTGATAGCGCGAAGGCCAAGTGCCTCCTGCTTGCCTCGATGGACAACGAACATCAGAGGAGGCATGAGAATATGGACATGGAGTCCATATTGCTCCATACAAAAGAACTGTATGGAGAGCAATCACGTATCGCAAGATACGAAGCGTCGAAAAAGTTGTTTTCGACAAAGATGGCCGTCGGATCATCAGTAGCCGAGCACGTGCTAAAGATGATCGGCTACATTGAGGAGCTCGCTGACCTAGGGATCACATTGGAGAGTGAGCTATATACGGATATAGTTCTCCAGTCCCTTCCTTCCACTTACGCCCAGTTTATACTGAACTTCAACCTACAAGAAAAAGAGGTTGAACTATCAGAGCTCCTCAACATGCTGAGGAGCGCAGAGGGCACCCTACAGAAAAGTAGGGATACATCCACTTTGTTTGTAGGAGGATCATCTTCTTCTAGGTCCAAGGCGAAAGCCAAGGGAAAGAAGAAGAAGGCCCCCGCCAAACCAAAGGGCGGTGTTAGTAAAGTGGATACGAAGGGAAAAGGTAAAGCAACAAAGATAGCGGGGAAGCTTGTGGATAAGGAAGAATGCTTATTTTGTCATAAGAAAGGACACTGGAAGAATGATTGCAGGGCCTGGAAGGCCAGAACACAGGAATTGAAGCAGGTTGCAACTTCAGCTTCAGGTGTGTATGTTATTGAAAACTGTCTTTCAATAAACTCTACTTCCTGGGTATTGGATACCGGATCAGGATCTCATATCTGTAATTCTTTGCAGGCGTTGAGAAACCGTAGGGATTTGAAGGCAGGTGACATGACCCTCAGAGTTGCGAACGGAGCTAGCATGGATGCTAAAGCCGTGGGGGACTATCACCTGGGAATGTCAGATGGACATGTTTTGGTTTTGCGTAATTGCTTTTTTGTACCCAACGCAACTTGTAATATCATTTCTGTATCTTTAGTTTCTAAAGAAGGTTATGAATTTGCGTTTGTAAGTAATGTTGTAAACATTCACCTTAATCAAGTAGTGATTGGGTCAGGTACATTGAGTAATGGTATATACGTGTTAAACCAACCACAGATTTTTAATGTCCAGAATACACACAAAAGAAAGTCTCCAGAAATAAATCAGACTTTCTTATGGCATTGTAGATTGGGTCACATCAATGAGAGAAGGTTGACTAAGTTGCATACAGAAGGATATTTGAATGCGTTCGAATATCAATCATATGCCACTTGTCAATCTTGTCTCAAAGGAAAGATGACAAAGACTCCGTTTACTGGACGTGGAGTAAGAGCGAGCGAGCTCTTAGGACTCGTACACAGTGACGTGTGCGGTCCAATGTCTACACATGCCCGAAGCGGACATTCTTACTTCATTACTTTTACGGATGACTTCTCAAGGTACGGTTATGTCTTCTTAATGAAACATAAGTCCGAGGCTTTTGGAAAATTCCAGGAGTATAAGAATGAAGTAGAGAAACAAACCGGCAAAAGTATTAAGATTCTAAGATCGGATCGAGGTGGAGAATACTTAAGTGCCGAGTTCCTGGACTATTTAAAAGAGAACGGAATTCTCTCTCAGCTTACTCCTCCATACACCCCGCAACATAACGGTGTATCGGAGAGACGGAACCGCACCCTATTGGATATGGTGCGGTCCATGATGAGTAACGCTGAGTTACCGCGATCATTCTGGGGATATGCACTAGAAGCAGCTGCGTATCTCTTGAACAAGGCTCCTACCAAGACTGTGCCCACCACCCCATATGAGATGTGGACTGGGAAGAAACCCTGTCTTAATTATCTCAAGGTATGGGGATGTCCAGCTTTTGTAAAAAAGCAGCATGCGGACAAGCTTGAGGCACGTTCAGTACAGTGTAAGTTTGTGGGATACCCAAGGAACTCCAGGGGGTATCTTTTCTATTCCACTGAGGAACAAAAGGTTTTTGTTTCTCAGCATGCCCGCTTCTTGGAAACTGAGTTTTTGGAAACCCAGATAAGTGGGAACACAATAGAACTGGAAGAAATTCCAGAACCACAGACTGTTACTGAAAGCTTAGTGGAACCAGAGGGTTCAACAGAACAGGACATTCCTACGCCGCTCCGCAGGAGTAGTAGGCAGTCTCATCCGCCCGAGAGATACTGCGGTTTTCTCATAGACGGGGATAGAGAGGATTGCATCATAGATTATGATGAGCCTACTAGCTTCCAGCAGGCCGTTCAGAGCGTTGACTCAGTGAGATGGCTGGATGCAATGCGGACCGAAATGGAGTCCATGTACACCAACAAGGTATGGACGTTGGACATTGCTCCAGACGGGGTAAAACCCGTAGGATGCAAGTGGATCTTCAAAAGGAAGATTGGTGTAGATGGACAGGTTGAGACCTATAAAGCTAGGCTGGTAGCAAAGGGTTTTCGTCAAAGACCTGGCTTGGACTACGACGAAACCTTTTCTCCAGTAGCCATGCTGAAATCCATTCGGATCCTTCTTGCCATTGCTGCCTTCCACGATTATGAGATCTGGCAAATGGACGTAAAGACAGCTTTTCTAAATGGAAATTTAGAGGAGTGTGTCTATATGGATCAGCCAGAGGGTTTCATTCAGAGTGGGAGCAGCGGAAAGGTGTGCAAGTTGCTTAAGTCCATCTATGGACTAAAGCAGGCATCGCGGAGTTGGAACATCTGTTTTGATGAGACAGTCAAAGAATTTGGCTTTATCAAAAATCCAGATGAACCATGCATCTATAGTAGATTTGTAGCGAGAACTGTAGTATTCCTCGTTTTATACGTGGATGACATTCTCTTAATAGGAAATGACATTCCTATGCTACAATCTGTCAAGGGATTCTTGTCACAAAGGTTCTCCATGAAAGACCTGGGTGATGCCTCATACATCCTGGGGATCCGGATCCATCGTGATAGATCCAAGAGGATATTGGGACTTTCTCAGTCCAGGTACATCGACACCATAGTGAAAAGATTCAGTATGGAAGATTCCAAGCGCGGTAACCTACCGGCTTGTCACGGGATCACCCTCTCTAAAGAGATGTCTCCCAAGACTGATTTGGAGAGGGATCGCATGTCTATTATACCCTACGCTTCTGCGGTAGGCTCTATAATGTATGCGATGTTGTGTACCAGACCGGATGTAGCTTATGCACTGAGTGTAGTAAGCCGGTATCAGTCAAACCCTGGGGAGAAACATTGGATAGCAGTAAAGAACATTCTCAAGTACCTGAGAAGGACTAAGGAGATGTTCTTGGTGTATGGCGGAAAAGACCTCCAGATCGAGGCCTTTGCTGACTCCAGCTTCCAGAGTGACAAGGATGATTCCAAGTCCATGTCGGGTTTTGTCTTCACCCTCAATGGAGGGGCGGTGTGTTGGAAGAGTTCCAAACAGGAAACCGTTGCAGACTCGACGATGGAAGCGGAATACATCGCTGCATCTGATGCCGCAAAAGAAGCTGTCTGGATGAGGAAGTTCTTGAAAGAACTTCAGGTGGTTCCGTCCATTGTTGACCCAATACCTCTGTATTGCGACAACAACGGGGCTATAGCTTTAGCGAAGGAACCCAGGTCCCATCAGAGATCCAGGCACATCTTGAGGCGGTATCACCTGATCAGGGAGATCGTGGATCGCAAGGAGATCGAGGTTCGGAGAGTTGCTTCAGAAGAGAACACTGCAGATCCATTCACCAAGGCCTTGCCCCAGACTCAGTTCGAGCGGCTGATCGAGATGATAGGTCTTCGATACGCCAGTACATGGCCTTAGTGCAAGTGGGAGATTGTTAGTGTATATGCCCTAGAGGCCATTACTGTATCATACTAGTTTGTATATTACTTAATGGATGCTTGGGATATTCACCTTGTATATACAATCTTGCTCAAAATAGTAGTATGCTACTTGGTTTGTTTCTACTTCAATGTGTACTTGTGTTTATTTCAGTATATCACTTATACGCATTAGTGGAGCCCTTAGGATCTTTGCTTGATTACCAGCGTTGTGATGGCAGTCACACTAGTGGGGGCTGGGTAATCTATAAGCACATCCTTATACAGGTCCCTAGTCGCAGGACTATCGAGACAGGGCATCGATACTCCGGAGTAGACTAGCGTATGCGCTTCTCATCCCAGTGTGGGAGATGGTCTGTCCCACAGCCATCAGTACGTCGTACTGGAGATAGTATACGGGTGCTCGTTGGGTTACGAGTACACTGGACAGGACTCGTCGGGAACTGACAGGTTGGTATTATACCTATCGTCAGTTATCAGTTCCCAGGTGACATGAGTACAGCTTAGTCCGCTGACTTGACACTGGCACTTCGCCTCAAGTGTGTTCCCACTGCACTTTGATCACTACCCTACCACGGCTCAAAGGAGTCGTGCAAACGGGTGGTGGTTGGGTGCAGTCCCGAAGCACTTGGAGGCAGTGACGGTTAGACAGGATTCGTCTCTCCCGGTATTGGGGGTTGACATCGCGCTGTGTCTAGGAGAGCCATTACACGAGTAGTCCCTGGCCAGGGCAAACGAGATATACTGGTAGGTTTCCAGTGTTATCTCAGGGTGTTTTGGGCTTCGCTCCGGCACGACTTGTACCGCTATTGGGGGACTGACGATTACCACCCCTTAGGCCCGCCATGCGATGTATCAGACGAACAGACCGGACTGTACGGAGACTGTCACATTCAGACTCAGTAGGAGTTCAGATGGGGTTTCACCTCGTCAGCCTTCTTGTCGGCATCTACCTGGGGACCGTTACGCACAGCTAGTGCCGCTTGCGGTCTGTGGTTAAACCCACTGCCAGCGTAGTGTCGAGTCTTTAGAGTCCCACACAGAGGGTATTCGCCTCTGGGCAAAACAGAGTAGAGGTCGCATGGTTTTGCGACAGGGTTCGTTCTCATCTGCGCACTTGTGCACGTTTGGAGTCCGGACGGATTATACTGGCAGGCTCTGGTTTGAGCCAGATACTAGTATATATATTTGGGGTTGCTTTTATATCTTGGTATTCTTGTTCCTTGGAACGAGAATGCAGGTGTGTATGCACAGTTGCTTGAGGCAGAGGATGAGGTATTTCATTAGGGTTTCGGAACGGGTGCGTATGCACAGTTGACAGTTATCTTTTTCCAAACCCTAATGGATTTATGGATTATCTATTTATAATAGTAATTAAATGAGAATTTTGTTATGGTTGATTTTGTTGACTTGTTGACCATGGTTGACTTGTTGACCATGGTTGAAAGTTGACCACCATCATGCTTCAAAAGTCTTCCTTGATTTATGCTTACATTTTTAAATGAAGCATGGTTGTGGTCATTCCAAATTGCCATCAACTATTCTCATTTTCAATTATTATTATTAGATAATTCTTTTCTTTTGCATTATGGTTGCAAGAAAGAAAAAATATAGCTCATTCTATCATTCTCATTCTCTCTCCTCTCTTCATCTTCTTCTTCCTCTAGCAAAGAGAAACCTTCTCATGAGTTGAGAATCATTCTCTTTAAAAACAAAAGCAACCCTTAGACACTCTCTCTACTCACTCTAGGATCAAGGGTTTAGCAAGCCGGCGATTCTAGTTCACTCCAAGTTCGAGAAAGAGCCCAAAGGTCGAGCCTTCGAGGTGGATCCATCTTCGACGGAAGAAGGCGACAAGAGAAGAGAACCATCAACCTCCACAAAGTTTGAAGAAGAAGGAGTTCAAGTTAAGGTATAACCATCTCTATCCGAGTAGCTAAATCTCTTTAGCTTAGTTTGCTAGTTTTAGTTTAGGTAACGATCCCGACCTAGTTTAGTCCATGTTGCCTCTTGCGATAAAAATTTGTTTTTTATACCGTTTCCGCCTCCCCGAAAGAACCGGGGGTCGCAATATGGACTTACAGGAATGTCCGGTCTCCACCTCCGCGCCGGAAGGGCACGACGTCGCCTTCCTCTTTTACGGTCTCCCACCTCTATACCGAGGCAACTCGGGCACGAAGTTAGCGAGCCGACGTGCCCAAGGTTTGCTGTAGAATGTGTGTAGAACTCATGTCTCATTTTGGGGTTGAGGGAGTTGCCATTTGGTGAAGGAAATGATATAAGCTTTTGGAGATGGTGTTGTGGGATTTTTCCAAAGCCAAAAGTGAACAAAATCCCACATCTCAAATTTTGGACAGCCCCATGAGCTTTGGCCGGCCATGCATATGGTGGAGAGAGAGAGAGTGAATGTAGCAATCAAAAAGAATAAACCCCCCATCATACAAGAGAGAGAGAGAAGGTTACAATGATAAACAATGATCACAAAAGGAGAACCTCACTCCACCACAACCATCATGAAACCACAAGTCAAAACATGATGACTAAAGAAAGTCAAGCAATGATGGTGCAAGTATCATGATACAATAATATGCAAAGACCCCCCTTCCAAATTGCTTATTTGCACAAATGAAAATAAGCCCTCCTCCACCAATCTTCGGCCAATGAAAGATACAAATGAAAATGGCCGAAACGGAAAGCAAACTGGCAACTCCAGAAAACTGGTCCCGTAATAAATTACATGAAAAACCCCGATACTGTGTATACACACCCGCATTTGTATTCCGACTGAAATACAAATGCAATGAGACAAAATCTACACTGTACTATAATAGGATCCGGCTTAAACCAAAGCCGACTAGTAATATCCGTTCGATCCTGATCCGTGCAATACCGCACGTATCTGATCGAACCCTGCCATATATCCATACGGCCTCTAGTACTAACCGTTCGATCCTGGTCCGTGCAATACCGCACGTATCTGATCGGACCCTGCCATATCTCCATACGGCCTCTACCGCGTTTCGCCCGAAACTTGAGTAACTATATGTGTGGTGGACTCTAAAAACTCATCAATTCTATGGCTGTGGATTTAACCACTAGCACGTCAGAGGTATTAGCCATACGTGACGGGCCACCAGCTATTGACCAAAAGAGACGTCGATGAGCGAACACATCCTGACACCCTACTGAGCCTGTCAGTGACAATATCCGTACAGTCCGGTCCGTTCGTCTATGAGCATCGCATGGCGGGCCTAGGGGTTGGTAAAAGTCAGACCCCCAAAAGCGGTATAAGTCGTGTCGGAGTGTAGCCCAGAACACCCTGAGATACTACTGGAATACGTACCAGTAAATCTCCTTCCTCGGCCGAGGGCTTCGTGTAATGGCTCTCCTAGACACAGCGTGACCTCACCCCCAATACCGGGAGAGACGAACCCCTGAAGATCCGCTCACTGCCTCCATGTGGCTCGGGACTGTACCCAACTAAAACCTGTTTGCACGTCTCCTTTGAGCGTCGTAGGGTAGTAATCAAAGTACAATGGGAACTCACACGAGACAAATGACGATCCTCAGGTCGGTGAACTAACCTATACACATGTCACCAGGGAACTGCCATCTGACGTCAGGTATAAGACCAACTAGCATGTTCCCGGCGAGTTCTGTCCGGTGTACTCATAACCCAATGAGCACCTGTATACATCTTAGGTGATCCAACTGACACCAGTGGCTTGTGAGACCGGCCACCGCCCCTCGTCGGGGTCTCGAATGTAGACACTAGTCTACTCTGGAGTATCGATGCCCTGTCTCGAAACTCCCACGACTAGGGACCTTTTAAGGATGTGCTTATAGACCCCAGCTCCCACTTATATGATAGTCCTCATACTGCTGGTGGTCAAGCAAGAATCCTAGGGGCTCTATCAACATGTAATAGTGACATGTCAGGTCACCTAAAGCAGTACACGATGATAAAGATAAACCAGATAGCATACTATCATCTCGAGTAAGACTATCCTACTGGGACAGGTCCTCCCTCAATCATTGCAATCACGTGCCTGTGATCCAATAATTGACTCTGAGGGCACTATCTCCAACAGATATGAGAGCCAATTTGGGGGTTGATTTGAGGAAATTTTGGAATTGGATTGTCTTGATGGACTTTGGTCCTACCACGAGGTCAGGATTCCTTGAGAATGATATGTTTTATCCCATACTCCGCATTTATTTTATATGCATTGCTTCATGTATTAGTAGTACCTGTAGAGTATCTTTCATGACTGTTGCATATACATATTGCCATTTATTGCTTCATGCATTAGTAGTACCTGATAGAGTATCTTTCATGACTGTTGCAAATACATATTGTCATTTATTACTATCCCCTTGCATATGTTAGATTCGCGCTGTATGTGCATACTTGCGATTACCTGCATATGTTATTTACTTTTCATGAGTTGGCAACTCACCCCCGTTGTGCCACAGTGTTTGTGAGTTGTTCCTCAGAGTTGTCAGAGGCAGGGCTATTTTCTATCTATCGTATCATCTTTTGCAGCGGATACCGCTACGGCTGACTGAGTGCAGTTTTGCTATAGGTAGGTTTTGTGATTATCCGATGTTGATCTTTGTATCTTGTTGTATCTTGTACTCTCCATCTACCACTTTCATGTATGACTTAGAGACTTGATGTGAGAACAATATTGTATATTATTTCGTGACTTGGAGGTCTTTTATGCAGTTTTATTTATATCGTCTTTTATTTCTTCGCTACGGCGTCGTATATCTGTTGTGGTGGTTGTTTTCCGCCTTTGGGCATGTATTTGCTCCCGTTTAGGGATGCTTTACTTATATATTTATGTTGTACCCTTTTTGGGGGCTTGTGTTACAAAGGAGGTGCTGCCAAATTTTTTAAAAGAAATAAAGTTGGACTTTAAAGAATTTGATTGAGATTTCAAAAGTTTCGAAAATGTTATTATCACTTATTACTTTGATGGTTTAGATTGCTGGGTTTTGGGCTTACTTAAATTGCGTTACGCCTGTAGACGTTGCTTAGTTTAAGGGCCGTCATTTGCCAATTTCGGGTCGTGACAAAGTTGGTATCAGAGCGCTAGGTTTTACCTTTCGTAGTGTAGGATGACCTTGGTATGATGGAGTAGGTAGCTTAAGCAGAGTAACGTAGTGTGCGTATGTCCGCGGCATACTCACGACACGGTACTCCGCCTAAAGTGACCTAAGTACAAATTGCTTGAAATTCCTTTCTTGATGATACATATCCTTGTGATTCGATTTCCGTGTTCTTATCGAATACTTTTTCCATTTATAGCCTTTGTCGCCGATAACTATGGGGACTCAGAGAGGTGCAGTGAAGGCCGAGGTCAGAGTTGAATCGTGTAGGATGATATTTGACCAGGATGGTATGCTCACTGTACAGGAGCAGATAGATCCGCCTTTGATAAATCGTATCGCTAGGCTTGAGGCAGAGATGCAGGACTTGCGCCAGACGATGAGGTCGTTGGTTGAGGCCAGTCGAGCGCAGCGACAGGAGGTTGTCATCCCTGGTACCCAGCTATTCCTTGCGATCAGCACACAGCATAGTGTTACGTATACAGCACTAGTGGACGTGGCCTTATTCGATGAGGATTGTCTTCCCGAGACTTTGGAAGTCCGAGGACAGAGGAGGGCTCGTGCAGGTATATCGGCCTAGAGACAGAGGTTCAGTCGCCGTGATAGGTTTCGTGCACGTTACGGGAGTAGTAGAGGCTTTGGATGAGGACAGTCATTTAGCTCTTATCCCTAAGATGATCAGCAGTCATCGAAGGGATGTTTTCGATGTGGGAGCCTTCATCACCTCGTCAGGAATTGTTCCTTAGCACCACGTCAGGCTCGTGTTCAAAGAGGTCGTGGTCGCGGAAGGTTCGCTCAGAGGGGACGGGTTGGCAGAGGAGGAGTTCAGCCAGTTGCAGGTAGGGGGCAGACACGAGAGTTTGCTTCTACTCATCGGGACGCGCGGGCGTCCAATACTGAGTTTTCAGGTATTCTTAATTCGTATGATCTTTTGATGCACTTGTTTGTTTTACACACTTTGTGCCGTGGTTGGGCCGAGAGTCGTGTTAGCTAGATCAGCCGTTTGTTATGTTAACTTCTGTCAGCAATTTTTTTGTTGCGCGACACGTGTTTCGGTCGTGTGCCAATCGAATAGGAGATAGAGATTCGTCCGTCGTTTTGATCCTTCTAGAGATGTTGGATTTAACGTTCTCCTAGGCACGGACTGGTTAGCTACGTGCTATGCGTCTGTGGACTGCCGCGAGGAAACAGTCAGGTTTTGTTTTCCAGGCAAGTCAGTTCTTGTTGTGCACGGAGGACAGTGGTGCCGCCTCTCACAGCTTGAATTCAGCCTTTTTCGCTAGTCGGCTTTTGAGGAAAGGATGTCGAGGAATCTTGGCTTTCATTCGTGATACCGGAGCCACAGTGGGTTCGTTGGACCGGGATCCTATCGTGCGGGAGTTTCCGACGTTGTTCCAGATGAGCCGGCGGAGCTTAGGAAGCTTAAGGATCAGCTGCAGAGTTACTTATAGGGGGGCTTATGCGTCTGAGTGTTTCGCTTTGGGGAGCTCCTATTCTGTTCGTTAAGAGAAGGATTGCAGTTAAGGTTGTGTATTGACGGATCGTCAATTGAACCGAGTTACGGTGCGGATAGGTATCTTTTACCTCGCATTGACGATTTCTTCGATCAGCTCCAGAGTGCGAGACATTTTCAAAGTTTGTTTGGGATCGGGTCATCATTGGTTGCGGGTTCGGAGTGATGACATTCCGAAGACTGCTTTAGCGCGCGCTACGGGCAGTATTAGTGTTGGTGGTATCGTTGGACTCACGGATGCCCTAGCAGCATTCGTGGATGTGATGAACCAGATTTCTTCAGGCCGTTCCTCGACCAGTTGATTGTTGTGTTATTGATGACATTCTGGTCTTTTTCAAGAGTCGTGAGGAACGTGGGCAGCACTTGAGGATTTGCTTTGTATACATTAGGAGAGGTCCAGCGATTTGCTAAATTCTCAGAGTGTTCCTTTATGCTTGATTGCGTTGACTCTTAGGTCTTGTTATTACGGGAGACGGTTTTCGTATGGACCCGAGGGAGATCGAGGCCGTACAGCTTGGGCCCAGACTTATATCCGGAACGGAGGTCCGCAGATTTTTAGGCTTAGCAGGTTTTTACCGCCGTTTCGTGCAGGATTGCTTGTGTTTCGTTGCACCGTTGACTGGACTGACCGGAAAGGAAGTTCCTTTTCTTTGGACTGAGGCATGCGTGCGGAGTTTTCAGCAGTTGAAGACTTGGTTGACAACTGCACCAGTTCTTTCCTTGTTTCTGGATCGGGCGACCTTGTTGTTACTATGATGTTTCGCGAGTGGGGCTCGATTGTGTACTGATGTGACACTATAGAGTTATTGCTTTTGCTCCCCGATAGTTGGGGTATGTACGAGCAGGATATCCCACTCATGATCTGGAGATGGCCGCGGTGATCATGCGTTGAAGATTTGGAGACACTACTTGTGTGGGGAGTCGTGTCAGATTTTCACGGACCACCAGAGCTTAATGTATATCTTCCTGCAGCGGGTTTTGATTATTGAGACGGCGCCGTTGGATGGAGCCTGTGAAGGATTGTGTTTGTGAGATCATCGTTACCTGTGGCAAGGCGATTGTGGTAGCTGATACTGGAGTCGTAGGCCCGGGGTTAGCTTGTCCCAGTTGTGCGCAGTTCTGAGACAGTTTTCTACAGATTTACAGTTCTTATGCGATCGTTGAGTATAATTTAAGTTCGCCATTACCGAGGGGGTCAGCTTGCTCCTGTCTACGCCCGTCCAGTTTTCATTAATCGTTTTCGTGAGGCACAGCCCGCCGATGCTCGTTTGTCTGAGATTCTTATGCTCGGCTGGGTAAAGATTCGGAGTTCTTGATTTGTGACCAGGGTGTGCTACGTTTAGGGACGCGTTGTGTGTACCTGATACTGATGGGTAGAAACGCGAAATCCTAGAGCAGGCACATCAGTCAGCTTTCTGTATTCATTCAAGTTCCACCAATATGTGACGTGACTTGTGAGTTAGTTACGGGTGGGCAGGGATGAAGAGTGAAGTTTCGGATTTCGTTTCGAGGTGTTTGTCTTGTTGTGAGCTAAGGTTGAGCATTTGAGACCGGCTGGAGAGTTGCAACCTTTAACCGTTCCGGAGTGGGAATGGGAACAGATCTCCATGAATTTCGTTGTGGTGTCTACCTAGGTCTAGACAGGGTGTGACTCCATTTGGGTGTTTGTTTTCCGGTTATGCTCGGTTTGCTCAGTTGTTCTTCGTTAAGTTGTGCGTTGCCCGGAGTTCCTTCATGTGTTGTATCCAATAGAGGCACCCTGTTCGCTTGCCGTCTTTGGCAGAAGCTTCAGGAAGCCTTGGGTACTGGTTGAGCTTTAGCTCCGTTTTTCCATCCGCAGGACGATGGTTTGTGAGAGTGGGCTATACAAACTCTGGAGGATATGCTTGTGCATGCGTACTGTTTTTTGTTGGCAGTTGGGATCATTACTTGCTATTGTTAGGGTTCTCCTTCGATAGCTGTTATCAGGAGACATTCCAATTGGCAACCTTTAGGCCTTGTTTGGTAGGTGGTGTCGATCGCCATTCTGTTTTTCTGACTCCCCAAGAGTAGGATTTTTGGACCCCAGCTAGTCGAGAGGCTTCAGAGATGATCCAGTTAATTCAGGTCAGGATGAGAGCAGCCCAGTGTAGGCAGTGTAAGTCTACGGTAGCGCCCCGGCCGTCTGTTCGTGGCCAAAATGCGGAAACGAAAACTTTTCATAAACTTGAAACCGGCGCTATCGTAGACTTTAATCCCAGATCGAACCATTAACCTATAACTAGCAACTAGAGAAGGGTTAGAAAGGCAATACCGATCGATCCGTGTCCTTCGGTCTTTGGCCACCAACCCAAGCTCCTCGCGGCATCTCCGATCTCCGGTCTTCTCGTCGGAAAGGGAACCACATCTTCGAGTCTTATTACGGGCTCCCGCTTCGTCCGAAGCAACTCGGACACGAAGTTTGCTAGCCGACGTGTCCAAGGTGAAGTAGAGAATGTGTGTGATCACTTTGTCTCTTGAGGATTTAGTGGATGCCATTAGTGAGGAGATAGTGAGCTCAAGAAAGAAGAGGAGGAAGAAGAAGTATCCTTTTCTTTTTTCTTATGTTTTGTGATGATAATAAGAGTGAGAGCAAGTATGAAAAATACAAGAGAAAACTCTATCTATGGCTGCCCTTTCTCTCTCTCCCTCTCATTTCATCCACAAATCAATCACATAATGTAACATATGCACAACTAAAGAGACCATGACTCATCACTTGTGCATGTATCACAATTAATACTCCTAATCATGATTTTGAGCTCATTATTTCCATATGCAAATATTAATCCAAATGTTTGCAACAATAAAAAGAGAATGGTATCTACTAAAGTAAACTCGTGACGGATTACAAGAGTACCCCTCACATGTATATACATACCTGCATCCGCATTCCGACCTAATGCGAATGCGATGAGACTAAAGTAATCCAACAAATCTAATGCTAGGATCTGGCTTAAACCAAAGCCCACTAGTATAATCCGTCCGATCATGATCCGTGCATTACTGCATGTATATGATCGGACCCTGCCATATATCATACGGCTTCTACAACATTTCGCCCGAAACTTGAGAAACTGTCTGTGGGGGACTCTAAAGACTCGTCAATACTTTGGCTGTGGATTTAACCACTGACTTGTCAGTGTTACTAGCTGTACGTAACGGGCTACCAAGTATTGACCAAAAAGGGAGGTCGATGAGCGAACTCATCCTGACACCCTACTGAGCCTGTCAGTGACAATATCCGTACAGTCCGTTCCGTTCGTCTATGAGCATCGCATGTCGGGCCTAGGGGGTTGGTAAAAGTCAGACCCCCAAAAGCGGTACAAGTCATGTCGGAGTGTTGCCCAGAACACCCTGAGATGCTACTGGAATACCTACCAGTAAATCTCGTGCCTTGGCCAAGGACTTCGTGTAATGGCTCTCCTAGACACAGCACGATCTCACCCCCAATACCGGGATAGACGAAACCCCTGCCGATCCGCTCACTGCCTCCATGTGGCTCGGGACTGTACCCAACTAAAACCTGTTTGCATGACTCCTTTGAGCCGTGGTAGGGTAGTAATCAAAGCACAGTGGGAACTCACACGAGACAAATGACGATCTCAGGTCGATGAACTAACCTGTACACATGTCACCAGGGAACTGCTATCTGATGTCAGGTATAATACCAACTAGCATGTTCCCGGCGAGTCCTGTCCGGTGTACTCATAACCCAATGAGCACTTGTATACATCTTAGGTGATCAAACTAACACCAATGGCTTATGAGACCAGCCACCGCCTCTCGTCGGGGTCTCGACTGTATACACTAGTCTACTGATGGAGTATCGATGCCCAGTCTCGAAACTCCCATGACTAGGGACCACTTTAAGGATGCGCTTATAGACTACCCAACTCTAAGGTATATGATCGCCATCATACTGCTGGTAGTCAAGCAAGAATCCTAAGGGCTCTATCAATGTGTAATAGTGACCTGTAATGTCACTTAAAGCAGTACACGATGATAAAGATAAACCAGATAGTATACTATCATCTTGAGTAAGACTGTCCTACTTGTATAGGTCCTCCCTCAATCATTGCAATCACGTGCCTTTGATCAATAATTGACTCTGAGGGCACTATATCCAACAATCTCCAATTTGCACTCAAGGCTAATTATTGCGATGTCGCATACTCACAGCCCGTGTGATATCGAGCACCCAACGCCTCTACCGATAAGTCTCACAAAGCCCATTTGCGAAACTATTTCGTTCGAGAAATAGCCTCAGTGAGTTGATCCTGTTGGGTAGTGAGAGCTCCCCGGCCATCGAAACATGGCCAAATGCGGAACAAAAATTTCTTAAAACCCGGCGCTACCATTACCCGATTTGAAAGATCGAAACTATTAACCCTAAAACTAGCAATCTAAGAAAAGAGATAGGAATGGTTATACCTAATGAACCAAGTCCTTCGGGTGTTCAACCATCTCTAAGCTCCTAGTGATGCAGATCGACTTTGGTCGCCGGTCTTCCTTCGTCTCCGATGATCCACCCGAGGGAAACGGCGCAAGCTTCAGGTTCGCCGAGCGAACCAACCGACTCTTCAAAATGGCTAGTAGTGGAGAGTGGGGAGTGTAGGATAGTCTCACCATATTTTTCTCGCAAAAATTATGCTCATAGAACAACCATGGAAGATGTAGAGGTGATGATCAAAGGAATGAGAAAATAGCTATGTGTTTTGTGGGAGCATGAGGAGAGTGAGCACAAAAAATGATATCACCAAAAATAATGAGCAAGCCCCTCCTCTAGTGGCCGGCCCCCTCTCCTATGCACCCACAAAAAAGTCATTTTCATTTTCAATAAACAAATAAACACCATACCAATCACTACATGAAAAAAAAACCATACTTTGACCAAGAGCCATGCCTATGCCATGTCATCATTTCCACCTCATTATTAACATGTGATTTTATAAATAAAATCAATAATGAGGTGGCATCTTCTAGAAGTCATTCCGCATAAATACGGAATATTTCCGGGTACATGTTTCGAAATACACATACGCGTATTCGTACGAAAAATACGAATAGCCAAAGAGAGAAAATAAATAGTGAGCAATAATACTAGAATACATATAAATAAATACATATGTAAATTATTAAATCAAAACTTGATTTAACAATCTGGCTTAATCTTAAGCTGCTAGTATTATCAACTGCCTAATTAAATTATGTGCAATCCATGCACATATTTAATCGAACACCTGTATGTATCAACATACGTCACCTACACCATATCGCCTGAACCGAGAAAACCCTCTGTGTGGGACTCTAAAGACTCGTCAATACGCTGGCAGTGGGTTTAACCACAAGCATGTCAGCGGCACTAGCTATACGTAACGGCTACCGAGGTATTGAGCGAAAGGAAGGCCGACGAGAAAACTCATCCGAACCCCTACTGAGCCTGTCAGTGATAATATCCGTACAGTCTGGTCTGTTCGTCTAAGAGTATCGCATATCGAGTCTAGGAGGGTGGTTAAAGTCAGACACCTAACAACGCGATAATTCGTGTCGGTATGAAAACCCATCACTACCTGAGAAAATATCGATGCTGGATCGGTAATTCTCACATACCCCGGCCGAGGATTTCTAGTGATGGCCACCCGTGCACTGCACGACATCGACCCCCAATACCGGGAGAGACGAATCCCCGACAATCCGCTCACTGCCTCCTGTAAGTGCACGGCGGCGCCCCGGCCGTCAATCCGACGCCGGAATGCGGAAGCGGTGATTTACTTTAATTTTTCAAACTGGCAGCACCGCGCACAATAAACCCGGATCGTGCCATTAAACTAGTCCTAGCTAACTACAAGATGGGGAAGAGAGATATACCGAGTGACCCGAGTCCTCCGGTCTTCTCGCCGTCGTCCCGATCTCCCGCGGAATGTCCGGTATCCACCTCCTCGCCGGAAGGGCACCACGTCGCCTGCTTCTTTTACGGGCTCCCACCTCTATACCGAGGCAACTCGGGCACGAAGTTGGTGAGCTGACTTGCCCAAGGTTTGCTGTAGAATGTGTGTAGAACCATGTCTCATTTTGGGGTTCATGGAGGTTGCCATTTTGTGGAGGAGAATGAGATGTGAATTTTCTTGATGGCTTGGGAATTGCTAGCAAGCAAATGAGGCTAAAAAGTCATGCCCAAAAATTGGACAGCCCCTCTTCCAAGTGGCCGGCCTCTTCTTGGCAAAAGGGAGAATGAAGTCAAAGTGGGGGGGGGGTGTAAGTGCACGGCGGCGCCCCGGCCGTCGATCCGACGCCGGAATGCGGAAGCGGTGATAAACTTTAATTTTGCGGACTTTGCAAACCGGCACCACCGCGCACTAAACTCCGGATCGGGCCATTAAACTAGATCTAGCTAACTAGAAGAAGGGAAGAGATGTACCGACTGATCCGAGTCCTCCGGTCTTCATCTCCACTCTGATCTCCTCGCGGGATCTCCATCGGTCTCCTCCTCGTCGGAAAGGGCACCACATCGCCTGTAGCTTTTACGGGCTCCCACCTCAATACCGAGGCAACTCGGGCGCGAAGCTGGCGAATCGACGCATCCAAGATTTGCTGTAGGAAGTGTAGTGTAGAATCGTAGTCTCTTTTTGGGGTCTTGGAGTTGCCTCTCATTTTTCCTCTCCTCACAATGTCTGGCCGGCCAATGCAATATCAAAATGGTAGAGGAAAACAACATATATCATATGAGGGAGGTGAGTGTAGGAGAAGAAGGAGGTGACCACAACCCAAGACAAGAAAACAAAACACCATGCTTTACCCTTTTTCAAACCATACCCTTTCATGTCACAATAAAAACAAAAGCATGGTGGAAAAGATAATGATAGCTATCATAATCAATCTTTATGCAAGAAAACCCCTCCACAAATGTAATTTGCAAAACTGCAAATTACCCCCTCCATCGGAAAAGTCCGGCCGGGAAAGAACAAAGGAAAACCGGTCGGAACGGAATGCAACCTGGCAACTCCAGAAAACTGGTCCCGTAATAAATTACAGGAAAACCCCGATACTGTGCATATACACCCGCATCTGTATTCCGTCCGGATACAAATGCAAAGAGACAAAATCTACACTGTACTAAACTAGGACCGGCTTAAACCAAAGCCGGCTAGTATTATCCGTTCGATCCTGATCCGTGCAATACCGCACGTGTCTGATCGAACCCTGCCATATACCTATACGGCTACTAGTACAAACCGTCCGATCCTGATCCGTGCAATACCGCATGTATCTGATCGGAACCTGCCATATCTCCATACGGCCTCTACAGCGTTTCGCCCGAAACTTGAGTAACTGAAACTGTGGTAGACTCTAAAGACTCGTCAATACTATGGCTGTGGATTTAACCACTAGCCCGTCAGAGGTATAAGCCAATACGTAACGGGCCACCAGCTATTGACTAAAAGGGACGTCGATGAGCGAACTCATCCTGACACCCTACTGAGCCTGTCAGTGACAATATCCGTGCAGTCCGGTCCGTTCGTCTATGAGTATCGCATGGCGGGCCTAGGGGGTTGGTAAAAGTCAGACCCCCAAAAGCGGTACAAGTCGTGTCGGAGTGTAGCCCAGAACACCCTGAGATACTACTGGAATACCTACCAGTAAATCTCCTTGCCTTGGCCAAGGACTTTGTGTAATGGCTCTCCTAGACACAGCACGACCTCACCCCCAATACCGGGAGAGACGAACCCCTGAAGATACGCTCACTGCCTCCATGTGGCTCGGGACTGTACCCAACTAAAACCTGTTTGCACGACTCCTTTGAGCCGTGGTAGGGTAGTAATCAAAGTACAGTGGGAACTCACACGAGACAAATGACGATCCCCAGGTCGATGAACTAACCTGCACACATGTCACCAGGGAACTGCCATCTGACGTCTGGTATATGACCAACTAGCATGTTCCCGGCGAGTCCTGTCCGGTGTACTCATAACCCAATGAGCACCTGTATACATCTTAGGTGATCCAACTGACACCAGTGGCTTGTGAGACCGGCCACCGCCCCTCGTCGGGGTCTCGACTGTATACACTAGTCTACTAATGGAGTATCGATGCCCAGTCTCGAAACTCCCACGACTAGGGACCTTTTAAGGATAAGCTTATAGACCCCCAGCTCCCACTTATATGATCGCCCTCATACTGCTGGTGGTCAAGCAAGAATCCTAGGGTCTCTATCAACGTGTAATAGCGACGTGTCAGGTCACTTAAAACAGTACACGATGATAAAGGTAAACCAGATAGCATACTATCATCTCGAGTAAGACTGTCCTACCGGGATAGGTCCTCCCTCAATCATTACAATCACGTACCTGTGACCTAATAATTGACTCTGAGGGCACTATCTCCAACAATCTCCCACTTGCACTCAAGGCTAATTATTGCGATGTCGCATACTCACAGCCCGTGTGATACCGAACATCCAACTCCTCTACTAGTCAGTCTCACAAAGCTCGTTTGCGGAACTATTGCGTTCGAGGAATAGCCTCAGTGAGTGGATCCGCTTAGTTGTTTCTTTCTATGTCTCTCTATATCTCAAGTTCGCGGAGAAAACCCATCTCCCGAAATGAGCAATACCTGTCTTAGAATGTGTCTGGATGTCTGATGGGACATAGCTCATAAATGAACTCCAAATCCAAACTTCTTAGACTGTATCGACAACTGAACTTAATCAGTATCCTGCGCGCCATGCCTCCCTCAGTATTGCCTTGGATCACCTGTCCAAAATACTGCCCCTCGTCAGAAGGAAAACTATAACTCTGACAACCTCCTTGTCGTCCATGTCACCTTGGAAGCCTGGAATGATAACTGTCTCCTGAATGAGGCTGTCGTTATCATATCCCTAGAACATCCACTTATGTTCTAAAACTGCTTCCGACTGTTTCTCCAGGATTGGATTAATGTCAACTTATTGCATCTAGTGCAAGAACAACATCTGGTGTGGTACTTGACATCTCATGATTGACTCAATCGCCTGAGCAAGTAATCTGCCAATCATGCACATCCCTCTCCCCTTTAGTCTGTAAGACACCTTTAGAGAGGGTGACTCCATTACCTGCAGGTACACTACCGTGCCAGGAGTCGACCATTCTAAATACTCTTAGAATGCTGTCTAAGTGCCCAGATTGGGAAACCACCCAAATCTAGATCTAAAACCATAGATCTAGTAACCAGTTTGTCTGATATAAAATCCATTTCCTTTGTGGAGAAACAACTGTGTGACGACCAAAGTATAACCGATTGTAGTATAGGAGTTTCTTTTCCTATTCTGTGTATGTCATCCAGATACCAGGACATCACACCCTACTACCTTCTCAACAGATCCATCCCCTTTTCTGATGAAGTCAAACCCATGACTGTCACATCAGAAATAGATGATCTATCTCCGCTACATCTGCTCTAGTCTATAAATAGACATAAGCTACCTGTCCACCAATGCTTCCGCTGCTCCCACTGACTACGACAACCTTCTGGCAGAGTCATATAGACGTACACTTCTAAAGCAAGTTTAGAACGACGCTATACTCATCCTCCTGCCGGGTCTCGCAGCCTGGAACAACAGCAATGGTAATTGTGGGTAGACAAGAACTTCCCTGTAACCGTCCTTGAGGCTACTGTAGTACCTCTCGGGTGCCTGAAGTTACCCACCTTATCTGCGGAGTGGCCAATGGAATGTCAATCCAGATTGAATCTTTAGGTTCCTTATCAAATCTTCAGTAATCGTTTGTGGTTCTGGAATCACTTCCAGTTCTACCATACTCCCACTACTGTTTTCTGAAAAAGTCCATTTTTAATAAAACTGTGGCGAGTCTAGAACAATATTGCTATTGTTCATCCAGATGGTAGAAAGTCAACCCGCGTCATAGCCTGGGTCAACCCACAAACAGCCATTACAGAAACGTGCCTTGAGTTATCCAGAGTCTGGTTTTAAGCATAATCCGGACAACTCCCCGTACCTTAACATCGTTAAGATACGAACTGTTCTATATCCAATATAGGACCAGAGGCACTGATTTAATTGAACCAGATTCAAATCATGCAGCTGTCTCCAGCGCATGTCAGCTAAATGGAAGGAGGCCGATCAGCGTTACTCAACTTAGGAATACTTCCAATTATGAGTAACCTGAAAGAGAAGCAAGTTCTCTTAATCATTACTATCATCTGAATACCATACACAAGTATCTACATCTTCGATCTCTTTGAAGAATCCCGATACTTGCTACACCTGGTTCTCTACTCTATTCAAATACCTATAACTTCTCCAAATTCGGACTCTGTGTTTCTACGAAACACCTGCCTAAAAACTAGAGAAGTCATAAGTAAACCGAATATAGTACGAGGACCAACCCCTCTGTCCTTATGGACCCTGGACAACATACAATACTCTGTATAAGTCCCTTGAGTCTGATAACTCATTCACTGTGTGTCGTAGGCTGAAAACTGTACTTATGGTTAAGAAGAATTACACCGCTGTTTAATGCTCCTTACCTAACCATCCACTGATATAGGTAAATGTCGCAGACATAATTTCAAAAGGGTATATCTCACTCTATGAAAATAGACGTACAGATATATCAATTTGAAATTGGTGCATAACTGCGGATATTCAAAACCAAATATTTGCCGACCGGCAAACAGCCCAGGTGATTTCCTTAAATATCACCGATTACAACGAATCCCGATATAATGAGGATGATCACCCAATTCCCAATAATTTACTCCCACTCATCATCTGTAAAACCATACAGATGTGAGAAACGTATCTGGTAAATACATACCCTGGAGTAAGGACTAATTGGGAAATCTGTTTTCCTTTAACATTACACAGTTGAACTGAAACATTGAAATGTTCCGATGGGGTATTCTGGTATTCCTAGTAATGTCTCTTCCAGATTCACGACTGTAACCGTATAGTTCTTTGTCACCTCTCCAAATCCCTTCATATGTCTTTAGTCTTTACCTTCTGCACACCCTTTTAGGCCAAATGGTTTTCTTCCTTCCCTACCGTACGGCACCAGCCTATGGTTTGGAAGAAGACTATCCAATAAGCATAATGGGTGTACTGTCCCAATCCTAGGAACACTCGCAATGAGAGAGGGTGAAGATAAAAGACAACCGAATAAACCTTATTCCTATTTCTCCTGAACCAGAATCCATCCCCGAACTGGAACAAGTTCCATTCGAGTTCGTATATAACCATACGATGGAGTATCCAAATAAACTGTGGATCTTCGTAGTGATACGGAGTGTCCTGGAGAAGTACAAAGGTGATGTGGGAGTGGTAACGAAATATTTGGTTTGGTCGTGAATATCTGTTGCAATTTACTTTGCCCTCTTACTAATCCCTTGCTTTGTCTGAACTTAATACCTTCTGCACACCATCGTTATGCTAATTGGTTTTCTTCATTCCCTACCGGTCGGCACCAGCCTAAGGTTTGGAAGAAGACAATCCAATTTGCGTAATAGGTGTACTACCCCTAAACCAAGGAGTACTCGTAACCTGAGAGAGGGTAAAAGGAAAAGACAACTGAATAATCCTATCCGTTTTCTCCAGAACCGGAAACCATCCTCGAATAAATTCTTTCGAGTTCGTATCTAACCATACGATGGTTTTGTCCAATGGAAGTGGACGTTCGTAGTAAAACGGGGTGTCCTGGAGAAAAGGGTAAAAGTAGGAGTGGCAATGAGGTTTGCAACTCTGACAATCCAAAAGCCGGTGTTTAAGAAGGTTCGGTCAACTTGGTCACTGAGTCAAAGTCTTAGGGTCGGGTCAATGGTCGCTGCCAAAGAGAGAGAGAAAAGAAACACTCAGCGTGCACTCTTACCTAGATCAGAATGGTCACCAATTTATCTAATCTGGAATCCTCCCACTGTACCTCAAATTCTCCTCCAAACCTGAAAGAAGAATTAGTCGGAGTCACCCGAGGAGTAAACTAACTCATCAGTGGGAATCGGGATCCAACTCTCATCGCATGATAACGTGACGGAATCCGCTCACGGTATCACACTCCAGAAGGTATGCGCATATCTGGCAAGTTTCAGTTCTTTTGAAACTCCCGATGTGATTTCTGCCCCATGCTCTTATGACCTTGACTTTGGCCAACAAATCATAAGTCACATGTCAAGTTCTACCCGTCATTCTCCAGGTTGATTCGAATCCACCCGCACAAGCCCTTGACTTTGGCCAACAAGGCTATACGACTGTTCCAAACCAACGCATCTATCTATGCTGCATATGAATAACCAACAGCTACCAAACACTGTGCCTTGACTTTGGCCAACAAACACAGCTTGAATACTATTGACTACCCATATGAAACGACGGAGGGCTACGAATGGTTTCTGGCGAAAACCTTTAACGTAAAGAACTTGATATCGTTGAAGGAACTGATAGCTTTTTGAAAATATAGTGACGAAAACCGTTGCTAAAGAGGTCACTCCCGGTGAAGGGATCTCGACTCTTTCCCCGTAGAATGGGGTGCAGGATATTCCAACTGAATACCACGGTGCAAAGCAAAAGTAATCGGCTATAGTGAAGTTAATGCCCTGACGCAAACTTTTTGTCCAAGGGGTCACTCCCGGTGAAGGGATCTCGGCCCTTGCCTCGTCGACTGAGGAGCAGGATATTCTAAATGAATACCGCGATGCAAAACAAAAGTGAACGTCCTTGCAATAACAGCTTTTTGAAAAAGTGTTCCAACAACATCAGATTAGGTTTGTTTTTAACTTGCATTGATCCGAATCAATGCAGTCCCATCAATTGATCACACCAAAAAGAACGAAAATATACTGATGTACGTATATGCCATCCGCATTCGCCACTGGGTCCCGTCATTACCCGTTAGGTTAGCTAACTAACGACAGAGCGGGGACTGGACTAGCGCGGATGAAAAACATATACAACATCTACTAATATATATACCAATATATAGTATTTCGCTCAAGGCGTGAATAAAATGCAACATCACAGAAATGTACAGCATCACAGAACAATACAGATATCTGGGATCCCCGGGTTTCACAGAGCCACTACTGAAACCCGACGTTCCCCTGGTCGTGTGGATAGCCTGTGCAATGAAATCCTAGACCCCTACGGGCGCGTCAAGTCACCCGCCAAAACCTGAAGCGAGGCAGCCCCCTTCAGCGCCGTGAATGGACCACCCAGCACTTCACGGAATCCGGTAACTTGGGCACCCCTCCTGGGTCAACCTGTACCCCCTACGAGTGCGGCGAATAGCCCGCCAATTCCAGACTGAAGCCCCTCCGTCTCAATGCCCTGAGATGCGGGCCCGTTGCCCTCTAGAACTCGGCTATCCGTACACCCCTCCGCGGGGTAATCCTAGTACAGAAAGTAAAATATACATACAACGGGTACATCGACCGCAACCAGGTCGTGCCCCAAAATAATAATACAAACAGGCAGTGACGGCAGTCCACATGTCGGACGCTCGCCCCGCAATATCAAATGTACATTATACAACCACAACTGTACTAGCATTGCATCCAGGCTATCCCCACGACCGATCCGCAACATCACAGCAAAAACAGAACATCAACGTGAAAGTCACGTTCGCAAATCCGTCTAACCGGGCTATAGCAGTTAGACCGGATTTACCGATCGAGTGACATTCACGGTCGCAGATATAATGTAAATACTGTGAAAAATGTGTTTAAAATATCCGATCAATCAAATTTTAACAAGCGGGCCCCAAAGCAATACTGTAGCAGTTAAAGAAATTCTGGGCCCAATGTTAATGTTCCAGAAACCCTAAAATATCCCCAGAAGCCTATTGTAGAAACCCAACCCACTGATTCCTTAATGCTGCCGCGGAAGCGCGGCCACAAGTGGGTTTTGGCCGCCCTTCCGCGGTCTGGTCAGAAGATCAGTGCATCGAATTTGAACAGTGGTCTTATAATTTTTAGTACATCAATATTTTACAACCTGAAAAATTTTTCGACACTAAAAATTTCCAACAGAAAACCTGTTTGCACGACTCCTTTGAGCCGTGGTAGGGTAGTAATCAAAGTACAGTGGGAACTCACACGAGACAAATGACGATCCCCAGGTCGATGAACTAACCTGCACACATGTCACCAGGGAACTGCCATCTGACGTCTGGTATATGACCAACTAGCATGTTCCCGGCGAGTCCTGTCCGGTGTACTCATAACCCAATGAGCACCTGTATACATCTTAGGTGATCCAACTGACACCAGTGGCTTGTGAGACCGGCCACCGCCCCTCGTCGGGGTCTCGACTGTATACACTAGTCTACTAATGGAGTATCGATGCCCAGTCTCGAAACTCCCACGACTAGGGACCTTTTAAGGATAAGCTTATAGACCCCCAGCTCCCACTTATATGATCGCCCTCATACTGCTGGTGGTCAAGCAAGAATCCTAGGGGCTCTATCAACGTGTAATAGCGACGTGTCAGGTCACTTAAAACAGTACACGATGATAAAGGTAAACCAGATAGCATACTATCATCTCGAGTAAGACTGTCCTACCGGGATAGGTCCTCCCTCAATCATTACAATCACGTACCTGTGACCTAATAATTGACTCTGAGGGCACTATCTCCAACAGGGGGGGAAACCATAATACAAGCAAGAGAAAAAACATGATGATTATCAACAATGATCACAAAGCAAACCCTCACTCCAAAACAACCATCATCACATCCAAAGTCAAGCAATCATGGAAAAAGAAAGTCAAGTGAGGTCAAAGGATGGTGCACCCATCATGATCCAACAATATGCAAAGACCCCCTTCCAAATTGCTTATTTGCACAAATGCAAATAAGCCCTCCTCCACCAATCTTCGGCCAATGAACGATATAAAGAAATATGGCCGAAACGAAAAGCAAACTGGCAACTCCAGAAAACTGGTCGCGTAATAAATTACAGGAAAAACCCCGAAACTGTGTATACAAACCCGCATTTGTATTCCGACCGAAATACAAATGCAATGAGACAAAATCTACACTGTACTATACTAGGATCCGGCTTAAACCAAAGCCGGCTAGTAATATCCGTTCGATCCTGATCTGTGCAATACCGCACGTATCTGATCGAACACTGCCATATATCCATACGGCCTCTAGTACTAACCGTCCGATCCTGATCCGTGCAATACCGCACGTATCTGATCGAACGCTGCCATATCTCCATACGGCCTCTACAACGTTTCGCCCGAAACTTGAGTAACTGAATGTAGGGGACTCTAAAGACTCTTCAACACCTTGGTTGTGGATTTAACCACTAGCACGTCAGAGGTATAAGCCATACGTGACGGGCCACCAGCTATTGACCAAAAGGGACGTCGATGAGCGAACTCATCCTGACACCCTACTGAGCCTGTCAGTGACAATATCCGTACAGTCCGGTCCGTTCGTCTATGAGCATCGCATGGCGGGCCTATGGGATTAGTAAAAGTTAGACCGCCAAAAGCGGTACAAGTCGTGTCGGAGTGTAGCCCAGAACACCCTGAGATACTACTGGAATACCTACCAGTAAATCTCCTGCCTCGGCCGAGGGCTTCGTGTAATGGCTCTCCTAGACACAGCGCGACCTCACCCCCAATACCGAGAGAGACAAACCCCTGAAGATCCGCTCACTGCCTCCATGTGGCTCGGGACTGTACCCAACTAAAACCTGTTTCCACGTCTTTTGAGCGTGGTAGGGTAGTAATCAAAGTACAGTAGGAACTCACACGAGACAAATGACGATCCCCAGGTCGATGAACTAACCTGTACGCATGTCACCAGAGAACTGCTATCTGACGTCAGGTATAAGACCAACTAGCATGTTCCCGGCGAGTCCTGTCCGGTGTACTCATAACCCAATGAGCACCTGTATACATCTTAGGTGAACCAACTGACACCAGTAGCTTGTGAGACCGGCCACCGCCCGTCGTCGGGGTCTCGACTGTATACACTAGTCTACTCTGGAGTATCGATGACCTGTCTCGAAACTCCCACGACTAGGGACCTTTTAAGGATGTGCTTATAGACCCCAGCTCCCACTTATATGATCGCCCTCATACTGCTGGTGGTCAAGCAAGAATCCTAGGGGCTCTATCAATGTGTAATAGCGACATGTCAGGTCACCTAAAGCAGTACACGGTGATAAAGGTAAACCAGATAGAATACTATCATCTTGAGAAAGACTGTCCTACCGGGATAGGTCATCCCTCAATCATTGCAATCACGTGCCTATGATCCAATAATTGACTCTGAGGGCACTATCTCCAACAATCTCCCACTTGCACTCAAGGATAATTATTGCGATGTCGCATACTCACAGCCCGTGTGATACCGAACACCTAACTCCTCTACTAGTCAGTCTCACAAAGCTCGCTTGCGAAACTATTGCGTTCGAAAAATAGCCTCAGCGAGTGGATCCTCCTTGATGTTTCTTTCTATGTCTCTCTATAATCTCTAGTTCGTGGAGAAAACCATCTCCCGAAATGAGCAATACCTGTCTTAGAATGTGTCTGGATGTCTGATGGGACCAGCTCATAAATGAACTTTAAATCCAAACCTCTTAGACTGCATCGTCAACTGAACTTAATCAGTGTCCTGCGCCATACCTCCCTCAGTATTTCCTTGGACCACCTGTCTAAAATACCGCCCCTCATCAGAAGGAAAACTATAACTCTGACAACCTCCTTGTCGTCCAGGTCACCTTGGAAGCCTGGAATGATAACTGTCTCCTGAATGAGGCTGTCGTTATCATATCCCTAGAACATCCACTTATGTTCCAAAACTGCTTCCCACTATTTCTCCAGGATTGGATCAATGTCAACTTATTGCATCCAGTACAAGAACAACATCTGGTGTGGTACTTGGTATCTCATGATTGACTAATTGCCTGAGCAAGTGATCTGCCAATCATGCACATCCCTCTCCCCTTTAGTCTGTAAGACACCTTTAGAGAGGGTGACTCCATTACCTGCAGGTACACCACCATGCCAGGAGTCGTCCATTCTAAATACTCTTAGAATACTGTCTAAGTACCCAGATAGGAAAACTACCCTAATCTAGATCTAAAACCATAGATCTAGTAACCAGTATGTCTGATATAATGTCCAAGTCCTATATGGAGAAAACCACTGTGTGACGACCAAAGTATAACCGATCGTTGTATAGGAATATCACTTCCTACTCTGTGTATGTCATCCAAATACCAGGACATCACACCCTACTACTACCTTCTTAACAGATCCATCCCCTATTCTGATGAAGTCAAACCTATGACTGTCACATCAGAAATTGATGATCTATCTCCGCTATATCTGCTTTAGTCTATAAATAGACATAAGCTACCTGTCTACCAATGCTTCCGCTGCTCCCACTGACTACGACAACCCTCTGGCAGAGTCATATAGACGTACACTTCTAAAGCTAGTTCAGAACGACGCTATACTCATCCTCGTGCCGGGTCTCACAGTCTGGAACAATAGCAATGGCAAGTCTGGGTAAACAAGAACTTCCCTGTCACCGTCCTTGAGGCTATCGTAGTACCTCTCGGGTGCCTGAGGTTACCCACCTTATCTGCGGAGTGGCCAATGGAATGTCAAGCCAGATTGAATCTTTAGGTTCCTATGAAATCTTCAGTAATCGTTTGTGGTTCTGGAATGACTTCCAGTTCTACCATATTCCCACTACCGTTTTCTGAAAAAATCCATTTTATTTAAAACTGTGGCGAGTCTAGAACAATATCACTATTGATCTTCCAGATGGTAGAAAGTCAACCCTCGTCATAGCCTGGGTCAACCCACAAACAGCCATTACAGAAACGTGCCTTGAGTTATCCAGAGTCTGGTTTTAAGCATAAACCGGACAACTCCCCGTACCTTAACATCGTTAAGATACGAACTGTTCTATATCCAATACAGAACCAGAGGCACTGATTTAATTAAAGCAGATTCAAATCATGCAGCTTGTTGGTGGTAGTGCCCTCAGAGTCAATTATTGGATCACAGGTACGTGATTGCAATGATTGAGGGAGGACCTATCCCGGTAGGACAGTCTTACTCGAGATGATAGTATGCTATCTGGTTTACCTTTATCATCGTGTACTGCTTTAGGTGACATGACACGTCGCTATTACACGTTGATAGAGCCCCTAGGATTCTTGCTTGACCACCAGCAGTATGAGGGCGATCATATAAGTGGGAGCTGGGGGTCTACAAGCATATCCTTAAAAGGTCCCTAGTTGTGGGAGTTTCGAGACCGGGCATCGATACTCCATTAGTAGACTAGTGTATACAGTCGAGACCCCGACGAGGGGCGGTGGCCGGTCTCACAAGCCACTGGTGTCAGTTGGATCACCTAAGATGTATACAGGTGCTCATTGGGTTATGAGTACACCGGACATGACTCGCCGGGAACATGCTAGTTGGTCATATACCAGACGTCAGATGGCAGTTCCCTGGTGACATGTGTGCAGGTTAGTTCATCGACCTGGGGATCGTCATTTGTCTCGTGTGAGTTCCCACTGTACTTTGATTACTACCCTACCACGGCTCAAAGGAGTCGTGCAAACAGGTTTTAGTTGGGTACAGTCCCGAGCCACATGGAGGCAGTGAGCGTATCTTCAGGGGTTCGTCTCTCCCGGTATTGGGGGTGAGGTCGTGCTGTGTCTAGGAGAGCCATTACACAAAGTCCTTGGCCAAGGCAAGGAGATTTACTGGTAGGTATTCCAGTAGTATCTCAGGGTGTTCTGGGCTACACTCCGACACGACTTGTACCGCTTTTGGGGGTCTGACTTTTACCAACCCCCTAGGCCCGCCATGCGATACTCATAGACGAACGGACCGGACTGCACGGATATTGTCACTGACAGGCTCAGTAGGGTGTCAGGATGAGTTCGCTCATCGACGTCCCTTTTAGTCAATAGCTGGTGGCCCGTCACGTATTGGCTTATACCTCTGACGTGCTAGTGGTTAAATCCACAGCCATAGTATTGACGAGTCTTTAGAGTCTACCACACTTTCAGTTACTCAGCTTTCGGGCGAAACGCTGTAGAGGCCGTATGGAGATATGGCAGGGTCCGATCAGATACGTGCGGTATTGCACGGATCAGGATCGGACAGTTTTGTACTAGTGGCCGTATAGTTATATGGCAGGGTTCGATCAGATACGTGCGGTATTGCACGGATCAGGATCGAACGGTTTTTACTAGCCGGCTTTGGTTTAAGCCGGTCCTAGTTTAGTACAGTGTAGATTTTGTCTTATTGCATTTGTATCCGGACGGAATACAGATGCGGGTGTGTATGCACAGTATCGGGGTTTTCCTGTAATTTATTACGGGACCAGTTTTCTGGAGTTGCCAGTTTGCATTCCGTTCCGGCCGGTTTTCCTTTGTTCTTTCCCGGCCGGACTTTTCCGATGGAGGGGGTTATTTGCAGTTTTGCAAATTACTTTTGTGGAGGGGGTTTCTTGTAAAAGATTGATTATGATAGCTTTCATTTCTTTTCAACCATGCTTTTGCTTTATGAGATTTGAAAGGGTATGGTTTCAATAGTTTGAAGCATGGTGTATGTTTCTTTGTCTCTTGATGTGGTCACCCTCCTTTATCTCCTACACTCACCTCCCTTGATGTTTTTGCTATCATATTCATTCCTCCACCCTCTTGCTCTCACTTGATGAATTGGTTGAAGAAAAAGAAAAGAGAGAAGAAGAAAAAGAAAAGAGAGAAAGAAAATGAGAGGTTCATCTTGAGAGTTCATTCTTGATCTCATTTTCTTGCTAGAAAAATGCAAGCACCGTTTTTCTATTCTTTGATTCCTCCATCATGGCAACTACAAACCCCATTGAGACAAAGCGCATTCTACATTACATTCCCTACAGTATATCTTGAGCATGTCGAGTAGCCGGCTTCATGCGCGAGTTGCCTCGGTATTGAGGTGGGAGCCCGTAAAAGTACCCGGCTTCGTGGTGCTCTTTCCGACGAGGAGGAGATGGACGGAGATCCCGCGAGGAGATCGGAGTGGAGATGAAGACCGGAGGACTTGGATCGTCGGTATATCTCTTCCCCTTCTCTTTGTAGTTAGCTAGATTTAGTTTAATGGCCCGATCCGGTTTTAGTGCGCGGTGGTGCCGGTTTGCTAAGTCCGCAAATTTTAAAGTTTATCACCGTTTCCGCGTTTGGCCGTCGGGTTGACGGCCGGGGCGCCGCCGTGCACTTACAGTGGTATCAGAGCCTCGCCATTAACATAGTCTAGCTTGGTGTAATGTGTTTTTCTGTTTCGATCGATCGAATGTTCCAAAACTGCATTTTAGTTCGAATCAGTTTCTGTTGAAAATTTTTGGTCTCGAAAAATTTTTCTGGTTGTAAAATATTGATGTACTGGGAAATCTAAGGGTTCTGTAAAAATTTGACGATGTAACTCCACATTTGGAGCGCGGATCCGCCGCTAAACCCCACCTCGCGCGGCCCTTCCGCCGCGTACTATTCACGTCACATCACCAAATTTTTTCAGAGGCCTTCTGGGCTTAAAATATGGGTTTTGGAATATTAAAATTGGGCCCAGGGTTTCTGTGAGTGCTACAGTTTTGTTTGAGGGCCCACTTGTTAATTTTTGATCGATCGGATATTTCAAACACATTATTTCACAGTATTTACATTATATCTGCGACCGTGAATGTCACTCGATCGGTAAATCCGGTCTAACTGCTATAGCCCGGTTAGACGGATTTGCGAACGTGACTTTCACGTTGATGTTCTATGTTTATGCTGTGATGTTGCGGATCGGTCGTGGGGATAGCCTGGATGCAATGCTAGTACAGTTTTGTTGTATTATATACATTTGATATTGCGGGGCGAGCGTCCGACTTGTGGACTGCCGTCACTGTCTGTTTGTATTATTCTTTTGGGGCACGACCTGGTTGCAGTCGATGTACCCGTTGTATGTATATTTTACTTTCTGTACTAGGATTGCCCCGCGGAGGGGTGCACGGATAGCCGGGTTCTAGAAGGCAACAAGCCCGCATCTCATGGCATTGGGACGGAAGGGGCTTCACTCCAGGATTGGCGGGCTATTCGACGCACTCGTAGGGGGTACAGGTTGACCCAGGAGGGGTGCCCAAGTTACCGGATTCCGTGAAGTGCTGGGTGGTCCATTCACGGCGCTGAAGGGGGCTGCCTCGCTTCAGGTTTTGGCGGGTGACTTGCCGCGCCCGTAGGGGTCTAGGATTTCATTGCACAGGCTATCCACACGACCAGGGGAACGTCGGGTTTCAGTAGTGGCTCTGTGAAACCCGGGGATCCCAGATATCTGTATTGTTCTGTGATGCTGTACATTTCTGTGATGTTGCATTTTATTCACGCCTTGAGCGAATATAATATATTGGTATATATATTAGTAGATGTTGTATATGTTTTACATCCGCGCTAGTCTAGTCCCCGCTCTGTCGTTAGTTAGCTAACCTAACGGGTAATGACGGGACCCAGTGGCGAATGCGGATGGCATATACGTACATCAGTATATTTTCGTTCTTTTTGGTGTGATCAATTGATGGGACTGCATTGATTCGGATCAATGCAAAGTTAAAAACAAACCTAATCTGATGTTGTTGGAACACTTTTTCAAAAAAGCTGTTATTGCAAGGACGTTTACTTTTGTTTTGCATCGTGGTATTCATTTAGAATATCCTGCTCCTCAGTCGACGAGGCAAGGGCCGAGATCCCTTCACCGGGAGTGACCCCTTGGACAAAAAGTTTGCGTCAGGGCATTAACTTCACTATAGCCGATTACTTTTGCTTTGCACCGTGGTATTCAGTTGGAATATCCTGCACCCCATTCTACGGGGAAAGAGCCGAGATCCCTTCACCGGGAGTGACCTCTTTAGCAACGGTTTTTCGTCACTATATTTTTAAAAGCTATCAGTTCCTTCAACGATATCAAGTTCTTTACGTTAAAGGTTTTCGCCAGAAACCATTCGTAGCCCTCCGTCGTTTCAGACGGGTAGCACGTAGTATTCATGCTATGTTTGTTGGCCTTCGTCAAGGCATAGTGTATGGTAGCTGCTTGTTGCCTTTCTGCAGCATAGATAGATGCGTTGGTTTGGGACAGTCGTATAGCCTTGTTGGCCTTCGTCAAGGGCTTGTGCGGGTGGGTTCAAATCAACCTGGAGAATGACGGGTAGAACTTGACATGTGACTTATGATTTGTTGGCCTTCGTCAAGGTCATAAGAGCATGGGGCAGAAATCACATCGGGAGTTTCAAAAGAACTGAAACTTGCCAGATATGCGCATACCTTCTGGAGTGTGATACCGTGAGCGGATTCCGTCACGTTATCATGCAATGATAGTTGGATCCCGATTCCCACTGATGAGTTAGTTTACTCCTCGGGTAACCCCGACTAATTCTTCTTTCAGGTTTGGAGGAGAATTTGAGGTACAGTGGGAGGTTTCCAGATTAGATAAATTGGTAACCATTCTGATCTAGGTTAGAGTGCACGCTGAGTGTTTCTTTTCTCTCTCTCTGGCAGCGACCATTGACCCGACCCTAAGACTATGACTCAGTGACCAAGTTGACCGAACCTTCTTAAACACTGGCTTTTGGATTGTCAGAGTTGCAGACCTCATTGCCACTCCTACTTTTACCCTTTTCTCCAGGACACCCCGTATTACTACGAACGTTCACTTCCATTGGACAAAACCATCGTATGGTTATATACGAACTCGAAAGAATTTATTCGAGGATGGTTTCAGGTTCTGGAGAAAACGGATAGGATTATTCAGTTGTCTTTTCCTTTTACCCTCTCTCAGGTTACGAGTACTCCTTGGTTTAGGGGTAGTACACCTATTACGCAAATTGGATTGTCTTCTTCCAAACCTTAGGCTTGTGCCGACCGGTAGGGAATGAAGAAAACCAATTAGCATAACGATGGTGTGCAGAAGGTATTAAGTTCAGACAAAGCAAGGGATTAGTAAGAGGGCAAAGTAAATTGCAACAGATATTCACGACCAAACCAAATATTTCGTTACCACTCCCACATCACCTTTGTATTTCTCCAGGACACTCCGTATCACTACGAAGATCCACAGTTTATTTGGATACTCCATCGTATGGTTATATACGAACTCGAATGGAACTTGTTCCAGTTCGGGGATGGATTCTGGTTCAGGAGAAATAGGAATAAAGTACATTCAGGTGTCTTTTATCTTCACCTTCTCTCGTGTTGCGAGTGTTCCTAGGATTGGGACAGTACACCCATTATGCTTATTGGATAGTCTTCTTCCAAACCATAGGCTGGTGCCGAACGGTAGGGAAGGAAGAAAACCATTTGGCCTAAAGGGGTGTGCAGAAGGTAAAGACTAAAGACATATGAAGGGATTTGGAGAGGTGGCAGAGAACTATACGGTTACAGTCGTGAATCTGGAAGAGGCATTACTAGGAATACCAGAATACCCCATCGGAACATTTCAATGTTTCAGTTTCACTGTGTAATGTTAAAGGAAAACTGATTTCCCGATTAGATACTTACTCCAGGGTATGTATTTACCAGGTACGATTCTCACATCTGTATGGTTTTACAGATGATGAGTGGGAGTAAGTTATTGGGAATTGGGTGATTATCCTCATTATATCGGGATTCGTTGTAATCGGTGATATTTGAGGAATTCACCTGGGCTGTTTGCCGGTCGGCAAATATTTGGTTTTGAATATCCGCTGTTATGCACCAATTTCAAATTGATATATCTGTACGTCTATTTTCATAGAGTGAGATATACCTTTCTGAAATTATGTCTACGACATTTACCTATATCAGTGGATGGTTAGGTAAGGAGCATTAAACAGCGGTGTAATTCTTCTTAACCATAAGTACAGTTTTCAACCTACGACACACAGTGAATGAGTTATCAGACTCAAGGGACTTATACAGAGTATTGTATGTTGTCCAGGGTCCATCAGGACAGAGGGGTTGGTCCTCGTACTATATTCGGTTTACTTATGACTTCTCTAGTTTTTAGACAGGTGTTTCGTGGAAACACAGGGTCTAAGTTTTGAGGAGTTATAGGTAATTTGAATAGAGTAGAGAACCAGGTATAGCAAGTATCGGGATTCTTCAAAGAGATCGAAGATGTAGATACTTGTGTATGGTATTCAGTTGATAGTAATGATTAAGAGATCTTGCTTCTCTTTCAGGTTACTCATGATTGGAAGCATTCCTAAGTTGAGTAACGCTGATCGGCCTCCTTCCATTTAGTTGACATGCGCTGGAGATAGCTGCATGATTTGAATCTGGTTCAATTAAATCAGTGCCTCTGTTTCTATATTGCATATAGAACAGTTCATATCTTAACGATGTTAAGGTACGGGGAGTTGTCCGGTTTATGATTAAAACCAGACACTGGACAACTCGAGGCACGTTTCTGTAATGGCTGTTTGTGGGTTGACCCAGGCTATGACGAGGGTTGACTTTCTACCATCTGGATGAACAATAGCAATATTATTCTAGACTCGCCACAGTTTTATTAAAAATGGATTTTTTCAGAAAACAGTAGTGGGAGTATGGTAGAACTGGAAGTGATTCCAGAACCACAAACGATTACTGAAGATTTGATAAGGAACCTAAAGATTCAATCTGGATTGACATTCCATTGGCCACTCCGCAGATAAGGTGGGTAACTTCAGGCACCCGAGAGGTACTACGGTAGCCTCAAGAACGGTGACAGGGAAGTTCTTGTTTACCCACAATTACCATTGCTGTTGTTCCAGGGTGCGAGGCCCGGCGGGAGGATGAGTATAGCGTCGTTCTAAACCAGTTTTAGAAGTGTACGTCTATATGACTCTGCCAGAGGGTTGTCGTAATCAGTGGGAGCAGCGGAAGCATTGGTGGACAGGTAGCTTATGTCTATTTATAGACTAAAGCAGATGTAGCGGACATAGATCATCTATTTCTGACGTGACAGTCATGGGTTTGACTTCATCAGAAAAGGGGATGGATCTGTTGAGAAGGTAGTAGGTGTAATGTCCTGGTATCTGGATGACATACACAGAGTAGGAAAAGAAACTCCTACACTACGATCGGTTATACTTTGGTCGTCACACAGTTGTTTCTCCACAAAGGAAATGGATTTTATATCTGACATACTGGTTACTGGATCTATGGTTTTAGATCTAGATTTGGGTGGTTTCCCAATCGGGGTATTTGACAGCATTCTAAGAGTATTTAGGATGGACGACTCCTGGCACGGTAGTGTACCTGCAGGTAATGGAGTCACCCTCTCCAAACGTGTCTTACAGACTAAAGGGGAGAGGGACGGGCATGATTGGCAGATCACTCCCTCAGGCAATTGAGTCAATCGTGAGATGTCAAGTACCACACCAGATGTTGTTCTTGCACTAGATGCAATAAGATGACATTAATCCAATCCTGGAGAAACAGTCGGAAGCAGTTTTAGAACATAAGTGAATGTTCTAGGGATATGATAACGACAGCCTCATTCAGGAAACAGTTATCATTCCAGGCTTCCAAGGTGACATGGACGGCAAGGAGGTTGTCAGAGTTATAGTTTTCCTTCTGATGAGGGGCAGTATTTTGGACAGGTGGTCCAAGGCAATACTGAGGGAGGCATGGCGCGCAGGATACTGATTAAGTTCAGTTGACGATACAGTCTAAGAAGTTTGGATTTGGAGTTCATTTATGAGCTAGGTCCCATCAGACATCCAGACATATTCTGAGACAGGTATTGCTCTTTTCGGGAGATGGCTTTCTCCGCGAACTTGAGATATAGAGAGACATAGAAAGAAACAACTAAGCGGATCCACTCACTGAGGCTATTCCTCGAACGCAATAGTTTCGCAAACGAGCTTTGTGAGACTGACTAGTAGAGGAGTTGGGTGTTCGGTATCACACGGGCTGTGAGTATGCGACATCGCAATAATTAGCCTTGAGTGCAAGTGGGAGATTGTTGGTGGTAGTGCCCTCAGAGTCAATTATTGGATCACAGGTACGTGATTGCAATGATTGAGGGAGGACCTATCCCGGTAGGACAGTCTTACTCGAGATGATAGTATGCTATCTGGTTTACCTTTATCATCGTGTACTGCTTTAGGTGACATGACACGTCGCTATTACACGTTGATAGAGCCCCTAGGATTCTTGCTTGACCACCAGCAGTTTGAGGGCGATCATATAAGTGGGAGCTGGGGGTCTACAAGCATATCCTTAAAAGGTCCCTAGTTGTGGGAGTTTCGAGACCGGGCATCGATACTCCATTAGTAGACTAGTGTATACAGTCGAGACCCCGACGAGGGGCGGTGGCCGGTCTCACAAGCCACTGGTGTCAGTTGGATCACCTAAGATGTATACAGGTGCTCATTGGGTTATGAGTACACCGGACATGACTCGCCGGGAACATGCTAGTTGGTCATATACCAGACGTCAGATGGCAGTTCCCTGGTGACATGTGTGCAGGTTAGTTCATCGACCTGGGGATCGTCATTTGTCTCGTGTGAGTTCCCACTGTACTTTGATTACTACCCTACCACGGCTCAAAGGAGTCGTGCAAACAGGTTTTAGTTGGGTACAGTCCCGAGCCACATGGAGGCAGTGAGCGTATCTTCAGGGGTTCGTCTCTCCCGGTATTGGGGGTGAGGTCGTGCTGTGTCTAGGAGAGCCATTACACAAAGTCCTTGGCCAAGGCAAGGAGATTTATTGGTAGGTATTCCAGTAGTATCTCAGGGTGTTCTGGGCTACACTCCGACACGACTTGTACCGCTTTTGGGGGTCTGACTTTTACCAACCCCCTAGGCCCGCCATGCGATACTCATAGACGAACGGACCGGACTGCACGGATATTGTCACTGACAGGCTCAGTAGGGTGTCAGGATGAGTTCGCTCATCGACGTCCCTTTTAGTCAATAGCTGGTGGCCCGTCATGTATTGGCTTATACCTCTGACGTGCTAGTGGTTAAATCCACAGCCATAGTATTGACGAGTCTTTAGAGTCTACCACACTTTCAGTTACTCAGCTTTCGGGCGAAACGCTGTAGAGGCCGTATGGAGATATGGCAGGGTCCGATCAGATACGTGCGGTATTGCACGGATCAGGATCGGACAGTTTTGTACTAGTGGCCGTATAGTTATATGGCAGGGTTCGATCAGATACGTGCGGTATTGCACGGATCAGGATCGAACGGTTTTTGCTAGCCGGCTTTGGTTTAAGCCGGTCCTAGTTTAGTACAGTGTAGATTTTGTCTTATTGCATTTGTATCCGGACGGAATACAGATGCGGGTGTGTATGCACAGTATCGGGGTTTTCCTGTAATTTATTACGGGACCAGTTTTCTGGAGTTGCCAGTTTGCATTCCGTTCCGGCCGGTTTTCCTTTGTTCTTTCCCGGCCGGACTTTTCCGATGGAGGGGGTTATTTGCAGTTTTGCAAATTACTTTTGTGGAGGGGGTTTCTTGTAAAAGATTGATTATGATAGCTTTCATTTCTTTTCAACCATGCTTTTGCTTTATGAGATTTGAAAGGGTATGGTTTCAATAGTTTGAAGCATGGTGTATGTTTCTTTGTCTCTTGATGTGGTCACCCTCCTTTATCTCCTACACTCACCTCCCTTGATGTTTTTGCTATCATATTCATTCCTCCACCCTCTTGCTCTCACTTGATGAATTGGTTGAAGAAAAAGAAAAGAGAGAAGAAGAAAAAGAAAAGAGAGAAAGAAAATGAGAGG
The DNA here is from genome assembly GCA_030015575.1 of Agapanthus africanus. Classification (NCBI taxonomy): domain Eukaryota; kingdom Viridiplantae; phylum Streptophyta; class Magnoliopsida; order Asparagales; family Amaryllidaceae; genus Agapanthus; species Agapanthus africanus. Next base: position 311,925,056 of record JASDDO010000018.1, on the reverse strand, counting down.
TTCATCTTGAGAGTTCATTCTTGATCTCATTTTCTTGCTAGAAAAATGCAAGCACCGTTTTTCTATTCTTTGATTCCTCCATCATGGCAACTACAAACCCCATTGAGACAAAGCGCATTCTACATTACATTCCCTACAGTATATCTTGAGCATGTCGAGTAGCCGGCTTCATGCGCGAGTTGCCTCGGTATTGAGGTGGGAGCCCGTAAAAGTACCCGGCTTCGTGGTGCTCTTTCCGACGAGGAGGAGACGGACGGAGATCCCGCGAGGAGATCGGAGTGGAGATGAAGACCGGAGGACTTGGATCGTCGGTATATCTCTTCCCCTTCTCTTTGTAGTTAGCTAGATTTAGTTTAATGGCCCGATCCGGTTTTAGTGCGCGGTGGTGCCGGTTTGCTAAGTCCGCAAATTTTAAAGTTTATCACCGTTTCCGCGTTTGGCCGTCGGGTTGACGGCCGGGGCGCCGCCGTGCACTTACACAGCTGTCTCCAGTGCATGTCAACTAAATGGAAAGAGGCCGATCAGCATTACTCAACTTAGGAATGCTTCCAATTATGAGTAACCTAAACGATAAGCAAGTTCTCTTAATCACTACTATCAACTGAATACCATTGACAAGTATCTACATTTTCGATCACCTTGAAGAATCCCGATACTTGCAATGTAGGGTTCCTAGACATACTAATAAGGTCTCACAAGGCATCAACCATGCCAATTTCAAATTTTACGGTGCCGAGAAACCCTAGACAAGATCGTTTACTAGAATTTTAGGCGAAAGATGCAACTAGTTAACAACTTAACTAAAAGAACGGAAATACAACCTTTGTAGATCCGGACCTCCACGTCCTAGGCTCCGTGATGAGGTCTCTCCACTGTCCAAATCAAATCCATGACTCTAGCATCGGCTTCATCGGAGAAATGTGCGGGCTTGGTCATCGGTTCGATGCCGAAAATGATCTACGTCGAGGCATCACAAGATCAAGCTCCAACTTCACCAAGCCTTGAAAACTTGTGAAGGAAACACCCTATACTACTTGGCAAGAGGTAGAGGATGAAGAAATAGGAGGTGGGTTCACTTTAGAATTGGATTTCTCACTCATTAGCTCAAGTTGCCATTGATGGAGCAAGCTTTCTTCATGTTGATGATGAAGAAGAAGATGAGACAGAATTATGATAAGTGTTATTAAAATATAAAATAAAATAATACTTATCATATCTTTAACCTTGGTTAGGTGTAGAGAATTGACTAAGGTTAATTTGAAGGGTTAGGGTTAAGCATGAAGACAAAATGGTCACTTAGTCAAAGTTTCAAGAAGCTTCAACTACAAACTAATCAAGCCACCATTTTCTTTTCTTTTGCCAAAAAGAAACAAATAAATAAATAAATAAATAGATAAAAGAATAAGTAAATAAAATGAAACCCTAACCATTCATATAACCATGGTCAATTCTTTACACAAACCCAAGCTTGCATGTATCATCAAACATGATACAATCTAGTGTACAAAAGTATATCACATATACAATGTGCACAATCCAAGTGAGAAAATCCATTTAAAGTGAACCAATACTAGTTAATGTAAATTAATATATCAAATATATAATTATGCATTAAATCATTAAATCAACACTTGATTTAACGATCCGATCATATCGCATGTGACCGACTAATATCCAATGTATCGGCTTATCGAATCAATCCTTGATTCGATAACTAGGTTATATCGCATACAACCATATCGATACATTCATCGCGAGAATAGAATACGGTATCACATACATGCATTATTCTCGGTCCCTCACATATCTCATATGCGCTCCTATTTCGTTTTGCTTGAGCCAGGAAACCTCTGTTTAGGACTCTAAAGACTCGTCAATACGCCGGCAGCAGGTGATGATCATATCAAACACCCACAAGCCGCAAGCGGTCTGCTAAACGTAACGGCCACCCGGGTATTGAGCGATCAGAAGATCGACGAGCAAGCCCGCTCACACTCCTGTGAATCCAACCAGTAACACTTACCGTACAGTCCGGTCTCGTTGTCTGATATGTCGCATATCTCGCCTAGGGGTGGTAAACGTCAGACCCCAATAACTCGATAAGTCGTGTCGATATGAGGTCTATAACAATTCGAGAAACTACTGGTAACACTTACCAGTAAATCTCAACAACCCTGGCCAGGGATTTCCGGTTATAGCCAATCGAACACAGTGCAACATCAACTCCCTATACCGGGAGAGACGAATCCCCTCCTATCGCTCATTGCCTCCATGTGATTCGGGACTGTACCTAAAAACCACCATTTTGCATGCCCTCTTGGACGTGATAGGTGGAAATCAAAGCACAGTGGGAACCACACAAAACTCTATGACGATCTCGGGTCAACAGACTACTCTGTACCAGTGTCACCAGAGAACTGCCATCTGACGTAAGGTATAATACCATCTGGGAGTTCTCGGTGAGTCCGTCCAGTGTACCCAGTCTCCACTGAGCACCCGTATATCATCTCCGATGTCAAACACCAATGGATATAGGATCATCCATCGCCCATCTGTATGGGTCGAGAAGGTATACGCTAGTCTACTCTTGTATAACGATGCCCCGTCTCGATACACCCACGACTAGGGACCTTGAAGGATGCACTTATGGACTACCATGTCCCCACTAGTATGATCTGCATCATAGTCCAGGTAGTCAAGTACACATACTAAGGGCTTTACCAACATGTAACAGAGAGACAATCTTCGTACACGTTAAGGTAAAGAGTAACCAGATAGCATACTATCATGTCGAGCAAGAAAGTCCTCCCTATATATGTCCCAGCATCCACTACAATATACATCCCATGTACAGTAATGGCCTCTAGGGCATACATATAACTAACAATCTCCCACTTGCACTAGGGCCATCTGATAGCAGTGGTTATAGCTGTAAGTGCACGGCGGCGCCCCGGCCGTCAATCCGACGGCCAAATGCGGAAGCGGTGATAAACTTAAATTTTTCTTGGACTGGCAAACCGCCGCGCACTAAAACTCGGATCGAACCATTAACTAGTCCTAGCTAACTACAAGAAAGGGAATAGAGATATACCGACGATCCAACTCCTCCGGTCTTCTCGTCATGGTCCCGATCTCATGCGGAAAGTCCTGTCTCCACCTCGTCGCCGGAAGTGCACCACATCGCCTACTTTGTTTACGGGCTCCCACCTCAATGCCGAGGCAACTCGGGCACGAAGCCGGCTACTCGACGTGCCCAAGATTTGCTGTAGAATGTGTGAAGAACCATGTCTCACCTTTTTGGGGATTGTGGAATTTCCATTGGTGGAGGAAAAGAGAGCAACTTTTGGAAAATGAGCTAGAGGACTTTTCTAGCAAAAAAATGAGAAGCAAAAATACCACACCTCAAAATGAACCCCATCCCATTCCCTTCCATAGGAATGGCCGGCCCCCCCTTCTCAAGTGTGATTGGAGAGAGAAAGAGAAAAGTCAAGGGGGTGGGTAGAAGCAATGATGAAAAGAGATGATGAGAGAACAAAACCCAACACTCCAAAATCCAATCATAACCTACAATGGTCAAGCCATCATCATAAAGCTAGAAGTCAAAAGATGGGCTCCATCATGAAACCATCATGATATAACAAGATGCAAAGAACCCCCTCCACTAAAGCCTATTTGCAACAATGCAAATAAACCCTCCTCCACCACACTTCGGCCAATGAACGGAACAAAGGAAATTGGCCGAAACGGAAAGCAAACTGGCAACTCCAGAAAACTGATCCCGTAATAAATTACAGGAAAACCCCGATACTGTGCATACACACCCGCATCTGTATTTCGACCGAAATACAAATGCAAAGAGACAAAATCTACACTGTACTATACTAGGATCCGGCTTAAACCAAAGCCGGCTAGTAATATCTGTTCGATCCTGATCCGTGCAATACCGCACGTATCTGATCGAACCCTGCCATATATCCATACGGCCTATAGTACAAACTGTCCGATCCTGATCCGTGCAATACCGCACGTATCTGATCGGACATTGACATATCTCCATACGGCCTCTACAACCTTTCGCCCGAAAGCTGAGTAACTGAAATGTGGGGGACTCTAAAGACTCATCAACACCTTGGTTGTGGATTTAACCACTAGCACGTCAGAGGTATAAGCCAATACGTAACGGGCTACCAGGTACAGACTAAAAGGGATGTCTGTGAGCGAACTCAGCCTGACAACCCTACTGAGCCTGTCAGTGACAATATCCGTACAGTCCGGTCCGTTCGTCTATGAGTATCGCATGGCGGGCCTAGGGGGTTGGTAAAAGTCAGACCCCCAAAAGCGGTACAAGTCGTGTCGGAGTGTAGCCCAGAACACCCTGAGATACTACTGGAATACCTACCAGTAAATCTCCTTGCCTTGGCCAAGGACTTTGTGTAATGGCTCTCCTAGACACAGCACGACCTCACCCCCAATACCGGGAGAGGCGAACCCCTGAAAATACGCTCACTGCCTCCATGTGGCTCGGGACTGTACCCAACTAAAACCTGTTTGCACGACTCCTTTGAGCCGTGGTAGGGTAGTAATCAAAGTACAGTGGGAACTCACACGAGACAAATGACGATCCCCAGGTCGATGAACTAACCTGCACACATGTCACCAGGGAACTGCCATCTGACGTCTGGTATATGACCAACTAGCATGTTCCCGGCGAGTCCTGTCCGGTGTACTCATAACCCAATGAGCACCTGTATACATCTTAGGTGATCCAACTGACACCAGTGGCTTGTGAGACCGGCCACCGCCCCTCGTCGGGGTCTCGGCTGTATACACTAGTCTACTAATGGAGTATCGATGCCCAGTCTCGAAACTCCCACGACTAGGGACCTTTTAAGGATAAGCTTATAGACCCCCAGCTCCCACTTATATGATCGCCCTCATACTGCTGGTGGTCAAGCAAGAATCCTAGGGGCTCTATCAACGTGTAATAGCGACGTGTCAGGTCACCTAAAGCAGTACACGATGATAAAGGTAAACCAGATAGCATACTATCATCTCGAGTAAGACTGTCCTACCGGGATAGGTCCTCCCTCAATCATTACAATCACGTACCTGTGACCTAATAATTGACTCTGAGGGCACTATCTCCAACAATCTCCCACTTGCACTCAAGGCTAATTATTGCGATGTCGCATACTCACAGCCCGTGTGATACCGAACACCCAACTCCTCTACTAGTCAGTCTCACAAAGCTCGTTTGCGAAACTATTGCGTTCGAGGAATAGCCTCAGTGAGTGGATCCGCTTTGTTGTCTCTTTCAATGTCTCTCTATATCTCAAGTTCGCGGAGAAAGCCATCTCCCGAAAAGAGCAATACCTGTATCAGAATATGTCTAGATGTCTGATGGGACATAGCTCATAAATGAACTCCAAATCCAAACTTCTTAGACTGTATCGTCAACTGAACTTAATCAGTATCCTGCGCCATGCCTCCCTCAGTATTGCCTTGGACCACCTGTCCAAAATACTGCCCCTCGTCAGAAGGAAAAACTATAACTCTGACAACCTCCTTGTCGTCCATGTCACCTTGGAAGCCTGGAATGATAACTGTCTCCCGAATGAGGCTGTCGTTATCATATCCCTAGAACATCCACTTATGTTCTAAGATTGCTTCCGACTGTTTCTCCAGGAATGGATTAATGTCAACTTATTGCATCTAGTGCAAGAACAATGTCTGGTGTGGTACTTGACATCTCATGATTGACTCAATTGCCTGAGCAAGTGATCTGCCAATCATGCACATCCCTCTCCCCTTTAGTCTGTAAGACACCTTTAGAGAGGGTGACTCCATCACCTGCAGGTACACTACCGTGCCAGGAGTCGTCCATCCTAAATACTCTTAGAATGCTGTCAAGTACCCTGATTGGGAAACTACCCAAATCTAGATCTAAAACCATAGATCTAGTAACCAGTATGTCTGATATAAAGTCCATTTCCTTTATGGAGAAACCACTGTGTGACGACCAAAGTATAACCGATCGTAGTATAGGAGTTTCTTTTCCTACTCTGTGTATGTCATCCAAATACAAGGATATCACACTCTACTACCTTCTCAACAGATCCATCCCCTATTCTGGTGAAGTCAAAACTATGACTGTCACATCAGAAATAGATGATCTATCTCCGCTACATCTGCTTTAGTCTATAAATAGACATAAGCTACCTGTCCACCAATGCTTCCGTTGCTCCCACTGACTACGACAACCCTCTGGCAGAGTCATATAGACGTACACTTCTAAAACTAGTTTAGAACGACGCTATACTCATCCTCCCACCGGGTCTCGCAGCCTGGAACAACAGCAATGGTAATTGTGGGTAAACAAGAACTTCCCTATCACCGTCCTTGAGGCTACCGTAGTACCTCTCGGGTGCCTGAAGTTACCCACCTTATCTGCGGAGTGGCCAATGGAATGTCAATCCAGATTGAATCTTTAGGTTCCTTGTCAAATCTTCAGTAATCGTTCGTGGTTCTGGAATCACTTCCAGTTCTACCATACTCCCACTACTGTTTTCTGAAAAAAAAAATCCATTTTTAATAAAACTGTGGCGAGTTTAGAACAATATTGCTATTGTTCATCCAGATGGTAGAAAGCCAACCCTCGTCATAGCCTGGGTCAACCCACAAACAGCCATTACAGAAACGTGCCTTGAGTTGTCCAGTGTCTGGTTTTAATCATAAACCGGACAACTCCCCGTACCTTAACAACATTAAGATATGAACTGTTCTATATCCAATATAGAAACAGAGGCACTGATTCAATTGAACCAGATTCAAATCATGCAGCTGTCTCCAGTGCATGTCAACTTAATGGAAGGAGGCCGATCAGCGTTACTCAACTTAGGAATGCTTCCAATTATGAGTAACCTGAAAGAGAAGCAATTTCTCTTTATCATTACTATCGACTGAATACCATACACAAGTATCTACATCTTCAATCTCTTTGAAGAATCCCGATACTTGCTACACCTGGTTCTCTACTCTATTCAAATACCTATAACTTCTCAAAATTCAGACCCTATGTTTCCGCGAAACACCTGTCTAAAAACTAGAGAAGTCATAAGTAAACCGAATATAGTACGAGGACCATCCCCTCTGTCCTGATGGACCCTGGACAACATACAATACTCTGTATAAGTCCCTTGAGTCTGAAAACTCATTCACTGTGTGTCGTAGGTTGAAAACTGTACTTATGGTTAAGAAGAATTACACCGCTGTTTAATGCTCCTTACCTAACCATCCACTGATATAGGTAAATGTGACAGACATAATTTCAAAAAGGTATATCTCACTCTATGAAAATAGACGTACAGATATATCAATTTGAAATTGGTGCATAACTGCGGATATTCAAAACCAAATATTTGCCGACCGGTAAACAGCCCAGGTGATTTCCTCAAATATCACCGATTACAACGAATCCCGATATAATGGGGATAATCATCCAATTCCCAATAACTTACTCCCACTCATCATCTGTAAAACCATACAGATGTGAGAATCGTACCTGGTAAATACATACCCTGGAGTAAGTATCTAATCGGGAAATCAGTTTTCCTTTAACAGTACACAGTGAAACTGAAACATCGAAATGTTTCGATGGGGTATCCTGGTATTCCTAGTAATGCCTCTTCCAGATTCACGATTGTAACCGTATAATTCTTTGCCACCTCTCCAAATCCCTTCATATGTCTTTAGTCTTTACCTTCTGCACACCCTTTTAGGCCAAATGGTTTTCTTCCGTCCCTACCGTTCGGCACCAGCCTATGGTTTGGAAGAAGACTATCCAATAAGCATAATGGGTGTACTGTCCCAATCCTAGGAACACTCGCAATAAGAGAGGGTGAAGATAAAAGACAACCGAATAAACCTTATTCCTATTTCTCCTGAACCAGAATCCATCCCCGAACTGGAACCAGTTCCATTCGAGTTCGTATATAACCATACGATGGAGTATCCAAATAAACTGTGGATCTTCGTAGTGATACGGAGTGTCCTGGAGAAATACAAAGGTGATGTGGGAGTGGTAACGAAATATTTGGTTTGGTCGTGAATATCTGTTGCAATTTACTTTGCCCTCTTACTAATCCCTTGCTTTGTCTGAACTTAATACCTTCTGCACACCATCGTTATGCTAATTGGTTTTCTTCATTCCCTACCGGTCGGCACCAGCCTAAGGTTTGGAAGAAGACAATCCAATTTGCGTAATAGGTGTACTACCCCTAAACCAAGGAGTACTCGTAACCTGAGAGAGGGTAAAAGGAAAAGACAACTGAATAATCCTATCCGTTTTCTCCAGAATCGGAAACCATCCTCGAATAAATTCTTTCGAGTTCGTATCTAACCATACGATGGTTTTGTCCAATGGAAGTGGACGTTCGTAGTAAAACGGGGTGTCCTGGAGAAAAGGGTAAAAGTAGGAGTGGCAATGAGCTTTGCAACTCTGACAATCCAAAAGCCGGTGTTTAAGAAGGTTCGGTCAACTTGGTCACTGAGTCAAAGTCTTAGGGTCGGGTCAATGGTTGCTGCCAAAGAGAGAGAGAAAAGAAACACTCAGCGTGCACTCTAACCTAGATCAGAATGGTCACCAATTTATCTAATCTGGAAACCTCCCACTGTACCTCAAATTCGCCTCCAAACCTGAAAGAAGAATTAGTCGGGGTTACCCGAGGAGTAAACTAACCCATCAGTGGGAATCGGGATCCAACTATCACCGCATGATAATGTGACGGAATCCGCTCACGCTATCATACTCCAGAAGGTATGCGCATATCTGGCAAGTTTCAGTTCTTTTGAAACTCCCGATGTGATTTCTGCCCCATGCTCTTATGACCTTGGCGTGAGGTCAAAATATCATAAGTCACATGTCAAGTTCTGCCCGTCATTATCCTGGTTAATCTGAACCCACCCGTACATACCCTTGACGTAGGCCAAAATAGTAGTACGACTGTCCCAAACCAACGCATTTATCTATGCAACAAATAAATACCCGGCAGCTACCAATCACTATGCCTTGGCGTGAGGTCAAAATACATAGCTTGAATACTACCGAATATTTAACTGAAATGACGGAGGGCTACGAATGGTTTCTGGCGAAAACCTTTAACGTAATGAACTTGATATCGTCGAAGGAACGGATAGCTTTTAAAAATATAGTGACGAAAACCTTCGCTAAAGAGGTCACTCCCGGTGAAGGGATCTCGGCTCTTTCCCCGTAGAATGGGGTGCAGGATATTCTAACTGAATACCACGGTGCAAAGCAAAAGTAGTCGGCTATAGTGAAGTTAATGCCCTGACGCAAACTTCTGTCCAAGGGGTCACTCCCGGTGAAGGGATCTCGGCCCTTGCCTCGTCGACTGAGGAGCAGGATATTCCAACTGAATACCACGATGCAAAACAAAAGTGAACGTCCTTGCAATAACAGCTTTTTGAAAAGTGTTCCAACAACATCAAATTAGGTTTGTTTTTAACTTGCATTGATCCGAATCAACGCAGTCCCATCAATTGATCACACCAAAAAGAACGAAAATATACTGATGTACGTATATGCCATCCGCATTCGCCACTGGGTCCCGTCATTACCCGTTAGGTTAGCTTACTAACGACAGAGCGGTGACTGGACTAGCGCGGATGTAAAACATATACAACATCTACTAATATATATACCAATATATTATATTCGCTCAAGGCGTGAATAAAATGCAACATCACAGAAATGTACAGCATCACAGAAACAATACAGATATCTGGGATCCCCGGGTTTCACAGAGCCGCTGAAAACCCGACGTTCCCCTGGTCGTGTGGATAGCCTGTGCAATGAAATCCTAGACCCCTACGGGCGCGGCAAGTTACCCGCCAAAACCTGAAGCGAGGCAGCCCCCTTCAGCGACGTGAATGGACCACCCGGCACTTCACGGAATCCGGCAACTTGGGCACCCCTCCTGGGTCAACCTGTATCCCCTACGAGTGCGGCGAATAGCCCGCCAATCCTAGAGTGAAGCCCCCTCCGTCTCAATGCCATGAGATGCGGGCTTGTTGCCTTCTAGAACCCGGCTATCCGTGCACCCCTCCGCGGGGCAATCCTAGTACAGAAAGTAAAATATACATACACCGGGTACATCGACCGCAACCAGGTCGTGCCCCAAAATAATAATACAAACAGGAAGTGACGGCAGTCCACATGTCGGACCCTCGCCCCGCAATATCAAATGTACATAATACAACCACAACTGTACTAGCATTGCATCCAGGCTATCCCCCACGACCGATCCGCAACATCACAGCAAAAACAGAACATCAACGTGAAAGTCACGTTCGCAAATCCGTCTAACCGGGCTATAGCAGTTAGACCGGATTTACCGATCAAGTGACATTCACGGTCGCAGATATAATGTAAATACTGTGAAAAATGTGTTTAAAATATCCGATCGATCAAAAATTAACAAGTGGGCCCCAAAGGAATACTGTAGCACTCACAGAAATAATTGGCCCAATTTTAATATTCCAAAACCCCTATTTTAAGCCCAGAAGCCCACTGGAAAAAATTGATGCAGTCATGACACCAATGTGTGGCGGATCCGCGGCCCAATGGGGGGTTTGGCCGCGGATCCGCGCTACATTGGTCGACTGACTGTGTCGAATTTTTCCAGTAGTCTTAGAATTTCCTGCACAGTACTTTTATACAACCTGAAAAATTTTTGGACACCAAAAAATTTCAACAGAAAACTGATGCGAACTAAAATGTAGATTTTGGAATTTTGGTCGATCGGAAACGCAAAACACATTAAGGAAAGCTAGACTAAGTTAATGGCGAGGCTCTGATACCACTGTAAGTGCACGGCGGCGCCCCGGCCGTCAATCCGACGGCCAAATGCGGAAGCGGTGATAAACTTAAATTTTTCTTGGACTGGCAAACCGCCGCGCACTAAAACCCGGATCGAACCATTAACTAGTCCTAGCTAACTACAAGAAAGGGAATAGAGATATACCGACGATCCAACTCCTCCGGTCTTCTCGTCATGGTCCCGATCTCATGCGGAAAGTCCTGTCTCCTCCTCGTCGCCGGAAGTGCACCACATCGCCTACTTTGTTTACGGGCTCCCACCTCAATGCCGAGGCAACTCGGGCACGAAGCCGGCTACTCGACGTGCCCAAGATTTGCTATAGAATGTGTGAAGAACCATGTCTCACCTTTTTGGGGATTGTGGAATTGCCATTGGTGGAGGAAAAGAGAGCAACTTTTGGAAAATGAGCTAGAGGACTTTTCTAGCAAAAAAATGAGAAGCAAAAATACCACACCTCAAAATGAACCCCATCCCATTCCCTTCCATAGGAATGGCCGGCCCCCCCTTCTCAAGTGTGATTGGAGAGAGAAAGAGAAAAGTCAAGGGGGTGGGTGGAAGCAATGATGAAAAGAGATGATGAGAGAACAAAACCCAACACTCCAAAAGCCAATCATAACCTACAATGGTCAAGCCATCATCATAAAGCTAGAAGTCAAAAGATGGGCTCCATCATGAAACCATCATGATATAACAAGATGCAAAGAACCCCCTCCACTAAAGCCTATTTGCAACAATGCAAATAAACCCTCCTCCACCACACTTCGGCCAATGAACGGAACAAAGGAAATTAGCCGAAACGGAAAGCAAACTGGCAACTCCAGAAAACTGATCCCGTAATAAATTACAGGAAAACCCCGATACTGTGCATACACACCCGCATCTGTATTTCGACCGAAATACAAATGCAAAGAGACAAAATCTACACTGTACTATACTAGGATCCGGCTTAAACCAAAGCCGGCTAGTAATATCTGTTCGATCCTGATCCGTGCAATACCGCACGTATCTGATCGAACCCTGCCATATATCCATACGGCCTATAGTACAAACTGTCCGATCCTGATCCGTGCAATACCGCACGTATCTGATCGGACATTGCCATATCTCCATACGGCCTCTACAACCTTTCGCCCGAAAGCTGAGTAACTGAAATGTGGGGGACTCTAAAGACTCATCAACACCTTGGTTGTGGATTTAACCACTAGCACGTCAGAGGTATAAGCCAATACGTAACGGGCTACCAGGTACTGACTAAAAGGGATGTCTGTGAGCGAACTCATCCTGACAACCCTACTGAGCCTGTCAGTGACAATATCCGTACAGTCCGGTCCGTTCGTCTATGAGTATCGCATGGCGGGCCTAGGGGGTTGGTAAAAGTCAGACCCCCAAAAGCGGTACAAGTCGTGTCGGAGTGTAGCCCAGAACACCCTGAGATACTACTGGAATACCTACCAGTAAATCTCCTTGCCTTGGCCAAGGACTTTGTGTAATGGCTCTCCTAGAAACAGCACGACCTCATCCCCAATACCGGGAGAGACGAACCCCTGAAGATACGCTCACTGCCTCCATGTGGCTCGGGACTGTACCCAACTAAAACCTGTTTGCACGACTCCTTTGAGCCGTGGTAGGGTAGTAATCAAAGTACAGTGGGAACTCACACGAGACAAATGACGATCCCCAGGTCGATGAACTAACCTGCACACATGTCACCAGGGAACTGCCATCTGACGTCTGGTATATAACCAACTAGCATGTTCCCGGCGAGTCCTGTCCGGTGTACTCATAACCCAATGAGCACCTGTATACATCTTAGGTGATCCAACTGACACCAGTGGCTTGTGAGACCGGCCACCACCCCTCGTCGGGGTCTCGACTGTATACACTAGTCTACTAATGGAGTATCGATGCCCAGTCTCGAAACTCCCACGACTAGGGACCTTTTAAGGATAAGCTTATAGACCCCCAGCTCCCACTTATATGATCGCCCTCATACTGCTGGTGGTCAAGCAAGAATCCTAGGGGCTCTATCAACGTGTAATAGCGACGTGTCAGGTCACCTAAAGCAGTACACGATGATAAAGGTAAACCAGATAGCATACTATCATCTCGAGTAAGACTGTCCTACCGGGATAGGTCCTCCCTCAATCATTACAATCACGTACCTGTGACCTAATAATTGACTCTGAGGGCACTATCTCCAATAATAGTATCTCATACTCAATCATCCCATAAAAGTCTCTCTCTGGGAATAGGCCTTCGTGAGTGGATCCGCCGTGTTATCCTCTGATTCTGCTCTCCTAACCTCGATCACCCTGGAGATCAACCATCTCCATGATCAGGCGATACTGCCTTAGAATAAGTCTGGATCACTGATGGGACCTGCGTTCCTTGGCATGAGCCACAACTCCATTGTCTCACAATGGAAGGAACGTAGTTCATCTCATGAACTATTATACACCCAAACATCCTCTTTGGTAGCATTTTAAGTAGCGATGTATCCTGCCTTCATCGTCTAGTATGCCACGGTATCTAGCTTGGAACTCTTCCAACATACTGTCCCTTTACTGAGGATAAAGACAATGCCTGTGACTGACATTCAGTCGTTCTTATCACTCTGAAACACTTCCAGTGATTCTCCCCAGGATCAATTGATACCATCTCACTACAACTAGTGAGTGTCCTAATATCCATTTAGATCTATCTCATAGATCCAAAACCCAGGATTTAGTAGGTATCACTTTGATCCTATGTGGAGAATCATTGTGATAAGCGGAGATTGATCGAGCGTAGTATAGGAAACTCCTTCCCTATCAAGAGTATGTCATCCACGTACTCTACGAGGATCGTCACCATACTCCCTACTACCTTTTTGTTTATACAAGGTTCATCTACCATTTTGATGACGTCAACTTCTTTGACTAATCCATCAAAACAGATGTTCCAACTCCGCGATGCCTGCTTTATCCTATAAAGCATCTTGCACACGTTTCTGCTGCTCCCACTGTCTACGAAGCCCTCTGGTTGTGTACTTATAGACGCTCTCTTCCAAATCATCATTTAGAAAAACAGTCAAGACACCCAACCACCAGATATCGTAGTCATGGTATGTAGCCGAGGCAAGTAGGATCTGGATGGACTTAAGCATAGGCATTGAAAAGGTTTTATCATTATCCACGCCTGGTCAATGATGCAAACCTTTAACAAGTCTAGCTTTGAAAGTCTCAACTTTTCCATGTACACCAAGTAATCTTCTCAAGATATACTTGCTCCTGATGGTGATTTAACCCTTCAGATATAGCAACCAAAGTCCATACTTTGTTGGTGTACATGGATTCCATCTCAGATCACTAAGCATCCAGCCATTCTTACAGAGTCTTACTCCTGATGGCCAGCTCGAAACTAGTTGGGTCATCATCTCATGATGCAATCCTCGCTCCCACTGTCATAGAGAAACCAAAGTATCTCTCAGGTGGGTGAGGAAACCAACTAGATCGGTGGAGAGGCTGAAGTTCGTCGGTTGCTATTGAATCCTTTGGTTCTACCAAATCATCAGCTGTAGTTTGTATAGCTGGAACCTTTCCAGCTCTTCATAACTGACCCTGCCTCGAGCTTGTCCGGATTTTGCTTTTAGACATAGGCCGAACAACCCCAAATCTTAACCAACTTAAGATATGGGCTCTTCCCTTTCCATATCACATATGAAGCGGTAGGCTACTGATTTGATTGGAACCCTATTCAATAGGTATGCAACTTCTCAAGTGCATAACACCCAAAAGGAAAAAGGTAACTCAGTAGTACTCATCATAGAGCGCACCTTATCATATAGGGTGTGTTTGCTCCGCCCCGATATACCATCGTGCTATGGTGTATACAGAGGAGTAATGCTGAGAGAGAATCTCTTTCTCCTTTAGAATAGTCCAGGAATTCCATGCTCAAGTATTCTCCTCCTCGATCACATCAAAGGACATAATACTTATACCCGTATTTTGGTTCTCTACTTCTAACTTATATTCTGTGAATATCTCAAAAGGTTCGGACTTGTGTTTCAACAGGAACATATGTCTGAATCTTGAGAGATCATCAGAGAACGTAATGAAGTATAAAGAACCAGTCTTAGCATGTGTTGACTGGGGACCTTACATACATCAACATATATCAATCCCAAGAATTCACTAACTCTTTCTCTGTTTCCAATAAACAGAGCTATGGTCATCTTATCTCTGTGACATGACTGGCAAGTTTCATAAGATGTAAATTCAAACTAATTTAAATATGCATCTATATATAACTTCAGCTAGTCGGGTCGCATTGATATGACCTAGTCTATAATACCTTAAGAAGGATTCGTTCAGTTGTGAACTCTTCCTCTTATGTGTGTTCTATATACTAAGAACTACAATTTGATTTAGAACATCAATGCTTTTAGATAACGTGCCTGAACCGATCAACTTTTGATATAGGAAATGTTCAAAACATTATCCAACAATACAAAATTTTACCATTTCTTTACTAATAAAGAGACTGATATGATTTTGTATATCAGGTTCGGTATCTAATAGCATTCGTTCAGAATCAATGTATTGGTAATACAGGGTGACAGTGACCAACAGACTTGGCTGCAACACTTGCCCCGTTTTCTGCCTCATGAAACTTATCACCCGTTCTCAGTTTTCTACCCTTTTGTAGCCCTATGTAACAGATTACATATCTGAGATCTTGATCCGGTATCATATACCCAGGATGCAGAGGATACTGAGAAACAGTTCTTTGTAATGAACACACTCGAAGGAGATGCATCTCATGCACTTTCTTCGTTTGGGCGGCACGGGAAATCTGTTATTCCCTAATTTCCTGCTCTGTCTTATAACAATTATAAGTTGGAGCGGGACCAACGTTCCCCAGCTTAGTATAACAAGCGGGTTCGGTCAAATATCCGTATTATTATCTTGATTAAGGCGTGATATGGTCGCTACCTGGAGAGAGAGAGAACAAAACACTCAGCGTGCGCTTTTGCAAGAATAGATTGGTTATTATTTTATCTAATCAGGATGGCTCCCACTGTTTTAATCAAATCTTCCTTCAAACCCTAAAAGGAAAGACTAGCCGGGATTAATTACACACTACAAGTTCGCCAATCTTTCAGCCAGGCCAGTGTCGGTACTTTGAGGGAGGTCCCCCGTGCTTTCGCACGAACCTAATTAATGTAAACCTCGTTTTCCCTGAGACGTAACCCCGTTGACACCTTTCTAGACACCTACTTGATCGGCTAATTGTAATGTGTAAAACTCTCCCAGGAGTAACTCTTACTCGCAGCGGGTATCGGGATCCAACTATCTCATAGAAGGTATGCAATCTCATTGCAAATTTCAACACTTGAAATTCCCGATAATATTTTGCCCCTAGTGTTCTATGACTTTGAAGAATGCCAAACAACCCACAGTCCATTAGTCAAGTTCAACCCGTACATTTCTTGATCGAATTAAACCTACCCGCACGACCCTTGACGAATGCCAAACAACGCCGTACGAATACCCTAATCCAATCTGCATCATATGTATAAGCAGATAAATACTAGTTAGCTACCGTACACTACGCCTTGATGAATGCCAAACTACCGCAGCACGAATACTAACTAGTACTTATCTGAAATGACGGAGGGCTACGACAGGTTTTTCATGAAAACCTAATGCGTAATGAACTTGATATCGTTGTAGAATCAAATGATTTTAAAATGGAGTGTTTTTTAGGCTTTTCTAGTTTTGCTAAAGGAGTCACTCCTGGTGAAGGGACCGTCGGTCCTTTCCTCGTCGAATGAGGTACGGGATATATCATATATATCACTGTGCAAAGCAAAAACACTTAAAAGCAATCAAAAGACAAACCGAGGGTTGTAGCATCTGCCAGTTATTGCTAAAGGAGTCACTCCCGGTGAAGGGATCTCGGTCCTTTCCTTATCGAATAAGGTGCAGGATATATCATATATACCGCTGGGCAAAGCAAGAACTATAGCTACCTGTTTTCTTTTTGAAATTCGATTCTACAACATCTTAGGTTTCTTTTATTTCATTAATCTCATTAATGAAGTCCCATCATTTAAATTACCTAAACATCACAGATAAATACGACGTACACTTATGCCATCCGCATTCGCCTCGATGTCCTCTCGTGCACCGTTAGGTTAGGTAACTAACGGCAGAGCAGGGCAGGGCTAGCGCGGGTGTAAAACATAAGTAACGTCTATATAATATATCATATATACTATATACTGTATCTATCACAGAACATCACATGATCACATCACAGATATCGCAGCAGAAGAAACATATGAAATATTGGATATACTAGGACGTCCGTGTTTTCAATACGAGCCAGTATAAAACACGGATTCCACGGTCGCGATGAATAGCCAAACCCACACCCCTAGACCCCTACGAGAGCGGCAAGCAACCCTACCAATTCTAGAGTTAGGAGACCCGGACTCGACTCCTCGAGTTGGTCTCCCACTGGACTCCAGAACCCGGTTACTTGTGCTCCCCTCTTTGGGTCTATCCTAGTGTGGAAAAGTAAATAATATACAAAGGGTGACAACTTCCGCAACCTGGAAGTGCCCCAATAAAAGAATATTACATACAAGTTTTTACATGAATGAAAATGAAAAACACTCATCTCACATAAAACCCCCGGCTATTCAAAACGCGACGATCCAATATAACATATCCAGCAACACATAACATCACATGCCATCAACGTAAGTAAATGTGCGCATCCCAATTGTCGTTGACATATAGCAACGAAACCGACGATATCACATATTACACTTACGGTCACAGAAAAGAAAGTGTAAAACTACAACAGTTGGAATCCGCAAACACTTTAGACATCGCATGCCTAATCAAATGAAATACTTAGACATCACATGCCTAACAATTATAAACCCCGCATTTTAGTCTCATTATCGAAAACACTTTTCAATATCATGTCGGGGAATTCAACAGGATTCCCGACATTCTGATCGAATGCTCGTCGCAAACTTTAGTAGGCAGCCGCACCCCCGATACCGTCGACGAAGTGCACCAAGGCGGAACACCACTGCCGTGAGCACCCGAACAGATGCTTTCGGCGACGGGGTTCTCCTATAGTCACTTGGTCGGGGCTATGGGGTGAGGCTGTCTATTAAGTTTATCCGGCGAGTATCCGCGTATGCTACGTGACTGCGACGGACTTTCGATCACATCAAAATTCCGTGGCAACCGATCAAGTGAGACTAAAGTGCTATGTTTATAAAATTCATATCAGTTATCTCATAACTACTTGTAGATTCCAAGTATTGTATCACATTCCACATAAACAGAAAATGTTAAATTTTCCGATCGAACATTCGAACACCCAAGTTTTCCCGATACAGCTCAACACATGAAATAAGTCTAACAACATTCAGTTCGTGCCTCAGTACCAACGGTCCAGCCGTAGAAGGGTCAAGCCAACGCCTCACATGTGACACGCCGTACTGCCCCAAACCCGAAGGTTCAAAGGGCAGTATAAGACGGTCACATAATCGAGTTAAGGTTTGTTGTCTTCTAGAGGGACCATCGCGTTACTTGCACTACTTAGAACGTCGTTAAACTACGGAAAGTTCAAACACTTGGAACTTTCCCGACAGGGGAAAAGGTGGGTATTTATATTCTGTCGAACTTTTTAACATATTCTGAATTATCCGGAAAAACACACGGACAAAGTTTGACAATCCGATCGAATAATCGAATCCCCAAAACAACCCCAGAAAATTCAACTCTTGAATAAATATTAAAAATTCCCAGGAAAACCAGCACTGCAAAGTAGGAGTTACTGTGCAAAATTCAATGCATGAAGAGACTAAAGGGCCGCGGAACCTCCGCATTAGCATGCTAATGCCGCGGTTCCGCCGCGCTTTGGTGAAATTAGGTTATCGAATTTCACAGTAACTCTTACAATCACCAGCTGATTTTTCTGCATATTTTTAATGTGGAAAAACCCCAGTTTTTCAAAAATGTTCAGAGAGCAATTTTGGGTTTAGAGTTTCGGTTCGATCGGGTTTCTAACATCGTCTAAGCTGTAAGTTCACGGCGGCGCCCCGGCCGTCAATCCGACGGCCAAATGCGGAAACGGTGATAAACTTTAATTTTGCGAACTTTGCAAACCGGCACCACCGCGCACTAAACCCCGGATCGGGCCATTAAACTTGTCCTAGCTAACTAACAAGATAGGGAAGAGATATACCGAGTGATCCGAGTCCTTCGGTCTTCTCGTCATCGTCCCGATCTCCCGCGGAAACTCCGGTCGTCGCCTCCTTGCCGGTAGGGCACCACATCGCCTGCATCTTTTACGGGCTCCCACCTCAATACCGAGGCAACTCGGGCACGAAGCTGGCAAGTCGACGTGCCCAAGATGTGCTGTAGAATATAGTGTAGAGTGCATGTCTCACTTTGGGGTATTGGTTGCCATGGATGTGGAGGAATGAAGGTATGAAAAATGGTGCTTTCATTTTTCATTATATGAGAATGAGATGAAGGAAATATGCCACAAGCTCACAAATGAAACTCTCTCATTTTCTCTCCTCTCTCAAAAATGTGGCCGGCACTCTCCTTTTAGGAATGGTGGAGGAATCAAACTTTATCAAAGAGGGAGGTGAGTGTAGTAGAAAGCAAGGGTGACCACAAACAAACATCATGATAACAAAACCCATATCCAAATCAAATCCTTTCAAATCTCATTTAATGCAAGTGATGGAAGAAAGATATCATAATCAATACAATTGCAAGAAACCCCCTCCACAAATGTTATTTGCACAATTGCAAATAACCCCCTCCATCGGAAAAGTCCGGCCGGGAAAGAACAAACGAAAACCGGCCGGAACGGAATGCAAACTGGCAACTCCAGAAAACTGGTCCCGTAATAAATTACAGGAAAACCCCGATACTGTGCATACACACCCGCATCTGTATTCCGTCCGGATACAAATGCAAAGAGACAAAATCCACACTGTACTATACTAGGATCCGGCTTAAACCAAAGCCGGCTAGTAATATCCGTGCGATCCTGATCTGTGCAATACCGCACGAATCTGATCGAACCCTGCCATATAACTATACGGCCTCTAGTACAAACCGTCCGATCCTGATCCGTGCAATACCGCACGTATCTGATCGGACCCTGCCATATCTCCATACGGCCTCTACAGCGTTTCGCCCGAAAGCTGAGTAACTGAAAGTGTGGTGGACTCTAAAGACTCGTCAATACTATGGCTGTGGATTTAACCACTAGCACGTCAGAGGTATAAGCCAATACGTAACGGGCCACCAGCTATTGACTAAAAGGGACGTCGATGAGCGAACTCATCCTGACACCCTACTGAGCCTGTCAGTGACAATATCCGTACAGTCCGGTCCGTTCGTCTACGAGCATCGCATGGCGGGCCTAGGGGGTTGGTAAAAGTCAGACCCCCAAAAGCGGTACAAGTCGTGTCGGAGTGTAGCCCAGAACACCCTGAGATACTACTGGAATACCTACCAGTAAATCTCCTGCCTTGGCCAAGGACTTCGTGTAATGGCTCTCCTAGACACAGCGCGACCTCACCCCCAATACCGGGAGAGACGAACCCCCGAAGATCCGCTCACTGCCTCCATGTGGCTCGGGACTGTACCCAACTAAAACCTGTTTGCACGACTCCTTTGAGCCGTGGTAGGGTAGTAATCAAAGTACAGTGGGAACTCACACGAGACAAATGACGATCCCCAGGTCGATGAACTAACCTGTACACATGTCACCAGGGAACTGCTATCTGACGTCAGGTATAAGACCAACTAGCATGTTCCCGGCGAGTCCTGTCCGGTGTACTCATAACCCAATGAGCACCTGTATACATCTTAGGTGATCCAACTGACACCAGTGGCTTGTGATACCGGCCACCGCTCCTCGTCGGGGTCTCGACTGTATACACTAGTCTATTCTGGAGAATCGATGCCCTGTCTCGAAACTCCCACGACTAGGGACCTTTTAAGGATATGCTTGTAGACCCCAGCTCTCACGTATATGATCGCCCTCATACTGCTGGTCGTCAAGCAAGAATCCTAGGGGGCTCTATCAACGTGCAATAGCGACCAGTCAGGTCACCTAAAGCAGTACACGATGATAAAGGTAAACCTGATAGCATACTATCATCTCGAGTAAGACTGTCGTACCGGGATAGGTCCTCCCTCAATCATTGCAATCACGTGCCTGTGATCCAATAATTGACTCTGAGGACACTATCTCCAACAATCTCCCACTTGCACTCAAGGCTAATTATTGCGATGTCGCATACTCACAGCCCGTGTGATACCGAACACCCAACTCCTCTACTGGTCAGTCTCACAAAGCTCGTTTATGAAACTATTGCGTTCAAGGAATAGCCTCAACGAGTGGATCCGCCTTGATGTTTCTTTCTATGTCTCTCTATATCTCAAGTTCGCGGAGAAAACCGTCTCCCGAAATGAGCAATACCTGTCTTAGAATATGTCTGGATGTCTGATGGGACTTAGCTCATTAATGAACTCCAAATCCAAACTTCTTAGACTGTATCGTCAACTGAACTTAATCAGTATCCTGCGCCATGCCTCCCTCAGTATTGCCTTGGATCACCTGTCCAAAATACTGCCCCTCGTCAGAGGGAAAACTATAACTCTGACAACGTCCTTGTCGTCCATGTCACCTTGGAAGCCTGAAATGATAACTGTCTCCTGAATGAGGCTGTCGTTATCATATCCCTAGAACATCCACTTATGTTCTAAAACTGCTTCCGACTGTTTCTCCAGGATTGGATCAATGTCAACTTATTGCATCTACTGCAAGAACAACATCTGGTGTGGTACTTGACATCTCATGATTGACTCAATTGCCTAAGCAAGTGATCTGCCAATCATGCACATCCCTCTCTACTTTAGTCTATAAGACACCTTTAGAGAGGGTGACTCCATCACATGCAGGTACACTACCGTGCCAGGAGTCGTCCATTCTAAATACTCTTAGAATGCTGTCTAAGTACCCTGATTGGGAAACCACCCAAATCTAGATCTAAAACCATAGATCTAGTAACCAGTATGTTTGATATAATGTCCATGTCCTTTGTGGAGAAAGTACTGTGTGACGACCAAAGTATAACCGATCGTAGTATAGGAATATCACTTCCTACTACCTTCTCAACAGATCCATCCCCTATTCTGATGACGTCAAACCTATGACTGTCACATCAGAAATAGATGATCTATCTCCGCTATATCTGCTTTAGTCTATAAATAGACATCAGCCTGATGTCCACCAATGCTTCCGTTGCTCCCACTGACTACGACAACCCTCTGGCAGAGTCATATAGACGTGCACTTCTAAAGCTAGTTTAGAACGACGCTATACTCATCCTCCTGCCGGGTCTCGCAGCCTGGAACAATAACAATGGCAAATGTGGGTAAACAAGAACTTCCCTTTCACCGTCCTTGAGGCTACCGGAGTACCTCTCGGGTGCCTGAAGTTACCCACCTTATCTGCGGAGTGGCCAATGGAATGTCAAATCAGATTGAATCTTTAGGTTCCTTATCAAATCTTCAGCAATCGTTTGCGGTTCTGGAATCACTTCCAGTTCTACCATACTCCCACTACTGTTTATGAAAAAATCCATTTTTAATAAAACTGTGGCGAGTCTAGAACAATATTTCTATTGATCTGCCAGATGGTAGAAAATCAACCCTCGTCATAGCCTGGGTCAACCCACAAACAGCCATTACAGAAACGTGCCTTGAGTTATCCAGAGTCTGGTTTTAATCATAAGCCGGACAACTCCCCGTAACTTAATAATGTTAAGATATGAATGTTGGAGATAGTGCCCTCAGAGTCAATTATTGGATCACAGGTACGTGATTGCAATGATTGAGGGAGGACCTATCCCGGTAGGACAGTCTTACTCGAGATGATAGTATGCTATCTGGTTTACCTTTATCATCGTGTACTGTTTTAGGTGACCTGACACGTCGCTATTACACGTTGATAGAGCCCCTAGGATTCTTGCTTGACCACCAGCAGTATGAGGGCGATCATATAAGTGGGAGCTGGGGGGTCTATAAGCTTATTCTTAAAAGGTCCCTAGTCGTGGGAGTTTCGAGACTGGGCATCGATACTCCATTAGTAGACTAGTGTATACAGTCGAGACCCCGACGAGGGGCGGTGGCCGGTCTCACAAGCCACTGGTGTCAGTTGGATCACCTAAGATGTATACAGGTGCTCATTGGGTTATGAGTACACCGGACAGGACTCGCCGGGAACATGCTAGTTGGTCATATACCAGACGTCAGATGGCAGTTCCCTGGTGACATGTGTGCAGGTTAGTTCATCGACCTGGGGATCGTCATTTGTCTCGTGTGAGTTCCCACTGTACTTTGATTACTACCCTACCACGGCTCAAAGGAGTCGTGCAAACAGGTTTTAGTTGGGTACAGTCCCGAGCCACATGGAGGCAGTGAGCGTATCTTTAGGGGTTCGTCTCTCCCGGTATTGGGGGTGAGGTCGTGCTGTGTCTAGGAGAGCCATTACACAAAGTCCTTGGCCAAGGCAAGGAGATTTACTGGTAGGTATTCCAGTAGTATCTCAGGGTGTTCTGGGCTACACTCCGACACGACTTGTACCGCTTTTGGGGGTCTGATTTTTACCAACCCCCTAGGCCCGCCATGCGATGCTCATAGACGAACGGACCGGACTGCACGGATATTGTCACTGACAGGCTCAGTTGGGTGTCGGGGTGAGCTTCCTCATCGACGTCCCATTTGGTCAGTACCTGGTAGCCCGTTACGTATTGGCTTATACCTCTGACGTGCTAGTGGTTAAATCCACAACCGAGGTGTTGACGAGTCTTTAGAGTCCCCCACATTCAGTTACTCAGCTTTCGGGCGAAAGGTTGTAGAGGCCGTATGGAGATATGGCAAGGTCCGATCAGATACGTGCGGTATTGCACGGATCAGGATCGGACAGATTGTACTATAGGCCGTATGGTTATATGGAAGGGTTCGATCAGATACGTGCGGTATTGCACGGATCAGGATCGAACAGATATTACTAGCCGGCTTTGGTATAAGCCGGATTCTAGTATAGTACAGTGTAGATTTTGTCTCATTGCATTTGTATTTCGGTCGAAATACAGATGCGGGTGTGTATGCACAGTATCGGGGTTTTCCTGTAATTTATTACGGGACCAGTTTTATGGAGTTGCCAGTTTGCTTTCCGTTTCGGCCAATTTCCATTGTTCCGTTCATTGGCCGAAGATTGGTGGAGGAGGGCTTATTTGCATAGTTGCAAATAAGTGTTTGTGGAGGGGATCTTTGCATATTGTTTTATCATGACATCTTTTCATTGACCTTGACTTCTTCTTGTCATGATGGCATGACTTTTGGCTCATCATGATTGTTGATGATGAGGTTGATGGTTGGTGGTGGAGTATGGGTTTTGTTTTGGTATCATTGTTTTTCATGATAACCATTCCTCTCTCTCTCTCTTGCATGATTCATATGGTTACCTCCCCCTTGTTTTTTTTCCCTCTCTCTTTTTTTCTTCCTACATGGGCCGGCCACTTGAGGGTGGGGGTTGATTTTGATTGATTCATTTTTGGTGTGGCATTTTTGGGTTCATATTGTGCAAAGAAAAGAGCTCTCTTGTTCCTCTCCAAAAAAATCCTCTCTCTTCCTCCACCAAAATGGCAAAGCTCCAAAACCCCAAATGAGACTTCTTCTCTAGATATTCTACAACGAATCTTGGGCACGTCGAGTAGCCGGCTTCGTGCCCGAGTTGCCTCGGCATTGAGGTGGGAGCCCGTAAACAAAGTAGGCGATGTGGTGCACTTCCGGCGACGAGGAGGAGACGGGACTTTTCCGCAGGAGATCGGGACCATGACGAGAAGACCGGAGGACTTGGATCGTCGGTATATCTCTAACCCATCTTGTTAAGTAGCTTAGACTAGTTAATGGTTCGATCCGGGTTATAGTGCGCGGTGGTGCCGGTTTGCTAAGTCCGCAAAAATTTAAGTTATTCACCGCTTCCGCATTCCGGCGTCGGATTGACGGCCGGGGCGCCGCCGTGCACTTACAGTGGTATCAGAGCCTCGCCATTAACTTAGTCTAACTTTGTGTAATGTGTTTGCATTTCCGATCGATCAAAAAGTTCCAAAACTGCATTTTAGTTCGCATCAGTTTCTGTTGAAAATTTTTGGTCTCGAAAAATTTTTCAGGTTATAAAATATTGATGTACTGGAAAATCTAAGAGTTCTGTAAACATTTGACGAAGTAACTCCACAGTTGGAGCGCGGAACCGCCGCGAAAACCCCATTTGTGCGGCCCTTCCGCCGCGCACTATTCACATCACTTCACCATTTTTTTACAGAGGCCTTCTGGGCTTAAAATATGGGCTTTGGAATATTAAAGTTGGGCCAATTGTTTCTGTGAGTGCTACAGTTTTCTTTGGGGCCCACTTGTTAATTGTTTGATCAATCGGAAATTTTTTAAACACATTTTTCACAGTATTTACATTATATCTGCGACCGTGAATGTCACTCGATCGGTAAATCCGGTCTAACTGCTATAGCCCGGTTAGACGGATTTGCGAACGTGACTTTCACGTTGATGTTCTATGTATTTGCTGTGATGTTGCGGATCGGTCGTGGGGGATAGCCTGGATGCAATGCTAGTACTGTGCTGTTGTATTATGTACATTTGATATTGCGGGGCGAGCGTCCGACATGTGGACTGCCGTCACTGCCTGATTGTATTATTATTTTGGGGCACGACCTGGTTGCGGTCGATGTACCCGGTGTATGTATATTTTACTTTCTGTACTAGGATTGCCCCGCGGAGGGGTGCACGGATAGCCGAGTTCTGGAGGGCAACAAGCCCGCATCTCATGGCATTGAGACGGAGGGGGCTTCACTCTAGGATTGGCGGGCTATTCGCCGCACTCGTAGGGGGTACAGGTTGACCCAGGAGGGGTGCCCAAGTTGCCGGATTCCGTGAAGTGCTGGGTGGTCCATTCACGGCGCTGAAGGGGGCTGCCTCGCTTCAGGTTTTGGCGGGTGACTTGCCGCGCCCGTAGGGGTCTAGGATTTCATTGCACAGGCTATCCACACGACCAGGGGAACGTCGGGTTTCAGCGGCTCTGTGAAACCCGGGGATCCCAGATATCTGTATTGTTTCTGTGATGCTGTACATTTTCTGTGATGTTGCATTTTTATTCACGCCTTGAGCGAATATAATATATTGGTATATATATTAGTAGATGTAGTATATGTTTTGCATCCGCGCTAGTCCAGTCCCCGCTCTGTCGTTAGTAAGCTAACCTAACGGGTAATGACGGGACCCAGTGGCGAATGCGGATGGCATATACGTACATCAGTATATTTTCGTTCATTTTGGTGTGATCAATTGATGGGACTGCATTGATTCGGATCAATGCAAGTTAAAAACAAACCTAATCTGATGTTGTTGGAACACTTTTTCAAAAAGCTGTTATTGCAAGGACGTTCACTTTTGTTTTGCATCGTGGTATTCATTTAGAATATCCTGCTCCTCAGTCGACGAGGCAAGGGCCGAGATCCCTTCACCGGGAGTGACCCCTTGGACAAAAGTTTGCGTCAGGGCATTAATTTCACTATAGCCGATTGCTTTTGCTTTGCATCGTGGTATTCAGTTGGAATATCCTGCACCCCATTCTACGGGGAAAGAGCCGAGATCCCTTCACCGGGAGTGACCTCTTTAGCAACGGTTTTCGTCACTATATTTTTAAAAGCTATCCGTTCCTTCGACGATATCAAGTTCTTTACGTTAAAGGTTTTCGCCAGAAACCATTCGTAGCCCTCCGTCGTTTCATATGGGTAGTCAATAGTATTCAAGCTGTGCTTGTTGGCCAAAGTCAAGGCACAGTGTTTGGTAGCTGTTGGTTATTCATATGCAGCATAGATAGATGCGTTGGTTTGGAACAGTCGTATAGCCTTGTTGGCCAAAGTCAAGGGCTTGTGCGGGTGGATTCGAATCAACCTGGAGAATGACGGGTAGAACTTGACATGTGACTTATGATTTGTTGGCCAAAGTCAAGGTCATAAGAGCATGGGGCAGAAATCACATCGGGAGTTTCAAAAGAACTGAAACTTGCCAGATATGCGCATACCTTCTGGAGTGTGATAGCGTGAGCGGATTCCGTCACGTTATCATGCAATGATAGTTGGATCCCGATTCCCACTGATGAGTTGGTATACTCCTCGGGTAACCCCGACTAATTCTTCTTTCAGGTTTGGAGGAGAATTTGAGGTACAGTGGGAGGATTCCAGATTAGATAAATTGGTAACCATTCTGATCTAGGTTAGAGTGCACGCTGAGTGTTTCTTTTCTCTCTCTCTTTGGCAGCGACCATTGACCCGACCCTAAGACTTTGACTCAGTGACCAAGTTGACCGAACCTTCTTAAACACCGGCTTTTGGATTGTCAGAGTTGCAGACCTCATTGCCACTCCTACTTTTACCCTTTTTCTCCAGGACACCCCGTATTACTACGAACGTCCACTTCCATTGGAC
The DNA here is from genome assembly GCA_030015575.1 of Agapanthus africanus. Lineage (NCBI taxonomy): Eukaryota > Viridiplantae > Streptophyta > Magnoliopsida > Asparagales > Amaryllidaceae > Agapanthus > Agapanthus africanus. The sequence continues at coordinate 311,897,549 of JASDDO010000018.1, read as the reverse complement.
AAAACCATCGTATGGTTAGATACGAACTCGAAAGAATTTATTCGAGGATGGTTTCCGGTTCTGGAGAAAACGGATAGGATTATTCAGTTGTCTTTTCCTTTTACCCTCTCTCAGGTTACGAGTACTCCTTGGTTTAGGGGTAGTACACCTATTACGCAAATTGGATTGTCTTCTTCCAAACCTTAGGCTGGTGCCGACCGGTAGGGAATGAAGAAAACCAATTAGCATAACGATGGTGTGCAGAAGGTATTAAGTTCAGACAAAGCAAGGGATTAGTAAGAGGGCAAAGTAAATTGCAACAGATATTCACGACCAAACCAAATATTTCATTACCACTCCCACATCACCTTTGTATTTCTCCAGGACACTCCGTATCACTACGAAGATCCACAGTTTATTTGGATACTCCATCGTATGGTTATATACGAACTCGAATGGAACTTGTTCCAGTTCGGGGATGGATTCTGGTTCAGGAGAAAATAGGAATAAGGTTTATTCGGTTGTCTTTTATCTTCACCCTCTCTCTCATTGCGAGTGTTCCTAGGATGCGGACAGTACACCCATTATGCTTATTGGATAGTCTTCTTCCAAACCATAGGCTGGTGCCGAACGGTAGGGAAGGAAGAAAACCATTTGGCCTAAAAGGGTGTGCAGAAGGTAAAGACTAAAGACATATGAAGGGATTTGGAGAGGTGGCAAAGATCTATACGGTTACAGTCGTGAATCTGGAAGAGGCATTACTAGGAATACCAGAATACCCCATCGGAACATTTCAATGTTTCAGTTTCACTGTGTAATGTTAAAGGAAAACTGATTTCCCGATTAGATACTTACTCCAGGGTATGTATTTACCTGGTACGATTCTCACATCTGTATGGTTTTACAGATGATGAGTGGGAGTAAGTTGTTGGGAATTGGGTGATTATCCTCATTATATCGGGATTCGTTGTAATCGGTGATATTTGAGGAAATCACCTGGGCTGTTTGCCGGTCGGCAAATATTTGGTTTTGAATATCCACTGTTATGCACCAATTTCAAATTGATATATCTGTACGTCTATTTTCATAGAGTGAGATATACCTTTCTGAAATTATGTCTACGACATTTACCTATATCAGTGGATGGTTAGGTAAGGAGCATTAAACAGCGGTGTAATTCTTCTTAACCATAAGTACAGTTTTCAACCTACGACACACAGTGAATGAGTTATCAGACTCAAGGGACTTATACAGAGTATTGTATGTTGTCCAGTGTCCATTAGGACAGAGGGGTTGGTCCTCGTACTATATTCGGTTTACTTATGACTTCTCTAGTTTTTAGACAAGTGTTTCGTGGAAACACAGGGTCCGAATTTTGAGAAGTTATAGGTATTTGAATAGAGTAGAGAACCAGGTGTAGCAAGTATCGGGATTCTTCAAAGAGATCGAAGATGTAGATACTTGTGTATGGTATTCAGTTGATAGTAATGATAAAGAGATCTTGCTTCTCTTTCAGGTTACTCATAATTGGAAGTATTCCTAAGATTGAGTAACGCTGATCGGCCTCCTTCCATTTAGTTGACATGCGCTGGGGACAGCTGCATGATTTGAATCTGGTTCAATTAAATCAGTGCCTCTGTTTCTATATTGGATATAGAACAGTTCATATCTTAACGATGTTAAGGTACGGGGAGTTGTCCGGTTTATGATTAAAACCAGACACTGGACAACTCAAGGCACGTTTCTGTAATGGCTGTTTGTGGGTTGACCCAGGCTATGACGCGGGTTGACTTTCTACCATCTGGAAGATCAATAGCAATATTGTTCTTGACTCGCCACAGTTTTAAATTAAAAATGGATTTTTTCAGGAAAACAGTAGTGGGAGTATGGTAGAACTGGAAGTGATTCCAGAACCACAAACGATTACTGAAGATTTGATAAGGAACCTTAAGATTCAATCTGAATTGACATTCCATTGGCCACTCCGCAGATAAGGTGGGTAACTTCAGGCACCCGAGAGGTACTACGGTAGCCTCAAGGACGGTGACAGGGAAGTTCTTGTTTACCCACAATTACCATTGCTGTTGTTCCAGGCTGTGAGACCCGGCGGGAGGATGAGTATAGCATCGTTCTAAACTAGTTTTAGAAGTGCACGTCTATATGACTCTGCCAGAGGGTTGTCGTAGTCAGTGGGAGCAGCGGAAGCATTGGTGGACAGGTAGCTTATGTCTATTTACAGACTGAAGCACCAGTAGCGGAGATAGATCATCTATTTCTGACGTGACAGTCATGGGTTTGACTTCATCAGAATAGGGGATGGATCTGTTGAGAAGGTAGTAGGGTGTGATATCCTGGTATTTGGATGACATACACAAAGTAGGAAAGGAAACTCCTATACCACGATCGGTTATACTTTGGTCGTCACACAGTGGTTTCTCCACATGGACTTGGACATTATATCTGACATACTGGTTACTAGATCTATGGTCTTAGATCTAGATTTGGGTGGTTTCCCAATCAGGGTACTTGACAGCATTCTAAGAGTATTTAGGATGGACGACTCCTGGCACGGTAGTGTACCTGCAGGTAACGGAGTCACCCTCTCTAAAGGTGTCTTACAGACTAAAGGGGAGAGGGATGTGCATGATTGGCAGATCACTTGCTTAGGCAATTGAGTCAATCATGAGATGTCAAGTACCACACCAGATATTGTTCTTGCACTAGATGCAATAAGTTGACATTAATCCAATCCTGGAGAAACAGTCGGAAGCAGTTTTAGAACATAAGTGGATGTTCTAGGGATATGATAACGACAGCCTCATTCGGGAAACAGTTATCATTCCAGGCTTCCAAGGTGACATGGACGACAAGGAGGTTGTCAGAGCTATAGTTTTCCTTCTGATGAGGGGCAGTATTTTGGACAGGTGGTCCAAGGCAATACTGAGGGTGGCATGGCGCAGGATACTGATTAAGTTCAGTTGACGATACAGTCTAAGAAGTTTGGATTTGGAGCTCATTTATGAGCTATGTCCCATCAGACATCCAGACACATTCTAAGACAGGTATTGCTCATTTCGGGAGATGGGTTTCTCCGCGAACTTGAGATTTAGAGAGACATGGAAAGAGACAACAAGGCGGATCCACTCACTGAGGCTATTCCTCGAACGCAATAGTTTCGCAAACGAGCTTTGTGAAACTGACTAGTAGAGGAGTTGGGTGTTCGGTATCACACGGGCTATGAGTATGCGACATCGCAATAATTAGCCTTGAGTGCAAGTGGGAGATTGTTGGAGATAGTGCCCTCAGAGTCAATTATTGGATCACAGGTACGTGATTGTAATGATTGAGGGAGGACCTATCCCGGTAGGACAGTCTTACTCGAGATGATAGTATGCTATCTGGTTTACCTTTATCATCGTGTACTGTTTTAGGTGACCTGACACGTCGCTATTACACGTTGATAGAGCCCCTAGGATTCTTGCTTGACCACCAGCAGTATGAGGGCGATCATATAAGTGGGAGCTGGGGGGTCTATAAGCTTATTCTTAAAAGGTCCCTAGTCGTGGGAGTTTCGAGACTGGGCATCGATACTCCATTAGTAGACTAGTGTATACAGTCGAGACCCCGACGAGGGGCGGTGGCCGGTCTCACAAGCCACTGGTGTCAGTTGGATCACCTAAGATGTATACAGGTGCTCATTGGGTTATGAGTACACCGGACAGGACTCGCCGGGAACATGCTAGTTGGTCATATACCAGACGTCAGATGGCAGTTCCCTGGTGACATGTGTGCAGGTTAGTTCATCGACCTGGGGATCGTCATTTGTCTCGTGTGAGTTCCCACTGTACTTTGATTACTACCCTACCACGGCTCAAAGGAGTCGTGCAAACAGGTTTTAGTTGGGTACAGTCCCGAGCCACATGGAGGCAGTGAGCGTATCTTCAGGGGTTCGTCTCTCCCGGTATTGGGGGTGAGGTCGTGCTGTGTCTAGGAGAGCCATTACACAAAGTCCTTGGCCAAGGCAAGGAGATTTACTGGTAGGTATTCCAGTAGTATCTCAGGGTGTTCTGGGCTACACTCCGACACGACTTGTACCGCTTTTGGGGGTCTGACTTTTACCAACCCCCTAGGCCCGCCATGCGATGCTCATAGACGAACGGACCGGACTGCACGGATATTGTCACTGACAGGCTCAGTTGGGTGTCGGGGTGAGCTTCCTCATCGACGTCCCATTTGGTCAGTACCTGGTAGCCCGTTACGTATTGGCTTATACCTCTGACGTGCTAGTGGTTAAATCTACAACCGAGGTGTTGACGAGTCTTTAGAGTCCCCCACATTCAGTTACTCAGCTTTCGGGCGAAAGGTTGTAGAGGCCGTATGGAGATATGGCAAGGTCCGATCAGATACGTGCGGTATTGCACGGATCAGGATCGGACAGATTGTACTATAGGCCGTATGGTTATATGGCAGGGTTCGATCAGATACGTGCGGTATTGCACGGATCAGGATCGAACAGATATTACTAGCCGGCTTTGGTATAAGCCGGATTCTAGTATAGTACAGTGTAGATTTTGTCTCATTGCATTTGTATTTCGGTCGAAATACAGATGCGGGTGTGTATGCACAGTATCGGGGTTTTCCTGTAATTTATTACGGGACCAGTTTTATGGAGTTGCCAGTTTGCTTTCCGTTTCGGCCAATTTCCATTGTTCCGTTCATTGGCCGAAGATTGGTGGAGGAGGGCTTATTTGCATAGTTGCAAATAAGTGTTTGTGGAGGGGATCTTTGCATATTGTTTTATCATGACATCTTTTCATTGACCTTGACTTCTTCTTGTCATGATGGCATGACTTTTGGCTCATCATGATTGTTGATGATGAGGTTGATGGTTGGTGGTGGAGTATGGGTTTTGTTTTGGTATCATTGTTTTTCATGATAACCATTCCTCTCTCTCTCTCTTGCATGATTCATATGGTTACCTCCCCCTTGTTTTTTTTCCCTCTCTCTTTTTTTCTTCCTACATGGGCCGGCCACTTGAGGGTGGGGGTTGATTTTGATTGATTCATTTTTGGTGTGGCATTTTTGGGTTCATATTGTGCAAAGAAAAGAGCTCTCTTGTTCCTCTCCAAAAAAATCCTCTCTCTTCCTCCACCAAAATGGCAAAGCTCCAAAACCCCAAATGAGACTTCTTCTCTAGATATTCTACAACGAATCTTGGGCACGTCGAGTAGCCGGCTTCGTGCCCGAGTTGCCTCGGCATTGAGGTGGGAGCCCGTAAACAAAGTAGGCGATGTGGTGCACTTCCGGCGACGAGGAGGAGACGGGACTTTTCCGCAGGAGATCGGGACCATGACGAGAAGACCGGAGGACTTGGATCGTCGGTATATCTCTAACCCATCTTGTTAAGTAGCTTAGACTAGTTAATGGTTCGATCCGGGTTATAGTGCGCGGTGGTGCCGGTTTGCTAAGTCCGCAAAAATTTAAGTTATTCACCGCTTCCGCATTCCGGCGTCGGATTGACGGCCGGGGCGCCGCCGTGCACTTACAATGAACTGTACTATATCCAATATAGAACCAGAGGCACTGATTTAATTGAACCAGATTCAAATAATGCAGCTATCTCCAGTGCATGTCAACTAAATGGAAGGAGGCCGATCAGCGTTACTCAACTTAGGAATGCTTCCAATTATGAGTAACCTGAAAGAGAAGCAATTTCTCTTTATCATTGCTATCAACTGAATACCATACACAAGTATCTACATCTTCTATCACTTTGAAGAATCCCGATACTTGCTATACCTGGTTCTCTACTCTTATTCAAATACCTATAACTCCTCAAAACTTAGACCCTGTGTTTCTACGAAACACACGTCTAAGAACTAGAGAAGTTAAAAGTAAACGGAATATAGTATGAGGACCAACCCCTCTGTCCTAATGGACACTGGACAACATACAATACTCTGTATAAGTCCGCCGAGTCTAACAACTCTTTCACTGTGTGTCATAGGTTGAAAACTGTACTTATGGTTAAGAAGAATTACACCGCTGTTTAATGCTCCTTACCTAACCATCCACTGATATAGGTAAATGTCATTGACATAATATCAAAAGGTATATCTCACTCTATGAAAATAAACGTACAGATATATCAATTTGAAATTGGTGCACAACAGCGGATATTCAAAAACAAATATTTGCCGACCGGCAAACATCCCAGGTGATCTCCTCAAATATCACCGATTACAACGAATCTCGATATAATGAGGATGATCACCCAATTCCCAATAACTTACTCCCACTCATCATCTGTAAAACCATACAGATGTGAGAATCAAACCTGGTAAATACATACCCTGGAGCAAGTGTCTAATCGGGAAATCAGTTTTCTTTTAACAGTACACAGTTGAACTGAAACATTGAAATGTTTCGATGGGGTATCCTGGTATTCCTAGTAATGCCTCTATCATTATCCAAATTCATAACTATAGCCGTATAATTCTTTGCCACCTCTCCAAATCCCTTTATATGTCTTTAGTCATTACCTTCTGCACACCCCTTAGGCCAAATGGTTTTCTTCCTTCCCTACCGTTCGGCACCAGCCTATGGTTTGGAAGAAGACTATCCAATAAGCATAATGGGTGTACGGTCCTAATCCTAGGAACACTCGCAATGCGAGAGAAGGTGAAGATAAAAGACAACCGAATAAACCTTATTCCTATTTCTCCTGAACCAGAATCCATCCCCGAACTGGAACAAGTTCCTTTCGAGTTCGTATATAACCATACGATGGAGTATCCAATAAATTATGGATCTTCGTAGTGATACGGAGTGTCTGGGAGAAATACAAAGGAGATTTAGGATTGGCGAAGAAATACTTGGTTTGGTCGTGAATATCAGTCGCAATTTACTTTGCCCTCTTACTAATCCCTTGCTTTGTCTTAACTTAATACCTTCTGTACACCATCGTTAGGCTAATTGGTTTTCTTCATTCCCCACTGTTCGGCACCAGCCTAAGGTTTGGAAGAAGACTATCCAATTTGCATAATAGGTGTACTATCTCCTAAACCAAGGAGTACTCACAACTTGAGAGAAGGTAAAAGAAAAAAGACAACTGAATAATCCTATCCGTTTTTTCCAAAACCGGAAACCATCCTCGAATAAATTCCTTCGAGTTCGTATATAACCATACGATGGTTTTGTCCAATGGAAGTGGACGTTCGTAGTAATACGGGGTGTTCTGGAGAAAAGGGTAAAAGTAGGAGTGGCAATGAGGTCTGCAACTCTGACAATCCAAAAGCCAGTGTTAAGAAGGTTCGGTCAACTTGGTCACTGAGTCATAGTCTTAGGGTCGGGTCAATGGTCGCTGCCAGAGAGAGAGAGAAAAGAAACACTCAGCGTGCACTCTAACCTAGATCAGAATGGTTACCAATTTATCTAATCTGGAAACCTTCCACTGTACCTCAAATTCTCCTCCAAACCTGAAAGAAGAATTAGTCGGGGTCACCCGAGGAGTAAACCAACTCATCAGTGGGAATCGGGATCCAACTATCATCGCATAATAACGTGACGGAATCCGCTCACGCTATCACACTCCAGAAGGTATGCGCATATCTGGCAAGTTTCAGTTCTTTTGAAACTCCCGATGTGATTTTTACCCCATGCTCTTATGACCTTGACTAAGGCCAACAAATCATAAGTCACGTGTCAAGTTCTACCCGTCATTGTCCCGGTTAATTTGAACCCACCCGTACAAGCCCTTGACTAGGGCCAACAAGGCTATACGACTGTCCCAAACCAACGCATCTATCTATGCTACATATGAACACCCAATAGCTACCAAACACTGTGCCTTGACTATGGCCAACAAACACAGCTTGAATACTATTGACTATCCGTATGAAATGACGGAGGGCTACGAATGGTTTCTGGCGAAAAGCTTTAACGTAATGAACTTGATATCGTTGAAGGAACTGATAGCTTTTGAAAATATAGTTACGAAAACCTTTGCTAAAGAGGTCACTCCCGGTGAAGGGATCTCGGCTCTTTCCCCGTAGAATGAGGTGCAGGATATTCCAAATGAATACCACGATGCAAAGCAAAAGTAATCGGCTATAGTGAAGTTAATGCCCTGACGCAAACTTCTGTCCAAGGGGTCACTCCCGGTGAAGGGATCTCGGCCCTTGCCTCGTCGACTGAGGAGCAGGATATTCCAAATGAATACCACGATGCAAAACAAAAGTGAACGTCCTTGCAATAACAGCTTTTTTTGAAAAGTGTTCCAACAACATCAGAATAGGTTTGTTTTAACTTGCATTGATCCGAATCAATGCAGTCCCATCAATTGATCACACCACAAAGAACGAAAATATACTGACGTACGTATATGCCATCCGCATTCGCCACTGGGTCCCGTCATCACCCGTTAGGTTAGCTAACTAACGGCAGAGCGGGGACTGGACTAGCGCGGATGAAAAACATATACAACATCTACTAATATATATACCAATATATTATATTCGCTCAAGGCGTGAATAAAATGCAACATCACAGAAATGTACAGCATCACAGAACAATACAGATATCTGGGATCCCCGGGTTTCACAGAGCCACTACTGAAAACCCGACGTTCCCCTGGTCGTGTGGATAGCCTGTGCAATGAAATCCTATACCCCCTACGAGTGCGGCGAATAGCCAGCCAATCCTGGAGTGAAGCCCCCTCCGTCCCAATGCCATGAGATGCGGGCTTGTTGCCTTCTAGAACCCGGCTATCCGTGCACCCCTCCGCGGGGTAATCCTAGTACAGAAAGTAAAATATACATACAACGGGTACATCGACCGCAACCTGGTCGTGCCCCAAAATAATAATACAAACAGGCAGTGACGGCAGTCCACATGTCGGACGCTCGTCCCGCAATATCAAATGTACATGATACAACAGAAACATTGTACTAGCATTGCATCCAGGCTATCCCCCACGACCGATCCGCAACATCACAGCAAAACACAGAACATCAACGTGAAAGTCACGTTCGCAAATCCGTCTAACCGGGCTATAGCAGTTAGACCGGATTTACCGATCGAGTGACATTCACGGTCGCAGATATAATGTAAATACTGTGAAATAATGTGTTTAAAATATCCGATCGATCAAAAATTAACAAGTGGGCCCCCAAACAATACTGTAGCACTCACAGAAATACTGGGCCCAATTTTAATATTCCAAAACCCCTAAAATCATCCCAGAAGCCCACTGGAAAAAAGTAATGCAGCGAGGACACCAATGTGCGGCGGAACCGCGGCCCAAGGGGGGGTTTGGCCGCGGTTCCGCGCTTGAGTGGTCGATTCACTGTATCGAATTTTTACAGAAGTCTTATAATTTCTTGTACATCAGTTTTCTACAACCTGAAAAATTTTTAGAGCCAGAAAAAATTCGACAGAAATCTGATGTGAGTGAAAATGTGGATTTTGGAATTTTGGTCGATTGGAAATGCAAATCACATCAAACGAAGCTAGACGAAGTTAATGGCGAGGCTCTGATACCACTGTAAGTTCACGGCGGCGCCCCGGCCGTCAATCCGACGGCCAAATGCGGAAACGGTGATAAACTTTAATTTTGCGAACTTTGCAAACCGGCACCACCGCGCACTAAACCCCGGATCGGGCCATTAAACTTGTCCTAGCTAACTAACAAGATAGGGAAGAGATATACCGAGTGATCCGAGTCCTCCGGTCTTCTCGTCATCGTCCCGATCTCCCGCGGAAACTCCGGTCGTCGCCTCCTTGCCGGTAGGGCACCACATCGCCTGCATCTTTTACGGGCTCCCACCTCAATACCGAGGCAACTCAGGCATGAAGCTGGCAAGTCGACATGCCCAAGATGTGCTGTAGAATATAGTGTAGAGTGCATATCTCACTTTGGGGTATTGGTTGCCATGGATGTGGAGGAATGAAGGTATGAAAAATGGTGCTTTCATTTTTCATTACATGAGAATGAGATGAAGGAAATATGCCACAAGCTCACAAATGAAACTCTCTCATTTTCTCTCCTCTCTCAAAAATGTGGCCGGCCCTCTCCTTTTAGGAATGGTGGAGGAATCAAACTTTATCAAAGAGGGAGGTGAGTGTAGTAGAAAGCAAGGGTGACCACAAACAAACATCATGATAACAAAACCCATATCCAAATCAAATCCTTTCAAATCTCATTTAATGCAAGTGATGGAAGAAAGATATCATAATCAACACAATTGCAAGAAACCCCCTCCACAAATTTTATTTGCACAATTGCAAATAACCCCCTCCATCGGAAAAGTCCGGCCGTGAAAGAACAAACGAAAACCGGCCGGAACGGAACGCAAACTGGCAACTCCAGAAAACTGGTCCCGTAATAAATTACAGGAAAACCCCGATACTGTGCATACACACCCGCATCTGTATTCCGTCCGGATACAAATGCAAAGAGACAAAATCTACACTGTACTATACTAGGATCCGGCTTAAACCAAAGCCGGCTAGTAATATCCGTCCGATCCTGATCCGTCCAATACCGCACGAATCTGATCGAACCCTGCCATATAACTATACGGCCTCTAGTACAAACCGTCCGATCCTGATCCGTGCAATACCGCACGTATCTGATCGGACCCTGCCATATCTCCATACGGCCTCTACAGCGTTTCGCCCGAAAGCTGAGTAACTGAAAGTGTGGTGGACTCTAAAGACTCGTCAATACTATGGCTGTGGATTTAACCACTAGCACGTCAGAGGTATAAGCCAATACGTAACGGGCCACCAGCTATTGACTAAAAGGGACGTCGATGAGCGAACTCATCCTGACACCCTACTGAGCCTGTCAGTGACAATATCCGTACAGTCCGGTCCGTTCGTCTACGAGCATCGCATGGCGGGCCTAGGGGGTTGGTAAAAGTCAGACCCCCAAAAGCGGTACAAGTCGTGTCGGAGTGTAGCCCAGAACACCCTGAGATACTACTGGAATACCTACCAGTAAATCTCCTGCCTTGGCCAAGGACTTCGTGTAATGGCTCTCCTAGACACAGCGCGACCTCACCCCCAATACCGTGAGAGACGAACCCCCGAAGATCCGCTCACTGCCTCCATGTGGCTCGGGACTGTACCCAACTAAAACCTGTTTGCACGACTCCTTTGAGCCGTGGTAGGGTAGTAATCAAAGTACAGTGGGAACTCACACGAGACAAATGACGATCCCCAGGTCGATGAACTAACCTGTACACATGTCACCAGGGAACTGCTATCTGACGTCAGGTATAAGACCAACTAGCATGTTCCCGGCGAGTCCTGTCCGGTGTACTCATAACCCAATGAGCACCTGTATACATCTTAGGTGATCCAACTGACACCAGTGGCTTGTGAGACCGGCCACCGCCCCTCGTCGGGGTCTCGACTGTATACACTAGTCTACTCTGGAGAATCGATGCCCTGTCTCGAAACTCCCACGACTAGGGACCTTTTAAGGATATGCTTGTAGACCCCAGCTCTCACGTATATGATCGCCCTCATACTGCTGGTCGTCAAGCAAGAATCCTAGGGGGCTCTATCAACGTGCAATAGCGACCAGTCAGGTCACCTAAAGCAGTACACGATGATAAAGATAAACCTGATAGCATACTATAATCTCGAGTAAGACTGTCGTACCGGGATAGGTCCTCCCTCAATCATTGCAATCACGTGCCTGTGATCCAATAATTGACTCTGAGGGCACTATCTCCAACATAAGCATCGCCTAAGGCTCTAGCTAGGCTCTGATACCACTGTAGGTCAGGCAGCCATCCCATCCAATGGGGTCGCCGTGGCACCAACGGGTCCCTCAGCCGCTACTTTTTACGTATGCCCCCTCGCGAGGACTACAACCCGCCGGAACACCTTCCGGTCTCGGGACACCCTGGGGGTAAGAGCCTATGCTTCGCCACACTGTCACACAGTGAGAACCCCCCATAGGTCGACATCCAATGCCTAGTAGCTCTGATACCACTGTAGGGTTCCTAAGCACGCTAATGAGGTCTCACAAGGCATCAACCATGCCAATTTCAAATTTTACGGTGCCGAGAAACCCTAGACAAGATCGTTTACTAGAATTTTAGGCGAAAGATGCAACTAGTTAACAACTTAACTAAAAGAACGGAAATACAACCTTTGTAGATCCGGTCCTCCATGTCCTAGGCTCCGTGATGAGGTCTCTCCGCTATCCAAATCAAATCCATGACTCTAGCATCGGCTTCATCGGAGAAATGGGCGGGCTTGGTCGTCGGTTCGATGCCGAAGATGATCTACGTCGAGGCATCACAAGATCAAGCTCCAACTTCACCAAGCCTTGAAAACTTGTAAAAGAAACACCCTATACTACTTGGCAAGAGGTAGAGGATGAAGAAATAGGAGATGGGTTCACTTTAGAATTGGATTTCTCACTCATTAGCTCAAGTTGCCATTGATGGAGCAAGCTTTCTTCATGTTGATGATGAAGAAGAAGATGAGAAAGAATTATGATAAGTGTTATTAAAATATAAAATAAAATAATACTTATCATATCTTTAACCTTGGTTAAGTGTAGAGAATTGACTAAGGTTAATTTGAAGGGTTAGGGTTAAGCATGAAGACAAAATGGTCACTTAGTCAAAGTTTCAAGAAGCTTCAACTACAAACTAATCAAGCCACCATTTTCTTTTCTTTTGCCAAAAAGAAACAAACAAATAAATAAATAAATAGATAAAAGAATAAGTAAATAAAATAAAACCCTAACCATTCATATAACCATGGTCAATTCTTTACACAAACCCAAGCTTGCATGTATCATCAAACATGATACAATCTAGTGTACAAAAGTATATCACATATACAATGTGCACAATCCAAGTGAGAAAATCCATTTAAAGTGAACCAATACTAGTTAATGTAAATTAATATATCAAATATATAATTATGCATTAAATCATTAAATCAACACTTGATTTAACGATCCGATCATATCGCATGTGACCGACTAATATCCAATGTATCGGCTTATCGAATCAATCCTTGATTCGATAACTAGGTTATATCGCATACAACCATATCGATACATTCATCGCGAGAATAGAATACGGTATCACATACATGCATTATTCTCGGTCCCGCACATATCTCATATGCGCTCCTATTTCGTTTCGCTTGAGCCAGGAAACCTCTGTGTAGGACTCTAAAGACTCGTCAATACGCCGGCAGCAGGTGATGATCATATCAAACACCCACAAGCCGCAAGCGGTCTGCTAAACGTAACGGCCACCCGGGTATTGAGGGATCAGAAGATCGACGAGCAAGCCCGCTCACACTCCTGTGAATCCAACCAGTAACACTTACCGTACAGTCCGGTCTCGTCGTCTGATATGTCGCATATCTCGCCTAGGGGTGGTAAACGTCAGACCCCAATAACTCGATAAGTCGTGTCGATATGAGGTCTATAACAATTCGAGAAACTACTGGTAACACTTACCAGTAAATCTCAGCAACCCTGGCCAGGGATTTCCGGTTATAGCCAATCGAACACAGTGCAAAATCAACTCCCTATACCGGGAGAGACGAATCCCCTCCTATCGCTCATTGCCTCCATGTGATTCGGGACTGTACCCAAAAACCACCGTTTTGCATGCCCTCTTGGACGTGGTAAGGTGGAAATCAAAGCACAGTGAGAACCACACAAGACTCTATGACGATCTCGGGTCAACAGACTACTATGTACTAGTGTCACCAGAGAACTGCCATCTGACGTAAGGTATAATACCATCTGGGAGTTCTCGGCGAGTCCGTCCAGGGTACCCAGTCTCACTGAGCACCTGTATATCATCTCCGATGTCAAACACCAATGGATATGGGATCATCCATCGCCCATCTGTATGGGTCGAGAAGGTATACGGTAGCCTACTCTGGTATATCAATGCCCCGTCTCGATACACCCACGACTAGGTGTTAGTTATATGTATGCCCTAGAGGCCATTACTGTACATATGATGTATATTGTAGTGGATGCTGGGACGTATATAAGGAGGACTTTCTTGCTCGATATGATAGTATGCTATCTGGTTGATCTTTACCTTAACGTGTATGCTGATTGTCTCTCTGTTACATGTTGGTAAAGCCCTTAGGATGTGTTCTTGACTACCTGGACTATGATGCGGATCATACTAGTGGGGACATGGTAGTCCATAAGTACATCCTTCAAAGTCCCTAGTCGTGGGTGTATCGAGACGGGGCATCGATATACCAGAGTAGACTAGCGTATACCTTCTCGACCCATACAGATGGGCGATGGATGATCCCATATCCATTGGTGTTTGACATCAGAGATGATATACGGGTGCTCAGTAGAGACTGGGTACACTGGACGGACTCGCCGAGAACTCCCAGATGGTATTATACCTCACGTCAGATGGCAGTTCTCTGGTGACACTGGTACAGAGTAGTCTGTTGACCCGAGATCGTCATAGAGTCTTGTGTGGTTCCCACTGTGCTTTGATTTCCATCTTACCACGTCCAAGAAGGCGTGCAAAACGGTGGTTTTTGGGTACAGTCCCGAGTCACATGGAGGCAATGAGCGATAGGAGGGGATTCGTCTCTCCCGGTATAGGGGGATTGATGTTGCGCTGTGTTCGATTGGCTATAACAGGAAATCCCTGGCCAGGGTTGCTGAGATTTACTGGTAAGTGTTACCAGTAGTTTCTCGAACAGTTATAGACCTCATATCGACACGACTTATCGAGCTATTGGGGTCTGACGTTTACCACCCCTAGGCGAGATATGCGACAGATCAGACGATCAGACCGGACTGTACGGTAGTGTTACTGGTCGGATTCACTAGAGTGTGAGCGGGCTTGCTCGTCGATCTTCAGATCGCTCAATACCCGGGTGGCCGTTACGTTTAGCAGACCGCTTGCGGCTTGTGGATGCTTGATATGATCATCATCTGCTGCCGGCGTATTGACGAGTCTTTAGAGTCCTACACAGAGGTTTCCTGGCCCAAGCGAAACGAAATAGGAGCGCATATGAGATATGTGCGGGACCGAGAATAATGCGTGTATGTGATACCGTATTTCATTCTCGCGATGAATGTATCGATTAGGTTATATGTGATATACCCTAGTTATCGAATCAAGGGTTGATTCGATAAACCGATGCATTGCATACTAGTCGGTTATATACGATATGACCGGATCGTTAAATCAAGTGTTGATTTAATGATTTGATGCATAATTATATATTTGATATATTACTTTGCATTAACTAGTATCGGTTCACTTTAAATGGATTTTCTCGCTCGAATGTGCACATTAAATATACGATATGATTTTGTGCACATGTTTGTATCATGTTTGATGATACATGGTTTTTGGTTAAGTGTATAGAATTAAACAAAGGTTAAGATGATGGTTAGGGTTTATTATTTGTTATTCATTTATCTTATTTAATTATCTATTTATTTATGATAAATGAATAAAAGAAAATGAAATGAAATGGTTGCTAATTTTGGATTCTAGTTGAAGCTTCTTGATCTTTTGACTAAGTGATCATTTTGTCTCTTGTTTGACCCTAACCATTCCTTTAACCATGATTAGCTCTCTACACTTTACCATGGTTTCATTATGATAAGAATGAATTTCTTTTTTCATTTTTATATTTCTTATCATAACATTTTCTTCTTCTTCTTCCTTGAACTCAAGAAGAAAAAGCTTTCTTCATCAATGGTGAATTGAGCAAACAAGTGAGAAATCCAATTCTAAAGTCTACCCACTTCCTATTTCTTCATCCTCTACCTCTTGCCAAGTAGTAGAGTGTGTTTCCTTCACAAGTTTTAGGGCTTGGTGAAGGTGGAGCTTGATTTAGCGATGCCTCGACGTAGATCATCTTCGGCATGGACATCGACGACCTAGCTCCCTTTTTCTCCGACGAAGCCGACTCTAGAGCCCGGATTTGATTTGGACAGCGGAGAGGACCTCATTGCGGAGCCGTGGAGGTGGAGCACCGGATCTACAAAGGTTGTATTTCCGTATCTCTTAGTTAATTGTTAACTAGTTAGCTTTTTCGCCTAGACATCTAGCAAACGATCCGTAGTTTAGGGTTTCTCGGCACTGTAAAATTTTAATTTGGCATGGTTGATGCCTTGTGAGACCTCATTAGGGTGCCTAGGAACCCTACAGTGGTATCAGAGCCTAGCTAGAGCCTTAGGCGAAGTCCAGACGGAATTTGAAGTCCGATCGAACCAAAACTTAACCCGGAAAATTGCTCTCTGTCCTTTTTCTGAAAATGTGGATTTTTACAAATTAAAAATGTGCAGAGAACTCAGCAGGAAATTCTAAGAATTACGGTGGAAATATTTTTCCATGAACAGTGATTTTGGCGGCGGAAACGCGGCATAACTTAGCTTATGCGGTGCTTCCGCGGCGGATGTATGACGTCAGCCCTAACTTCTTACACAGTAATTCATTGTTTCAGCTTCTGAGTTCTCTGGATATTTTTAAAAATTATTCAAGAGTTGAATTTTCTGCAGTTGTTTTGGGTTTTCATGAGTTCGATCGGATTATCAAATTTTGTCTGTGTGGCTTTCCGGATAATTTTTAGAATATGTTAAAAAGTTCGACCGGATATAAATATCCAATTTTTTCCCCTGTCGGGAAATTTCCAAGCGTTGGATTTTTCCGTAGTTTAACGACATTCTAAGTAGTGCAAGTAACGCGATGGACCCTCTAGAAGACAACAAACCTTAACTCGATTATGTGACCGTCTTGAACTGCCCTTTGAACCTTCGGGTTTGGGGCAGTACGGCGTGCCACATGTGAGGCGTTGGCTTGACCCTTCTACGGCTGGACCGTTGGTACTGAGGCACGAACTGAATGTTGTTAGACTAATATTTCATGTGTTGATCTGTATCGGGAAAACTTGGGTGTTCGAATATTCAATCGGAAAGTTTAACATTTTCTAATTATCCGGAATGGGATACAATAATTGGAATTCACAAATAGTTATGAGATAACTAAATGAATGTTATAAACACAGCAGTTTAGTCTCACTTAATTGGTTGCCACGGAATTTTGATGTGATCAAAAGTCCGTCGCAATCACGTAGCGTACGCGGATACTCGCCGGATAAACTTAATAGACAGCCTCACTCCATAGCCCCGACCAAGTGACTGTAGGAGAACCCCGTCGCCGAAAGCATCCGTTCGGGTGCTCGCGGTAGCGGTGTTTCGCCTTGGTGCACTTCGTCGACGGTATCAGGGGTGCGGCCGTCTACTAAAGTTTGCGACGAGCATTCGATCAGGATGTCGGGAATCTTGTTGAATTGCCCGACTTGATATTGAAAAGAGTTTTCGATTTTGAGAATAAAATGCGGGGTTTATAATTGTTAGGCATGCGATGTCTAAAGAATTCATTTGGTCAGGCATGCGATGTCTGAGGTGGTTGCGGATTCCAACTGTTATAGTTTTACACTTTCTTTTCTGTGACCGTAAGTGTAATATGTGATATCGCCGGTTTCGTTGCTATATGTCAACGACAATTGGGATGCGCATATTTACTTACGTTGATGACATGTGATGTTATGTGTTGCTGGATATGTTATATTGGATCGTCGTGTTTGAATAGCCGGGGGTTTTTATGTGAGATGAGTGTTTTTCGTTTTCATTCATGTAAAAACTTGTATGTAATATTCTTTTATTGGGGCACTTCCAGGTAGCGGAAGTTGTCACCTCTTGTATATTATTTACTTTTCCGCACTAGGATAGACCCAAGGAGGGGAGCACAAGTAACCGGGTTCTGGAGTCCAGTGGGAGACCAACTCGAGGAGTCGGGTCCGGGTCTCCTAACTCCACAATTGGTAGGGTTGCTTGCCGCTCTCGTAGGGGTCTAGGGGTGTGGGTTTGGCTATTCATCGCGACCGTGGAATCCGTGTTTTATACTGGCTCGTATTGAAAACACGGACGTCCTAGTATATCCAATATTTCATATGATTCTTCTGCTGCGATATCTGTGATGTGATCATGTGATGTTCTTTGATAGATACAGTATATAGTATATATGATATATTATATAGACGTTACTTATGTTTTACACCCGCGCTAGCCCTGTCCCGCTCTGCCGTTAGTTACCTAACCTAACGGTGCACGAGAGGACATCGAGGCGAATGCGGATGGCATAAGTGTACGTCGTATTTATCTGTGATGTTTAGGTACTTAAATGATGGGACTTCATTAATGTGATTAATGAAATAAAAGAAACCTAAGATGTTGTAGAATCGAATTTCAAAATAAAACAGATAGCTACAGTTCTTGCTTTGCACAGCGGTATATGCGATATATCCTGCACCTTATTCGATGAGGAAAGGACCGAGATCCCTTCACCGGGAGTGACTCCTTTAGCAATAACTGGCAGATGCTACACACTCGGTTTGTCTTTTGATTGCTTTTAAGTGTTTTTGCTTTGCACAGTGATATATATGATATATCCTGCACCTCATTCGATGAGGAAAGGACCGAGATCCCTTCACCGGGAGTGACTCCTTTAGCAAAACTAGAAAAGCCTCAAAAACACTCCATTTCAAAATTCATTCGATCCTACAACGATATCAAGTTCATTACGCAATAGGTTTTCAGAAAATCCTGTCGTAGCCCTCCGTCATTTCAGATAAATCCTGTTTAGTATTCGTGCTGCGCTTGTTGACCTTGTCAAGGCGCAGTGTGCGGTAGCTAACCAGTATTTATCTGCTTATGCATATGATGCAGATTGGGTTAGGGTAGTCGTGCAGCCTTGTTGACCTTGTCAAGGTTCGTGCGGGTGGGTTTGATTCAATCAAGAAATGACGGGTTGAACTTGATTTGCGGTCTATGGTTTGTTGACCTTGTCAAGGTCATAGAACGTTCAGGGCAAAAGATTATCGGGAATTTCAAGTGTTGAAATTTGCAATGAGATTGCATACCTTCTATGAGATAGTTGGATCCCGATACCTGCTGCGAGTAAGAGTTACTCCTGGGAGAGTTTTATACATTACAATTAGCCGATCAAGTAGGTGTCTAGAAAGGTGTCAACGGGGTTACGCCTCTGGGAAAACGAGGTTTACATTAATTAGGTTCGTGCGAAAGCACGGGGGACCTCCCTCAAAGTACCGACACTGGCCTGGCTGAAAGATTGGCGAACTTGTAGTGTGTAATTAATCCCGGCTAGTCTTTCCTTTTAGGGTTTGAAGGAAGATTTGATAAAAAGCAGTGGGAGCCATCCTGATTAGATAAAATAATAACCAATCTATTCTTGCAAGAGCGCACGCTGAGTGTTTTCTTCTCTCTCTCTCCAGGTAGCGACCATATCACACCTTAATCAAGATCATAATACGGATTATTGACCGAACCCGCTTGTTATACTGAGCTAGGGAACGTTGGTCCCGCTCCAACTTATAAATGTTATAAGACAGAGCAGGAAATTGGGGAATACCAGATTTCCCGTGCCGCCCAAACGAAGAGAGTGCATGCTGATGCATCATCTTCGGGTGTGTTCATTATACAGAACTGTTTCTCAATATCCTTTACGTCCTGGGTATATGATACCAGATCAGGATCCCAGATATGTAATCTGTTACATAGGGCTACAGAAAGGTAGAGAACTGAGAACGGGTGATAAGTTTCATGAGGCAGAAAACGGGGCAAATGTTGCAGCCAAGTCTGTTGGTCACTGTCACCCTGTATTACCAATACATTGATTCTGAACGAATGTTATTAGATACCGAACCTGACATACAAAATCATATCAGTCTCTTTATTAGTAAAGAAATGATAAAATTTTGTATTGTTGGATAATGTTTTGAACATTTCCTATATCAAAAGTTGATCGGTTCAGGCACGTTATCTAAAAGCATTGATGTTCTAAATCAAACTACAGTTCTTTAGTATACGGAACACACACAAGAGGAAGAGTTCAGAAATAAACGAATCCTTCTTGAGGCATTGTAGACTAGGTCATATCAATGTGACCCGACTAGCTGAAGTTACATGTAGATGCATATTTAAATCAGTTTGAATTTACATCTTATGAAACTTGCGAGTCATGTCACAAAGATATAATAACCACAGCTCTGTTTATTGGAAACAGAGAAAGAGTTAGTAAACTCTTGGGACTGATACATGATGATGTATATAAAGTCCCCTGTCTACACATGTCAGGACTGGTTCTTTATACTTCATTACGCTCTCTGATAATCTTTCGAGTTTCAGACCTATGTTCCTGTTGAAACACAAGTCCGAACCTTTTAAGATATTCACAGAATATAAGTTAGAAGTAAAGAACCAAAATACGGGTATAAGTATTATGTCCTTTGATGAGATCAAGGAGGAGAATACTTGAGCACGGAAATACTGGACTATTCTAAAGGAGAATGAGATTCTCTCTCAGCATTACTCCTCTGTATACACCATAGCACGATGGTATATCGAGGCGGAGCAGATACACCCTATTTGATATGGTGTGCTCTATGATGAGTAGTACTGAGTTACCTTTTTCCTTTTGGGTGTTATGCACTTGAGAAGTTGCATACCTATTGAATAGGGTTCGAATCAAATCAATGCCTACCACTTCATATGTGATATGGAAAGGGAAGAGCCCATGTCTTAAGTTAGTTAAGATTTGGGGTTGTCCGGCCTATGTCTAAAAGCAAAATCCGGACAAACTCGAGGCAAGGTTAGTTATGTAGAACTGGAAAGGTTCCAGCTATACAAACTACAGCGGATGATTTGATAAAACAAAAGGATTCAATAGTTACCAACGAACCTCAGCCTCTCCGCCGATCTAGTAGGGTTCCTCACCCACCTGAGAGATACTTCTGTTTCTCTATGACAGTGGGAGCGAGGATTGCATCATGAGATGATGACCCAACTAGTTTCGAGCTGGCCATCAGGAGTGGGACTCTGTAAGAATGGCTGGATGCTTAGTGATCTGAGATGGAATCCTTATACACCAACAAAGTATGGACTTTGGTTGCTATATCTGAAAGGTTAAATCCCCATCAGGAGCAAGTATATCTTGAAAAGATTACTTGGTGTAGATGGAAAAGTTGAGACTTTCAAAGCTAGACTTGTTAAAGTTTGCATCATTGACCAGGTGTGGATAATGATGAAACCTTTTCAAGTAGCTATGCTTAAGTCCATCCAGATCCTACTTGCCACGGCTACATACCATAACTACGATATCTGGCGGTTGGGTGTCATGACTGCTTTTCTAAATGATATTTTAGAAGAGTGCGTCTATAAGTACACAGCCAGAGGGCTTCGTAGACCGTGGGAGCAGCGGAAACGTGTGCAAGATGCTTTATAGGATAAAGCAGGCATCGCGGAGTTGGAACATCTATTTTGATGAATTAGTCAAACAGTTTGACATCATCAAAATGGTAGATGAACCTTGTATATACAAAAAGGTAGTAGGGAGTATGGTGATGATCCTCGTAGAGTACGTGGATGACATACTCCTGATAGGGAAGGAGTTTCCTATGCTACGCTCGATCAATCTCCGCTTATCACAATGATTCTACATATAGGATCAAAGTGATACCTCCTAAATCCTGGATTTTGGATCTATGAGATAGATTTAATTGGATGTTAGGATTCTCACTAGTTGTAGTGAGACGGTATCAACCGATCCTGGGGAGAATCACTGGAAGGGTTCCAGGGTGATAAAGACGACTGAATGTCAGTCGCAGGCATTGTCTTTACCCTCAGTAAAGGACGGTATGTTGGAAGAGTTCCAAGCTAGATACCGTGACATACTAGACGATAAAGGCACGATACATCGCTACTTAAGATGCTACCAAAGAGGCTGTTTGGGTGTATATTGGTTCATAAGATGAACTACGTTCCTACCATTGTGTGACAATGGAGTTGTGGCTTATGCCAAGGAACGTCCGTCCCATCAGTGATCCAGACATATTATAAGGCAGTATCACTTGATCATGGAGATGGTTGATCTCCAAGGAGATCGAGGTTAGGAGAGTAGAATCAGAGGACAACACAGCGGATCCACTCACGAAAGGCCTTTTCCCAGAGAGAGACTTTCATGGGATGGTTGGGTATGAGATACTACAACCACTGCTACAGATGGCCCTAGTGCAAGTGGGAGATTGTTAGTTATATGTATGCCCTAGAGGCCATTACTGTACATATGATGTATATTGTAGTGGATGCTGGGACGTATATAAGGAGGACTTTCTTGCTCGACATGATAGTATGCTATCTGGTTGATCTTTACCTTAACGTGTATGCTGATTGTCTCTCTGTTACATGTTGGTAAAGCCCTTAGGATGTGTGCTTGACTACCTGGAATATGATGCGGATCATACTAGTGGGGACATGGTAGTCCATAAGTACATCCTTCAAAGTCCCTAGTCATGGGTGTATCGAGACGGGGCATCGATATACCAGAGTAGACTAGCGTATACCTTCTCGACCCATACAGATGGGCGATGGATGATCCCATATCCATTGGTGTTTGACATCAGAGATGATATACGGGTGCTCAGTAGAGACTGGGTACACTGGACGGACTCGCCGAGAACTCCCAGATGGTATTATACCTCACGTCAGATGGCAGTTCTCTGGTGACACTGGTACAGAGTAGTCTGTTGACCCGAGATCGTCATAGAGTCTTGTGTGGTTTCCACTGTGCTTTGATTTCCATCTTACCACGTCCAAGAAGGCGTGCAAAACGGTGCTTTTTGGGTACAGTCCCGAGTCACATGGAGGCAATGAGCGATAGGAGGGGATTCGTCTCTCCCGGTATAGGGGGGTTGATGTTGCGTTGTGTTCGATTGGCTATAACAGGAAATCCCTGGCCAGGGTTGCTGAGATTTACTGGTAAGTGTTACCAGTAGTTTCTCGAACAGTTATAGACCTCATATCGACACGACTTATCGAGCTATTGGGGTCTGACGTTTACCACCCCTAGGCGAGATATGCGACAGATCAGACGATCAGACCGGACTGTACGGTAGTGTTACTGGTCGGATTCACTGGAGTGTGAGCGGGCTTGCTCGTCGATCTTCAGATCGCTCAATACCCGGGTGGCCGTTACGTTTAGCAGACCGCTTGCGGCTTGTGGATACTTGATATGATCATCATCTGCTGCCGGCGTATTGACGAGTCTTTAGAGTCCTACACAGAGGTTTCCTGGCCCAAGCGAAACGAAATAGGAGCGCATATGAGATATGTGCGGGACCGAGAATAATGCGTGTATGTGATACCGTATTTCATTCTCGCGATGAATGTATCGATTAGGTTATATGTGATATACCCTAGTTATCGAATCAAGGGTTGATTCGATAAACCGATGCATTGCATACTAGTCGGTTATATACGATATGACCGGATCGTTAAATCAAGTGTTGATTTAATGATTTGATGCATAATTATATATTTGATATATTACTTTGCATTAACTAGTATCGGTTCACTTGAAATGGATTTTCTCGCTCGAATGTGCACATTAAATGTGCGATATGATTTTGTGCACATGTTTGTATCATGTTTGATGATACATGGTTTTTGGTTAAGTGTATAGAATTAAACAAAGGTTAAGATGATGGTTAGGGTTTATTATTTTTTATTCATTTATCTTATTTAATTATCTATTTATTTATGATAAATGAATAAAAGAAAATGAAATGAAATGGTTGCTAATTTTGGATTCTAGTTGAAGCTTCTTGATCTTTTGACTAAGTGACCATTTTGTCTCTTGTTTGACCCTAACCATTCCTTTAACCATGATTAGCTCTCTACACTTTACCATGGTTTCATTATGATAAGAATGAATTTCTTTTTTCATTTTTATATTTCTTATCATAACATTTTCTTCTTCTTCTTCCTTGAACTCAAGAAGAAAAAGCTTTCTTCATCAATGGTGAATTGAGCAAACAAGTGAGAAATCCAATTCTAAAGTCTACCCACTTCCTATTTCTTCATCCTCTACCTCTTGCCAAGTAGTAGAGTGTGTTTCC
This sequence comes from Agapanthus africanus, assembly GCA_030015575.1. Classification (NCBI taxonomy): domain Eukaryota; kingdom Viridiplantae; phylum Streptophyta; class Magnoliopsida; order Asparagales; family Amaryllidaceae; genus Agapanthus; species Agapanthus africanus. Next base: position 311,873,546 of record JASDDO010000018.1, on the reverse strand, counting down.
TTCACAAGTTTTAGGGCTTGGTGAAGGTGGAGCTTGATTTAGCGATGCCTCGACGTAGATCATCTTCGGCATGGACATCGACGACCTAGCTCCCTTTTTCTCCGACGAAGCCGACTCTAGAGCCCGGATTTGATTTGGACAGCAGAGAGGACCTCGTTGCGGAGCCGTGGAGGTGGAGCACCGGATCTACAAAGGTTGTATTTCCGTATCTCTTAGTTAATTGTTAACTAGTTAGCTTTTTCGCCTAGACATCTAGCAAACGATCCGTAGTTTAGGGTTTCTCGGCACTGTAAAATTTTAATTTGGCATGGTTGATGCCTTGTGAGACCTCATTAGGGTGCCTCGGAACACTACACTAGGGACCTTGAAGGATGCACTTATGGACTACCATGTCCCCACTAGTATGATCCGCATCATAGTCCAGGTAGTCAAGTACACATCCTGAGGGCTTTACCAACATGTAACAGAGAGACAATCTTCGTACACGTTAAGGTAAAGAGTAACCACATAGCATACTATCATGTCGAGCAAGAAAGTCCTCCCTATATATGTCCCAGCATCCACTACAATATACATCCCATGTACAGTAATGGCCTCTAGGGAATACAAATAACTAACATGCAATACCTGGTTCTCTACTTTATTCAAATACCTATAACTTCTCAAAATTCGGACCCTGTGTTTCCACGAAACACCTGTCTAAAAACTAGAGAAGTCATAAGTAAACCGAATATAGTACGAGGACCAACCCCTCTGTCCTGATGGACCCTGGACAACATACAATACTCTGTATAAGTCCCTTCAGTCTGATAACTCATTCACTGTGTGTCGTAGGTTGAAAACTGTACTTATGGTTAAGAAGAATTACACCGCTGTTCAATGCTCCTTACCTAATCATCCACTGATATAGGTAAATGTCATAGACATAATTTCAAAAAGGTATATCTCACTCTATGAAAGTAGACGTACAGATATATCAATTTGACATTGGTTCATAACAACGGATATTCAAAACCAAATATTTGCCGACCGGCAAACAGCCCAGGTGATTTCCTCAAATATCACCGATTACAACGAATCCCGATATAATGAAGATGATCACCAAATTCCCAACAACTTACTCTCACTCATCATCTGTAAAACCATACAGATGTGAGAATCATACCTGGTAAATACATACCCTGGAGTAAGGACTAATTGGGAAATCAGTTTTCCTTTAACAGTACACAGTGAAACTGAAACAATGAAACGTTTCGATGGGGTATCCCGGTATTCCTAGTAATGCCTCTTCCAGATTCACGACTGTAACCGTATAATTCTTTGCCACCTCTCCACATCCCTTCATATGTCTTTAGTCATTACCTTCTGCACACCCCTTTAGGCCAAATGGTTTTCTTCCTTCCCTACCGTTCGGCACCAGCCTATGGTTTGGAAGAAGACTATCCAATAAGCATAATGGGTGTACTGTCCTAATCCTAGGAGCACTCGCAATGCGAGAGAAGGTGAGGATAAAAGACAACCGAATAAAACTTATTCCTATTTCTCCTTAACCAGAATCCATCCCCGAACTGGAACAAGTTCCTTTCGAGTTCGTATATAACCATACGATGGAATATCCAATAAACTGTGGATCTTTGTAGTGATACGGAGTGTCCTGGAGAAATACAAAGGTGATGTAGGAGTGGTAATGAAATATTTGGTTTGGTCGTGAATAGCAGTCGCAATTTACTTTGCCCTCCTTCTAATCCTTTTCTTTGTCGTTACATAATACCTTCTGTACACCATCGTTAGGCTAATTGGTTTTCTTCATTCCCCACCGTTCGGCACCAGCCTAAGGTTTGGAAGAAGACTATCCAATTTGCGTAATAGGTGTACTATCTCCTAAACCAAGGAGTACTCGCAACCTGAGAGAAGGTAAAAGGAAAGGACAACTGAATAATCCTATCCGTTTTCTCCAGAACCGGAAACCATCCTCGAATAAATTCCTTCGAGTTCGTATATAACCATACGATGGTTTTGTCCAATGGAAGTGGATGTTCGTAGTAATACAGGGTGTCCTGGAGAAAAGGGTAAAAGTAGGAGTGGCAATGAGGTTCGCAACTCTAACAATCCAAAAGCCAGTGTTAAGAAGGTTTGGTTAATTTTGGTCACTGAGTCATAGTCTTAGGGTCGGGTCAATGGTCGCTGCCGAAGAGAGAGAGAAAAAAGAAACACTCAGCGTGCACTCTAACCTAGATCAAATTGGTTACCAATTTATTTAATCTAGAAACCTTCCACTGTCACCTCAAATTCTCCTCCAAACCTGAAAGAAGAATTTGTCGGGGTCACCCGAGGAGTAAACCAACTCATCAGTGGGAATCGGGATCCAACTATCATCGCATGATAACGTGACGGAATCCGCTCACGGTGTCACACTCCAGAAGGTATGCGCATATCTGGCAAGTTTCAGTTTCTTTAGAAACTCCCGATGTGATTTCTTCCCCATGCTCTTATGACCTTGGCGTGAGGTCAAAATATCATAAGTCACATGTCAAGTTCTGCCCATCATTATCCAGGTTAATTTGAACCCACCCGTACATACCCTTCACGTAGGCCAAAATAGTAGTACGACTGTCCCAAACCAACTCATCTATCTATGCAACAGATAAATATCCGGCAGCTACCAATCACTATGCCTTGGCGTGAGGTCAAAATACATAGCTTGAATACTACCGAATATTTAACCGAAATGATGGAGGGCTACGAATGGTTTCTGGCGAAAACCTTTAACGTAATGAACTTGATATCGTTGAAGGAACGGATAGCTTTTTAAAAATATAGTGACGAAAACTTTTGCTAAAGAGGTCACTCCCGGTGAAGGGATCTCGGCTCTTTCCCCGTAGAATGAGGTGCAGGATATTCCAACTGAATACCACGGTGCAAAGCAAAAGTAATCGGCTATAGTGTAGTCATTGCCCTGACGCAAACTTTTGTCTAAGGGGTCACTCCCGGTGAAGGGATCTCGGCCCTTGCCTCGTCCACTGAGGTGCTGGATATTCATAACCGAACATCACTGTGCAAAACAAAAGAGAACGCCCTTGCAATAACAGCTTTTTGAAAAGTGTTCCAACAACATCAGATTAGGTTTGTTTTTAACTTGCATTGATCCGAATCAACGCAGTCCCATCAATTGATCACACCACAAAGAACGAAAATATACTGATGTACGTATATGCCATCCGCATTCGCCACTGGGTCCCGTCATTACCCGTTAGGTTAGCTAACTAATGACAGAGCGGGGACTGGATTAGCGCGGATGCAAAACATATACAACATCTACTAATATATATACCAATATATTATATTCGCTCAAGGCGTGATAAAATGCAACATCGCAGAAATGTACAGCATCACAGAATAATACAGATATCTGGGATCCCCGGGTTTCACAGAGCCACTACTGAAACCCGACGTTCCCCTGGTCGTATGGATAGCCTGTGCAATGAAATCCTAGACCCCTACGGACGCTGCAAGTTACCCGCCAAAACTTGAAGCGAGGCAGCCCCCTTCAGCAACGTGAATGGACCACCCAGCACTTCACGGAATCCGGTAACTTGGGCACCCCTCCTGGGTCAACCTGTACCCCTACGAGTGCGGCGAATAGCCCACCAATTCTAGAGTGAATCCCCCTCCGTCTCAATGCCATGAGATGCGGGCTTGTTGCCCTCTAGAACCCGGCTATCCGTGCATCCCACCTTGGGGTAATCCTAGTACAGAAAGTAAAATATACATACAACGGGTACATCGACCGCAACCTGGTCGTGCCCCAAAATAATAATACAATCAGGCAGTGAAGGCAGTCCACATGTCGGACGCTCGCCCCGCAATATCAAATGTACATAATACAACAAAAATTGTACTAGCATTGCATCCAGGCTATCCCCTACGACCAATCCGCAACATCACAGCAATACACAGAACATCAACGTGAAAGTCACGTTCACAAATCCGTCTAACCGGGCTATAGCAGTTAGACAGGATTTACCGATCAAGTGACATTCACGGTCGCAGATATAATGTAAATACTGTGAACTAATGTGTTTAAAATATCCGATCGATCAAATTTTAACAAGTGGGCCCCAAGTACTACTGTAGCACATCAAGAAATTCTGGGCCCAAAATTAATATTCCAAAAACCCTATTTTCAACCCAGAAAGCAACTGCAGAAATTTGATACATCAAGGAGATCAAAGTGCGGCGGAACCGCGGCCCAAAGGGGGGTTTGGCCGCGGTTCCGCGCTCCCGTAGTCGAGTTACTGTATCGAATTTCTATAGAATGCTTAGAACTTCTAGTACATCACTATTCAACAACCTGAAAAAATTTTCGAGACAAAAAAATTTTGACAGAAAACTGTTGCAAAGAAAAATACGGTTTTTGGAAAATTGTTCGATCGGAAATGTAAAACACATTAGACAAAGTTAGACTATGTGTTAGTTGTATGTGTGCCCTAGAGACCAGTATTGTACAGATGATGTATATTATATTGGATGCTTGGACATATATAGAGATGACTTTCTTGCTCGATATGATAGTATGCTATCTTGTTGCTCTTTATCTTAACATGTATACTAGTCTCTTTAAACTGTCTTATAGTTACATGTTGGTAAAGCCCTTAGGATGTGTACTTGACTACCTGGACTATGATGCAGATCATACTAGTGGGGACATGGTAGTCCATAAGTACATCCTTCAAAGTCCCTAGTCGTGGGTGTATCGAGACGGGGCATCGATATACCAGTGTAGACTAGCGTATACGCTTCTCGACCCATGAGATGGGCGATTGATGATCCCATATCCATTGGTGTTTGACATCAGAGATGGTATACGGGTGCTCAGTGGAGACTGGGTACACTGGACGGACTCGACGAGAACTCCCAGATGGTATTATACCTCACGTCAGATGGCAGTTCTCAGGTGACACTTGTGCAGGTTAGTCTGTAGACCCGAGATCGTCATAGAGTCTTGTGTGATTCCCACTGTGCTTTGATCTCCACCTTACCACGTCCATGAGGGTATGCAAAACGGTGGTTTTTGGGTGCAGTCCTGAGTCACATGGAGGCAATGAGCGATAGGAGGGGTTTCGTCTCTCCCGGTATTGGGGGTTGATGTTGCGCTGTGCTCGATTGGCCGTAACAGGGAAGTCCCTGGCCAGGGCTGATCAGAGATTTGCTGGTAAGTGTTACCAGTAGTTTCTCGACCCGTTATGAGCCTCACATCGGCATGACTTATCGGTTATTGGGTTCTGACGTTTACCACCCCTAGACTTGATATGCGACATATCAGACGAGGAGACCGGACTGTACGGGAAGTGTTGCCGATCGGCTCGACCGGAGTTGTAGCAGGTTCGCTTGTTCTCTTCTGATCGCTCAATACCCGGATGGCCGTTACGTTTAGCTGACCGCTTGCGGCTTGGGGGTTGATATGATCATCACCCACTGCCGGCGTATTGACGAGTCTCAGAGTCCCACAATGGAGTTTCCTAATCCAGGAGAAACGTTGTGGTGCGCGTATGCGATATGCGCATGGACCCGATTAAAATGCACGTATAGGATACCGTATATTGATCGGGCGGCTTGCTTTTGGTAGGGGTCATATAAGATTGGTAAATCAAGTGTTGATTTATCATTTAACCATTAGTTGCTCACTAGAAATCCTTTCTTGTGTTGGATGGATGTATGAATGCATGTATGTTTTTCTTTCATTCTTGTTTCATGCACATATGGATATGTATACATACATACATGCATACATACATTTATCATGGTTAGATGTATATGAAAATGGTGGCAATATAAGACTCACACCATGGTATTTTTTATGAATTATTATTGTATTTATGCTAAAACATAAAAGGAAAGAAAAGGTGTATTATTGATTTGTTCTACACACTTCTTTTGACCTAACCATTCTCACCCACCACTTAACCTTAGGTTAAGTTTTCTTTTGTGTTTTAACCCTAATACAATAATGATTCAACCATGGTTTGAGATGATACATTTAAAATATATATTGATATATTTTTCCTTTTTGGAGGGTGGTGAGTTGAACTTATCATCTTCTAATGTTGCCATCATCTTCTTCCTTCTCCTTCATAGCTCTCTAGATTTTTGTAGTGAGCTATATAATCAACAAGTTAGGATTTTGAAGTGAGAAAGAGAACCACAACACCATTCTACACAAGCCTAGCCCACTTGTTTGGAGTGTTGACTCGATTTCGTTCACTTGATCGGAAAAAGTCGCTAGCTTGGACAAAGCGGACTCCGGGTGGATCATCGGTGACGTCGAGGAGTTCAAGCGGAGTTCTTTCAAACCCCAAGTAGCCGAGGAGTCTAGCGTAGGGAGCTACAAAGGTTGTACTCTCTAAACCCTAGCATTTCTTTCATATGTCGATATGAAAATCTTGCAACCCTAATCGATTCTAGGAACGATTCTATATTCATTAGCTTAGCACCCTAAAGACTACATATTTGGTTCATGTGATGCTTCCAAACCCTTCATGAGGTGCTATGCTAACCCAACATTGGTATCAGAGCCAACCTAGAACATTAGGCGACCCTTTTACGAAGTTAAAACTCCGATCGAACCGAAATACGGACTTTTAGCATGCTCTCTGGACATTTTTCAAAAATTGACTTTTTTCAGAATTAAAGATACGTAAAAAAATTCAGCAGGTAAAACTAAGAATTTCAGTATAAAAAGTTTTCCATGAACAGTAATTTCCGCCGCGGAAACGCGGCCTAAGCTTGCTTAGACCGCGGTTCCGCGGCCGTACAGATCAATAAATGAATCATTTTTATACTGTAATGCTGGGTTCTGCTTGTATAATTTTTAGGGTATTTTTAATCTGAATTTAGATCTGAAAAATTCTGGAGATGGTTTTGGACTCGTCGATTCGATCGGAATTTTGATTTCGTGTCTTTTCCGGGTAAATTAGAAAGTAGTGAAGTGTTTGAACAGGTATCATTTGCTCACTTTTCACGCGGTTTAAATCCTTCGGAGGATCGTGCAAGTTTGTTTGTGGTGGACCCTCTAGAAGACAACAAACCTTAACTCAATTATGTGACCGTCTTGAACTGCCTTTTGAACCTTAGGGTTTGGGGCAGTACGGCGTGCCACATGTGAGGCGTTGGCTTGACCCTTCTATGGCTGGACCGCTACCACTGTGTCACACTCCAGGTTTTTGAACTCCGCTCAAGTGTTGAGCTTTAGTGAGTCTTGGGTATTTGATCGTTCATTCGAAAACTTTAATACTGTCTAATTATCTGGATTGTGATGCAATGTGTGGAATTCATATTATAAGACATGAAATACGAGGTCTGTGATATTTCGCATTTATGATGTCTAAGGATAATGTGGATTCCAGATATTGCAGTTTTACACTTTCTTTTCTGTGACCGTAAGTGTAGTATGTCGATATCGCCGGTTTCGTTGCTATACGTCAACGACAATTGAGGTATGCATACTTACTTACGTTGATGACATGTGATGTTATGTGTTGCTGGATATGTTATATTGGATTGTCGTGTTTGAATAGCCGGGGGTTTTTATGTGAGATGGGTGTTTTTCATTTTCATTCATGTAAAAACTTATATGTAATATTCTTTTATTTGGGGCACTTCCAGGTTGCGGAAGCTGTCACCTTTTGTATATTATTTACTTTTTCGCATTAGGATGGACCCAAGGAGGGGAGCACAAGTAACCGGGTTCTAGGGTCCTGTGGGAGACCATCTCGAGGAGTCGAGTCCGGGTCTCCTAACCCTAGAATTGGTAGGGTTGCTTGCCGCTCTCGTAGGGGTCTAGGGGTGTGGGATTGGCTATTCATCACGAACGTGGAATCCGTGTTTTATACTGGCTCGTATTGAAAACACGGAGGCCCTAGTATATCCAATGTTTCATATGTTTTTTCTGCTGCGATATCTGTGATGCGATCATGTGATGTTCAATGATAGATACTGTATATAGTATATATGATATATTATATAGACGTTACTTATGTTTTACACCCGCGCTAGCCCTGTCTCGCTCTGCCGTTAGTTACCTAACCTAACGGTGCACGAGGGGACATCGAGGCGAATGCGGATGGCATAAGTGTACGTCGTATTTATCTGTGATGTTTAGGTACTTAAATGATGGGACTTCATTAATGAGATTAATGAAAGAAAAGAAACCTAAGATGTTGTAGAATCGAATTTCAAAAATAAAACAGGTAGCTACAGTTCTTGTTTTGCACAGCGGTATATGTGATATATCCTGCACCTTATTCGATGAGGAAAGGACCGAGATCCCTTCACTGGGAGTGACTCCTTTAGCAATAACTGGTAGATGCTACACCCTCGGTTTGTTTTTGATTGCTTCTATAGTTTCTGCTATGCACAGTGATATATATGATATATCCCGCACCTCATTCGATGAGGAAAGGGCCGACGATCCCTTCACCGGGAGTGACCCCTTTAGCAAAAACTAGAAAAGCATCAAAATCACTCCATTTCAAAACTTCATTTCATTCTACAACGATATCAAGTTCATTACGCAATAGGTTTTAAGAAAAACCTGTCGTAGCCCTCCATCATTTCAGATAAGTACTAGTTAGTATTTGTGCTACGTTTGTTGACTATGTTAAGACATAGTGTGCGGTAGCTGACCAGTATTTATCTGCTTATGCATATGATGCAGATTGGATTAGGGTAGTCGTGCGACTTTGTTGACTATGTTAAGGGTCGTGCGGGTAGGTTTAATTCAATCAGGAAATGACGGGTTGAACTTGACTAGCACTTATGATTTGTTGACTATGTTAAGGTCATATAGCTGCTAGGGGCAAAATATTATCGGGAATTTCAAGTGTTGAAATTTGCAATGGGATTGCATACCTTCTATGAGATAGTTGGATCCCGATACCCACTGCGAGTAAGAGTTACTCCTGAGAGAGTTTTACACATTGCAATTAGCTGATCAAGTAGGTGTCTAGAAAGGTGTCAACGGGGTTACGCCTCTGGGAAAACGAGGTTTACATTAATTAGGTTCGTGCGAAAGCACGGGGGACCTCCCTCAAAGTACCGACACTGGCCTGGCTGAAAGATTGGCGAACTTGTAGTGTGTAATTAATCCCGGCTAGTCTTTCCTTTTAGGGTTTGAAGGAAGATTTGATAAAAACAGTGGGAGCCATCCTGATTAGATAAGATAATAACCAATCTGATCTTGCACGAGCATACGATAAAGTGTTTTCTTCTCTCTCTCTCCAGGTAGCGACCATGTCAGGACCTAATCAAGATAATAATATGGATGTATTGACCGAACCCGCATGTTATACTGTGCTGGGGAACGTTGGTTCCGTTCTTTCCTATAAGAGTTATAGGACTGAACAGGATATAGGGGAATACTAGGATTCCCATGCCACCCGAATGAAGAAAGTACATGATGATGCATTTTCTTCGGGTGTGTTCGTTACAGAGAACTGTTTCTCCATTTGCTCTACGTCCTGGGTATTAGATACCGGGTCAGGATCCCATATATGTAATCAGTTACATGGGCTCAGGAAAGTTAGAGAACTTGGAGAAGGTGATAAAGACTCTAGAGTTGGAAATGGTGCAATTGTTGCAGCTAAGACTGTCGGGGAATATCACCTTGCATTACCAACTGGTAATACATTGGTTCTGAACGAATGCTATTACATGCCGAACCTGATATGCAACATTATATCGGTTTCTTTGTTGAGTAAAGAGGGATATAATTTTGTATTACAGGACAATGTTATGAACATTTTCCGTAACCAAAAGTTGGTTGGATCAGGCACGTTGTGCAATGGCATTTATGTTCTAAATCAATCAACAGTTCTGAGCATAACTAACACACACAAGAGGAAGAGTTCAGAAATGAATGAATCCTTCTTGTGGCATTGTAGACTGGGTCACATCAATGCGACACGACTGGCTAAGTTGCATAAGAATGGATATTTGAAACCTTTCGAATTTTCATCTTATGACACTTGCCAGTCATGTCTCAAAGGCAAGATGACCAAAATTCCGTTTACGGGACACGGAGAAAGAGTTACCGAACTCTTGGGACTGATACATAGTGATGTATGCGGTCCTATGTCTACACATACCAGGGATGGTTCTTCATACTTCATTACATTCACTGACGATCTCTCTAGGTTCGGGTATGTGTTCCTGATGAAACACAAATCAGAAGCTTTTGAGAAATTTAGAGAATATAAACAAGAAGTTGAGAACCAAACCGGAAAAAGTATTAAAATCCTACGATCTGATCAAGGAGGTGAATACTTGAGCAATGAATTCCTGGACTTCCTAAAAGAGAATGGGATTCTCTCTCAGCTGACTCCTCCATATGCACCACAGCACAACGGTGTATCAGAACAGAGGAACCGCACCCTATTAGATATGGTGCGCTCTATGATGAGCACAGCTGAGTTACCTATTTCCTTCTGGGGATATGCGCTGGAAACAGCAACATACCTATTGAATCAAGTTCCATCTAAATCTGTACCTACCACACCATATGAGATATGGAGTGGGAAGAGACCATATTTTAAACGAGTTAAGATATGGGGTTGTCCGGCCTATGTCAAAAGGCAAAATCCAGACAAACTCGAGGCACGGTCAGTTCTTTGCAAGTTTGTGGGATATCCTAAGAATTCACAAGGATATTTTTTCTACCATGCTGAAGAACAAAAGGTGTTTGTTTCTCAATATGCCACCTTTTTAGAAAAGGAATTCCTTGAAAAAGAAATTAATGGCAAAGTGGTAGAGCTGGAAGAAGTTCCAGATACACAAACCGTAACTGAAGATTTAGTGGAACCAGAAGATTCAGTAGCTCCCAATGAACCTCAGCCTCTCCGCCGATCTAGTAGGGTTCCTCGCCAACCTGAGAGATACTACGGTTTTCTCATGGATGGTGGGAGCGAGGATTGCATCATGGAGGATGATGACCCAACTAGCTTCGAGCAGGCCATCACGAGTAGGGACTCAGTGAAATGGCTGGATGCTATGCGGTCCGAGATGGAATCCATGTACACCAACAAAGTATGGACTTTGGAAGTTGCTCCTGAAGGGGTAAAACCCATTGGGAGCAAGTGGATCTTCAAGAAGAAACTTGGTGTAGATGGGAAAGTGGAGACTTTCAAAGCTAGACTTGTTGCAATAGGTTTTCGTCAAAGACCAGGTGTGGACTATGACGAAACCTTTTCTCCAGTAGCTATGCTTAAATCCATCCGAATCATGCTTTCCATCGCTGCATATCATGACTACGAAATCTGGCAAATGGATGTTAAGACGGCCTTTCTAAACGGTGATTTAGAAGAGTGCGTGTAGAAGACTCAGCCAGAGGGCTTCGTAGACAGTAGGAGCAACGGGAAGGTGTGCAAGCTGCTTAAATCCATTTATGGATTAAAGCAAGCATCGCAGAGTTGGAACATCTGCTTTGACGTCGTTATCAAAGAGTTTGATTTCGTCAAAAACCCAGATGAACCTTGTATCTACTGTAGGGTTCCTAGGCACACTAGTGAGGTCTCACAAGCCATCGACCATGGCAATTTCTAAAATTCTAGGTGCCGAGAGACCCGACTACGGATCGTTTGCTAGAAAACTAGGCGAAAAAGCAAACTAGTTAACACTTAACTAAGGGATACGGATATACAACCTTTGTAGATCCGTTTGTCCACCTCCATAGCTCCATGAAGAAGTCCTCTCCGCTGTCCAAAAAGAATCCGGGCTCTAGAGTCGGCTTCATCTGAGAATAGACGGGCTAGGTCGTCGACGACGTGCCGAAGATGATCTACGTCGAAGCATCACTAGATCAAGCTCCAAACTTCACCAAGTCTTGAAAACTTGTGAAGGAAACACACTCTACTACTTGGCAAGAGGTAGAGGATGAAGAAATAGGAATTGGGTTCACTTTAGAATTGGATTTCTCACTCAAAAACACCAATCACCATTGATGAAGAGAGCTTTCTTCTTGTGAGGAAGAAGAAGAAGATGAAGATAATGTTATGATAAGAATAATAGAATAGAAAATGAATAATCATTTCTTATCATAATTTAACTATGGTAATGTGTAGAGAGTTGACCATAGTTAAATGAATGGTTAGGGTTTGATAGATGAAGACAAAAGGGTTAGATTAGTCAAAGCTTCATGAAGCTTCACTTAGCTTCATGAAAGAAACCCCTTTTGTCTTCTTCTTCTCATTTATCTTTTATATCCAAATGAAAAGATAAATGAATTAATAAAAGAAAACCCTAATCATTTACTTAACGTAGGTTTAACTCATTACACAAAACCGTAGCATGCTTGCATCATCAAACATGATACAAACAAGTGCACAAAATCATATATGCAATGCGCATGCCCGAGTGAGAAAATCCATTCAAAGTGAACCGATACTAGTTATTGCAAAGTAATATATCAAATATATAATTATGCATTAAATTATTAAATCAACACTTGATTTAACGATCCGGTCATATCGCATATAACCGACTAGTATCATTAGTAACAACTTATCGAATCAACACTTGATCCGATAACCCGGCTATATCGCATATAACCGATCAATGTCACATCGCGAGAATTAAATACAGTATCACATACTGGTATCATTCTCGGTCCCGCACATATCTCATATGCGCTCCTATTTCGTTTCGCTTGAGCCAGGAAACCTCTGTGTAGGACTCTAAAGACTCGTCAATACGCCGGCAGCAGGTGATGATCATATCAAACATCCACAAGCCGCAAACGGTCTGCTAAACGTAACGGCCACCCGGGTATTGAGCGATCTGAAGATCGACGAGCAAGCCCGCTCACACTCCAGTGAATCCAACCAGTAACACTACCGTACAGTCCGGTCTGATCGTCTGATATGTCGCATATCTCGCCTAGGGGTGGTAAACGTCAGACCCCAATAGCTCGATAAGTCGTGCTGATATGAGGTCTATAACTTTTCGAGAAACTACTGGTAACACTTACCAGTAAATCTCAGCAACCCTGGCCAGGGATTTCCTATTATAGCCAATCGCACACAGCGCAACATCAACCCCCTATACCGGGAGAGACGAATCCCCTCCTATCGCTCATTGCCTCCATGTGACTCGGGACTGTACCCAAAAACCACCGTTTTGCACGCCCTCTTGGACATGGTAAGATGGAAATCAAAGCACAGTGGGAACCACACAAGACTCTATGACGATCTCGGGTCAACAGACTACTCTGTACCAGTGTCACCAGAGAACTGCCATCTGACGTGAGGTATAATACCATCTGGGAGTTCTCGGCGAGTCCGTCCAGTGTACCCAGTCTCTACTGAGCACCCGTATATCATCTCTGATGTCAAACACCAATGGATATGGGATCATCCATCGCCCATCTATATGGGTCGAGAAGGTATACGCTAGTCTACTCTGGTATATCGATGCCCTGTCTCGATACACCCACGACTAGGGACTTTGAAGGATGTACTTATGGACTGTCTGTCCCCACTAGTATGATCTGCATCATAGTCCAGGTAGTCAAGTACACATCCCAAGGGCTTTACCAACATGTAACAGAGAGACAATCAGTATACACGTTAAGGTAAAGTGCAACCAGATAGCATACTATCATGTCGAGCAAGAAAGTCCTCCCTATATACGTCCCAGCATCCACTACAATATACATCCTATGTACAGTAATGGCCTCTAGGGCATACATATAACTAACAATCTCCCACTTGCACTAGGGCCATCTGATAGCAGTGGTTGTAGTATCTCATACTCAACCATCCCATAAAAATCTCTCTCTGGGAACAGGCCTTTGTGAGTGGATCCGCTGTGTTGTCCTCTGAGTCTACTCTCCAAACCTCGATCACCCTGGAGATCAACCATCTCCATGATCAAGTGATACTGCCTTAGAATATGTCTGGATCTCTGATGGGACCGGCGTTCCTTGGCATAAGCCACAACTCCATTGTCTCACAATGGGAGGAACTATGTTCATCTCATGAACAAATATACATCCAGAGAGCCTCTTTGGTAGTATCTTAAGTAGCGATGTATCCAGCCTTTATCGTCTAGTATGTCACGATATCTAGATTGGAACTCATCCAACATACCGTCCCTTTACTGAGGGAAAAGACAATGCCTGTGACTGACATTCAGTCGTCTTTATCACCCTGGAACCCTTCCAGTGATTCTCCCTAGGATCGGTTGATACCGTCTCACTACAACTAGTGAGTATCCTAACATCCAATTAGATCTATCTCATAGATCCAAAAACCCAGGATTTAGGAGGTATCACTTTGATCCTATATGGAGAATCATTGTGATAAGCGGAGATTGATCGAGCGTAGCATAGGAAACTCCTTCCCTATCAAGAGTATGTCATCCACGTACTCTACGAGGATCACCACCATACTCCCTACTACCTTTTTGTTTATACAAGGTTCATCTACCATTTTGATGATGTCAAACTCTTTGACTAACCCATCAAAACAGATGTTCCAACTCCGCGATGCCTGCTTTATCCTATAAAGCATCTTGCACACATTTCCGCTGCTCCCACTGTCTACGAGGCCCTCTGGCTGTGTACTTATAGACGCACTCTTCTAAATCATCATTTAGAAAAGCAGTCAAGACACCCAACCACCAGAGATCGTAGTCATGGTATGCAGCCGTGGTAAGTAGGATCTGGATGGACTTAAGCATAGCCACTGGAAAAGGTTTCATCATTATCCACGCCTGGTCAATGAAGAAAACCTTTAACAAGTCTAGCTTTGAAAGTCTCAACTTTTCCATCTACACCAAGTAATCTTCTCAAGATATACTTGCTCCTGATGGGGATTTAACCCTTCAGATATAGCAACCAAAGTCCATACTTTGTCGGTGTATAAGGATTCCATCTCAGATTACTAAGCATCCAGCCATTCTTATAGAGTCTTACTCCTGATGGCCAGCTCGAAACTAGTTGGGTCATCATCTCATGATGCAATCCTCGCTCCCACTGTCATAGAGAAACCGAAGTATCTCTCAGGTGGGTGAGAAACCCTACTAGATCGGCGGAGAGGCTGAGGTTCGTTGGTAACTATTGAATCATTTGGTTTTACCAAATCATCTGCTGTAGTTTGCATAGCTGGAACCTTTCCAGTTGCACATAACAGATCTTTCCTCGAGTTTGTCCGGATTATGCTTTTAGACATAGGCCGGACAACCCCAAATCTTAATTAGCTTAAGACATGGGCTCTTCCCATACCATATCATATATGAGGTGGTAGGCAACTGATTTGATTCGAACCCTATTCAATAGGTATGCAGCTTCTCAAGCGCATAATCCCAAAAAGGAAATAGGTAACTCAGTAGTACTCATTATAGAGCACACCTTATCATATAGGGTGTTATTGCTCCGCCCCGATATACCATCGTGCTATGGTGTATTCAGATGAGTAATGCTGAGAGAGAATCTCATTCTCCTTTAAGAATAGTCCAGGATTTCCGTGCTCAAGTATTCTCCTCCTTGATCTCATCAAAGGACATAATACTTATACCCTTATTCTGGTTCTCTACTTCTAACTTATATTCCGTGAATATCTCAAAAGGTTCGGACTTGTGTTTCAACAAGAACATAGATCTGAATCTCGAGAGATTATCAGAGAATGTAAAGAAGTACAAAGAACCGGTCTTGGCATGTGTAGACAGGGGACCTACATACATCAACATGTATCATCCCAAGAGTTCACTAACTCTTTCTCTGTTTCCAGTAAACGGAGCTGTGGTCATCTTATCTTTGTGACATGACTGGCGAGCTTCACAAGATGTAAATTCAAACTGATTTAAATATGCATCTAAATGTAACTCAGCCAGTCGGGTCGCATTGATCTGACCTAGTCTACAATACCTCAAGAAGGATTCGTTCAGTTCTGAACTCTTCCTCTTGTGTGTGTTCCGTATACTAAGAACTGTAGTTTGATTTAGAACATTAATGCTTTTAGATAACGTGCCTGAAGCGATCAACTTTTGATATAGGAAATGTTCAAAACATTATCCAACAATACAAAATTTTATCATTTCTTTACTAATAAAGAGATAGATATGATTTTGTATATCAGGTTCGGTATCTAATAACATTTTTTCAGAAAGAATGTATTCGTAATACAGGGTGACAGTGACCAACAGACTTGGCTGCAACTCTTGCCCCGTTTTCTGCCTCATGAAACTTATCACCCGTTCTCAGTTCTCTACCTTTCTGTAGCCCTATGTAACAGATTACATATCTGGGATCCTGATCTGGTATCACATACTCAGGACGTAGAGGATACTGAGAAACAGTTCTCTGTATAATGAACACACCCGAAGATGATGCATCAGCATGCATTCTCTTCGTTTGGGCGGCACGGGAAATCTGGTATTCCCCAATTTCCTGCTCTGTCTTATAACAATTATAAGTTGGAGCGGGACTAACGTTCCCCAGCTCAGTATAACAAGCGGGTTCGGTCAATTATCCGTATTATTATCTCGATTAAGGCGTGATATGGTCGCTACCTGGAGAGAGAGAGAAGATAACACTCAGCGTGCGCTCTGTCAAGAATAGATTGGTTATTATTTTATCTAATCAGGATGGCTCCCACTGCTTTTTATCAAATCTTCCTTCAAACCCTAAAAGGAAAGACTAGCCGGGATTAATTACACACTACAAGTTCGCCAATCTTTCAGCCAGGCCAGTGTCGGTACTTTGAGGGAGGTCCCCCGTGCTTTCGCACGAACCTAATTAATGTAAACCTCGTTTTCCCAGAGGCGTAACCCCGTTGACACCTTTCTAGACACCTACTTGATCGGCTAATCGTAATGTATAAAACTCTCCCAGGAGTAACTCTTACTCGCAGCGGGTATCGGGATCCAACTATCTCATAGAAGGTATGCAATCTCATTGCAAATCACAACACTTGAAATTCCCGATAATATTTTTCCCCTAGCGTCCTATGACCTTGACGCAGGCCAACAAACCATAGTCCGCTAGTCAAGTTCAACCCGTCATTTCCTGATTGAATTAAACCCACCCGCACGACCCTTGACGCAGGCCAACAAAGTCGCACGACTACCCTAATCCAATCACATCATATGCTTATGCAGATAAGCACCAGTTAGCTACCGCACACTACGCCTTGACGCAGGCCAACAAACGTAGCACGAATACTAACTACTACTTATCTGAAATGACGGAGGGCTACGACAGGTTTTTTTGAAAACCTATTGCGTAATGAACTTGATATCGTTGTAGAATCAAATGAATTTTGAAATAGAGTGTTTTTGAGGCTTTTCTAGTTTTGCTAAAGGAGTCACTCCCGGTGAAGGGATCGTCGGTCCTTTCCTCGTCGAATGAGGTGCGGGATATATCATATATATCACTGTGCAAAGCAGAACTCTTAAAAGCAATCAAAAGACAAACCGAGGGCGTAGCATCGACCAGTTATTGCTAAAGGAGTCACTCCCGGTGAAGGGATCTCGGTCCTTTCCTCATCGAATAAGGTGCAGGATATATCACATATACCTCTGTGCAAAGCAAGAACTGTAGCTACCTGTTTTATTTTGAAATTCGATTCTACAACATCTTAGGTTTCTTTTATTTCATTAATCATATTAATGAAGTCCCATCATTTAAATACCTAAACATCACAGATAGATATGACGTACACTTATGCCATCCGCATTCGCCTCGATGTCCCCTCGTGCACCGTTAGGTTAGGTAACTAACGGCAGAGCGGGGCAGGGCTAGCACGGGTGTAAAACATAAGTAACGCCTATATAATATATCATATATACTATATACTGTATCTATCACAGAACATTACATGATCACATCACAGATATCGCAGCAGAAGAATCATATGAAATATTGGATATACTAGGACGTCCGTGTTTTCAATACGAGCCAGTATAAAACACGGATCCACGGTCGTGATGAATAGCCAAACCCACACCCCTAGACCCCTACGAGAGCGGCAAGCAACCCTACCAATTCTAGAGTTAGGAGACCCGGACTCGACTCCTCGAGTTGGTCTCCCACTGGACTCCAGAACCCGGTTACTTGTGCTCCCCTCCTTGGGTCTATCCTAGTGCAGAAAAGTAAATAATATACAACGGGTGACGACTTCCGCAACCTGGAAGCGCCCCAATAAAAGAATATTACATACAAGTTTTTACATGAATGAAAATGAAAAACACTCATCTCACATAAAAACCCCCGGCTATTCAAACACGACGATCCAATATAACATATCCAGCAACACATAACATCACATGTCATCAACGTAAGTAAGTATGCATACCCCAATTGTCGTTGACGTATAGCAACGAAACCGGCGATATGAACATACTACACTTACGGTCACAGAAAAGAAAGTGTAAAACTACAACAGTTGGAATCCGCAACCACCTCAGACATCGCATGCCTGACCAAATGAATTACTTAGACATCGCATGCCTAACAATTATAAACCCCGCATTCTAGTCTCAAAATAGAAAACACTTTTCAATATCAAGTCGGGCAATTCAACAAGATTCCCGACATCCTGATCGAATACTCGTCGCAAACTTCAGTAGGCGGCCGCACCCCCGATACCGTCGACGAAGTGCACCAAGGCGGAACACCGCTGCCGCGAGCACCCGAACGGATGCTTTCGGCGACGGGGTTCTCCTACAGTCACTTGGTCGGGGCTATGGAGTGAGGCTGTCTATTAAGTTTACCCGGCGAATATCTGCGTACGCTACGTGATTGCGATGGACTTTTGATCGCACCAAAATTCCGTGGCAACCGATCAAGTGAGACTAAACTGCTATGTTTATAACATTCATTCAGTTATCACATAACTACTTGTGAATTCCAATTATTGTATCCCATTCCGGATAAACAGAAAATGTTAAACTTTCCGATTGAACATTCGAACACCCAAGTTTTCCCGAAACAGGTCAACACATGAAATAAGTCTAACAACATTCAGTTCATGCCTCGGTACCAACGGTCCAGCCGTAGAAGGGTCAAGCCAACGCCTCACATGTGGCACGCCGTACTGCCCCAAACCCGAAGGTTCAAAGGGCAGTTCAAGACGGTCACATAATCGAGTTAAGATTTGTTGTCTTCTAGAGGGTCCATTGCGTTACTTGCACTACTTAGAACGTCGTTAAACTACGGAAAGATCCAACACTTGGAAATTTCCCGACAGGGGAAAAATTGGGTATTTATATCCGGTCGAACATTTTAACATATTCTAAAATTTATCCGGAAAGCCACACAGACAAAATTTGATACTCCGATCGAAACACCGAATCCCCAAAACAACTCCAGAAAATTCAACTCTTGAATAAATTTTAAAAAAATCCAGAAGACTCAGCACTACAAGAAAAGAATTACTGTGCAGTCCACACACTGTAAATCTACAGTGTGGCCGCGGAACCTCCGCTAGAACAATGGTGGGGGCCGCGGTTCCGCGCTTACTTTGTGGATTTAGAATTACGTGCTTCACAGTAACTCTTAGGATTACCTGCTGAATTTTTTGGCAATTTTTAATCTGGAAAAATCCCAGAAAATAAAAAATGTACAGAGAGCATATTTTGGGTTTCGGTTTTGGGTCGTTCGGACTTCAAAATCCGTCTAGACTTCGCCTAAGGCTCTAGCTAGGCTCTGATACCACTGTAGGGTTTCTAGGCACACTAGTGAGGTCTCACAAGCCATCGACCATGGCAATTTCTAAAATTCTAGGTGCCGAGAGACCCGACTACGGATCGTTTGCTAGAAAACTAGGCGAAAAAGCAAACTAGTTAACACTTAACTAAGGGATACGGATATACAACCTTTGTAGATCCGTTTGTCCACCTCCATAGCTCCATGAAGAAGTCCTCTCCGCTGTCCAAAAAGAATCCGGGCTCTAGAGTCGGCTTCATCGGAGAATAGACGGGCTAGGTCGTCGACGACGTGCCGAAGATGATCTACGTCGAAGCATCACTAGATCAAGCTCCAAACTTCACCAAGTCTTGAAAACTTGTGAAGGAAACACACTCTACTACTTGGCAAGAGGTAGAGGATGAAGAAATAGGAATTGGGTTCACTTTAGAATTGGATTTCTCACTCAAAAACACCAATCACCATTGATGAAGAGAGCTTTCTTCTTGTGAGGAAGAAGAAGAAGATGAAGATAATGTTATGATAAGAATAATAGAATAGAAAATGAATAATCATTTCTTATCATAATTTAACTATGGTAATGTGTAGAGAGTTGACCATAGTTAAATGAATGGTTAGGGTTTGATAGATGAAGACAAAAGGGTTAGATTAGTCAAAGCTTCATGAAGCTTCACTTAGCTTCATGAAAGAAACCCCTTTTGTCTTCTTCTTCTCATTTATCTTTTATATCCAAATGAAAAGATAAATGAATTAATAAAAGAAAACCCTAATCATTTACTTAACCTAGGTTTAACTCATTACACAAAACCGTAGCATGCTTGCATCATCAAACATGATACAAACAAGTGCACAAAATCATATATGCAATGCGCACGCCCGAGTGAGAAAATCCATTCAAAGTGAACCGATACTAGTTATTGAAAAGTAATATATCAAATATATAATTATACATTAAATCATTAAATCAACACTTGATTTAACGATCCGGTCATATCGCATATAACCGACTAGTATCATTAGTAACAACTTATCGAATCAACACTTGATCCGATAACCCGGCTATATCGCATATAACCGATCAATGTCACATCGCGAGAATTAAATACAGTATCACATACTGGTATCATTCTCGGTCCCGCACATATCTCATATGCGCTCCTATTTCGTTTCGCTTGAGCCAGGAAACCTCTGTGTAGGACTCTAAAGACTCGTCAATACGCCGGCAGCAGGTGATGATCATATCAAACACCCACAAGCCGCAAGCGGTCTGCTAAACGTAACGGCCACCCGGGTATTGAGCGATCTGAAGATCGACGAGCAAGCCCGCTCACACTCCAGTGAATCCAACCAGTAACACTACCGTACAGTCCGGTCTGATCGTCTGATATGTCGCATATCTCGCCTATGGGTGGTAAACGTCAGACCCCAATAGCTCGATAAGTCGTGTCGATATGAGGTCTATAACTTTTCGAGAAACTACTGGTAACACTTACCAGTAAATCTCAGCAACCCTGGCCAGGGATTTCCTGTTATAGCCAATCGCACACAGCGCAACATCAACCCCCTATACCGGGAGAGACGAATCCCCTCCTATCGCTCATTGCCTCCATGTGACTCGGGACTGTACCCAAAAAACACCGTTTTGCACGCCCTCTTGGACGTGGTAAGATGGAAATCAAAGCACAGTGGGAACCACACAAGACTCTATGACGATCTCGGGTCAACAGACTACTCTGTACCAGTGTCACCAGAGAACTGCCATCTGGTGTGAGGTATAATACCATCTGGGAGTTCTCGGCAAGTCCGTCCAGTGTACCCAGTCTCTACTGAGCACCCGTATATCATCTCTGATGTCAAACACCAATGGATATGGGATCATCCATCGCCCATCTATATGGGTCGAGAAGGTATACGCTAGTCTACTCTGGTATATCGATGCCCTGTCTCGATACACCCACGACTAGGGACTTTGAAGGATGTACTTATGGACTGTCTGTCCCCACTAGTATGATCTGCATCATAGTCCAGGTAGTCAAGTACACATCCCAAGGGCTTTACCAACATGTAACAGAGAGACAATCAGTATACACGTTAAGGTAAAGTGCAACCAGATAGCATACTATCATGTCGAGCAAGAAAGTCCTCCCTATATACGTCCCAGCATCCACTACAATATACATCCTATGTACAGTAATGGCCTCTAGGGCATACATATAACTAACATCTACAAGAAGGTGGCAGAGAGTAAGGTTGTCTTCCTCGTATTGTACGTGGACGGCATACTCTTGATAAGAAATGATATTCCTATGCTGCAATCGGTCAAGCTCTTCTTATCACAAAGATTCTCAATGAAAGATCTTGGTGATGCCTCCTGCATATTGGGAATTAGGATCTATAGAGATAGATCCAAACGGATATTGGGATTGTCCCAATCCAGGTACATTGACACCATTCTAAAGAGGTTTAGTATGGAAGAATCCAAGCGTGGGAACTTGCCCACGATCTCTGGAGTCACTCTCACTAAAGAGATGTCTCCCAAGACTGATTTAGAGAGAGCTCGCATGCAAGGGATACCCTATGCTTCGGCTGTAGGCTCTATCATGTACGCGATGCTATGTACCAGACCCGATGTTGCATACTCACTAAGTGTAGTGAGCAGGTATCAAGCTGATCCTGGAGAGAGTCACTGGACAGCTGTGAAGAGTATTCTCAATTACTTGCGAAGGACTAAAGAGATGCTCTTGGTGTATGGTAACGGAGAACTCCAAGTGGAGTCCTTTACCGATTCAAGCTTCCAGAGTGATAAGGACGACTCTAAGTCGTAGTCGGGCTTTGTCTTTACCCTTTACGGAGGGGCGGTTAGCTGGAAGAGTTCCAAGCAGGAAACCGTGGCAGACTCGACGATGGAGGCTGAATACATCGCTGCCAACGATGCTGCCAAAGAGGCTGTTTGGATCAAGAAGTTCATTACTGAACTTGGAGTGGTTCCATCCATTGAGCATCCAATACCTTTGTATTGCGATAACAATGGAGCGGTGGCTTTGGCCAAGGAACCTAGGTCCCATCAGCGATCCAGGCATATTCTGAGGCGGTATCACCTGATCCGGGAGATAGTTGATCGCCGGGAGATCGAGGTCAGGAGGGTTGACATGAAGAACAACACGGCGGATCCACTCACGAAAGCCATTCCCCAGATACAGTTTGAGAGACTCTTCGGGATGCTCGGTATGCGATACTACAGCAGCTGGCCCTAGTGCAAGTGGGAGATTGTTAGTTGTATGTGTGCCCTAGAGGCCAGTATTGTACAGATGATGTATATTATATTGGATGCTTGGACATATATAGAGATGACTTTCTTGCTCGATATGATAGTATGCTATCTGGTTGCTCTTTATCTTAACATGTATACTAGTCTCTTTAAACTGTCTTATAGTTACATGTTGGTAAAGCCCTTAGGATGTGTACTTGACTACCTGGACTATGATGCAGATCATACTAGTGGGGACATGGTAGTCCATAAGTACATCCTTCAAGGTCCCTAGTCGTGGGTGTATCGAGACGGGGCATCGATATACCAGTGTAGACTAGCGTATACGCTTCTCGACCCATGAGATGGGCGATGGATGATCCCATATCCATTGGTGTTTGACATCAGATATGATATACGAGTGCTCAGTGGAGACTGGGTACACTGGACGGACTCGACGAGAACTCCCAGATGGTATTATACCTCACGTCAGATGGCTGTTCTCAGGTGAAACTTGTGCAGGTTAGTCTGTAGACCCGAGATAGTCATAGAGTCTTGTGTGATTCCCACTGTGCTTTGATCTCCACCTTACCACATCCATGAGGGCGTGCAAAACGGTGGTTTTTGGGTACAGTCCCGAGTCACATGGAGGCAATGAGCGATAGGAGGGGTTTCGTCTCTCCCGGTATTGGGGGTTGATGTTGCGCTATGCTCGATTGGCCGTAACAGGGAAGTCCCTGGCCAGGGCTGATCAGAGATTTGCTGGTAAGTGTTACCAGTAGTTTCTCGACCCGTTATGAGCCTCACATCGGCACGACTTATCGGTTATTGGGGTCTGACATTTACCACCCCTAGACTTGATATGCGACATATCAGACGAGGAGACCGGACTGTACGGGAAGTGTTGCCGATCGGCTCGACGGGAGTTATAGCAGGTTCGCTTGTTCTCTTCTGATCGCTCAATACCTGGGTGGCCGTTATGTTTAGCTGACCGCTTGCGGCTTGGAGGTGCTTGATATGATCATCACCCACTGCCGGCGTATTGACGAGTCTCAGAGTCCCATAATGGAGTTTCCTGATCCAGGCGAAACGTTGTGGTGCGCGTATGCGATATGCGCATGGACCCGATTAAAATGCGCGTATAGGATACCGTATATTGATCGGGGGGATTGCTTTTGGTAGGGGTCATATGAGATATGGCCGGACTGGTAAATCAAGTGTTGATTTATCATTTAACCATTAGTTTCTCACTAGAAATCCTTTCTTGTGTTGGATGGATGTATGAATGCATGTATGTTTTTCTTTCATTCTTGTTTTCATGCACATATGGATGTGTATACATACATACATGCATACATACATTTATCATGGTTGGATGTATATGAAAATGGTGGCAATATAAGACTCACACCATGGTATTTTTTATGAATTATTATTGTATTTATGCTAAAACATAAAAGGAAAGAAAAGGTGTATTATTGATTTGTTCTACACACTTCTTTTGACCTAACCATTCTCACCCACCACTTATCCTTAGGTTAAGTTTCCTTTTGTGTTTTAACCCTAGTACAATAATGATTCAACCATGGTTTGATATGATACATTTAAAATATATATTGATATATTTTTCCTTTTCGAGGGAGGTGAGTTGAACTTATCATCTTCTAATGTTGCCATCATCTTCTTCCTCCTCCTTCATAGCTCTCTAGATTTTTGTAGTGAGCTATATAATCAACAAGTTAGGATTTTGAAGTGAGAAAGAGAACCACAACACCATTCTACACAAGCCTAGCCCACTTGTTTGGAGTGTTGACTCGATTTCGTTCACTTGATCGGAAAAAGTCACTAGCTTGGACAAAGCGGACTCCGGGTGGATCATCGGTGACGTCGAGGAGTTCAAGCGGAGTTCTTTCAAACCCCATGTAGCCGAGGAGTCTAGCGTAGGGAGCTACAAAGGTTTTACTCTCTTAACCCTGGCATTTCTTTCATATGTCAATATGAAAATCTTGCAACCCTAATCGATTCTAGGAACGATTCTATGTTCATTAGCTTAGCACCCTAAAGACTACATATTTGGTTCATGTGATGCTTCCAAACCCTTCATGAGGTGCTATGCTAACCCAACACTATGTTAATGGCGAGGCTCTGATACCAATGTAAGTGCACGGCGGCGCCTCGACCGTCAATCCGACGCCGGAATGCGGAAGCAGTGATTTACTTTAATTTTTCAAACTGGCACCACCGTGCACTATAAACCCGGATCATGCAATTAAACTAGTCCTAGCTAACTATAAGATGGGGAAGAGAGATATACCGAGTGATCCGAGTCCTCCGGTCTTCTCGCCGTCGTCCCGATCTCCCGCAGAATGTCCCGTCTCCATCTCCTCGCCGGAAGGGCACCACGTCGCCTGCTTCTTTTACGGGCTCCCACCTCTATACCGAGGCAACTCGGGCATGAAGTTGGCGAGCCGACGTGCCCAAGGTTTTCTGTAGAATGTGTGTAGAACCATGTCTCATTTTGGGGTTCATGGAGGTTGCCATTTTGTGGAGGAGAATGAGATGTGAATTTTGTTGATGGCTTGGGAATTTATAGCAAGCAAATGAGGCTAAAAAGCCATGCCCAAAAATTGGACAGCCCCTCTTCCAAGTGGCCGGCCTCTTCTTGGCAAAAGGGATAATGAAGTCAAAAGGGGGGGAGGGAACCATAATACAAGCAAGAGAAAAAACATGATGATTATCAACAATGATCACAAAGCAAACCCTCACTCCAAAACAACCATCATCACATCCAAAGTCAAGCAATCGTGGAAAAAGAAAGTCAAGTGAGGTCAAAGGATGGTGCACCCATCATGATCCAACAATATGCAAAGACCCCTCTCCAAATTGCTTATTTGCACAAATGCAAATAAGCCATACTCCACCAATCTTCGGCCAATGAACGATACAAAGAAATATGGCCGAAACGGAAAGCAAACTGGCAACTCCAGAAAACTGGTCCCGTAATAAATTACAGGAAAAACCCCGATACTGTGTATACACACCCGTATTTGTATTCCGACCGAAATACAAATACAATGAGACAAAATCTACACTGTACTATACTGGGATCCGGCTTAAACCAAAGCCGGCTAGTAATATCCGTTCGATCCTGATCCGTGCAATACCGCACGTATCTGATCGAACACTGCCATATATCCATATGGTCTCTAGTACTAACCGTCTGATCCTGATCCGTGCAATACCGCACGTATCTGATCGAACGCTGTCATATCTCCATACGGCCTCTACAGCGTTTTGCCCGAAACTTGAGTAACTGAATGTGGGGGACTCTAAAGACTCGTCAACACCTTGGTTGTGGATTTAACCACTAGCACGTCAGAGGTATAAGCCATACGTGACGGGCCACCAGCTATTGACCAAAAGGGACGTCGATGAGCGAACTCATCCTGACACCCTACTGAGCCTGTCAGTGACAATATCCATACAGTCCGGTCCGTTCGTCTATGAGCATCGCATGGCGGGCCTAGGGGGTTGGTAAAAGTCAGACCCCCAAAAACGGTACAAATTGTGTCGGGGTGTAGCCCAGAACACCCTGAGAAACTATTGGAATACCTACCAGTTAATATCCTGCCTCGGCCGAGGTCTTCATGTAATGGCTCTCCTAGACACAGCGCGACCTCACCCCCAATACCGAGAGAGACGAACCCCTGAAGAACCGCTCACTGCCTCCATGTGGCTCGGGACTGTACCCAACAAAAACCTGTTTGCACGTCTCCTTTGAGCATGGTAGGGTAGTAATCAAAGTACAGTGGGAACTCACGCGAGACAAATGACGATCCCCAGGTCGATGAACTAACCTGTACACATGTCACCGGGGAACTGCTATCTGACGTCAGGTATAAAACAAACTAGCATGTTCCCGGCGAGTCCTGTCCGGTGTACTCATAACCCAATGAGCACCTGTATGTAGGGTTCCTAGGCACTCTCAAGAGGTCTCACAAGGCATCAACCATGCCAAATTCTAATTTTACAAGTGCCGAGAAACCCTAATACGGATCGTTAACTAGAATTTTAGGCGAAACAAGAAGCTAGTTAACAATTTAACTAAGTGAACGGAAATACAACCTTTGTAGATCCGGTCCTCCACCTCCATAAATCCGCAATGAAGTCTCCTCACTGTCCAAATAGAAACCCGGGCTCTAGCGTCGGCTTCATCGGAGAAATGGGCGGGCAAGGTCGTCGGCTTCGTGCCGAAGATGATCTACGTCGAGGCATCACAAGATCAAGCTCCCACTTCACCAAGTCATGAAACTTGTGAAGAAAACACCCTATACTAATTGGCAAGAGGTAGAGGATGAAGAAATAGGAAGTGGGTTCACTTTAGAATTGGATTTCTCACTCATTTTCAAGAGTTGCCATTGATGGAGGCAAGCTCCTTCTTGAAGAAGAAGAAGAAGATGATGATAATGTTATGATAAGTTGTTTTCAAATAGAAAATAAATGGAATACTAATCATAATCCAACCATGGTCAAGTGTAGAGAATGAACTAAGGTTAAGTGAATGGTTAGGGTTAAGCATGAAGACAAAAATGGTGACTTAGTCAAAACTTCATGAAGCTTCAACATCCATCCAAAGAAAGCCACCATTTTTCTTTATGCTTATTATTTTCCATAAAGAATAAATAAATAAATAAATAAATAAGAAAACCAAAACCTTAACCATTTAAATATCCATGGTTCAATCTTTACACAAACTCAAGTAAACATGCATCATCAAACATGATACAATCATTTGCACAAAAAGTATATCACATATACAACTTGTACATCCAAGTGAGAAAATCCATTTAAAGTGAACCAATACTAGTTAATGCAAAGTAATATATCAAATATATAATTATACATTAAATCATTAAATCAACACTTGATTTAACAATCCAGTCATATCGCATATAACCGACTAGTATCCTATGTATCGGCTTATCGAATCAATACTTGATTCGATAACTAGGTTATATCGCATACAACCAATCGATACATTCATCGCGAGAATGAAATACGGTATCACATACACGCATTATTCTCGGTCCCGCACATATCTCATATGCGCTCCTATTTCGTTTCGCTTGAGCCAAGAAACCTCTGTGTAGGACTCTAAAGACTCGTCAATACGCCGGTAGCAGATGATGATCATATCAAGCACCCACAAGCCGCAAGCGGTCTGCTAAACGTAACGGCCACCCGGGTATTGAGCGATCAGAAGATCGACGAGCAAGCCCGCTCACACTCCTGTGAATCCAACCAGTAACACTTGCCGTACAGTCCGATCTCGTCGTCTGATATGTCGCATATCTCGCCTAGGGGTGGTAAACGTCAGACCCCAATAGCTCGATAAGTCGTGTCGATATGAGGCCTATAACAGTTCGAGAAGCTACTGGTAACACTTACCTGTAAATCTCAGCAACCCTGGCTAGGGATTTCCGGTTATAGCCAATCGAACACAGCGCAACATCAACTCCCTATACCGGGAGAGACGAATCCCCTCCTATCGCTCATTGCCTCTATGTGATTCGGGACTGTACCCAAAAACGGCCATTTTGCACGCCCTCTTAGACGTGGTAAGATGGAAATCGAAGCACAGTGGGAACCACACAAAACTCTATGACGATCTCGGGTCAACAGACTACTCTGTACCAGTGTCACCAGAGAACTGCCATCTGACGTAAGGTATAATACCATCTGGGAGTTCTCGGCGAGTCCGTCCAGTGTACCCAGTCTCTACTGAGCACCCGTATATCATCTCTGATGTCAAACACCAATGGATATGGGATCATCCATCGCCCATCTGTATGGGTCGAGAAGGTATACGCTAGTCTACACTGGTATATCGATGCCCCGTCTCGATACACCCACGACTAGGGACTTTAAAGGATGTACTTATGGACTACCATGTCCCCACTAGTATGATCCGCATCATAGTCCAGGTAGTCAAGTACACATCCTAAGGGCTTTACCAACATGTAACAGAGAGACAATCAATGTACACGTTAAGGTAAAGAGTAACCAGATAGGATACTATCATGTCGAGCAAGAAAGTCCTCCCTATATATGTCCCAGCATCCACTACAATATACATCCAATGTACAGTAATGGCCTCTAGGGCATACATACAACTAACAATCTCCCACTTGCACTAGGGCCATCTGATAGCAGTGGTTGTAGTATCTCATACTCAACCATCCCATAAAAGTCTCTCTCTGGGAATAGGCCTTCGCGAGTGGATCCGCCGTGTTGTCCTCTGAATCTACTCTCCTGACCTCGATCCCCTGGAGATCAACCATCTCCACGATCAGGTGACACTGCCTTAGAATATGTCTGGATCACTGATGGGACCTGCGTTCCTAGGCATAAGCCACAACTCCATTGTCTCACAATGGTAGGAACGTAGTTCATCTCATGAACCAATATACACCCAAACAGCCTCTTTGGTAGCATCTTAAGTAGCGATGTATCCAACCTTTATCGTCTAGTATGTCACGGTATATAGCTTGGAACTCTTCCAACATACCGTCCCTTTACTGAGGGTAAAGACAATGCCTGTGACTGACATTCAGTCGTCTTCACCCTGGAACCCTTCCAGTGATTCTCCCCAGGATCGATTGATACCATCTCACTACAACTAGTGAGTATCCTAACATCCAATTAGATCTATCTCATAGATCCAAAGCTTAGGATTCGGTAGGTATCACTTTGATCCTATATGGAAAATCATTGTGATAAGCGGAGATTGACCGAGCGTAGCATAAGAAGCTTCTTCCCCATCAAGAGTATGTCATCCACGTACTCTACGAGGATCATCACAATACTCCCTACTATCTTTTTGTTTATACAAGGTTCATCTACCATTTTGATGATGTCAAACTCTTTAACTACTTCATCAAAACAGACGTTCCAACTCCGCGATGCCTGCTTTTGCCAATAAAGCATCTTGTACACGTTTCCGCTGCTCCCACCGTCTATGAGGCCCTCTGGCTGTGTACTTACAGACGTTCTCTTCTAAAACATCATTTAGAAAAGCTGTCATGACACCCAACCACCAGATATCGTAGTCATGGTATGTAGCCGTGGCAAGTAGGATCTGGATGGACTTAAGCATAGCCACTTGAAAAGGTTTCATCATTGTCCACGCCTGGTCGATAACGAAAACCTTTAACAAGTCTAGCTTTGAATGTCTCAACTTTTCCATCTACACCAAGTAATCTTCTCAAGATATACTTGCTCCTGATGGGGATTTAACCCTTCAGATATAGCACCCAAAGTCCATACTTTGTTGGTGTACATGGATTCCATCTCAGATCACTAAGCATCGAGCCATTCTTACAGAGTCTTACTCCTGATGGCCAGCTCGAAGCTAGTTGGGTCATCATCTCATGATGCAATCCTCGCTCCCACTGTCATAGAGAAACCGAAGTATCTCTCAGGTGGGTGAGGAACCCTACTAGATCGGCGGAGAGGCTGAGGTTCGTTGGAATCTACTGAATCCTTTGGTTCTATCAAATCATCAGCTGCAGTTTGTATGGCTGGAACATTTCCAGTTCTACATAACAGACCTAGCCTCGAGCTTGTCCGGATTTTGCTTTTAGACATAGGCCGGACAACCCCAAATCATAAATAGCTTAAGACATGGGCTCTTCCCTTTCCATATCACATATGAAGTGGTAGGTAACTGATTTGATTCGAACCTATTCAATAGGTATGCAGCTTCTCAAGTGCATAACCCCCTAAAAGGAAACAGGTAACTCAGTAGTACTCATCATAGAGCACACCATATCAAATAGGGTGTATCTGCTCCACCCCGATATACCATCGTGCAATGGTGTATATGGAGGAGTAATGCTGAGAGAGAATCTCATTCTCCTTTATAATAATCCAGGAATTCCGTGCTCAAGTATTCTCCTCCCTGATCGCATCAAAGGACATAATACTTTTACCTTTTTTGGTTCTCTACTTCTCGCTTATATTCTGTGAATATCTCAAAAGGTTCGGACTCATGTTTCAACAGGAACATAGGTCTGAATCTCGAAAGATCATCAGAGAATGTAATGAAGTACAAAGAACCAGTCTTGGCATGTGTAGACAGGGGACCTACATACATCAACATGTATCATCCCAAGAGTTCATTAACTCTTTCTCTGTTTCCAATAAACAGGGCTATGGTCATCTTATCTTTGCGACATGATTGGCAAGTTTCAGAAGATGTAAATTCAAACTGATTTAAATATGCATCTATATGTAACTTTAGCTAGTCGGGTCGCATTGATATGACCTAGTCTACAATACCTCAAGAAGAATTCGTTCATTTCTGAACTCTTCCTCTTTTGTGTGTTCCATATACTAAGAACTGTAGTTTGATTTAGAACATCAATGCTTTTAGATAACGTGCCTGAACCGATCAACTTTTGATATAGGAAATGTTCAAAACATTATCCATCAATACAAAATTTTATCATTTCGTTACTTAAAGAGAATGATATGATTTTGTATATCAGGTTTGGTATCTAATAACATTCGTTCAGAATCAATGTATTGGTAATACAGGGTGACAGTGACCAACAGACTTGGATGCAACACTTGCCCTGTTTTCTGCCTCATGAAACTTATCACCCGTTCTCAGTTTTCTACCCTTTTGTAACCCTATGTAACAGATTACATATCTGGGATCCTGATCCAGTACCATATACCAAGGATGCGGAGGATACTGAGAAACAGTTCTGTATAATGAACACACCCGAAGATGATGCATCAACATGTACTCTCTTCGTTTGGGCGGCACGGGAATTCTGGTAATCCCCAATTTCCTGCTCTGTCTTATAACAATCATAAGTTGGAGCGGGACCAACGTCCCCCAGCTCAGTATAACAAGTGGGTTCGGTCAATATCCGTATTATTATCTTGATTAAGGCGTGACATGGTCGCTACCTGGAGAGAGAGAGAGAAGAAAACACTCAGCGTGCGCTCTTGCAAGAATAGATTGGTAATTATTTTATCTAATCAGGAAGGCTCCCACTGCTTTTTATCAAATCTTCCTTCAAACCCTAAAAGGAAAGACTAGCCGGGATTAATTACACACTACAAGTTCGCCAATCTTTCAGCCAGGCCAGTGTCGGTACTTTGAGGGAGGTCCCCCGTGCTTTTGCACGAACCTTATTAATGTAAACCTCATTTTCCCAGAGGCGTAACCTCGTTAACACCTTTCTAGACACCTACTTGATCGGCTAATTGTAATGTGTGAAACTCTCCCAGGAGTAACTCTTACTTGCAGCGGGTATCGGGATCCAACTATCTCATAGAAGGTATGCAATCTCATTGCAAATTTCAACACTTGAAATTCCCGATAATATTTTGCCCCTAGCAGCTATATGACCTTAACATAGTCAACAAATCATAAGTGCTAGTCAAGTTCAACCCGTCATTTCCTCGTCGACCCTTAACATAGTCAACAAAGTCGCACAACCACTGTAGGGTTCCTAGGCACTCTCAAGAGGTCTCACAAGGCATCAACCATGCCAAATTGTAATTTTACAAGTGCCGAGAAACCCTAATACGGATCGTTAACTAGAATTTTAGGCGAAACAAGAAGCTAGTTAACAATTTAACTAAGTGAACGGAAATACAACCTTTGTAGATCCGGTCCTCCACCTCCATAGCTCCGCAATGAAGTCTCCTCGCTGTCCAAATGGAAACCCGGGCTCTAGCGTCGGCTTCATCGGAGAAATGGGCGAGCAAGGTCGTCGGCTTCGTGCCGAAGATGATCTACGTCGAGGCATCACAAGATCAAGCTCCCACTTCACCAAGTCATGAAACTTGTGAAGAAAACACCCTATACTACTTGGCAAGAGGTAGAGGATAAAGAAATAGGAAGTGGGTTCACTTTAGAATTGGATTTCTCACTCATTTTCAAGAGTTGCCATTGATGGAGGCAAGCTCCTTCTTGAAGAAGAAGAAGAAGATGATGATAATGTTATGATAAGTTGTTTACAAATAGAAAATAAATGGAATACTTATCATAATCCAACCATGGTCAAGTGTAGAGAATGAACTAGGGTTAAGTGAATGGTTAGGGTTAAGCATGAAGACAAAAATGGTGACTTAGTCAAAGCTTCATGAAGCTTCAACATCCATCCAAAGAAAGCCACCATTTTTCTTTATGCTTATTATTTTCCATAAAGAATAAATAAATAAATAAGAAAACCAAAATCCTAACCATTTAAATAACCATGGTTCAATCTTTACACAAACTCAAGTAAACATGCATCATCAAACATGATACAATCATTTGCACAAAAAGTATATCACATATACAACTTGTACATCCAAGTGAGAAAATCCATTTAAAGTGAAACAATACTAGTTAATGCAAAGTAATATATCAAATATATAATTATACATTAAATCATTAAATCAACACTTGATTTAACGATCCGGTCATATCGCATATAACCGACCAGTATCCTATGTATCGGCTTATCGAATCAATACTTGATTCGATAACTAGGTTATATCGCATACAACCAATCGATACATTCATCGCGAGAATGAAATACGGTATCACATACACGCATTCTTCTCGGTCCCGCACATATCTCATATGCGCTCCTATTTCGTTTCGCTTGAGCCAGGAAACCTCTGTGTAGGACTCTAAAGACTCGTCAATACGCCGGTAGCAGATGATGATCATATCAAGCACCCACAAGCTGCAAGCGGTCTGCTAAACGTAACGGCCACCCGGGTATTGAGCGATCAGAATATCGACGAGCAAGCCCGCTCACACTCCTGTGAATCCAACCAGTAACACTTGACGTACAGTCCGGTCTCGTCGTCTGATATGTCGCATATCTCGCCTAGGGGTGGTAAACGTCAGACCCCAATAGCTCGATAAGTCATGTCGATATGAGGCCTATAACAGTTCGAGAAGCTACTGGTAACACTTACCTGTAAATCTCAGCAACCCTGGCCAGGGATTTCCGGTTATAGCCAATCGAACACAGCGCAACATCAACTCCCTATACCGGGAGAGACGAATCCCCTCCTATCGCTCATTGCCTCCATGTGATTCGGGACTGTACCTAAAAACCACCGTTTTGCACGCCCTCTTGGACGTGGTAAGATAGAAATCAAAGCACAGTGGGAACCACACAAGACTCTATGACGATCTCGGGTCAACAGACTACTCTGTACCAGTGTCTCCAGAGAACTGCCATCTGACGTACGGTATAATACCATCTAGGAGTTCTCGGCGAGTCCGTCCAGTGTACCCAGTCTCTACTGAGCACCCGTATATCATTGCTGATGTCAAACACCAATGGATATGAGATCATCCATCGCCCATCTGTATGGGTCGAGAAGGTATACGCTAGTCTACACTGGTATATCGATGCCCCGTCTCGATACACCCACGACTAGGGACTTTGAAGGATGTACTTATGGACTACCATGTCCCCACTAGTATGATCCGCATCATACTCCAGGTAGTCAAGTACACATCCTAAGGGCTTTACCAACATGTAACAGAGAGACAATCAATATACACGTTAAGGTAAAGAGTAACCAGATAGCATACTATCATGTCGAGCAAGAAAGTCCTCCCTATATATGTCCCAGCATCCACTACAATATACATCCAATGTACAGTCACTCTATCATCCAGGTCACCTTGGAAGCCTGGAATGATAACCGTCTCCAGAAGGAGGCAGCCGCTATCAAATCCTTAGATCATTTACTTATGTTCTAAAATTGCTTCCTAACGTTTCTCCAGGATTGGATTAATATCATAACTTATTGCATCTAGTGCAAAAACAACATCTGGTGTGGTACTTGACATCTCATGATTGACTCAATTGCCTAAGCAAGTGATATGCCAATCATGCACACCCCTCTCCCCTTTAGTCTGTAAGACACCTTTAGAGAGGATGACTCCATCACCTGCAGGTACACCACCATGCCAGGAGTCGTCCAATCTAAAACACCTTTAGAATACTGTCTAAGTACCCGGATTGGGACACTTCCTAAATCTAGATCTAAAACCATAGAACTAGTAACCAGAATGTCTGATATAATATCCATAACCTATGTGGAGAAACTACTGTGTGACAACCAAAGTATAACCGATCGTAGTATAGAAATTTCACATCCTAATCTGTGTATGTCATCCTCAACACCAGGACACACACCCTACTACTTTCTTAACAGATCCATCTCCTATTCTGATGAAGTCAAAAAACTATGACCGTCACATCAAAATAGACGATCTATCTCTTCCATATCCGCTTTAGTCTATAAATAGACATGCTACTTGTCCACTACGCTTCCGCTGCTCCCACTGACTACGACAACCCTCTAGCAGAGTCATATACACGTGCATTTCCAAAGCTAGTTTAGAATGACGCTATACTCATCCTTCTGCCGGGTCTCATAGTCTGGAACAACAGTAGTGTCAAGTCCGGGTAAACAAGAACCTCCCTGTCATCGTCCTTGAGGATACCAAAGTACCTCTCGGGCGTTTGAGGTAACCCACCAAATCTGCGGAGTGGATAATGGAATGTCAATCCTGATTGAATCTTTAGGTCCTATTAAATTTTCTATAATCGTTTGTGGTTCTGGAATCACTTCCAGTTCTACCATACTCCCACTACTGTTTTTCTGAAAAATTCCATTTTACTAAAACTGAGGCGAGTCAAGAACAATATCACTATTGATCTTCAAGATGGTAAAAAGTTAACCCTCGTCAAAGCCCGGGATAACCCACAAACAGCCATTACTGAAACGTGCCTTGAGTTTATCCGGATTCTGGTTTTAAGCATCAGCCGGATGACTCCCTATACCTTAACATCGTTAAGATATAAATTGATTCAATATATATCTAATATAGAAACAAAAGCACTAATTAAATTGGAACCAGATTCAAATCATGCAGCTATCTCCAGTGCATATCAACTGAATGGAAAGAGGCCAATCAGCATTACTCAACTTAGGAGTGCATCCAATTATGAGCAACCTGAAAGAGAAACAAGTTTCTCAAAACCATTACTATCAACTGAATACCTCATACAAGTATCTACATCTTCGATCACCTTGAAGAATCCCGATACTTGCGACACATGGTTCTCTACTTTATTCCTGTACCTATAACTTCTCAAACTTGGACCTTGTATTTGTACGAAACACTTGTCTAAAACTTGAGAAGTCACAAGTAAACAGAATATAGTACGAGGACCAACCCCTTTGTCCTAATAGACACTGGACAACATACAATACTTTGTAAAGTCCCCTGAGTTTAATCTTTCAAACCCTGTGCGTCGTAGGTTGAAACTGTACCCAGGTGATTTCCTCAAATATCACCAATTACAACGAATTCCGATATAATGAGAGTGATCACTTAATTCCCAATAACTTACTCCCACTCATCATCTGTAAAACCATACAGATGTGAGAATCATACCTGGTAAATACATACCCTGGAGTAAGGGTCTAATTAGGAAATCAGTTTTCTATTAATAATACACAGTGAAACTAAAACATGAATATGTTTCGAAGGGGTATCCGGGTATTCCTAGTAATGCCTCTACCATTATCAGATTCATGATTGTAACCGTATATTTCCGTGCCATCTCTCCAATTCCCATTATTTGTCCTTACTCATTACCTTCTGTACACCATCGTTAGGCTAAGTGGTTTTCTTCCTTCCCTACCGTTCGGCACCAGCCTATGGTTTGGAAGAAGACTATCCAATAAACATAATAGGTGTACTCTTCTAATCCTAGGAGCACTCGCAGCCTGAGAGAAGGTAAGGATAAAAGACAACTGAATAAACCTTATTCCTATTTCTCCTGAACCAGAATCCATCCTCGAAAAAGTTCCTTCGAGTTCGTATATAACCATACGATGGTTTTATCCAATGGAAGTGGATATTCGTAGTGATACGGGGTGTTCAGGAGAAAAGCAAAGGGTAAAAGAAAGAGTGGCAATGATGTATGCAACTGGGACAATCCAAAAGGTCAGTATTTTTAAGAAAGTTCGGTCAACTTGGTCACTGAGTCATAGTTTAGGGTCGGGGAATGGTCGATGCCAAAGAGAGAGAGAAAAAAGAAACACTCAGCGTGCACTCTAACCTAGATCAGAATGGATAATCATTTTATCTAATCTGGATGGCTCCAACT
The DNA here is from genome assembly GCA_030015575.1 of Agapanthus africanus. Classification (NCBI taxonomy): domain Eukaryota; kingdom Viridiplantae; phylum Streptophyta; class Magnoliopsida; order Asparagales; family Amaryllidaceae; genus Agapanthus; species Agapanthus africanus. Next base: position 311,836,387 of record JASDDO010000018.1, on the reverse strand, counting down.
ATTTCCTCGAATTCTCCTCTAAACCCAAAAGAAGAATTAGTCGGAATCACCCGAGGAGTAATCCTACTCATCAGTGGGAATCGGGATCCAACTATCATCGTATGATAACTTGATGGAAGCCACTCAAGTCATCACACTCCAGAAGGTATGCGCAAGCCTGGTAAGTTTCCTGTATGTTTGAAACTCTCGATATGATTTTCACCCCAAGCTGCTTATGACCTTGACGGATGCCAACAAATCATAAGTTGCAAGTCAAGTTCTACGCATCATTGTCCTGATTAATCTAGACCCACCCGTACTCGCCCTTGACGGATGCCAACAAGGCTGCACGACTGTCCTAGATTAATGCATATCCATGCTACAGAAAAGTAAAACATAGCTACCGCACACTATGTCTTGACGGAAGCCAACAAACATAGCACGAATACTAGGCGCTACTTTTCTGAAATGACGGAAGGCTACGGCTGGTTTTTGGAGAAAAACCTTTAACGTAATGAACTTGATATCGTTGAAGGAATCCAAGTGGTTTTTATAAGAGTCTAGTAGCGAAAACTTTTGCTAAAGAGGTCACTCCCGGTGAAGGGATCTCGGCTCTTTCCCCGTCGAATGAGGTGCAGGATATTCCAAAATGAATACAACGATGCAAAGCAAAAAGTAAACGACTATAGTGAAGTTATTACGTTGACGCAAACTCCTGCCCAAGGGGTCACTCCCGATGAAGGGATCTCGGCCCTTGCCTCGTCGAATGAGGTGCTGGATATTCATAAACGAATACCACTGTGCAAAGTAAAAGCGTACGTCTGTAATGTCAGTTTTAAAAAACATGGTTCCAACAACATCAAATTTATATTTGTTTGTTTTCCTTTGCATTGATAAGAATCAATACAGTCCCATCAATTAATCACACCAGAAAAGAACGAAAATAAAATGTACGTATATGCCATCCGCATTCGCCTACTGGGTCCCGTCATCACCCGTTAGGTTACTTAACTAACGACAAAGCGGAGACTGGGCTAGCGCGGGTGCAAAACATATACAACATCTACTAGTATATATAAATATATATAACAATCGTCCCAGGCATGATAAATGCAACATAACAGAAAAGTAATAAGAATCACAGAACAATACAGATAATCTGGAAGCCCCGGGTTTCATAGAGCCACAAATGAAACCCGACGTTCCCCTGGTCGTGTTGATAGCCTGTGCAATGAACTCCTAGACCCTGCGCCTTAATCTAATCGGGTAAATCACTCTATTAGGAGAAAGCAATTGATAAGGGAGCACTTTTCTATACACCTACGGGCGCGGCAAGTTACCCGCCAAAGCCTGAAGCGAGGAAGCCCCCTTCAGCAAAGTGAATGGACCACCCAGCACTTCACGGAATCCAGTAACTTGAGCACCCCTCCTTGGGTCAACCTGTACCCCCTACGAGTACGGCGAATAGCCCGTTGCCCTCTAGAACCCGGCTATCCGTGCACCCCACCTTGGGGTAATCCTAGTACAAAAAATAAAATAATATACAAGGGTGACATCGACCTCAGCCCCGTCGTGCCCAAAAAGAATAATATACAAACAGGCAGTGACGGCAGTCCACATGCCGGACGCTCGCCCCGCAATATCAAATGTACGAATACAACAAAACTGTACTACCACTGCACCCAGGCTATCCACCACGACAATCCGCAACATCACAGCATAATACAGAACATCAACGTGAATGTCACGTTCGCAAACCCGTCTAAAAGGACTATAGCGATTAGACAAGGTTTACCGATCAAATGACATTCACGGTCACAGATAGAAATATAAAGTACTAAAAAATTACACAGTTAAAATTTCGATCGACTAAATTTATCCGCAAAGGCCTCAAAAGCAAATCCAGTACTCAAAAGATTCTTAGCCAAAACAAAACATCACAAAAGTCATTTTTCCTTGTCAAATAGCTCTAGAAGAAATTTGGAGTCATGAAGTCACAAAAGTGCGGCTGAACCGCCGCCAAATGGCATGTCGTGCGGCGGTTACACAGCCAAAATCTTGAATCATGTTTCCAAATTTCTTGTGGTGCCCTATATTTTCCTGCACGGATTTTTAAGCTATACAGAAAAATTGTTTGAGCAAGTTTTAAAATCGACAGAAACTTGGCAAATCGGAAAATTGTTTTTGAAATTTTGATCGATCGAGATTTTAAGCTTGTGCAAACTAGCTAATAGGGTTTAATGGGTGGCTCTGATACCATTGTTGGGTAGTGGGAGCGCCCCGGCCATCGAAACGAGGCCAAATGCGGAACAAAAATTTCTTAAAACCCGGTGCTACCATTACCCGATTTGAAAGATCGAAACCATTAACCCTAAAACTAGCAATCTAAGAAAAGTGATAGGAATGGTTATACCTAATGAACCAAGTCCTTCGGGTCTTCAATCATCTCCAAGCTCCTAGTGATGCGGATCGACTTTGGTCGCCGGTCTTCCTTCGTCTCCGATGATCCACCCGAGGGAAACGGCGTAAGCTTCAAGTTCGCCGAGCGAACCAACCGACTCTTCAAAATGGCTAGTAGTGGAGAGTGGGGAGTGTAGGATAGTCTCACCATATTTTTCTCTCAAAAATTATGCTCATAGAACAACCATAGAAGATGTAGAGGTAATGATCAAAGGCATGAGAAAATAGCTATGTGTTTTGTGGGAGCATGAGAGTGAGTGAGCACAAAAAATGATATCACCAAAAATAATGAGCAAGCCCCTCCTCTAGTGGCCGGCCCCCTCTCCCATGCACCCACAAAAAAGTCATTTTCATTTTCAATAAACAAATAAACACTATACCAATCACTACAAGAAAAAATAACCCATACTTGGACCAAGAGCCATGCCTATGCCATGTCATCATTTCCACCTCATTATTAACATGTGATTTTATAAAAAAAAATCAATAATGAGGTGGCATCTTCTAGAAGTCATTCCGCACAAATACGGAATACTTCCCGGTACATGTATCGAAATACACATACGCGTATTCGTACGAAAAATACGAATAGCCAAAGAGAGAAAATAAATAGTAAGCAATAATACTAGAATACATATATATAAATACATATGTAAATTATTAAATCAAAACTTGATTTAACAATCTGGCTTAATACTAAGCCGCTAGTATTGTCAACTGCCCGATTAAATTCTGTGCAGTCCATGCACATATTTAATCGGACACCTTTATGTATCAACATACGTCACCTACAACATATCGCCTGAATCGAGAAAACCCTCTGTGTGAGACTCTAAAGACTCGTCAATATGCTGGCAGTGTGTTTAACCACAAGCACGTCAGCGGCACTAGCTGTACGTAACGACTACCCAGGTATTGAGCGAAAAGAAGGCCGACGAGCAAACTCATCCGAACCCCTACTGAGCCTGTCAGTGACAATATCCGTACAGTCTGGTATGTTCGTCTAAGAGTATCGCATATCGAGTCTAGGGGGTGGTTAATGTCAGACCCCTAACAACGCGATAATTCGTGTCGGTATGAAAACCCATCACTACCTGAGAAAATATCGATGCTGGATCGGTAATTCTCACATACCCCGGCCGAGGATTTCTAGTGATGGCCACCCGTGCACTGCGCGACATCAACCCCCAATACCGGGAGAGACGAATCCCCGACAATCCGCTCACTGCCTCCATGTGGCTCGGGACTGTACCCAACTAAAACCTGTTTGCACGACTCCTTTGAGCCATGGTAGGGTAGTAATCAAAGCACAGTGGGAACTCACACGAGACAAATGACGATCTCAAGTCGACAGACTAACCTGTACACATGTCACTAGGGAACTGCTATCTGACTATAGGTATAATACCAACCAGCATGTTCCCGGCGAGTCCGTCCAGTGTACTCATAACCCAATGAGCACCTGTATACTATCTTAGGTGAACAACTGACTCCAATGGCTTGTGAGACCGGCCAGCGCCTCTCGTCAGGGTCTAGATAAGTATACACCAGTCTACACTGGAGTATCGATGCCCAGTCTCGATACTTCTATGACTAAGGACATTTAAGGATGTGCTTACAGACCCCAGCTCCCACGTATGTGATCGCCATCACAATGCTGGCAGTCAAGAAAGAATCCTATGGGCTTTATCAACATATGATGATAAAGACAAACCAGATAGCAAACTATCATCTCGAGTAAGACTGTTTTATCGGTATAGGTCCTCCCTCGATCATCATGATCACATGCCTGCAACTATGATAATTGCCTTGAGGGAACTATAGCCAACAGATCCGCCCTAATGTTTCTTTCTGTGTCTCTCTTTATCTCAAGTTCGCGGAGAAATCCATCTCCCGAAATGAGCAATACCTGTCTTAGAATATGTCTGGATATCTGATAGGACCTTGTTCATAAATGAACTCCAAATCTAGACTTCTTAGACTGAATCGTCAACTGAACATAATCAGTATCCTGTGCCATGCCTCCATCAGTATCCGCTTGTACCACCTATCCAAAATATTGCCCCTCGTCAGAGCGAAAACTATAACTCTAACAGTCACTCTGTCATCCAGGTCACCTTGGAAGCTTGAAATGATAATCGTCTCCTAAAAGAGGCTGTTGTTATCATATCCCTAGAAAATCCACTTATGTTCTAAAACTGCTTCCGAACGTTTCTCCAGGATAGGATTAATATCAACTTATTGCATCTCGTGCAAAAACAATATCTGGTGTGGTACTTGACATCTCATGATTGACTCAATTGCCTAAGCAAGTGATATGCCAATCATGCACATCCCTCTCCCCTTTAGTCTGTAAGACACCTTTAGAGAGGGTGACTCCATCACCTGCAGGTACACCACCATGCCAAGAGTCATCCATTCTAAACTCCTTTAGAATGCTGTCAAAGTACCCTTATTGGGACACTTCCCAAATCTAGATCTAAAACCATAGATCTAGTAACCAGAATGTCTGATATAATATCCAATTCCTATGTGGAGAAACCACTGTGTGGCAACCAAAGTATAACCGATTGTAGTATACGAATTTCACTTCCTATTCTGTGTATGTCATCCAAATACCAGGACATCACACCCTACTACTTTTTTAACAGATCCATCCCCTTTTCTGATGAAGTCAAACCTATGACTATCACATCAGAAATAGATGATCTATCTCCGCTATATCTGCTTTAGTCTATAAATAGAAATAAGCTACTTGTCCACTATGCTTCCGCTGCTCCCACTGACTACGACAACCCTCTGGCAGAGTCATATACACGTACACTTCTAGAGCTAGTTTAGAACGACGCTATACTCATCCTCCTGCCGGGTCTTATAGCCTAGAACAACAGTAGTATCAAGTCTGGGTAAACAAGAACCTTCCTGTCACCGTCCTTGAGGCTACCGGAGTACCTCTCGGGTGCCTGAGGATACCCACCATATCTGGGGAGTGGCCAATGGAATGTCAAACTAGATTGAATCTTTAGGTTCTTATCAAATTTTCAGTAATCGTTTGCGGTTCTGGAATCACTTCCAGTTCTACCATACTCCCACTGTTGTTTTCTGAAAAAGAATCGATTTTACTAAAACTGTGGCGAGTCAAGAACAATATCACTATTGATCTTCCAGATGGTAGAAAGTCAACCCTCGTCATAGCCCGTGTCAACCCACAAACAGCCATTATAGAAACGTGCCTTGAGTTATCCAGAGTCTGGTTTTAAGCATAAGCCGGACAACTCCCCGTACCTTAACATCATTAAGATATGAACTATTCTATATCCAATATAGAAACAGAGGCACTGATTTAATTGGAACCAGATTCAAATCATGCAGCTGTTTCCAGTGCATGTCAACTAAATGGAAAGAGGCCGATCAGCATTACTCAATTTAGGAGTGCTTCCAATTATGAGTAACCTGAAAGAGAAACAAGTTCTCATAATCATTACTATCAACTGAATACCATACACAAGTATCTACATCTTTGATCACCTTGAAAAATCCTGATACTTGCAACATCTGGTTCTCTGCTTTATTCTTATACCTATAACTTCTCAAAACTTGGATCTTATATTTCTATGAAACACGTGTCTAAGAACTAGAGAAGTCATAAGTAAACAGAATATAGTACAAGTACCAACCCCTCTGTCCAAATGGATAGAGAAAAACATACAATACTCTGTATAAGTCCCATGAGTCTAATAACTCATTCCCTGTGTGTCGTAGGTTTAAAACTGTACTTATGGTTAAGAAGAATTACACCGCTGTTTAATGCTCCTTACCTAACCATCTACTGATATAAGTAAATGTCATAGACATAATTTCAAAAGGCTATATCTCACTTTATAAAAATAAACGTACCGATATATCAATTTGAAATTGGTGCATAACAACGGATATTCAAAACCAAATATTTGTCGTCCGGCAAACAATCCAGGCGATTTCCTCAAATATCACCAATTACAACGAATCCCGATATAATGAGGATGATCACCCAATTCCCAATAACTTACTCCCACTCATCATCTATAAAACCATACAGATGTGAGAATCAAACATGGTAAATACATACCGTGGAGCAAGGGCTAATTGGGAAATCAGTTTTCTTTTAACAATACACAGTGAAACTGAAACATATAAATGTTTTGAAGGGGTATCCGGGTATTCCTAGTAATGCCTCTTCCATTATCAGATTCACAACTATAACCGTATATTTCTTTGCCATCTCTCCAAATCCCTTTATATGTCTTTAGTCATTACCTTCTGTACACCCCTTTAGACCAAATGGTTTTCTTCCTTCCCTACCGTTCGGCACCAGCCTATGGTTTGGAAGAAGACTATCCAATAAGCATAATGGGTGTACTCTCCTAATCCTAGGAGCACTCGCAACCCGAGAGAAGGTAAAGATAAAAGACAACTGAATAAAACCTTATTCATATTTTTCCTGAACCAAAATCCATCCCCGAACTGGAACAAGTTCCTTCGAGTTCGTATATAACCATACGATGGAGTATCCAAGTAACTGTGGATCTTAGTAGTGATACGGAGTGTCCTAAAGAAATACAAAAGTGATGTAGGAGTGGCAATGAAATACTTGGTTTGGTCGTGAATAGTAGTCACAGTTTACTTTGCCCTCTTTCTAATCCCTTTATTTGTCTTAACTTATTACCTTCTGTACACCATCGTTAGGCTAATTGGTTTTCTTCATTCCCTACCGTTCGGCACCTGCCTATATTTTGGAAGAAGACTATCCAATTAGCGTAATAGGTGTACTGTCCTTATCCAAGGAGCACTCGCAACCTGAGAGAAGGAAAAAGGAAAAGACATCTGAATAGTCCAATTTATTTTCACCAGAACCAGAAACCATCCTCGAATCTGGAACAAGTTCTTTTGAGTTCATATATAACCATACGATGGTTTTATCCAATGGAAGTGGACGTTCGTAGTAATACGCGGTGTTCTGGAGAAAAGGGTAATACTAGGAGTGGCAATGAGGTATGCAACTCTGACAATCCAAAAGGCAGTGTTTTAAGAAAGTTTGGTTAACTTGGTCACTGAGTTATAGTCTAGGGTCGGGTCATGGTCGCTGCCAAAGAGAGAGAGAGAAAAGAAACACTCCGCGTGCACTCTAACCTTGATCAGAATGGTTATCAATTTATCTAATCAGGAAACCTCCTACTGTAACTTCAAATTCTCCTCCAAACCTGAAAGAAGAATTAGTCGGGATCACCCGAGGAGTAAAATAACTCATCAGTAGGAATCGGGATCCAACTATCATCGCGTTATAACATGATGGAATCCACTCACGTTATCACACTCCAGAAGGTATGCGCATATCTGGCAAGTTTCAGTTTCTTTAGAAACTCTCGATTTGATTTTTACCCCATGCTCTTCTGACCTTGACGAAGGCCAACATATCATAAGTCACATGTCAAGTTCTACCCGTCATTATCCAGGTTAATTTGAACCCACACGTACATACCCTTGACAAAGGCCAAAATAGTAGTACGACTGTCCCAAACCAACGCATCTATCTATGCAGCAGAAAAGTAATAAATAGCTACCATACACTATTCCTTGACGAAGGCCAACATACATAGCATGAATACTAAGTGCTACCTTTCTGAAATGACGGAGGGCTACGAATGGTTTTTGGCGAAAAGCCTTTAACATAATGAACTTGATATCGTTGAAGGAACCGGATAGCTTTTTATAAAAATATAGTGGCAAAAACCTTTGCTAAAGAGGTCACTCCCGGTGATGGGATCTCGGCTCTTTCCCCGTAGAATGAGGTGCAGGATATTGCAACTGAATACCACGATGCAAAGCAAAAAGGCAATCGGCTATAGTGAAGTTATTACCCTGACGCAAACTTCTGTCCAAGGGATCACTCCCGGTGAAGAGATCTCGGCCCTTGCCTCGTCGACTGAGGTGCTGGATATTCATAACCGAATACCACTGTGCAAAATAAAAGAGAACGTCCTTGCAATAACAGCTTTTTGAAAAATGTTCCAACAACATCAGAATAGGTTTGTTTAGCTTGCATTGATTCGAATCAATGCAGTCCCATCAATTAATCACACCACAAAAGAACAAAAATATGATGTACGTATATGCCTTCCGCATTCGCCACTGGGTCCCGTCATCACCCGTTAGGTTACTTAACTAACGACAGAGCGAGGACTGGACTAGCGCGGGTGTAAAACATATACAACATCTACTAGTATATATATCAATATATAATAATCGCTCCAGGCGTGATAAAAATGCAACATCACAGAGAGTAATAAGCATCACAGAACAATACAGATATTCTGGGATCCCCGGGTTTCCTTTGAGCCGCAAGTGAAACCCGACGTTCCCCTGGTCGTGTGGATAGCCTGTGCAATGAAATCCTAGACCCCTATGGGTGCGGCAAGTTACCCGCCAAAACCTGAAGCGAGGCAGCCCCCTACAGCAAAGTGAATGGACCACCCAGCACTTCACGGAATCCGGTAACTTGAGCACCCCTCCTTGGGTCAACTTGTACCCCCTACGAGTGCAGCGAATAGCCCACCAATTCTAGAGTGAAGCCCCTTCCGTCTCAAAGCCATGAGACGCGGGTCCGTTACCCTCTAGAACCCGGCTACCTATGCACCCCTCCGCGGGATAATCCTAGTACAGAAAGTAAAATATATATAACAGGTACATCGACCTCAGCCCGGTCGTGCCCCAAAAGAATAATATACAAACAGGCAGTGATAGCAGTCCACATGTCGGACGCTCGCCCCGCAATATCAAATGTACAAATATAACCAAACTGTACTACCATTGCATCCAGGCTATCCACCACGACAAATCCGCAACATCATAGCACAACACAGAACATCAACGTGAATGTCACGTTCGCAAATCCGTCTAAAAGAACTATAGCAATTAGACAAGATTTACTGCTCGAATGACATTCACGGTCACAGATATAAAGTAAGCACTATGAACTAACATATTTAAAATTTTCGATCGACAAAATTTCCCGAAGTGGGCCCCAAGCACAATTCCCAGTACTCAAAATAATCTGGGCCAAAACAAAAAATACCAGAAATCCCAATTCCAACTTAGAGACTACTGTAGAAAATTTGGTGCATAGTAGCTACAATACTGCGGCGGAACCGCGGCCAAAACGTGGGTAAGGCCGCGGTTCCGCGGCACTACAGTGAGCTCAGTGTACCAAATTTTCTCAGATTTCTTTAAAAAGCCTGCCTGATTTTCTGCAGCACTGTAACACCTTAGAATGTGTTTGTAGCTAATTATATTTTTTTAAGTATGGTTTTTAATAAAAGTTTACCAAATTAAGTTTCAAATATTTTATCCTATTTATTGAGTATTTTATTAGATTTTTGTTAGGCACACACACACTTGTGCATGTAAACTAGGGTTGTTTTTGGGGTTAAACATGATTGGCAACCATGGTTAACTAACCATTTCTCCCTAATCTAGTTTTAATATTGTTTAAGTCTCATGGTTGTTTTAAAAAAATGAAAATGAATTTAAAATGGAATTTCTTTATTTGGTTGACCTTGGTGAGAGAGAGAGAGAGTGCATGATGGGGTATCATGGCTTTGCCCATGCCTTCATTATGAAGAGAGAAAGAGAGGGAGAGAGAGAGGGTTGACCAAGCCTAGCTCTCATTTTTCCCTTGCCTTCTCATTCTTTTTCTCTCATACTCTCACACTCTCTAAACACACACACACACACACACACACTCACCAGCAGCAGCAGAAGCAGCAGCAAGCAGCACCATCAGCAGCAGCATCAACAGCATCAGCAACAGCAGGCAGCACTGTAGTAGCAGCAGCAACAGGAACCCCAGCAGCAAGAGCAACCCCTCGTCTCCCCCATTCACTCAATCTCCTGCTTCCTAGGGTTGCATTGGGTATACTTCCTGAACCCAATTCCTAGATTTGCTTAGTTGTATGTTAGTTTAGTTTCGGTTTGCGATTAATGTGAGTTTAGTGCTAGATTATGGTGTTTATGTAGAAATTTGGTTAAGTCTTGATTGTGTTGGTTAACCTAGCTCAGTGTAGTGTTAATAGGGCCACTTCAACTGAGATTCTACCCAGATTACACTAAAATACCTTAGGTTTTCCATTTCGTGCTAAATTGTCGTTTTTAAGCGATATTTGTGATTTCTGTGATCTGCTTGTGACCCGATGGATTCAGGTTAAAATTGAGAAGACTGGGGCGTGCTACCTAGGTCTAGAACACACCACCAGAGCACGACCCCCTAACTCCCAATGCAGGCCGCCAATTAATTCCATTTGGCCGCAATTTGCGGCCAGGAAGGGGTTCTGGGTGTTGGGGTTTTGTGTAGGGTAGTCTGCAGTGTTGTGTAGTGTTTTGGCATATCTAGTTTTGTAATATTTCGCCTGTAGGAAAATCTGGGACTATATATCGTTTTTGTGTCCGTTATGTTTGCGTGATACGCGCGATACGTGAGTGGGTTCTGTGATCCAGCGTGTCGCGATGGTTTTAGACGCGTACACACACGATTCAGCGTATCGTGCACATGCGCGTTTAGTTCGCGACGCGAGTTTCTCGTTTCGATTCGATATCGCGTTTCGCGGAATATTTGGCTTATATGTGATTTCCATGTGTTATTTGCAGGTTTGCAGACAGGGACTAAGGACACGGCTACAGGGGGAGCAGATAGTAGGATTCACCTAGCGTGGAGCGTAGGTGAGTAGATTTAACATCTACAGGGGAATCGCCCGCATGGCGTTATGCGTCTGGGCTAGGATTCAAATACCTGTCGCGCATTCTACGTTATTGTTAGAATTGCGCCTTTATTTTATTTCCTTGATATAGTTGTACTGTGACTAGCAGCCGTAGGACACTGCACACATTATTGACGGTTCATGTTGCACGAGCACGGATTGTATGCTACACACACACCGTCAATAATTGCTATGTCACACACAACCCCTTATAGATTCTATTGCCTATCATACTTGACATCTAGCTTACCGGTATACCTATAGTGTATCATACCTTTAGTGATAGGTACATATACACCTTGCGATACAGCTACAGGTATACCTTTTAGATATTTTACTAATACCGGGGGGATATCTTACTCATATTCTTCTTATACCCAGGGGGTATACGACATCAGTTCCTATAGGTAGATACCTATACATTGCTACACCTGTATGTTACACACATATTCAGTTGCAGTTACATATTTACCCTTACTGATGTTACTTAGCTGTACCTTATTGGTTTTGCATACATCTGGTTTCAGCTACATATTCTCATTTATATGCTCGCATTTCAGATATATCGCATATGTTGATTCCAAGATTGCACATTTTTATTTGGATTTTAGATGATGTTTTATGGATTTGGGAACCGCGGGAGTTCATGAAATTATGCATACATTGAAAAACCCGGTTTCCTTGATATGATATTTGCGCATCCACCATGAGTTTTATCGGTGCTGATTATACACCCCATACGAGGTGTGGTTGCCGTATGAGGGTACATGGTAGGGCCCGGTATGGTTCCTCTCGGCAAGAAGATCGATGGATGTTGCCGATTGAGCCTGGAGGTGGGCGAGTACCTACCGGTGACAGTACTGATGATTCGGCGAGGGTCGTGGAGACACCGTTGGGAGTCATGCACGTATGCATACGTCGGAAGGCGAGGGTCAGAGCTAGGCACTCGTGCTTCCGGGATAGCGTATGATACGTGAGCAGGATTTCTGTGTCGATACTTGGCATATGGTTTTCATGATATTTCTTTTAACACCTTTGTATATATAACAGGGGATTTAGCCGTTGTTATATATACCTTTACACCAATATTAGTGGAGTGGGACGCTAATATATGTGTATTGCCCCCATCATATTTATTTCTGTATATATATACCTTAGGATGTTAGAAGCTTGTTTGAGATTCGACTTGGGATATAGGTGATTCATTGAGATTGGATATTGGATATGGAAGAGATTGTGGATTGGTACATTCGAGATATAGGAGAGCTACTCGATACTGTACATTGAGGTGATGTGAGACCTATGTGATGTGAGAGCCCAGTTGGGGGCTGATTTGAGGATTTGGGATTTGAGTGTCTTGATGGATTGTGATCCTACCACGATGTCAGGTTTCCGTGGAAATGACATACTCCACCCTATACCTCACACTTATCTACTTTATGCACAGATTCATATATTGGTAGTACCGGTGAGTGTACCCTTATGATAGTTGCATATCTACTCTCTCATATCCCTATTGCATGGTTATTGCATATTATTGTCATGTTACTATTGCTTCACATATTGATTGTACCTGATACTGTACTTTCCTTATTTCAGCATTTGCATGACATGCTAATACTGTAATCGCATATCTTAGATTCATGCTGTACGTGCATTCCTGCGATTACCTGCATATGTTATCTACTATTCACGAGTTGGCAACTCACCCCCGTTGTGCCACAGGTTTTTCAGGTTGTTCCCCAGAGTAGTCGAGGCAGGCTATTCCTCCATTCAGCTATCCAGCTATCATCTTTTGCTACAGATACCGCATCAGCTCACAGTACCATTTTGCTTAGGTGGGTTAGATGATTATCTGTATTTCATATTGTACATTCGTTGTATTTTATACTCTCCATCTACTATTGTATTGTTGACTTAGAGACTTGGTGAGTATGTTATGTGTATTATTGTGGATTTGATGTCTTTTATATACAGTTTCCTTTCTACTGTCTCTTATTTCTTCGCTACGGCGTCGTATACTTGTGATGAGATTGTTTTTCCGCCTTTGGGCCACTTTTTATAAAAAGGGGGTGTTCTCCAAATTTTAAAGAAAGAAAGTAAGACTTTTTAAAGAATTTAGGTTGTGCTTTCAAATGTTTCAAAAACTTGCATTATCTTTTCCGTATTTTCATGGTTTAGATTTCTGGGTTTGGCTTTCTTTTACTACGTTGCGTCTTTAGGCGTTGCGTAGTATTAGGGCCGTCACGGGCCATTTTTGGGTCGTGACAAAGTTGGTATCAGAGCATTAGGTTTTACCTTTCGGAGTGTAGGATGACCTTAGTATGATGGAGTAGGTGGCTTAAGCAGAGTAACGTAGTGTGTGTATGTCTGCAGCATATCCACGATGCGGTACTTCGCATTAAGTGACCTAAGTACAAATTTGCTTGAAATTCCTTCCTTGATGATTTCTTATCTTTAAGATTCGATTCCTTATTCTTATCGAATCTTATATCTATTTTGCTTAGCCTTGCCGCCGATGACTATGGGGACCCAGAGTGATGCAGCGAGGGCCGAGGTCAGAGTTGGCTCGGGTGAGACGAGTACTGACCAGGATGGCACTCTAGTTGCACAGGTGCAGACGGATCAGCCTACGATCTATACTATGGATAGACTTTTGGTAGAGATGCAGGACTTCCGCCAGACGATGAGTTCTTTGGTTGATGTCGTTCGGGAGCTACGACAGGAGGTTGTCACCCCTGTTACTCAGCTGTCCCTTACGATCAGCGTGCAGCAGTCCGTCACTTACATAGCACCAGTGGTCGCAGCTCCAGTTGACGAGGCGCATATTCCAGAGGCTCAGAGAGTTCCAGGACAGTGGAGGACTCGTACCAGTGTACCAGCCCAGAGACAGAGATTTGGTCATCGAGACAGATTTCGTGGCCGTCGCGGGAGTAGCAGAGGCTTAGGACGAGGACAGTCGTTCAGCTCTTATCCCCAGGATGGTCAGCAGTCAACGCGTGGATGTTTTCGATGCGGAAGCCTTCAGCACTTCGTCAGGGATTGTTCCTTAGCACCTCGTCAGAGTCGTATTCAGAGAGGCCGTGGACGTGGAAGAATTGCTCAGAGGGCTCAGTTTACCAGAGGAGTTCATCCAGCTGCGAGTAGAGGGCAGACACAGGAGTTTGCTTCTACTCATCAAGACGCGCAGGCGTCCAATGTGGAGTTTTCAGGTATCTTTATTTATATGTTCTTTTGATGTATTCGTTTGTCTTCTTACTTGTACCGTGGTTGGGTAGATTAGTCGGAGTGGTGTTAACTTCTGTCAGCGATTCTTTTGTTGCGCGACACGTATTTCAGTTGTGTGCCAATCGGATAGGAGATAGAGATTCGTCCGTCGTTTTAATCCTTCTATAGATGCTGGATTTGACGTTCTCCTGGGCACGGACTGGTTAACTACGTGTTAGGTGTCTGTGGACTATCGTGAGGAAACAGTCAGGGTTGTTTTCCCGGCAAGCCAGTTCTTGTTGTGCAGGTGGATAGTTGTGCCGCCTTTCACAGCTTGAATTCAGCCTTTTTCGCTAGTCGGCTACTGAGGAGATGTCGTGGATTCTTGGCGTTCATTCGTGCTACCGGAGCCACAGTGTGATTGTTGGACCGGGTTCTTTTCGTGCGAGAGTTTTTCCGATGTTGTTCCAGATGGGCCGGCGAAGCTAGGGAACTTAAAGGATCAGCTGCAGAGTTGTGGTTTGGGTAGTTTTGTGTGTCTGAGTGTTTCGCTTTTGGAGGCTCCGATTTCTGTTCGTCGAGGAGGAAGACGGCAGTTTGAGGTTGTGTATCGACGGATCGTTAATTGAACCGGCTTACGGTGCGGATAGGTGTCCCTTACCTCGTATTGACGATTTCTTCGATCAGCTCCAGAGCGCGAGACATTTTCTAAGTTTGCTTGGGATCAGGTCATCATTATTGCAGGTTCGGAGTGATGGCATTCCGACGACTGCCTGGTGCGTGCTACGGGCCTTGTGTGTTTTCGTGAGTCGTTGGATTCACTGATGCCCTAGCAGCATTTGTAAATGTGATGAACCAGATTTCTTCAGGCCGTTCCTCGACCAGTTACTGTTGTGTTAGTTACGACATTCTGGTCTATCTAATGTGTCTTGAGGAACAGGAGCATCACTTGAGGATTTATTATGCAGATACTGGGAGAGCACCAGCAGTTTGCTAAATTCTCGGAGTGTTTCTTCAGGCTTGTTTTGTGTTGACTCCTAGGTCTTGTAGGCACGGGAGACGGTTTCGTATGGTTCCGAGGGAGATCGTAACCGTACAGCTTAGGTCCAGACATGTGTGCAGGACGGAGATCCGCAGATTCTTGGACTTAGCAGGTTTTTACCGCCGTTTCGTGCAGGATTACGAGAGTAGTGCTGCACCGTCGACTGAATTGACCAAGATGGAGGTTTCTTTTCCGTGGACTGAGGCATGTATACGGAATTTTCGGCAGTTGGAGATTCGGTTAACAACTGCATCAGTTCTTTCTTTGCTTTTGGTTCGGGCGACCTTGTTGTTTTTACTGTAATGTTTCTTGAGTGGGCTCAAGTGTGTTCTGATGTGACACTACAGAGTCATCGCTTTTGCTTCCCTACATTTGGAGGAAGTACGAGGAGGATATTCCACTCTTGATCTGGAGATGGCCGCAGTGGTTTTGCGTTGGAGATTTGGAGACACTACTTGCTTGAGAGTCGTATCAGATTTTCCACGGACCACCAGAGCTTAATGTATATCTTCCTGCAGCGGATTTTGATTGTTGTGATAGTCTTCTGCAGATTTACAGTTCTTGTGTGATCGTTGAGTATAGCTTTAGTTCGTCTCTACGGAGGGGACAGCTTGCTCATGTCCGCGTCCGACCACTTTCCTTAAATCGTTTTCGCGAGACACTGCCCGCCGATGCTCGTTCGTCAGTGATACTTGAGCATGCTCGGCTGGGTAATGATTCGGAGACCTTGAATTGTGACAATGGTGTGTTAAGTTAGGGATGCGTTTGTGTACCTGGTTTCATCGGGCAGAGACGTGAAATCCTAGAGCATGCACATCTGTCAACTCTCTAGAATGCATTCAAGTTCCGCCAGCAGTGACGTGACTTATGAGATGGTTACGGGTGGACAGGATGTAAAGAGATGTCTCAGGTTTCATTTCACGGTGTCTATCTTGTTGTGTGCTTGAGTCGAGCATCTGAGGCCGGCTGGAGAGCTGCAATCTATTACCGTTCCGAAGCAGGGATGGGAGCAGATCTCCATGAATTCTGTTATGGTTTCCACCCAGGGTTAGTCAGGGCGTGACTCCATCCGGATTCGGTCGTCCGGTTATACTCAGTTTGCTCAGTTGTTTGTTAAAGTTGTGTGTTTATTTGTTTGTTGTCAGCAGTTGGGGATCGTCACTCGCCATCGTTAGGGTTCTCCTTCGATAGCTGTTATCAGGAGACACTCCAATTGGCCACCCTTAGGCTTAGGGGTTAGGTCGTGTCGATCACCAGTCTGTTGTTCTTCTGACTCCGCGTAAGTAGGACTTTGGACCCCAGCTAGTCTAGAGACTTCGGAGATAGTCCAGTTGTGTTAGGTCAGGATGGAAATTGTCCATTTCGAACTGAGGTCTTATGACGGCTGTGTTAGCCGCAGACTCGAGTTCGTAGGGACAGTTCATGTATTCCTATGGACTTTCCGAGGAAGGACGGTGTTGGATTTTGGGAAGTTTGTCCCAGGATTTAGGTCCTTTTAAGATCCTATATGCGAGTTAGTTTTGTTGCCTTTAATTTGGCACTTCCGCCCAGATTATTGGATTTTCACCCCGTATTCCTTGTGATGATACTCTACAACCACCTTCTTGACCTTTCTCACATGATTTGGCACCAGACCATTTAGCGTGACGCGATCTTTCGTGCACCAGCAGCCAATTATGTTAATGGCTCGGCCGGTGGAGGAACATCGGTCAAGGGTCTTGCCATCTGTGAAGAGTTTTTCTTGGACGTAGCCTTATAGTGAGATAATCATTTGGAGGCTGTGAACGAGATCTGGGAGTTGTAATCTTCCCTTTGGAGGTACGCGTATCAGTATATTTTTTAAATTCGGGGACGAATTTCTTTTAAGGAGGGGAGATTGTAACACCTTAGAATGTGTTTGTAGCTAATTATATTTTTTTAAGTATGGTTTTTAATAAAAGTTTACCAAATTAAGTTTCAAATATTTTATCCTATTTATTGAGTATTTTATTAGATTTTTGTTAGGCACACACACACTTGTGCATGTAAACTAGGGTTGTTTTGGGGGTTAAACATGATTGGCAACCATGGTTAACTAACCATTTCTCCCTAATCTAGTTTTAATATTGTTTAAGTGTCATGGTTGTTTTAAAAAAATGAAAATGAATTTAAAATGGAATTTCTTTATTTGGTTGACCTTGGTGAGAGAGAGAGAGAGTGCATGATGGGGTATCATGGCTTTGCCCATGCCTTCATTATGAAGAGAGAAAGAGAGGGAGAGAGAGAGAGGGTTGACCAAGCCTAGCTCTCATTTTTCCCTTGCCTTCTCATTCTTTTTCTCTCATACTCTCACACTCTCTCAACACACACACACACACACACTCACCAGCAGCAGCAGCAAGCAGCACCATCAGCAGCAGCATCAACAGCATCAGCAACAGCAGGCAGCACTGTAGCAGCAGCAGCAACAGGAACCCCAGCAGCAAGAGCAACCCCTCGTCTCCCCCATTCACTCAATCTCCTGCTTCCTAGGGTTGCATTGGGTATACTTCCTGAACCCAATTCCTAGATTTGCTTAGTTGTATGTTAGTTTAGTTTCGGTTTGCGATTAATGTGAGTTTAGTGCTAGATTATGGTGTTTATGTGGAAATTTGGTTAAGTCTTGATTGTGTTGGTTAACCTAGCTCAGTGTAGTGTTAATAGGGCCACTTCAACTGAGATTCTACCCAGATTACACTAAAATACCTTAGGTTTTCCATTTCGTGCTAAATTGTCGTTTTTAAGCGATATTTGTGATTTCTGTGATCTGCTTATGACCCGATGGATTCAGGTTAAAATTGAGAAGACTGGGGCGTGCTACCTAGGTCTAGAACACACCACCAGAGCACGACCCCCTAACTCCCAATGCAGGCCGCCAATTAATTCCATTTGGCCGCAATTTGCGGCCAGGAAGGGGTTCTAGGTGTTGGGGTTTTGTGTAGGGTAGTCTGCAGTGTTGTGTAGTGTTTTGGCATGTCTAGTTTTGTAATATTTCACCTGTAGGAAAATCTGGGACTATATATCGTTTTTGTGTCCGTTATGTTTGCGTGATACGCGCGATACGTGAGTGGGTTCTGTGATCCAGCGTATCGCGGCGTGTCGCGATGGTTTTAGACGCGTACACACACGATTCAGCGTATCGTGCACACGCGCGTTTAGTTCGCGACGCGAGTTTCTTGTTTCGATTCGATATCGCGTTTCGCGGAATATTTGGCTTATATGTGATTTCCATGTGTTATTTGCAGGTTTGCAGACAGGGACTACGGACACGGCTACAGGGGGAGCAGATAGTAGGATTCACCTAGCGTGGAGCGTAGGTGAGTAGATTTAACATCTACAGGGGAATCGCCCGCATGGCGTTATGCGTCTGGGCTAGGATTCAAATACCTGTCGCGCATTCTACGTTATTGTTAGAATTGCGCCTTTATTTTATTTCCTTGATATAGTTGTACTGTGACTAGCAGCCGTAGGACACTGCACACATTATTGACGGTTCATGTTGCACGAGCACGGATTGTATGCTACACACACACCGTCAATAATTGCTATGTCACACACAACCCCTTATAGATTCTATTGCCTATCATACTTGACATCTAGCTTACCGGTATACCTATAGTGTATCATACCTTTAGTGATAGGTATATATACACCTTGCAATACAGCTACAGGTATACCTTTTAGATATTTTACTAATACCGGGAGGATATCTTACTCATATTCTTCTTATACCCAGGGGGTATACGACATCAGTTCCTATAGGTAGATATCTATACATTGCTACACCTGTATGTTACACACATATTCAGTTGCAGTTACATATTTACCCTTACTGATGTTACTTAGCTGTACCTTATTGGTTTTGCATACATCTGGTTTCAGCTACATATTCTCATTTATATGCTCGCATTTCAGATATATCGCATATGTTGATTCCTGGATTGCGCATTTTTATTTGGATTTTAGATGATGTTTTATGGATTTGGGAACCGCGGGAGTTCATGAAATTATGCATACATTGAAAAACCCGGTTTCCTTGATATGATATTTGCGCATCCACCATGAGTTTTATCGGTGCTGATTATACACCACATACGAGGTGTGGTTGCCGTATGAGGGTACATGGTGGGGCCCGGTATGGTTCCCCTCAGCAAGAAGATCGATGGATGTTGCCGATTGAGCCTGGAGGTGGGCGAGTACCTACCGGTGACAGTACTGATGATTCGGCGAGGGTCGTGGAGACACCGTTGGGAGTCATGCACGTATGCATACGTCGGAAGGCGAGGGTCAGAGCTAGGCACTCGTGCTTCCGGGATAGCGTATGATACGTGAGCAGGATTTCTGTGTCGATGCTTGGCACATGGTTTTCATGATATTTCTTTTAACACCTTTGTATATATAACAGGGGATTTAGCCGTTGTTATATATACCTTTACACCAATATTAGTGGAGTGGGACGCTAATATATGTGTATTGCCCCCATCATATTTATTTCTGTATATATATACCTTAGGATGTTAGAAGCTTGTTTGAGATTCGACTTGGGATATAGGTGATTCATTGAGATTGGATATTGGATATGGAAGAGATTGTGGATTGGTACATTCGAGATATAGGAGAGCTACTCGATACTGTACATTGAGGTGATGTGAGACCTATGTGATGTGAGAGCCCAGTTGGGGGCTGATTTGAGGATTTGGGATTTGAGTGTCTTGATGGATTGTGATCCTACCACGATGTTAGGTTTCCGTGAAAATGACATACACCACCCTATACCTCACACTTATCTACTTTATGCACAGATTCATATATTGGTAGTACCGGTGAGTGTACCCTTATGATAGTTGCATATCTACTCTCTCATATCCCTATTGCATGGTTATTGCATATTATTGTCATGTTACTATTGCTTCACATATTGATTGTACCTGTTACTGTACTTTCCTTATTTCAGCATTTGCATGACATGCTAATACTGTAATCACATATCTTAGATTCATGCTGTACGTGCATTCCTGCGATTACCTGCATATGTTATCTACTATTCACGAGTTGGCAACTCACCCCCGTTGTGCCACAGGTTTTTCAGGTTGTTCCCCAGAGTAGTCGAGGCAGGCTATTCCTCCATTCAGCTATCCAGCTATCATCTTTTGCTACAGATACCGCATCAGCTCACAGTACCATTTTGCTTAGGTGGGTTAGATGATTATCTGTATTTCATATTGTACATTCGTTGTATTTTGTACTCTCCATCTACTATTGTATTGTTGACTTAGAGACTTGGTGAGTACGTTATGTGTATTATTGTGGATTTGATGTCTTTTATATACAGTTTCCTTTCTACTGTCTCTTATTTCTTCGCTACGGCGTCGTATACTTGTGATGAGATTGTTTTTCCGCCTTTGGGCCACTTTTTATAAAAAGGGGGTGTTCTCCAAATTTTAAAGAAAGAAAGTAAGACTTTTTAAAAAATTTGGGTTGTGCTTTCAAATGTTTCAAAAACTTGCATTATCTTTTCCGTATTTTCATGGTTTAGATTTCTGGGTTTGGCTTTCTTTTACTACGTTGCATCTTTAGGCGTTGCGTAGTATTAGGGCCGTCACGGGCCATTTTTGGGTCGTGACAAGCACTCAAAATAATTTTTCGACCACAAAAAAAATTCGACAGAAACTTCGTTTTTGAAATTGCGGTTTCGGAAATTTTGTTCGATCGAAGTTCTAAACACGTTAGAGCAAGATAGTAAAAGTTAATGGTGTGGCTCTGATACCATGTAAGTCTACGGTAGCGTCCCGACCGTCTGTTCGAGGCCAAAATGCGGAAACGAAAACATTTCATAAACTTGAAACCGGCGCTATCGCAGACTTTAATCCTGGATCGAACCATTAACCTATAACTAGCAACTAAAGAAGGGTTAGAAAGGCTATACCGATCGATCCGTGTCCTTCGGTCTTTGGCCACCAACACAAGCTCCTCGCGGTATCTCCGATCTCTGGTCTTCTCGTCGGAAAGGGCACCACATCTTCAAGTCTTTTTACGGGCTCCCGCTTCGTCCGAAACAACTCGGACACGATGTTTGCTAGCCGACATGTCCAAGGTGAAGTAGAGAATGTGTGTGATCACTTTGTCTCTTGAGAATTTAGTGGATGCCATTAGTGAGGAGATAGTGAGCTCAAGAAAGAAGAGGAAGAAGAAGAAGCATCCTTTTCTTTTTTCTTATGTTTTGTGATAATAATGAGAGTGAGAGCAAGTATGAAAAATACAAGAGCAAACTCTATCTATGGCTGCCCTTTCTCTCTCTCCCTCTCATTTCATCCATAAATCAATCACATAATGTGACATATGCATAAGTAAAGAGACCATGACTCATCACTTGTGCATATGTCACAATTAATGCTCCTAATCATGATTTTGAGCTCATTATTTCCATATGCAAACATTAATCCAAATGTTTGCAACAATAAAAAGAGAATGGCATATACTAAAGTTAACTCGTGACGGATCACAAGAGTACCCCTCACCTGTATATACATACTTGCATCCGCATTCCGACCGAATGCGAATGCGATGAGACTAAAGTAATCCAACAAATCTAATACTAGGATCCGGCTTAAACCAAAGCCCACTAGTATGATCCGTCCGATCATGATCCGTGCACTACTACACGTATATGATCGGACCCTGCCATATATCATACGGCCTCTACAACGTTTCGCCCCAAACTTGAGAAACTGTCTGTGGGGGACTCTAAAGACTCGTCAATACTTTAGCTGTAGATTTAACCACTGGCACGTCAGTGGTACTAGCTATACATAACGGGCTACCAGGTATTGACCAAAAAGGGAGGTCGATGAGCGAACTCATCCTGACACGCTACTGAGCCTGTCAATGACAATATCCGTACAGTCCGGTCCGTTCGTCTATGAGCATCGCAAGTCGGGCCTAGGGTGTTGGTAAAAGTCAGACCCCCAAAAGCGGTACAAGTCATGTCGGAGTGTAGCCCAGAACACCCTGAGATACTACTGGAATACCTACCAGTAAATCTCCTGTCTTGGCCAAGGACATCGTGTAATGGCTCTCCTAGACACAGCGCTATCTCACCCCCAATACCGGGAGAGACAAAACCCCTTGCCGATCCGCTCACTGCCTCCATGTGGCTCGGGATTGTACCCAACTAAAACATGTTTGCACGACTCCTTTGAGCCGTGGTAGGGTAGTAATCAAAGCACAGTAGGAACTCACACGAGACAAATGACGATCTCAGCTCGATGAACTAACCTATACACATGTCACCAGGGGACTGCTATCTGACGTCAGGTATAATACCAACTAGCATGTTCCCGGCGAGTCCTGTCCGGTGTACTCATAACCCAATGAGCACCTTGTAGGGTTCCTAGGCATCCTAATGAAGTCTTACAAGGCATCAACCATGCCAATTTCAAAAATTATTGGTGCCGAGAAACCCTAACACGGATCGTTGACTAGATGTTTAGGCGAAATGAGAATCTAGTTAACTACTTAACTAAAAGTTAGATGCTACAACCTTTGTAGATCCAGTTCCCCACTTCCTTAGCTCCACGTGGGTGTGCTCTCTGTTCATAGCAGATTTTTGCATTTTCATACCGCCCAATTTTTATCACATTGCATATCCGTAGATACTCTTGAGCCATGTTTGCTAGTCAATTGCAGGATACAGGTTCTCGGTTCTAAAACGGTGAAATTCATGGAAAACACGAAAAAATCCGGGTTCCTGCCAACCACAGATAAAACACGGTCTCCGCTCTTCATCCGTATGTTGCCAGATACCAGTTTAGGAAGACAAAAGGTCGAATCAATGTCATTCTCATGCACAAGGCTCAATGGTAGCACAAAATCCAAGAGATCTATGCGGAGCTCGAGGCAATCATGACAAAATCTTGACAAAAAGTCCACCTTTCCCTCAACAGAAATTCTGGAAAAATCGTGGAGCCAAATTGAGAAAATACATGTACCAGAATTATGTACACATCAAATCAGGGAAGGCCAAGAAAGATGAAAGCCCAAATCAACCATAAGGCCGTGGATCCACGGCAAAAGGTGGGTCCAGGCCGCGGATCCGCGGCCGTTTAGGCGCCAAGCCTGCAGATTTTTGGGGGGTGTTTTGGTCTTTTTGTTTGGGTTCTGGTGGTTGCCCTAGGTGTTCATTTTTTGGTCTATAAATAGCCCAGAACTTTATGAAGGAAAGGGCCAATTCTTGTATTTTCTTTTTGCTAGGTTTTAGTTTCCATGTTCTTCTTCTTCTCATCTCTTCTCCATTAAACTTGTAGTGAGCTTTGTGAGTGAGGAATGGTGAATAAAGAAGATCATTTTATTATCAAGCTTGTCTCTTTACTTTGTTAATTGTTGTAATTTTAATTTGTTAAGTAGTTGTTGTTCTTTCCTTGTTGTTTCTTTCTTCTCTCTTTTTCTTTATCATTCATACGACAATGATACTTACGCTCGATCCTCGCCAAGGTGAGGTCGCAAATAGTTAGTCGTATTCTTCTAATCTCCTTCTTTCTATCTTCCTCTTGTGTTTTGTTTTGTTTTTCCTTATCATGATGTGTGAGTAGTTAATACTTGTTAGGGTAGGATAAGGGAAGTTTGAGAGAAGGAAATCTCTCTCACTCTTTCCTTGCCCAACAGCTTAAATCGACTCCCGTTAATTGAACCACAATCCGCTCCTTACGGCACCCTATCCTACATGATAGCGGTGATTCCGTAGTGAGACCGGTTGTGGTTGAATTAACCGGAGGTTATGGCTAAGAGCCAAGAACGGACGGACAAGCACCAAAAGGAAGACTTATGCGTTGGAAAGCCTAGCTTATACTCGCAAAGTCCTTCCTAGTCGTGCTAATCCCCGTTGTTGCTGATTACCGTAACACCGATATTAAGAGGGGCAACGAAAGATGTGGAGACTCCTAACTCAAACTAACCTAATCCTAACCCTAACATGCTCTCTTTAAATATAAACTCAACACTTAGATAATCACAAACAAAAATCTGAACAACCGGACTTAACTCGTTAAAACACATTGAAAAAGACTCCCATCTCCCTGCGGACGACCCGTACTCAACCGGCTAGCTACAAGCGAAACCGTCTTGATTGCGGTCTTTAAAACTAAACTTGAACACGCACGAACATTTTCAATCACTCTCGCTGTCCATCACGAATCCTAGACTCATTCGTCGGCTTCATCGGAAAAACGGGCGAGCAAGGTCGTCGGCTTCGTGTCAAAAACGATCTACGTCGAGGTTGCACAAGTTCAAGCTACGACTTCACCAAGTTGTGAAACTTGTGAAGAAAACACCCAAAACCACTTGGCAAGAGGTAGAGGATGAAGAAATAGGAGGTGGGTTCACTTTAGATTTGGATTTCTCACTCTAGAAATGAAGTTGCCATTTATGGCATCAAGCTTTTCCTTTTTGAAGTGAAGAAGAAGATGAAGCTAGAATTATGATAAGTCTTGTAAATATGAATAATAAAATAATACTTATCATAATCGGAACCATGGTTAGGTGTAGAGAATTGACCAAGGTTAAAAGAGTGGTTAGGGTTAAGCATGAAGACAAATTGGTCACTTGGGTCAAAGCTTCATGAAGCTTCACAAAGGTTCAAGAAAGAAAGCAACCATTTTGTATTCATATGCCATTCTTTTTCTAAAATAAACAAATGAAAAGAATGGATAATAAAAACCCTAATTACTTACTTAACCTAGGTTTAATCCTTTACACTTAACCAAATGAGTATGCATCATCAAACATGATACAAATATGTGCACAAAAGCATATCACATATACAATGTGCAAATCAAGTGAGAAAATCCGTTTAAAGTGAACCTATACTAGTTAATGCAAAGTAATATATCAAATATATAATTATACATTAAATCATTAAATCAACACTTGATTCAATGATCCGGTCATGTCGCACATAACCGACTAGTATTCAATGCATCGATTTATCGAATCAATGATTCGATAACTAGGTCATATCTCATACAACCAATCGAAAAATTAATCGCGAGAATCAAATACGGTATCATATACACGCATCATTCTCGGTCCCGCACATATCTCATATGCGCTCCTATTTCGTTTCGCTTGAGCCAGGAAACCTCTGTGTAGGACTCTAAAGACTCGTCAATACGCCGATAGCAGATGATGATCATATCAAGCACCCACAAGCCGCAAGCGGTCTGCTAAACGTAACGGCCACCCGGGTATTGAGCGATCAGAAGATCGACAAGCTAGCCCGCTCACACTCCTGCGAATCCGACCAGTAACACTTAACCGTACAGTCCGGTCTCTTCGTCTGATATGTCGCATATGAAGTCTAGGGGTGGTAAACGTCAGACCCCAATAACCCGATAAGTCGTGCCGATGTGAGGTTCGCAACGGGTCGAGAAACTACTGGTAACACTTACCAGCAAATCTCTGATCAGCCCTGGCCAGGGACTTCCCTGCTACGGCCAATCGAGCACAGCGCAACATCAACTCCTAATACCGGGAGAGACGAAAACCCTCCTATCGCTCATTGCCTCCATGTGACTCGGGACTGTACCCAAAGACCAACGTTTTGCACGCCCTCATGGACGTGGTAAGGTGGAGATCAAAGCACAGTGGGAATCACACAAGACTCTATGACGATCTCGGGTCTACAGACTAACCTGTACAAGTGTCACCTGAGAACTGCCATCTGACGTGAGGTATAATACCACCTGGGAGTTCTCGGCGAGTCCGTCCAGTGTACCGAGTCTCCACTGAGCACCCGTATACCATCTCTGATGTCAAACACCAATGGATATGGGATCATCCATCACCCATCACATGGGTCGAGAAGCGTATACGCTAGTCTACACTGGTATATCGATGCCCCGTCTCGATACACCCACGACTAGGGACCTTGAAGGATGTACTTATGGACTACCATGTCCCCACTAGTATGATCTGCATCATAGTCGAGGTAGTCAAGTACACATCCTAAGGGCTTTACCAACATGTAACTATAAGACAGTATAAAGAGACTAGTATACATGTTAAGATAAAGAGCAACCAGATAGCATACTATCATATCGAGCAAGAAAGTCATCTCTATATATGTCCAAGTATCCAATATAATATACATCATCTGTACAATACTGGCCTCTAGGGCATACATACAACTAACAATCTCCCACTTGCACTAGGGCCAGCTGCTGTAGTATCGCATACCGAGCATCCCGAAGAGTCTCTCAAACTGTATCTGGGGAATGGCCTTCGTGAGTGGATCCGCCGTGTTGTTCTTCGTGTCAACCCTCCTGACCTCGATCTCCCGGCGATCAACTATCTCCCGGATCAGGTGATACCGCCTCAGAATATGCCTGGATCGCTGATGGGACCTGGGTTCCTTGGCCAAAGCCACTACTCCATTGTTATCTCAATACAAAGGTATTGGATGCTCAATGGATGGAACCACACCAAGTTCAGTAATGAACTTCTTGATCCAGACAGCCTCTTTGGCAGCATCGTTGGCAGCGATGTATTCAGCCTCCATCGTCGAGTCTGCCACGGTTTCCTGCTTGGAACTCTTCCAGCTAACCGCCCCTCCGTAAAGGGTAAAGACAAAACCCGACTGCGACTTAGAGTCGTCCTTATCACTCTGGAAGCTGGAATCGGTAAAGGACTCCACTTGGAGTTCTCCACTACCATACACCAAGAGCATCTCTTTAGTCCTTCGTAAGTACTTGAGAATGCTCTTCACAGCTGTCCAGTGACTCTCTCCAGGATCAGCTTGATACCTGCTCACTACACTTAGTGAGTATGCAACATCGGGTCTGGTACATAGCATCGCATACATGATAGAGCCTACAGCCGAAGCATAGGGTATCCCTTGCATGCGAGCTCTCTCCAAATCAGTCTTGGGAGACATCTCTTTGGAGAGAGTGACTCCAGAGATCGTGGGTAGGTTCCCACGCTTGGATTCTTCCATACTAAACCTCTTTAGTATGGTGTCAATGTACCTGGATTGGGACAATCCCAATATCCGTTTGGATCTATCTCTATAGATCCTGATTCCCAATATGCAGGAGGCATCACCAAGATCTTTCATTGAGAATCTCTGTGATAAGAAGAGCTTGACCGATTGCAGCATAGGAATATCATTTCCTATCAAGAGTATGTCGTCCACGTACAATACGAGGAAGACAACCTTACTCCCTGCCACCTTCTTGTAGATACAAGGTTCATCTGGGTTTTTGACGAAATCAAACTCTTTGATAATGACATCAAAGCAGATGTTCCAACTCCGCGATGCTTGCTTTAATCCATAAATGGATTTAAGCAGCTTGCACACCTTCCCGCTCCTCCCACTATCTACGAAGCCCTCCGGCTGAGTCATGTACACGCACTCTTCTAAATCACCATTTAGAAAGGCGGTCTTAACATCCATTTGCCAGATTTCGTAGTCATGATATGCAGCGATGGCAAGCATGATCCGGATGGATTTAAGCATAGCCACTGGAGAAAAGGTTTCGTCATAGTCCACACCTGGTCTTTGACGAAAACCTTTTGCTACAAGTCTAGCTTTGAAAGTCTCCACTTTCCCATCTACACCAAGTTTCTTCTTGAAGATCCACTTGCTCCCAATGGGTTTTACCCCTTCAGGAGCAACTTCCAAAGTCCATACTTTGTTGGTGTACATGGATTCCATCTCGGACCGCATTGCATCCAGCCATTTCACTGAGTCCCTACTCGTGATGGCCTGCTCGAAGCTAGTTGGGTCATCATCCTCCATGATGCAATCCTCGCTCCCACCATCCATGAGAAAACCGTAGTATCTCTCAGGTTGGCGAGGAACCCTACTAGATCGGCGGAGAGGCTGGGGTTCATTGGGAGCTACTGAATCCTCTTGTTCCACTAAATCTTCAGTTTGAGTTTGTGTATCTGGAACCTCTTCCAGCTCTACCACTTTGCCACTAATTTCTTTTTCAAGAAATTCCTTTTCTAAAAAGGTGGCATGTTGAGCAACAAACACTTTTTGTTCCTCACTGTGGTAGAAAAAATACCCATATGAGTTCTTTGGATATCCCACAAACTTGCAAAGAACTGACCGTGCCTCGAGCTTGTCCGGATTTTGTCTTTTGACATAAGCTGGACAACCCCATATTTTAACTCGTTTAAAATATGGTCTCTTCCCACTCCATATCTCATATGGTGTGGTAGGTACAGATTTAGATGGAACTTGATTCAATAGGTATGCTGCTGTCTCCAGCGCATATCCCTAAAAGGAAATAGGTAACTCAGCTGTGCTCATCATAGAGCGCACCATATCTAATAGGGTGCGGTTCCTCCGTTCTGATACACCGTTGTGCTGTGGTGTATATGGAGGAGTCAGCTGAGAGAGAATCCTATTCTCTTTTAGGAAGTCCAGGAATTCTCCGCTTAAGTATTCACCTCCTCGATCAGATCGAAGGATTTTAATACTTTTTCCGGTTTGGTTTTCGACTTCTTGTTTATATTCTCTAAATTTCTCAAAAGCTTCTGATTTGTGTTTCATCAGGAACACATATCCGAATCTAGAGAGATCGTCAGTGAATGTAATGAAGTACGAAGAACCATCCCTGGCATGTGTAGACATAGGACCGCATACATCACTATGTATCAGTCCTAAGAGTTCGGTAACTCTTTCTCCGTATCCCGTAAACGGAGTTTTGGTCATCTTGCCTTTGAGACATGACTGGCAAGTGTCATAAGATGAAAATTCGAATTGTTTCAAATATCCATCCTTATGCAACTTAGCTAGTCGTGTCGCATTGATGTGACCCAGTCTACAATGCCACAAGAAGGATTCGTTCAGTTCTGAACTCTTCCTCTTGTGTGTGTTAGTTATGCTCAGAACTGTTGATTGATTTAGAACATAAATGCCATTGCACAGCGTGCCTGATCCAACCAACTTTTGGTTATGGAAAATGTTCATAACATTGTCTTGTAATACAAAATTATATCCCTCTTTACTTAATAAAGAAACCGATATAATGTTGCATATCAGGTTCGGCATGTAATAGCATTCGTTCAGAACCAATGTATTACCAGTTGGTAATTCAAGGTGATATTCCCCGACAGTCTTAGCTGCAACAATTGCACCATTTCCGACTCTAATGTCTTTATCACCTTCTCCGAGTTCTCTACCTTTCCTAAGCCCATGTAACTGATTACATATATGGGATCCTGACCCGGTATCTAATACCCAGGACGTAGAGCAAATGGAGAAACAGTTCTCTGTAACGAACACACCCGAAGAAAATGCATCAACATGTACTTTCTTCATCCGGGTGGCATGGGAATCCTGGTATTCCCCTATATCCTGTTCATTCCTATAACTCTTATAAGAAAGAACGGAACCAACGTTCCCCAGCACAGTATAATATGCGGGTTCGGTCAATACATCCATATTATTATCTTGATTAAGGCATGAACTGGTCGCTACCTGGAGAGAGAGAGAAGAAAACACTTTAGCGTATGCTCGTGCAAGATCGGATTGGTTATTATCTTATCTAATCAGGATGGCTCACACTGGTTTTTATCAAATCTTCCTTCAAACCCTAAAAGGAAAGACTAGCCGGGATTAATTACACCCTACAACTTCGTCGATCTTTCAGCCAGGCCAGTGTCGGTACTTTGAGGGAGGTCCCCCGTGCTTTCGCACGAACCTAATTAATGTAAACCTCGTTTTCCCAGAGGCGTAACCCCGTTGACACCTTTCTAGACACCTACTTGATCGGCTAATTGTAGTGTGTAAAACTCTCCCAGGAGTAACTCTTACTCGCAGTGGGTATCGGGATCCAACTATCTCATAGAAGGTATGCAATCTCATTGCAAATTTCAACACTTGAAATTCCCGATAATCTTTTGCCCCAAACGATTTATGACCTTGACAAGGTCAACAAACCATAGACCGTAAGTCAAGTTCAACCCGTCATTTCTTGATTGAATTAAACCCACCCGCACGACCCTTGACAAGGTCAACAAGGCCGTACGACTACCCTAACTCAATCTGCATCATATGCATAAGCAGATAAATACTGGTTAGCTACCGCACACTGCGCCTTGACAAGGTCAACAAACACAGCACGAATACTAAACAGGACTTATCTGAAATGACGGAGGGCTACGACAGGTTTTTCTGAAAACCTATTGCGTAATGAACTTGATATCGTTGTAGAATCAAATGAAGTTTTGAAATGGAGTGATTTTGAGGCTTTTCTAGTTTTGCTAAAGGGGTCACTCCCGGTGAAGGGATCGTCGGCCCTTTCCTCGTCGAATGAGGTGCGGGATATATCATATATATCACTGTGCAAAGCAGAAACTATAGAAGCAGTCAAAAACAAACCGAGTGTGTAGCATCTGCCAGGTTTTGCTAAAGGAGTCACTCCCGGTGAAGGGATCTCGGTCCTTTCCTCATCGAATAAGGTGCAGGGCATATCACATATACCGCTATGCAAAGCAAGAACTGTAGCTACCTGTTTTATTTTAAAATTTGATTCTACAACATCTTAGGTTTCTTTTCTTTCATTAATCACATTAATGAAGTCCCATCATTTAAGTCACCTAAACATCACAGATAAATACGACGTACACTTATGCCATCCGCATTCGCCTAGATGTCCCCTCGTGCACCGTTAGGTTAGGTAACTAACGACAGAGCATGGCATGGCTAGTGCGGGTGCAAAACATAAGTAACGCCTATATAATATATCATATATACTATATACAGTATTTATCATAGAACATCACATGATCGCATCACAGATATCGCAGCAGAAGAAACATTTGAAACATTGGATATACTAGGACGTCCGTGTTTTCAATACGAGCCAGTATAAAACACGGATTCCACGGTCGTGATGAATAGCCAATCCCACACCCCCTAGACCCCTACGAGAGCGGCAAGCAACCCTGCCAATCCTAGGGTTAGGAGACCCGGACTCGACTCCTCGAGATGGTCTCCCACTGGACCCTAGAACCCGGTTACTTGTGCTCCCCTCCTTGGGTCTATCCTAGTGCAGAAAAGTAAATAATATACAAAGGGTGACAACTTCCGCAACCTGGAAGTGCCCCGAATAAAAGAATATTACATACAAGTTTTTACATGAATGAAAATGAAAAACACTCATCTCACAAAAAAAAACCCCGGCTATTCAAACACGACGATCCAATATAACATATCCAGCAACACATAACATCACATGTCATCAACGTAAGTAAGTATGCATACACCGATTGTCGTCGACGTATAGCAGCGACAATCGGCAATACCACTACATACTACACTTAGGTCACAGAAAAGAAAGTGTAAAACTACAACAATTGGAATCCGCAACCTCTTTAGACATCACATGCCTAACAGTTATAAACCCCGCATTTTAGTCCCATTATCGAAAACTCTTTTCGATATCAAGTGAAACTAAACCGCTAGATTTATAACATTCATCCAGTTATCTCATAACTGTTTGTGAATTCCAATTATTGTATCCAATTCCGGATAAATAGAATATATTAAACTTTCCGATCGAACATTCGAACACCCAAGTTTTCCCGACACCGATCAACACATGAAATAGGTTCAAAGACATTCACTTCATGCCTCAGTACCAACGGTCCAGCCGTAGAAGGGTCAAGCCAACGCCTCACATGTGGCACGCCGTACTGCCCCAAACCCGAAGGTTCAAAGGGCAGTTCAAGACGGTCACATAATCGAGTTAAGGTTTGTTGTCTTCTAGAGGGACCATCGCGTTACTTGCACTACTCAGAACGTGTTTAAACCACAGAAAAATCCAACACTTGGAATTTTTCCGGCAGGGGAAAAGTTGGGTATTTAAATCCGGTCGAACTTTTTAACATATTCTAAAGTTATCCGGAAAGCCACATAGACAAAATCTGATAACCCGAACGAATAATTGAATCCCCAAAGCAACCCCAAAATACTCTTCTGTAGAGTCACAATAAAAATACCCAGAAAATATAATATCTGAATTCATGAATTACTGTGAAAAAATCACCAGACAAGGGGACAGTACGGCCGCGGAACCGCCGCGTATGCATAGCTCATGCCGCGGTTCCGCGGTGGAAAAGTTGAATCAGGCCCTCGTATTTCATAGTATTTCATATAAGACCCTGCATAATTTTCTGCATATTTTTAATTGACAAAAAACCAAAATTTCAGAAAATTTCGAGAGAGCACCTTGGAATTAGGGTTTCGGGTTCGTTCGGACTTCAAACTCCGTCTAGACTTCGCCTAAGGCTCTAGCTAGGCTCTGATACCACTGTAGGGTTCCTAGGCATCCTAATGAAGTCTCACAAGGCATCAACCATGCCAATTTCAAAAATTATTGGTGCCGAGAAACCCTAACACGGATCGTTGACTAGATGTTTAGGCGAAATGAGAATCTAGTTAACTACTTAACTAAAAGTTAGATGCTACAACCTTTGTAGATCCGGTTCCCCACTTCCTTAGCTCCACGTGGGTGTGCTCTCACTGTATATCACGAATCCTAGACTCATTCGTCGGCTTCATCGGAAAAACGGGCTAGCAAGGTCGTCGGCTTCGTGTCAAAGACGATCTACGTCGAGGTTGCACAAGTTCAAGCTCCGACTTCACCAAGTTGTCAAACTTGTGAAGAAAACACCCAAAACCACTTGGCAAGAGGTAGAGGATGAAGAAATAGGAGGTGGGTTCACTTTAGATTTCGATTTCTCACTCTAGAAATGAAGTTGCCATTGATGGCATCAAGCTTTTCCTTTTTGAAGTGAAGAAGAAGATGAAGCTAGAATTATGATAAGTCTTGTAAATATGAATAATAAAACAATACTTATCATAATGGGAACCATGGTTAGTTGTAGAGAATTGACCAAGGTTAAAAGAGTGGTTAGGGTTAAGCATGAAGACAAATTGGTCACTTGGGTCAGAGCTTCATGAAGCTTCACAAAGGTTCAAGAAAGAAAGCAACCATTTTGTATTCATATGCCATTCTTTATCTAAAATAAATAAATGAAAAGAATGGATAATAAAAACCCTAATTACTTACTTAACGTAGGTTTAATCCTTTACACTTAACCAAATGAGTATGCATCATCAAACATGATACAAATATGTGCACAAAAGCATATCACATATACAATGTGCAAATCAAGTGAGAAAATCCATTTAAAGTGAACCTATACTAGTTAATGCAAAGTAATATATCAAATATATAATTATACATTAAATCATTAAATCAACACTTGATTCAACGATCCGGTCATGTCGCACATAACCGACTAGTATTCAATGCATCGATTTATCGAATCAATGATTCGATAACTAGGTCATATCTCATACAACCAATCGAAACATTAATCGCAAGAATCAAATACGGTATCATATACACGCATCATTCTCGGTCCCGCACATATCTCATATGCGCTCCTATTTCGTTTCGCTTGAGCCAGGAAACCTCTGTGTAGGACTCTAAAGACTCGTCAATACGCCGGTAGCAGATGATGATCATATCAAGCACCCACAAGCCGCAAGCGGTCTGCTAAACGTAACGGCCACCCGGGTATTGAGCGATCAGAAGATCGACGAGCTAGCCCGCTCACACTCCTGCGAATCCGACCAGTAACACTTAACCGTACAGTCCGGTCTCTTCGTCTGATATGTCGCATATCAAGTCTAGGGGTGGTAAACGTCAGACCCCAATAACCCGATAAGTCGTGCCGATGTGAGGTTCGCAACGGGTCGAGAAACTACTGGTAACACTTACCAGCAAATCTCTGATCAGCCCTGGCCAGGGACTTCCCTGCTACGGCCAATCGAGCACAGCGCAACATCAACTCCCAATACCGGGAGAGACGAAACCCCTCCTATTGCTCATTGCCTCCATGTGACTCGGGACTGTACCCAAAGACCACCGTTTTGCACGCCCTCATGGACGTGGTAAGGTGGAGATCAAAGCACAGTGGGAATCACACAAGACTCTATGACGATCTCGGGTCTACAGACTAACCTGTACAAGTGTCACCTGAGAACTGCCATCTGACGTGAGGTATAATACCATCTGGGAGTTCTCGGCGAGTCCGTCCAGTGTACCCAGTCTCCACTGAGCACCCGTATACCATCTCTGATGTCAAACACCAATGGATATGGGATCATCCATCGCCCATCACATGGGTCGAGAAGCGTATACGCTAGTCTACACTGGTATATCGATGCCCCGTCTCGATACACCCATGACTAGGGACCTTGAAGGATGTACTTATGGACTACCATGTCCCCACTAGTATGATCTGCATCATAGTCGAGGTAGTCAAGTACACATCCTAAGGGCTTTACCAACATGTAACTATAAGACATTATAAAGAGACTAGTATACATGTTAAGATAAAGAGCAACCAGATAGCATACTATCATATCGAGCAAGAAAGTCATCTCTATATATGTCCAAGCATCCAATATAATATACATCATCTGTACAATACTGGCCTCTAGGGCATACATACAACTAACACACCTGTATACATCTTAGGTGATCCAATTGACACCAATGGCTTGTGAGACCAGCCATCGCCCCTCGTCGGGGTCTCGACTGTATACACTAGTCTACTAATGGAGTATCGATGCCCAGTCTCGAAACTCCCACGACTAGGGACCACTTTAAGGATGTGCTTATAGACTACCCAACTCTCACGTATATGATCGCCATCATACTGCTGGTAGTCAAGCAAGAATCCTAACCGCTCTATCAATGTGTAATAGTGACCTTTAATGTCACCTAAAGCTGTATACGATGATAAAGATAAACCAGATAGCATACTATCATTATGAGTCAGACTGTCCTACTGGTATAGGTCCTCCCTCAATCATTGCAATCACATGCCTGTGATCCAATAATTGACTCTGAGTGCACTATATCCAATAGACAGAGGTCTTATGCCGACCGTGGTGGTCGCAGATTTGTGTTCGCAGTGGGAGATCATGTATTCCTACGGATTTTCTGATGAATGACGTGTTGTGTTTTGGGAAGCTTATCCCAGGATTGTAAGTCCTTTTGAGATCCTCGAGCGAGTTATTACCGTTGCCTATAACTTGGCACTTCCACCTTATTAAGTATTCACCCCATATTCCTTGTGTCGATACTTTGCAAATACCTTCATGACCTTTCTCACATGATTCAGCACCAGACCATTTAGCTTGGATGTGATCTTTTCGTTCACCGGCAGCCGATAGTGTTATTGGATCGGCAGGTGGAGAAACTTCGGTCAAGGGTCTTGCTATCTGTGGAGGTTTCTTTGGCGTAGCCGTATAGTGAGATGATCACTTAGGAGACTGGGAGCGAGATTTGGGAGTTCTGTACTCATCTCTTTGAAGGTACGTTTCTGAGAATTTTTAATTCGTGGACGAATTTTTATAAGGGGGGGATTGTAGCACCTTAGAAATGCGTTTAGTATTAATTAGACGATAATGCGGGTTTTTGGTAAAAAATTTACCAATTTGGGTTCCTCGCATTTTATAACATTTAATTAATAATTTATTATTATTTGTTATGGTTTGTACACACTTGTGCATGTTTATGTGAGGGTTTGTTTGTGCTAATCTAGATTAGTGACCATGACAACTTAATCTTAACCTAATCCTTGCTTTAACCTTAAACCAAATCCCTTGATATTTTAAGAGAGATATTTTCCTTAGGGTTTTTTTTGGAGAGGAGGTGGCAGGGTGACATGGTGGGCATTAAAGGATGCATTAATGTGGAGTTATTGCAATGGTGCACTCTGTAGGGTTCCTAGGCACACTAATGAGGTCTCACAAGTGATCAAACATGGCCAATTCAAATTTTTCCAAGTGCCTACAAACCCTAATACGGATCGTTAACTAGATGTATAGGCGATGCAAGAAAGTAAACGAATTTATGGTAAAGGAAAGAGGCTACAACCTTTGTAGATCCGGTCCTCCATCTCCTAGGCTCCGTGATGACGTTCCTCCGCTGTCCAAATCGAATCCCGGACTCTAGCATCGGTTTCATCGGAGAAATGGGCGGGCTAGGTCGTCGACTTCGATGCCGAAGATGATCTACGTCGAGGCATCACAAGATCAAGCTCCCACTTCACCAAGTCATGAAACTTGTGAATAAAACACCCTATACTACTTTGCAAGAGGTAGAGGATGAAGAAATAGGAAGTGGGTTCACTTTAGAATTGGATTTCTCACTCTTTTTCTCAAGTTGCCATTGATGGTGGCAAGGTTTCTTCATGTTGAAGAAGAAGAAGAAGAGAATATGATAAGTATATTTTAAAATAGAAAACAATATGATACTTATCATAATCTCAACCTTAGTTAGGTGTAGAGAATTGACCAAGGTTAGGTTGAATGGTTAGGGTTAAGCATGAGACAAGAATGGTGGACTTGTTCAAAGCTTCATGAAGCTTCAACAAACAAACAAACAAAGCCACCATGATTTATTTATCTTTCCAAAATGAAAAATAAATAAATGTATAAGAAAAATGTAAACCCTAACCACTAACTTAACCATGGTTTAATTCTTTACACAAACCCAAGTGAGCATGTATCATCAAACATGATACAAACAAGTGCACAAAAGTATATCACATATACAACTTGTGCATTTCAAGTGAGAAAATCCATTTAAAGTGAACCGATACTAGTTAATGCAAAGTAATATATCAAATATATAATTATGTATTAAATCATTAAATCAACACTTGATTTATCGATCCGGTCATATCGCATATAACCGACTAATATCCAATGTATCGGCTTATCGAATCAATCCTTGATTCGATAACTAGGTTATATCGCATACAACCAATCGATACATTCATCGCGAGAATGGAATACGGTATCAAATACACGCATTATTCTCGGTCCCGCACATATCTCATATGCGCTCCTATTTCGTTTCGCTTGAGCCAGGAAACCTCTGTATAGGACTCTAAAGACTCGTCAATACGCCGGCAGCAGATGATGATCATATCAAGCACCCACAAGCCGCAAGCGGTCTGCTAAACGTAATGGCCACCCAGGTATTAAGTGATCAGAAGATCGACGAGCAAGCCCGCTCACACTCCTGTGAATCCAACCAGTAACACTTACCGTACAGTCCGGTCTGTTCGTCTGATATGTCGCATATCTCGCCTAGGGGTGGTAAACGTTAGACCCCAATAGCTCGATAAGTCATGCCGACGTGAGGTCCATAACTATCGTGAAACTACTAATAACTCTTACTAGTATATCACTGCAACCCTGGCCAGGGATTTCCTGTTATGGCCAGTCGTGCATAGCGCAACATCAACCCCCAATACCGGGAGAGACGAATCCCCTCCTATCGCTCATTGCCTCCATGTGAATCGGGACTGTACCCAAAAACCACCTGTCTGCATGACTCAGTAGAGCCGTGGTAAGGTGGAAATCAAAGCACAGTGGGAGACACACAAGACTCTATGACGATCTCGGGTCAACAGACTAAGCTGTACCAGTGTCACCAGAGAACTGCCATCCGACGTGAGGTATAATATCATCTGGGAGTTCTCGGTGAGTCCGTTCAGTGTACCCAGTCTCCACTGAGCACCCGCATACCATCTCTGATGTCAAACACCAATGGATATGGGATCATCCATCGCCCATCACATGGGTCGAGAAGATATACGCTAGTCTACTCTGGAATATCGATGCCCCGTCTCGATATTCCTACGACTGGGAACACTGAAGGATGTACTCATGGACTACCCAGGCCCCACTAGTATGATCTGTATCATAGTCCTGGAAGTCGAGTACACATCCTAAGGGCTTTATCAAAATGTAACAGAGAGACAGAAATTATACATGTTAAGATAAAGGGCAACCAGATAGCGTACTATCATGTCGAGCAAGAAAGTCCTACCTATATATGTCCCAGCATCCACTATAATATACATCCACTGTACAGTAATGGTCTCTAGGGCATACATATAACTAACAATCTCCCACTTGCACTAGGGCCATCTGTAGCAGTGGTTGTAGTATCTAATACTCAACCATCCCTTAAAAGTCTCTCTTTGGGAAAAGGCCTTCGTGAGTGGATCCGCCGTGTTGTCCTCTGAGTCTACTCTCCCAACCTCGATCACCCTGGAGATCAACTATCTCCATGATCAGGTGATGCTGCCTCAGAATATGTCTGGGTCACTGATGGGACCAGGGTTCCAGGGCCAAAGCCTCACTTCCATTGTCATACAATGATAGGAACCTAGTTCATCTTATGAACCAATATACACCCAAACTTCCTCTTTGGTAGTATCTTTAGTAGCGATGTATCCAGCCTTAATCGTCTAGTTTGCCATGGTATCTAGCTTGGAACTCTTCCAACATACCGTCCCTTTACTGAGGGTAAAGATAATGCCTGCGACTGACACTCAGTCGTCCTTATCACCCTGGAACTTTTTCAATGATTCTCCCCAGGATCGAGGAGGTATTACCTTTATCCTATTTGCAGAATCCTTATGACAAGAGGAGATCGACCGATCGTAGCATAGGAAACTCCTTTCCTATTAAGAGTATGTTGTCTACGTACAATACGAGGATCATCACCATGCTCCAGACTAACCTTTTGTACATACAAGGTTCATCTACCATTTTGATGAAGTCAAACTCTTTGACTATCACATCAAAACAGAAGTTCCAACTCCGCGATGCCTGCTTTATCCTGTAAAGCAACTTGCACACGTTTCCGCTGCTCCCACTGTTTACGAAGCCCTCTGGCTGTGTACTTATAGACGTTCTCTTCTAAACCATCATTTAGAAAAGTAGTCATGGCACCCAACCACCAGATATCATAGCCATGGTATGTAGCAATGGCAAGTAGGATCTGGATGGACTTAAGTATAGTCCCTGGAAAAGGTTTCATCATTATCCACGCTTGGTTGATGACGAAAAACCTTTAACAAGTCTAGCTTTGAAAGTCTCAACTTTTTCATCTACACCAAGTAATCTTCTCAAGATATACTTGCTCCTGATAGGAATTTAACCCCTCAGATATAGCAGCCAAAGTCCATACTTTGCTGGTGTACATGGATTCCATGTCAGATCGCTAAGCATCCAGCCATTCTTACAGAGTCCCTACTCTTGATGGCCTGCTCGAAACTAATTGGGTCATCATCTCATGATGCATTCCTCGCTCCTACTGTCATCGAGAAACCGAGGTTTCTCTCAGGCGGATGAGGAACCCTACTAGATCGGCAGAGAGGCTGAGGTTCATCGGAAACTATTGAATCCTTTGGTTCTGTCAAATCATCAGCTGCAGTTTTGTATAGCTGGAACCTTTCCAGTTCTACAGAACTGACCTCGCCTTGATTTTGTCCGGATTTTGCTTTTGACATAGGCCGGACAATCCCAAATCTTAACTAATTTAAGATATGGGCTCTTCCCTTTCCATATCACATATGAAGTGGTAAGCAACTGATTTGATTTGAACCCTATTCAATAGGTATGCAGCTTCTCAAGTGCACAACCCCAAAAGGAAATAGGTAACTCAGTAATACTCATCATAGAGCACACCATATCTGATATTGTGCGATTGCTCCGCCCTGATACACCGTTGTGCTGTGGTGTATTCAGAGGAGTAATATGGAGAGAGAATCTCATTCTCCTTTAGAATGTTCCAGGAATGCCATGCACAAGTATTCTCCTCCCTGATCTTATCATAGGACATAATACTTATACCAGTATTGGTTCTCTACTTCTAACTTATATTCTGTGAATACCTCAAAAGCTTCGGACTTATGTTTCAACAGGAACATATGACTGAATCTTGAGAGATTATCAGAGAATATAATGAAGTATAAAGAACCAATCCTGGCATGTGTAGACAGGAGACCTTACATACATCATCATGTATCAATCCCAAGAGTTTACTAACTCTTTCCCTGTTTCCAATAAACAGAGCTATGGTCATCTAATCTTTGTGACATGACTGGAAAGTTTCACAAGATGTAAATTCAAACTGATTTAAATATGCATCTAAAATGTAACTTCAGCCAGTCGGGTCGCATTGATATGACCTAGTCTACAATGCCTCAAGAATGATTCGTTCATTTCTGAACTCTTCCTCTTGTGTGTGTTCTGTATACTAGGAACTGTAGTTTGATTTAGAACGTCAATGCTTTTATATAACGTGCCTGGACCGATCAACTTTTGATATAGGAAATGTTCAAAACATTATGCATCAATACAAAATTTTATCATTTCTTTACTAATAAAGAGACTGATATGATTTTGTATATCAGGTTCGGTATCTAATAGCATTTGTTCAGAATCAATGTATTGGTAATACAGGGTGACAGTGACCAACAGACTTGGCTGCAACACTTGCCCCGTTTTCTGTCTCATGAAACTTATCACCCGTTCTCAGTTTTCTACCTTTTT
The DNA here is from genome assembly GCA_030015575.1 of Agapanthus africanus. Lineage (NCBI taxonomy): Eukaryota > Viridiplantae > Streptophyta > Magnoliopsida > Asparagales > Amaryllidaceae > Agapanthus > Agapanthus africanus. The sequence continues at coordinate 311,795,445 of JASDDO010000018.1, read as the reverse complement.
CTAGCCCTATGTAACAGATTACATATCTGGGATCCTGATCCGGTATCAAATACCCAGGATGCAGATGGTACTGAGAAACAGTTCTTTGTAATGAACACACCCGAAGGAGATGCATCATATGCACTTTCTTCGTTTGGAAGGCATAGGAATTCTGGTATTCTCCTATCTCCTGCTCTGTCTTATAACAATTATAAGTTGGAGCGGGTCCAACGTTCCCCAGCTCAGTATAACAAGCGGGTTCGGTCAATAATCCGTATTATTATCTTGATTAAGGCGTGATATGGTCGCTACCTGGAGAGAGAGAGAAGAAAATACTCTGCGTGCGCTCTTGCAAGATCAGATTGGTTATTATTTAATCTAATCAGGATGGCTCCTACTGTTTTTATCAAATCTTCCTTCAAACCCTAAAAGGAAAGACTAGCCGGGATTAATTTCATTCTACAAGTTCGCCAATCTTTCAGCCAGGCCAGTGTCGGTACTTTGAGGGAGGTTCCCCGTGCTTTCGCACGGACCTAATTACAGTAAACCTCGTTTTCCCAGAGGCGTAACCCCGTTGACACCTTTCTAGACACCTACTTGATCGGCTAATTGCAAAGTGCAAAACTCTCCCAGGAGTAACAATTACTCGCAGTGGATATCGGGATCCAACTATCACATAGAAGGTATGCAATCTCATTGCAAGTTTCAACACTTGAAACTCCCGATAAAGGTTTTTACCCCTAGCACCTATGACCTTAACTATGGTCAACAAATCATAAGTACTAGTCAAGTTCTACCCGTCATTTCGTGATTAATTAGACCCACCCACATGACCCTTAACTAAGGTCAACAAAGTCACGCGACTGTCCTAACTAATCGCATCATATGCGGTGTAGGAAGACATCACTTAGCTACCGTACACTATGCCTTAACTAAGGTCAACAAACACAGCACGAATACTAAGTACTCTACTTCCTAAAATGACGGAGGGTTGCGAATGGTTTTTATGAAAACCTTTAACGCTTTGAACTTGATCTCGTTGCGGAATCAAATGGTTTTTAAATGGAATGTTTTTTAGGCTTTTCTAGTTTTGCTAAAGGGGCCACTCCCGGTGAAGGGATTGTCAGCCCTTTCCTCGTCGAATGAGGTGCGGGATATATCATATATATCACTGTGCAAAGCAGAAACTATAGAAGCAATCAAAAGACAAACCGAGGGTTGTAGCATCTGCCAGTTATTGCTAAAGGAGTCACTCCCGGTGAAGGGATCTCGGTCCTTTCCTCATCGAATAAGCTGCAGGATATTCTACAGGGAACACCACGATGCAAAGCAAGAACTGTAGCTACCTGTTTTATTTTTGAAATTCGATTCCACAACATCTTTTAGGTTTATTTTCTTTCATTAATCTCATTAATGAATGTCCCATCATTTAAGTCTACCTAAACATCACAGATAAATATAACGTACGCTTATGCCATCCGCATTCGCCTCGATGTTCCGTCTGCACCGTTAGGTTAGGTAACTAACGCCAGAGCGGGACAGGGCTAGCGCGGGTGTAAAACATAAGCAACGTCTATATAATATATCATATATACTATATACAATATCTATCTGAACAAATCACATGATCACATCACAGATAACGCAGCAGAAAATATCATATGAAATATTGGATATACTAGGATGTCCGTGTTTTTAATACGAGCCAGTATAAAACACGGATTCCACGGTCGTGATGAATAGCCAATCCCACACCCCTAGACCCCTACGAGAGCGACAAGCAACCCTACCAATTCTAGGGTTAGGAGACCCGGACTCGACTCCTCGAGATGGCCTCCCACTGGACCCCAGAACCCGGTTACTTGTGCTCCCCTCCTTGGGTCTATCCTAATGCGGAAAAGTAAATAATATACAAATGGTGACATCATCCGCAACCTGGAAGTGCCCCAATAAAAGAATATTACATACAAGTTTTTACATGAATGAAAATGGAAAAACACTCATCTCACATAAAAAAACCCGGCTATTCAACCATGACGATCCAATATAACATATCCAGCAACACATAACATCACATGTCATCAACGTAAGTAAATATGCGCATCCTAATTGTCGTTGACATATAGCAACGAAACCGGCGATATCACATATTACACCTACGGTCACTGAAAGGAAAGTGTAAAACTACAACAGTTGGAATCCGTAACCTCTTTAGACATCGCATGCCTAATCAAATGAATTCCTTAGACATCGCATGCCTAACAATTATAAACCCCACATTTTAGTCTCATTATCGAAAACTCTTTTCAATATCAAGTCGGGCAATTCAACAGGATTCCCGACATTCTGATCGAATGCTCGTCGCAAACTTTAGTAGGCGGCCGCACCCCCGATACCGTCGACGAAGTGCACCAAGGCGGAACACCGCTGCCGCGAGCACCCAAACGGATGCTTTCGGCGACGGGGTTCTCCTACAGTCACTTGGTCGGGGCTATGGGGCGAGGCTGTCTATTAAGTTTACCCGGCGAGTATCCGCGTACGCTACGTGATTGCGACGGACTTTTGATCACATCAAGATTCCGTGGCAACCGATCAAGTGAGACTAAATTGCTGTGTTATAACATTCATTCAGTTATCTCATAACTACTTGTGAATTCCAATTATTGTATCACATTCCGGACAAGATAGAAAATGTTAAACTTTCCGATCGAACAATTGAACACCCAAGTTTTCCCGAAACAGCTCAACACATGAAATAAGTTCAAAGACATTCACTTCATGCCTCAGTACCAACGGTCCAGCCGTAGAAGGGTCAAGCCAACGCCTCACATGTAGCACGCCGTACTGCCCCAAACCCGAAGGTTCAAAGGGCAGTTCAAGACGGTCACATAATCGAGTTAAGGTTTGTTGTCTTCTAGAGAGACCATCGTATTACTTGCACTACTTAGAACGTCATTAAACTACGGAAAAGTCCAACAATTGGAAATTTCCCGGCAGGGGAAAAAGTGGGTATTTATATCCGGTCGAACTTTTTAACATATTCTAAAATTACCCGGAAAAGCACATGGACAAAGTTTGATAATCCGATCGAATTTACGAACTCCCAATACAACCCAGAAAACTCAACTCTTGAGTGATATTTAAAAATTCCCATAAAATCCAGAATCAGAAAAGAGGAATTACTGTGCAAAAATTATTGGGCATTGTGACCATACGGCCGCGGAACCGCCGCAGAAGCCATGCTTCTGCCGCTGTTCCACGGCGGTTTAGACGAATCATGAGCTCGTTTTGCACCATAATTCTTATATCTTCCTGCTGAATTTTTTAAGAATTTTTAATCTGGAAAAAACCCAGTTTTTGAAAAATGTCCAGAGAGCATTTTGGATTTAGGGTTTCGGTTCGATCGGGCTTCTAACTCCATCTACGCATCGCCTAAGGCTCTAGCTAGGCTCTGATACCACTGTAGGGTTCCTAGGCATATTAATGAGGTTTCACAAGTGATCAAACTGTTAGTGTATATGCCCTAGAGGCCATTACTGTATCATACTAGTATGTATATTACTTAATGGAAGCTTGGGATATTCACCGTGTATTGACAATCTTGCTCAAAATAGTAGTATGCTACTTGGTTTATTTCTACTTCAATGTATACATGTGTTTATTTCAGTATATCACCTATACACATTAGTGGAGCCCTTAGGATCTTTGCTTGATTACCCGCGTTATGATGGCAGTCACACTAGTGGGGCTGGGTAATCTTTAAGCACATCCTTATGCAGGTCCCTAGTCGCAGGACTATCGAGACAGGGCATCGATACTCCGGAGTAGACTAGCGCATGCGCTTCTCATCCCAGTGTGGGAGACGGTCTGTCCCACAGCCGTTGGTACGTCATACTTGAGATAGTATGCGGGTGCTCGTTGGGTTACGAGTACACTAGAAAGGACTCGTTGGGAACTGACTAGTTGGTATTATGCCTATCGTCAGTTATCAGTTCCCAGGTGACATGAGTACAGCTTAGTCCGCTGACTTGACACTGTCACTTCGCCTCGAGTGTGTTCCCACTGTATTTTGATTACTACCCTACCACGGCTCAAAGGTGTCGTGCAAACAGGTGGTAGTTGGGTGCAGTCCCGAAGCACTTAGAGGCAGTGACGGTTAGACAGGATTCATCTCTCCCGGTATTGGGGGTTGACATCGCGCTGTGTCTAGGAGAGCCATTACACGAGTAGTCCCTGGCCAGGGCAAACGAGATATACTGGTAGGCTTCCAGTGTTATCTCAGGGTGTTTTGGGCTTCACTCCGACACGACTTGTACCGCTATTTAGGGACTGACGTTTACCGCCCCCTAGGCCCGCCATGCGATGTATCAGACGAACAGACCGGACTGTACGGAGAATGACACATTCAGGCTCAGTAGGAGTTCAGATGGGTTTCGCCTCGTCAGTCTTCTTGTCGGCATCTACCTGGGGACCGTTACGCACAGCTAGTGCCGCTTGCGGTCTGTGGTTAAACCCACTGCCAGCGTAGTGTCGAGTCTTTAGAGTCCCACACAGAAAGCTATTCACCTTTTGGCAAAAGAGTAGAGGTCGCATGGTTTTGCGACAAGTCGCATGGTTTTGCGACAGGGTTCGGTCACATCCGTGCACTTGTGCACATACAGTGTCCGGACAGTTCACACTAGCGGGCTTTGGTTTAAGCCAGATCCTAGTGTACCTTTTGGGATTGGTTTTATCCAGTATGTATTCGTGTTCCTCGGAACGCGGATGCGGGTGTGTATGCACAGTTGACGGAGAGACAGAGGCAGTGGATTCTCATTAGGGTTGTTGACTGGTTGACTGTTGACTATTGACTTTTTGCTCAACCCTAATGAGAATATGATATATATATATATATATATATATTTAGCAATAATATTAATTAAGTATTATAGTGACATGGTTGTTGGAGGGTTGACTTTGTTGACCTGTTGACTTTGTTGACCGGTTGACTAGGTTGGACTAGTTGACCATCATCATCACAATGGTTGTCATTTTCATGCAAAGACTTTTGCTTGCTTGTTGTAGTTTGCAAAATGAGTGCATGGAAATGATATTGCCTTTGTCATGATATGAACCATCACATAATACTTGATTGACATTATGGCTAATGATGCTTTTGGATTATGAGAGGGTGAAAGACAAAAGAGAGGCTCATTCTTGCTTGACTTTTCTCTCTCTTGGTTTTGAGCTCTCATGCTCTTGCTCTCACCCTCTTCCTCTTGCTCTCTCTCTTTTGGTCTATGGTTCACTTGTCTCATGAGTTGAGAAGCAAGAACCATAGAGTAAAATCCCAACATACTCTTCTCTACTCATTCTAGTTCACAAGGCCTAGCAAGCCAAGTGATCTAGTTTTCTTCAAAGTCCGAAGAACAAGCCAAAGGTAGAAGCTTTCAGGTGGATCCATCTATGACGCAAGGAGACGACTAGGTGAGGCCGATCCGAACTCCGGGACAAGTTGAAGACAAAGGAGTTCAAGAAAGGTATAGCTCCCTAACCGAGTAGGTAAACTCTTGTTAGGTTGTTAGTTAGTAGTTTAACAAAGATCCGGGTCTATGAGTCCATGTTACCGCCTCTAAGAAAATCGTTTTTCATCAAATTCCGCATGCCCGAAAGTACCGGGAGAGGTAGCATGGACTTACAGTGGTATCAGAGCCTAGTTAAACTCTATCTAACATGTTAGCAAAGTAGCTAGAAGATCGATCAAAGAAAAAGTCGCAAAACGAACCCCGGTTTTTAAACTTTCTGTCGATTTTAAAAGTACTGGAAATTTTTTTTGAGATACACCAAAAATCGACTCAGGGTTTTCTGAAGAAACTGCAAAAATTTGAACCCCTAACTCGATCAAAGCGCCGCGGAACCGCAGCCGAGTTGACTCGGTCATGGGGTTTCTTCTTTGCAGTTTGCTCATAGGGGTATTTTGGGATTTTTGGAATATGTCTTTTTAGCCCAGATTTTCCAGAACGAAAATTTTGTGTTCGGGGCCTAAAAATCCGTATTTTTGATCGAACTTCTAAAAGACTTTAGCTGACGGGTTTTTCTGTAATGTGATATTTGTATTGAAAGTCTGCTAATCGCTATATATCGATTAGTGGGGATTATACAAATCTGTGATCTGTAATGTTGTTGGAATGTGTATATGAATATGTTGGATTGTCGCGGGTGAATAGCCGGGGGTTGTGAGACGAGAGTTTTTCTTTTCTTTCAATTCATGTAAATTTGTAAATTGATGTAATAATTATTTGTATGGCCGCACAACCGGGTCGGGGTTGTAGCCGCCATTGTATAATTTCTTTTTACTGTTTTTGCTCCTAGGATAGACCCATGGAGGGGGTGCACAAACTACCGGGTATCTCGAGGTGCCGAGTGGCCTACTCACGGTGTTGAGGGAGGTTGCTCCACTTCGGGTACTTGGCGGGTAGTTTGCCGCACCCGTAGGGGTCTTGGGTGGGGTATTGGCTATTCACCGCGACCGTGTAATCTACTTTTCGTTACAGGCTCGTACGAATTGCGGATTCCTAGTATATCCAATGTATTCATCTGTGATCTGAAATGGCTATCATTGCAATATATCTATATATGATATTATTTAGGCGTTGCTTATGTTTTACAGCCGCGCTAGCCCAGCCCCCGCTCTGTCGTTAGTTAAGTAACCTAACAGGTAATGACGGGGCCCAGTGGCGAATGCGAATGGCATAAGCGTACGTCATATTTTGGTTGTTTTCTGCAATGGTAGGATTAAATGATGGGACGCATTAAAAGAACTAATGCAAGAATATCACGCATTAAAAGAACTAATGCAAGATAATAAACTAAGTAAAAGTCGTTGGAACACTTTCGAAAAACCACTCGGTTCTTTTCAAAACCAACTTTTAAATGCGGAGTTTGAGCCACTCCTTTTAAAAGCTATCATGGTTCCATCGATCATATCAAGTTCACTACGTTCACGGTTTCGCCAAAACCATTCGTAGCCCTCCGTCGTTTCAGTTAAATATTCAGTAGTATTCAAGCTATGTATTTTGACCTTCGCCAAGGCATAGTGATTGGTAGCTGCTGAATTTTTATCTGTAGCATAGATAGATGCGTTGGTTTGGGACAGTCGTACTACCATGTTGGCCTTCGTCAAGGGTATGTACGGGTGGGTTCAAATTAACCTGGAGAATGACGGGTAGAACTTGACATGTGACTTATGATATTTTGGCCAAAGTCAAGGTTATAAGAGCATGGGGCAAAAATCCACATCGGGAGTTTCAAAAGAACTGAAACTTGCGAGCGCTGCATACCATTTGGAGTGTGATGATTCTGGTAGGATTCCTTCAGTTTCGTCACATGATGATATTTGGATCCCGATCCTACTGTGAGTATATGCTACTCCTCGGGAAATTTCTCACTTAACGATCAATGCTATACACCAAGTAGGTGCCTAGAAAGGTGTTAGCGGGGCTACGCCCCCAGGGAAAAGAGGTTCTTAAATTAAGGAACTTCGCGAAAGCATTGGAAAAGCTCCCTCGAAGTACCGACACTGGCCTGGCTGAACGGTTAAGCAAGTATTGTGCGATGAGATTGATCCTGACTAATTCTTCCTTTTTGGTTTGAGGAGGGATTCGACAGACAGTGGGAGCCATCCTGTTTAGACAAATTAAAAACCACTCTAAACTTGCAAGAGCATCATGCTGAGTGTTTTCTTCTCTCTCTCTTAATTGCAGCGACCCAGTGACCGCACCTAGGTTACATCTAGATAATAAAATGACTGAACCTGACTGTTATGACTGGCAAAGCTCTGTCCTGATGTCCATTACCCATGACAAGCTGGGACACCTCTTAACTAATCAAACCCCTGCCGTCTCAGGTCCAGTTTCCCCTGTCACGGATGTTTACATCCACAGGACATCGGAAAAGGATTGTGCGAAAGCCAAGTGCCTCGTGTTAACCTCAGTTGATGGTGCAAACCAGGGGCAGCACGAGAAGATGGACTCAGTTTCTATCTTCCTCCATAACAAAGATTTATATGGAGAGCAATCTCGTATCGCAAGATATGAGACCTCGAACGAATTGCTTCAAGCGAGCTTGGCTGTCGGGTCATCTGTAAGGGACAACGTCCTTGCAGAGACCAGCTATTTTAAGCTTACGGACCTAGAGACCACGTTGGAGAATGGGTCAAGTACAAACTTAATTCTACAGTCCCTGCCCTCTGCTTATACCCTGAAAGAAACCAGGGAAGAAGAAGGAAAAGCAAGGGCAAAGTTTCAGGACTGGATATAGTAAAAGAGGAACGTTCCTATTGTAACGGGAATGAACAATGGCAGAAAGATTGCAGGGCTTGCAAAGCCAGTAGCCAGAATTCAAAGCATGTTGTGGCTTCGGCTTCGGGTGTGTTTGTAATAGAGAACTGTTTGTCAGTTAACCCTACTTCCTGGGTATTGGATACCGGATCAGGATCTCATATTTGTAATTCGTTACAGGCTCTGAGAAACCGTAGGGTTATCAGGAAAGGTGATATGACTCTCAGGGTTGCTAACGGAATGAGCATGGATGCTGTATCCGTAGGGGAATATCACCTAGGACTGACAACTGGGCAGATATTGATTCTGCGTAACTGTTTGTTTGTACCAGGTGCGACTTGTAATATCATATCTGTATCCTTACTTTCTAAGGAAGGATATGATTTTGCTTTTGTAAGCGATATAGTAAACATCCACCTGAATCAAGTACTGATTGGGTCAGGTACATTAAATAACGGTATATACGTATTGAATCAAGCTCAGATATTCAGTGTCCAGAACACACTTAAAAGAAAGTCTCCAGAATTAAATCAGGCTTTCTTATGGCATTGTAGACTGGGTCACATCAATGAGACACGGTTGACTAAGTTACATAAAGAAGGATACTTAGATCCGTTCGAGTACCAGTCTTATGCCACTTGTGAATCTTGTCTCATGGGAAAGATGACAAAGACTCCGTTCACTGGACACGGAGTAAGAGCGAGCGAGCTCTTGGGACTCATACACAGTGACGTGTGTGGTCCAATGTCTACACATGCGCGAGGCGGTTATTCATACTTCATTACTTTCACAGATGATTTCTCTAGGTATGGACATGTCTTCTTAATGAAGCACAAATCCGAGGCCTTTGAGAAATTTCGGGAATATAAGAATGAAGTAGAAAACCAAACCGGCAAAAGTATCAAGATTCTAAGATCGGATCGAGGTGGTGAATACTTGAGTGCCGAGTTTCTGGACTACTTAAAAGAGAATGGAATTCTCTCTCAGCGTACTCCTCCATACACACCACAACACAACGGTGTATCGGAAAGGAGGAATCGAACCCTATTAGATATAGTTCGTTCCATGATGAGTAAGGCTGAGTTACCGCGATCATTCTGGAGTTATGCACTAGAAACAGCTGCATATCTCTTGAACAAGGCTCCCACCAAGACTGTGCCTACCACCCTATATCAGATGTGGAGTGGGCAGAAACCCTGTCTTAAGTACTTAAAGACATGGTGATGTCCAGCTTTTTGTTAAAAAGCAGCATGCGGACAAACTCGAGGCACGCTCAGTACTATGTAAGTTTGTGGGATACCCAAAGAACTCCAGGGGGTATTTTTTCTATTACGCAGAGGAACAAAAGGTTTTTGTTTCTCGTCATGCCCACTTTCTGGAACATCAGTTTTTAGAAAAAGGAATAAGTGGGAGCGCAATAGAACTGGAAGAAATTCCAGAACCACAAGCTATTACTGAAAGCTTGGAAGAACCAGAAGTTTCAGGAGAACCGGACATTCCTGCGCCACTCCGCAGAAGTAGTAGGCAGTCTCATCCGCCCGAGAGATACTACGGTTTTCTCATAGACGGGGATAGAGAGGATTGCACCATGGATTATGGTGAGCCTACTAGCTTCCAGCAAGCCATTCAGAGTGGTGACTCGGTAAAATGGCTGGATGCAATGCGGACCGAGATGGAGTCCATGTACACCAACAAAGTTTGGACTTTGGACTTTGCTCCAGAAGGGGTAAAACCCGTAGGCTGCAAATGGATCTTCAGAAAGAAGATTGGTGTAGATGGGCAGGTTGAAACCTATAAAGCTAGGCTCGTTGCAAAGGGTTTTCGTCAGAGACCTGGTTTGGACTATGACGAGACCTTTTCTCCGGTAGCCATGCTTAAATCCATTCGGATCCTTCTTGCCATTGCTGCCTTCCACGATTATGAGATCTGGCAGATGGACGTAAAGACGGCTTTTCTAAATGGAAATTTGGAAGAGTGCGTCTATATGGATCAGCCAGAGGGATTCATTCAGAGTGGGAGAAGCGGTAAAGTGTGCAAGTTGCTCAAGTCTATCTATGGACTCAAGCAGGCATCGCGGAGTTGGAACATCTGCTTTGATGATACTGTCAAAGAATTCGACTTTGTCAAAAACCCAGATGAACCATGCATTTACAGTAAGATTGTAGGGAGAAATGTGGTATTCCTCGTCTTGTACGTCGATGACATTCTCCTAATAGGAAATGATATTCCTATGCTACAGTCAGTCAAAGGATTCTTGTCACAGAGGTTCTCCATGAAGGACCTGGGCGATGCCAACTACATTCTGGGGATCCAGATCTATCGTGATAGATCTAAAAGGATGTTGGGACTTTCACAGTCAAGGTACATCGACACCATACTGAAACGATTCAGTATGGAAGATTCCAAGCGCGGTAATCTACCGGCTTGTCACGGAATCACCCTCTCCAAAGAGATGTCTCCCAAGACTGATTTGGAAAGAGCTCACATGTCATCAATACCCTACGCATCTACGGTAGGCTCTATTATGTATGCGATGTTGTGTACCAGACCAGATGTAGCATACACATTGAGCGTTGTAAGTCGGTATCAGTCGAACCCAGGGGAGAAACACTGGATAGCAGTAAAGAACATTCTCAAGTACCTGAGAAGGACTAAGGATATGTTCTTGGTGTATGGCGGAAAAGACCTCCAGATTGAGGCCTTTACTGACTCCAGCTTCCAGAGTGATAAGGATGACTCTAAGTCCATGTCGGGTTATGTCTTTACCCTCAATGGAGGGGCAGTTTGCTGGAAGAGTTCCAAGCAGGAAACCGTTGCTGACTCAACTATGGAAGCGAAGTACATAGCTGCTTGCGATGCCGCAAAGGAAGCTGTCTGGATGAAGAAGTTCCTCACGGAACTTCAGGTGGTTCCTACCAATGTTGATCCAATACCGCTGTATTGTGATAACAACGGCGCTATAGCTTTAGCGAAGGAACCCAGGTCCCATCAGAAGTCCAGGCATATTTTGAGGCGGTACCACCTGATCAGGGAGATCGTTGATCGCCGGGAGATCGAGGTGAAGAGAGTAAATACGGAAGATAACACTGCTGATCCACTCACGAAGGCCTTACCCCAGACTCAGTTCGAGCGGCTGATCGAGATGATAGGTCTTCGATACGCCAGTACATGGCCTTAGTGCAAGTGGGAGATTGTTAGTGTATATTCCCTAGAGGCCATTACTGTATCATACTAGTATGTATATTACTTAATGGAAGCTTGGGATATTCACCTTGTATTGACAATCTTGCTCAAAATAGTAGTATGCTACTTGGTTTGTTTCTACTTCAATGTATACATGTGTTTATTTCAGTATATCACCTATACACATTAGTGGAGCCCTTAGGATCTTTGCTTGATTACCAGCGTTGTGATGGCAGTCACAGTAGTGGGGCTGGGTAATCTATAAGCACATCCTTATGCAGGTCCCTAGTCGCAGGACTATCGAGACAGGGCATCGATACTCCGGAGTAGACTAGCGCATGCGCTTCTCATCCCAGTGTGGGAGACGGTCTGTCCCACAGCCGTTGGTACGTCGTACTTGAGATAGTATGCGGGTGCTCGTTGGGTTACGAGTACACTGGACAGGACTCGTTGGGAACTGACTAGTTGGTATTATGCCTATCGTCAGTTATCAGTTTCTAGGTGACATGAGTACAGCTTAGTCCGCTGACTTGACACTGTCACTTCGCCTCGAGTGTGTTCCCACTGTACTTTGATTACTACCCTACCACGGCTCAAAGGAGTCGTGCAAACAGGTGGTAGTTGGGTGCAGTCCCGAAGCACTTGGAGGCAGTGACGGTTAGACAGGATTCGTCTCTCCCGGTATTAGGGGTTGACATCGCGCTGTGTCTAGGAGAGCCATTACACGAGTAGTCCCTGGCCAGGGCAAACGAGATATACTGGTAGGCTTCCAGTGTTATCTCAGGGTGTTTTGGGCTTCACTCCGACACGACTTGTACCGCTATTTGGGGACTGACGTTTACCGCCCCCTAGGCCCGCCATGCGATGTATCAGACGAACAGACCGGACTGTACGGAGAATGTCACATTCAGGCTCAGTAGGAGTTCAGATGGGTTTCGCCTCGTCAGTCTTCTTGTCGGCATCTACCTGGGGACCGTTACGCACAGCTAGTGCCGCTTGCGGTCTGTGGTTAAACCCACTGCCAGCGTAGTGTCGAGTCTTTAGAGTCCCACACAGAAAGATATTCGCCTTTTGGCAAAAGAGTAGAGGTCGCATGGTTTTGCGACAGGTCGCATGGTTTTGCGACAGGGTTCGGTCACATCCGTGCACTTGTGCACATACAGTGTCCGGACAGTTCACACTAGCGGGCTTTGGTTTAAGCCAGATCCTAGTGTACCTTTTGGGATTGGTTTTATCCAGTATGTATTCGTGTTCCTCGGAACGCGGATGCGGGTGTGTATGCACAGTTGACGGAGAGACAGAGGCAATGGATTCTCATTAGGGTTGTTGACTGGTTAACTGTTGACTATTGACTTTTTGCTCAACCCTAATGAGAATATGATATATATATATATTTAGCAATAATATTAATTAAGTATTATAGTGACATGGTTGTTGGAGGGTTGACTTTGTTGACTTGTTGACTTTGTTGACCGGTTGACTAGGTTGGACTAGTTGACCATCATCATCACAATGGTTGTCATTTTCATGCAAAGACTTTTGCTTGCTTGTTGTAGTTTGCAAAATGAGTGCATGGAAATGATATTGCCTTTGTCATGATATGAACCATCACATAATACTTGATTGACATTATGGCTAATGATGCTTTTGGATTATGAGAGGGTGAAAGACAAAAGAGAGGCTCATTCTTGCTTGGCTTTTCTCTCTCTTGGTTTTGAGCTCTCATGCTCTTGCTCTCACCCTCTTCCTCTTGCTCTCTCTCTTTTGGTCTATGGTTCACTTGTCTCATGAGTTGAGAAGAAAGAAGCATAGAGTAAAATCCCAACATACTCTTCTCTACTCATTCTAGTTCACAAGGCCTAGCAAGCCAAGTGATCTAGTTTTCTTCAAAGTCTGAAGAACAAGCCAAAGGTAGAAGCTTTCAGGTGGATCCATCTATGATGCAAGGAGACGACAAGGTGAGGCCGATCCGAACTCCGGGACGAGTTGAAGACGAAGGAGTTCAAGAAAGGTATAGCCCCCTAACCGAGTAGGTAAACTCTTGTTAGGTTGTTAGTTAGTAGTTTAACAAAGATCCGGGTCTATGAGTCCATGTTACCGCCTCTAAGAAAATCGTTTTTCATCAAATTCCGCATGCCCGAAAGTACCGGGAGAGGTAGCATGGACTTACACAAAAATGGCCAATTCAAATTTTTCCAAGTGCCTACAAACCCTAATACGGATCATTAACTAGATGTATAGGCGAAGCAAGCAAGAAAACGAATTTATTGCTAAAGGAAAGAGGCTACAACCTTTGTAGATCCGGTCCTCCATCTCCTAGGCTCCGTGATGACGTCCCTCCGCTGTCCAAATCGAATCCCAGACACTAGCATCGGTTTCATCGGAGAAATGGGCGGGCTAGGTCGTCGACTTCGATGCCGAAGATGATCTACGTCGAGGCATCACAAGATCAAGCTCCCACTTCACCAAATCATGAAACTTGTGAAGAAAACACCCTATACTACTTGGCAAGAGGTAGAGGATGAAGAAATAGGAAGTGGGTTCACTTTAGAATTGGATTTCTCACTCTTTTTCTCAAGTTGCCATTGATGGTGGCAAGGTTTCTTCATGTTGAAGAAGAAGAAGAAGAAGAGAATATGATAAGTATATTTTAAAATAGAAAACAATATGATACTTATCATAATCTCAACCTTAGTTAGGTGTAGAGAATTGACCAAGGTTAGGTTGAATGGTTAGGGTTAAGCATGAGACAAGAATGGTGGACTTGTTCAAAGCTTCATGAAGCTTCAACAAACAAACAAAGAAAGCCACCATGATTTATTTATCTTTCCAAAATGAAAAATAAATAAACGAATAAGAAAAATGTAAACCCTAACCACTAACTTAACCATGGTTTAATTCTTTACATAAATCCAAGTGAGCATGTATCATCAAACATGATACAAACAAATGCACAAAAGTATATCACATATACAACTTGTGCATTTCAAGTGAGAAAATCCATTTAAAGTGAACCGATACTAGTTAATGCAAAGTAATATATCAAATATATAATTATGTATTAAATCATTAAATCAACACTTGATTTATCGATCCGGTCATATCGCATATAACCGACTAATATCCAATGTATCGGCTTATCGAATCAATCCTTGATTCGATAACTAGGTTATATCGCATACAATCAATTGATACATTCATCGCGAGAATGGAATACGGTATCACATACACGCATTATTCTCGGTCCCGCACATATCTCATATGCGCTCCTATTTCGTTTCGCTTGAGCCAGAAAACCTATGTGTAGGACTCTAAAGACTCGTCAATACACCGGCAGAAGATGATGATCATATCAAGCACCCATAAGCCGCAAGCGGTCTGCTAAACGTAACGGCCACCCGGGTATTGAGCGATCATAAGATCGACGAGCAAGCCCGCTCACACTCCTGTGAATCCAACCAGTAACACTTACCGTACAGTCCGGTCTGTTCGTCTGATATGTCGCATATCTCGCCTAGGGGTGGTAAACGTCAGATCCCAATAGCTCGATAAGTCATGCCGACGTGAGGTCCATAACTGTCGTGAAACTACTGATAACTCTTACCAGTATATCACTCAACCCTGGCTAGGGATTTCCTGTTATGGCCAGTCGTGCATAGCGCAACATCAACCCCTAATACCGGGAGAGACGAATCCCCTCCTATCGCTCATTGCCTCCATGTGAATCGAGACTGTACCCAAAAACCACCTGTCTGCACGACTCAGTAGAGCCGTGGTAGGGTGGAAATCAAAGCACGGTGGGAGACACACAAGACTCTATGACGATCTCGGGTCAACAGACTAAGCTGTACCAGTGTCACCAGAGAACTGCCATCCGACGTGAGGTATAATATCATCTGGGAGTTCTCGGTGAGTCCGTTCAGTGTACCCAGTCTCCACTGAGCACCCGCATACCATCTCTGATGTCAAACACCAATGGATATGGGATCATCCATCGCCCATCACATGGGTCGAGAAGATATACGCTAGTCTACTTTGGAATATCAATGCCCTGTCTCGATATTCCTACAACTGGGAACACTGAAGGATGTACTCATGGACTACCCAGGCCCCACTAGTATGATCTGTATCATAGTCCTGGAAGTCGAGTACACATCCTAAGGGCTTTATCAAAATGTAACAGAGAAACAGAAATTATACATGTTAAGATAAAGAGCAACCAGATAGCGTACTATCATGTCGAGCAAGAAAGTCCTACCTATATATATCCCAGCATCCACTACAATATACATCCAATGTACAGTAATGGCCTCTAGGGCATACATATAACTAACACACTCACCTCTCTCTCTCTTTTCTTCACACCCTCTCTCATTCTCTCTCACTTCATCTTTTATTATTCTTTCATCACTTTCTCTTACCTCAACTGAACAATCATACTTCCATCACAAAAACCTACACTAATCTTCACAAAATCTCATCCCAAATCATTTCATTTGCCTTGTTTTGTCTCTAGGATGCCTTGGAGCTTGGAAAACTAGGATTTTTGAGCTTGTGGAAGTAGGTAATTTTCACTTTCTGTTAATTAAGTCTTTTTGTGTTGCGTAGCTTTTTCGCTTCAGTTTAGATCGCGTATTGTATCGTTGCATGCAAATATCGTATTTTTAGTGTAGTTTTGGGTCTCGGATGATCTTCTATCAATCAAGGTATTTGTAGCAAAAGTTCCCATCACGGTGACCTAGTGTAGTAACCTAGAACCAAACCTCAAAATACGAGCCCATTCCCTCATGATCAGGCCGCAAATTTAATGGTTCTGGCCGCAATTTCCGGCCAGAGTGGGGTGGTTGGTGGTGAGTTTTGGAGTAGGGGTCTCTGGTGTAGTTTGTGGTCTTGTGGTATGTGCAACTTTTACAAATTGTTTGTGTAGCAAAATCTGGGACCACTTTGCTTATTTTTTGGTTTCGTTTTCATACATTACGTTATCCGATACGGTTCGTGTCTTGGTGTAGCTGTTGCTCTGAATTGGTTTTGTTGTGTCGCTATGAACGTTAGCCACTAGACGAACACTTGAGAATTTGTTTGGAGTTGTCGCGTCGGTCAAACGTAGTTCGTACGTGTTACGGGTCGTTTGCTAATATACATACTTGTTATATTGTTTTATATTTTAGGTTCGCAGGCGGGGACTTCGGAAGCTGCGAAGAAGGGGAAAAAGGTGGTTGGCTTTACTTGTTGGAGATAGTGCCCTCAGAGTCAATTATTGGATCACAGGCACGTGATTGCAATGATTGAGGGAGGACCTATCCCGGTAGGACAGTCTTACTCGAGATGATAGTATGCTATCTGGTTTACCTTTATCATCGTGTACTGCTTCAGGTGACCTTACAGGTCGCTATTACACGCTGATAGAGCCCCTAGGATTCTTACTTGACTGCCGGCAGTATGATGGCGATCATATACGTGAGAGCTGGTGGTCTATAAGCACATCCTTAAAAGGTCCCTAGTCGTGGGAGTTTCGAGACAGGGCATCGATTCTCCAGAGTAGACTAGTGTATACAGTCGAGACCCCGACGAGGGGCGGTGGCCGGTCTCACAAGCCACTGGTGTCAGTTGGTTCACCTTAGATGTATACAGGTGCTCATTGGGTTATGAGTACACCGGACAGGACTCGCCGGGAACATGCTAGTTGGTCTTATACCTGACGTCAGATAGCAGTTCCCTGGTGACATGTGTACAGGTTAGTTCATCGACCTGGGGATCGTCATTTGTCTCGTGTGAGTTCCCACTGTACTTTGATTACTACCCTACCATGGCTCAAAGGAGTCGTGGAAACAGGTTTTAGTTGGGTACAGTCCCGAGCCACATGGAGGCAGTGAGCGGATCTTCAGGGGTTTGTCTCTCCCGGTATTGGGGGTGAGGTCGCGCTGTGTCTAGGAGAGCCATTACGCAAAGCCCTCGGCCGAGGCAGGAGATTTACTGGTAGGTATTCCAGTAGTATCTCAGGGCGTTCTGGGCTACACTCCGACACGACTTGTACCGCTTTTGGGGGTCTGACTTTTACCAACCCCCTAGGCCCGACATGCGATACTCATAGACGAACGGACCGGACTGTACGGATATTGTCACTGACAGGCTCAGTAGGGTGTCAGGATGAGTTCGCTCATCGACGTCCCTTTTGGTCAATAGCTGGTGGCCCGTCACGTATTGGCTTATACCTCTGACGTGCTAGTGGTTAAATCCACAGCCATAGTATTGACGAGTCTTTAGAGTCCACTACACTTACAGTTACTCAAGCTTTCGGGCGAAACGCTGTAGAGGCCGTATGGAGATATGGCAGGGTCCGATCAGATACGTGCGGTATTGCACAGATCAGGATCGGACGGTTTGTACTAGTGGTCGTATGGATATATGGCAGGGTTCGATCAGATACGTGCAGTATTGCACGGATCAGGATCGAACGGATATTACTAGCCGGCTTTGGTTTAAGCCGGATCCTAGTTTAGTACAGTGTAGATTTTGTCTCATTGCATTTGTATCCGGTCGGAATACAGATGCGGGTGTGTATGCACAGTGTCTGGGTTTTCCTGTAATTTATTACGGGACCAGTTTTCTGGAGTTGCCAGTTTGCATTCTATTCCGGCCGATTTTCCTTTGTTCTTTCCCGGCCGGACTTTTCCGATGGAGGGGGTTATTTGCAAATTTGCAAATAACATTTGTGGAAGGGGTTTCTTGCACTTGTGGCATTATGATAGATTAAGCATCTTTGCTTTTCATGATGGCTTGCTTTTTGAGATTAGAAGTGATTAGAAATTGATTTGAGAGAATTATCATTACCTTTTGATGTGAAGCTTACTTTTGATGTGGTCACCCTTTTGCATCTCCTACACTCATCTCCCTTCTTATTATTTGATTGTATTTCATTCCTCCACGATTCTAACAAGAGATGAGAGGCTTCACTTGAGAGAAAAAAGAATGAGAGAGTTCATTTTTGGTGAGGTGAGGAATTCTTCATATCTATCATTCTTGCTAGAAAATTGAAAGCACCAATTTTCTTAACCTCCTCCTTCATCCTCCATGGCAACATAACCCCAAAGAGACAAAGCACTACACATTCTACAGCAAATCTTGGGCACGACGACTTGCCAGCTTCGTGCCCGAGTTGCCTCGGCATTGAGGTGGGAGCCCGTAAAAGACGCAAGCGATGTGGTGCCCTTCCGGCGAGGAGGCGACGATATGGAGACAGGACTTTCCGCGGGAGATTGGGACGATGACGAGAAGACCGGAGGACTCGGATCACTCGGTATATCTCTCACCCCTCTCTCTTGTTTGCTAGTATCGGTTAATGGTTACGATCCGGGTTTATTGTCCGCGGTAGCGCCAGTTTAAAAGTTAAGAAAATTTTGATTCCGCATTTTGGCCTCGGATAGACGGCCGAGACGCTGCCGTGGCGCAACATTACTTAGCCAGGAGCATTGGTGAGTAGATTTAACATCTACAAGGGAATCGCCCGCATGGCGTTATGCGTCTGGTCTAGATTAAATGATATGACTATTAGTTAGAAATATATGGATATTGTTTGTGCATGTATATCTTTGTTGCATATCTCATTTCTTATTGTGTATGGACTTAGTACTAATGAGACACAACACCATTATTGACGGTTCATGTTTCACGAGCACTAATTGTATGCTATTCACACACACCGTCGATAATTGTCATGACACGCACAACACCTATACATATGTGATATTGTATTGTTTAGGGATATTGAGACATGATCCTTATTTTTCCTTCGTGCATATGACATATAGCATACCTGTATACCTACATACTTATACATATGCCTTGACATGCTTACATGCCAGTTATCGATATACCTATATGGTATTGTACCATTAGTGATATGTATTTACACATATAAGACATAGCTACATGTACATCTTGCATACATACTTACACTTATACCTAGAGGGTATTACATCATTACTGATAGGTAGATACATATACGTTGCTATACCTACATGTTTACACATATATCTGGCTACAGCTACATGTTCACTTTTATTTGATATTATATGGACTTGGAGAAATTAGGAACCGCGTGATATATATATATATATATATATATATATATATATATATATATATATATTAATTTGTTGCAGTTAAATAGCGGCTTTTCCTTTATATGCTCACATTACAGTTTTATATTACATATATTATATTCAAGGATTTTTGCATTTAGATATGGATTCTTCATGATGTTTTCTAGATTTGAGAACCGTGGTAGTTTCATAAAATTATGCATTATTTGAAAAAGCCGGTTTCTCTTGATATGATATTTCAGCAGCCACCATGAGATTTCTCGGTTTTGATATATACCCCATGCGAGGAGGCGTCGTGGGCCTTGTGTGGGTACATGGTGGGGCCCGGAGGTACCCCGGGATAAGAAAGGTATGTCGATGGACCACGCCGATAAGCTTGACAGGGGAATCATACCTACCGGTGACAGTATTTTAGACTCGGCGGTTATCGTGGGGATACCGACCGGAGTTATGTACGTATGGATACGTCGAATTGCGGTGGTCGAAGCTGGGCACTCGGGTTTTCGAGATAGCGTATGATACGTACCTATCAGGGCCAGTCGTGGTGACAGTACCTGATAGATCAGTATTTATTTGTCGATGCTGGACACTTATTTTCATTATATTCTTACTCCTAAGTATATATAACAGTGGAATGGGACGATGTTATATATGCATATATATATATATATATATATATATATTAGTGGAATGAGACGCTAATATATATATATATATATATATATATATATATATATATACATATCTAATTTATATACATCATCATAATGATTCATGCAAATATACTTATTCATTTCATGAGACTTACTCGATATTGGATAAAGAATATATGAGATTTACTTGATATAGGATACAGGATATATGAGATTTACTTAATATTGGACACTCAGGATATATGAGATTTACTCGATATTGGACACTCGGGATATATGAGATTTACTTGATATTGGATACTCATGATATATGAGATTTACAGGATATGAGAGCCAATTTGGGTGCTGATTTGAGGAAATTTGGGATTTGGATTGTCTTGATGGACTTTGTTCCTATCACGAGGTTAGGATTCCATGAGGAAGGCATGTTTTATCTCATACTCCGCATTTATTTTATATGCATTGCTTCATGCATTAGTAGTACCTGATAGAGTACTTTTCATGACTGTTGCATATACATATTGCCATTTATTACTTCATGCATTAGTAGTACCTAATAGAGTACCTTTCATGACTGTTGCATATACATATTGCTATTTATTGCTATCCGCTTGCATATGTTAGATTCGCGCTGTACGTGCATACTTGCGATTATCTGCTTATGTTATTTACTATTCACGAGTTGGCAACTCACCCCCATTGTACCACAGTGTTTTGCAGGTTGCTCCTCAGAGTAGTCAGAGGCAGGGCTATTTTCTATCTATCCTATCATCTTTTGCAGCGGATACCGCTACGTCTGACTGTATGCAGTTTTGCTATAAGTGGGTTTTGTGGTTATCCGATATTGATCTTTGTATCTTGTTGTATCTTGTACTCTCCATTTACCACTTTGATGTATGACTTAGAGACTTGATATAAGGACGATATTGTATATTATTTTGTGACTTGGAGGTCTTTTATGCAGTTTTATTTATATCGTCTTTTATTTCTTCGCTACGGCGTCGTATATCTGTTGTGGTGGTTGTTTTCCGCATTTGGGTGTGTATTTGCTCCCATTTGGGGATGCTTTACTTATATATTTATGTTGTATCCTTTTTGGGGACTTGTTTTATAAAGGAGGTGCTGTCAAAATTTTTAAAAAAAATAAAGTTGGACTTTAAAGAATTTGATTGAGATTTCAAAAGTTTTGAAAATTTTATTATCACTTATTACTTTTGATGGTTTAGATTGCTGCGTTTTCGGCTTATTTAAATTGCGTTACGCCTGTAGACATTGCGTGGTTTAAGGGCCGTCACGTGCCAATTTCGGGTCGTGACATATATATTGTTATATCATTATTATGTGTCGCTCTGACGAACTAAATATGCATACTCAGATTAAGAAGTGAACCCAGCCCCAGATCAGGACCAGACCTATTTCGAGGAGCTCGCGGAGTATATTTAGTTTTACTTTTGGCGTTATGTAGTCCCTTTTTATTTGTTATTGTTCCCCTTTTTGGTTGTTAAAGATTTTGTGTCCGTGGTGAACTCCTTTTTCATTTAAATGTAATAATAAGTGATTATTGTTTCTCTTTATCTGTTTTTATATCGTTTACCATATAATGCTGGAAGTCGCAGTAATCTACGGTAGGACTTTTTCTTGACCGTAGGAGCATGGATGGTCTAGTTACTCCTCGTATTCCCGTATTTTGGGAAGCGGGGCGTAACAAATATTTTGAATATCTATTATCATATAATCTATTGCAATTTATTAAAAAATAAAATAAAATAAATTCTTTTAGCTTCTCTTTAAAAACAGGATTTTTAATGCAATGTAATTAAAATAATAAAATAAGGAAATAAATAATTTGGATAGTTTAGGGTTTAAACTCAAGGTCTATAGAATAGCAATACAGTGTCACAACCAAAGAATACAAGAAATGTCCATGCATCTGAGTTGAAGGGAAATTAATTTATACACACTTGATTCAAACAAAAGGGTTTTATTAAAAAGAGAAAATACAGGTACATGGATTTTGCGGGTTGTTACACAACCCTTCGCCTTCCACCGAGCCACTACCGACTCTTGCCGGCCGCCGATCGACCTCGTCGACCACTATGTCGTGAACCGCCGACCAGGCCCACTATTGTCGCCAGTTGCCAACCTTCATCGTTTGCAAACCGGTCGCCACCACCGCATCTTGTTAGCCGGCCACTATGGCTCGGCAGAGAGGTTCGCACCTTCTAAGTTTTTTTGATTGCTTGGTCTGCTTAGTATGATCATGATCGCCACATGTGGTTTTGATGTGGAGGCCCACCGGACACTTTCTCCGATAGATTGATTTGGTTCGGTCCACTCTTCTCGCAAGCGCACACATTTCGAGGGGATGCTCTTTAGCTTCATATCGTTCTCCCTGTTTTCGGTCGGAAAAGACAATAAATTAATAAGGACGTATAGTGTAGTATCGCGTTCTAAAAAGATGAGAAATGATAAGGAATACGGGGTGCAACTTACCGGTTAAATGGCCGGGGAAAATATAGCTTAGCCCTATCCTTATGGGTTTTGATGATTAAAAGACGTGAGATGCATTAATTTAAGAAAATGATTCTTTTTTTTGTTAAAAAAAATGCAAAGAGGGAACGAAAAAGAAATGGAAAGACTTAGCCTATTTTTCGGAAGATTGTTGTATTCGTCTCCTTCGTCCTGTAGAGTTTCGTCTTGTCAAAAATTTTGAAGTCGTGAAATGTATACAGATTTTGAGTTGACTCAAAGATATTTGTGGAATTCTGGGATGCTCGGTGGAGATGTGTAGAACTCCGAGATGATTCTAGAATGAGAAGAATGAGAAGGTTTAGAGCCTTATTTATAGCTTTTAGAATCAAATCTGAGAAAATCTGATAGTTACAGACTTTTACGAGCTTGTGTTCACCTAATGGTCGCCGGTCGACCGCATGATGACTTCCCAGATGTTTTGACCGTGTCAAAATCTTAAACTATTAAAATTTTAGCAACAAACACCTATCGAGTTGATTGTCCGCCTCTTAGGACACCTTTTTTCTATTAAAAATTTGTTTAAAACGCGGAAATATCAAAACATTTCTCTGCTTTGTTCCAAATGGTCAGCAATCGACCACATGGGCTGCTTCCTCCATATTGTCCCAAACTAGCATGCAACGTAAAACCAAAAACGCAGATTTATTGTTTAGTATATCCATACAAACCATTTGGGTATACTACTGACCTATGCGGTTGGGGATTGGCCGCACAGGAGCCTGTTTAGAAAACTTTTTATAAAAAATCTTTTTAAAATCCGTTTAAAGTCTCCAAGTAACATATCTGGTCGATAGTCAATCGCTTTACTTGTGAAAGTCATTAAAAATTGAATTCTCAAAATGAAAAATCGCACAATTTTATTTACTATATAGTATAGTATATAAATAGGGCCCCAATTGTTCGAGTTAGGCCTATCAAAAGTCGTCACAGGCCGTCTATCTCCGCAATCCGCCAATTGCTCACCAGCACCGATGCCCATTGGCCGGCTACTACGTGTTGTTGTCGGACGGCCTCCACCATTGATGCCCGCTGCCGCTGGCCCCACTGTTGTCTCCCATTTCCCGTGGACCTTCCATGCATTTTTCCAACATTGTGTTATCACGTATCCTAATTCACATATGGATTTAGAAATCAAATGGCTAGTATTTTGAATGAAATGAAAAATATGTCAAAATGATGGTCATTTTATTTCTAAGTTTTCGACCTCTGTCTGTCCCTGTGGCTTGTGCGTGCAAGAGCCTGTCTCTATTTCCATTTACACACTTGACATGTAAGAGTAGTACTCATATTTATATACATAAAATCCCAATCCTATTTCTACATGTGACTCAAAGAAAGAGATTTTCCTCTCCAAAAACCATAGCACAAGAAATCCATCAAAGAAACTCGAAGCTTCATGAAAGTTCTAAAAGTTTGATTGATAATAAACTTTTAAAACCCACAAGAACTGCCTGGTGCTCCAACTAAACCCTACTTAACAACCCTTAAGTGTGATAAGAAGATATGAATTATTCTAGACACTTGATGTAGGCCAGGGTTGCATCACCAATCTTCACCTCTATATGTAACACTTGCCTCTGTGCAAAACTCTTCAACTTTCACTTCCAACTATATATACTTGCCTTGTATGAGAAGGAGATCAAGCATGGGTGCAATTCACTTGGCAGCAGCAACCACCACCACCACATCTCCAAGCCTCGGCCTCCATGGCCCCGTCGTTGAACAAATCCCAGGCCTGATTAAAGTCTACAAGGATGGCCACGTTGAGCGCCCTGCCGCCGCACCGGAGGTCCCCTCAACATGGACCCCTGAGCCAGACGTCGCCAGCAAGGACCTGCTCATCAACCGCTCTACCGGCGTCTGGGCACGCTTCTACGTGCCCACACGCCAGCAGGGCCAGTTGCCTCTACTAGTCTACTTCCACGGCGGTGGGTTCTGCGTGGGCTCCGCCGCCTGGGCCTGCTACCACGACTTCCTCGCCAGGCTGGTATCACGATGCTCCTGCATAGTGATGTCCGTCAACTACCGCCTGGCCCCAGAGCACCGCCTCCCCACGGCCTACGATGACGGCGCTCTCGCCCTAAAATGGATAAAGCAACAACAAACAAGCAACAGCTTCGATGTCCTCAAAAGCTGCGACTTCAGCAGAATCTACCTCTGCGGAGACAGCGCAGGAGCGTCCATAGCGTACAACGTCCTGTCGGCGAACCAAGCAGTTCACATAAAAGGCATGATCCTGATCCAACCTTTTTTGGGAGGTGAAACGCGGACTTTATCGGAGAAAAACTCGGTGCAGGGTTCGAAGTCCGCGCTGACACCGGCGGTGTCGGACTGCTATTGGAGGCTAGCGTTGCCGACAGGGTCTGACCGTGACCACCCGTATTGCAACCCTTTGGGGAGGAGGTCGGCGATGATGACTGAGCTGAGGGCCCCGCCAACGCTCGTGTGCGTATCGGACTTGGATATATTGAAGGACAGAAACTTGGAGTTTTGTAGAGCCATGAAAAAAGCTGGGAAAAATGTGGAGCATGTTGTGTATGCAGGAGTTGGGCATGCGTTTCAGTTGCTGCATAATTATAATATGTCTCAGGTTCGGACACAAGAGTTGCTGAATGATGTTAAAGAATTTGTCAACAAGTATAGATGATAAGAATCAATGTGAATGAAGTTTGTTGCTTTGTAATTATGATGTTCGTGTTGGTTTATTCCTAATTAATAGCAAAAAGTGTGAGATAGTTTTGTGCGTAGGGTAATGGGATTCCTCTAAAATGTTTAACCTTAATAGGTTAAGTATAGCTTTTGATCAAATGAGCATTGTTAAATACTTTCTCCATAATTATAGACAAAAGAGTGTAAAATTATTAGGAAATTGGTACAGATTCAGAACCGTGCATGTTTAATTTGTGTAATGAATTCATTCTTAGACCCTCCTTAGAACCCTCTATGATCAATATTGTTCATTTAAGTTTACTTTTGTCTAGCTACAATAATTAGCAAGGTTGCTGTCCGATCTCTTGTGCTTTTGACTCATGAAATGTGGGTGAGAAAAATCTAGCAGGATGGTAGAATCCATGTAGGCTTTATATGGATTTTTATTAGGTAAAACATGGCTCGCTATAAGAAATTGCTTGTTCAGTTGACTGTACCCCTGCGTCAATTGGAATATTTGGTCGAGTTAGGCCATCTTAAGCGACTAATAAGTGGTGATTTTGGGGGGCACTTGCTCGACTGATTAATACAGTCGAGCAAGCATGCAAAACAGTAGGGATTTATATTTATAATAAAAATAAAATCTTCCATATGCTACTTTTCCCTAAACAAAACCCAGATCACATCTTCTTCTCACCAAAAAAAAAAAAGAAACAAAAAAAACCTGATGGAGCTCTAAATCTCCTTTAGATGTTATCTTCCGTTGATCTGCTGCAAGGGCTAATGGACGGTTGAGATTGAGTTGGAAGATTGAAGCGTGTGGATCTCAATGGGCTTTGAGTGGTTGTGGCCGAGCTATCTGTAAGGAAGTCCCGGGCTAGTTGTGCCACCGAGGACCCTTCGACGATCAAGTTAGTGATGTAAGTCGAGCAGAGTAGCGGCCTGGTGAAAAGAATTGCATACCTCGATCGTCTGAGAGAGGTTTATATAGCAGCAGCAATTGGCAGGCAGGCGTGAGAATCATGGCGGCCGTTATGCCCGTGACGTCACGCCCGCATGATAGGTAGGATCCCGCATTAATGGCGAGGCAAGTTCGTTAATGAGGGATCGTGATGGCGTGGAACGTGGGATCGTGTGCGGCGGATATCTCGCGCATGGAGAGATTCGCGAAGCCGTGGCGTAGGTGCCTGTGATCAGCGCTGCGGATCGGTTAGGATGAGACCGAGGAGGATGAGCTCGGCGGGAGGCTCGGGGACGAGCCGGAGGCCGAGGCACCTTTATACCATGACAGCTCAGAGGCGAGCCGGGGGGTGGTCTGGAAGGCCACCAAAGGTCGGGAGATCCCTCAGGTCGGAGGCCCGAGGTGAGGTCCTAACCGAAGTCCTTGATCCTTTCTAGTAGGTTTTGGGTTACATCATTTGCAACGTGTCAGCATCTGGGGAGTCATCGATATCGAGCCTCATCATTAGCCCCCCACTCTCGTCTCGATCCGTTCTAGGGTCGGGTCGAGAGTGGTTTGACCGAGCACTCAGGTTGATCTCAAAGATATTGTAGGCTCGCATTCCTAGGCTAAGAGTAGTATTTTCTTGACGACGTCAGCGGACCAGGAGAGAGATCTCGCATTAAAGGGGAAGCGCCAGATCGTTCGTACGTTCGTCGAAGCGACAGACCACGTGTCCTCCGCTGGTTGGCTGGCGGGACGTGTCGCAGGCGATCATGCGCTCGAAGGGACGCGTCTAATGCGGGTGCGACAAGTGGAACGCTGTTAGCTGTTGTTCGCGAAATGTTGTTTTGGCGGGAGTCGATCGGAGCCGTAAGATGTGTGCTCCGGTAGCTATAAATAGAGGTGGGATCCTCATCAGGGCCCATACCTCTTCACAATTTCCTCGTCCTTAGTCGTGTCATCTCGGCGCTCTTCTCCTCAGTTCAGACTCCTTGCTTTTGATCTCCCGAGGACACCTTTTTTCAAACAGGTTAGATGTCTTCTTCTGAAGAGTCTGTAGATGTAGTGCGGGTAGAGTCCAGGGGGTCCTCTGAAGCTTCCTCTTCTATTTCTTTCTTTTCCCCCTCTGAGCTGGAGTTCACCCGAGAAGATAGGGTGGTCCCCAGAGTTCAGGCCGCGGGTGTCCTTGGTATGCGATCCTTGCTGAGGCGTGCGGAGGGGCTCTCTAACATCAAGACCCGTTTCTTCATTCCTCCCGGCTATTCTCTTCGTCTGGCCGAGGAGGGGGAAAAGGCAAACCAGGTACAGGGCAAGGATATTGCCTTATACCTGGAGGCCTTTTGGGACGGGGTGCGTCTACCCTTCTCCTCTGAAGTGAGTGAGGCGTTGAATTATTTCGGATTAGCTTCGGGCCAGTTAGTGGCAAACTCTTGGAGGATCCTCCTCGGGTTCCTGGTCCGATTGAAATTGTGTCGATCCCTTTCAGCATGAACCTTCTCCTCTCTTCCCTTTGCTACAAAAACGACCCTGGTGCTCGTAGGGGCGAGCCAAGCTGGGTATACCTCTCCTTTAGAAGACAGCATGGGGACGCCCCCGGGTCGGGGGTGTCGTAGTGCCTTCTTCCATTAACGAATAGAAGAAGAAGTTTTTCTTTATCGCCCCGCCCGAGGGTGAGGACTGGCCTGTGCCCACCCAGTGGAAAAGGGCCAGCTTTCCGTGAGTGAGGAGGTCGAATGATCCCGACGTGGTGGAAGTGTCGAAGTGAGAGCCCCTTGTTCATACCAGAATATTGCATTTTATTACCATCCATTCATTATCTATTTTTTGTATATATTGGTACTATTAACCGGTGTTTGCTCAGTAATACAGATTACAGGTATCCATAACAAAATACTAGAAATACATCCAGAATCACGGATATATCATTTGTGAGCCGACACTGCAGCCAGAACCGCAAACCAACGATATCCCAAGAGTTATTTTGCAAACAAGTGTGTGCACAATATTTTGGTCCAACACATAGCATGTGTACACACTAACTCTTGGGGCTTGGACCATGGACCTAGGAGGGCTGCCATGACACACTCAGATGGCTAGGAGCAAGTGGGCTATATGGTGTGATGTGCATTTATTGCAAAAAGTAGTGATATGATTTATATCTACCATGTTCCCTCCAAGACCTGAGTGCATCTAGAGATGTTTCTGACCAAGCAAACAACACCAGAGTCATGAGGGGGACAACACAAGACCACCACTACAAGACGGGACCCATCCATCGAAATTTGGCCGTTCACTTCCTTCCCAAAACCGGCCAGGCCGGCCCCACCTCCTCCTGTGGGCCCCACCTTCTCACAGTGTCTCCAATGCTGCCTCTTGGTCTTTATTTTATTGTTTGCTTAATCTCTTTTCTTGCCTATAAAAGCAGACCATGAGGCAAGTGAGCAAGGGTCCAATTTTGCCATACATTGTATCATTCTTTTCATTTTGTTTTCTCCCTCTTGTAAATAGCTTAGCTTCCCCTTCAGATCCTTGCCTTCTCTTGATCTTTCAACCTCTTCATTGAACTTGAAAGTTTAAGGGTTGGTATTTGATCTTAAGGGTTGTATCATTTTGGAATCAATAAAGTTCTCTCTTTCGTGCTTCATTTTGCCTTGGGTTTTTAGCTCTCTCTTGATCTTGCAACCTCTTAATTGAGCTTGCAAATTTAAGTTTGGGTTATTAAACCCATGGTGTGTAACTTGTTCCATGGTTCCTAGTTCATTCTTTCTTGCTTATTTCATTCTTGTTTTTTATTACTTGTACTTACATTCCTTGCTTTACTTACTCGCAATTTATTACCATGTCATTTAAATTACTTGCTTTTAATCTTTTCTTTTCTTTGTTTATCTTCTCTTTTGTTCTCTCTTTTTGGTTGTTTTGTGAATAGTTGTTAATATTGTGTTGTTAGGAAAAGAAACCGATATTGTAAGTTAACGTTTCCGTTGCCCATTTTCTTTTCCCGTTATTTTCCATTGAACTCCACCCGTACGTTACGCAAGCGCTCCGTTAGGCATCCTACCCTACCAAGGTAACGATGAATCCTAACCGCGACCGGTTGCGTTCGGTTTGTCCAGAGGCGAAAGCAAGAGACAAGAACGGAAGGACAAGAGTCAATAAGCTGGATTCCACGAATACCGTGCTTAAATCCCCTAATCCACGTTGTTGCCGATTGCTCTAGCTTCAATTAGTCAAGACTCGGCTCAAAGGACTTGAATACAGAATTCTTTAACTTACACTATCCTATCGTTTCCTAACAAGCTTTATACTTGCATATAACACTTAGGTTAGATTTGAACAATTCCGCCCTCGCGCATTAACTCGTAACGACAAGAATGTAAAACGCTTCGTCTCCCTGTGGATCGACCCGTGCTCAACCGGCTAGCTACAAAACGACACCGTCTTGATTGCGGTTAACTTTAATTCTTTCAATCATATGGCGCCGTTGCCGGGGAGACGGTAACGTTTTTATTCTTGTTATTTCGTGTTAATCATTGTACATCTCATTTATACTTCTAACACTATTTTTCAAAAACAAACTAAAAATTTCAAAACCAAAACAAAAAACTTACTTTCCTAACCATTTTGTTCTCTGGAAATTGGACCTGCTACCACTCTGGATCTAAACTAAAAACTCAAATAATACCAGTGTGACACTAGTATACCAGTGTGAACCCTGAAGAAAGTTGGAGCCTATCTACCATAAAAAATCCGGCGACATACCAAGGAAATCCGGCGTCGCCGGCCGTACCTCCATCTTTTGCTTCCAATTTTTGTTCTGTGCTCCATTGTTCTGGTTTTGTCCCATTTGTATTGTTTGCTTGTTTTAAATATTAGTGTGCAGGTATCTGGGCATTCGTATCTCTTTTTCGCACTAATATCCGTTTTTCTGGCATTTCAGATTTTTTTGCGGAATTACGAACGGCGATTGTGGGGAGCAAAGTGTACATTCCAAGCTAAGGTGATTGCGAAGTACAGTGCCAAAAGTCCGGGTAGTTTGACCCGCACAAACGAACTTTTCAAGCTTACCGGATTTGCTTCAACGGGCGTTTCTAAACCCGAAAACTTAACGGTACGTACTTTACCAACACCTTCTTTTCAAATCCGACACATCCACTATATATCTTTGCAGGATTCTTTGCAAGTTCACTTCCAAACGCTCAAATTAACTAACCCGTATTTGTTGCAGTGCCGTGCTTAAACTAAAAAATGATTGTTTGATTGTTTGAATAATTTGTTTTATTAAATTGCGCATTGCATACATTAATACGGATTTAAGGGCAAGCGAACCCCACAACATATGGTAAAGAATTTCATCACCTTTTCCGTGGCCCACAAATCGTGAAACTGTGCATAAACGTTTACCCACACAAATTTTTAAAAGAGACTAGACTTTAAGTCTTAAGGACTTCGTGTTGGATGTATATGCCCTGGAGGCCAGTATTGTATATGTATACATATGGATACTAGGGATATGTATGTACAGAACAATCTTGCTCAGTTTTATAGTGTATTATTTGACCTGTCTTTATCGGGATATGTGTATTTATTTGTATTGTTGTTATATCTAGCTTGCACATATTGATAAAGATTCGATACGGTCGTATGCTATAGTGGTTTGTCTTTATCTTAACATGGCATATGTCATACTCGTTATTACATATTGCGGTTACATGTTGATAAAGCCCCTAGGATCTTGCTTGACTACCCGCGTTGTGATGGCGATCATACTTGTGGGAGCAGGGTAGTCCATAAGCACATCCTTAAATGGTCCCCAGTCGTGTGAGTATCGAGACCGGGCACTGATACTCCAGAGTAGACTGGTGTGTACGTTTCTACCCCCCTCGGGGGATAGTTGGTCCCGCATCCATTGGTCTGATGCACCTAAGATTGTATGCAGGTGCCCACTAGGTGTGAGTACACTGGACGGACTCGCCGAGAACTTCCATATGGTACTATACCTATCGTCAGATGGAAGTTCTCAGGTGACATGTATACAAGTTAGTCTTTGGACCCGAGATCGGCATTTGTCTCGTGTGAATTCCCACTGAACTTTGATCACTACCCTACCACGGCTTTACTGAGTCGTGCAAACAGGTTTTGGTTGGGTTCAGTCCTTAGCCACATGGAGCAAGTGAGTGATTGTCGGGGATTCGTCTCTCCCGGTATAGGGAGTCGATATCGCACTGTAATTCGATTGGTCAGGACCATAAGACCTTAGCTAAGGCACTTGGGATTTATTGATAGGTTGATCAGTAGTTTCCCGGATTGGTCCTGAGCTATATCGTCACGACTTATCAGGTTTTTAGGGTCTGACGTTCACCATCCCCTAGACCCGGTATGCGATATTCTTTGACGAAGAGACCGGACTGTGCGGATATTGTCACGGATAGGCTCAGTAGGAGATCCGGATGAATTTGCTCATCGGCCTTCTATTCGACAAGTACCTGGGTAGCTGTTACGTACAGCTAGTGCCGCTGACGTATTTATGGTTAAACCCACTGCCAGAGTACTGTCGAGTTTTTAGAGTCCCACACAGAGGGTTTCTCTGATTCAGGCGAAATGGTGTAGTTTCCGTATTGGATACGTGCAGGGTTCGATCGATTGATGTACTTGGTACTCGGATTTTCGATCGGACAGTTTGTAATACTGGCCGGCTCGGGTTTGAGCCGGATTATTAAATCAGGTATTGATTTAATAATTTACGTATATGTATTTCGATATATATATTCTAGTATTATGTTCTTTGTGTTATTCTATCTCTTTTGGGCGTTCGAATTTTTATCCGATTGCCGGTATATTTATACAGTAGACTGAAATCCGTATTTACTATAAATTTCCAAAGTGGCTACCTCATTATGTATTTTCCTTTTATTTGATAATTGGAAATGAGGTGTAAAGTAAAAAGTATGGGAGGAAAAAATGTGACCATGCTTTAATAGTAGTCAAATGAGTTTATAATTCATTTTGGAGTTACTATTGAAGCATGATTGCTAATTGTTTAATGAAAGAATTCATACACAAAACCTATGTGTGTATTTTCTGTTTCATGTTATGGTTCATAATTTCTTGAGCTCCCATTTTTCTCTCAAGTTCCTCCCTCCTCTAGCTTTCTCCTCCACCTTCATCTTCTTCCTCTTCACTACATTTCTCATGTGTTGAGATACAAGTGAAGAGGCAAGAAAGAGATAGCTTCACACTTAGAACTCCAAAACTAAATCTTAGATTACTTGGACTAGCATCCCAAGTTCTCTAGTTGCTCTTTTGATATTTAGAAAAGAGCTAGAGCAATGGATCATACCCTTCAGGTGGATCATCTACGACAAAGCAAGGCCGGTGAACAAGCTCGATCCCGAAGGACCGATGGTGCCAGAGTTGGAGATCAAGCAAGTTCAAGGAGACCATTTGGAGCACATGACAAGGAGAGAAGACCGAAGGACTTGGGCCTCTTGGTATATCTTCTTTCATAGTAGATAGAACTCACAATTAGCTAGCTAGGTTTAGGTAAAAATCCGGTTAAAGGTTAATCTAGTGCCAAGGTTTTTGTTCGTCTTAAAATTTTTGTTCCGCATTTGGCCACGGATGTTGGCCAGGGCACTAGGATAACCCTTCATGGTATCAGAGCCACCCATTAAACCTATACTAGCTTGTTTAAACGTGTTTAGAATAACGATCGACCGAAAATTTCAAAAACCGCATTTCAAATCATGAGTTTTCTGTCGATTTTTAAACGTGCTCGAAAAATCACTTTTATGGTCCCAGAAAATCATGCAGGCTTTTTTAAGACCCCTGAAGAAATTTGGTCACCTGATCCCTCCAAACCGCCGCGGATCCGCCGCGTAAACCCCCTGTTGGCCCCGGTTTCGCGGCCGTTTTGGGGCCCACGTGAACAAAATTTCTTCTGGGCCTCTTAGTTTTGGAAATTTTGGTTTCTGGAATAATTACTTTTTGGGCCCAGATTTGTTACAGTGTTGGTTTAATACTTGGGGCCCACTTGGAAAGTTTAGTCGATCGTAATTTTAAAATATGTATTTTTATTTTCAGTACATTCACTTTTATCTGCGACCGGGAACGTCACTAGATCGGTAAAGCTCGTCTAACTGCTATATGTTCCTTTAGACGGGTTTTGCGAACGTGACACTCGCGTTGATGTTGTGTGCTTGTGCTGTGATTGTGGTTGGATTGTCGTGGTAGATAGCATGTGGTGCAATGTTAGAAATACAGTTTATAATTCATTTGTACATTTGTTATTGCGGGGAGAGCGTCCGACATGTGGACTGCCGTCTTTGCCGGGTTGTATATTATTTTGGGGCACGACCGGGTTGAGGTCGATGTCACCGCTTGTATATATTATTTTCATTTTCTGTATTAGGATTACCCCGCGGTGGGGTGCACGAATAGCCGAGTTCTAGAAGGCAACAAGCCCGCAGCTCAAGGCGCTGAGACGGAGGGGGCTTCATTCTAGAACTGGCGTGCTATTCGCCGTACTCGTAGGGGGTACAGGTTTTCATTGCACAGGCTATCCATACGACCGGGAACGTCGGGTTTTATTTGCGGCTAAAATGAAACCCGGAGCTCCAAGATTATCCACCATTCTTTATTATTATCTATGATGTTGTTTTTTATCATGCCTGGGACGAATGTTATATATACTTATATATATACTAGTAGATGTTGTATATGTTTTGCACCCGCGCTAGTCCAGGCCCCGCTCTGTCGTTAGTTAAGTAACCTAACGGATGATGACGGGGCCTCGTGGCGAATGCGGATGGCTATATACATACATTTTATTTTCGTTCTTTTCTGGTGTAATAGGTTACAAATTGATGTGACCGCATTAATTTTGATTAATGCAAGATAATAAACCTAAAAGATGTTGTTGGAACCAAGATTTAAAAAACTGACATTACAGATGTTCTCTTTTGCTTTGCACAGTGGTATTCATTTTGGAATATCCAGCATCTCATTTGACGAGGCAAGGGCCGAGATCCTTTCACCGGGAGTGACCCCTTGAGTAAAAGTTTGCGTCAGGATAATAACTTCACTATAGTCGATTATTTTTGCTTTGCATCGTGGTGTTCAGTTTGGAATATCCTGCACCTCATTCGACGAGGAAAGAGCCGAGATCCCTTCACAGGGAGTGACCTCTTTAGCAAAGATTTTCGCCACTATATATTTACAAAACTACTCAAGTTCCTTCAATGATATCAAGTTCATTACGTTAATGGGTTTTTCGCCAAAAACCCAGCCGTACCTCTCCGTCATTTTAGATAAATAGCAGTTAGTATTCGTGCTATGTAAGTTGGTCTCTATCAAGGCATAGTGTACGGTAGCTAAGTGTTGCTTATCTGTTGCATCTTAGGATGCGATTAATTTGGACAGTCGCATAGCCATTTTGGTCTCTATCATGGGCTTATGCAGGTGGGTCTAAGTTAATCCAGGACAATGACGGGTTGAACTTGACTTGCGACTTATGGTACGTTGGTCTCTATCAAGACCACATGTCGTTAGGGGCAAAAACTGTTAGTTATATGTATGCCCTAGAGGCCATTACTATACATAGGATGTATATTGTAGTGGATGCTGGGACATATATAGGGAGGACTTTCTTACTCGACATGATAGTATCCTATCTGGTTACTCTTTGCCTTAACGTGTACATTGATTGTCTCTCTGATACATATTGGTAAAGCCCTTAGGATGTGTACTTGACTACCTGGACTATGATGCAGATCATACTAGTGGGGACAGATAGTGTATAAGTACATCCTTCAAAGTCCCTAGTCGTGGGTGTATCGAGACGGGGCATCGATATACCAGAGTAGACTAGCGTGTACCTTCTCGACCCATACAGATGGGCGATGGATGATCCCATATCCATTGGTGTTTGACATCAGAGATGATATACGGGTGCTCAGTAGAGACTGGGTTCACTGGACGGACTCGCCGAGAACTCCCAGATGGTATTATACCTCACGTCAGATGGCAGTTCTCTGGTGACACTGGTACAGAGTAGTCTGTTGACCCGAGATCGTCATAGAGTCTTGTGTGGTTCCCACTGTGCTTTGATTTCCATCTTACCACGTCCAAGAGGGCGTGCAAAACGGTGGTTTTTGGGTACAGTCCCGAGTCACATGGAGGCAATGAGTGATAGGAGGGAATTCGTCTCTCCCGGTATAGGGAGTTGATGTTGCGCTGTGTTCGATTGGCTATAACAGGAAATCCCTGGCCAGGGTTGCTGAGATTTACTGGTAAGTGTTACCAGTAGTTTCTCGAATTGTTATAGACCTCATATCGACACGACTTATCGAGCTATTGGGGTCTGACGTATACCACCCCTAGGCAAGATATGCGACATATCAGACGATCAGACTGGACTGTACGGTAGTGTTACTGGTTGTATTCACTAGAGTGTGAGCGGGCTTGCTCGTCAATCTTCTGATCGCTCAATACCGGGTGGCCGTTACGTTTAGCAGACCGCTTGCGGCTTGTGGGTGTTTGATATGATCATCACCTGCTGCCGGCGTATTGACGAGTCTTTAGAGTTCTACACAGAGGTTTCCTGGCTCAAGCGAAACGATCTCCCACTTGCACTAAGGCCATGTACTGGCGTATCGAAGACCTATCATCTCGATCAGCCGCTCGAACTGAGTCTGGAGTAGGGCCTTCGTGAGTGGATCTGCAGTGTTATTCTCCGTATTAACTCTCTTCACCTCGATCTCCTGGCGATCTATGATCTCCCTGATCAGGTGGTACCGCCTCAAAATGTGCCTGGACTTCTGATGGGACCTGGGTTCCTTCGCTAAAGCTATAGCTCCGTTTTTGTCGCAATACAGCGGTATTGGATCAACAATGGTAGGAACCACCTGAAGCTCCGTGAGGAACTTCTTCATCCAGACAGCTTCCTTTGCGGCATCGCAAGCAGCTATGTACTCCGCTTCCATTGTTGAGTCTGCAACGGTCTCCTGCTTGGAACTCTTCCAGCAAACCGCCCCTCCATTGAGGGTAAAGACATAACCCGACATGGACTTGGAGTCATCCTTGTCACTCTGGAAGCTGGAGTCAGCAAAGGCCTCGAGCTGGAGGTCTTTTCCGCCATACACCAAGAACATCTCCTTAGTCCTTCTCAGGTACTTGAGAATGTTCTTTACCTCTATCCAGTGTTTCTCCCCTGGGTTTGACTGATACCGGCTTACAACGCTCAATGCGTATGCTACATCTGGTCTGGTACACAACATCGCATACATTATAGAGCCTACCGCAGAAGCGTAGGGTATAATAGACATGCGATCCCTTTCCAAATCAGTCTTGGGAGACATCTCTTTGGAGAGGGTGATCCCGTGACAAGCTGGTAGATTACCGCGCTTGGAATCTTCCATACTGAACCTTTTCAGTATGGTGTCAATGTACCTTGACTGTGAAAGTCCCAACATCCTCTTAGATCTATCACGATAGATCTAGATCCCCAGAATGTAGTTGGCATCGCCCAGGTCCTTCATGGAGAACCTCTGCGACAAGAATCCTTTGACTGACTGTAGCATAGGAATATCATTTCCTATTAGGAGAATGTCATCCACGTACAAGACGAGGAATACTACAGTTCTCCCTACAATCTTACTGTAAATGCATGGTTCATCTGGGTTTTTGATAAAGTCGAATTCTTTGACAGTATCATCAAAGCAGATGTTCCAACTCCGCGATGCCTGCTTAAGTCCATAAATGGACTTGAGCAACTTGCACACTCTACCGCTGCTCCCACTCTGATTGAATCCCTCCGGCTGATCCATATAGACGCACTCTTCCAAATTTCCATTTAGGAAAGCCGTCTTTACATCCATCTGCCAGATTTCATAATCGTGGAAGGCAGCAATGGCAAGAAGGATCCGAATGGATTTCAGCATAGCCACTGGAGAAAAGGTCTCGTCATAGTCCAAACCAGGTCTTTGACGAAAACCCTTTGTTACAAGTCTAGCTTTATAGGTCTCAACCTGCCCATCTACACCAATCTTCTTTCTGAAGATCCATTTGCAGCCTACGGGTTTTACCCCTTCTGGTGCAAAGTCCAAAGTCCAAACTTTGTTGGTGTACATGGACTCCATCTCGGCCCGCATTGCATCCAGCCATTTTACTGAGTCACCGCTCTGAATGGCTTGCTGGAAGCTAGTAGGCTCACCATGATCCATAGTGCAATCTTCTCTATCCCCGTCAATGAGAAAACCGTAGTATCTCTCGGGCGGATGAGACTGCCTACTACTCCTGCGGAGTGGCGCTGGGATGTCCTGTTCTTTCGAACCTTCTGGTTCTACCAAGCTTTCAGTAATAGCTTGTGGTTCTGGAATTTCTTCCAGTTCTATTGCGCTCCCACTTATCTGATTTTCCAAAAACTCAGTTTCCAAGAAGCGGGCATGACGAGAAACAAAAACCTTTTGTTCCTCTGCGTAATAGAAAAGATACCCCTTGGAGTTCTTTGGGTATCCCACAAACTTACACTGTACCGAGCGTGCCTCGAGCTTGTCCGCATGCTGCTTTTTTACAAAAGCTGGACACCCCCATGTCTTAAAGTGTTTAAGACTAGGTTTCTTCCCACTCCACATCTGATATGGTGTGGTAGGCACTGACTTAGTAGGAACTTGGTTCAAAAGATATGCAGCTGTTTCTAGTGCATAACTCAAGAAGGATCGCGGCAACTCAGCCTTACTCATCATGGAACGAACCATATCCAATAGGGTTCGATTCCTCCTTTCCGATACACCGTTGTGTTGTGGTGTGTATGGGGGAGTAAGTTGAGAGAGAATTCCATTCTCTTTTAAGAAGCCCAGAAACTCGGCACTCAAGTATTCGCCACCTCGATCAGATCTCAGTGTCTTGATACTTTTGCCTGTTTGTTTTTCAACTTCATTCTTGTATTCCTGAAATTTCTCAAAGGCCTCGGATTTGTGCTTCATTAAGAAGACATGCCCATACCTAGAGAAATCATCTGTGAAAGTAATGAAGTATGAATAACCACTTCGCGCATGTGTAGACATTGGACCACACACATCACTGTGTATGAGTCCCATGAGCTCGCTCGCTCTTTCTCCGTGTCCAGTGAACGGAGTCTTTGTCATCTTTCCCATGAGACATGATTCACAAGTGGCATAAGACTGGTACTCGAACGGATCTAAGTATCCTTCTTTATGTAACTTTGTCAACCGTGTCTCATTAATGTGACCCAGTCTACAATGCCATAAGAAAGCCTGATTTAATTCCGGAGACTTTCTTTTAAGTGTGTTCTGGACACTGAAGACCTGAGCTTGATTCAAAACGTATATACCGTATTTCAATGTACCTGACCCAATCAGCACTTGATTTAGGTGGATGTTTACTACATCGCTTACAAAAGTAAAATCATATCCTTCCTTAGAAAGTAGGGATACAGATATGATGTTACAAGTCGCACCTGGCATATAAAAACAGTCACGCAGAATCAATATCTGCCCAGTTGTCAGTCCTAGATGATATTCCCCTACGGATTCAGCATACATGCTCATTCCGTTAGCAACCCTGAGAGTCATATCACCTTTCCTGATAACCCTACGGTTTCTCAAAGCCTGTAACGAATTACAGATATGAGATCCTGATCCGGTATCCAATACCCAGGAAGTAGGGTTAACTGACATACAGTTCTCAATCACAAACACACCCGAAGCCGAAGCCACAACATGCTTCGAATTCTGGCTACTGGCTTTACAAGCCCTGCAATCCTTCTGTCCATGTTCATTCCCGTAACAATAGGAACATCCTTCTTTCACTACATCTGTTCCTGAAACTTCTGCCCTTCCCTTTCTTTCTACTTCCCTAGTTTCCTTTAGGGTAGTAGGCAGAGACTGTTGAACTGAGTCAGCATCTGACCTGTTCTTCAACGTGGTCTTCAAGTCCGAGAGCTCAAAAGAGCTGGTCTCTGTAAGGACGTTGCCCCCTGCAGATGACCCGATAGCCAAACTCGCTGGAAGCAATTCGTTCGAGGTCTCATATCTTGCGATACGAGATTGCTCTCCATATAAAACTTTGTTATGGAGGAAGATAGAAGCTGAGTCTATCTTCTCATGCTGCCTCTGGTATATACCATCAACTGAGGCTAACACGAGGCACTTGGCTTTCGCACAGTCTTCTTCCGATGTCCTACGAATATCAATATCCGTGACAGGGGAAACTGGACCTGAGACGGTGTTAGTTATATGTATGCCCTAGAGGCCATTACTGTACATTGGATGTATATTGTAGTGGATGCTGGGACATATATAGGTAGGACTTTCTTGCTCGACATGATAGTACGCTATCTGGTTGCTCTTTATCTTAACATGTATACTTTTTGTCTCTCTGATTACATGTTGATAAAGCCCTTAGGATGTATACTCGACTTCCAGGACTATGATGCAGATCATACTAGTGGGGCCTGGGTAGTCAATGAGTACATCCTTCATTGTTCCTAGTCGTGGGAATATCGAGACGGGGCATCGATATTCCAGAGTAGACTAGCGTATATCTTCTCGACCCATGTGATGGGCGATGGATGATCCCATATCCATTGGTGTTTGACATCGAAGATGGTATGCGGGTGCTCAGTGGAGCCTGGGTACACTGAACGGACTCGCCGAGAACTCCCAGATGGTATTATACCTCACGTCAGATGGCAGTTCTCTGGTGACACTGTTGCAGCCAAGTCTGTTGGTCACTGTCACCCTGTATTGCGAATACATTGATTCTGAACAAATGCTATTAGATACCGAACCAAGGCGGAACACCGTTGCCGCGAGCACCCGAAACGGATGCTTTCGGCGACGGGGTTCTCCTACAGTCACTTGGTCGGGGCTATGGAGTGCGGCTGTCTATTAAGGTTTGCGACGAGCATTCGATCAGAATGTCGGGAATCTTGTTGAATTACCCGACTTGGTATTGAAAAGTGTTTTCGATAATGAGACTAAAATGCGGGGTTTATAATTGTTAGGCATGCGATGTCTAAAGAATTCATTTGGTCAGGCATGCGATGTCTGAGGTGGTTGTGGATTCCAACTGTTGTAGTTTTACACTTTCTTTTCTGTGACCGTAAGTGTAATATGTGATATCGCCGGTTTCGTTGCTATATGTCAACGACAATTGGGATGCGCATATTTACTTACGTTGATG
This sequence comes from Agapanthus africanus, assembly GCA_030015575.1. Lineage (NCBI taxonomy): Eukaryota > Viridiplantae > Streptophyta > Magnoliopsida > Asparagales > Amaryllidaceae > Agapanthus > Agapanthus africanus. The sequence goes on along the minus strand of JASDDO010000018.1, from coordinate 311,754,884 downwards.
ACATGAGATGTTATGTGTTGCTGGATATGTTATATTGGATCGTCGTGTTTGAATAGCCGGGGTTTTTTTATGTGAGATGAGTGTTTTTCATTTTCATTCATGTAAAAACTTGTATGTAATATTCTTTTATTGGGGCACTTCCAGGTTGCGGATGTTGTCACCATTTGTATATTATTTACTTTTCTGCACTAGGATAGACCCAAGGAGGGGAGCACAAGTAACCGGGTTCTGGGGTTCAGTGGGAGACCATCTCGAGGAGTCGAGTCCGGGTCTCCTAACCCTAGAATTGGTAGGGTTGCTTGCCGCTCTCGTAGGGGTCTTGGGGTGTGGGATTGGTTATTCATCACGACCGTGGAATCCTTGTTTTATACTGGCTCGTATTGAAAACACGGACGTCCTAGTATATCCAATATTTCATATGTTTCTTCTGCTGTGATTTATCTGTGATCATGTGATGTTCTGTGACAGGTATTATATATAGTATATATGATATATTATATAGACGTTGCTTATGTTTTACACCCGCGCTAGCCCTGCCTCGCTCTGGCGTTAGTTACCTAACCTAACGGTGCAGACGGGACATCGAGGCGAATGCGGATGGCATAAGCGTACGTTATATTTATATGTGATGTTTAGGTGGAATTAAATAATGGGATATTCATTAATGAGATTAATGAAAGAAAAATAAACCTAATTGATGTTGTGGAATCGAATTTCAAAATAAAAACAGGCAGCTACAGTTCTTGCTTTGCATCGTGGTGTTCCTTGTAGAACATCCTGCACCTTATTCGATAAGGAAAGGACCGAGATCCCTTCACCGGGAGTGACTCCTTTAGCAATAACTGGCAGATGCTACAACCCTCGGTTTGTCTTTTGATCGCTTCTATAGTTTCTGCTTTGCACAGTGATATATATGATATATCCCGCACCTCATTCGACGAGGAAAGGGCCGACGATCCCTTCACCGGGAGTGACCCCTTTAGCAAAACTAGAAAAGCTTCAAAAACATTCCATTTAAAAACCATTTGATTCCGCAACGAGATCAAGTTCAAAGCGTTAAAGGTTTTCACAAAAACCAGCCGCAACCCTCCGTCATTTTAGGAAGTAGAGTACTTAGTATTCGTGCTGTGTTTGTTGACCATAGTCAAGGCACAGTGTACGGTAGCTAAGTGATGTCTTCCTACACAGCATATGATGCGATTAGTTAGGACAGTCATGTGGCTTTGTTGACCTTAGCCAAGGGCCATGTGGGTGGGTCTAATTAATCATGAAATGACGGGTAGAACTTGACTAGTACCTATGATTTGTTGACCTTAGCCAAGGTCATAGGTGCTAGGGGTAAAAACCATTATCGGGAGTTTCAAGTGTTGAAATTTGCAATGAGATTGCATACCTTCTATGTGATAGTTGGATCCCGATACCCACTGCGAGTAATTGTTACTCCTGGGAGAGTTTTGCACTTTGGAATTAGCCGATCAAGTAGGTGTCTAGAAAGGTGTCAACGGGGTTACGCCTCTGGGAAAACGAGGTTTACAGTAATTAGGTCCGTGCGAAAGCACGGGGAACCTCCCTCAAAGTACCGACACTGGCCTGGCTGAAAGATTGGCGAACTTGTAGAGTGTAATTAATCCCGGCTAGTCTTTCCTTTTAGGGTTTGAAGGAAGATTTGATAAAAACAGTGGGAGCCATCCTGATTAGATAAAATATATAACCAATCTGATCTTGCAAGAGCGCACGCAGAGTGTTTTCTTCTCTCTCTCTCCAGGTAGCGACCATATCACGCCTTAATCAAGATAATAATACGGAATTTTGACCGAACCCGCTTGTTATACTGAGCTGGGGAACGTTGGTCCCGCTCCGACTTATAATTGTTATAAGACCGAGCAGGAAATAGGGGAATACCAGATTTCCTATGCCGCCCAAACGAAGAAAGTGCATATGATGCATCTCCTTCGGGTGTGTTCATTACAAAGAACTGTTTCTCAGTATCCTCTGCATCCTGGGTATATGATACCGGATCAGGATCCCAGATATGTAATCTGTTACATAGGGCTACAAAAAGGTAGAAAAACTGAGAACGGGTGATAAGTTTCATGAGGCAGAAAATGAGGCAAGATCAGTTCTGTAGAACTGGAAAGGTTCCAGCTATACAAAACTGCAGTTGATGATTTGACAGAACCAAAAGATTCTATAGTCCCCGACAAACCTCAGCCTCTCCGCCGATCTGGTAGGGTTCCTCATCCGCCTGAGAGATACCTCGGTTTCTCGATGACAGTGGGAGCAAGGATTGCATCATGAGATGATGACCCAACTAGTTTCGAGCAGGCCATCGAGAGTAGGGACTCTGTAAGAATGGCTGGATGCTTAGCGATCTGAGATGGAATCCATGTACACCAGCAAAGTATGGACTTTAGCTGCTATATCTGAAGGGTTAAATCCCCATCAGGAGCAAGTATATCTTGAGAAGATTACTTGGTGTAGATGGAAAAGTTGAGACTTTCAAAGCTAGGCTTATTAAAGGTTTTAGTCATCAACTAGGCATGGATAATGATGAAACCTTTTTCCAGTAGCTATGCTTAAGTCTGTCCAGATCCTACTTACCACGGCTACATACCATGACTACGATATCTGGCGGTTGGGTGCCATAACTGCTTTTCTAAATACTGATTTAGAAGAGAACGTCTATAAGAACACAGCCAGAGGTCTTCGTAAACAGTGGGAGCAGCGGAAACGTGTGCAAGTTGCTTTACATAATGAAGCAGGCATCGCAGAGTTGGAACGTCTGTTTTGATGTGATAGTCAAAGTGTTTGACTTCATCAAAATGGTAGATGAACCTTGTATATACAAAAGGGTAGTAGAGAGTAAGGTGGTCATCTTCGTATTGTACGTAGACAACATACTCTTGATAGGAAAAGAGTTTCCTATACTACGATCGATCAATCTCCTATTATCACAAAGATTCTCCAAATAGGATAAAGATGACACCTCCTAAATCCTGAGATTTGGACCTATGAGATAGATCTAAAGGGATATTAGGGTTCTCACTAGGTATAGTGAGATTGTATCAATCGATCCTGGGGAGAATCACTGGAAGTGTTCCAGGATGATAAAGACGACTGAATGTCAGTCACAGGCACTGTCTTTACCCTCAGTAAAGGGACGGTATGTTGGAAGAGTTCCAAGCTAGATACCGTGGCAAACTAGACGATAAAGGCTGGTAACATCGCTATTGAAGATACTACCAAAGAGGAAGTTTGGGTGTATATTGGTTCATAAGATGAACTAGGTTCCTGCCATTGTATGACAATGGCAGTGTAGCTTTGGCCCTGGAACCCTGGTCCCATCAGTGACCCAGACATAATCTAAGGCAGCATCACCTGATCATGGAGATAGTTGATCTCAAGGGTGATCGAGGTTAGGAGAGTAGACTCAGAGGACAACATGGCGGATCCATTCACGAAGGCCCTTTTTCCCAAAGAGAGACTTTTAGGGGATGGTTGAGTATTAGATACTGCGACCACTGCTACAGATGGCCCTAGTGCAAGTGGGAGATTGTTAGTTATATGTATGCCCTAGAGGCCATTACTGTACATTGGATGTATATTGTAGTGGATGCTGGGACATATATAGGTAGGACTTTCTTGCTCGACATGATAGTATGCTATCTGGTTGCTCTTTATCTTAACATGTATACTTTCTGTCTCTCTGATTACATGTTGATAAAGCCCTTAGGATGTATACTCGACTTCCAGGACTATGATGCAGATCATACTAGTGGGGCCTGGGTAGTCAATGAGTACATCCTTCATTGTTCCTAGTCGTGGGAATATCGAGACGGGGCATCGATATTCCAGAGTAGACTAGCGTATATCTTCTCGACCCATGTGATGGGCGATGGATGATCCCATATCCATTGGTGTTTGACATCAGAGATGGTATGCGGGTGCTCAGTGGAGACTGGGTACACTGAACGGACTCACCGAGAACTCCCAGATGATATTATACCTCACGTCGGATGGCAGTTCTCTGGTGACACTGGTACAGCTTAGTCTGTTGACCCGAGATCGTCATAGAGTCTTGTGTGTCTCCCACTGTGCTTTGATTTCTACCCTACCACGGCTCTACTGAGTCATGCAGACAGGTGGTTTTTGGGTACAGTCCCGATTCACATGGAGGCAATGAGCGATAGGAGGGGATTCGTCTCTCCCGGTATTGGGGGTTGATGTTGTGCTATGCTCGACTGGCCATAACAGGAAATCCCTGGCCAGGGTTGCAGTGATATACTGGTAAGAGTTATCAGTAGTTTCACGAATGTTATGGACCTCAAGTCGGCATGACTTATCGAGCTACTGGGGTCTGACGTTTACCACCCTTAGGCGAGATATGCGACATATCAGACGAACAGACCGGACTATACGGTAAGTGTTACTGGTTGGATTCACAGGAGTGTGAGCGGGCTTGCTCGTCGATCTTCTGATCGCTCAATACTCGGGTGGCCGTTACGTTTAGCAGACCGCTTGCGGCTTGTGGGTGTTTGATATGATCATCATCTGCTGCCGGCGTATTGACGAGTCTTTAGAGTCCTACACAGAGGTTTCCTGGCTCAAGCGAAACGAAATAGGAGCGCATATGAGATATGTGCGGGACCGAGAATAATGCGTGTATGTGATACCGTATTCTATTCTCGCGATGAATGTATCGATTGGTTATATGCGATATAACCTAGTTATCGAATCAAGGATTGATTCGATAAGCCGATACATTGGATACTAGTCGGTTATATACGATATGACCGGATCATTAAATCAAGTGTTGATTTAATGATTTAATGTATAATTATATATTTGATATATTACTTTGCATTAACTAGTATTGGTTCACTTTAAATGGATTTACTCACTAGGTTTGTGCACATTGCATATGTGATATATTTTGTGCACATGATTGTATCATGTTTGATGATACATGCAAGCTAGGGTTAGTGTAAAGAATTAGACCATGGTTAAGATTATGATTAGGGTTTTCTTTTTCCTTATTCATTTATTTATTCTTTTGTTTATTTTGGAAAAAGAAAAAGATAAAGAGAAAAAGAATGGTTGCTAGTTTTGTTTGTAGTTGAAGTTTCTTGAAACTTTGACTTAGTCACCATTCTTGTCTCATCCTTAACCTTAACCATTCATGTTAACCATGGTCCATTCTCTACAACTAACCAAGGGTTAGTAAATGATAAGTATTGATTTATTTATCTAATTTACATAACTTATCATAATTCTTTTATCATCTTCTTCTTCATCTTCAAGTTGAAGAATGCTTGCACCATCAATGGCAACTAGCCAAAATGAGTGAGAAATCCAATTCTAAAGTCTACCCACTTCCTATTTCTTCACCCTCTACTACTTTCCATGTAGTAGAGTGTGTTGTCTTCACAAGTTTCTTGACTTGGCGAAGGCGGAGCTCGAGTTTGTGATGCCTCGACGTAGATCATCTTCGGCATCGAACCGACGATCAAGCCCGCCCATTTCTTCGATGAAGCCGATGCTAGAGTTCGGAATTCGATTTGGACAGCGGAGAGAGATCATCGTGGAGCTTAGGAAGTGGTGGACCGGATCTACAAAGGTTGTAGCCCCTTCCCTATTTCTATATTTCCGTTTACTTGCTTGCTTTGCCTAAATATCTAGTTAACGATCCGTTCTAGGTTTTCTCGGCACCGTAATTTTTAGAAATTAGCGTGTTTGATCACTTGTGAGACTTCACTAGAGTTCCTAGGAACCCTACAGACGGCAGGGGTTGGATCAGTTAAGAGGTGTCCCAGCTTGTCCTGGGCAATGGACATTTGGACAGACCTTTGCCAGTCATAACAGTTAGATTCAGTCATCTTATTATCTAGATGTAACCTAGGTGTGGTCACTGGGTCGCTGCAATTAAGAGAGAGAGAAGAAAACACTTAGCATGATGCTCTTGCAAGTTTAGATTGGTTTTTAATTTATCTAAACAGGATGGCTCCCACTGTCTCTCGAATCCCTTCTCAAACCGTAAAGAAAGGATTAGTCAGGATCAATCTCACCGTACAATACTTGCTTAACCGTTCAGCCAGGCCAGTGTCGGTACTTCGAGGGAGGTTTTCCAACGCTTTCGCGAAGTTCCTTAATTAAGTAACCTCTTTTCCCTGTGGGCGTAGCCCCGCTAACACCTTTCTAGGCACCTACTAGGTTTATAGCATTGATCGTTAAGTGAGGGTTTTCCCGAGGAGTAGCATATACTCACAGTAGGATCGGGATCCAAATATCATCGCGTGATAAAACCGAAGGAATCCTACCAGAATCATCACACTCCAAATGGTATGCTGCGCTAGCAAGTTTCAGTACTTTTGAAACTCCCGATGTAGATTTTTGCCCCATGCTCTTATGACCTTGACTAAGGCCAACAAATCATAAGTCACATGTCAAGTTCTAGCCGTCGTTATCCAGGTTAATTTGAACCCACCCGTATATACCCTTGACTATGGCCAACAAAGCAATACGACTGTCCCAAACCAACGCATTCTATCTATGCAACATATGAATACCCACCAGCTACCAAACACTGTGCCTTGACTAAGGCCAACAAACACAGCTTGAATACTGTTGAATATTTATATGAAACGACGGAGGGCTACGGATGGTTTTGGCGAAACCGTGAACGTAGTGAACTTGATAGAGTCGATGGAACGAGATAGCTTTTAAAAGGAGTGGTTCAAGCTCCGCGTTTAAAATTCTTATTTTTGAAAAGAACCGAGTGGTTTTCAAAGTGTTCCAATCGACTTTTACTTGGTTTATTTTCTTGCATTAGTTCTTTTAATGCGTCCCATCATTTAATCCTACCATTGCAGAAAACAACCAAAATATGACGTACGCTTATGCCATTCGCATTCGCCACGGGGCCCCGTCATCACCCGTTAGGTTACTTAACTAACGACAGAGCGGGGGCTGGGCTAGCGCGGCTGTAAAACATAAGCAACGCCTAAATAGTTATCATATATAAATATATAGCAATGATAGACATTACAGATCACAGATGAATACATTGGATATACTAGGAATCCGCAATGCGTTCGAGCCTGCAACGTAAAGCGGATTACACGGTCGCGGTGAATAGCCAAAACCCCACCCAAGACCCCTACGGGTGCGGCAAACTACCCGCCAAGCACCCGAAGCGAAGCAACCTCCCTCACCACCGTGAGTAGGCCACTCGGCACTTCGAGATACCCGGTAGTTTGTGCACCCCCTCCATGGGTCTATCCTAGGAGCAAAAACAGTAAAAAGAATTATACAATGACGGCTACAATCCCGACCCGGTTGTGCGGCCATACAAATAATATTATTACATCAATTTACATGTTACAAATGAATGAAAGAAAAATAACGCTCATCTCACATCCACCCCGGCTATTCACCCGCGACAATCCAATCCATTCATATCCACAAACCAATAACAATCACAGATCACAGAGATATATAACCCCGACTAATCGACTTATAGCGATTAGCCGACGTTCAATACATACAAGCAACACAGATATAACCGATATAGTTAAAGTGTAGTGAAGTTCCGAAAAAATACGGATTTATAGGCCCCCAAAAGTAAATTTTAGTTCTGGAAAATCTGGGCACATATAACATATCCTAAAAATCACAAAACCAACACAGAAATACACTGCACCAAAATCGAGGTAGAGAGGAGACAAGACGGCCGCGGATGCTCGGCGCAATAGCTTCCTATTGCCGCGGATCCGCGGCCATTTGGTCGACTCTCTGTCTCGTTTTTGGTGGTGTTCTTAACAAAACCCTGAGATAATTTTTGGTGTATAACAAATTTTATTTTGACCAGAAAAAAAATTAACAGAAACTTAGGGTTTTGCGAGTTTGGTTTTTCGATTTTCCGGTTTCGAAACTTCGTTACACTTAACTACTTAGCTAGTTTATGTTTAGTTAGGCTCTGATACCACTGTAAGTCCACGTTGTCCACCCCGGTGCTTACGGGGAGGCGGAAAACATAATAAAAATTGGATTTTTATCAACTATAGGCAACATGGACCAAGCTTTAAGGATCTTTGCTAAACATAAACTTGCTAAAGCTAACTACAAAGTAGCTAAGTGATGGAAAGGTTATACCTTGAGCTCAAAGTCCTTCTCTCCTTGCTCCTTGGAATGGTAGAAAGAGGTCACCTTGCTTGTCTTCTCCCGTCAAAGAAGGATCCACCCGAAAGCCTCGACCTTTAGCTTCAACTCCAAGCTAGGAGTAACTAGAGTGCAAGAAATGCTAAGACTTGAACCCTAGAAGAGAGTAGAGAAGATCAAGTGAGGGTTTTTCTCAAGCTTTTTTGTTTCTCAATACATGAGAGGGAGAGAGCTTGAGGGAGAGGATGAGCAAGAGAGAGAAATGATATGAGAGAATCAATTATTAGTGAGCCATTCTCACTAATATGTGTGAATAATTTTAATTGAATAATTATCTTGAAAATTGTCATGGTAAATCATGACATGACCATTATCATTTCAATTTGCAAAGATCAAAGAGCATCTTCCAAAAGAAATGATGATGGTCAAAGTGTCAACCTAGGTCAACAAGTCAATGAAGTCAAATGGTCAACAACAACAACCATGTACAATTATTAAGCTAATTATCAATTAACTATAATACACACAAAAGCAATAGGGTTAATAAAATGACAATAGCCATTAACCCTAAACAAGGTCCTCTCCCTCAATCTCAAGCAACTGTGCATACGCACCCGCATTCGTGATCCGAGGAACACGAATACTCTGAGAAAAACCAATCTCAAATCATATACTAGGATCCGGCTTAAACCAAAGCCCGCTAGTATAAACTGTCCGGACAGCAAACGTGCACAAGTGCGCGGATGCGAACGAACCCTGTCGCAAAACCATGCGACCTCTACTCATTTTGCCTAAAGGCGAATAGCTCTCTGTGTGGGACTCTAAAGACTCGACACTACGCTGGCAGTGGGTTTAACCACAGACCGCAAGCGGCACTAGCTGTACGTAACGGTCCCCAGGTAGATGTCGATAAGAAGACTGACGAGGTAAACCCCATCTGCACTCCTACTGAGCCTGTATGTGACAATCTCCGTACAGTCCGGTCTGTTCGTCTGATACATCGCATGGCGGGCCTAGGGGGGCGGTGAACGTCAGTCCCCTAATAGCGGTACAAGTCGTGTCGGAGTGTAGCCCAGAACACCCTGAGATAACACTGGAAACCTACCAGTATATCTCGCTTGCCCTGGCCAGGGACTACTCGTGTAATGGCTCTCCTGGACACAGCGCGATGTCAACCCCCAATACCGGGAGAGACGAATCCTGTCTAACCGTCACTGCCTCCAAGTGCTTCGGGATTGCACCCAAAAACTACCTGTTTGCACGACTCCTTTGAGCCGTGGTAGGGTAGTAATCAAAGTGCAGTGGGAACACACTCGAGGCGAAGTGACAGTGTCAAGTCAGCGGACTAAGCTGTACTCATGTCACCTGGGAACTGATAACTGACGATAGGTATATTACCAACCAACAGTTCCCGACGAGTCCTGTCCAGTGTACTCGTAACCTAACGAGCACCCGCATACTATCCCAAATACGACGTACTAACGGCTGTGGGACAGACCGTCTCCCACACTGGGATGAGAAGCGCATACGCTAGTCTACTCCGGAGTATCGATGCCCTGTCTCGATAGTCCAATGACCAGGGACCAGTATAAGGATGTGCTTATAGATTACCCATCTCCCACGAGTGTGAGCGCCATCACAACGCTGGTAATCAAGCAAAGATCCTAAGGGCTCTACTAATATGTATATCAGCAATATGCTAAAAGAAACACATGCACATATTAAAGCAGAGACAAACCAAGTAGCATACTACCATTTCGAGCAAGATTGTATATACAACTGTGAATATCCCAAGCTTCCATTAAGTAATATACAAACTAGTATGATACAGTAATGGCCTCTAGGGCATATACACTAACACAAAATAGCTCTCTGTCCTTTTTTCAAAAACTGGGATTTTTCCAAATTAAAAATTGCTAAAAAATTCAGCAGGGAAATATAAGAATTACGGCGCAAAAAGTTTCCAATGAACAGTATAATGTGCGGCGGAACCGCGGCATAAGCATGGCTTATGCGGCGGTTCCGCGGCCTATTGATGACGTAATCCTCCACTGTTTGCACAGTAACTCTTATTAAATTATGCTGGATTTTCTGGGAATTTTTAATATTAATTCAAGAGTTGAATTTTCTGGGTTGTTTTGGGGATTCGAATGTTCGATCGGATTATCAGATTTTGTCTATGTGGCTTTCCGGATAAATTTTAGAATATGTTAAAAAGTTCGACCGGATATAAATACCTAACTTTTCCCCTGTCGGGAAATTTCCAAGTGTTGGATTTTTCCGTAGTTTAACGACGTTCTAAGTAGTGCAAGTAACGCGATGGACCCTCTAAAAGACAACAAACCTTAACTCGATTATGTGACCGTCTTGAACTGCCCTTTGAACCTTAGGGTTTGGGGCAGTACGACGTGCCACATGTGAGGCGTTGGCTTGACCCTTTTACGGCTGGACCGTTGGTACTGAGGCACGAACGGAATGTTGTTAGACTTATTTCATGTGTTGATCTGTATCGGGAAAAATTGGGTGTTCGATTGTTCGATCGGAAAGTTTGACATTTTCTATTTATCCGGAATGGGATACAATAATTGGAATTCACAAGTAGTTATGAGATAACTGAATGAATATTATAAACATAGCAGTTTAGTCTCACTTGATCGGTTGCCACGGAATTTTGATGTGATCAAAAGTCCGTCGCAATCACGTAGCGTACGCGGATACTCGCCGGGTAAACTTAATAGACAGCCTCACTCCATAGCCCCGACCAAGTGACTGTAGGAGAACCCCGTCGCCGAAAGCATCCGTCAGGGTGCTCGCGGTAGCGGTGTTCCGCCTTGGTGCACTTCATCGACGGTATCGGGGGTGCGGCCGCCTACTAAAGTTTGCGATGAGCATTCGATCAGGATGTCGGGAATCTTGTTGAATTACCCGACTTGGTATTGAAAAGTGTTTTCGATTTTGAGACTAAAATGCGGGGTTTATAATTGTTAGGCATGCGATGTCTAAAGAATTCATTTGGTCAGGCATGCGATGTCTGAGGTGGTTGCGGATTCCAACTGTTGTAGTTTTACACTTTCTTTTCTGTGCCCGTAAGTGTAATATGTGATATCGCCGGTTTCGTTGCTATATGTCAACGACAATTGGGATGGACATATTTACTTACGTTGATGACATGTGATGTTATATGTTGCTGGATATGTTATATTGGATCGTCGTGTTTGAATAGCCGGGGGTTTTTATGTGAGATGAGTGTTTTTCATTTTCATTCATGTAAAAACTTGTATGTAATATTCTTTTAATTGGGGCACTTCCAGGTTGCGGAAGATGTCACCCTTTGTATATTATTTACTTTTCCGCACTAGGATAGACCCAAGAAGGGGAGCACAAGTAACCGGGTTCTGGGGTCCAGTGGGAGACCAACTCGAGGAGTCGAGTCCGGGTCTCCTAACTCTAGAATTGGTAGGGTTGCTTGCCGCTCTCGTAGGGGTTTAGGGGTGTGGGTTTGGCTATTCATCGCGACCGTGGAATCCGTGTTTTATACTGGCTCGTATTGAAAACACGGACGTCCTAGTATATCCAATATTTCATATGATTCTTTTGCTGCGATATCTGTGATGTGATCATGTGATGTTCTGTGATAGATACAGTATATAGTATATATGATATATTATATAGACGTTGCTTATGTTTTACACCCGCGCTAGCCCTGTCCCGCTCTGCCGTTAGTTACCTAACCTAACGGTGCACGAGGGGACATCAAGGCGAATGCGGATGGCATAAGTGTACGTCGTATTTATCTGTGATGTTTAGGTACTTATATGATGGGACTTCATTAATGTGATTAATGAAATAAAAGAAACCTAAGATGTTGTAGAATCGAATTTCAAAATAAAACAGGTAGCTACAGTTCTTACTTTGCACAGCGGTATATATGATATATCCTGCACCTTATTCGATAAGGAAAGGACCGAGATCCCTTCACCGGGAGTGACTCCTTTAGCAATAACTGGCAGATGCTACACACTCGGTTTGTCTTTTGATTGCTTTTAAGAGTTCTGCTTTGCACAGTGATATATATGATATATCCCGCACCTCATTCGACGAGGAAAGGACCGACGATCCCTTCACCGGGAGTGACTCCTTTAGCAAAACTAGAAAAGCATAAAAAACACTCCATTTTAAAATCATTCGATCCTACAACGATATCAAGTTCATTACGCAATAGGTTTTCAGAAAAACCTGTCGTAGCCCTCCGTCATTTCAGATATTAACTAGTTAGTATTCGTGCTGCGGTAGTTTGGCATTCGTCAAGGCGTAGTGTACGGTAGCTAACTAGTATTTATCTGCTTGAGCATATGATGCGATTGGATTAGGGTATTCGTACGGGGTTGTTTGGCATTCGTCAAGGGTCGTGCGGGTGGGTTTAATTCAATCAAGAAATGTACGGGTTGAACTTGACTAGTGGACTATGGGTTGTTTGGCATTCGTCAAGCTCATAGAACACTAGGGGCAAAATATTATCGGGAATTTCAAGTGTTGAAATTTGCAATGAGATTGCATACCTTCTATGAGATAGTTGGATCCCGATACCCGCTGCGAGTAAGTGTTACTCCTGGGAGAGTTTTATACATTACAATTAGCTGATCAAGTAGGTGTCTAGAAAGGTGTCAACGGGGTTATGCCTCTGGGAAAACGAGGTTTACATTAATTAGGTTCGTGCGAAAGCACGGGGGACCTCCCTCAAAGTACCGACACTGGCCTGGCTGAAAGATTGGCGAACTTGTAGTGTGTAATTAATCCCGGCTACTCTTTCCTTTAAGGGTTTGAAGGAAGATTTGATAAAAGCAGTGGGAGCCATCCTGATTAGATAAAATAATAACCAATCTATTCTTGAAAGAGCGCACGCTGAGTGTTTTTCTTCTCTCTCTCTCCTGGTAGCGACCATATCACGCCTTAATCAAGATAATAATACGGAATATTGACCGAACCCGCTTGTTATACTGAGCTGGGGAACGTTGGTCCCGCTCCAACTTATAATTGTTATAAGACAGAGCAGGAAATTGGGGAATACCAGATTTCCCGTGCCGCCCAAACGAAGAGAGTGCATGCTTATGCATCATCTTCCGGTTTGTTCATTATACAGAACTGTTTCTCAGTATCCTTTACGTCCTGGGTATGTGATACCAGATCAGGATCCCAGATATGTAATCTGTTACATAGGGCTACAGATAGGTAGAGAACTGAGAACGGGTGATAAGTTTCATGAGGCAGAAAACGGGGCAAGAGTTGCAGCCAAGTCTGTTAGTCACTGTCACCCTGTATTACAATACATTGATTCTGAACGAGTGTTATTAGATACCGAACCTGATATACAAAATCATATCTGTCTCTTTATTAGTAAAGAAATGATAAAATTTTGTATTGTTGGATAATGTTTTGAACATTTCCTATATCAAAAGTTGATCGGTTCAGGCACGTTATCTAAAAGCATTGATGTTCTAAATCAAACTACAGTTCTTAGTATATGGAACACACAAGAGGAAGAGTTCAGAAATGAACGAATTCTTCTTGAGGCATTGTAGACTAGGTCAGATCAATGTGACCCGACTAGCTAGAGTTACATAAAGATGCATATTTAAATTAGTTTGAATTTACATCTTGTAAAACTCGCCAGTCATGTCACAAAGATAAGATGACCACAGCTCTGTTTATTGGAAACAGAGAAAGAGTTAATGAACTCTTGGGACTGATACATGATGATGCATGTAAGGTCTCCTGTCTACACATGCTAGGACTGGTTCTTTATACTTCATTACATTCTCTGATGATCTTTCGAGATTCAGACCTATGTTCCTGTTGAAACACAAGTCCGAACCTTTTAAGATATTCACAGAATATAAGTTAGAAGTAGAGAACCAAAATACGGGTATAAGTATTATGTCCTATGATGAGATCAAGGAGGAGAATACTTGAGCACGGAATTCCTGGACTATTCTAAAGGAGAATGAGATTCTCTCTCAGCATTACTCCTCCGTATACACCATAGCGAGATGGTATATCGGGGCGGAGCAGATACACCCTATTTGATATGGTGTGCTCTATGATGAGTACTACTGAGTTACCTATTTCCTTTTAGGGAGTTATGCACTTGAGAAGCTGCATACCTATTGAATAGGGTTCAAATCAAATCAATGCCTACCACTTCATATGTGATATGGAAAGGGAAGAGCCCATATCTTAAGTTAGTTAAGATTTGGGGTTGTCCGGCCTATGTCTAAAAGCAAAATCCGGACAAGCTCGAGGCAAGGTCTGTTATGTAGAACTGGAAATGTTCCAGCCATACAAACTGCAGCTGATGATTTGATAGATCCAAAGAATTCAGTAGATTCCAACGAACTTCAGCCTCTCCGCCGATCTAGTAGGGTTCCTCACCCACCTGAGAGATACTTCGGTTTCTCTATGACAGTGGGAGCGAGGATTGCATCATGAGATAATGACCCAACTAGCTTCGAGCTGGCCATCAGGAGTAAGACTCTGTTAGAATGGCTGGATGCTTAGCGATCTGAGATGGAATCCTTATACACCAACAAAGTATGGACTTTAATTGCTATATCTGAAGGGTTAAATCCCCATCAGGAGCAAGTATATCTTGAGAAGATTACTTGGTGTACATCGAAAAGTTAAGACTTTCAAAGCTAGACTTGTTAAAGTTTGCATCATTGACCAGGTGTGGATAATGATGAAACCTTTTCAAGTAACCAAGCTTAAGTCCATCCAGATCCTACTTGCCACGGCTACATACCATGACTACGATATCTGGCGGTTGGGTGTCATGACTGCTTTTCTAAATGATTTTTTAGAAGAATGCGTCTATAAGTACACAGCCAGAGGGCCTCGTAGACAGTGGGAGCGGCGGAAACGTGTGCAAGATGCTTTATAGGATAAAGCAGGCATCGCGGAGTTGGATCATCTGTTTTGATGGATTAGTCAAAGAAGTTGACATCATCAAAATGGTAGATGAACCTTGTATAAACAAGAAGGTAGTAGGGAGTATGGTGACGATCCTCGTAGAGT
This sequence comes from Agapanthus africanus, assembly GCA_030015575.1. Classification (NCBI taxonomy): domain Eukaryota; kingdom Viridiplantae; phylum Streptophyta; class Magnoliopsida; order Asparagales; family Amaryllidaceae; genus Agapanthus; species Agapanthus africanus. Next base: position 311,739,656 of record JASDDO010000018.1, on the reverse strand, counting down.
ACGTGGATGACATACTCTTGATAGGGAAGGAATTTCCTATGATACGCTCGATCAATCTCCGCTTATCACAATGATTCTCCATATAGGATCAAAGTGATACCTCCTAAATCCTGGGTTTTTGGATCTATGAGATAGATCTAATTGGATGTTAGGACTCTCACTAGTTGTAGTGAGACGGTATCAACTGATCCTGGGAGAATCACTGGAAGGGTTCCAGAGTGATAAAGACGACTGAATGTCAGTCACAAGCATTGTCTTTACCCTCAGTGGAGGGACGGTATGTTGGAAGAGTTCCAAGCTAGATACCGTGGCATACTAGAAGATAAAGGCAGGATACATCGCTACTTAAGATGCTACCAAGGAGGATGTTTGGGTGTATATTGGTTCATGAGATGAACTACGTTCCAACCATTGTGAGACAATGGAGTTGTGGCTTATGCCAAGGAACGTCCGTCCCATCAGTGATCCAGACATATTCTAAGGCAGTGACACCTGATCATGGAGATGGTTGATCTCCAGGGAGATCAAGGTTAGGAGAGTAGACTCAGAGGACAACACAGCGGATCCACTCACAAAGGCCTGTTCCCAGAGAGAGATTTTTATGGGATGGTTGAGTATGAGATACTGCAACCACTGCTATCAGATGGCCCTAGTGCAAGTGGGAGATTGTTGTTGGAGATAGTGCCCTCAAAGTCAATTATTAGGTCACAGGTACGTGATTGTAATGATTGAGGGAGGACCTATCCCGGTAGGACAGTCTTACTCGAGATGATAGTATGCTATCTGGTTTACCTTTATCATCGTGTACTGCTTTAGGTGACATGACACGTCGCTATTACACGTTGATAGAGCCCCTAGGATTCTTGCTTGACCACCAGCAGTATGAGGGCGATCATATAAGTGGGAGCTGGGGGTCTACAAGCATATCCTTAAAAGGTCCCTAGTCGTGGGAGTTTCGAGACCGGGCATCGATACTCCATTAGTAGACTAGTGTATACAGTCGAGACCCCGACGAGGGGCGGTGGCTGGTCTCACAAGCCACTGGTGTCAGTTGGATCACCTAAGATGTATACAGGTGCTCATTGGGTTATGAGTACACCGGACAGGACTCGCCGGAAACATGCTAGTTGGTCATATACCAGACGTCAGATGGCAGTTCCCTGGTGACATGTGTGCAGGTTAGTTCATCGACCTGGGGATCGTCATTTGTCTCGTGTGAGTTCCCACTGTACTTTGATTACTACCCTACCACGGCTCAAAGGAGTCGTGCAAACAGGTTTTAGTTGGGTACAGTCCCGAGCCACATGGAGGCAGTGAGCGTATCTTCAGGGGTTCGTCTCTCCCGGTATTGGGGGTGAGGTCGTGCTGTGTCTAGGAGAGCCATTACACAAAGTCCTTGGCCAAGGCAAGGAGATTTACTGGTAGGTATTCCAGTAGTATCTCAGGGTGTTCTGGGCTACACTCCGACACGACTTGTACCGCTTTTGGGGGTCTGACTTTTACCAACCCCCTAGGCCCGCCATGCGATACTCATAGACGAACGGACCGGACTGCACGGATATTGTCACTGACAGGCTCAGTACGGTGTCAGGATGAGTTCGCTCATCGACGTCCCTTTTGGTCAATAGCTGGTGGCCCGTTACGTATTGGCTTATACCTCTGACGTGCTAGTGGTTAAATCCACAGCCATAGTATTGACGAGTCTTTAGAGTCCACCACACTTTCAGTTACTCAGCTTTCGGGCGAAACGCTGTAGAGGCCGTATGGAGATATGGCAGGGTCCGATCAGATACGTGCGGTATTGCACGGATCAGGATCGGACGGTTTGTACTAGTGGCCGTATAGTTATATGGCAGGGTTCGATCAGATACGTGCGGTATTGCACGGATCAGGATCGAACGGTTTTTTACTAGCCGGCTTTGGTTTAAGCCGGTACTAGTTTAGTACAGTGTAGATTTTGTCTCATTGCATTTGTATCCGGACGGAATACAGATGCGGGTGTGTATGCACAGTATCGGGGTTTTCCTGTAATTTATTACGGGACCAGTTTTATGGAGTTGCCAGTTTGCATTCCATTCCGGCCGGTTTTCCTTTGTTCTTTCCCGGCCGGACTTTTCCGATGGAGAGGGTTATTTGCAGTTTTGCAAATAACACTTTGTGGAGGGTTTTATTGTATATATATTGATTATGATAGCTTTCATTTCTTTTGCTCCATACTTTGGATTTGAGTGACATGAAAGGGTATGGTTTGGAAAAGGGTGAAGCATGGTTGTATGTTTCTTTGTCCCTTGGATGTGGTCACCTCTTCTTCACTCCTACACTCACCTCCCTTAAGGCTTCATATTCTTTCCTTCTACATTTTCTAAGTTGATAAGTTTTTCCATGGTTGAGTGAGAAAAAGAAAAGAGAAGGAGAGAGCTTCATCTTTGAGAGTGATTCATTTGGTGTATATCATTCTTCATCTCATTCCATTGCTAGAAAATTGAAAGCACCAATTTTCTATACACCATTCCTCCATCTATGGAAACCAACCCCAAAGTGAGACATACACTCTACACTATATTCCTACAGCAAATCTTGGACGCGTCGATTCGCCAGCTTCGCGCCCGAGTTGCCTCGGTATTGAGGTGGGAGCCCGTAAAAGCTACAGGCGATGTGGTGCCCCTTTCCGACGAGGAGGAGACGGACGGAGATCCCGCGAAGAGATCGGAGTGGAGATGAAGACCGGAGGACTTGGATCGTCGGTATACATCTCTTCCCTTTCTTATTAGTTGCGTAGACTTGTTAATGGTTACGATCCGGAGTTTAGTGCGCGGTGGTGCCGGTTTGCAAAGTCCGCAAAATTTAAGTTTATCACCGTTTTCGCATTCCGGCGTCGGATTGACGGCCGGGGCGCCACCGTGCACTTACAGTGGTATCAGAGCCTCGCCATTAACTTAGTCTAGCTTTGTGTAATGTGTTTGCATTTCCGATCGATCAAAAAGTTCCAAAACTGCATTTTAGTTCGCATCAGTTTCTGTTGAAAATTTTTGGTCTCGAAAAATTTTTCAGGTTGTAAAATATTGATGTACTGGATAATCTAAGAGTTCTGTAAAAATTTGATGAAGTAACTCCACAGTTGGAGCGCGGAACCGCCGCGAAAACCCCTTTTGTGCGGCCCTTCCGCCGCGCACTATTCACATCACTTCACCATTTTTTTACAGAGGCCTTCTGGGCTTAAAATATGGGTTTTGGAATATTAAAATTGGGCCCAGGTTTTCTGTGAGTGCTACAGTTTTGATTGGGGGCCCACTTGTTAATTTTTGATCGATCGGATATTTTTAAACACATTTTTCACAGTATTTACATTATATCTGCGACCGTGAATGTCACTCGATCGGTAAATCCGGTCTAACTGCTATAGCCCGGTTAGACGGATTTGCGAACGTGACTTTCACGTTGATGTTCTATGTATTTGCTGTGATGTTGCGGATCGGTCGGTGGGGATAGCCTGGATGCAATGCTAGTACTGTGTTGTTGTATTATGTACATTTGATATTGCGGGGCGAGCGTCCGACATGTGGACTGCCGTCACTGCCTGCTTGTATTATTCTTTTGGGGCACGACCTGGTTGCGGTCGATGTACCCGGTGTATGTATATTTTACTTTCTGTACTAGGGTTACCCCGCGGAGGGGTGCACGGATAGCCGGGTTCTGGAGGGCAACAAGCCCGCATCTCATGGCATTGAGACGGAGGGGGCTTCACTCTAGGATTGGCTGGCTATTCGCCGCACTCGTAGGGGGTATAGGATTTCATTGCACAGGCTATCCACACGACCAGGGGAACGTCGGGTTTCAGCAGTGGCTCTGTGAAACCCGGGGATCCCAGATATCTGTATTGTTTCTGTGATGCTGTACTTTTCTGTGATGTTGCATTTTATTCACGCCTTGAGCGAAATACTATATATTGGTATATATAATAGTAGATGTTGTATATGTTTTTCATCCGCGCTAGTCCAGTCCCCGCTCTGCCGTTAGTTAGCTAACCTAACGGGTGATGACGGGACCCAGTGGCGAATGCGGATGGCATATACGTACGTCAGTATATTTTCGTTCTTTGTGGTGTGATCAATTGATGGGACTGCATTGATTCGGATCAATGCAAAGTTAAAAACAAACCTAATCTGATGTTGTTGGAACACTTTTCAAAAAGCTGTTATTGCAAGGATGTTCATTTCTGTTTTGCATCGTGGTATTCATTGGAATATCCTGCTCCTCAGTCGACGAGGCAAGGGCCGAGATCCCTTCACCGGGAGTGACCCCTTGGACAGAAGTTTGCGTCAGGGCAATGACTTCACTATAGCCGATTACTTTTGCTTTGCATCGCGGTATTCATTTGGAATATCCTGCACCCCATTCTACGGGGAAAGAGCCGAGATCCCTTCACCGGGAGTGACCTCTTTAGCAACGGTTTTCGTCACTATATTTTTAAAAAGCTATCCGTTCCTTCAACGATATCAAGTTCATTACGTTAAAGGTTTTCGCCAGAAACCATTCGTAGCCCTCCGTCGTTTCAGACGGGTAGCACGTAGTATTCATGCTATATTTGTTGACCTTCGTCAAGGCATAGTGTATGGTAGCTGCTTGTTACCTTTCTGCTGCATAGATAGATGCGTTGGTTTGGGACAGTCGTACAGCCTTGTTGACCTTCGTCAAGGGCTTGTACGGGTGGGTTCAAATTAACCTGGACAATGACGGGTGGAACTTGACATGTGACTTATGATTTGTTGACCTTCGTCAAGGTCATAAGAGCATGGGGCAGAAATCACATCGGGAGTTTCAAAAGAACTGAAACTTGCCAGATATGCGCATACCTTCTGGAGTGTGATACCGTGAGCGGATTCCGTCACGTTATCATGCGATGAGAGTTGGATCCCGATTCCCACTGATGAGTTAGTTTACTCCTCGGGTGACCCCGACTAATTCTTCTTTCAGGTTTGGAGGAGAATTTGAGGTACAGTGGGAGGATTCCAGATTAGATAAATTGGTAACCATTCTGATCTAGGTTAGAGTGCACGCTGAGTGTTTCTTTTCTCTCTCTCTCTGGCAGCGACCTTTTGACCCGACCCTAAGACTTTGACTCAGTGACCAAGTTGTCCGAACCTTCTTAAACACCGGCTTTTGGATTGTCAGAGTTGCAAACCTCATTGCCACTCCTACTTTTACCCTTTTCTCCAGGACACCCCGTTTTACTACGAACGTCCACTTCCATTGGACAAAACCATCGTATGGTTAGATACGAACTCGAAAGAATTTATTCGAGGATGGTTTCCGGTTCTGGAGAAAACGGATAGGATTATTCAGTTGTCTTTTCCTTTTACCCTCTCTCAGGTTACGAGTACTCCTTGGTTTAGGGGTAGTACACCTATTACGCAAATTGGATTGTCTTCTTCCAAACCTTAGGCTGGTGCCGACCGGTAGGGAATGAAGAAAACCAATTAGCATAACGATGGTGTGCAGAAGGTATTAAGTTCAGACAAAGCAAGGGATTAGTAGGAGGGCAAAGTAAATTGCAACAGATATTTCACGACCAAACCAAATATTTCGTTACCACTCCCACATCACCTTTGTATTTCTCCAGGACACTCCGTATCACTACGAAGATCCACACTTTATTTGGATATTCCATCGTATGGTTATATACGAACTCGAAAGGAACTTGTTCCAGTTCGGGGATGGATCCTGGTTCAGGAGAAATAGGAATAAAGTACATTCAGGTGTCTTTTATCTTCACCTTCTCTCGTGTTGCGAGTGTTCCTAGGATTGGGACAGTACACCCATTATGCTTATTGGATAGTCTTCTTCCAAACCATAGGCTGGTGCCGAACGGTAGGGAAGGAAGAAAACCATTTGGCCTAAAGGGGTGTGCAGAAGGTAAAGACTAAAGACATATGAAGGGATTTGGAGAGGTGGCAAAGAACTGTACGGTTACAGTCGTGAATCTGGAAGAGGCATTACTAGGGATACCAGGATACCCCATCAAAACATTTCAATGTTTCAGTTTCACTGTGTACTGTTAATAGAAAACTGATTTCCCGATTAGATACTTACTCCAGGGTATGTATTTACCAGATACGATTCTCACATCTGTATGGTTTTACAGATGCTGAGTGGGAGTAAGTTATTGGGAATTAGGTGATTGTCCTCATTATATCGGGATTCGTTGTAATCGGTGATATTTGAGGAAGTCACCTGGGTTATTTGCCGGACGGCAAGTATTTGGTTTTGAATATCCGCCGTTATGCACCAATTTCAAATCGATGTATCTGTACGTCTATTTTCATAGAGTGAGATATACCTTTTTGAAATTATGTCTATGACATTTACCTATATCAGCGGATGGTTAGGTAAGGAGCATTAAACAGCGGTGTAATTCTTCATAACCAAAGGTACAGTTTTCAACCTACAACACACAGGGAATGAGTTGTCAGACTCAAGGGACTTATACAAAGGATTGTATGTTGTCCAGGGTCCATCAGGACAGAGGGGTTGGTCCTCGTACTATATTCGGTTTACTTATGACTTCTCTAGTTTTTAGACAGGTGTTTCGTGGAAACACAGGGTCCGAATTTTGAGAAGTTATAGGTATTTGAATAGAGTAGAGAACCAGGTATAGCAAGTATCGGGATTCTTCAAAGAGATCGAAGATGTAGATACTTGTGTATGGTATTCAGTTGATAGTAATGATAAAGAGATCTTGCTTCTCTTTCAGGTTACTCATAATTGGAAGTATTCCTAAGTTGAGTAACGCTGATCGGCCTCCTTCCATTTAGTTGACATGCGCTGGGGACAGCTGCATGATTTGAATCTGGTTCAATTAAATCAGTGCCTCTGTTTCTATATTGGATATAGAACAGTTCATATCTTAACGATGTTAAGGTACGGGGAGTTGTCCGGTTTATGATTAAAACCAGACACTGGACAACTCAAGGCACGTTTCTGTAATGGCTGTTTGTGGGTTGACCCAGGCTATGACGAGGGTTGATTTTCTACCATCTGGATGAACAATAGCGATATTGTTCTAGACTCGCCACAGTTTTATTAAAAATGGACTTTTTCAGAAAACAGTAGTGGGAGTATGGTAGAACTGGAAGTGATTCCAGAACCACAAACGATTACTGAAGATTTGATAAGGAACCTAAAGATTCAATCTGGATTGACATTCCATTGGCCACTCCGCAAATAAGGTGGGTAACTTCAGGCACCCGAGAGGCACTACGGTAGCCTCAAGGACGGTGACAGGGAAGTTCTTGTTTACCCACAATTGCCATTGCTGTTGTTCCAGGTTACGAGACCCGGCGGGAGGATGAGTATAGCGTCGTTCTAAACCAGTTTTAGAAGTGCACGTCTATATGACTCTGCCAGAGGGTTGTCGTAGTCAGTGGGAGTAGCGGAAGCATTGGTGGACAGGTTGCTTATGTCTATTTATAGACTAGAGCAGATGTAGCGGAGATAGATCATCTATTTCTGACGTGACAGTCATGGGTTTGACTTCATCAGAATAGGGGATGGATCTGTTGAGAAGGTAGTAGGGTGTGATATCCTGGTATTTGGATGATATACACAGAGTAGGAAAGGAAACTCCTACACTACGATCGGTTATACTTTGGTCGTCACACAGTGGTTTCTCCACAAAGGAAATGGATTTTGCATCAGACATACTGGTTACTAGATCTATGGTCTTAGATCTAGATTTGGGTGGTTTCCCAATCAGGGTACTTAGACAGCATTCTAAGGGTATTTAGAATGGACGACTCCATGCACGGTAGTGTACCTGCAGAAGATGGAGTCACCCTCTCTAAAGGTGTCTTACAGACTAAAGGGGAGAGGGATGTCCATGATTGGCAGATCACTTGCTCAGGCAATTGAGTCAATCATGAGATGTCAAGTACCACACCAGATGTTGTTCTTGCACTAGATGCAATAAGTTGATATTGATCCAATCCTGGAGAAACAGTCGGAAGCAGTTTTAGAACATAAGTGGATGTTCTAGGGATATGATAACGACAGCCTCATTCGGGAGACAGTTATCATTCCAGGCTTCCAAGGTGACATGGACGACAAGGAGGTTGTCAGAGTTATAGTTTTCCTTCTAATGAGGGGCAGTATTTTGGACAGGTGGTCCAAGGCAATACTGAGGGTGGCATGGCGCAGGATACTGATTAAGTTCAGTTGACGATACAGTCTAAGAAGTTTGGATTTGGAGTTTATTTATGAGCTATGTCCCATCAGACATCCAGACACATTCTAAGACAGGTATTGCTCATTTCGGGAGATGGGTTTCTCCGCGAACATGAGATATAGAGAGACATGGAAAGAAACAACAAAGCGGATCCACTCGCTGAGGCTATTCCTCGAACGCAATAGTTTCGCAAACAGGCTTTGTGAGACTGACTAGTAGAGGAGTTGGATGTTCGGTATCACACGGGCTGTGAGTATGCGACATCGCAATAATTAGCCTTGAGTGCAAGTGGGAGATTGTTGGAGATAGTGCCCTCAAAGTCAATTATTAGGTCACAGGTACGTGATTGTAATGATTGAGGGAGGACCTATCCCGGTAGGACAGTCTTACTCGAGATGATAGTATGCTATCTGGTTTACCTTTATCATCGTGTACTGCTTTAGGTGACATGACACGTCGCTATTACACGTTGATAGAGCCCCTAGGATTCTTGCTTGACCACCAGCAGTATGAGGGCGATCATATAAGTGGGAGCTGGGGGTCTACAAGCATATCCTTAAAAGGTCCCTAGTCGTGGGAGTTTCGAGACCGGGCATCGATACTCCATTAGTAGACTAGTGTATACAGTCGAGACCCCGACGAGGGGCGGTGGCTGGTCTCACAAGCCACTGGTGTCAGTTGGATCACCTAAGATGTATACAGGTGCTCATTGGGTTATGAGTACACCGGACAGGACTCGCCGGGAACATGCTAGTTGGTCATATACCAGACGTCAGATGGCAGTTCCCTGGTGACATGTGTGCAGGTTAGTTCATCGACCTGGGGATCGTCATTTGTCTCGTGTGAGTTCCCACTGTACTTTGATTACTACCCTACCACGGCTCAAAGGAGTCGTGCAAACAGGTTTTAGTTGGGTACAGTCCCGAGCCACATGGAGGCAGTGAGCGTATCTTCAGGGGTTCGTCTCTCCCGGTATTGGGGGTGAGGTCGTGCTGTGTCTAGGAGAGCCATTACACAAAGTCCTTAGCCAAGGCAAGGAGATTTACTGGTAGGTATTCCAGTAGTATCTCAGGGTGTTCTGGGCTACACTCCGACACGACTTGTACCGCTTTTGGGGGTCTGACTTTTACCAACCCCCTAGGCCCGCCATGCGATACTCATAGACGAACGGACCGGACTGCACGGATATTGTCACTGACAGGCTCAGTACGGTGTCAGGATGAGTTCGCTCATCGACGTCCCTTTTGGTCAATAGCTGGTGGCCCGTTACGTATTGGCTTATACCTCTGACGTGCTAGTGGTTAAATCCACAGCCATAGTATTGACGAGTCTTTAGAGTCCACCACACTTTCAGTTACTCAGCTTTCGGGCGAAACGCTGTAGAGGCCGTATGGAGATATGGCAGGGTCCGATCAGATACGTGCGGTATTGCACGGATCAGGATCGGACGGTTTGTACTAGTGGCCGTATAGTTATATGGCAGGGTTCGATCAGATACGTGCGGTATTGCACGGATCAGGATCGAACGGTTTTTTACTAGCCGGCTTTGGTTTAAGCCGGTACTAGTTTAGTACAGTGTAGATTTTGTCTCATTGCATTTGTATCCGGACGGAATACAGATGCGGGTGTGTATGCACAGTATCGGGGTTTTCCTGTAATTTATTACGGGACCAGTTTTATGGAGTTGCCAGTTTGCATTCCATTCCGGCCGGTTTTCCTTTGTTCTTTCCCGGCCGGACTTTTCCGATGGAGGGGGTTATTTGCAGTTTTGCAAATAACACTTTGTGGAGGGTTTTATTGTATATATATTGATTATGATAGCTTTCATTTCTTTTGCTCCATACTTTGGATTTGAGTGACATGAAAGGGTATGGTTTGGAAAAGGGTGAAGCATGGTTGTATGTTTCTTTGTCCCTTGGATGTGGTCACCTCTTCTTCACTCCTACACTCACCTCCCTTAAGGCTTCATATTCTTTCCTTCTACATTTTCTAAGTTGATAAGTTTTTCCATGGTTGAGTGAGAAAAAGAAAAGAGAAGGAGAGAGCTTCATCTTTGAGAGTGATTCATTTGGTGTATATCATTCTTCATCTCATTCCATTGCTAGAAAATTGAAAGCACCAATTTTCTATACACCATTCCTCCATCTATGGAAACCAACCCCAAAGTGAGACATACACTCTACACTATATTCCTACAGCAAATCTTGGACGCGTCGATTCGCCAGCTTCGCGCCCGAGTTGCCTCGGTATTGAGGTGGGAGCCCGTAAAAGCTACAGGCGATGTGGTGCCCCTTTCCGACGAGGAGGAGACGGACGGAGATCCCGCGAAGAGATCGGAGTGGAGATGAAGACCGGAGGACTTGGATCGTCGGTATACATCTCTTCCCTTTCTTATTAGTTGCGTAGACTTGTTAATGGTTACGATCCGGAGTTTAGTGCGCGGTGGTGCCGGTTTGCAAAGTCCGCAAAATTTAAGTTTATCACCGTTTCCGCATTCCGGCGTCGGATTGACGGCCGGGGCGCCGCCGTGCACTTACAGTTGTTAGTTATATGTATGCCCTAGAGGCCATTACTATACATAGGATGTATATTGTAGTGGATGCTGGGACATATATAGGGAGGACTTTCTTTCTCGACATGATAGTATGCTATCTGGTTACTCTTTGCCTTAACGTGTACATTGATTGTCTCTCTGATACATGTTGGTAAAGCCCTTAGGATGTGTACTTGACTACCTGGACTATGATGCAGATCATACTAGTGGGGACAGATAGTCTATAAGTACATCCTTCAAAGTCCCTAGTCGTGGGTGTATCGAGACGGGGCATCGATATACCAGAGTAGACTAGCGTGTACCTTCTCGACCCATACAGATGGGCGATGGATGATCCCATATCCATTGGTGTTTGACATCAGAGATGATATACGGGTGCTCAGTAGAGACTGGGTACACTGGACGGACTCGCCGATGTAGGGTTCCTAGGCACTCTAGTGAGGTCTCACAAGCTATCAACCATGGCAATTTCAAATTCTACGGTGCCGAGAAACCCTAAATACGGATCGTTTGCTAGAAAACTAGGCGAAAAAGAATCTAGTTAACACTTAACTATATGAAATACGGAAATACAACCTTTGTAGATCCGGTGCTCCACCTCCATAGCTCCGCAACGAAGTCCTCTCCGCTGTCCAAATCAAATCCGGGCTCTAGCGTCGGCTTCATCGGAGAATGGGCAAGCTAGGTCGTCGATGTCCATGCCGAAGATGATCTACGTCGAGGCATCGCTAAATCAAGCTCCGACTTCACCAAGTCAAGAAACTTGTGAAGAAAACACACTCTACTACTTGGCAAGAGGTAGAGGATGAAGAAATAGGAAGTGGGTTCAATTTAGAATTGGATTTCTCACTCTTTTGCATCAATCACCATTGATGAGGTTTTCTTTCTTCAAGTGAAGAAGATGAGGAAGAAGAAGATAATGTTATGATATGTTAATCTTTTTAAAAGAACAAATAAAATCAACCTTATCATAACATAACTATGGTTATGTGTAGAGAGCAAATCATGGTTTAGTGGATGGTTAGGTTAAGCATGAGACAAAAATGGTTGCAAAGTCAAACATACATGAAGCTTCATGAAAACAACAAATAAAGCCTCCATTTCTTCTCATGCTAAATGTTTTCCAAAAAGAATAAATGTATATGTAAATAAATAAGAAAAGAAAAACCCTAATTATCCACTTAACCATTGTTTAATTCTTTACACTTAACCAAAATTCATGTATCATCAAACATGATACAAAGAAGTGCACAAAATCATATCGCATATGCAATGCGCACACCCGAGTGAGAAAATCCATTTTAAAGTGAACCGATACTAGTTAATGCAAAGTAATATATCAAATATATAATAATGCATTAAATCATTAAATCAACACTTGATTCAATGATCCGGTCATGTCGCACACAACCGACTAGTATATAATGTATCGGCTTATCAAATCAACCTTTGATTCGATAACTAGGGTATATCGCATATAACCTAATCGATACATTCATCGCGAGAATGGAATACGGTATCACATACACGCATTATTCTCGGTCCCGCACATATCTCATATGCGCTCCTATTTCATTTCGCTTGAACCAGGAAACCTCTGTGTAGGACTGTAAAGACTCGTCAATACGCCGGCAGCAGGTGATGATCATATCAAACACCCACAAGCCGCAAGCAGTCTGCTAAACGTAACGGCCACCCGGGTATTGAGCGATCAGAAGATCGACGAGCAAGCCCGCTCACACTCCTGTGAATCCAACCAGTAACACTACCGTACAGTCCGGTCTGATCGTCTGATATGTCGCATATCCCGCCTAGGGGTGGTAAACGTCAGACCCCAATAGCTCGATAAGTCGTGTCGATATGAGGTCTATAACTGTTCAAGAAACTACTGGTAACACTTACCAGTAAATCTCAGCAACCCTGGCCAGGGATTTCCTGTTATAGCCAATCGAACACAGCGCAACATCAACCCCCTATACCGGGAGAGACGAATCCCCTCCTATCGCTCATTGCCTCCATGTGACTCGGGACTGTACCCAAAAACCACCGTTTTGCACGCCCTCTTGGACGTGGTAAGATGGAAATCAAAGCACAGTGGGAACCACACAAGACTCTATGACGATCTCGGGTCAACAGACTACTCTGTACCAGTGTCACCAGAGAACTGCCATCTGACGTGAGGTATAATACCATCTGGGAGTTCTCGGCGAGTCCGTCCAGTGTACCCAGTCTCTACTGAGCACCCGAATATCATCTCTGATGTCAAACACCGATGGATATGGGATCATCCATCGCCCATCTGTATGGGTCGAGAAGGTATACGCTAGTCTACTCTGGTATATCGATGCCCCATCTCGATACACCCACGACTAGGGACTTTGAAGGATGTACTTATGGACTACCATATCCCCACTAGTATGATCCGCATCATAGTCCAGGTAGTCAAGCACACATCCTAAGGGCTTTACCAACATGTAACAGAGAGACAATCAGTATACACGTTAAGGTAAAGTTCAACCAGATAGCATACTATCATGTCGAGCAAGAAAGTCCTCCCTATATATGTCCCAGCATCCACTACAATATACATCCTATGTACAGTAATGGCCTCTAGGGCATACATATAACTAACAATCTCCCACTTGCACTAGGGCCATCTGTAGCAGTAGTTGTAGTATCTCATACTCAACCATCCCATAAAAGTCTCTCTCTGGGAACAGGCCTTTGTGAGTGGATCCGCTGTGTTGTCCTCTGAGTCTACTCTCCTAACCTCGATCTCCCTGGAGATCAACCATCTCCATGATCAAGTGATACTGCCTTAGAATATGTCTGGATCACTGATGGGACCGGCGTTCCTTGGCATAAGCCACAACTCCATTGTCACACAATGGCAGGAACGTAGTTCATCTTATGAACCAATATACACCCAAACAGCCTCTTTGGTAGCATCTTAAGTAGCGATGTATCGTTCCTTTATCGTCTAGTATGTCACGGTATCTAGCTTGGAACTCTTCCAACATACCGTCCCTTTACTGAGGGTAAAGACAATGCCTGTGACTGACATTCAGTCGTCTTTATCACCCTGGAACCCTTCCAGTGATTCTCCCCAGGATCGATTGATACCATCTCACTACAACTAGTGAGAATCCTAACATCCATTTAAATCTATCTCATAGATCCAAAACTCAGGATTTAGGAGGTATCATTTTGATCCTATATGGAGAATCATTGTGACAGACGGAGATTGATCGAGCGTAGCATAAGAAACTCCTTTCTTATCAAGAGTATGTCATCCACGTACTCTACGAGGATCACCACCATACTCCCTTCTACCTTTTTGTTTATACAAGGTTCATCTACCATTTTGATGATGTCAAACTCTTTGACTAATCCATCAAAACAGATGTTCCAACTCCGCGATGCCTGCTTTATCCTATAAAGCATCTTGCACACGTTTCCGCTGCTCCCACTGTTTACGAAGCCCTCTGGCTGTGTACTTATAGACGCTCTCTTCTAAATCCTTATTTAGAAAAGCAGTCAAGACACCCAACCACCAGATATCGCAGTCATGGTATGTAGCCGTGACAAGTAGGATCTGAATGGACTTAAGCATAGCTACTGGAAAAGGTTTCATCATTATCCACGCCTGGTCGATGACGAAAACCTTTAACAATTCTAGCTTTGAAAGTCTCAACTTTTCCATGTACACCAAGTAATCTTCTCAAGATATACTTGCTCCTGATGGGGATTTAACCCTTCAGATATAGCAACTAAAGTCCATACTTTGTTGGTGTATAAGGATTCCATCTCAGATCGATAAGCATCCAGCCATTCTTACAGAGTCTTACTCTCGATGGCCTGCTCGAAACTAGTTGGGTCATCATCTCATGATGCAATCCTCGCTCCCACTGTCATAGAGAAACCGAAGTATCTCTCAGGTGGGTGAGGAACCCTACCAGATCGGCGGAGAGGCTGAGGTTCGTTGGTATCTACTGAATCCTTTGGTTCTATCAAATCATCTGCTGTAGTTTGTATAGCTGGAACATTTCCAGTTCTACATGACAGACCTTGCCTCGAGCTTGTCCGGATTTTGTTTTTAAACATAGGCCGGACAACCCCAAATCTTAACTAGCTTAAGACATGGGCTCTTCCCTTATCATATCAAATATGAAGTGGTAGGCTTTGATTTGATTCGAACCCTATTCAATAGGTATGCAGCTTCTCAAGCGCATAACTCCTAAAAGGAAAAAGGTGACTCAGTATTACTCATCATAGAGCACACCTTATCATATAGGGTGTGATTGCTCCACCCCGATATACCATCGTGCTATGGTGTATACGGAGGAGTAATGCTGAGAGAGAATCTCATTCTCCTTTAGAATAGTCCAGGAATTCCGTGCTCAAGTATTCTCCTCCTTGATCGCATCAAAGGACATAATACTTTTACCCGTATTTTGGTTCTCTACTTCTAACTTATATTCCGTGAATATCTCAAAAGGTTCGGACTCATGTTTCAACAGGAACATATGTCTGAATCTTGAGAGATTATCAGAGAATGTAATGAAGTACAAAGAACCGGTCTTGGCATGTGTAGACTGGGGACCTACATACATCAACATGTATCATCCCAAGAGTTTACTAACTCTTCCTCTGTTTCCAATAAACAGAGCTATGGTCATCTTATCTTTGGGACATGACTGGCAAGTTTCACAAGATGTAAATTCAAACTGATTTAAATATGCATCTATATGTAACTCTAGCTAGTCGGGTCACATTGATCTGACCTAGTCTACAATACCTCAAGAAGAATTCGTTCATTTCTGAACTCTTCCTCTTGTGCGTGTTCCATATACTAAGAACTGTAGTTTGATTTAGAACATTAATGCTTTTAGATAACGTGCCTGAACCGATCAACTTTTGATATAGGAAATGTTCAAAACATTATCCAACAATACAAAATTTTATCATTTCTTTACTGATAAAGTGACTGATATGATTTTGTATATCAGGTTCGGTATCTAACAACATTCGTTCAGAATCAATGTACTGTGATACAGGGTGACAGTGACCAACAGACTTGGCTGCAACATTTGCCCCATTTTCTGCCTCATGAAACTCATCACCCGTTCTCAGTTCTCTACCTTTCTGTAGCCCTATGTAACAGATTACATATCTGGGATCCTGATCTGGTATCACATACCCAGGACGTAGAGGATACAGAGAAACAGTTCTTTGTAACGAACACACCCGAAGATGATGCATCAGCATGCACTCTCTTCGTTTGGGCGGCACGGGAATTCTGGTAATCCCCAATTTCCTGCTCTGTCTTATAACAATTATAAGTTGGAGCGGGACCAACGTTCCCCAGCTCAGTATAACAAGCGGGTTCGGTCAATAATCCGTATTATTATCTTGATTAAGGCGTGATATGGTCGCTACCTGGAGAGAGAGAAGAAAACACTCAGCGTGCGCTCTTGCAAGAATAGATTGGTTATTATTTTATCTAATCAGGATGGCTCCCACTGCTTTTTATCAAATCTTCCTTCAAACCCTAAAAGGAAAGACTAGCCGGGATTAATTACACACTACAAGTTCGCCAATCTTTCAGCCAGGCCAGTGTCGGTACTTTGAGGGAGGTCCCCCGTGCTTTCGCACGAACCTAATTAATGTAAACCTCGTTTTCCCAGAGGTGTAACCTCGTTAACACCTTTCTAGACACCTACTTGATCGGCTAATTGTAATGTATAAAACTCTCCCAGGAGTAACTCTTTCTCGCAGCGGGTATCGGGATCCAACTATCTCATAGAAGGTATGCAATCTCATTCCAAATTTCAACACTTGAAATTCCCGATAATATTTTGCCCCTAGCTCGCTATGACCTTGACGGAGGCCAAACAACCCATAGTCCGCTAGTCAAGTTCAACCCGTCATTTCCTGATTGAATTAAACCCACCCGCACGACCCTTGACGGAGGCCAAACAACGCCGTACGAATACCCTAATCCAATCGCATCATATGCTAGCAGATAAGCACTAGTTAGCTACCGTACACTACGCCTTGACGGAGGCCAAACAACCGCAGCACGAATACTAACTAGTACGTATCTGAAATGACGGAAGGCTACGACAGGTTTTTCTGAAAACCTATTGCGTAATGAACTTGATATCGTTGTAGAATCAAATGATTTTTGAAATGGAGTGTTTTTGAGGCTTTTCTAGTTTTGCTAAAGGAGTCACTCCCGGTGAAGGGATCGTCGGTCCTTTCCTCGTCGAATGAGGTGCGGGATATATCACATATATCACTGTGCAAAGCAAAAACTTTTAAAAGCAATCAAAAGACAAACCGAGTGTGTAGCATCTGCTAGTTATTGCTAAAGGAGTCACTCCCGGTGAAGGGATCTCGGTCCTTTCCTTATCGAATAAGGTGCAGGATATATCACATATACCGCTGTGCAAAGCAAAAACTGTAGCTACCTGTTTTATTTTGAAATTCGATTCTACAACATCTTAGGTTTCTTTTAATTCATTAATCATATTAATGAAGTCCCATCATTTAAGTACCTAATCATCACAGATAAATACGACGCACACTTATGCCATCCGCATTCGCCTCGATGTCCCCTCGTGCACCGTTAGGTTAGGTAACTAACGGCAGAGCGGGGCAGGGCTAGCGCGGGTGTAAAACATAAGTAACGCCTATATAATATATCATATATACTATATACTGTATCTATCACAGAACATCACATGATCACATCACAGATATCGCAGCAGAAGAATCATATGAAATATTGGATATACTAGGACGTCCGTGTTTTCAATACGAGCCAGTATAAAACACGGATTCCACGGTCGTGATGAATAGCCAAACCCACACCCCTAGACCCCTACGAGAGCGGCAAGCAACCCTACCAATTCTAGAGTTAGGAGACCCGGACTCGATTCCTCGAGTTGGTCTCCCACTGGACTCCAGAACCCGGTTACTTGTGCCCTCCTCCTTGGGTCTATCCTAGTGCGGAAAAGTAAATAATATACAAACGGTGACAACTTCCGCAACCTGGAAGCGCCCCAAATAAAAGAATATTACATACAAGTTTTTACCTGAATGAAAATGAAAAACACTCATCTCACATAAAAACCCCCGGCTATTCAAACACGACGATCCAATATAACATATCCAGCAACACATAACATCACATGTCATCAACGTAAGTAAATATGCGCATCCCAATTGTCGTTGACATATAGCAACGAAACCGGCGATATCACATATTACACTTACGGTCACAGAAAAGAAAGTGTAAAACTACAACAGTTGGAATTCGCAACCACCTCAGACATCGCATGCCTGACCAAATGAATTACTTAGACATCGCATGCCTAACAATTATAAACCCCGCATTTCAGTCTCATTATCGAAAACACTTTTCAATATCAAGTCGGGCAATTTAACAAGATTCCCGACAGTCTGATCGAATACTCGTCGCAAACTTCAGTAGGCGGCCGCACCCCCGATACCGTCGACGAAGTGCACCAAGGCGGAACACCGCTGCCGCGAGCACCCAAACGGATGCTTTCGGCGACGGGGTTCTCCTACAGTCACTTGGTCGGGGCTATGGAGTGAGGCTGTCTATTAAGTTTACCCGGCGAGTATCCGCGTACGCTACGTGATTGCGACGGACTTTTGATCATATCAAAATTCCGTGGCAACCGATCAAGTGAGACTAAATTGCTACGTTTATAACATTCATTCAGTTATCTCATAACTTATTGTGAATTCCAATTATTGTATCCCATTCCAGATAAATAGAAAATGTTAAACTTTCCGATCGAACATTCTAACACCCAAGTTTTCCCGATACAGATCAACACATGAAACTAGTCTAACAACATTCAGTTCGTACCTCAGTACCAACGGTCCAGCCGTAGAAGGGTCAAGCCAACGCCTCACATGTGGCACGCCGTACTGCCCCAAACCCGAAGGTTCAAAGGGCAGTTCAAGACGGTCACATAATCGAGTTAAGGTTTGTTGTCTTCTAGAGGGACCATCGTGTTACTTGCACTACTTAGAACGTCGTTAAACTACGGAAAAATCCAACACTTGGAAATTTCCCGACAGGGGAAAAATTGGGTATTTATATCCGGTCGAACTTTTTAACATATTCTAAAATTTATCCGGAAAGCCACATAGACAAAATTTGATACCCCGATCGAAACACCGAATCCCCAAAACAACTGCAGAAAATTCGACTCTTGAATAAAATTTAAAAACATCCAGAGAACTCAGCACTGAAAACAATGAATTACTGTGCAACTTTTAAAGGCTGACGTCATCAATATGCCGCGGATCCGCCGCCTAAAGGAGGAATATGCCGCGTTTCCGCGCCATGTTGAACTGTTCATGACCCCAATTTTGCGCCGTAACTCTTATATTTTCCTGCTGGGTTTTCTGCATATTTTTAATTTGGAAAAATCCACGTTTTTGAAAAAAAGGACAGAGAGCAATTTTCCGGGTTAAGTTTTGGTTCGTTCGGGTTTCAAATTCCGTCTGGACTTTGCCTAAGGTTCTAGCTAGGCTCTGATACCACTGTAGGGTTCCTAGGCACTCTAGTGAGGTCTCACAAGCCATCAACCATGGCAATTTCAAATTCTACGGTGCCGAGAAACCCTAAATACGGATCGTTTGCTAGAAAACTAGGCGAAAAAGAATCTAGTTAACACTTAACTATATGAAATACGGAAATACAACCTTTGTAGATCCGGTGCTCCACCTCCATAGCTCCGCAACGAAGTCTTCTCCGCTGTCCAAATCAAATCCGGGCTCTAGCATCGGCTTCATCGGAGAATGGGCAAACTAGGTCGTCGATGTCCATGCCGAAGATGATCTACGTCGAGGCATCGCTAAATCAAGCTCCGACTTCACCAAGTCAAGAAACTTGTGAAGAAAACACACTCTACTACTTTGCAAGAGGTAGAGGATGAAGAAATAGGAAGTGGGTTCAATTTAGAATTGGATTTCTTACTCTTTTGCATCAATCACCATTGATGAGGTTTTCTTTCTTCAAGTGAAGAAGATGAGGAAGAAGAAGATAATGTTATGATATGTTAATCTTTTTAAAAGAACAAATAAAATCAACCTTATCATAACATAACTATGGTTATGTGTAGAGAGCAAATCATGGTTTAGTGGATGGTTAGGTTAAGCATGAGACAAAAATGGTTGCAAAGTCAAACATACATGAAGCTTCATGAAAACAACAAATAAAGCCTCCATTTCTTCTCATGCTAAATGTTTTCCAAAAAGAATAAATGTATATGTAAATAAATAAGAAAAGAAAAACCCTAATTATCCACTTAACCATTGTTTAATTCTTTACACTTAACCAAAATTCATGTATCATCAAACATGATACAAAGAAGTGCACAAAATCATATCGCATATGCAATGCGCACACCCGAGTGAGAAAATCCATTTTAAAGTGAACCGATACTAGTTAATGCAAAGTAATATATCAAATATATAATAATGCATTAAATCATTAAATCAACACTTGATTCAATGATCCGGTCATGTCGCACACAACCGACTAGTATATAATGTATCGGCTTATCAAATCAACCTTTGATTCGATAACTAGGGTATATCGCATATAACCTAATCGATACATTCATCGCGAGAATGGAATACGGTATCACATACACGCATTATTCTCGGTCCCGCACATATCTCATATGCACTCCTATTTCGTTTCGCTTGAACCAGGAAACCTCTGTGTAGGACTCTAAAGACTCGTCAATACGCCGGCAGCAGGTGATGATCATATCAAACACCCACAAGCCGCAAGCGGTCTGCTAAACGTAACGGCCACCCGGGTATTGAGCGATCAGAAGATCGACGAGCAAGCCCGCTCACAGTCCTGTGAATCCAATCAGTAACACTACCGTACAGTCCGGTCTGATCGTCTGATATGTCGCATATCCCGCCTAGGGGTGGTAAACGTCAGACCCCAATAGCTCGATAAGTCGTGTCGATATGAGGTCTATAACTGTTTGAGAAACTACTGGTAACACTTACCAGTAAATCTCAGCAACCCTGGCCAGGGATTTCCTGTTATAGCCAATCGAACACTGCGCAACATCAACCCCCTATACTGGGAGAGACGAATCCCCTCCTATCGCTCATTGCCTCCATGTGACTCGGGATTGTACCCAAAAACCACCGTTTTGCACGCCCTCTTGGACGTGGTAAGATGGAAATCAAAGCACAGTGGGAACCACACAAGACTCTATGACGATCTCGGGTCAACAGACTACTCTGTACCAGTGTCACCAGAGAACTGCCATCTGACGTGAGGTATAATACCATCTGGGAGTTCTCGGCGAGTCCGTCCAGTGTACCCAGTCTCTACTGAGCACCCGAATATCATCTCTGATGTCAAACACCGATGGATATGGGATCATCCATCGCCCATCTGTATGGGTCGAGAAGGTATACGCTAGTCTACTCTGGTATATCGATGCCCCGTCTCGATACACCCACGACTAGGGACTTTGAAGGATGTACTTATGGACTACCATATCCCCACTAGTATGATCCGCATCATAGTCCAGGTAGTCAAGCACACATCCTAAGGGCTTTACCAACATGTAACAGAGAGACAATCAGTATACACGTTAAGGTAAAGTTCAACCAGATAGCATACTATCATGTCGAGCAAGAAAGTCCTCCCTATATATGTCCCAGCATCCACTACAATATACATCCTATGTACAGTAATGGCCTCTAGGGCATACATATAACTAACAGCCGAGAACTCCCAGATGGTATTATACCTCACGTCAGATGGCAGTTCTCTGGTGACACTGGTACAGAGTAGTCTGTTGACCCGAGATCGTCTTAGAGTCTTGTGTGGTTCCCACTGTGCTTTGATTTCCATCTTACCACGTCCAAGAGGGCGTGCAAAACGGTGGTTTTTGGGTACAGTCCCGAGTCACATGGAGGCAATGAGCGATACGAGGGGATTCGTCTCTCCCGGTATAGGGAGTTGATGTTGCGCTGTGTTCGATTGGCTATAACAGGAAATCCCTGGCCAGGGTTGCTGAGATTTACTGGTAAGTGTTACCAGTAGTTTCTCGAATTGTTATAGACCTCATATCGACACGACTTATCGAGCTATTGGGGTCTGACGTATACCACCCCTAGGCAAGATATGCGACATATCAGACGATCAGACCGGACTGTACGGTAGTGTTACTGGTTGGATTCACTGGAGTGTGAGCGGGCTTGCTCGTCGATCTTCTGATCGCTCAATACCCGGGTGGCCGTTACATTTAGCAGACCGCTTGCGGCTTGTGGGTGTTTGATATGATCATCACATGCTGCCGGCGTATTGACGAGTCTTTAGAGTCCTACACAGAGGTTTCCTGGCTCAAGCGAAACGAAATAGGAGCGCATATGAGATATGTGCGGGACCGAGAATAATACGTGTATGTGACACCGTATTCCATTCTCGTGATGAATGTGTCGAATGGTTATATGCGATATAACTTTGTTATCGAATCGAGGGTTGATTCGATAAGCCGATACATTGGATACTAGTCGGTTATATGCGATATGACCGGATCGTTAAATCAAGTGTTGATTTAATGATTTAATGCATAATTATATATTTGATATATTACTTTGTGTTAACTAGTATCGTTTCACTTAAGATGGATTTTCTCACTCGAATGTGCGCGTTGTATATGCGATATACTTTTGTGCACTTGTTTGTATCATGTTTGATGATACATGTTTACTTGGTTAAGTGTAAAGAATTAAACCATGGTTAAACATATAATTAGGGTTTTATTTTTCCATTACTTATTTATTCATTTATTTATTTGTTTATACATTTTGGAAAATAAATGGAAAAGAGAAAAGAATGGTGGCTTTATTTGTTGTTTAGTTGAAGCTTCATGAAGCTTTGACTTTGTCCACCATTCTTATCTCATCCTTAACCCTAACCTTTCCTTTAACCTTGGTCAATTCTCTACACATAACCATAGTTAGAATTATGATAAGTATTTTTTTTCTATTATTTTTTAATTAACTTATCATAACAATTAGCTTCTTCTTCAAGGAAGAAAAGCTTGCTTCATCAATGGTGGATTGATGAAATGAGTGAGAAATCCAATTCTAAAGTCTACCCACTTCCTATTTCTTCATCCTCTACCTCTTGCCATGTAGTAGAGTGTGTTTTCTTCACAAGTTTCATGACTTGGTGAACTGAGAGCTTGATCTTGCGATGCTTCGACGTAGATCATCTTCGGCATGGACATCGACGACCTAGCTCGCCTATTCTCCGACGAAGCCGACGCTAGAGCCCGGGAATTCATTTGGACAGCGAGGGGACTTCGTTACGGAGCTATGGAGGTGGAGCACCGGATCTACAAAGGTTGTATTTCCGTTTCCTTATAGTTAAAGTTGTTAACTAGTTATCTTTTCGCCTAGAAATCTAGCCAACGATCCGTTCTAGGGTTTCTCGGCACCGTTTAAATTTGAAATTGGCATGGTTGATGCCTTGGGAGACCTCATTAGGGTGCCTAGGAACCCTACAAAAACCACATCGGGAGTTTCAAATATACAGGAAACTTGCAGATTTAGCATACCTTCTGGAGTGTGGTGACTAGAGTGGATTCCATCTAGTGTATCACACAATGATAGTTGGATCTCGATCCCACTGATGAGTAGGATTACTCTCGGGAGATTATCACACTTAACAATCAATGCTATAAACCAAGTAGGTGTCTAGAAAGGTGTTAGCGGGGCTACGCCTCCAGGGAAAAGAGGTTATGTAATTAAGCAACTTCGCGAAAGCATTGGAAAACCTCCCTCGAAGTACCAACACCGGTCTGGCTGAAAGATTAAGCAAGTATTGTGACGTGCGATTAATCTTGACTAGTTCTTCTTTTAGGGTTTGAAGAAGAAATTGAGGAAACAGAGGGAGCCATCCTGATTAGATAAATTAATAACCAATCTAATTTTGCAAGAGCGAACGCTGAGTGTTTTCCCTCTCTCTCCAGGTAGCAACCATTTCACGCCCTAATCAAGATAATAAAATGTATCGCTTGACCGATCCGAATTCTTATTCGAGGCTGGGGAACGTTGGTTCGGCTCTAACTTACGACAACGGTCATAAGCATGACCATGGGAAAGAGGATTGTTTGAATTCCTTAAAGACCTCATCAAAGAAGAAACAAACTGTTGCGTCTTCTTCAGGTGTTCTAGTTATTGAGAACTGCTTTTCGGTCAGTCTTACCTCCTGGGTACTCGATACCGGATTAGGATCTCATATCTGTAATTTATTGCAGGGACTGAGAAGAAGTAGGATAGTTGGACCTGGTGATATGTCCCTCAGAGTAGGGAACGGATCACAAGTTAATGCTGCGGCCGTCGGTGAATATCACCTAGTGTTGCCAAATGGCAATACTATGATTTTGAACAATTGCTACTATGTACCTTCCATCCTTTGCAACATCATATCAGTTTCTTTACTTAATAAAGATGGATATAACTTTGTTCTTGATAGAAATATCATGAACATTTACCTTGATAAGGTACTGGTTGCAGAAGGTACAATGTGTAATGGTATCTATGTTCTAAATCAGAATACAGTTCTCAATGTACAAAACACACGCAAGAGGAAGAGTTCAGATACGAACGAATCCTACTTGTGGCATTGTAGACTTGGTCATATCGGAGAGAAAATACTAAGTAAGTTGCATAAAGATGAACTCTTGAATACGTTCGAATTTTCATCCTATGAAACTTGTCAGTCTTGTCTCAAAGGAAAGATGACCAAATCTCCGTTCACCGGACATGGAGAAAGAGCAGCAGAGCTCTTAGGACTCATACACAGTGATGTGTATGGTCCAATGTCTATACATGCAAGGGATGGGTTCTCGTACTTTATCATATTCACTGACGATCTCTCTAGGTTCGGATATGTGTATCTCATGAAACATAAATCTAAAGCTTTTGAGAAATTCAAAGAATTCAGAAAGGAAGTAGAGAACCAGATTGGCAAAAGTATTAAGATCCTCCGATCTGATAGAGGGGGAGAGTACTTAAGTACGGAATTCAGGGACTTTTTAAAAGAGAATGGTATTCTCTCTCAGCTTACTTCTCCGTATACTCCACAACACAACGGTGTGTCGGAACGGAGGAATCGTACCCTATTGGATATGGTTCGCTCCATGATGAGTAATGCTGAGTTGCCTCTTTCATTCTGGGGGCTTGCGCTTGAAACCGCAGCGTATCTGTTGAATCAGGTTCCATCAAAATCTATGCCTAAGACTC
Source organism: Agapanthus africanus (assembly GCA_030015575.1). Classification (NCBI taxonomy): domain Eukaryota; kingdom Viridiplantae; phylum Streptophyta; class Magnoliopsida; order Asparagales; family Amaryllidaceae; genus Agapanthus; species Agapanthus africanus. Next base: position 311,714,541 of record JASDDO010000018.1, on the reverse strand, counting down.
CATATGAAATATGGAGCAATAAAAGACCATGTCTTAAAAGGATTAAGATATGGGGTTGTCCGGCCTGTGTAAAGAACCAGAATCCGGACAAACTTGAGGCACGATCAGTTTTATGTAAGTTTGTTGGATATCCCAGGCATTCAAATGGATATCTATTCTACCATGTCGATGAACAAAAGGTTTTTGTTTCTCGACACGCCACCTTTCTTGAAAGGTTGTTTCTTGAAAAAGAAATAAGTGGGGGCACGGTAGAATTGGAAGAAATTCCAGAAGGACAAACTATAACTGAAGATTTGGTAGAACCACAAGATTCAACAGTACCGGACGAACCTCAGCCACTCCGCAGATCTAGAAGGATTTCTCATCTGCCTGAGAGATACTACGGTTTTCTCATAGATGGGGATCGAGAGGATTGCATCTTGGAAGAAGATGATCCTACTAGTTTCAGACAGGCCATTATCAGTAGGGACTCTGATAAGTGGCTGGATGCTATGCAATCTGAAATGGAGTCCTTGTACACCAATAAAGTGTGGACCCTAGAAATTGCTCCACCTGGGGTAAAACCCTTTGGATGCAAATGGATTTACAAGAAGAAACTTGGTATAGATGGGCAGGTGGAAACCTATAAGGCTAGACTCGTTGCAAAAGGTTTTCGTCAAAGACCAGGAGTGGACTATGATGAAACTTTTTCTCCAGTGGCTATGCTCAAATCCATAAGGATCCTGCTTGCCATTGCTGCCTTCCATGACTATGAGATCTGGCAGATGGACGTAAAAATGGTTTTTCTAAACGGAAGTTTAGAAGAGTGTGTTTATATGGATCAGCCAGAAGGTTTTATAGACAGTGGGAGCAGTGGGAAGGTGTGCAAGTTACTTAAATTCATTTATGGATTGAAGCAAGCATCGCGGAGCTGGAACATCTGTTTTGATGAGACAGTCAAGGACTTTGACTTCATCAAGAACGAAGATGAGCCTTGTATTTAAAAGAAGATTATAAGACAAACTGTCGTGTTCCTAGTCCTGTACGGGGACGACATTCTTTTGATAGGAAATGACATTCCTATGTTACAATCGGTCAAGCTATTCTTATCACAAAGGTTCTCTATGAAAGACCTACGTGATGCCTCGTACATTCTGTGGATCAAGATCTACAGAGATAGATTCAAGAAATTACTGGGACTTTCACAGTCTAGGTACATAGAGACCATACTAAAAAGATTTAGTATGGAAGATTCCAAGCGCGGTAACATACCCGCATTGCACGGAATCACTCTCTCCAAGAAGATGTCTCCCAAGACCGACGAGGAGAGGGTTCGCATGAGCGCTATACCCTACGCTTCGGCGGTAGGATCTATAATGTATGCGATGCTATGTACAAGACCAGATGTAGCTTACGCGCTAAGCGTGGTGAGCCGGTATCAGTCATACCCAGGTGAGGACCACTGGACAGCAGTAAAGAACATTCTCAAGTACCTGAGAAGGACTAAAGAGATGTTCCTAATTTACGGTAATGGAGACCTAAGGGTTGAGTCCTTTACCGACTCAAGCTTCCAGAGTGACAAGGATGACAACAAGTCTGTCTCGGGTTTTGTGTTTACCCTCAACGGAGGGGCGGTCTGTTGGAAAAGTTCCAAACAGGATACCGTCGCGGACTCGACGATGGAGGATGAATACATTGCTGCAAGCGATGCCATAAAAGAGGCGGTCTGGATAAAGAAGTTCATAGCTGAACTTCAGGTGGTTCCATCCATTGTTGATCCGATACCAGTGTATTGTGATAACAATGGGGCTGTAGCTTTAGTGAAGGAACCACGGTCCCATCAGAAATCCAGGCACATCTTAAGGCGGTATCACCTGATCAGTGAGATCGTAGATCGCCAGGAGATCGAGGTCCGGAGAGTAGATATGAAAGACAACACGGCGGATCTATTAACAAAGGCCCTCCCTCAAGCACAGTTCGAGTGACTTTTTGGGATGTTGGGTATGCGGTATGCCAGCAGCTAGCCTTAGAGCAGACGTTGGGTATTCGATACGCCAATCACTGTCCTTTAGTGCAAGTGGGAGATTGTTGGATGTATATGCCCTAGAGGCCAGTATGGTATATGTATACATATGGATACTAGGGATATGTATGTACAAAACAATCTTACTCAGTTTTATAGTGTATTATTTGACTTGTCTTTATCGGGATATGTGTATTTATTTGTATTGTTGTTATATCTAGCTTGCACATATTGATAAAGAATCGATACGGTGGTATGCTATAGTGGTTTGTCGTTATCTTAACATGGCATATGTCATACTCGTTATTACATATTGCGGTTACATGTTGATAAAGCCCCTAGGATCTTGCTTGACTATCCGCGTTGTGATGGCGATCATACTTGTGAGAGCAGGGTAGTCCACAAGCACATCCTTAAATGGTCCCCAGTCGCGTGAGTATCGAGACCAGGCACTGATACTCCAGAGTAGACTGGTGTGTACGTTTCTACCCCCGTCGGGGGTAGAAACGTCCCACAGCCATTTGTCTCATTCACCTAAGATCGTATGCAGGTGCTCACTGGGTGTGAGTACACTGGACGGACTCGCCGAGAACTTCCATATGGTACTATACCTATCGTCAGATGGAAGTTCTTAGGTGACATGTGTACAGGTTAGTCTTTGGACCCGAGATCGGCATTTTTCTCGTGTAAGTTCCCACTGAACTTTGATCACTACCCTACCACAGATCTACTGGGTCTTGCAAATAGGTTTTGGTTGGGTTCAGTCCTGAGCCACATGGAGGCAGTGAGCGATTGTCGGGGATTCGTCTCTCCCGGTATAGGGAGTCGATATCGCACTGTGATTCGATTGGTCAGGACCATAAGACCTTGGCCAAGGCACTTGGGATTTACTGATAGGTTGATCAGTAGTTTCCCGGATTGGTCCTGAGCCACATTGGCATGACTTATCAGGTTGTCAGGGTCTGACGTTCATCATCCCCTAGACCCGGTATGCGATATTCTTTGACGAAGAGACCGGACTGTGCAGATATTGTCACGGATAGGCTCAGTAGGAGATCCGGATGAGTTTGCTCATCGGCCTTCTTTTTGACAAGTACCTGGGTAGCCGTTACGTACAGCCAGTGCCGTTGACGTGTTTATGGTTAAACCCACTGCCAGAGTACTATCGAGTCTTTAGAGTCCTACACAGAGGGTTTCCCTGATTCAGGAGAAATGATGTAGTAGCCGCATTGGATACGTGCTGGGTTCGATCGATTGATGTACTTGGTACTCGGATTTCGATCAGACAGTTTGTAATACTGGCCGGCTTAGGTTTGAGCCGGATTATTAAATCAGGTATTGATTTAATAATTTACGTATATGTATTTCGATATATATATTCTAGTATTACGTTCTTCGTGTTATTCTCTCTTTTGGGCATTCGGATTTTTATCCGATTGCCGGTATATTTATACAGTAGACTGAAATCCGTATTTACTACAGATATCCTTCTAGAAGGTGGCCACCTCATTATGTATTTTTCTTTAATTTGATAATTGGAAATGAGGTGTAAAGTAAAGAGTATGGGAGGAAAAGAGGTGACCATGCTTCAATAGTAGTCAAATGAATTTATAATTCATTTTGGAGTTATTATTGAAGCATGGTTGCTAATTGTTTAATGAAAGAATTCATACACAAAACCTATGTGTGTATTTTCTCTTTCATGCTATGGTTCATAATTTCTTGAGCTCCCATTTTTGTCTCACGTTCCTCCCTCCTCTAGCTTTCTCCTCCACCTTCATCTTCTTCCTCTTCACTACATTTCTCATGTGTTGAGATACAAGTGAAAAGGCAAGAAAGAGATAGCTTCACACATAGAACTCTAAAACTACATCCTAGATTACTTGGGCATCCTAAGTTCTCTAGTTGCTCTTTTAATAATTAGCAAAGAGCTAGAGCCATGGATCATACCCCTCAGGTGGATCATCTACGACAAAGAAAGGCCGGAGAACAAGCTCGATCCCGGAAGACCGATGGAGCCGGAGTTGGAGATCAATCAAGTTCAAGGAGACCATTTAGAGCACATGACAAGGAGAGAAGACCGAAGGACTTGGGCCTCTTGGTATATCTTCTTTCATAGTAGATAGAACTTACAATTAGCTAGCTAGGTTTATGGTAAAGATCCGGTTAAAGGTTAATCTAGTGCCAAAGTTTTTGTTCGTCTTAAAATTTTTGTTCCGCATTTAGCCACGGAAGTTGGCCTGGGCACTAGGATAACCCTTCACTTCACGCTCACTAGGAGAAGTTAACTATGTTTAGAACACCGCTTAACGGTATATTGTTTACGGGGTGTCTAGGAAAGTGTTAACAGTGAAACCGCCAAAAGAGAAAGAGTTATTTAATTATGGACTTCGCGAAAGCGTCGGAAAACCTCCCCTTATCTCTGCACTTACCTGGCCTCGTGATCAGTGTATCTTGAGCCCCTTTCTCGACACAGTTTTACTTCGACAATCAAGTTCTGGAGCAGGTCTAGTTGACCTAGGTAAACCCTAGACAGATTAGGTGTGTGGTATTTTTGTGTCGTGATTATTTTTGTCCAGATTCTTTCTGTGTGTATATTTCATTCTTTTGTTAATAACTAACTAAAATAAAATATAAAAAAAACCTACATTCTTTTCTCTTCTTCTTCTTCCTCTCTTCATATCATGGGTACCCCACCTCGAAAAACTCTTGCCGAACTTTGGTACCCACAACCAGACATTACCTCCTACGGTTCTTGCTTTGGCCGAATTTCGAACACCCCTCCATGCCCAAAATTTCTTTGAAAGATCGCATAGATGCGTCTATGACAAACACTTGCACTCCGCAATCCACTTTATATCAACCTTTTCAACCTCCCCCACCCTCTTATGTTGATACCCCTTTTGCAAGTCGTCCTTTGTCCATCGCTGAACATATTGAACAATCCCGTAACCGATCTTTCACTCCTTTCACCACTTCCAATCCTTGGGATCAACAATTCCATTCACCTCCTTATTCAGATGTTGATCCCACTTCTGTCCAACCAATCAATTCCTACCAGTCCTACCTGATTTTTACACCTTCCCTAGACATTGCTTCTGAACCGCCATTTGGGAGTTTCCAGTATCCAAACAACTTTGAATCTTTTACTGAAACCCCTTCACAACCCATGTCTAGTATGGAACAGTCGTTAGAAGACTTTCGGGTAGCGTCGTACCAACAGATGATGGATTTGAGTGCGTCCATGGCCGCCCTCATACAACCTAGTGACCCGGTAGCTAGTTTTCAACTAGCTCCAAATTTTCCAATGTATAAAGTGGTGGTAGGATATGCTGAGAATTTGAGTGGAGAGAGTGAGCTGTACACCCTTCCAGATCAAACCTACCCATTACAAATTGAATCCCACAACTCCTATTTTGAGAGTCTATCGAGTGTCCCAAATGATTTATCAATTGAAGATAGAATGATTAATGAGTTGTGCGAATTTGTAGTATTTGATTTACCCGATTGTGAAGGGTACCTTCCAAGTGAAGCCAATTCTAAACCTTTTGACCTCTACACCTCCATCTTAGAACCAAAATTGATTGAAATCCATTCTTTTGATGAGGTGTGTGAGAATATTGATTTTCACTTGATTAAGAATATCGACGTTGGGGATATTTTGGATGATGAACTCGCAAATTTGGATGAGTTTTTCTCACCAATTCATCATCCTGAGTCTTTAACTATTTTTCCCGAACTCCATATGTGTCTGGATTTTGATGATAAATGCATGGATGAGCTTAACTTTGAGGAGACTTTTGAGAATAGCTTTGAGGATGAACCGGTTTTAATTGATGAGTCGGATTTTCCAATTCATTCTATCCCTTTCATTGACTGTGTACACCATCCGGAACCTTTAACCGATAACCTTCCTTAACCACTTCCCTCCATCCTTTCCATCGTTCCGACCTTGCAAGACACCGTATCATTTTCAGTTCCTGTGTCTGGTTTACCAAGTCCGGCGTACCTATGTTTTCTCATGAATCTTGAGGGATTTGACCCCATTTCTCGACGGGTTGATAAATTAGCACAATCGCTTTTCACACATCGGTCATCATAAATTGTGCTAATCTATTCACTCCATTTTCACCCTCAAGTTCGTACTCCATTTCTTTTTCCCTTCCGCCATTCTTCTTCTTAAATACCGAGACCGTATCCCGCTTCTATCTCCATACGGTCTCACGTATTTTCCATTTCTTTCCTCTTCACCTTCTTCCACCAACCCGCATATTACAGAGATAGAATTTTTGAATGGTTGGTGTTAACTTTTAGCCTGTGTAAGGCCTTGTATAGATTCATATTGTCCTTTCCCCCCTAATCCTGAACTTTAACGCCTAACAGTGGAAACACTGTTTCACTTAAATTTGGGGGGACCTTTTTGTGTATATATTTTTGGTTTTCTTTTCTGTTTTGTATAAAATTTACTTTTGGGGAGCGCCGACAATTTTGACCCTCTTGGTGTAGCTTGACAGTGAGGGCACTGTCAAGTTTAAGTTTGGGAGTGTGCTCGGTAAGCTTTCTTCCTTCGCATTCATTTGTATATTCTGCATTTGCATACATATTAAAAAACCCATAAAAATCGAAATTTTTTCCAAAATATAAAAACTTTGTCGTCACGTTAGCTAATAGGGTAACTTAGATTTTTATTCCGAAAGCTTAATTGATACGTTAGAAATAACTAAATCTTAGGCTTAGGAATTGAAAACCCTAAAAATAACCCTCATTTTGCTTAACCTTGGTAAGTATACGTCCTTACAGTTTTTTTTATGAGAAATAGGTAATCTTGAGTTCAGTTCTTGAGTTAAGTCAAGATGAAGAGAAAGTATTGATGCTTTACTGAAGGGTAAGTCTGAAAAATAGTTTCTATTCTTGAGTTAAAATTTAGAAAGTATATACCCTACAAACTGCACATTCACGCACCTTGAAACTTGGGATAGTAGAGAATACCTAGAAATACTCTTGCCTGAAAACCTAGTATGAAAAAAAGGTATTTAAAGCTAAACACCAAAAGAGCATATTGAAAAAATATATATCCGGTCTTGAAAAAGAAAAAAGAAAAAGAAAAAATAAATAAAGTCAAGACCTGGAAACTGCTATTTATTCTTTAAGCTCGCACATTCAGTAATCAGCCGTTAGTGCCTCAAGAAGCATTAATAGTCGCATGAAAGGTGTGTGAGGAAATCCGTCCATCTTTAATGAAAAGAAGTAGTATTAGGTATTAGGGCAAGGGTACTATAGCTTGAATTGAATTCTTGAGTGTAGGGGTGCAAATATTCACACACACGTAGGGATATACAATCGATATTTGGAAGAAACATAGAAATGAAGAATAAGACTTATGTTTTCTGTAAAGTTGATAAAAATCCCCGATTTAAGACCGCACTTTTAGAAGGAAAACTCAGGAGATATCAACATCTTTCTAAACTTTTTTGGAACGTATAGAATCAGAGATTAAATAGATAGGAGGTGTGAAAAATAATGGTTGGTAATTTCTAACTTAGGATAATAGAATTTCTAACGTAGATACTAAACTGTAGGAGTAGAATCGATGTTAACTTATGAAGCTAACTTGATGGGATTTTTGTGGGTGTAATCCGCTGAAAACCCTTAGGAGACAACACTCCTCCTACTAGGGATACCTAGAGATTTAACGGCTTGTTGCACGTGCTCGGTGCAATCGCGTTCCCTGCGAAAGTGAGGCTAGGATTTTGTTTTGCTCGGGACGAGCAAAAATTAAGTTTGGGGGTATTTGTTCATACCAGGATATTGCATTTTATTACCACCCATTCATTATCTATTTTTGTATATATCGGTACTATTAACCGGTGTTTGCTCAGTAATACAGATTACAGGTATCCGTGACAAAATACTAGAAATATATCCAGAATCACGGATATATTATTTGTGAGCCGACACTGCAGCCAGAACCGCAAAGCAACCGATATCCCAAGAGTTATTTTGCAAACAAGCGTGCGCACAATATTTTGGTCCAACACATAGCATGTATACACACTAACTCTTGGGGCTTGGACCATGGACCTAGGGGGGCTGCCATGACCCACTCAAGTGGCTAGGAGCAAGTGGGCTATATTGTGTGATGTGCATTTATTGCAAAAAGTAGTGATGTGATTTATATCTACCATGTTCCCTCCAAGACCTGAGTGCATCCAGAGATGTTTCTGACCAAGCAAACAACACCAGAGTCATGAGGGGGACAACACAAGACCACCACTGCAAGACGGGACCCAGCCATCGGAATTTGGCCGATCACTTCCTTCCCAAAACCGGCCAGGCCGGCCCAACCTCCTCCTGTGGGCCCCACCTTCTCACAGTGTCTCCAATGCTGCCTCTTGGTCTTTATTTTATTGTTTTCTTAATCTCTTTTCTTGCCTATAAAAGCAGACTATAGGGCAAGTGAGCAAGGGTCCAATTTTTCAATACATTGTATCATTCTTTTCATTTTGTTTTCTCCCTCTTGTATAGCTTAGCTTCTCATTGAGATCCTTGCCTTCTCTTGATCTGTCAACCTCTTCATTGAGCTTGAAGGTTTAAGGGTTGGTATTTGATCTCAAGGGTTGTATCAAATTGGAATCAATAAAGTTCTCTCTTTCGTGCTTCATTTTGCTTTGGGTTTTTAGCTCTCTCTTGATCTTGTAACCTCTTAATTGAGCTTGCAAGTTTAAGTTTGGATTATTAAACCCATGGTGTGTAATTTGTTCCATGGTTCCTAGTTCTTTCTTTCTTGCTTATTTCTTTCTTGCTTTTTATTACTTGCACTTACATTCCTTGCTTTACTTACTCGCAATTTATTACCATGTCATTTAAATTACTTGCTTGCAATCTTTTCTTTTCTTTGTTTATCTTCTCTTTTGTTCTCTCTTTTTGGTTGTTTTGTGAATGGTTGTTAATATTGTGTTGTTAGGAAAAGAAACCGATATTGTAAGTTAACGTTTACGTTTCCCATTTTCTTTTCCCGTTATTTTCCATTGAACTCCGCCCAAACATTACGCAAGCGCTCCGTTAGGCACCCTACCCTACCAAGGTAACAGTGACTCCTAACCGCAACCGGTTGCGTTCGGTTTGGCCGAAGGGAAAGTAAGAGACATGAACGGAAGGACAAGAGTCAATAATCCGGATTCCACGAATACCGTGCTTAAATCCCCTAATCCACGTTGTCGCCAATTGCTCTAGCTTCAATTGGTCAAGTATTGGCTCAAAGGACTTGAATACGGAATTCTTTAACTTGCACTATCATATCATTTCCTAACAAGCTTTATACTTGCATATAACACTTAGGTTAGATTTGAACAATTCCGCCCTCGTGCATTAACTCATAACGATAAGAACGTAAAACGCTCCGTCTCCCTGTGGATCGACCTGTGCTCAACCGGCTAGCTGCAAAGCGACACCGTCTTGATTGGGGTTAACTTTAATTCTTTCAATCACCCCTCCTTCGGGTTGATGTGCTGCTGTCTGAGCGGGCCCTCGGTTAGGCCGGGCTCAGCCCCGCCGAGTACGCGGGTAAGTTGGGAGCTCTCAGGTGACCTGTTTAGACTTGTGCATTTTTTATTTTTCCTAGCATCGCTGACTCCTCATATTTTCGTCTTATGCAGGACCCATGGATATGAGCAAGTTCCGTGCGGCAATGGTCGACGCGAAGAGGGGGAAGAAGTCCAAAGGCGCCGGCCCTTCTCGCCCGCCGTCTGTTCCAGCCCTGCTGGTGGCCCTTTCACCCAGGTGCCCAAGCGAGCCCCGGGCCCCCAAGTCTAGTCATGCACAGGTTCGAAAGCGTGCTCGGGCACAAGAGCCTCGGGCCCCCGAAGTGGGAGACGATGAGGGTTCTCCCGCGCCGTCCCTCAAGAGGTCTCACAGGAGGGCGCCCCGCTCCCCGGCTTCCCCGATCCTTGTGGACGATGGGGAGCTTCGCTTCGAGGTACCCTCAAGGTTTTCTGTCGCCGACAGCCTGCTCTCGGATATACAGATGTCGGCTGGAGGCAGGGTCCCTCAAGGAACTCTCCAGGCCCAAATGGCGGTGATAGCTCAAGAGGCCGTGCATGTTGGTGTTCGCACTTCACCTGGTTCTTCATCCAGCATTTTTGTCCGCGTGGTCGGGTGCTTCCCTTCTCTTTTTGACCCTCTTTCTTTCTTCAGGTCCTCTAGCACGTCGCCCTCATCGTCCACATGGAGGACGAGGAGATTGTTTCGGCGATGCGGGCTGCGGGCGAGTTCTCTTTGCGGGAGGGTAGCTTAAGGCAGGAGCTGGGGGTGGCGATGGAGAGGGCTGCTGCCTTTGAAGACCGGGTGGAGGCTGGGAACAGGCTGGTCGCCCGGTATCGAGAGGCCGCCCAAGATGCCGAGTCTCAGTTGGAGGACTCCAGGGTGCTCGTCGCCACCATGAAGAAGATGGTGAGCACCCTCCGAAAGGAGAACGAGGCGGCGAAGGACCGGGTGTGGAAGGCGGTGGAGAGCTATAAAAAGTCAGATTGGTTCTACGCAGACCTTGCCAGAGCCGGGGGTGTCAATTGGCACGACGCCCTCGACTTTGTCAAGGCTCAGATGCCGGAGTTTCCCAACGCCGAGCTTCGGGCCATGTATCCTCTCGACGACGACGCGCAGGGGATCGCCCCCGGACCTGATGAAGGGAAAGTGGCCCGTGGTGGAGTGAGAGGGGTAAGTCGGTCGCCCCGGCTGCCGGCGCCGAAGTTCCCGCCGGTGGTGCCAACCCTAAAGATGCTGCTCCGGTGGTCCCAGTGGAGGCGCGGCTTGTTGAGGTCCTCCCCGCCCCTAAGGCCTGAAGCCCCTCGTCTTCTTATTTTCTTTTGTTGTTTTGGAATTTTGTAAGGCTGGGGAGCCAGTAATGCCCTGTAAAGACTTCTGCTTTTGTGAATAAAAAATCTTTTTGCTGCTTCTTTGCGTGCATATTTTCCTTTTGTTTGTGGAAAACATTTGTATTTGCACGGTCCAGCTTTCATGACAGGTCGGTTCTTCGTCTGGCGATTGCATGTCGAGTTGAATTCGATCATTTGCCAAGTGTGCAAAGACCGGTGAAGGGTTGGTATCTCCATGGCCCCGAAGTCGAGGTGGGGATCGCTTAGACGTGGATGGCCTCTTGGTGAGGGCTTGGATCCTTAGCGTCGGTGGGTAGTAACACCAGCCATGGATGACCGATCAGGGTAGCTGCTCAGTTGCCTCTTGGTGAGGGCTTTGATCCTTAGCGGGAGGGCATGGGGAAGCATGGTAAGGATGGACCGAGTAGGGTTGTTGCTCGGTTGCCTCTTGGCCAGGGCTTTGATCCCTGGTGAAGGGTTACCCTAGCGCCCCGGCCAACTCCCGTGGCCAATTGCGTAACAAAAATTTTCTTGCAAACAAAACTTAGCGCTAGACTAAACCTTAAAACCGGATCTTTCCAAAAAACTAACTAGCTACACTAGGAGAGCTATCTACTATGATGAGAAATTCTTACCAAACGAACCAAGTGCTTCGGTCTTCATTCTTCATCCTTAGCTCCTACTAGCCACCTTGAACTTGCTTGATCTTCTTTCCTTGCTCCGTCGGTCCTCCGGGATCGAGCATGTTCTCCGGCCTTCCTTGGTCCTTGATGATCCACCCGGGGAATATGATCCATGGCTCTAGCTCCTAACTATATAACAAAAGGAGCAACTAGAGGACTTCGTTTGCTAAACTAAGTAATCTAGGGTGTAGTTTAGAATTCTAAGTGTCAAGCTATCTCTTTCTTACCTCTTCACTTGATTCTCAACTCATGAGAAGGTAGTGAAGATGAAGAAGATGAAGGTGGAGGAGGCTAGAGAGCAAAAAGAGAGCAAGAGTAAAAAGAGCTCAAGGAAAAATAATGAAGCATGAATGAAAAAGAAAATACACACAAGGGTTTTGTGTATCAATTCTTTCATTAAACAAGTAGCAACCATGCTTCAATAGTAACTCCAAAATGAATTATAAATTCATTTGTTAACTATTGAAGCATGGTCACTACCTTTTCTCCCTTACCTCTCACTTTACACCTCATTTCCAATTATGAAATAAAAGGAAAAACCAAAATGATGTGGCCACCTTCTAGAAGGAAAACTGTAATAAATACGGATTTCCGACTACTGTATAAATATACCGGCAATCAGATAAAAATCCGAACGCCCAAAAGAGATAGAATAACACGAAGAATGTAATACTAGAATTTACATATCGAAATACATATATGTAAATTATTAAATCAATACCTGATTTAATAATCCGGCTCAAAACCTTAGTCGGCTAGTATTACCAACTGTCCGATCGAAAGTCCGAGTACAAAGTACATCAATCGATCGAACCCTGCACGTATCCAATACGGCAACTACACCATTTCGCCTGAATCAGGGAAACCCTCTGTGTGGGACTCTAAAGACTCGACAGTACTCTGGCAGTGGGTTTAACCACAAGCACGTCAGCGGCACTAGCTGTACGTAACGGCTGCCCAGGTACCTGTCGAAAAGGAAGGCCGACGAGCAAACTCATCCGGATATCCTACTGAGCCTATCCGTGACAATATCCGTACAGTCCGGTCTCTTCGTCAAAGAGTATCGCATACCGGGTTTAGGGGATGGTGAACGTCAGACCCTAACAACCTGTTAAGTCGTGCCGATGTAGCTCAGGACCAATCCGGGAAACTACTAATCAACCTATCAGTAAATCCCAAGTGCCTTGGCCAAGGTCTTATGGTCCTGACCAATCGAATCACAGTGCGATATCGACTCCCTTTACCGGGAGAGACGAATCCTCGACAGTCACTCACTGCCTCCATGTGGCTCGGGACTGAACCCAACCAAGACCTGTTTGCACGACTCAGTAGAGCCGTAGTAGGGTAGTGATCAAAGTTCAGTAGGAACTCACACGAGAGAAATGCCGATCTCGGGTCCAAAGACTAACCTGTACACATGTCACCTGAGAACTTCCATCTGATGATAGGTATAGTACCATATGGAAGTTCTCGGCGAGTTCGTCCAGTGTACTCATACCCAGTGAGTACCTGTATACGATCTTAGGTGCATCAGACCAATGGCTGCGGGACCAACCATCCCCCGACGGGGCTAGAAACGTACACACCAGTCTACTCTGGAGTATCAGTGCCCAGTCTCGATACCCACGCGACTAGGGATCATTTAAGGATGTGCTTATGGACTACCCTGCTCCCACAAGTATGATCGCCATCACAACGCAGGTATTCAAGCAAGATCCTAGGGGCTTTATCAACATGTAACCGCAATATGTAATAACGAGTATGACATATGCCATGTTAAGATAAAGACAAACCCCAATAGTATACTACCATATCGAGTCTTTATCAATATTTGCAAACCAGATATATCGATAATACAAATAAATACACATATCCTGACAAAGACAAGTCGAATAATATACTATAAAACTGAGCAAGATTTTTCTGTACATACATATCCCTAGTATCCATATGTATACATTTACAATACTAGCCTCTAGGGCATATACATCCAACAATCTCCCACTTGCAATAAAGGCCAGTGATTGGCATACCGAATACCCAACGTCTGCTTTAAGGCCAGCTGCTGGCGTACCGCATACACAACATCCTAAAAAGTTACTCGAACTGTGCTTGAGGGAGGGCCTTCGTAAATGGATCCGCCGTGTTGTCCTTCGTATCCACTCTCCGGACCTCGATCTCCTGGCGATCTACGATCTTCCTGATCAGGTGATACCGCCTTAAGATGTGCCTGGATTTCTGATGGGACCATTGTTCCTTCGCTAAAGCTATAGCCCCATTGTTGTCACAATACACTGGTATTGGATCAACAATGGACGGAACCACCTGAAGTTCGGCTATGAACTTCTTTATCCAGACCGCCTCTTTTGCGGCATCGCTTGCAGCAATGTATTCAGCCTCCATCGTCGAGTCTGCGACGGTATCCTATTTGGAACTCTTCCAATATACCATCCCTCCGTTGAGGGTAAACACAAATCCCGAGACAGACTTGCTGTGATCCTTGTCACTCTGGAAGCTTTGAGTCGGTAAAGGACTCGACCCTGAGGTCTCCATTACCGTAAATCAGGAACATCTCCTTAGTCCTTCTCAGGTACTTGAGAATGTTCTTTACTGCTGTCCAGTGGTCCTCACCAGGGTCTGACTGATACCGGCTCACCACGCTTAGCGCGTAAGCTACATCTGGTCTTGTACATAGCATCGCATACATTATAGATCCTACCGCCGAAGCGTAGGGTATAGTGCTCATGCGAACCCTCTCCTCGTCAGTCTTGGGAGACATCTCCTTGGAGAGGGTGATTCCGTGCAATGCGGGTATGTTACCGCGCTTGGAATCTTCCATACTAAATCTCTTTAGTACGGTCTCTATGTACCTAGACTGCGAAAGTCCCAGTAATTTCTTGGATCTATCTCTTTAGATCTTGATCCCAAGAATGTACAAGGCATCACCTAGGACTTTCATAGAGAACCTTTGTGATAAGAATAGCTTGACCGATTGTAGAATAGGAATGTCATTTCCTATCAAAAGAATGTCGTCCATGTACAACACTAGGAATACGACAGTTCGTCCTACAATCTTCTTATAAATACATGGCTCATCTTCGTTCTTGATGAAGTCAAAGTCCTTGACTGTTTCATCAAAACAGATGTTCCAGCTCCGCGATGCTTGCTTCAATCCATAAATGGATTTGAGCAACTAGCACACCTTCCCGCTGCTCCCTCTGTCTACAAAACCTTCTGTCTGATCCATGTAAATGCACTCATCTAAACTTCCGTTTAGAAAAGCCGTTTTTACGTCCATCTGCCAGATCTCATAGTCATGGAAGGCAGCAATGGCAAGCAGGATCCTAATGGATTTGAGCATAGCCACTGGAGAAAAGGTTTTATCATAGTCCACTCCTGGTCTTTGACGAAAACCTTTTGCAACGAGTCTAGCCTTATAGGTTTCCACCTGCCCATCTACACCAAGTTTTTTCTTGTAGATCCATTTGCATCCAACAGGTTTTACCCCAGGTGGAGCAACTTCCAGGGTCCACACTTTATTGGTGTACATGGACTCCATTTCAGATTGCATAGCATCCAGCCACTTATCAGAGTCCCTACTGATAATGGCCTGTCTGAAACTAGTAGGATCATCTTCTTCAAAGATGCAATCCTCTCGATCCCCATCTATGAGAAAACCGTAGTATCTCTCGGGCGGATGAGAAATCCTACTAGATCTGCGGAGTGGCTGAGGTTCGTCCGGGGTTATTGAATCCTGAGGTTCCACCAAATCTCCAGTTACAGTTTGTCCCTCTGGAATTTCTTCCAGTTCTACCGTTCCCCCACTAATTTCTTTTGCAAGAAACTCTGTTTCCAAGAAAACAGCATGTTGAGCAACAAACACCTTCTGTTCCTCGGTGTGGTAGAACTGATATCCATAGCTGTTCTTAGGATATCCCACAAACTTACACAAAACTGACCGTGCCTCCAGTTTATCTGGATTGTGCTTTTTAACATAAGCCGGACAACCCCATATCTTAAATCTTTTAAGATACGGCCTTTTTCCATTCCACATCTCGAATGGTGTCTTAGGCACAGATTTGGATGGAACATCATTCAACAGATATGCCGCTGTTAAAAGCGCATGTCCCCAAAATGAAAGAGGCAACTCGGCATTACTCATCATGGAGCGAACCATATCCAATAGGGTATGATTCCTTCGCTCCGATACACCGTTGTGCTGTGGTGTATAAGGGGGAGTAAGCTGAGAGAGAATTCCATTCTCTTTTAAGTATCCTAGGAATTCCGTGCTTAAGTACTCCCCTCCTCTATCAGATCGGAGGATCTTAATACTTTTCCCAATCTGGTTCTCTACTTCGTTCCTGAATTCTTTGAATTTCTCAAAAGCTTCATATTTGTGTTTCATAAGATACACATATCCAAATCTAGAGAGATCGTTAGTGAATATGATGAAGTACGAGAATCCACCCCTTGCATGTATAGATATCGGACCACATACATCACTGTGTATGAGTCCCAAGAGCTCTTTTGCTCTTTCTCCATGTCCAGCGAACGGAGATTTGGTCATCTTTCCTTTGAGACAAGACTGACAGGTTTCATAAGATGAAAATTCGAACGTATTCAAGGGTCTATCTTTATGTAACTTACTCAGTCTTTTCTCTCCGATATGACCAAGTCTACAATGCTACAAGTAGGATTCGTTCGTATCTGAACTCTTCCTCTTGCGTTTGTTTTGTACATTGAGAACTGTATTCTGATTTAGAACATAGATACCATTACATAGTGTACCTTATCAAGGTAAATGTTCATGATATTTCTATCAAGAACAAAGTTATATCCATCTTTATTAAGTAAAGAAACTGATATTATGTTGCAAAGCATGGAAGGTACATAGTAGCAATTGTTCAAAATCATAGTATTGCCATTTGGCAACACAAGGTGATATTCACCGGCGGCCGCAGCATTAACTTGTGCTCCGTTCCCTACTCTGAGGGACATATCACCAGGTGCAACTATCCTACTTTTTCTCAGTCCCTGTAATAAATTACAGATATGAGATCCTGATCTGGTATCTAGTACCCAGGAGGTAGGACTGACCGAAAAACAGTTCTCAATAACAAGAACACCTGAAGAAGACGCAACAGTATGTCTCTTCTTCGATGGGGTCATTAAGGAATTCAAACAATCCTCTTTCCCATGCTCATACTTATGACCGTTGCCATAAGTTAGAGCCGAACCGACGTTCCCCAGCCCCGAATAAGAATTCGGATCGGTCAAGCGATATATTTTATTATCTTGATTAGGGCGTGAAATGGTTGCTACCTGGAGAGAGAGAGGGAAAACACTCAGCGTACGCTCTTGCAAAATTAGATTGGTTTATTAATTTGTCTAATCATGATGGCTCCCACTGTTTCCTCAAATTCTTCTTCGAACCTTAAAAGAAGAACTAGTCAGGATTAATCTCACATCACAATACTTGCTTAACCTTTCAGCCAGGCCGGTGTTGGTACTTCGAGGGAGGTTTTCCAACGCTTTCGCGAAGTTCCTTAATTAAATAACCTCTTTTCCCTAGAGGCGTAGCCCCGCTAACACCTTTCTAGACACCTACTTGGTTTATAGCATTGATTGTTAAGTGTGATAATCTCCCTAGAGTAATCCTACTCATCAGTGGGATCGGGATCCAACTATCATTGTGTGATGCACTAGATGGAATCCACTCTAGTCACCACACTCCAGAAGGTATGCTAAATCTGCAAGTTTCCTGTATGTTTGAAACTCCCGATGTGGTTTTTACCCCTAACGATTTATGACCTTGACTAGGTCAACAAACCATAAACCGCTAGTCAAGTTCTACCCGTCATTTTCTCGATTGCATTAAACCCACCTGTACGAGCCCTTGACTAGATTAACAAGGCCGCACGACTGTCCTAACCAATCGCATTTACAATGCACAGAAAAATACTACTTAGCTACCATACACTACGCCTTGACTAGGTCAACAAACGCAGCACGAATACTAAATATTATTATTCTGAAATGACGGAGGGCTACGGCTGGGATTTTGGCGAAAAAACTCGTTAACGTAATGAAATTGATATCGTTGAAGGAACCTGAGTAGTTTTGTAAATATATAGTGGCGAAAACTTTTGCTAAAGAGGTCACTCCCTGTGAAGGGATCTCGGCTCTTTCCTCGTCGAATGAGGTGCAGGATATTCCAAACTGAATACCACGATGCAAAGCAAAAATAGCCGACTATGTTAAAGTTATTACCCTGACGCAAACTTTTACTCAAGGGGTCACTCCCGGTAAAGGGATCTCGGCCCTTGCCTCGTCGAATGAGGTGCTGGATATTCCAAAATGAATACCACTGTGCAAAGCAAAAGAGAACGTCTGTAATGTTAGTTTTTAAAATCTGGTTCCAACAACATCTTTTAGGTTTTTTATCTTGCATTAATTAAAATTAATGCGGTCCTATCAATTTGTAACTTATCACACCAGAAAAGAACGAAAATAAAATGTACGTATATGCTATCCGCATTCGCCACGGGGCCCTATCATCACCCGTTAGGTTACTTAACTAACGACAGAGCGGGGGCTGGACTAGCGCGGGTGCAAAACATATACAACATCTACTAGTATATATATAAGTATATATAACATTCGTCCCAGGCATGATAATAAACAACATCACAGATAACATTACAGAATGGTGGATAATCTTGGAGCCCCAGGTTTCATTTGTTCATTTGAGCCGCAAATAAAACCCGACGTTCCCTGTCGTGTGGATAGCCTGTGCAATGAAAACCTGTACCCCCTATGAGTGCGACGAATAGCCCGCCAGTTCTAGAACGAAGCCCCCTCCGTCTCAGCGCCATGAGATGCGGGCTTGTTTCCTTCTAGAACCCGGCCATCCGTGCACTCCGCCGTGGGGTAATCCTAGTACAGAATATTAAAAAAATATATACAACTGGTGACATCGACCTCAGCCCGGTCGTGCCCCAAAATAATATACAAACGGCAAAGACGGCAGTCCACATGTCGGACGCTCGCCCCGCAATAACAAATGTACAACTGAATTATAAATTGTATTCTAACATTGCACCACATGCTATCCACCACGACAATCCAACCACAATCACAGCACAAGCACACAACATCAACGCGAATGTCACGTTCGCAAAACCCGTCTAAAAGAACATATAGCAATCAGACGAGTTTTACCGATCGAGTGACATTCCCGGTTGCAGATAAAAGTGAATGTACTGATAACAAAATACGTGTTTTAAAATTATGATCGACTAAACTTTCCAAGTGGGCCCCAAGTATTAAACCAACACTGTAACAAATCTGGGCCCAAAAAGAAAATATTCCAGAAACCACAATTCTAAAACTAGGAGGCCCAGAAAAAATTTGATCACGTAGGCCCCCAAAATAGCCGCGGATCCGCCGCCAATAGGGGTTTGCGCGGCGGATCCACGGCGGTTTAGAAGGCTCACGTGCTAAATTTTCTTCTGTGGTCTTATAAAAGCCTGCATGATTTTTTGAGAGCAAAAAATTGATTTTTAGAGCACTTTAAAAATCGACAGAAACATCATGTGAGGAAATGCAGTTTTTGAAAAATGCAGTCGATCGTTATTCTAAACACGATTTAACAAGCTAGTATAGGTTTTATGGATGGCTCTGATACCATGAAGAGTTACCCTAGCGCCCCGGCCAACTCCTGTGGCCAAATGCGGAACAAAAATTTTCTTGCGAACAAAACTTGGTGCTAGACTAAACCATAAAACCGGATCTTTCTATAAAACTAACTAGCTACACTAGGAGAGCTATCTACTATGATGAGAAACTCTTACCAAACGAACCAAGTCCTTCGGTCTTCGTTCTTCATCCTTAGCTCTTACTAGCCACCTTGAACTTTCTTGATCTTCTTTCCTTGCTCCGTCGGTCCTCCGGGATCGAGCTTGTTCTCCGGCCTTCCTTGGTCCTTGATGATCCACCCGGGGAATATGATCCATGGCTCTAGTTCCTAACTATATAACAAAAGGAGCAACTAGAGAACTTGGTTTGCTAAACCAAGTAATCTAGGGTGTAGTTTAGAATTCTAAGTGTCAAGCTATCTCTTTCTTACCTCTTCACTTGATTCTCAACTCATGAGAAGATAGTGAAGAGGAAGAAGATGAAGGTGGAGGAGGCTAGAGAGCAAAAAGAGAGCAAGAGCAAAAAGAGCTCAAGGAAAAATAATGAAGCATGAATGAAAGAGAAAATACACACAAGGGTTTTGTGTATCAATTCTTTCATTAAACAATTAGCAACCATGCTTCAATAGTAACTCCAAAATGAATTATAAATTCATTTGTTAACTATTGAAGCATGGTCACTACCTTTTCTCCCTTACCTCTCACTTTACACCTCATTTCCAATTATGAAATAAAAGGAAAAACCAAAATGAGGTGGCCACCTTCTAGAAGGAAAACTGTAATAAATACGGATTTCCGACTACTGTACAAATATACCGGCAATCAGATAAAAATCCGAACGTCCAAAAGAGATAGAATAACACGAAGAATGTAATACTAGAATATACTTATCGAAATACATATATGTAAATTATTAAATCAATACCTGATTTAATAATCCGGCTGAAAACCTTAGCCGGCTAGTATTACTAACTGTCCGATCGAAAGTCCGAGTACAAAGTACATCAATCGATCGAACCCTGGACGTATCCAATACGGCAACTACACCATTTCGCCTGAATCAGGGAAACCCTCTGTGTGGGACTCTAAAGACTCGATAGTACTCTGGCAGCGGGTTTAACCACAAGCACGTCAGCGGCACTAGCTGTACGTAACGGCTGCCCAGTAACCTGTTAAAAAGGAAAGCCGACGAGCAAACTCATCCGGATCTCCTACTGAGCCTATCCGTGACAATATCCGTAAAGTCCGGTCTCTTCGTCAAAGAGTATCGCATACCGGGTTTAGGGGATGGTGAAGGTCAGACCCTAACAACCTGATAAGTTATGTCGATGTGGCTCAGGACCAATCCGGGAAACTACTGATCAACCTATCAGTAAATCCCAAGTGCCTTGGCCAAGGTCTTATGGTCTTGACCAATCGAATCACAGTGCGATATCGACTCCCTTTACCGGGAGAGACGAATCCCCGACAGTCGCTCACTGCCTCCATGTGGCTCGGGACTGAACCCAACCAAGACCTGTTTGCACGACTCAGTAGAGCCGTGGTAGGGTAGTGATCAAAGTTCAGTGGGAAATCACACGAGAGAAATGCCGATCTCGGGTCCAAAGACTAACCTGTACACATGTCACCTGAGAACTTCTATCTGACGATAGTTATAGTACCATATGGAAGTTCTCGGCAAGTCCGTCCAGTGTACTCACACCCAGTGAGCACCTATATACGATCTTAAGTGCATCAGAACAATGGCTGCGGGACCAACCATCCCCCGACGGGGCTAGAAACGTACACACCAGTCTACTCTAGAGTATCAGTGCCCAGTCTCGATACTCACGCGACTAGGGACCATTTAAGGATGTGCTTATGGACTACCCTGCTCCCACAAGTATGATCGCCATCACAACGTAGGTAGTCAAGCAAAATCCTAGGGGCATTATCAACATGTAACCGCAATATATAATAACGAGTATGACATATGCCATGTTAAGATAAAGACAAACCCCAATAGTATACTACCATATCGAGTCTTTATCAATATGTGCAAACCAGATATATCAATAATATAAATAAATACACATATCCTGACAAGGATAAGTCGAATAATATACTATAAAACTGAGCAAGATTGTTCTGTACATACATATCCCTAGTATCCATATGTATACATATACAATACTGGCCTCTAAGGCATATACATCCAACACCTGGTGTCGTGGGGTAGGGACTACCAGTCGGGGATAACCGAGCAAGGGCGAGCCCGGTTGCCTCTTGGCGAGGGCTTAGATCCTTAAGGACGGACCGAGTAGGGTTACTGCCCGGTGCTTCTTGGCGAGGGCTTTGATCTCTGGCATTATGTATAGGGAGCTACCAGCCAGGGATAACCGAGCAGGGTTGCTTCCTGATTGCCTCTTGATGAGGGCTTCAATCCTTAGCATGGGAGGGGCCGTAAGGGGCCTGCTAAGGACGGGCAGAGCAGGGTAGCTGCCCGGTGCCTCATGGCGAGGGTTTTGATCCTTAAGGACAGGTCGAGCAGGGTTACTTCCCGGTGCCTCTTGGCGAGGGCTTTGATATCTGGCATTGTGGGTAGGGAGCTACCAGCCAAGGATAACCGAGTAGGGTTGCTGCCCGATTGCCTCTTGATGAGGGCTTCGATCCTTAGCGCAGGAAGGGCCGTAAGGGGCCGACGTGCCGAGCAGGTTCCTGCCCTGTGCCTCTTGGCGAGGGCTTTGATCTCTGGCGTTGTGGGTAGGGAGCTACCAGCCAGGGATAACCAAGTAGGGGCGAGCTCGGTTGCCTCTTGGTGAGGGCTTAGATCCTTAAGGACGTGCCGTAAGGGGCCTACTAAGGATGGGCCGAGCAGGGTAGCTTCCCGGTGCCTCTTGGTGAGGGCTTTGATCCTTAAGGACGGGCCGAGAAGGGTTACTGCCCGGTGCCTCTTGGTGAGGGCTTTAATCTCTAGCATTGTGGCTAGGGAACTACCAGCCAGGGATAATCGAGCAGGGTTGCTGCTCGATTTCCTCTTGATGAGGGCTTCGATCCTTAGCGTAGGAGGGGCCGTAAGGGGCCTACTAAGGACGGGCCGAGCAGGGTTCCTGCCCGGTGCCTCTTGGCGAAGGCTTTGATCTCTGGCATTGTGGGTAGGAAGCTACCGGCCAGGGATAACCGAGCAGGGGCGAGCCCGGTTTCCTCTTGGCGAGGGCTTAGATCCTTAAGGACGGGCCGAGCAGTGTTACTGCCCGGTGCCTCTTGGCTGGGGCTTTGATCTCCGGCATTGTGGGTAGGGGCTACCAACCAGGGATAACCGAGCAGGGTTGCTACCCGATTGGCTCTTGATGAGGGCTTTGATCCTTAGCGCGGGAGGGGCCGTAAGGGGCCTGCTAAGGACGGCCGAGCAGGGCAGCTGCTCGGTTGAGTCGTGAGGTTCTGTCTGATCTTCCACGGCGCTCAGACACTGAGAAGAGTGACCGTCGTGGTCGACACGTGTCATTAAAGCATGGAGGGAGGCAGAGCGTAAGAGCCGCGTCTTTCTGATCTCCCCGAGAAAGGCAGGACGCCCGCCACGCGGCGGTACAGTTGTGGAAGGCACGAGCGACCGTTGGACTCCTGTGGGCGCATCGGGGCTATAAATCGGAAGGAGCGTTGAGCACTCCTTTCTCCACCCCCAAGATGTATGAATAGAGGAATTCCCGTTTACCATCCCCGACATCATAAACTTCGAGGATGTGTACCTCTACGATCAGTACTGCACTGAGGAAACGGTGCAGTTAGTGATAGGCCGCATTGAAGATCATTTCGGCTGACTGCTTCCTCGGCGCTCCCCCTTGCTCCAGCTGTTTATGTACTCCATCTGGAGGGGGTCGCTAGGGCTCTACAACCCTTTGTCCGAGCAGCTGAAGGACGAGGCGGTCGGTAAGCTGAGGACTTTGTGCCGCTTGGGCCTGATCTAGGCGGGTCGGTGGGATCGCTCGGTGGCACTCGTCCTCCAGTGCTACCAACTGAGGCACCACGCAGACGTTCAGGGGAAGAATCAGAGGCAAAGGTATAAGGCGGCGAGGGCTCGGTTGGCGGAAATATGCTCGGAGTACCACGAGCAATGTTTCCTGCACCCCCTTCTCCCGCTATTGTAATTTTCTTTCATTTCAATATATGGCTGAGGAGCCCATAGTACCCTTTGGAATAAATAAAAATCTTCTTTTTTCAATGTCTTATTGTTCCCTTATTATATGAATAGAATGAACTTGAGAAAAGTTTACATTGCTTTAGTAGAAGAAGTGCACACTAGTGGATGCTCTTTTATTAGTACAGTTTGAGTTTCTCGGCGTTGTAAGGCCGTGGAAACTTATGTCTTTCTGCGTCTTGCAAATGGTAGGCTCCGCCGGGCAGTACCTCAGAGACGGGGAAAGGATCGTCCCATCTTGGGGAAAACTTATGCTGTCTGCCTTGGTCGACGAACTCGTTCTGCCTTAGGACTAAATCTCCGGCCTTGAAGAGGCAACGCTTGACTCGCACATTGTAGTAGCGGGCGGTCTGTTGTTAATAGGCAGCAGCTCTGATCTGAGCCCGGTCTCATTTTTCTTACAAGATGTCTAGGTTGGTTCGTAGTGTCGAGGTGTTTACTTCATCGTAGAAGTGTTCAACCCAGTGACTGGGTAGTTCGATCTCCGCTGGGACCATTTCCTCTGTCCCGTAGCAGAGACTGAAAGGGGTTTCCCCGGTGGGGGTCTTCTTTGACGTACGCAGGGCCCATAGGACCCGGGGCAATTCCTCGACCCAATTGCCTTGGCGCCCTTCCAGGCATGTCCGGAGACCTCGGAGGACGTCCTGATTAGTAACTTCGGCTTGCCCGTTGCATTGGGGATGCGCGGCAGCGGCAAACTTCATGAGGATATGATATTCACTGCAGAATTCCTTCACTTTTTCGTTTTCGAAGTTTGTCCCGTGGTCGGTGATGATACACCTCGGGATGCCGAACCGGAGTATCACGTTGTTCTGCAGAAACTTTATTGTTGTGGTGGCATCCGGTTTCTTGATGGGGACGGCCTCGATCCAGTTTGTGAAGTAATCCACTGCGATGAGGACGTACTTGTGCCCGCCCGTGCCGGTAGGGAACTGTCCTATCATGTCCATTCCACACTGGGCGAACGGCCATAGTGAGGTTAGGGCAGTCAGCTCAGTAGCCGGAAGGTGAGGTACGCTTCCGTGAAGTTGGCAACTTTTGCACCTCCTGACGAGCTTCTGGGCGTCTTAGTGAATAGTTGGCCAGTAGTATCCCTGGAGCAATGCCTTCTGGATTAAAGTGCGGGCCCTTTGGTGTGCGCCACCGACCCTTTTGTGGATCTCTCGGAGGACGTAGTCAGCTTCGTGGGGGTCGACGCACCAGAGCAAGGGCTGAGTGAAGAACTTCTTGTAGAGGTTCCTGTTGCTCCAGACGAAGTGACAGGCTTTGGCCAGGGGACGGCGGGCTTCTCCTCGGTCTTCTGGGAGCATATCTTCCCTTAGGAATTCCAGGAGGGACTTCCTCCAGTCCCGGTCTTCTTCTTGTTAGTTGTATGTATGCCCTAGAGGCCATTGTACATGAGATGTATATTATAATGGATGCTTGGACATATATAGGGAGGACTTTCTTGCTCGACATGATAGTACGCTATCTGGTTGCTCTTTATCTTAACATGTATGCTTACTGTCTCTCTGTTACATGTTGATAAAGCCCTTAGGATGTGTACTTGACTTCAAGGATTATGATGCAGATCATACTAATGGGGCCTAGGTAGTCCATGAGTACATCCTTCAATGTTCCTAGTCGTGGGAATATCGAGACTGGGCATCGATATTCCAGAGTAGACTAGCATATATCTTCTCGACCCATTTGATGGGCGATGGATGATCCTATATCCATTGGTGTTGACATCGGAGATGGTATACGGGTGCTTAGTGGAGACTGGGTACACTGAATGGACTCGTCTAGAACTCCCAGATGGTATTATACCTCACGTCAGATGGCAGTTCTCTGGTGATACTGGTACAGCTTAGTCTGTCGACCTGAGATCGTCATAAAGTCTTATATGTCTCCCACTGTGCTTTGATTTCCACCCTACCACGGCTCTACCGAGTCATGCAAACATGTGGTTTTGGTGTACAGTCCCGAGTCACATGGAGGCAATGAGCGATAGGAGGGGATTCGTGTCTCCCGGTATTGGGGGTTGATGTTGCGCTATGCTCGACTGGCCATAGCTGGAAATCTCTGGCCAGGGTTGCTGTGATTTACTGGTAAGTGTTATCAGTAGTTTCACGCTCGTTATGGACCTTAAATCGGCATGACTTATCAAGCAACTGGGGTCTGACGTTTACCACCCCTAGGTGAGATATGCGATATATTAGACGAACAGACCGGACTGTGCGGTAAGTGTTACTGATTGGATTCGCAGGAGTGTGAGCAGGCTTGCTTGTTGATCTTCTGATCGCTCAATACCCGGGTGGCCGTTACATATAGCAGATCGCTTGCTGCTTATAAGTGACTGATATGATCACCACCTACTGCCGGCGTATTGACGGGTCTTTAGAGTCCTACACAGAGGTTTCCTGGCTCAAGCGAGACGAAATAGGAGCGCATATGAGATATGTGCGGGACCGAGAATAATACCAGTATGTGATACTGTATTCTATTCTCGCGATTTGTATCATCGGTCGGTTATATGCGATATAGCCGGGTTACCGAATCAAGTGTTGATTCGATATATTGATACACTAGATATTAGTCGGTTATATGCGATATGACCGGATTATTAAATCAAGTGTTGATTTAATGATTTAATGTATAATTATATATTTGATATATTACTTTATATTAACTAGTATTGGTTTACTTAAGATTATTTTCTCACTTGATGTGCATAAAGTGTATATGTGATATATAATTGTGTACATGTTTGTATCATGATTGATGATACATGCAAACATGGGTGTGTGTGTGACATACACCATGCTAATTATAATTTAGGTTTTTATTTATCTTAATTATTTAAAATGGTGGCATCTTTTGTCATGACTTGAAGCTTCATGAAGCTTGAAGCATCTTTGACAAAGTCCACTTATTTTGTCTCAATTAAGATATTTACTAACCAAACCATTATAATTAACCATGGTTTAGTCTCCATAAAACTTAGTGGATGATACTAACTCACCCATGGTTGCATAATTATCATTATTCTTCTCATTTTTTCATTCTTACTTCTTCTTCTTCTTCATCCAAAAGGAAAAGCTTTCTAGGTTTTTTCTAAGTGGTGAAAACAAGTGAGAAATCAAAATCTAAAGTGAACCCACTTCCTATTTCATCATCCTCTACTACTTTCCATTTAGTTTAGGGTGTTCTCTTCACAAAGTTCTTGACCTAGTGAAGGGTTAGCTTGAGTTTGAGTCACCTCGACGTAGATCATCTTCGTCCTCGAAGTCTACGAGCAAGCTTATTCATTTCTCCGGGGAAATCCATACTAGAGTTCGGGACTTTGATG
This sequence comes from Agapanthus africanus, assembly GCA_030015575.1. Taxonomy (NCBI): domain Eukaryota; kingdom Viridiplantae; phylum Streptophyta; class Magnoliopsida; order Asparagales; family Amaryllidaceae; genus Agapanthus; species Agapanthus africanus. Next base: position 311,687,784 of record JASDDO010000018.1, on the reverse strand, counting down.
ATCACAGCGAAGGGACGTCAACACGGAGCTTTAGAAGTGAAGGACCGGATCTACAAAGGTTGTATTTTTGTTCACTTCTCTTTGTGATGATAGGTTACATGTTTTGTTACCCTATTTTTCTAGTACGATTCGTAGTTGATTGCTTAGCTCCCCCTTGAATTTTTGTTGTGGCATGTGTGATGCTTGTAGGCTAGGTGCTAAGGAATCCCAACATGGTATCAGAGCCTAACTAGAAAACTAGACGATGTTAGAACTAATACGAAACCGAAACAAATCCGTATTGCAATTTCTGAAACCCTGCAGTTCATGCTCTCTGTTGTTTTTCAAAAGTTCTGGAAAAATTGTGCAAACAAGTGCAGAGTCATGTATTTGGTACCTATAGTCCACAGAACAAAAACGAGACCCATTGCTCGGATTTCAACCGAGCACTCTTCCCCTAAAACCGAGGAGGCCGGCCCCCTAGGCTCCTATTGGTGTCGTTTTTGTTTTGTGCTCTGGTGTGCTCATTTTGGGGTTTCAGGTATTGTTAGCTTGGTCCAAATTTTCATGTGATGTAAATTTTGCTAAAGGACTAAAACAGAGTGTTTCGTAGTCGTATAATTTAACACTGTGATGGTAACCTATGCTATGTTTAACAGTTCGAACGAACTTCAAACAGCACCCCATGACCGCCTCTGAAATTTCCAAGTGTTGGAATTTTTCCAAGTTAATTATATTCAATGTTCGTGCAAGTAACTCTATGGACCCTCTAGAAGAACATAAACCTTAACTCAATTCTATGCCCTCGGAACCGCGGCTTGAACCCTAGGGTTTGCCGTAGTTCCGCGGTGTCATAGGTGAGGCATTGGTTTGACCCTTCTACGGCTGGATCATAGGTATTGTGGCATGTTTTGGGTACTTTGACTTCGCTCAAGTGTTGAGCTTATCGGGAAATGAGGGTGTTGTTTGATTTGGTTGAAACGTTTAACATAGTGTAGTATATATTGTGATACAATACTTGGAATCAACAACATTTGAATTTTATAAGTCTAGCAATTTAGTCTCATTTGATTGGTTGCCATGGGATTTTGATGCGATCAAAAGTCCGTCGCAATCACTTTGTGTATTCGGATACTCGCCGGGTAACATTACTAGATAGCCACGCCCCATAACTCCAACTAAGTGACTGTAGGAGAACTCCGTTGCCAAAAAGAATCCTTCCGAGTGCTCACGGCTGTGGTGTTCCGCCTAAGTGCACTTCGTCGTCGGTATCGGGGGTGCGGCCATCTACTAAAGTTTCCGACGAGCATTCGATCGGAATGTCAGGAATCTTGTTGAATTGCCTGACTGATTATTGGAAAGTGATTTCAATATCGAGACTAAAATGCGGGGTTTATAATTGTTAGGCATGCGATGTCTAAGGAATTCATAATGTTAGGCATGTGATGTCTAAGGTGGTTGCGGATTCCAACTGTTGTAGTTTTTCACTTTCTTTTCTGCGACCGTAAGTGTAATATGTGGTGTATCGCCGGTTTCGTTGCTATACGTCAAAGACAATTGGGATACGAATATTTACTTACGTTGATGACATATGATGTTATGTGTTTCTGGATATGTTATATTGGATTGTCGTGTTTGAATAGTCGGGGTTTTTATGTGAGATGAGAGTTTTTCATTTTCTTTCATGTAAAATTCAATGTATGTAATATTCTTTTAATGGGGCACTTCCAGGTTGAGGAAGATGTCACCGTTGATATATATTATTTACTTTTCCACATTAGGATAGACACAAGGAGGGGAGCACAAGTAACCGGGTTCTAGAGTCCAGCGGGAGACCATCTCGAGGATTCGAGTCCGGGTCTCCTAACTCTAGAATTGGTAGGGTTTGTAGGGTGTTTTTCGTCACCCCATTGAGATGGGAATACGCGCGTGCTTGTCAGGCGCATTACAGATTCCCCCTGCCTAGGGTAGGCTGGGGTTTATTGATTGTGGGGATCCGAATCTCCGGCAGCCGCGGACTAAGCTGCCGTTAATTACCCCTCGCCTTTGGCGTGAGGGAACCTCCGATTGATGGGTTAAACTGGTCATGCGAACTCAATGTGTAGTGCTGTGTTTTGAAGGGGTTTTGGATATATCGGGGGCCCCGTAGAGTTTTTACGGGGGTCCCGCTACCCGGATAGCGGGCTGGGGGTCAAGGGGGCTAGCAACCCCCTTGCGGGGTGCGGGGCAGGGCCCCGCACCAAATTTTTTGAGAGGGACAGTATTATAGAATGTGTGTGTGTGTATATATCTATATCTATATATGTATATATATATATACATAGGGAAAGGGCATCCAAAGGATGCGTAAGGGGCCAGCGCCTCACGTGCATGTCATGCAGGCACTGGGCGCTAGCGCACTAGGCGATGGGCACGTGCGCTCTGAGCGCTAGGCGCACCACGTGCTTGGCAAGTGGGCGCTAGCGCTCTGGACGCTAGGAGCACCACGTGCTCGGCACGTAGGCGCCAGCGCACAGGGCGCTGGTGCACCGGGCGCAGGCGCACCGGGCGCAGGCGCACCGGGCGCTGGGCACGTGGGGCAAGCGCACCACGTGCTGGGCACGTGGGCGCAAGCGCACCATGTGCTCGGCACGTGGGCGCAAGCGCTCGGGGTGCTAGGTGCACCACGTGCTCGGCACGTGGGCGCAAGCGCTCAGGGGCGCTGGGCGCACCACGTGCTCGGCACGTGGGCGCAAGCGCTCTGGGCGCTAACGCACCACGTGCTCGGCACGTGGGCGCAAGCGCATTGGGCGCTAGCGCACCACGTGCTCGGCATGTGGGCGCTAGCGCTCGGGGGCGCTGGGCGCACCACGTGCTCGGCACGTGGGCGCAAGCGCTCCGGGCGCTGGGCGCACCACGTGCTCGGCGCGTGGGCGCAAGCGCTCCGGGCGCTGGGCGCACCACGTGCTCGACGCGTGGGCGCAAGCGCTCTGTGCGCTGGGCGTTAAACAGAAAGGGGACTTTGGTCCCCGCACTGGGAACTGTGCACCCGATTTGTGGAGTTAAACTCCTAAAAAGTTTAGGAATGATCAAAGGGGGTTGCTTTGTTTCTCCCTTTGGTTCTTGATCTTCTCAAGATGGGATTTTTGGAGATGGGTCTCCTTCTTCCTCCTCTTTTGGCTGGATCTTGAAGAAGGGGGGGTTGAGATTTAAAGATCTCCCCTTTTTGAGATCTGATGGAAGATCTGAGTTCCCCTTTGTGTGTTTTGTGGTGGAAAACTATTTAGTTTTGTAAAAGGAAGAGTCAAACTCTTGATTAATTCAAGAAAGAAGAACCTTTTTAGAACCATAAGGAAGGAGAAAGATCTCAGATCTAGATTTTCTCTTTGGAGAGAGAAAAAGTTGTTGGGATATTTTCATTATCCTTGCCTTTATAGGCTATACACTTTACACATAGCCCCTTGGGCTTCACAAAATGGCATTTTGCCTAGTCCATGGCTCATGTGCCATTTCTTTTTGCAGATAAGCCATGGGCTTTACAAAAATTTGGCTTTAAGCCCATTTTCTTACATTTATTCATAAAAAAAAAATACAAGAAATGCAACAAAATTATTTATTACAAAAAATTTTATTTTGGCATGGGGGAGGCCGGCCCCTTCATGTTCGGACTCGACCTAGGCATGGGCCCACTTGGCTTGGGGTTGACTTTGATTTTGACTTGGTCAACCGGGGTGTAAATTTACCCCAACAAATTGCCCCCATCAATAAATGCACACCACACATGTGGGTCGTGTGCATAAAATTGATGGATCTTCTTTCACGTGGAGGCGACTTGATTTGTTTCCCTCTTTTGGGAAGCTGGCACTGCCCTTTTTACGACATGGACGGTCGATTCTGCCCTTTTTGCGACTTGGACGGTCGATGCTGCACTTTTAGAGACTTGGACGATCGATTCTGCCCTTTTTGCGACTTGGACGGTCGGTGCTGCCCTTTTAGCGACGTGGACGGTCGGTGCTGCCCTTTTTGCCACGTGGACGGTCGGTGCTGCCCTTTTAGCGACGTGGACGGCCGGTTCTGCCCTTTTTGCGACTTGGACGGTCGGTGCTGCCCTTTTAGCGACGTGGACGGTCGGTGCTGCCCTTTTAGCGATGTAGACGGTCGGTTCTGACCTTTTTGTGACTTGGACGGTCGGTGCTGCTCTTTTAGCAACGTGGACGGTCGGTTCTGCCCTTTTTGTGACTTGGACGGTCGGTGCTGCCCTTTTAGCGACTTGGACTGTTGATGTTGCCCTTTTAGCGACGTGGACGGTCGGTTCTGCCCTTTATGCGACTTGGACGGTCGGTGCTGCCCTTTTTGCGACTTGGACGGTCGGTGCGGCCCTTTTTGCAACGTGGACAGTCGGTGCTGCCCTTTTAGCGACGTGGATGGTCGGTCCTGCGCTTTTTGCGACTTAGACGGTCGGTGCTGCCCTTTTAGCGACGTGGACGGTCGGTGCTGCCCTTTTAGCGACGTGGACGGTCGGTTCTGCCCTTTTTGCGACTTGGACGGTTGGTGCTGGATTTGACTTGCTCCACTTCTTGCGGTGTCAGGGATGAAATTGACTTGTTTCCGAGGTGGAATTTGATTCTGCCAGGGAGGACATTGGTTGTTTTGCTGATTTGATGTGATTTGGATTGACATCAGCACCGCTACATTGGAATATGGTATTAGGAGTGAATCATCATCTGTCTTTGAGAGGATTTGGGGATTGGTTTTTTTGTTTGGCATCTGCATTGTTGCACTGGAATAATGCCAGGAGCAACTCATCATTTGCTTTGAGAGGATTTGGGAATTGATGGCTTAGGAGGCAGGTTTAGATCCCTATCACCTAAGGCTTTTCAATTTTATGGGCCGTAAGGGTCCCAAAAAAGCATTTTCTCCCTACGAGTCGAAAGGATCTCGTAGGTGTATTTTCTCCTTAGGAGTCATGGGGACTCCTAAGTGTGTTTCTCCTTTGTGAGTCGTAAGGATCTCACGCGGGAATTTTCTCCTCTCAAAGTCGAGAGGACTTTGAGAGTGCATTTCATCTCTTTTTCACGAGTTTGCGCCCTTTCGGGTTTTCATAAACTCGCCGCAGTCCTGCTGTTTTTACTCGCGGAGCCCTTTCGGGTTTTCATCCGTACCCGTTTGCTTGTGGACATACCCTTTTTTTAGAGAGCTGGTAGGACTTTAAAAGTAGTCTCACCGGCAGGACTTGGGAGAGATTGGGATTGTTTTAAGCCCGTGGATTGTATACGGTTTTGCAGGATGTATGATCCAGACCGTAGGGCCGGAAAATTTCGAGATTTTGTTGGCGTCTGTATCGCTGCACTGGAATATGGTACCAGGAGCGACTCATCATTCGCCATTGGGGTACGGGAGTTGGAATTTGGTTGGCGTATGCATCGTTGCACTGGAATATGGTACCAGGAGCGACTCATCATTCGCCGTTGGGGTATTCAGAGTTCGGTTGGCGTCTGCATCGCTACACTGGAATATGGTACCAAGAGCGACTCATCATTCGCCATTTGGGGACTTGGAATTTGGATCTTGTTTGGCATCGGTATTGCTACACTAGAATAATGCCAGGAGCAACTCATCATTTGCCCCGAGAGGGTTTGGGAATTGATGGCTTAGGAGGCAGGTTTAGATCCCTATCACCTAAGGCTTTTCAATTTTATGGGCCGTAAGGGTCCCATAAAAGCATTTTCTCCCTACGAGTCGAAAGGATCTCCTAGGTGTATTTTCTCCTTAGGAGTCGTGAGAACTCCTAAGTGTGTTGCTCCTTTGTGAGTCGTAAGGATCTCACGCGGGAATTTTCTCCTCTCAAAGTCGAGAGGACTTTGAGAGTGCATTTCATCTCCTTTTCACGAGTTTGCGCTCTTTCGGGTTTTCACAAACTCGCCGGCAGTCCTGCTGTTTTTACTCACGGAGCCCTTTCGGGTTTTCATCCGTGCCTGTTTGCTTGTGGACATACCGGTTTTTTTTGGAGAGCTGGTGGGACTTTAAAAGTTGTCTTACCGGCAGGACTTGGGATTTGGTTTTTGGGTTGGCATCAGCACCGCTAACACTGAAGCGAAACGCCAGGAGCGACTCATCATTTGCCGTTGCCCGTTGGGGAACGATGGCTTAGGAGACAGGTTTGGGTTCCTGTCACCTAAGGCTTTTCAATTTTATGAGCCGTAAGGGTCTCATAAAGCATTTTCTCCCTATGAGTCAAGAGGATCTCGCAGGTGTATGTTCTCCGTAGGAATCGTGAGGATTCCTAAGTGTGTTGCTCCTTTGTGAGTCGTAAGGATCTCACGCAGGGATTTTCTCCTCACAAGGTCGAGAGGACTTTGCGAGTGTATTTCATCTCTTTTCACGAGTTTGCGCCCTTTCAGGTTTTCACGAACTCGCCAGTAGTCCTGCTGTTTTTACTCATAGAGCCCTTTCGGGTTTTCATCCGTGCACGTTTTCCTTGTGGACATACTGTTTTTTTTTCTTGGCCACTTGTGGGATTTTAAAAATAGTCTCACCGGCAGGATTTGGGAGAGATAGGGGCCGTTTACGTCCGTGGATTGTATACGGTTTTGCAGGATGTATGTTCCAGACCGTAGGGCTGGTGTGCTCGATTCGCCAGCGACTTGGAGCATTCACGCGTAGTATTTCTTGAGATATCGGCCATTGATGGGTGGCATGGGCCTTTCTCCCTCGGCACTTATTAGTTGGTAGGATCCTCCGTCGAACACTTTCATGATGACGTATGGTCCTTCCCAGTTTGGCTCGAATTTTCCCTTGACGTGTCGATTGGGGACGATCGGTCTTTTGAGGACCAACACCAATTCACCTTTATTGAAAGCGCGGAGACGGGTTATCTTGTCATAGGCCCGTGACATTTGGGCTCGGTATAGCTCCAGATTTTGCTGCACCGCGAGCCTCTTTTCTTCGAGTGCGTCGAGCTCTTCAAGCTGAAGGAGCACGTTTTCCTCCTCTGTCAACTCGTGCTGAACGACCATTCTTAAGCTTGGAACTTCGACTTTGAGAGGGAGGACTGCCTCGACTCCGAAGAGCAATGAGTATGGAGTGGACTGAGTGGGAGTACGGTGCGTGGTACGATATGCCCACAACGCCTCGTGAAGTTTGAGATTCCAGTCTCTCTTGTTGGCTGAAGCATTTTTCCTCAGGAGCTTGCATAGAGTCTTATTGAGGGCTTCGGCCAGCTCATTGGCTCTTGGATTATAGATGGAGGAATATCTCCAGTCTATCTTGTGTTGAGTTGCGAATCTTAAGACTTTGAAACTCTTGAAAGAAGGCCCGTTGTCAGAAATAATTCTTCTTGGTGTACCGAAGCTGTATAGAATATTATGCTGGAAGAATGTCAGAATATCTCCTGTCTTGACCTCTTTTAGTGGGACAGCTTCAGCCCATCTAGAGAAGTAGTCTGTTGAGGCCAGTATAAACCGGTGGCCTCTAGATGTCGGAGGGTCAATTGGGCCAACTATGTATTAGTTGTATGTATGCCCTAGAGGCCAGTATTGTACAGATGATGTATATTATATTGGATGCTTAGACATATATAGACAGGATTTTCTTGCTCGATATGATAGTATGCTATCTGGTTGCTCTTCATCTTAACATGTATACTTGTCTCTTGATACTGTCTTATAGTTACATGTTGGTAAAGCCCTTAGGATGTGTACTTGACTACCTGGACTATGATGCGGATCATACTAGTAGGGACATGGTAGTCCATAAGTACATCCTTCAAGGTCCCTAGTCGTGGGTGTATCGAGATAGGGCATCAATATACCAGAGTAGACTACCGTATACGCTTCTCGACCCATGAGATAGGCGATGGATGATCCCATATCCATTGGTGTTTGACATCAGAGATCGTATACGGGTGCTCAGTGGAGACTGGGTACACTGGACGGACACGCCGAGAACTCCCAGATGGTATTATACCTCACGTCAGATGGCAGTTCTCTGGTGACACTTGTGCAGGTTAGTCTGTAGACCCGAGATCGTCATAGAGTCTTGTGTGATTCCTACTGTACTTTGATTTCCACCTTACCACATCCATGAGGGCGTGCAAAACGGTGGTTTTTGGGTACAGTCCCGAGTCACATGAAGGCAATGAGCGATAGGAGGGGTTTCATCTCTCCCGGTATTGGGGGTTGATGTTGCGCAGTGCTCGATTGGCCGTAACAGGGAAGTCCCTGGCCAGGGATGATTTAGAGATTTACTGGTAAGTGTTACTAGTAGTTTCTCGACCCGTTATGAGCCTCACATCGGCACGACTTATCGGTTATTGGGGTCTGACGTATATCATCCCTAGGCTCGATATGCAGCATATCTGACGAAGAGACCGGACTGTACGGTAGTGTTGCCGGTTGGCTCGATGGGAGTTGTAGCAGGTTCGCTTGTTTTCTTCTGATCGCTCAATACCCGGGTGGCCGTTACATTTAGCTGACCGCTTGCGGCTTGGGGGTGCTTGATATGATTATCACCCTCTGCCGGCGTATTGACGAGTCTTAGAGTCCCACAAAGGAGTTACCTAGTCCAGGCGAAACGTTGTGGTGCGCATATGCGATATACACATGGACCCGGTTAAAATGCGCGTATAAGATACCGTATATTAATCGGGCGGCTTGCTTTTGGTTGGGTCGCATGTGATATGGCCGGATTGATAAATCAAGTGTTGATTTATCATTTAACCATTAGTTTCTCACTAGAAATCCTTTCTTGTATTTTTGGAAGTATGCATGCATGTATGCATTCATTCTTGTTCATGCACATATGGATGTGCATGCACACATACATACATACATCATCCTTCATGGTTGTATATACATAGAAAATGATGGCAATATAAGAATCACATCTTATGTTTATATATATGGATATATATATATTTGCATTTGTTTTAAAACAAAAGATAAAGATTAATACATGGTTTCTACACTCTTCTTCAACTAACCATGCTCACCTACCTTTTAACCTTGTGTTAATCTTTTCTTTTATGTTTTAACTCAAGTGAAATAATATCCATATAATATAACCATGGTTTGAGATGAAGAGTGGAAAATATATATACATATATTTTCTATTTTTTCATGTGTGATTATCAATTTCTTTTCTTCTTCAAAGCCATCATCTTCTTCTTCCTTGCTCTTTTGCTCTCTAGATCACTCAAGTGAGCAAAATACTCAACAAGATAGGATTTTGAAGTGAGAAAAAGAACCACAACACCATTCTACACTAGTTTTGCCCATTAGTGGAGAGTGTTAGCTTCCATTTTCTTTCTTGATCTTGTGAAGTTGCAAGCTTGGACAAAGCGGACTCCGGGTGGATCATCGTGGACCTAGAGGAGTTCAAGCTGACCTTTTCCAAACCCCAAGTAGCCGAGGAGTCTAGCGTAGGGAGCTACAAAGGTTGTACTCTCAAAGCCCTAGCCTTTGTTACTTGTGATGTTGTTTAAGTTTTGAAACCCTAATTTTCTAGGAATGATTCTTTGTGTGTTCACTTAGTACCTTAAAAATTTAATTTTGAGACATGTGATGCTTCCAAACCCTTCATAAGGTGCTAGGTAAACCTAACATTGGTATCAGAGCCAACCTAGAACTTTAGGTGACACTTTAACGAAGTTAAAACTCCGATCGAACCGAGAAATACGGATTTTAAGCACTCTCTGGACCTTTTTTCAAAACTGTTATTTTTCAGAATTAAAATTATGTAAAAAATTCAGCAGGGAATTGTAAGAATAATTGTAGAAAACGAAGCCCTAATGCTTTAATCCTACCGTGGAACCGCGGCCAAAGCTTGCTTAGGCCGCGGCTCCGCGGCCGTACAAATGCATTAAGCCCTCGTTTTTGTACTGTGATCTTTATACCTGCTCGTATACTTTTTTGGGTATTTTTAATATGGTTTAAGTGATATATGTTCTGGAGATTATTTTAGATTTGGTGATTCGATCGGAATTTTAATCTCGTGCCTTTTTTCGGGTAATTTAGAACGTATTGAAATGTTCGAACGAGTATCATTAACTCACCTTTTCACGGGGTTTAAATCTTTCGGAAATATGTGCAAGTTTTTTTTTTGGTGGACCCTCTAGAAGACAACAAACCTTAACTCGATTATGTAACCGTCTTGAACTGCCTTTTGAACCTTAGGGTTTGAGGCAGTACGGCATGCCACATGTGAGGCGTTGTCTTGACCCTTCTACGGCTGGACCACTACTACTGTGACACACTCCGGTTTTTTTGAACTCCGCTCGAGTGTTGAGCTTTAGGGAATTTTGGGTATTTGATCATTCGTTCGAAAACTTCAATACTGTCTATTTATCCGGAATGTGATGCAATATGTGGAATTCATATAGTTAGGCATGAAATACGAAGTATGTGATATTTCGCATTTACGATGTCTAAAGAGAACGTGGATTCCAAATATTGCAGTTTTACACTTTCTTTTCTGCGACCGTAAGTGTAATATGTGATATCGCCGGTTTCGTTGCTAGATGTCAACGACAATTGGGATGCGCATATTTACTTACGTTGATGACATGTGATGTTCTGTGTTGCTGGATATGTTATATTGGATCGTCGTGTTCTGAATAGCCAGGGTTTTTTGCGTAAGATGAGAGTTTTTTTTATTTTCATTCATGTAAAATTAAATGTATGTAATATTCTTTTATTGGGGCACTTCCGGGTCGAGGTTGCTGTCATCATTTGTATATTATTTACTTTTCCGCACTAGGATAGACCCAAGGAGGAGAGCACAAGTAACCGGGTTCTGGAGTCCAGTGGGAGACCAACTCGAGGACTCGAGTCCGGGTCTCCTAACTCTAGAATTGGTAGGGTTGCTTGCCACTCTCGTAGGGGTCTAGGGGTGTGGGTTTGGCTATTCGTCGCGACAGTGGAATCCGTGTTTTATAGAGGCTCAAAATAAAACACGGACGTCCTAGTATATCCAATGTTTCATATGTTTCTTCTGCTGCGATATCTGTGATGTGATCATTTGATGTTCTGTGATAAATACTGTATATAGTATATATGATATATTATATAGGCGTTACTTATGTTTTACACCCGCGCTAGCCCTGCCCTGCTCTGCCGTTAGTTACCTAACCTAACGGTGCACGAGGGGACATCGAGGCGAATGCGGATGGCATAAGTGTACGTCGTATTTATCTGTGATGTTTAGGTGACTTAAATGATGGGACTTCATTAATGTGATTAATGAAAGAAAAGAAACCGAAAAGATGTTGTAGAATCAAATCTTCAAATAAAAGGGTAGCTACAGTTTTGCTTTGCATAGCGGTATATATGATATACCCTGCACTTTATTCGATGGGGAAAGAGCCGAGATCCCTTCACCGGGAGTGACCTCTTTAGCAAAACTGGCAGATGCTACAACACCCGGTTTGACTTTTGACTGCTTTTGGAGTTTTTCTTTGCATAGCGATATATATGATATGTCATGCACCTTATTCGATGAGGAAAGAGCCGAGATCCCTTCACCGGGAGTGACCTCTTTAGCAAAACTAATGAAAGCCTCAAAATCATTCCATTTCAAAACTTCACTCGATTCTACAACGATATCAAGTTCATTACGCAATAGATTTTCAGAAAAACCTGCGTAGCCCTCCGTCAATTCAGATAAGTAATATTTAGTATTCGTGCTGCGGTAGCTTGGCATGCGTCAAGACGTAGTGTACGGTAGCTGATTATTACTTATCTGTAACATGAGATGCGATTGGATTAGGGTATTCGTACGGCATTGTTTGGCATGCGTCAAGGGTCGTACGGGTGGGTTTAATTCAATCACGAATTGTACGGGTTGAACTTGACTAGCGGACTATGGGTTGTTTGGCATGCGTCAAGGTCATAGCACGCTAGGGGAAAAATATTATCGGGAATTTCAAGTGTTGAGATTTGCAATGAGATTGCATACCTTCTATGAGATAGTTGGATCCCGATACCCACTGCGAGTAATTGTTACTCCTGGGAGAGTTTTACACAGGACAATTAGCCGATCAAGTAGGTGTATAGAAAGGTGTCAACGGGGTTACGCCTTTGGGAAAATGAGGTTTACTTTAATTAGGTCCGTGCGAAAGCACGGGGAACCTCCCTCAAAGTACCGACACTGGCCTGGCTGAAAGATTGGCGAAATTGTAAGGTGTAATTAATCCCGGCTAGTCTTTCCTTTTAGGGTTTGAAGGAAGATTTGATAAAAAACAGTGGGAGCCATCCTGATTAGAAAAATAATAACCAATCTGATCTTGCTAGAGCATACGCTAAAGTGTTTTCTTCTCTCTCTCTCCAGGTAGCGACTATGTCATGCCTTAATCAAGATATTAATATGGATGTATTGACCGAACCCGCATATTATACTGTGCAGGGGAACGTGTAGGGTTCCTAGGCACTCTCAAGAAGTCTCACAAGGCATCAACCATGCCAATTTCAAATTTTACGGGTGCCGAGAAACCCTAATACGGATCGTTGACTAGAAGTTTAGGCGATAAACGAATCTAGTTAACAACTTAACTAAAGATAAGAAGCTACAACCTTTGTAGATCCGGATATCCACTTCCTTGGCTCCACGTAGGCGTCCTCTCGCTGTCCATCTCGAATCCCGGACTCAATCGTCGGCTTGATCGGAGAAATGGGCGGACTAGGTCGTCGGCTTCGTGCCGAAGATGATCTACGTCGAGGCATCACAAGTTCAAGCTCCGACTTCACAAATTTGTGAAACTTGTGAAGCAAAAAACCCAAAACAACTTGGCAAGAGGTAGAGGGTGAAGAAATAGGAGGTGGGTTCACTTTAGAATTGGATTTCTCACTTTAGAACTCAAGTTGCCATTGATGGCATCAAGCTTTCTTTCTTGAAGAAGAAGATTAAGAAGAAGGAAATATTATGATAAGTTAATCAAAAATGAAAAAGAAATGAATACTTATCATAATAGGAACCATGGTTAGGTGTAGAGAATTGACCAAGGTTAAAAGAGTGGTTAGGGTTAAGCATGAAGACAAATTGGTCACTTTGGTCAAAGCTTCATGAAGCTTCACAAAGGTTCAAGAATGAAAGCAACCATTTTGTATTCTTATCCCATTCTTTTTCCAAAATCAATAAATAAAAGAATGGACAATTAAAACCCTAATCACTTTCTTAACCTAGGTTTAATTCTTTATACTTAACCAAAGGAGCAAGCATCATCAAACATGATACAAAGATGTGCACAAAAGTATATCACATATACAACTTGCACATCAAGTGAGAAAATCCATTTAAAGTGAACCAATACTAGTTAATGCAAAATAATATATCAAATATATAATTATACATTAAATCATTAAATCAACACTTGACTTAACGATCCGGTCATATCGCATATAACCGACTAGTATCCTATGTATCGGCTTATCGAATCAATCGTTGATTCGATATCTAGGTTATATCGAATATAACCAATCGATACATTCATCGCGAGAATGGAATACGGTATCACATACATGCATTATTCTCGGTCCTGCACATATCTCATATGCGCTCCTATTTCGTTTCGCTTGAGCCAGGAAACCTCTGTGTAGGACTCTAAAGACTCGTCAATACGCCGGTAGCAGATGATGATCATATCAAGCACCCACAAGCCGCAAGCGGTCTGCTAAACGTAACGGCCACCCGGGTATTAAGCGATCAGAAGATCGACGAGCTAGCCCGCTCACACTCCTGTGAATCCAACCAGTAACATTTACCGTACAGTCCGGTCTGTTCGTGTGATATGTCGCATATCAAGTCTAGGGGTGGTAAACGTCAGACCCCAATAACCGATAAGTCGTGCCGATGTGAGGCTCATAACGGGTCGAGAAACTACTGATAACACTTACCAGCAAATCTCTGATCAGCCCTGGCCAGGGACTTCCCTGTTACGGCCAATCGAGCACAGCGCAACATCAACCCCCAATACCGGGAGAGACGAAACCCCTCCTATCGCTCATTGCCTCCATGTGACTCGGGACTGTACCCAAAGACCACCGTTTTGCACGCCCTCATGGACGTGGTAAGGTGGAGATCAAAGCACAGTGGGAATCACACAAGACTCTATGACGATCTCGGGTCTACAGACTAACCTGCACAAGTGTCACCTGAGAACTGCCATCTGACGTGAGGTATAATACCATCTGGGAGTTCTCGGCGAGTCCGTCCAGTGTACCCAGTCTCTACTGAGCACCCGTACACCATCTCTGATGTCAAACACCAATGGATATGGGATCATCCATCGCCCATCTCATGGGTCGAGAAGCGTATACGCTAGTCTACACTGGTAGATCGATGCCCCGTCTCGATACACCCACGACTAGGGACCTTGAAGGATGTACCTATGGACTACCATGTCCCCACTAGTATGATCTGCATCATAGTCCAGGTAGTCAAGTACACATCCTAAGGGCTTTACCAACATGTAACTATAAGACAGTTTAAAGAGACAAGTGTAGATGTTAAGATAAAGAGCAACCAGATAGCATACTATCATGTCGAGCAAGAAAGTCATCTCTATATATGTCCAAGCATCCAATATAATATACATCATCTGTACAATACTGGCCTCTAGGGCATACATACAACTAACAGAACGTTGGACCCGTTCTATCTTACAAGTGTTATAAGACTGAACAGGAAACATAAGAATATCTGGATTCTCACACCGCCCAAACGGAGAACATGCATGTTGATGCACCTTCTTCGGGTGTGTTAGTCATTGAGAACTATTTCTCAGTTCACGCTACATCCTGGGTATTAGATACCGGATCAGGATCCCACATATGTAAATTGTTACATGGGCTACGGAAAGGTAGAGAACTAGGAAAATGTGATCATTCCGTTCAAGTAGGGAATGGTGCAAGTATTGCAGCCAAAGCAGTTGGCGAATATCACCTTGTATTACCAAGTCCTAATACACTGATTCTGAATAAGTGCTATTATATACTGAACATGATGTGCAACATTATATCAGTTTCTTTACTGAGTAAAGAAGGATATAATTTTGTAGTACAGGATAATGTTATGAACATCTTCCTAGATCAAAAGTTGATTGCATCAGGCTCGTTACATAATGGCATATTTATTCTCAATCAAAATACAGTCCTCAATTTACACAACACACACAAGAGGAAGAGTTCAGAAATGAACGAATCCTTTTTGTGGCATTGTAGACTTGGTCATATCAATGCGACACCACTAGCTAAGTTACATAAAGATGGATATTTGAATCCGTTCAAATTATCATCTTATATTACTTGCCATTCATGTCTCAAAGGAAAATGACCAAAGCTCCGTTTACGGGACACGGAGAAAGAGTTACGGAACTCTTGGGACTGATACATAGTGATGTATGCGGTCCCATGTCTACACACGCCAGGAACGGTTCTTCCTACTTCATTACATTCACTGACGATCTCTCAAGATTCGGACATGTGTTCCTGATGAAACACAAGTCTGAAGCTTTTGAGAAATTCAGATAATATAAGCACGAAGTGGAGAACCAAACGGGCAAAAGTATTAAAATCCTTCGATCTGATCGAGGAGGTGAATACTTGAGCAATGAATTCCCGGACTTCTTAAACGAGAATAGGATTCTCTCTCAGCTGACTACTCCATATACACCACAGCACAACGGTGTATCGGAACGGAGGAACCGCACCCTATTAGATATGGTGCGCTCAATGATGAGTACAGCTGAGTTACCTATTTCCTTCTGGGGATATGCGCTTGAGACAGCCATGGACCTATTGAATAGAGTTCCTACCAAATCAGTGCCTACCACTCCATATGAGATATGGAAAGGGAAGAGACCACATCTTAATTACATTAAGATATGGGGTTGTCCAGCCTATGTCAAAAGACAAAATCCGGACAAACTCGAGGCAAGATCAGTCTTATGTAAGTTTATAGGATATCCCAAGAATTCACAAGGGTATATCTTCTACCATCTCGAGGAACAAAAGGTGTTTGTTTCTCGACATGCCACTTTCTTAGAAAAAGGTTTTCTTATGAAACAGATCAGTGGCATTGAGGTAGAACTGGAAGAGGTTCCAGCGACACAAACTTTAACACAGGACTTGGTAGAACCAGAGGATTCAGTAGTACCCGACGAACCCCAGCCTCTCCGCCAATCTGGTAGGGTTTCTCATCCACCTGAGAGATATTACGGTTTTCTCATTGATGGTGGAAGCAAGGATTGCATCATGGAGGATGATGACCCAACTAGCTTCGAGCAGGCCATCACGAGTGAGGACTCAGTGAAATGGCTGGATGCAATGCGGTCCGAGATGGAATCCATGTACAACAACAAAGTATGGACTTTGGAAGATGCTCCTGAAGGGGTAAAACCCATTGGGAGCAAGTGGATCTTCAAGAAAAAACTTGGTGTAGATGGGAAAGTGGAGACTTTCAAAGCTAGACTTGTTGTAAAGGGTTTTCGTCAAAGACCAGGTGTGGACTATGACGAAACCTTTTCTCCAGTGGCTATGCTTAAATCCATCCGAATCATGCTTGCCATCGCTGCATATCATGACTACGAAATCTGGCAAATGGATGTTAAGACCGCCTTTCTAAACGGTGATTTAGAAGAGTGCGTGTACATGACTCAGCCAGAGGGCTTCGTAGATAGTGGGAGCAGCGGGAAGATGTGCAAGCTGCTTAAATCTATTTATGGATTAAAGCAAGCATCGCGGAGTTGGAACATCTGCTTTGACATCGTTATCAAAGAGTTTGATTTCGTCAAAAACGTAGATGACCCTTGTATCTACAAGAAGATAGCAGGGAGTAAGGTTGTCTTCCTCGTATTGTACGTGGACGACATACTCCTGATAGAAAATGACATTCCTATGCTGCAATTGGTAAAGCTCTTCTTATCACAAAGATTCTCAATGAAAGATCTTGGTGATGCCTCCTGCATATTGGGGATTATGATCTATAGAGATAGATCTAAAAGGATATTGGGATTGTCCCAATCCAGGTACATTGACACCATACTAAAGAGGTTTAGTATGGAAGAGTCCAAACGCGGGTTTTTACCCACAATCTCAGGGCTCACTCTCTCCAAAGAGATGTCTCCCAAGACTGATTTGGAGAGAGCTCGCATGCAAGGGATACCCTATGCTTCGGCAGTAGGCTCTATCATGTACGCGATGCTATGTATGTAACATTTCAAAAAAATGAAATATTATTTTTTGGGAATTTCCAGAATTTAATAGTAATTTTTAATGAATATTTTAATAGTTGGTTTAATTAAATACCGATAAATGGTGAAAATTCTGGAGAAAATTATAGAAATTCTAAAATAGATTATTTTGTGGAAATATGTCATTTTGCAGTTTTTATGTTGGATTATATTGTTATTTTGGTGTTAATCGCGATTAAAAATCGCGAAGTGGATTTTTGGCTTTTTGTGCAAAAATGTGCACATGACATTTTCTACACTTGTTACACTTGTTTCTTGTTTTGGTCATGGTAGCCTAGGGTTGGACCGTGTTTAGGTGACCATGGTGGGTTGAACCATTTGATCGGGGTAATTGGGTTAATTAGTGTTTTGGTTAGGTTAGTAGGGTTACTTAAGGGTTGTTAGCTTTGTGTTAGGGTGATTAGGATTAGGGTGACTTATGTAGGAGAGAGTGTGAGCCATGATGGCTTATGGGTGCTAACATGTTTCAAGAGTGAGAGAGAGGTGGCTAGAATGTGCCATGATCCATATCATTCCATAACCCCTTGTGTTCTTTTTACCCCTTCTCACACATCAGCCCATATATCATTACTTCAGCCACTATATACAACATCAGCACCACTTTTATCCCATCAGCATATTCAACCCCCTACATCAGCCACCTACAACAGCTACAGCAGCTGCAGCCACCACCCTAGCACCTTAGCCAAAAACCTACACCCCAAATCCCTCACATCAGTAGCTACTTCAGCCACCCCTATACCTGCTGCTCCAGCAGTCACACCAGCCTCAAAAATCACATCTGCAGCATCATTTCAGCTGCAACTGCAGCTGAGGCAACCTATCAGCCCCAATTCCAGTATCAGCTCAGCACAAAGCAGCCCAATTTCCAGCACATCAGCAACCTTATTCCAACCAACACCCTACAACACCATCACCATACTACAACCCCACACCCTTATCATACCACAACTCAACCCCCACAACAAAACCACAGCCCTAACTGCTGCTACAACAGCAAGGGAAAAGCAAAAGGAAATTCCAAGCAGCAGCAGCAGCAGCAACAGCTACTGGACCAACTAACAGCAACAACCACTAGGAGCAGCTCAGCAGCAGCAACTCACCCCCCCACTTCCTCTTCCTTCCTTTCCCCTTTGTTCTAGGATCCCTTGAGGTATAATCTCACAACCCAATTCCTATCTTGCAAGTTTTAGTGTTTAGCTGAAAGGCTACTGTTATATCCATAATCTAGTGCTAGTTTAGGGATTTTGAGTGAGATTTGGCCAAGAGATGGTTTTGCATGTTAGTATAGTCTTATTAGGAGTGTGTGAGACCAAATTAACCAAGATTACCCCAGATTTCTAGTAAATACCAGATTGGTTGTACTTGGCGTAAATTAGTGATTTTGTCGACTTATTGACCTTTCTGAGATCTGCTTTCACCCCGGGAACCCTAAAATGAAATTGACTTGGCAGTGAGGTATGCAGGTAAATAGGAACCATTACCCAAAACCCTATCCCAAACCACCATACCTCAGCCGCAGATTTAATCCCCCTGGCCGCAATTTGCGGCCAGACCTTGGTGAAACCCCCTCGTTTTGCGTGCACAGCTCTATTTCATGTATACTTGACCCCCTGTATGTCTAGTTTTTACAGTTTCCAGTTTGGATAGAATCTGAGTTGATTTTCATGAGTTGGCGTATGGTTACGACTTGTTTTCATATGGATTTTGATATTCGATGATTCGTATCTGTCGGGTGGCGTTTGGACGTCAACGACAGTGGTGATTGGCTGTGTTTGCACACAAGGTCACAGGTTTTTACCTATGGGCGTAGTGTGCACCATTTTGTCTTCCGACATGGTTTTTATGAGTTTTAGCGTGTGATATCCTTGTAGGTACCCATGTGGCGTCGAAGCGTTGGAGATGCAAATGGCGACATCGGCATCGGCACGCATAAAAAAAGGTGAGTAGATTTATATCTACAGGGAGAAGTCGGGTGGATGGTGTATAGCACCCCCGCAGTCCGATGTCTAGTATAACATATAGATTATATTTTCAGATATATGCTAGCTTATGTGTGATTTGGTTGTTTAGGATGTGTTAGGTGGAATATGCATAGGATAGGGTTAGAAGTAGCTAGTGTAGTTTTAGTCGCGAACCTAGAATAAGTTTACATCCACACGCACACACGTGCGAATTTGCTAGGGTTATACGATGAAAATGAGGATATTGGAGGAAATTGGAGATGAGTCGATGAGATATGTTCTGAGCTTATGATATCGGTGATATGGCAGGATTCATATTGGAGATACGCCCTAATAATATAGCAGATCTTTAGACGACAATAATTGACATGTGGTTGTGATATGAGATATGTCAGGTTAGATATTTATAGTAGGTCGCATTGAGTGATGTACCTTTCTCTTTGACGATATATGATGTTGATATCAGTTATTTGAGGCCGTAGGTCAGCAGCCAGATCATGGTTGGATTGATGATATTAGTGTTGTACTAGACGTAGGTCAGTACCATAGATGATGATCTTGATAAAAGAGGATATCAGATAAATAGGGTGATGAACGTGATATTGACCCATACCCAGCTATTGGGATGCCGTACGACGACTTATCGTACGAGCTGTATTTTGATGATTGATCCGCACTCATGACTCGAGGATGTCAGATGATATACGGTATCGTACGCGATACTATTGAGGCGGGATCACCGACTATTATATTTATATTTATGAATATATATCGACTCAGATTTAGGTGGTTTCCATACCCCTCCCGATTGACTTGATAGTTAGATCAGTAGTTAGTATAGTAGATGCTAGACTAGACCCGAGCCATACCTATTTCAAAAACTTACGAATCGGGAATATCTTAAAAACAAGTAAAGGGATTCTACGGATATTTTCAAAGGACGTATCTTACTTAAAAACTCCGTAGCCCTTATTTTACTAAAAACCCCGATTTGTCTTATTTCAAATGGCACAATTTCATGACATATACATATTGATGTAGACACTTCACAGTTGCGTTGATTTATTCGATTCCGCATTTTCATTGCTATTCGCATTTCATTTCTTGAGCTATTGCTATATTATCAACATGCTGTTAGGACACCAGCACAATTATCGATGATGCATATGTCCACGTACACTATTTGCCGGCTCACACACTTCGTCATCGATAATTGCCATGTCACTACACTGTTGTACTGTTGCATTCAGGATATGACCCTTGCATGACATACTTGTATATATACTTATCATACACTTATACTTGTGCACATACTTGCTGTGCACTCATACTTGTGCACCTGCCTGTCGTACACTCATATTTGTACACATACACATTTGCACATACATAGATGAAAATTCTAGATTTGGAAAGCGCAAGATACTCTTCAAAACTGATTCATTTTAAAAGAGCGGTTTCCCTCAATATGTGTATATTACTATTCCTGGTTGCATGATAGACAGATATGCTTGCATTTCATTTACATGTTGCATATATCATGCTTCTGATTATACGCATTGGGATATGTTGTTTCATGATATTTCTGGATTTGGGGAACCGTGGATATTTCAAAAGAAAATATGTAATTGTTTTAAAAACCCGGTTACCCTTGATATGATATTTCAGTACGTCCACCATGTGTTTTCTCGGTGCTAGAGTGACATGTGAAACCTGATTCGAGGAGGCGGATGAGGCCGATTGCAGGTACATGGTGGGCCCGGGGCGAGAACGGATCGCAGTGCAGTAGACGGTGAGCCTGGCAGAGGGACCACTACCTACCGGTGATCGTATTTGAGCTCGGCGAATATCCGGAGGATACCGACCGGAGTTGAGAGATGGATATGGGCATACTGCTGGGGCCGAGGGCCGATACCGCAGACGGAGCCCGTGGGCTCACCCAGACTGACGGGTGCCCGATATATGAGGATTTACGTGCCGATACTGGGCACAGTTTTCATGATGTTTTCGAGTGTCGATGCTGGGCACTCCGGTTCCATTATTTTGAGTATATCCTCGTACTTCTATGCATATGCTTATGATATTTACGTGCATGATGCTTATTGTCATTGGGTGATGGGTGGACGGGATCCACGTTTATACAGACTTCGATTACATACAGACCTCGATTACATTGATCATACTTCATTTGTATATATAACAGTGTATGAGGGCGCTGTTATATATACCCTTACACCAATATTAGTGGAATGGGATGCTAATATATGTGTATTGATATCCATTTGATACTTCATCATATTACTCCATGCAGACATACCTCTTATATATGACATGTTATTACCTGAGGCACTGACACGAGCACTTGGTACTACATACATGTATAGATGTTTCATTGCTACCTTAGCATGCTTCAGACTTATTCATTTGAGGTTTTTATATTGATCGTATGACCTAGGATTGCGTCATACATGCGATTTTCTGTTCGTAGATCTTTTTCTACTCACGAGTTGGCAACTCACCCCCGTTGTGCCCCAGTTTCTTGCAGGTTTGCCGTACAGGATTCCTTGCGGCTTTGCGGGCACTGTTCCTTTCGGGTGACTTGTTAGTGGTGGGTTTATTGTATCGCACCCATCATTATACATTGTATATTATATTTCAGTTGTATCTAGAATTTCCATCAACCAAACATGTACTTATTTGAGATAGAGACCAGTGATGTTTATTCTTTCGACCTTAGAGTCGCACGTTATATTTCTCTGGGTTTCTTACTGGTTGAGTTTCCTTTCTGTTGTGATCCTCGCCTTTAGGCGTTGTATATTATGCTGCATACTGGTTGTTTGTTATGGTTCTTCTTACTCTCTACTACTCTTCTTGGTTTAGATTTCTGGGTTCGTCTTACTTAGAGTACATACGTCTCGAGACGTTCGTAGTCTAAGTGCCGGTCATGTTCCGTACTTTCGGGTCTTGACAAAGTTGGTATCAAAGCCAGGTTTTACTTTCGGAGCGTAGGATGACCCTTGGTTGATGGAATAGGTGACTAAAGTAGAGTGACGTACCGTTGGTATGTTCCGCGGCATATTTACGACACGCCACTCCACTTAAGGAGCCTTAGGATGTACATTTCCTTGTTCAGTATCATATTCGTTCCTGATCTAGCCTCATCGGTACCAGTTATAGTTTTGTTGCCACGATTACGGGCTGGGAGAGCTATGGCTAAGAGCTGCGGTCAGCATGAGCTCGTTGCGAACGAGGACTGACCAGCACGTGATTTCGGCGACACACGAATGCAGAGATGTGTCTTTTATTGTATTTTGCGCCACGAGCATTGGATGTATCGCTGCATGAGATTACTCGGACGTGCAGATCAGCACCAGAGGATCGGGCCATTGTTAGAGCTGCCAGTCGAGTTGAAGAATTCCAGTGTGGAGAGTCTTACTCAGATCTAGAGCAGACCTGTTTAGAGATGACCGCCGATGTATCGCCCTTTCTGGAGGATTGAGGCGCTGTTCAGTTTACAGACGAATGAGCCAGTTGTTGCTGCAAGCGACGGGATATCGCCCCAGATGTTGGAGCTATTGCCGTACGAGGTTGTACTAAGAGATTATAGAAGGTTTTTAGTCACCGAGGGTGAGTGACTAGGACATGTGGTTCGTTCGCTATCCCGATGCGAGGTCATCAGATAGATTGATTCCAGCTGGAGACGACTTCACGCAGAGACGTTGAGAGTCGACAGAGACGATCGAATGTCAGGAACCTGTTATTCTCAGTTTAAAGTATTCGGAAAGACGTGCAGGCACTTCTATGGTCCCTCTAGAAGAATGAAACCCTAACTCGACTTAATGACCGTATGAAAGCCTTCGAACCTTAGGGTTTGCGGCAGTTCTGCGGCGCCATTAGTGAGGCTTGGGTTTGCCCTTCTACGGCTGGACCACCGATGCTGTGGTATGTACTCGGTACTCTTATACTGTACCCAAGATGTTGAGCTCTTAGGGGACTATGAGGTTTCGACGACTCGATTGGATGGCTCGACTTAATTCGGATGCTAGGTGGCGAGATGCACTTCTTAGGAGACTCCAGATATGAGGATAGCCGTTGGAGCTCAGTCCATGCAGCCACGACGAGACGAGTCCGAAGAAGTTGACATTAGAGAAAAGTGGAGTAATATATTCGTACGAGGTCTTGATGAGACGACGTTCCACTCCGCCGACACCAGAGATGCGATGCGCATGCCGAGGCAGAGTACTGGATATGTAAGTGCACGGCGGCGCCCCGGCCGTCAAACCGACGGCCAAATGCGGAAGCGGTGATAAACTTTAAATTTTCTTGAACTGGCAAACCGCCGCGCACTAATACCCGGATCGAACCATTAATTAGTCCTAGCTAACTACAAGAAAGGGAAGAGAGATATACCGACTGATCCAAGTCCTCCGGTCTTCTCGTCGTCGTCCCGATCTCCTGCGGAAACTCCGGTCTCCACCTCGTCGCCGGAAGTGCACCACATCGCCTACTTCTTTTACGGGCTCCCACTTCAATGCCGAGGCAACTCGGGCACGAAGCTGGCTAGTCGACGTGCCCAAGATTTGCTGTAGAATGTTGTGTAGAACTTGTGTCTCATTTTGGGATAGTGGAATTGCCTTTATGGTGGAGGAATTGATACAAGCTTTTGGAGGAGGAGCTAATATGATTTTTGCCAAGCCAAAAGAGTGTAAATCCCTACACTAGAATTTTGGACAGCCCCCATCAAGAGCAAGGCCGGCCAAGACTTGGTGAGTGGAGAGAATGAGAGTGTAGTGTGTTAGATAATAAGAGAGCCATCCAATAATACCAAAGGGAGAGAGAGAGAGAAGGCTATCATGCAAAAGGAAATGATCACCAAATCAAAACCCACACTCAACCACCTACCACCAACCTTATCATCAACAACCATGATGATTTACAAAGTCAAGCCATGATGGAAAAGAAAGAGTCAAAGGATGGGCTCCATCATGAAACCATCATGATACAAAAATATACAAAGAACACCCTCCACAAATGCCTATTTGCAACAATGCAAATAAGCCTTCCTCCACCAAACTTCGGCCAATGAACGATACAAAGGAAATTGGCCGAAACGGAAAGCAAACTGGCAACTCCAGAAAACTGGTCCCGTAATAAATTACAGGAAAACCCCCATACTGTGCATACACACCCGCATCTGTATTCCGTCCGGATACAAATGCAATGAGACAAAATCTAGACTGTACTAAACTAGGATCCGGCTTAAACTAAAGCCGGCTAGTAATATCCGTCCGATCTTGATCTGTGCAATACCGCACGTATCTGATCGAACCCTGCCATATAACCATACGGCCACTAGTACTAACCGTCCGATCCTGATCCGTGCAATACCGCACGTATCTGATCGGACCCTGCCATATCTCCATACGGCCTCTACAGCGTTTCGCCCGAAAGCTTGAGTAACTGAAAGTGTGGTGGACTCTAAAGACTCGTCAATACTATGGTTGTGGATTTAACCACTAGCACGTCAGAGGTATAAGCCAATACGTGATGGGCCACCAGCTATTGACCAAAAGGGACGTCGATGAGCGAACTCATCCTGACACCCTACTGAGCCTGTCAGTGACAATATCCGTACAGTCCGGTCCGTTCATCTATGAGCATCGCATGTCGGGCCTAGGGGGTTGGTAAAAGTCAGACCCCCAAAAGCGGTACAAGTCGTGTCGGAGTGTAGCCCAGAACACCCTGAGATACTACTGGAATACCTACCAGTAAATCTCCTGCCTTGGCCAAGGACTTCGTGTAATGGTTCTCCTAGACACAGCGCGACCTCACCCCCAATACCGGGAGAGAAGAACCCCTGAAGATACGCTCACTGCCTCCATGTGGCTCGGGACTGTACCCAACTAAAACCTGTTTGCACGACTCCTTTGAGCCGTGGTAGGGTAGTAATCAAAGTACAGTGGGAACTCACACGAGACAAATGACGATCCCCAGGTCGATGAACTAACCTGCACACATGTCACCAGGGAACTGCCATCTGACGTCTGGTATATGACCAACTAGCATGTTCCCGGCGAGTCCTGTCCGGTGTACTCATAACCCAATGAGCACCTGTATGCATCTTAGGTGAACCAACTTACACCAGTGGCTTGTGAGACCGGCCACTTCCCCTCGTCGGAGTCTCGACTGTATACACTAGTCTACTCTGGAGAATCGATGCCCTGTCTCGAAACTCCCACGACTAGGGACCTTTTAAGGATGTGCTTATAGACTACCAGCTCCCACGTATATGATCGCCCTCATACTGCTGGCAGTCAAGCAAGAATCCTAGGGGCTCTATCAACGTGTAATAGCGACCTGTAAGGTCACCTGAAGCAGTACACGATGATAAAGGTAAACCAGATAGCATACTATCATCTCGAGTAAGACTGTTCTACCGGGATAGGTCCTCCCTCAATCATCGCAATCACGTGCCTGTGATCCAATAATTGACTCTGAGGGCATTATCTCCAACAATCTCCCACTAGCACTCAAGGCTAATTATTGCGATGTCGCATACTCACAGCCCGTGTGATACCGAACACCCAACTCCTCTACTAGTCAGTCTCATAAAGCCTGTTTGCGAAACTCTTGCGTTCGAGGAATAGCCTCAGTGAGTGGATCCGCCTAGATGTTTCTTTCTATATCTCTCTATATCTCAAGTTCGCGGAGAAAGCCATCTCCCGAAATGAGCAATACCTGTCTTAGAATGTCTGGATGTCTGATGGGACCCAGTTCATAAATGAACTCCAAATCCAAACTTCTTAGACTGTATCGTCAACTGAACTTAATCAGTATCCTGCGCCATGCCTCCCTCAGTATCTGCCTGGATCACCTGTCCAGAATACTGCCCCTCGTCAGAAGGAAAACTATAACTCTGACAACCTCCTTATCGTCCATGTCATCTTGGAAGCCTGGAATGATAACTGTCTCCCAAATGAGGCTGTCGTTATCATATCCCTAGAACATCCACTTATGTTCTAAAACTGCTTCCGACTGTTTCTCCAGGATTGGATCAATGTCAACTTATTGCATCTAGTGCAAGAACAACATCTGGTGTGGTACTTGACATCTCATGATTGACTCAATTGCCTAAGCAAGTGATCTGCCAATCATGCACATCCCTCTCTACTTTAGTCTATAAGACACCTTTAGAGAGGGTGACTCCATTACCTGCAGGTACACTACCATGCCAGGAGTCGTCCATTCTAAATACTCTTAGAATGCTGTCAAAGTACCCTGATTGGGAAACCACCCAAATCTAGATCTAAAACCATAGATCTAGTAACCAGTATGTCTGATATAATGTCCAAGTCCCATGTGGAGAAAACACTGTGTGACGACCAAAATATAACCGATCGTAGTATAGGAATATCACTTCCTACTACCTTGTGTATGTCATCCAAAACCCGGATATCACACCCTACTACCTTCTCAACAGATCCATCCCCTATTCTGATGACGTCAAACCCATGATTGTCACGTCAGAAATAGATGATCTATCTCCGCTATATCTGCTTTAGTCTATAAATAGACATAAGCTACTTGTCCACCAATGCTTCCGCTGCTCCCACTGACTACGACAACCCTCTGGCAGAGTCATATACACGTACACTTCTGAAGCGAGTTCAGAACGACGCTATACTCATCCTCCTGCCGGGTCTCATAGTCTGGAACAACAGCAATGGCAAGTGTGGGTAAGCAAGAACTTCCCTGTCACCGTCCTTGAGGCTACCGTAGTACCTCTCGGGTGCCTGAAGTTACCCACCTCATCTGCGGAGTGGCCAATGGAATATCAAATCAGATTGAATCTTTAGGTTCCTTATCAAATCTTCAGTAATCGTTTGCGGTTCTGGAATCACTTCCAGTTCTACCATACTCCCACTACTGTTTTTCTGAAAAAATCCATTTTTTAATAAAACTGTGGCGAGTCTAGAACAATATCGCTATTGTTCATCCAGATGGTGGAAAGTCAACCCTCGTCATAGCCTGGGTCAACCCACAAACAGCCATTACAGAAACGTGCCTTGAGTTGTCCAGTGTCTGGTTTTAATCATAAACCGGACAACTCCCCGTACCTTAACATCGTTAAGATATGAACTGTTCTATATCCAATATAGAAACAGAGGCACTGATTTAATTGAACCAGATCCAAATCATGCAGCTGTCTCCAGTGCATGTCAACTAAATGGAAGGAGGCCGATCAGCGTTACTCAACTTAGGAACGCTTCCAATTATGAATAACCTGAAAGAGAAGCAAAATCTCTTATCATTACTATCAACTGAATACCATGCATAAGTGTCTACATCTTCGATTGCTTTGAAGAATCCCGATACTTTCTACACCTGGTTCTCTACTCTATTCAAATACCTATAACTTCTCAAAATTCAGACCCTGTGTTTCCGCGAAACACCTGTCTAAAAACTAGAGAAGTCATAAGTAAACCGAATATAGTACGAGGACCAACCCCTCTGTCCTGATGGACCCTAGACAACATACATTACTCTGTATAAGTCCCTTGAGTCTGATAACTCATTCACTGTGTGTCGTAGGTTGAAAACTGTACTTATGGTTAAGAAGAATTACACCGCTGTTTAATGCTCCTTACCTAACCATCCACTGATATAGGTAAATGTCGTAGACATAATTTCAAAAAGGTATATCTCACTCTACGAAAATAGACGTACAGATACATCAATTTGAAATTGGTGCATAACAGCGGATATTCAAAACCAAATATTTGCCGACCGGCAAACAACCCAGGTGACTTCCTCAAATATCACCGATTACAACGAATCCCGATATAATGAGGATGATCACCTAATTCCTAATAACTTACTCCTACTCATCATCTGTAAAACTATACAGATGTGAGAATCATGCCTGGTAAATACATACCCTGGAGCAAGTGTCTAATCGGGAAATCAGTTTTCCTTTAACAGTACACAGTGAGACTGAAACATTGAAATGTTTCGATGGGGTATCCCGGTATTCCTAGTAATGCCTCTTCCAGATTCACGACTGTAACCGTATAATTTTTTTTCCACCTCTCCAAATCCCTTTTTATGTCTTTAGTCATTACCTTCTGCACACCCCTTTAGGCCAAATGGTTTTCTTCCTTCCCTACCGTTCGGCACCAGCCTATGGTTTGGAAGAAGACTATCCAATAAGCATAATGGGTGTACTGTCCCAATCCTAGGAACACTCGCAATGCGAGAGAAGGTGAAGATAAAGGACACCTGAATAAACCTTATTCCTATTTCTCCTGAACCAGAATCCATCCCTGAACTGGAACAAGTTCCTTTCGAGTTCGTATATAACCATACGATGGAGTATCCAATAACTGTGGATCTTCGTAGTGATACGGAGTGTCCTGGAGAAATACAAAGGTGATGTGGGAGTGGTAACGAAAAACTTGGTATGGTCGTGAATATCAGTCGCAATTTACTTTGCCCTCTTACTAATCCCTTACTTTGTCTTAACTTAATACCTTCTGTACACCATCGTTAGGGTAATTGGTTTTCTTCATTCCCCACCGGTCGGCACCTGCCTATGGTTTGGAAGAAGACCATCCAATTTGCGTAATAGGTGTACTATCTCCTAAACCAAAGAGTACTCACAACTCGAGAGAAGGTAAAAGGAAAAGACAACTGAATAATTCTATCCGTTTTCTCCAGAACCGGAAACCATCCTCGAATAAATCCCCTCGAGTTCGTATCTAACCATACGATGGTTTTGTCCAATGGAAGTGGACGTTCGTAGTAATACGGGGTGTCCTGGAGAAAAGGGTAAAAGTAGGAGTGGCAATGAGGTTTGCAACTCTGACAATCCAAAAGCCAGTGTTATAGAAGGTTCGGTCAACATTGGTCTCTGAGTCATAGTCTTAGGGTCGGGTCAATGGTCGCTGCCAAAGAGAGAGAGAGAAAAGAAACACTCAGCGTGCACTCTAACCTAGATCAGAATGGTTACCAATTTATCTAATCTGGAAACCTCCCACTGTACCTCAAATTCTCCTCCAAACCTGAAAGAAGAATTAGTCGGGGTCACCCGAGGAGTAAACTAACTCATCAGTGGGAATCGGGATCCAACTATCATCGCATGATAACGTGACGGAATCCGCTCACGCAATCACACTCCAGAAGGTATGCGCATATCTGGCAAGTTTCAGTTCTTTTGAAACTCCCGATGTGATTTCTGCCCCATGCTCTTATGACCTTGACGAAGGCCAACAAATCATAAGTCACATGTCAAGTTCTACCCGTCATTCTCCAGGTTGATTTGAACCCACCCGCACAAGCCCTTGACGAAGTCCAACAAGGCTACACGACTGTCTCAAACCAACGCATCTATCTATGCTGCAGAAAGGCAACAAGCAGCTACCATACACTATGCCTTGACGAAGGCCAACAAACATAGCATGAATACTACGTGCTACCCGTCTGAAACGACGGAGGGCTACGAATGGTTTCTGGCGAAAACCTTTAACGTAAAGAACTTGATATCGTTGAAGGAATGGATAGCTTTTTGAAAATATAGTGACGAAAACCATTGCTAAAGAGGTCACTCCCGGTGAAGGGATCTCGGCTCTTTCCCCGTAGAATGAGGTGCAGGATATTCCAACTGAATACCACGGTGCAAAGCAAAAGTAATCGGCTATAGTGAAGTTAATGCCCTGACGCAAACTTTTTATCCAAGGGGTCACTCCCGGTGAAGGGATCTCGGCCCTTGCTTCGTCGACTGAGGAGCAGGATATTCCAACTGAATACCACGATGCAAAACAAAAGTGAACGTCCTTGCAATAACAGCTTTTTGAAAAGTGTTCCAACAACATCAGATTAGGTTTGTTTTAACTTGCATTGATCCGAATCAACGCAGTCCCATCAATTGATCACACCACAAAGAACGAAAATATACTGATGTACGTATATGCCATCCGCATTCGCCACTGGGTCCCGTCATTACCCGTTAGGTTAGCTAACTAACGACAGAGCGGGGACTGGACTAGCGCGGATGCAAAACATATACAACATCTACTAATATATATACCAATATATTATATTCGCTCAAGGCGTGATAAAATGCAACATCACTGAAACAATACAGATATCTGGGATCCCCGGGTTTCACAGAGCCACTACTGAAACCCGACGTCCCCCTGGTCGTGTGGATAGCCTGTGCAATGAAATCCTAGACCCCTACGGGCGCGGCAAGTTACCCGCCAAAACCGGAAGCGAGGCAGCCCCCTTCAGCACCGTGAATGGACCACCCAGCACTTCACGGAATCCGGTAAATTGGGCACCCCTCCTGGGTCAACCTGTACCCCCTACGAGTGCGGCGAATAGCCCGCCAATCCTAGAGTGAAGCCCTCTCCGTCTCAATGCCATGAGATGCGGGCTTGTTGCTCTCTAGAACCCGGCTATCCGAGCACCCCTCCGCGGGGTAACCCTAGTACAGAAAGTAAAAATATACATACAACGGGTACATCGACCGCAACCTGGCCGTGCCCCAAAATAATAATAATACAAACAGGCAGTGACGGCAGTCCACATGTCGGACGCTCGCTCCGCAATATCAAATGTACATAATACAACCACAACTGTAATAGCATTGCATCCAGGCTATCCCCCACGACCGATCCGCAACATCACAGCAAAAACAGAACATCAACGTGAAAGTCACGTTCGCAAATCCGTCTAACCGGGCTATAGCAGTTAGACCGGATTTACCGATCGAGTGACATTCACGGTCGCAGATATAATGTAAATACTGTGAAATAATGTGTTTAAAATATCCGATCAATCAAATTTTAACAAGTGGGCCCCCAAGCATTACTGTAGCAGATCAAGAAATTCTGGGGCCCAATATTAATATTCCAAAACCCTAATTTTAACTCCAGAAAGATACTGTAGAAATTTGGTGCAGGGATCTCCACAGTGTGCGGCGGAACAGCGGCCCAAATGGGGTTTTGGCCGCGGTTCCGCGCTTCCACAGTGGAATCACCCTGTCGAATTTCTACAGTAGCCTTGTAGTCTCCAGTACATTAATTTTATACAACCTGAAAAATTTTTGGAGACCAAAAATTTTCAACAGAAAACTGATGCAAGCAAAAATGCGGATTTTGGAATTTTGGTCGATCGGATATGCAAAACACATTAAACCAAGCTAGACTAAGTTAATGGCGAGGCTCTGATACCACTGTAAGTGCACGGCGGCGCCCCGGCCGTCAAACCGACGGCCAAATGCGGAAGCGGTGATAAACTTTAAATTTTCTTGAACTGGCAAACCGCCGTGCACTAATACCCGGATCGAACCATTAATTAGTCCTAGCTAACTACAAGAAAGGGAAGAGAGATATACCGACTGATCCAAGTCCTCCGGTCTTCTCGTCGTCGTCCCGATCTCCTGCGGAAACTCCGGTCTCCACCTCGTCGCCGGAAGTGCACCACATCGCCTACTTCTTTTACGGGCTCCCACCTCAATGCCGAGGCAACTCGGGCACGAAGCTGGCTAGTCGACGTGCCCAAGATTTGCTGTAGAATGTTGTGTAGAACTTGTGTCTCATTTTGGGGTAGTGGAATTGCCTTTATGGTGGAGGAATTGATACAAGCTTTTGGAGGAGGAGCTAATATGATTTTTGCCAAGCCAAAAGAGTGTAAATCCCTACACTAGAATTTTGGACAGCCCCCATCAAGAGCAAGGCCGGCCAAGACTTGGTGAGTGGAGAGAATGAGAGTGTAGTGTGTTAGATAATGAGAGAGCCATCCAATAATACCAAAGGGAGAGAGAGAGAAGGCTATCATGCAAAAGGAAATGATCACCAAATCAAAACCCACACTCAACCACCTACCACCAACCTCATCATCAACAACCATGATGATTTACAAAGTCAAGCCATGATGGAAAAGAAAGAGTCAAAGGATGGGCTCCATCATGAAACCATCATGATACAAAAATATACAAAGAACACCCTCCACAAATGCTTATTTGCAACAATGCAAATAAGCCCTCCTCCACCAAACTTCGGCCAATGAACGATACAAAGGAAATTGGCCGAAACGGAAAGCAAACTGGCAACTCCAGAAAACTGGTCCCGTAATAAATTACAGGAAAACCCCCATACTGTGCATACACACCCGCATCTGTATTCCGTCCGGAAACAAATGCAATGAGACAAAATCTACACTGTACTAAACTAGGATCCGGCTTAAACTAAAGCCGGCTAGTAATATCCTTCCGATCCTGATCCGTGCAATACCGCACGTATCTGATCGAACCCTGCCATATAACCATACGGCTACTAGTACTAACCGTCCGATCCTGATCCGTGCAATACCGCACGTATCTGATCGGACCCTGCCATACCTCCATACGGCCTCTACAGCGTTTCGCCCGAAAGCTTGAGTAACTGAAAGTGTGGTGGACTCTAAAGACTCGTCAATACTATGGTTGTGGATTTAACCACTAGCACGTCAGAGGTATAAGCCAATACGTGATGGGCCACCAGCTATTGACCAAAAGGGACGTCGATGAGCGAACTCATCCTGACACCCTACTGAGCCTGTCAGTGACAATATCCGTACAGTTCGGTCCGTTCGTTTATGAGCATCGCATGTCGGGCCTAGGGGGTTGGTAAAAGTCAGACCCCCAAAAGCGGTACAAGTCGTGTCGGAGTGTAGCCCAGAACACCCTGAGATACTACTGGAATACCTACCAGTAAATCTCCTGCCTTGGCCAAGGACTTCGTGTAATGGCTCTCCTAGACACAGCGCGACCTCACCCCCAATACCGGGAGAGACGAACCCCTGAAGATACGCTCACTGCCTCCATGTGGCTCGGGACTGTACCCAACTAAAACCTGTTTGCACGACTCCTTTGAGCCGTGGTAGGGTAGTAATCAAAGTACAGTGGGAACTCACACGAGACAAATGACGATCCCCAGGTCGATGAACTAACCTGCACACATGTCACCAGGGAACTGCCATCTGACGTCTGGTATATGACCAACTAGCATGTTCCCGGCGAGTCCTGTCCGGTGTACTCATAACCCAATGAGCACCTGTATACATCTTAGGTGAACCAACTTACACCAGTGGCTTGTGAGACCGGCCACCGCCCCTCGTCGGGGTCTCGACTGTATACACTAGTCTACTCTGGAGAATCGATGCCCTGTCTCGAAACTCCCACGACTAGGGACCTTTTAAGGATGTGCTTATAGACTACCAGCTCCCACGTATATGATCGCCCTCATACTGCTGGCAGTCAAGCAAGAATCCTAGGGGCTCTATCAACGTGTAATAGCGACCTGTAAGGTCACCTGAAGCAGTACACGATGATAAAGGTAAACCAGATAGTATACTATCATCTCGAGTAAGACTGTTCTTCCGGGATAGGTCCTCCCTCAATCATCGCAATCACGTGCCTGTGATCCAATAATTGACTCTGAGGGCATTATCTCCAACAGGATATACCTTCCAGAAGAAGTCGCGATGAGTATGCAGCCGCTCTGGAACAAGAAACAGATATAGTAAAGGACGATGACTTCCGGACAGTTAAGCAGAGATGAGACTTGGAAGAGACCTTGAGCAGGATTCTTTCCAGGACACTGCTGCAGTGATATTTGCAACCAGGATCAGATGTATCCCTTGCGTTCAGAGAACCAGAGGCCGACGCCAGTGACATGCTTCTTACGAGTGGTCGCGATGATTGACCGAGAGATGGCCAGAGAAGTGCCGAAATGGAATCGTCCCCGTTAGCACACCTGACAGGGCCGATGAGCCGATGGATCGTAAGACTAGTAATCCGCAGAGAAGACTTGGACCTAGGAGTGGTCATGTTACGCACACCAGTAGGCCAGAGTTCAGGATCGTCGATGAGATATGCTATGAGTAATCACGACAGTTGGCCAGAGATTCTTGGAGGGTGCGCTTGAGCAGAACTATTCCGCCATACTTGATTTCGGTATTTTGACGATTTATTCGCATGATTTGATTTTGATGATTGAGGATTTACGATTTTTGCACCATGGTTGCATTTACTGAGTATTTACGATTTTCGCCCAGTTGTTGCACTTGATATCGTTTTCGTGCTTTGGTTTCAGATGTTTGTGATTTTATGGGGTTTAGACATTGAGTTGATTTTGTGCGTATGCACGCACACGATTGGTTTTTGCACTCGGTATAGTTCACATATGCTTGCAGTGCAGTGATATGTATTTTGTGCACTTGGATGCACTGGACTTCGATTTCGATGGTGATGTTCGATATTTGTTTGGTGCACTTTACGCACCTGATTGGATTTGCATGTGTTCGGCATTTGATATTGGATTTCATGAATTCGTGCATGATGGATGCACGGGATTTGGATTTTTAGCGCATGTTGGGTGCCTGTTATGAGATGCGATTTGGTGCACACCAGATGCACTAAATCGGGATTTTTCGTGCATGTCAGATGCACCTGATTTGCGGTGAGGCACACACGTTGCCTATGACCGATGTATGACCGATGTTGTGTGCACGCCCGTTGCACCTTGATGTCGTTTTGTGCACCTGCTTTGCACACGTTTGGATTTTAATTTCCATGCGCACCAGACGCACAGGGTTTTCATATGCACTTTTTGGGACTGATTTCTTATGGAGCAGTACATTTCCATGATATTGCGATTTGTTTTCGTACTAAGCAGGACTAGTCAGAGGACAGTGCCTGGGTATATTTTGCATGCATTGACAGTTTTTCAAAGGGATTTCCAAAGGCGAGCTATAGTCTCATTATTTACATACGTGTCCGATATGACACGAAAACGTTTAAAACGAGGAAAACCCTTCTAAATTGTTTTCAAAATGGCGGGTCGTGAATGTTAAACAAAAGGTATATAAGTATATGGCTAATTTCTTATAGAGACGTCCGCAATTGTGCAGTGTTATGTGTATTGCACAGCAATTTTTAAAGAAATTTGGCATGCATTCCCTTCAGATATTTACATGTACGGATTTGTTATTTATATGCATAGTTCTGATTTATAGCATGCCGGCTTTGCCTTGGGTTTCGCATTCGTGTTTTCACCTCGACTCCGATGATTGCGGGATGCTTGACGAAGTTTTGATTTCGAGTTATCTGCTAGTTACACATGCGCATGTATTGCGCTATGATGCGTTATTGATGATTTCGAAGCCCCATTGGCTTGGACATTTTATTGAAATGTTTTGGGATTTGGAGGTTTAAATTTAAATTCGGGGACCGAATTTCTTTAAGGAGGGAAGACTGTAACATTTCAAAAAAATGAAATATTATTTTTTGGGAATTTCCAGAATTTAATAGTAATTTTTAATGAATATTTTAATAGTCGGTTTAATTAAATACCGATAAATGGTGAAAATTTTGGAGAAAATTATAGAAATTCTAAAATAGCTTATTTTGTGGAAATATGTCATTTTGCAGTTTTTATGTTGGATTATATTGTTATTTTGGTGTTAATCGCGATTAAAAATCGCGAAATGGATTTTTGGCTTTTTGTGCAAAAATGTGCACATGACATTTTCTACACTTATTACACTTGTTTCTTGT
This sequence comes from Agapanthus africanus, assembly GCA_030015575.1. Taxonomy (NCBI): domain Eukaryota; kingdom Viridiplantae; phylum Streptophyta; class Magnoliopsida; order Asparagales; family Amaryllidaceae; genus Agapanthus; species Agapanthus africanus. Next base: position 311,652,023 of record JASDDO010000018.1, on the reverse strand, counting down.
TTTGGTCATGGTAGCCTAGGGTTGGACCGTGTTTAGGTGACCATGGTGGGTTGAACCATTTGATCAGGGTAATTGGGTTAATTAGTGATTTGGTTAGGTTAGTAGGGTTACTTAAGGGTTGTTAGCTTTGCGTTAGGGTGATTAGGATTAGGGTGACTTGTGTAGGAGAGAGTGTGAGCCATGATGGCTTGTGGGTGCTAACATGTTTCAAGAGTGAGAGAGAGGTGGCTAGAATGTGCCATGATCCATATCATTCCATAACCCCTTGTGTTCTTTTTACCCCTTCTCACACATCAGCCCATATATCATTACTACAGCCACCATATACAACATCAGCACCACTTTTATCCCATCAGCATATTCAACCCCCTACATCAACCACCTACAACAGCTGCAGCCACCACCCTAGCACCTTAGCCCAAAACCTACACCCCAAATCCCTCACATCAGCAGCTACTTCAGCCCCCCCTACACCTGCTGCTTCAGCAGTCACACCAGCCTCAAAAATCACATCTGCAGCATCATTTCAGCTGCAACTGCAGCTGAAGCAACCCATCAGCCCCAATTCCAGCATTAGCTCAGCACAAAGCAGCCCAATTTCCAGCACATCAGCAATCTTCTTCCAACCAACACCCCACAACACCATCACTATACTACAACCCCACACCCTCATCATACCACAACTCAACCCCCACAACAAAACCACAGCCCCAACTGCTGCTACAACAGCAAGGGAAAAGCAAAAGGAAATTCCAAGCAGCAGCAGCAACAGCTACTGGACCAACCAACAGCAACAACCACTACACAAGAAATCAGCTACTAGTAGCAGCTCAGCAGCAGCAACTCACTCCCCCACTTCCTCCTCCTTCCCTTCCCCTTTGTTCTAGGATCCCTTGAGGTATAATCTCACAACCCAATTCCTATCTTGCAAGTTTTAGTGTTTAAATGAAAGGATACTGTTATATCCATAATCTAGTGCTAGTTTAGGGATTTTGAGTGAGATTTGGCCAAGAGATGGTTTTGCATGTTAGTATAGTCTTATTAGGAGTGTGTGAGACCAAATTAACCAAGATTACCCCAGATTTCTAGTAAATACCAGATTGGTTGTACTTGGCGTAAATTAGTGATTTTGTCGACTTATTGACCTTTCTGAGATCTGCTTTCACCCCGGGAACCCTAAAATGAAATTGACTTGGCAGTGAGGTATGTAGGTAAATAGGAACCATTACCCAAAACCCTAGCCCAAACCACCATACCCCGGCCATAGATTTAATCCCCCTGGCCGCAATTTGCGACCAGACCTGGGTGAAACCCCCTCATTTTGCGTGCACAGCTCTATTTCATGTAAACTTGACCCCCTGTATGTCTAGTTTTGACAGTTTCCAGTTTGGATAGAATCTGAGTTGATTTTCATGAGTTGGCGTATGATTATGACTTGTTTTCGTATGGATTTTGATATTCGATGATTCATATCTGTCGGGTGGCGTTTGGACGTCAACGACAGTGGTGATTGGCTGTGTTTGCATACAAGGTCACAGGTTTTTACCTATGGGCGTAGTGTGCACCATTTTGTCTTCCGACATGGTTTTTATGAGTTTTAGCGTGTGATATCCTTGTAGGTACCCACGTGGCGTCGAAGCGTTGGAGATGCAAATGGCGACATCGGCACCGGCACGCATAATACAAGGTGAGTAGATTTATATCTACGGGGAGAAGTCGGGTGGATGGCGTATAGCACCCCCGCAGTCCGATGTCTGGTACAATATATAGATTATATTTTCAGATATATGCTAGCTTATGTGTGATTTGGTTGTTTAGGATGTGTTAGGTGGAATATGCATAGGATAGGGTTAGAAGTAGCTAGTGTAGTTCTAGTTGCGAACCTAGAATAAGTTTACACCCACATGCACACACGTACGAATTTGCTAGGGTTATACGGTGACAATGAGGATATTAGAGGAAATTGGAGATGAGTCGATGAGATATGTTCTGAGCTTATGATATCGGTGATATGGCAGGATTCATATTGGAGATACGCCGTAATAATATAGCGGATCTTTAGACTACAATAATTGACATGTGGTTGTGATATGAGATATGTCAGGTTAGATATTTATAGTGGGTCGCATTGAGTGATGTACCCTTCTCTTTGACGATATATGATGTTGATATCAGTTATTTGAGGCTGTAGGTCAGCAGCCAGATCATGGTTGGATTGATGATATTAGTGTTGTACTAGACGTAGGTCAGTACCATGGATGATGATCTTGATAAAAGAGGATATCAGATAAATAGGGTGATGAACGTGATATTGACCCATACCCAGCTATTGGGATGCCGTACGACGACTTATCGTACGAGCTGTATTTTGATGATTGATCCGCACTCATGACTCGAGGATGTCAGATGATATACGGTATCGTACGCGATACTATTGAGGCGGGATCACCGACTATTATATTTATATTTATGAATATATATCGACTCAGATTTAGGTGGTTTCCATACCCCTCCTGATTGACTTGATAGTTAGATCAGTAGTTAGTATAGTAGATGTTAGACTAGACCCGAGCCATACCTATTTCAAAAACTTACGAATCGGGAATATCTTAAAAATAACTAAAGGGATTCTACGGATATTTTCAAAGGACGTATCTTACTTAAAAACTCCGTAGCCCTTATTTTGCTAAAAACCCCGATTTGTCTTATTTCAAATGGTACAATTTCATGACATATACATATTGATGTAGACTCTTCACAGTTGCGTTGATTTATTCGATTCCGCATTTTCATTGCTATTCGCATTTCATTTCTTGAGCTATTGCTATATTATCAACATGCTGTTAGGACACCAGCACAATTATCGATGATGCATATGTCCACGTACACTATTTGCCGGCTCACACACTTCATCATCGATAATTGCCATGTCACTACACTGTAGTACTGTTGCATTCAGGATATGACCCTTGCATGACATACTTGTACATATACTTATCGTACACTTATACTTGTGAACATACTTACTGTACACTCATACTTGTGCACCTGCCTGTCGTACACTTATATTTGTACACATACACATTTGCACATACATAGATGATAATTCTAGATTTGGAAACCGTAAGATATTCTTCAAAACTGATTCATTTTAAAAGAGCGGTTTCCTTCAATATGTGCATATTACTATTCCTGGTTGCATGATAGACAGATATGCTTGCATTTCATTTACATGTTGCATATATCATGCTTCTGATTATACGCATTGAGATATGTTGTTTCATGATATTTCTGGATTTGGGGAGCCGTGGATATTTCAAAAGAAAATATGTAATTGTTTTAAAAACCCGGTTACCCTTGATATGATATTTCAGTGCGTCCACCATGTGTTTTCTCGGTGCTAGAGTGACATGTGAAAACCGATTCGAGGAGGCGGATGAGGCCGATTGCGGGTACATGGTGGGCCCGGTATGGTACCCCGGGGCGAGAACGGATCGCTGTACAGTAGACGGTGAGCCTGGCAGAGGGACCACTAGCTACCGGTGATCGTATTTGAGCTCGGCGGATATCCGGAGGATACCGACCGGAGTTGAGAGATGGATATGGGCGTACTGCTGGGGCCGAGGGCCGATACCGCAGACGGAGCCCTTGGGCTAACCCAGACTGACGGGTGCCCGATATATGAGGATTTACGTGCCGATGCTGGGCACAGTTTTCATGATGTTTTCGAATGTCGATGCTGGGCACTCCGGTTCCATGATTTTGATTATATCCTCGTACTTCCATGCATATGCTTATGATATTTACGTGCATGATGCTTATTGTCATTGGGTGACGGGTGGACGGGATCCACGTTTATACAGACTTCGATTACATACAGACCTCGATTACATTGATCATACTTCATTTGTACATATAACAGGGTATGAGGGCGCTGTTATATATACCCTTACACCAATATTAGTGGAATGGGACGCTAATATATGTGTATTGATATCCATTTGATACTTCATCATATTACTCCATGCAGACATACCTCTTATATATGACATGTTATTACCTGAGGCACTGACACGAGCACTTGGTACTACATACATGTATAGATGTTTCATTGCTACCTTAGCATGCTTCAGACTTATTTATTTGAGGTTTTTATATTGATCGTATGACCTAGGATTGCGTCATACATGCGATTTTCTGTTCGTAGATCTTTTTCTACTCACGAGTTGACAACTCACCCCCGTTGTGCCCCAGTTTCTTCCAGGTTTGCCGTACAGGAATCCTTGCGGCTTTGCGGGCACTGTTCCTTTCTGGTGACTTGTTAGTAGGTGAGTTTATTGTATCGCACCCATCATTATACATTGTATATTATATTTCAGTTGTATCTAGAATTTCCATCAACCAAACATGTACTTATTTGAGATAGAGACCAGTGATGTTTATTCTTTCGACCTTAGAGTCGCACGTTATATTTCTCTGGGTTTCTTGCTGGTTGAGTTTCCTTTCTGTTGTGATCCTCGCCTTTAGGCGTTGTATATTATGTTGCATACTGGTTGTTTGTTATGGTTCCTCTTACTCTCTACTACTCTTCTTGGTTTAGATTTCTGGGTTCGGCTTACTTAGAGTACGTACGTCTTGAGACGTTCGTAGTCTAAGTGCTGGTCATGTTCCGTACTTTCGGGTCGTGACAATGTACCAGACCCGATGTAGCATACTCTCTAAGTGTAGTGAGTAGGTATCAAGCTGATCCTGGAGAGAGTCACTGGACAGCTGTGAAGAGCATTCTCAAGTACTTACGAAGGACTAAAGAGATGCTCTTGGTGTATGGTAATGGAGAACTCCAAGTGGAGTCCTTTACCGATTCAAGCTTCCAGAGTGATAAGGACGACTCTAAGTCGCTGTCGGGATTTGTCTTTACCCTTTACGGAGGGGCGGTTAGCTGGAAGAGTTCCAAGCAGGAAACCGTGGCAGACTCGACGATGGAGGCTGAATACATCGCTGCCAACGATGCTGCCAAAGAGGCTGTCTGGATCAAGAAGTTCATTACAGAACTTGGAGTGGTTCCATCCATTGAGCATCCAATACCTTTGTATTGCGATAACAATGGAGCGGTGGCTTTGTCCAAGGAACCCAGGTCCCATCAGCGATCCAGGCATATTCTGAGGCGGTATCACCTGATCCGGGAGATAGTTGATCGCCGGGAGATCAAGGTCAGGAGGGTTGACACGAAGAACAACACAGCAGATCCACTCACGAAGGCCATACTCCAGATACAGTTTGAGAGACTTTTCGGGATGCTAGGTATGCGATACTACAGCCGCTGGCCCTAGTGCAAGTGGGAGATTGTTAGTTGTATGTATGCCCTAGAGACCAGTATTGTACAGATGATATATATTATATTGGATGCTTGGACATATATAGAGAGGACTTTCTTGCTCGATATGATAGTATGCTATCTGGTTGCTCTTTATCTTAACATGTATACTTGTCTCTTGATACTGTCTTATAGTTACATGTTGGTAAAGCCCTTAGGATGTGTACTTGACTACCTGGACTATGATGCAGATCATACTAGTGGGGACATGGTAGTCCATAAGTACATCCTTCAAGGTCCCTAGTCATGGGTGTATCGAGACAGGGTATCGATATACCAGAGTAGACTAGCGTATACGCTTCTTGACCCATGAGATGGGCGATGGATGATCCCATATCCATTGGTGTTTGACATCAGAGATCGTATACGGGTGCTCAGTGGAGACTGGGTACAATGGACGGACTCGCCGAGAACTCCCAGATGGTATTATACCTCACGTCAGATGGCAGTTCTCTGGTGACACTTGTGCAGGTTAGTCTGTAGACCCGAGATCGTCATAGAGTCTTGTGTGATTCCCACTGTGCTTTGATTTCCACCTTACCACGTCCATGAGGGCATGCAAAACGGTGGTTTTTGGGTACAGTCCCGAGTCACATGAAGGAAATGAGAGATAAGAGGGGTTTCTTCTCTCCCGGTATTGGGGGTTGATGTTGCGCAGTGCTCGATTGGCCGTAACAGGGAAGTCCCTGGCCAGGGCTGATTTAGAGATTTACTGGTAAGTGTTACCAGTAGTTTCTCGACCCGTTATGAGCCTCACATCGGCACGACTTATCGGTTATTGGGGTCTGACGTTTACCATCCCTAGGCTCGATATGCAGCATATCTGACGAAGAGACCGGACTGTACGGTAGTGTTGCCGGTTGGCTCGACGGGAGTTGTAGCAGGTTCGCTTGTTTTCTTCTGATCGCTCAATACCCGGGTGGCCATTACGTTTAGTTGACCGCTTGCTGCTTGGGGGTGCTTGATATGATCATCACCCACTGCCGGCGTATTGATGAGTCTTAGAGTAACACAAAGGAGTTACCTAGTCCAGGCGAAACGTTGTGGTGCGCATATGCGATATGCACATGGACCCGGTTAAAATGTGCGTATAAGATACCGTATATTAATCGGGCGGCTTGCTTTTGGTTGGGTCGCATATGATATGGCCGGATTGATAAATCAAGTGTTGATTTATCATTTAACCATTAGTTTCTCACTAGAAATCCTTTCTTGTATTTTTGGATGTATGCATTCATTCTTGTTCATGCACATATGGATGTGCATGCACACATACATACATACATCATCCTTCATGGTTGTATATACATAGAAATTGATGGCAATATAAGAATCACATCTTATGTTTATATATATGGATATATATATATATTTGCATTTGTTTTAAAACAAAAGATAAAGATTAATACATGGTTTCTACACTCTTCTTCAACTAACCATACTCACTTACCTTTTAACCATGTGTTAATCTTTTCTTTTATGTTTTAACTCAAGTGAAATAATATCCATATAATATAACCATGGTTTGAGATGAAGAGTGGAAAATATATATACATATATTTTCTATTTTTTCATGTGTGATTATCATTTTCCCTTCTTCTTCAAAAGCCATCATCTTCTTCTTCCGTGCTTTTTTGCTCTCTAGATCACTCAAGTAAGCAAAATACTCAACAAGATAGGATTTTGAAGTGAGAAAAAGAACCACAACACCATTCTACACTAGTCTAGCCCATTAGTGGAGAGTGTTACCTACCATTTTCTTTCTTGATCTTGTGATGCTGCAAGCTTGGACAAAGCAGACTCCGGGTGGATCATCGTGGACCTAGAGGAGTTCAAGCGGACCTTTTCCAAACCCCAAGTAGCCGAGGAGTCTAGCGTAGGGAGCTACAAAGGTTGTACTCTCAAAACCCTAGCCTTTGTGTGTTCACTTAGCACCTTAAAAATTTAATTTTGACACATGTGATGCTTCCAAACCCTTCATAAGGTGCTAGGTAAACCTAACACTATGTCGGTTCCCCAGACTTCGAAGGGCCACGACGCCACCATAGGATGCAATGGATTGGGATGCTTGTGAATAAAATCATCGTGAATTTGGCAGATATAACATTTCTTTGCATGCTCTCCGCAATCCCGTATCATGGTGGGCCAGTAATACCCAAGCCGTTTAATTTGCAGTCGCATCATGGGGCCAGATTGGTGAGCACCGCAAACGCCTAAGTGAACTTCTTTCATGACTTTTTGGGCTTCGACCGATGACAGGCACCTGATCCAGAGTTGGTCATATGACCTACGGTATAGCGTGTCATTTACAAATACGTATCGGAGAGCTCTCTTCTTCAGCTGAACCCTCGCAAATCTTCCTTCAGGCAGCTTGTCGTATCGGAAGTACTCTATGAAGGGTTCTCTCCAATCGGGCTCGTCTTGAACGATCGAAGGTTCTTCGGCGGGACCGCTCTTCTGTTCCATGCTTTCCTCTTCTTGTAGAGAGACAGGGGGTAGAATTTACCGGCTCCTGACTGTGATCAGAATTTCATCCATGTCAGGATCAGCCAGCTCCTTGGCTAAGCGAGTGAGTACGTCAGCCTTTCCGTTCAACGCTCTAGGGACTCTCGTTAGTTCAATGTGAGTGAACCATTTCATGAGTTCCACCACTCGGCTTCTATATCGAGCTAACACACATTTGTATATCTTATAGTCGCCGCTTACTTGGTTGACGACAAGCTGAGAGTCATCGTAAACCCGTAGCCGAAGGATTTCCATTTCAATGGCGAGCTCCAAACCAGCTATCAGAGCTTCATACTCGGCTTCATTGTTTGTGTGAGGCTCGGTGAGAGCAAAAGAACGCCGTGGGGTTTCCATTGATGGCGTGATGAACACCAATCCTATCCCTGCTTTTATCTCCGGGACGCTTGATTTACTGGAGGTCCTTATCGATGAGGCCCATCGAAGTAGAGCTCCCAACATGGATCTTCATTCTCGAGGTGCAGCACTTGTTCGTCGGGTAACTCGCAATTGAGTGATGACCCTTCTGGTATGGGATGAGCAGCGAGAAAGTCTGCAAGAGCTTGCCCTTTTACTGCTTTCTGAGGAGTATAAACTATGTCAAACTCGAGTAGCATGATAGCCCATCTTTCCATTCTGCCGGCTAGACTTGCTTTGGTCATCAAGTGTTTGAGCGGGTCGACCATGGAGATCAGCATAACCCGATGAGCGAGCAGATAGTGCCTCAGCTTCTTTACAGCAAATATCAGAGCCAGACATTGCTTTTCGATTGGGGAATAGTTGTGTTCCGCCCCGACTAGAGTTCGACTGAGGTAGTAGAGGGCATTTTCTTTTCCCTCCTCGTTATTCTGGGCAAGGAGCACGCCGAGTGACTCATCTAGCACGGCAGTGTAGAGAATCAGCGGTTTATTTGGAATGGGGGCGGCCAGCACTGGAGGGTGCAACAAGTATTGTTTGATGCTTTCGAACGCTGCTTGACATTCGGCATCCCAGATAAAAAGAGCTTCTTTCTTCATGAGCTTTGAGAAGGGCCTACATCTTCCCGATAAATTTGAGATAAATCTCCATATATAAGCAAGCTTGCCTTGAGAAGATCTTAGCTGCGTCTGACTCTTTGGAGGGGGCATCTCCATGATGGCCTTTAACTTTGATGGGTCAACTTCGATCCTTCGATGCCGGACTATGAAGCCTAGGAATTTTCCCGACGACACGTCAAAAGCGCACTTTAAAGGATTCATCTTCAGATCGTATTCCCTCAGTCTGGTGAGAACGGTCCTAAGATCTTGGATATGGTCGGCCTTGGCTTTAGTCTTGACGACCAAATCGTTAACATAGCATTCGACGCCTTTATAGATTAGGCCATCAAAGATATTGGTCATTGCCCTTTGATATGTGGCACCTGCGTTCTTCAGTCCGAACGGCATCACCTTATAGCAGCATATTCCGATCGGGATTCGAAATGCTGTGTGCTTCTCATCCTCAGGCGACATCTTGATCTGATTATACCCAGACGAGCCATCCATAAAGGTGAACAACTCATAATTTGAGGTGTCATCGACCATCATTTCCATGACCGGTAGCGGAAAGTCGTCTTTAGGGCATGCCTTGTTGAGGTCCCTGAAATCGACACAAACTTGGATCTGCCTATTTTTCTTCTTTACTGGGACTATGCATGCGATCCAGTCCACATATTTCTCTTCCCTGACGAAGCCGGCATCGATGAGTTTCTTGGTTTCCTCGATGACCTTTTTTTCCAACTCCCTTCTCATTCTTCGATGAGCTTGTTTGACTGGCTTAGCATCATGAGATATAGCCAGCTTATGCACGCCTACTTCAGGGGAAAGGCCAGGCATTTCTTTGTACGTCCACACGAAGCAGTCGACGAACTCGTGCAGTAGGGCAATTATCTGCTCTTTCATTTTCTCCGACAAGAGTGAGCTGATGTAGGTCTGCTTTGGATTATCGGGCGTTCCCAAATCGATCTCAGTTAGCTCATCGAAGGTTGCCTGTCCGCCATCTTCGAGCTCTTGGGGAGCTTCTTCTAGCTCGGCTAGCTCGTCTTCATCATTTGACTCTTCGCTGGCTTCCCCAATATGGATCATGTAGTATGCCTTAGAATCAGGCTGGATGAAACCTATGCCCCGTCTATCTAGGATTCGTCCACCGATGAGTGCTCGGACCTGAGGCGGATGCCATAGCCCTTCATAAAACTTTGCTTCGGACTCCGATTGATATAATCGGCATCCGCACCTTTTGAAGTATTCCCGCATCTAGGGCGCATAGTATCTGGGATTTAGGACGGCTCTTATGCCTCTCTCATAGGGAAGGCATGCGACAGAAAGATCGTCCGGGTGCACAACGGGGTTTGACCCGTAAAACAGGATGCCCTTCTGTCCATTTTTCCTCCCGGGCACGTGGAAAGTTTTAAGCTGGTCCACGGTAGAGACTGACAATGCGTCGAGCTCTTTGCACATCCGTTCCGGCACCCTTGTGATGGCCAGGGACCCTTATGCAACTTCGAAGGTCTCTCGTAGTTTCGCTTGCTGCATGGGGGTCCAATCTGCACAGCTGTTGCACGGCAGGTCCTCTTCTTCTGACTCTTCAGTGTCACTGCCAAGATGAGGGCGGACTTTGCTGCTAGATGGGCTTTCAGCATCAGATTCGTCCGTATCGCTACCGAAACGAGGGCGAGTTTTACGGAAGGATGGACTTCCAGCGTTAGACTCATCAGTGTCGCTACCGAAATGCGGGCACACTTGGGCGTTTTTGCTTTTGAAATTGACAGCCGGCGCAAATTTGCTTTTGAGTTTTGGGGCCGGTCTATCCTCAGTCAGTTGTGGCTTAGAATTTTGGTGGTTCATGAAGTACCGAGAATCTTCATATCAGACTTCATGCACACCGAACGGCTGGATGTCTCCGTCAATGCGTCTTTCTTCACCATTTTTAGTATACTTCATGCATTGATGGAGAGTTGACGGAATGATGCCGTAATCGTGGAGCCACGGCCGTCCCAAGAGAATCTTATAAGACGTGTCAGCATCGATCACGTATATCTTGGCTTCGGTCTGCAAATCCCCAAATTTGATTGGCAGAGCTATGGGACCCAGAACTTGCTGGCAATTTTGGTTGAAGCCTTGAATGACAATCCTTTCCCTTGATAGGTGTCGGACGTCCATTGACAAACTCTTCAGAGTTCGCAAGTTCATAATGTTCACTGAGGACCCCGGATCAGTCAATATGCGATTAATTCGATCTCCGTCGCTGTACCCGGTCACGTAAAGCGGCCGATTATGCTCAGCCATTCCCAGTAGCAAGTCTTCATCCTTAAACGTGACTGCGGCGACTTGCAAAGTGTACTAAGCTTCTTTCATATTAATTTCCGCAAAGCGAGCCTGATGCCGCTCAGGGTTTTGCAGAGCATGAATGAGAACATCTCTAAGCTCTTGAGATAGAACTAAGGTATCGTAGATGCTAAGGAAAGACGAAAGCTTTCGGAGGTGAGCCATGACATTATAGTCTACTAGGGAAGGACTCGAATCTTCATGAGCAATTTCTCTGCCATCTTCTTCGTTAGCGACTTGTTTTTCCTTCCCTTTTAAGGCGTTGCCCTGATTTGGCGGTAGAGCCCTGCCGCTTCTAAGCTGGATTTGGTTGGCTTTTGTGGCGAGCTCCTCGTCCTCTTCGGGAAAATAGAGCTCTTCCTCAGAGTCGCTTCCAAGATGGATGGCGTAGCAGGTCACCACTGGGACCTCTTCATTGGAGTCTTCTTTTAACTCCTCCAGAATTTCAGCCGCTCGTATAAGGAGGAACTCCTTCAATTGAATCAGAGTTCTTTCCTTCTGTTCATATTCTTCGAGGGAATCGATATATTTTTGAATGGTCGATCTCCCTGCAGACTCCTTTTCGTGCCGAGCTGCACTTTTCTTCTTCTTGAACTTTTTGGATTTTGAGCCTTATGGAGCCGCATTGGCAGCTGGAAAGGTAGGCTTCTTCTGCCCTTCCCATTCCGTCCTGGGCTCTTTCCGAAGTAGCATTATCATCTACCTCGTCTTATTAGATATGTGCGAACTCCACAGAGGACGCGGTGAGTCCATTTCATTTCTTAGGGCAGCGGGTTCGGCTGTCTGCTCCGAGAAGGTTTCAGCTTTTATCTGTATAAAGTTGGTGGTTGCAACTTGATTGTTCACCAACACGCTTTTGGACAGCTCGATTTCTCCAGCCTTGTACTGCTTCTCGACCCGGTCATTGAAGATATAGCAATCCTCGATTGCATGGCTCACTACTCGGTGGTATGGGCAATACAGGGGATTATCAGTGATTTTTGCTTCTTGGGGTCTTTTCGACTTCGGCAATTGTAGGCCGTTGTTCAAGGCATCTTTAAATATCTTGCGGACCTTGTCCCTTCTGAAAGAGTAAACCTTGTTCTTTTTCTCCTCTAGGGAAGGCCCATCTCCACCCAGCAATGGCTTTCGAGACCGGTTGGTTCTGGATTCGCCCGCCCTTCGCTTTTCTTCATTGTCGGGCGCATTGAAGACATTGGTACTGCTGGAACTCCCGCTTCTACGGTTGTCGTCCCGCTTGCTTTTCCAAGTTTTGTCTCTCTGAGAGTCCGGGGTAGACTTTTGTTTCGAGCGTTCCAGCATTTGGACTTTCTTGGTTAGCTCTTGAAACGCCTTGAGGCCTGCTGTACACAAGAACAGGACCATCCAATTGCTGAGGTTCCCAATGAGAAGGCTGACGGACTGGTCCTGCTCCAGCGGCGGTTCGCACTTGACTGTGAGATTACGCCATCGGGCGATAAAGTTGGTGTTGCTTTCATTCTTCCTCGGCTTGGTCCTCACAAGGTCGGCAATAGAGATTTTATCACTGACACTCATGAACCTTTGCCAAAACAGAGACTCCGTTTGGGCAAAGGTAATGACGGACCCGTCTAGTATACTCACGTACCAGTCGAAGGCGACGCCGGTCAGGCGGTTGACAAACTAACGAAGAAGGAGCGCGTCATTGCCCCCTGTATTTCCGCACGAGGGTTTGAAGTGGGCGACGTGCTGATTTGCATTTCCTGTCCCGTCAAATCTTCCAAACTTTGGAATGACGTAGGCACTCGGGAACTCGATCAGATCGTACTTTGCGGGATATGGCCACCCACTACTGTCAATTTCTTTCTGAGCTTCGGCTTCGGCCACCAATGTTTTAACTTTGCTGGTGACCAAATCCATTATCCGATCTTGTGTTAGCGGGATAGTGCTATCTGGGACCAAGGCGTCCCAAGAAGCGGAATGTGGCCGGCTTTCGTGCGGCTCAACCAGTCTTGGCCGGCTTTCGTGCGGCTCAACCAGTCTTGGACCCAAAGGAACAGGCATAGTGTCACGTCCTGAAAGTACGGAATATGACCGGCACTTAAACTATGAACGTCTCGAGGCGTACGTAATCTAAGTAAGCCGAAAACCCAGAAATGCAAACCAAGAAAAGTAGAAGAGTGAAGGAAAACCAATTTAAATAAGTAGTTTTAATAGCATAAGCCGAATTATGCGGGTTTCTAAAAACATCAAAAATTTCCTGAAAATTTCGGCAGAGTCTCCTTTGTAAATACTGGCCCCCAAACGGGATACAACATGAATAGTATACGAAATCAATAAAAAGGAATCCCCAAGCGGGAGCTAGCTCTTCGTCAATCGACGGTCACAACCACACAAGCAATATAATATACAACGCCAACGGCGAGGATCAAAATTCAAAAGGAAACTCAAAACCACAAGAAAACCACAGAAATATAACGCGTGACTCTAAGGTCGAAGGAATAACATCACTGGTCTCTATCTCAAAATAAATACATGTTTGGTTGATGGAACTTCTAGATACAACAGAGTAATAATATACAAGTTATATAATGGGGGGTACGATACAAGTAAACCCACCTACTTGCAAATCACCCGAAGGAAACTATGCCCGCAAGCCGTAATGAAACCTGTACGGCAAACCTGCAAGAAACTGGGGCACAACGGGGGTGAGTTGCCAACTCGTGAATAGAAAAACATCTACGCACAGAAATCGCATAAATAACGCAACCTAGGTCAATGATCATAATATATCCTCAAATATATGAATAACATGCAGCCTATAACAATGGCTAGGGTAATATCTAACCTGAGTGTGATCTCATGTGTCCGTGTCAGTGCATCAGGTAGCAATATATCATATGAATGAGGTATGAATGCATGGAACAGAATGCATGTACTGACGAAAACTGCTTTCATAAATCAGTGAGATTTCTGTATTTTAAAAGTGAGGTACCATAAATGAAATCAGCATAAAACAGTGCCCAGCATCGACACAAAACAAGTGTCCAAATATCTCGATATCTCTGTATCACAATCTCTATACCTCAATATCTCAAAATCTCAATATCTCAATCATAATATCTAGGGCGCCGTCAATCCAGACCGGCCCCTACCATCCATCTCAAGACCACGATGGTATCTTCCGGATATCCGACGTGTCGGGTAATATCACCGGTCGGTAGTGCTCCCCTGCCAGGCTCAACGTCAACAACACGATCCTCTTGTCCCGGGGTACCACACCGGGCCCACCATGTACCCGAAATGGTTCCTCCACTCCTCGAATCGGGTCTCGAAATCCATCAGCAAACTCATGGTGGACGACTCATACATCATGGGAAAACCGCACTTTTTATTTTAAAAGAGAGAAAAGGTTTATTTATGTTTTTGCGGTTTTCCTCCAAATCCAGAAAATCTCATGGGAATCCGAATCCAAAACCTCAATAACATGTAAAATAGGGAATATATGCATGAGAATCCATGAATGCGGCATAACAATGAATAACAGTATGCATGAAGTAGCAGGTAATAACTACAATGTCTAAACTAACATATAAGGCAAGTACGCTAAAAGGCTATGTCAAACAATAATATCTTCTAAAGTGTACGTGACATGGCAATTACCGATGAAGATGTGTGTGACCCGGCAAGTAAGTGTACGTGGTACATACGCATCATCGGTAATGGTGCTGGTGTCCTAACAGCATGATATCAATAATGGAGTATGAAACATAATATAAGCATGCGATGCGAAGCGAACCACAATAATGAGCGGGAGCTGAATACTAGACGCAACTATAACTAATCTGCATTAATCTAATATAAGTCCTACAAATGGTGCCTTTTGAAATAAAACGAATCATGGGGTTTTGAAAATAAGGGCTACGGTGTTTTTATGAAAAGATACGTCTTTTGAAATATCCGTAGGATCCCTTGGGCTGTCTTTTAAAATACCCACGATTCGTTAGTTTTTGAAATAGGTAAGAATCGAATCTAATCTAACAACTAAACTAAACTAAAGGGCTAAGCTACCAAGCTGGACTGCAGATAAGGAAACCGCCTAACATCTGAGTCGATCCATATACATACCTGTATATATATTAGTCTGTGATCCCGCCTCAATAATATCATATTCGATACCATATCTATGATCAGACATCCAAAGTCAAGAGTGCAGATCAATCGTCAATATATAGCTCGTACATAAATCCGTCGTACGACATCCCCAAATTCGGATACGGGTCAATATCATACTCATTACACTATTCATCTGGTATCCTCTTTATCAAGATCATCATCTGGGGTACTGACCTACGTCTAGTACACTACTAATATCACTATTCACATGGCATTGTCATTCAAAGATCCGCTATAACATCAGGACGTATCTCAAGTACGAATCCTGCCATATCACCGATCTCACGGCCTCAACTCAAATCTCATCGACTCATCTCAATCCCAAATATCATCCGCAAATCCAGTATGTGAACACCTAGTCCCATACCTAGGTGAACACATAAACACATCTTCCCATATACGCATAGGTAATAACATAGATGTATGCATGTGCGTGTGTGCGTGTGTGGGTGTAACAACTACTCTAGGGTTTCGCAACTAACACTAAACTAATCCATGAACACCTAGAATCCACCTTTATCATCAAGTCTCATATCAACATAAAAAAAATATAATTAAAATATATGTGTGTATACGTATTCGTATACATCACCACGAACTGCGGGGGTGCTATACGCCATCCACCCGACTTCTCCCCGTAGATATAAATCTACTCACCTGGTCCTCGCTAGCCGGTGCCGACGTCGCCACGCGCTTGCTTATCTTCTCGAGGTCCACATGGGGTACCTACATATCATAACGCACCGTATCGCATTAAAACCAAATTCGAAATCGAAACGGCATACGAAAATCAAATCGGCACGCGTATCACGCATAGGTCAAAACCTATCGCCTACGCATGCAAGAATAGCCAAACCAACCCTCGATGTCGATGTACAAACGTCAATCCATCGAGAAAACCCAAACACACTCATTTGCGCATTCACGAACACTAATTATAATATAAAATAGGTTAAAATTCACAAAACCCCCAAATTCACCTTAAAAGCCATTTTTCCGAAAATCTAGCAAGCAAAAATTACCCGTTTTAGTACAAAACTCGACGTTTAAACAAATCTAGCGGCCATAATAATTATTAAATATCTTAAATATGTCATAAAAACAATTTCCATAATTTAATCCCAATAAATTTCATTAACCCAAAAATTCTAGTTTACAATATACCCAATTTTAACAATTTTATAGCAAAAATGCACAAATAACAATTTAGCTTGGATTTTCATGAACTAAACTATTAAACTACAATTTAAAATGTTAATAATGTTATGAATACCCTAATTAGATTTTTATCTCCCCAATATATATATATTTTTAAAACCTAGTTTGCAATTTATATAATTATCACAATTAAAATTTACAAAAAAGAAAACTAGCAATTTGATTTGATTTAGCATAACACTAATATGTCAAATACATCACACAACTATAATCTCACAATACAAAACCCCAATTTGAATTCAAACCCCTCTCTTGAATTTCAAATCATGCATTTAGAACTAATTAAAAACCTATTTAAACATATAATTAAGCTAACCTAAGGCAATTAACAACAATTTAAAAGAAAGGTTAGAATTATACCTCATGATCAAGAGATCAAAAATGAATCTAGCACCAAAATCTTGGCCTTCAAAATGAAAACTTTTCACTAAGAATCATACTATAGTAGCCAAGAAATAATGGGTAAGGCTTGGATTTTGAATTAGCTTTGATTTTGCAAGGATTTTGAGGCAAAATTGTGGATTTTTTTGATGCAAAATGGAGGGGATTTCGGGGAGGGGCTGCTGCTGATTGGGGACAGAAAATTTTCGGCCATGTGGTGTGGGGGGAGTGAGGAGAGAGAGAGAGGTGAAGAAAGTGGGGAGAAAAGACAAATTATACACCTCTTTGACTTTTCTTTTCTTTTCTTTTGAAATGTGAGGTGATTGGAGAGAGAGATAGAGGGAGGGGCTGTCAAAGTGGGCCAGCCACATAGGGAGGGGGAGAGAGGGTGATGTGTGGGTGTGTGGATTAGGGAAAAGATAAATGTATTACCCCAATTCCCATTAACACTAATTTCACCGAAAAAAGCCTTTTTCTTCGATATTTTCTAAACCGTTTTGGCAAACGATTTTATTTCAAAAACCACATGATAAAATTTTAATTAATGTTTTATGATGCACAAAATTTGTTTCAACTCATTCCAATTTGTAATTTTCCCTAATTAAATGTATTAGGGACGGCTTAAAATAATATTAAAATAATTAATTTCGGAAAAATTTTCAGAAAATTTGAAATTTTACCAGTGGCTTAATAAACACCAAATACTAGCAATTACATAGCTAGAATATGTATATTTAATTTTATAATAAAGATATTTGCATTTTGACTTTTTACAGAAAACCCCCTTATTTTATCGTTTTTTTTTTCGAAATTTCACCGAAACGATTTTCAAAACGTTACAATCTTCCCCCCTTAAAGAAATTCGGTCCCCGAATTTAAATTAAAACTCCCCCCAAATACTAAAACATCTAAGCAAAACCATCAAGTCGTCGGGGCTCCGAAATCGTAAATACATAAAACAAATCGTCGCGCAACGCATGCGCATGAAAAATGAGTATAAAACTCAAAATCAAAACTCCGTCAAGCATCCCGCAATCATCGGAGTCGTGGGGAAGACATCAATGTCAAGATCCAAGCAATACCGATATGCTATAAATCGGAACTATACATGCAAATATCAGGAGGAAATGCATGCCAAGTCCTTTAAGTTGCTGTGCAATGCACATAACACTGCACAGTGGCGGATGTCTATCATAAGAAAATAACTATATACATATATACCTTTGTTTGAAATGTACGTTCCGCCGTTTTGGAAACAATTTAGAAGGGTCTCCTTGTTTTAAACATTTCGTGTCATATCAGACACGTAGGTAAATGCTGAGGCTATAGCTCGCTTTTTGGAAATCCCTTCAATAACTATCCATGCATGTAAAATATATTCAGGTACTGTCCTCTGACTAGTCCTGCTCAGTACGAAAACACATAGCAATATCATAAAAACGTACTGCTCTATAAGAAAAATCAATCCCAAAATACGCGTATGAATACTACGTGCGTCTGGTGCGCACGGAAATCAAAATCCAAATATGTGCCATACATATACACAGAAACAATATCTAAGTGCATCGGGTGTGCATGAAACATCTGTCGTAGGCAACATGTGTGCCTGACAGCAAAATCAGGTGCATCTGACATGCACGAAAAATCTCGATTTAGTGCATCTGGTGTGCACCAAAATCACACTTCAAAACATGCGCCCAACATGCGCGAAAATCCAAATCAGGTGCATCCATCGTGCACGAAATCATGCAATCCAATATCAAGTGCCGAATATACGCAAAATCCAATCAGGTGCACAAAACAAATATCGAACATCACCATCGAAATCGAAGTCCAGGGCATCTAAATGCACAACATACGTAACACTGCACTGCAAGCGTATATGAACTATACCGAGTGCAAAAACCAAATCGTGTGCGTATATACGCACAAATCAACTCAACTGTATGAAATCCATATAATCACAAACATGAGAACCAAGGCACGAAAACGATATCAAGTGCAACAACCGTGCAAAAATCGTAAATACTCAGCAGGTGCAACCATGGTCCATGAAGAAAAATATCATGAAACTCAATCATCAAAATCAATCATGCGAATAAATCACCCAAAACATCGAAATCAATAATAGCGGAATAGTACCGCTCAAGCGCATCCTCTAAGAATCTTGGGCCAACTGTCGCGGTCACTAGTGGGACGTCTCGTCGATGATCATGAACTCTGGCTGCTGGTGTGCGTAACAATGACCACTCCTGGGTCAAGGTCTTCACTGTGAATTACCAATCTCTCGGTCCATCGGCTCATCGGCCCTGTCAGGTGTGCCAACGGGGATGATCCCGTTCTGGCACTTCTCAGGTCATCTCTCGGTCAATCATCGCGACCACTCGTAAGACAGTATATCACTGGCGTCGGCCTCTGGCTCTCTGAATGTACGTGACACATCTGATCCTGGGTGCAAATATCATTGCAGCAGTGTCCTGGAAGGAATCCTGCTCACGGTCTTTTCCATGTCTCATCTCTTCCAACTGTCCGGAAGTCATCGTCCTTTCCTATATCTGCATCTTGCTCTGGAACGACTGCATACTCATCGCGACTCCTTCTGGAAGGTAAATCCAAGTACCATGCCTCGGTATGCGCATCGCATCTCTGATGTCGGTGGAGTGGAACGTCTTCTCATCTAGATCCGGTACGAACCTCTTACTTCACTTTTCTCTAATGTCGTCAGCTTTGGACTCGTCTCGTCGCGGCTATATGGACTGAGCTCCAACGGCTATCCTCGTATCGGGAGTCTCCCAAGAAATGCATCTCACCACCTAGCATCCGAATTAAGTCGAGCCATCCGATCGAGTCGTCAAAACCTCATAATCCCCCAAGAGCTCAACATCTTGGGCACAGTTTAATAGTATCGAGTACATACCACAGCATCGGTGGTCCAGCCGTAGAAGGGAAAACCCAAGCCTCACTAATGGCGCCGCGGAACTGCCGCAAACCCGAAGGTTCAATGGCTTACACACGGTCATTATGTCGAGTTAGCGTTTCATTCTTCTAGAGGGTCCATAGAATTACCTGCATGTCTTTCCGAATACTTTAAACTTAGAATAATAGGTTTCTGACATTCGATCGTCTCTGTCGACTCCAGTTGGAATCAATCTATCTGATGACCTCGCATCGGGGTAGGCGAACGATCCACATGTCCTAGTCATTCATCCTCGATGACTAGCGACCTTCTATCATCTCTTAGTACAACTCGTACTGCATTAGCTCCAGTATCTGGGGCAATATCTCGTCGTTCGCAGCAATAACTGGCTCACTCGTCTGCATGCTGAACAGTGCCTCGACCATCATGAATAAGAAATACACCAACGGTCATCAAAATCTGGCTGGCCTCTGTCGGTGGCCCAATCCTCTGGTACTGATCGGCACGTCCGAGAAATCTCATAAAGGCGATCCGCCAAACGCTCGTGGCGCGAAACACAGTAAAAAGACACATCTCCGCAATCGTGTGTCGCCGAAATCATGCCCTGGTTAGTCCTCATTCTTGACGAGCTCATGCTGACCGCAACTCTAGCCGTAGCTCTCCCTGCCTGTAATCGTGGCAGCAAAACCATAACTGGTACCGATGTGGCTAGATCAGGAATGAATATGATACTGAACAAAAAATGTACATCCTAAGGCTTCTTAAGTGGAGTAGCGTATCGTAAATATGCCGCGGAACATACCAACGGTACGTCACTCTACTTTAGTCACCTATTCCATCAACCAAAGGTCATCCTACGCTCCGAAGGTAAAACCTAACGCTCTGATACCAACTTTGTCACCTCCCGAAAGTACGGAATATGACTGGCACTTAAACTACAAACGTCTCGAGGCGTACGTAATCTAAGTAAGCCGAAAACCCAGAAATGCAAACCAAGAAAAGTAGAAGAGTGAAGGAAAACCAATTTAAATAAGTAGTTTTAATAGCATAAGCCGAATTATACGGGTTTCTAAAAACATCAAAAATTTCCTGAAAATTTCGGCAGAGTCTCCTTTGTAAATACTGGCCCCCAAACGGGATACAACATGAATAGTATACGAAATCAATAAAAAGGCATCCCCAAGCGGGAGCTAGTTCTTCGTCAATCTACGGTCACAACCACACAAGCAATATAATATACAACGCCAACGGCGAGGATCAAAATTCAAAAGGAAACTCAAAACCACAAGAAAACCACAGAAATATAAAGCGCGACTCTAAGGTCGAAGGAATAACATCACTGGTCTCTATCTCAAAATAAATACATGTTTGGTTGATGGAACTTCTAGATACAACAGAGTAATAATATACAAGTTATATAATGGGGGGGTACGATACAAGTAAACCCACCTACTTGCAAATCACCCGAAGGAAACTATGCCCGCAAGCCATAATGAAACCTGTACGGCAAACCTGCAAGAAACTGGGGCACAACGGTGGTGAGTTGCCAACTCGTGAATAGAAAAACATCTACGCACAGAAATCGCATAAATAAGGCAACCTAGGTCAATAATCATAATATATCCTCAAATATATGAATAACATGCAGCCTATAACAATGGCTAGGGTAATATCTAACCCGAGTGTGATCTCATGTGTCCGTGTCAGTGCCTCAGGTAGCAATATATCATATGAATGAGGTATGAATGCATGGAACAGAATGCATGTACTGACGAAAACTGCTTTCATAAATCAGTGAGATTTCTGTATTTTAAAAGTGAGATACCATAAATGAAATCAGCATAAAACAGTGCCCAACATCGACACAAAACAAGTGTCCAAATATCTCGATATCTCTGTATCACAATCTCTGTACCTCAATATCTCAAAATCTCAATATCTCAATCACAATATCTAGGGCGCCGTCAATCCAGACCGGCCCCTACCATCCATCTCAAGACCACGACGGTATCCTCCGGATATCCGACGCGTCGGGTAATATCACCGGTCGGTAGTGCTCCCCTGCCAGGCTCAACGTCAACAACACGATCCTATTGCCCCGGGGTACCGCACTGGGCCTACCATATACCCAAAACGGTTCCTCCACTCCTCAAATCGGGTCTCGAAATCCATCAGCAAACTCATGGTGGACGACTCATACATCATGGGAAAACCGCACTTTTTATTTTAAAAGAGAGAAAAGGTTTATTTATGTTTTTGCGGTTTTCCTCCAAATCCAGAAAATCTCATGGGAATCCGAATCCAAAACCTCAATAACACGTAAAATAGGGAATATATGCATGAGAATCCATGAATGCGGCATAACAATGAATAACAGTATGCATGAAGTAGCAGGTAATAACTACAATGTCTAAACTAACATATAAGGCAAGTATGCTAACAGGCTATGTCAAGCAATAATATCTTCTAAGGTGTACGTGACATGGCAATTACCGATGAAGATGTGTGTGAGCTGGCAAGTAAGTGTATGTGGTACATACGCATCATCGGTAATGGTGCTGGTGTCCTAACAGCATGATATCAATAATAGAGTATGAAATATAATATAAGCATGCGATGCGAAGCGAACCACAATAATGAGCGGGAGCTGAATACTAGACGCAACTATAACTAATCTGCATTAATCTAATATAAGTCCTACAAATTGTGCCTTTTGAAATAACACGAATCATGGGGTTTTGAAAATAGGGGCTACGGTGTTTTTATGAAAAGATACGTCTTTTGAAATATCCGTAGGATCCCTTGGGCTGTCTTTTAAAATACCCACGATTCATTAGTTTTTGAAATAGGTAAGAATCGAATCTAATCTAACAACTAAACTAACTAAAGGGCTAAGCTAACAAGCTGGACTACAGGTAAGGAAACCGCCTAACATCTGAGTCGATCCATATACATACCTGTATATACATTAGTCGGTGATCCCGCCTCAATAATATCATATTCGATACCATATCTATAATCAGACATCCCAAGTCAAGAGTGCGGATCAATCGTCAATATATATCTCGTACGTAAATCCGTCGTACGGCATCCCCAAATTCGGATATGGGTCAATATCATACTCATTACACTGTTCATCTGGTATCCTCTTTATCAAGATCATCATCTGGGGTACTGACCTACGTCTAGTACACTACTAATATCACTATTCACATGGCATTGTCATTCGAAGATCCGCTATAACATCAGGACTTATCTCAAGTACGAATCCTGCCATATCACCGATCTCACGGCCTCAACTCAAATCTCATCGACTCATCTCAATCCCAAGTATCATCCGCAAATCCAGTATGTGAACACCTAGTCCCATACCCAGGTGAACACATAAACACATCTCCCCATATACGCACAGGTAATAACATAGATGTATGCATGTGTGTGTGTGCGTGTATGGGTGTAACAACTACTCTAGGGTTTCGCAACTAACACTAAACTAATCCATGAACACCTAGAATCCACCTTTATCATTAAGTCTCATATCAACATAAAAAAAATATAATCAAAATATATGTGTGTATACGTATTCGTATACATCACCACGAACTGCGGGGGTGCTATACGCCATCCACCCGACTTCTCCCCGTAGATATAAATCTACTCACCTGGTCCTCGCTAGCCGGTGCCGACGTCGCCACGCGCTTACTTGTCGTCTCGAGGTCCGCATGGGGTACCCACATATCATAACGCACCGTATCGCATTAAAACCAAATTCGAAATCGAAACGGCATACCAAAATCAAATCGGCACGCGTATCACGCATAGGTCAAAACCTATCGCCTACGCATACAAGAATAGCCAAACCAACCCTCGATGTCGATGTACAACCGTCAAACCATCGAGAAAACCCAAACACACTCATTTGCGCATTCACGAACACTAATTATAATATAAAATAGGTTAAAATTCACAAAACCCCCAAATTCACCTTAAAAGCCATTTTTCCGAAAATCTAGCAAGCAAAAATTACCCGTTTTAGTACAAAACTCGACGTTTAAACAAATCTAGTGGCCATAATACTTATTAAATATCTTAAATAAGTCATAAAAACAATTTCCATAATTTAATCCCAATAAATTTCATTAACCTAAAAATTCTAGTTTACCATATACCCAATTTTAACAATTTTATAGCAAAAATGCACAAATAACAATTTAGCTTGGATTTTCATGAACTAAACTAATAAACTACAATTTAAAATGTTAATAATGTTATGAATACCCTAATTAGATTTTTATCTCCCCAATATATATATATTTTTAAAACCTAGTTTGCAATTTATATAATTATCACAATTAAAATTTACAAAAAAGCAAACTAGCAATTTGATTTGATTTAGCATAACACTAATATGTCAAATACATCACACAACTATAATCTCACAATACAAAACCCCAATTTGAATTCAAACCCCTCTCTTGAATTTCAAATCATGCATTTAGAACTAATTAAAAACCTATTTAAACATATAATTAAGCTAACTTAAGGCAATTAACAACAATTTAAAAGAAAGGTTAGAATTTTACCTCATGATCAAGAGATCAAAAATGAATCTAGCACCAAAATCTTGGCCTCCAAAATGAAAACTTTTCACTAAGAATCATACTATAGTAGCCAAGAAATAATGGGTAAGGCTTGGATTTTGAATTAGCTTTGATTTTGCAAGGATTTTGAGGCAAAATTGTGGATTTTTTTGATGCAAAATGGAGGGGATTTGGGGGAGGGGCTGCTGCTGATTAGGGACAGAAAATTTTCGGCCATGTGGTGTGGGGGGAGTGAGGAGAGAGAGGGATGTGAAGAAAGTGGGGAGAAAAGACAAATTCTACACCTCTTTGAATTTTCTTTTCTTTTCTTTTCTTTTCTTTTGAAATGTGAGGTGATTGGAGAGAGAGAGAGGGAGGGGCTGTCAAAGTGGGCCAGCCATATGGGGAGGGGGAGAGAGGGTGAGGTGTGGGTGTGTGGGTTAGGGAAAAGATAAATGTATTACCCCAATTTCCATTAACACAAATTTCACCGAAAAAAGACTTTTTCATTGATATTTTCTAAACCGTTTTGGCAAACGATTTCATTTCAAAAACCACATGATAAAATTTTATTTAATGTTTTATGATGCACAAAATTTGTTTCAACTCATTCCTATTTGTAATTTTCCCTAATTAAATGTATTAGGGACGGCTTAAAATAATATTAAAATAATTAATATCGGAAAAATTTTCAGAAAATTTGAAATTTCACCAGTGGCTCAATAAATACCAAATACTAGCAATTATATAGCTAGAATATGTATATTTAATTTTATAATAAAGATATTTGCATTTTGACTTTTTACAGAAAACCCCCTTATTTTACCGTTTTTTTTTCGAAATTTCACTGAAACGATTTTCAAAACGTTACACATTGGCTGCTTCGGATTGTCATCACCCGGCTGATGAGTAGCGACTTGTGCTTGATTGGGAGGCGCTCGAGCAATTTGAGCCGTAAGCTGCATCACAACATTCGTTAGGTCGTCAATTTTCGAATAGAGCTTGGCCATCTCTTTATCTTTACTCTTGAGCTATTTTTGAAGCTCTTGAAGCAGCTCTTGCTCCACGGTCCTGGGGCGGAAAGTCGTCTCTTCCTCACTGTCCGACCTTGACTCTGCATGGACCGAGGGGTCTTTCTGCCTATCATCCTCATCGAGAGGGTTTTCTTCATCCAGCGGAGGCGGCTTTTCTTGGACAGCGGCAACCACATTCAAGCCAGATTGGGCTTGGGATGTGGTGGCCCCATCCTTGCCTTTGCTGCGAAGGTTGTCGCTGGGGCGCCCGCCCACCATATAGACCGTATGGATAATATATCCAGCCCACTTTTTATTATCGGCGTCTGGCCTGACCAGGTTCTTGAATGGTGTTGGCGCTTCTTTTCTAGGTTTGCTCCGCTGCTTTCGTGCGGAACAGAGCGCCTGATAGACTCTTGAAGAGACAGTGTCATATTTTTTCCGTTGGGGCTGGGACACGTCCCTTCGTGGCATTATTCGGAATGCTGTCTTTTTGATCCTGGCAGTCATGGCATTTCTCTGAACCCACTTCAGAGGTTCGAAGGAATTGCTAATTTTTACGGCCGACTCAGCCGTCGTCACAGTGTAACCCTGCTTTTGGAACTTCACAAAATTCCACTTGGCCGAAGCCCTGGCCCTCTTGTTGGCTCGATACCTGAGCCGCTTCTGCCTTAACATTTCTGTTTTAAGCACTTAGCAGACTTCGGCTCTTCGGGAAGATACTGTAGATCGGGCGATGGAAGATTTTGGAGATATGCTCGATTGTGCATTTGCTGGAGTCATCGCCTGAGCTCGTTCGCAACATTTAATGTCGCCCTTTGTACCGGAAGTCTTGCCCCCAGCTGGAGCACCAGAGAGGTGTTCAGACACCGTCTTAAGTTTCGGTTGTGGTGCCTTAGCAATCACAACATTCGGCGTCTTGCCCCTTGAGACCGGCTTGGCCACCTGTTCCGCCGTGATTTCTACCAGATGAGCGCTTCCGACAGGGTAGATGATGACGGAGCCAAACTGGCGGGGCAGTTCATCCCACTGTCGATTGAGGCTTGCGGGGAGAACCACACAAGCATTGACCTTGACCACGTACGGGATCGGGGTCACGTTGGAAGCTGAATTTGTCTTGGGAGACATTGTCGTCGAAAGTTGATTGCTGCACGGAAAGAAAACATCATTTCAATATACGCAATCGATATGTATATTGATTGAGTTCGCATGAACGTTTGACCCGAAATATGGGAGGAGTGATTCGTCCCACCGGGCGTGCCAGAATCTGTAGGGTGTTTTTCATCACCCCATTGAGATGGGAATACGCGCGTGCTTGTCAAGCGCATTACAGATTCCCCCTGCCTAGGGTAGGCTGGGGTTTATTGATTATGGGGATCCGAATATCCGGCAGCCGCGGACTAAGCTGCCGTTAATTACCCTTCGCCTTTGGAGCGAGAGAACCTCCGATTGACGGGTTAAACTGGTCATGCGAACTCAATGTGCAGTGCTGTGTTTTGAAGGGGTTTTGGATATATCAGGGGCCCCGCAGAGTTTTTACGGGGGTCTCGCTACCCGGATAGCGGGCTGGGGGTAAAGGGGGCTAGCTGCCCCCTTGCGGGGTGCGGGGCAGCGCCCCGGCCCAAATGTTTTTGAGAGGGACAGTATTATAGAGTGTATGTGTATGTGTGTGTGTGTGTGTGTGTGTGTAGGGAAAGGGCATCCAAAGGATGCGTAAGGGGCCAGCGCCTCACGTGCATGTCATGCAGGCGCTGGGCGCGAGCGCTCTGAGCGCTAGGCGCGCCTCGTGCTTGGCACGTGGGCGCGAGCGCTCTGGGCGCTGAGCGCACCACGTGCTCGGCACGTAGGCGCCAGCGCACAGGGCGCTGGCGCACCGGGCGCAAGGAGCACCACGTGCTCGGCACGTGGGCGCAAGCGCACTGGGCGCTAGCGCACCACGTGCTCGGCACGTGGGTGCAAGCGCTCGGGGCGCTAGGCGCAACACGTGCTCGGCACGTGGGCGCAAGCGCTCTGGGCGCTAGCGCACCACGTGCTCGGCACGTGGGCGCAAGCACGCTGGGCGCTAGCACACCACATGCTCGGTACGTGGGCGCAAGCGCTCGGGGGCGCTGGGCGCACCACATGCTCGGCACGTGGTCGCAAGCGCTCTGGGCGCTAACGTGGCACGTGCTCGGCACGTGGGCGCAAGCGCACTGGGCGCTAGCGTACCACGTGCTCGGCACGTGGACGCAAGCGCTCGGGGGTGCTGGGCGCACCACATGCTCGGCACATGGGCGCAAGCGCTCCGGGCGCTTGGCGCACCACGTGCTCGGCACGTGGGCGCAAGCGCTCTGGGCGCTGACCGCTGGGCGTCAAACAGAAAGGGGACTTTGGTCCCCGCACTGGGAGCTGTGCTCCCGATTTGTGAAGTTAAACTCCTAAAAAGTTTAGGAATGATCAAAAAGGGTTGCTTTGTTTCTCCCTTTGGTTCTTAATCTTCCAAAGATGGGATTTTTGGAGATGGGTCTCCTTCTTCCTTCTCTTTTGGCGGGATCTTGAAGAAAGGGGGGTGAGATTTAATGATCTCCCCTTTTTGAGATCTGATTGAAGATCTGAGTTCCCCTTTATGGGTTTGTTGTGAAAAACTATTTAGTTTTGTAAAAGAAAGAGTAAAACTCTTGATTTAGTTCAAGAAAGAAGAAGCGTTTTAGAACCATGAGGAAGGAGAAAGATCTCAGATCTAGATTTGCTCTTTGGAGAGAGAAAAAGTTGTTGGGATATTTTCATTATCCTTGTCTTTATAGGCTATACACTTTACACATAACCCCTTGGGCTTCATAAAATGGCATTTTGCCTAGCCCATGGCTCATGTGCCATTTCTTTTTGCACATAAGCCATGAGCTTTACAAAAATTTGGCTTTATGCCCATTTTCTTACATTTATTCATAAAATAAAAATACAAGAAATACAATAAAATTATTTATTACAAAATTTTTTTATTTTGGCATGGCGGGTGGCCGGCCGCTTCATGTTCGGACTCGACCTGGGCATGGGCCCACTTGGCTTGGGGTTGACTTTGATTTTGACTTGGTCAACCGGGGTGTAAATTTTTACCCCAACAGGGTTGCTTGCCGCTCTCGTAGGGGCCTTGGGATGTTGGATTGGCTATTCATCACGACTGTGGAATCTGTGTTTTATACTGGCTCAAAATAAAATACGGACATCATATTATATCCAATATTTCATATGTTGTTTTCTGTTGCGATATCTGTGATGTGATCATCTGATATGTTGAGATAGATACTGTATATAGTATATATGATATATTATATAGACGTTGCTTATGTTTTACACTCGCGCTAGCCCTGCCCCGCTCTGCCGTTAGTTACCTAACCTAACGGTGCATGACGGGACATCGAGGCGAATGCGGATGGCATAAGCGTATGTTGTATTTATCTGTGATTTTTAGTTAACTTAAAAGATGGGACATTCATTAATGAGATTAATGAAAGAAAATAAACCTAAATGATGTTATGGAATCGAATTTCAAAATTAGGTAGCTCTAGTTGTTGCTTTGCATAGCGGTATTCCTTCCAGAATATCCAGCACCTTATTCGATAAGGAAAGAGCCGACATCCCTTCACCGGGAGTGATCACTTTAGCAATAACTGGCAGATACTACAACCCTCGATTTCTCTTTTGATTTCTTTTCTAGTTCTTTCTTTGCATAGTGGTATTGTGAATATCCTGCACCTCATTCGACGAGGAAAGATCCGAGATCCCTTCATCGGGAGTGACCTCTTTAGCGAAACTAGAAAAAACCTCAAAAACACTCCATTTAAAACCATTTGATTCTATAACAATATCAAGTTCAAAGCGTTAAAGGTTTTCTTAAAAACCATCCGCAACCCTCCGTCATTTTAGGAAGTAGAGTACTTAGTATTCGTGCTGTGTTTGTTGACCTTAGTTAAGGCACAGTTTACGGTAGCTAAGTGATGTCTTCCTACACAGCATATGATGTGATTAGTTAGGACAGTCACGTGACTTTGTTGACCTTAGTTAAGGGTCATGTGGGCGGGTCTAATTAATCACGAAATGAAGGGTAGAGCTTGACTAGTGCTTATGATTTGTTGACCATAGTTAAGGTCATAAGTACTAGGGGTAAAAACCTTTATCGGGAGTTTCAAGTGTTGAAATTTGCAATGAGATTGCATACCTTTTATATGATAGTTGGATCCTGATACCCACTGCGAGTAATTGTTACTCCTGGGAGAGTTTTGCACTTTACAATTAGCCGATCAAGTAGGTGTCTAGAAAGGTATCAATGGGGTTACGCCCCTAGGAAAACGAGGTTTATTTTAATTAGGTCCGTGCGAAAGCATGGGGAACCTCCCTCAAAGTACCGGCACTGGCCTTGCTGAAAGATTGGCAAACTTGTAGAGTGTAATTAATCTCGGCTAGTCTTTCCTTTTAAGGTTTGAAGGAAGATTTGATAAAGAGAGTGGGAGCCATCCTGATTAGATAAAATATATAACCAATCTAATCTTGCAAGAGCGCACGCAGAGTGTTTTCTTCTCTTTCTCTCTCTAGATAGCGACCATGTCACGCCTTAATCAAGATAATAATATGGATGTATTGACCGAACCCGCTTGTTATACTGAGCTGGGGAACGTTGGTCCAGCTCCAACTTATAATTGTTATAAGACCGAGCAGGAAATAGGGGAATACCAGGATTCCCATGCCGCCCAAATGAAGAAAATGCATGATGATGCATCTCCTTCGGGTATGTTCATTACATTGAACTGTTTTTCAGTATCTTCTACGTCCTGAGTATTTAATACCGGATCAGGATCCCGGATAATGTAATCTGTTACATAGGCTACAGATAGGTAGAGAACTGATAACGGGTGATAAGTTTCAAGAGTTGGAAACAGAGCAATTGTTGCAGCCAAGGTGTTGGCAGTTATCACCCTGTATTACTAAATACATTGATTCTGAACGAATGTTATTAGATACAGAACCTGATATACAACATCATATCAGTTTCTTTATTTATTAAAGAAGGATATAATTTTGTATTGTTGGATAATGTTTTGAACATTTCCTATATCAAGAGTTGATCGGTTTCAGACACGTTATCTAAAAGCATATATGTTCTAAATCAAACCACAGTTCTTAACGTACAAAACACACACAAGAGGAAGAGTTCATAAATGAACGAATCCTTCTTGAGGCATTGTAGACTAGGTCATATCAATGCGACCAGACTAGCTAAGTTACATTAAGATGCATATTTAAATCATATTTAATTTACATCTTGTAAAACTTGCCAGTCATGTCACAAAGATAAAATGACCATAGCTCCATTTACTTGAAACAGAAAAAGAGTTGGTGAACTCTTGGGACTAATACATGATGATGTATGAAGGTCCCCAGTCTACATATGCCAGGAATGGTTCTTTATACTTTCTTACATTCACTGATGATCTCTCAAGATTTGGATACATGTTCCTGTTGAAACACATGTCTGAAGCTTTTGAGAAATTCAAAGAATATAAGATAGAAGTAGAGAACCAATACAGGAATAAGTATTATGTTGTTTGATGAGATCAGGGAGGAGAATACTTGAGCATGGAATTCCTGGACTATTCTAAAGGAGAATGAGATTCTCTCTCAGCATTACTCCTCCGTATGCACCACAGCACAACGGTGTATCGGGGCGGAGCAATCGCACCTTATGAGATATGGTGCGCTCTATGATGAGTATTACTGAGTTACCTATTTCCTTTGGGGGTTATGTACTGTGAAGCTACATATCTATTGAATAAGGATTCAATAGTTCCTGACGAATCTCAGCCTCTCCGCCGATCTGGTAGGGTTCCTCATCCGCCTGAGAGATACTTCGGTTTCTCGATGATAGTGGGAGCGAGGATTGCATCATGGAGATGGTAACCCAACTAGTTTCGAGCATGCTATCAAGAGTGGCGACACTGTAAGAATGGATGGATGCTTAGCGATCTGAGATGGAATCCATGTACACCAATAAAGTATGGACTTTGGTTGCTATATCTGAAGGGTCAAATCCCTATCAGGAACAAGTATATCTTGAGAAGATTACTTGGTGTAAATGGAAAAGTTAAGACTTTCAAAGCTAGACTTGTTGCGAAAGGTTTTCGTCATTAACCGGGCTTGGATAATGATGAAACCTTTTTCCCCAATAGCTATGCTTAAGTCCGTCCGGATCCTACTTGCCACTGCTGCATACCATAACTACGATATCTGGCGGTTGGGTGTCAAGATTACTTTTCTAAATATTGGTTTAGAAGAGAGCGTCTATAAGTACACAGCAAGAGGGCTTCGTAGACAGTGGGAGCAGCAGAAATGTGTGCAAGATGCTTTATGGGATAAAGCAGGCATCGCGGAGTTGGAACATCTGTTTTGATGTGGTAGTCAAAGAGTTTGACTTCATCAAAATGGTAGATGAACCTTGTATATACAAAAAGGTACTAGAGAGTATGGTGGTATTCCTCGTACTGTACGTAGATGACATACTCTTGATAGGAAAAGAGTTTCCTATGCTACGCACGGTCAATCTCCTCTTATCACATTTATTCTCCATATAGGATCAAGATGATACCTCCTAAATCCTGGGTTTTGGATCTATGAGATAGATCTAAGTGGATGTTAGGACTCTCACTAGGTGTAGTGAGATGGTATCAATCGATCGTGGGGAGAATCACTGGATAGCTTCCAGGGTGGTAAGGTTGACTGAATGTCAGTCACAGACTTTGTTTTTACCCTCAGTAGAGGGGTGGTATGTTGGAAGAGTTCCAAACTAGATACCGTGGCAAACTAGACGATAAAGGCTTGATACATCGCTACCAAAGATGCTACCAAAGAGGTAGTCTGGTGTATATTTGTTCATGAGATGAACTAGGTTCCTACCATTGTGTAACAATGGAGGTGTGGCTTTAGCCTAGGAACCCCGGTCCCATCAGTAACCCAGACATATTCTAAAGGCAGTATCACCTGATCATGGAGATGGCAGATCTTCAAGAGATCGAGGTTAGGAGAGTAGACTCAGAGGTTAACACGGCGGATCCACTCACTGAGGCCTTTCCTGGGAGAGACTTTTATAGGACGTTGGGTATGCTATACTGCAACAAATGGGCTTAGTGCAAGTGGGAGATTGTTAGTTGTATGTATGCCCTAAAGGCCATTGTTGTACATGAGATATATATTATAGTGGATGCTTGGACATATATAGGGAGGACTTTCTTGCTCGACATGATAGTACACTATCTGGTTACTCTTAATATTAACGTGTATACTTATTGTCTCTCTGTTACATGTTGATAAAGCCCTTAGGATGTGTACTTGGCTTCCAGGATTATGATGCAGATCATACTAGTGGGGCCTGGGTAGTCCATGAATACATCCTTCAATGTTCTTAGACGTGGGAATATCGAGACGGGGCATCGATATTCCAGAGTAGACTAGCGTATATCTTCTCGACCCATGTGATGGGCGATGGATGATCCTATATCCATTGGTGTTTGACATCGGAGATGGTATACGAGTGCTCAGTAGAGACTGGGTACACTGAACGGACTCGCCGAGAACTCCCAGATGGTAATATACCTCACGTCAGATGGCAGTTCTCTGGTGACACTGGTACAGCTTAGTCTGTCGACCTGAGATCATCATAGAGTCTTATGTATCTCCCACTGTGCTTTAATTTCCACCCTACCACGGCTCTATTGAGTCATGCAAACAGGTGGTTTTTGGGTATAGTCCCGAGTCACATGGAGGCAATGAGCGATAGGAGGGGATTCGTCTCTCCTGGTATTGGGGGTTGATGTTGCGCTATACTCGACTGACCAAAACTGGAAATCCCTGGCCAGGGTTGCTATGATTTATTGGTAAGTGTTTTCAGTAGTTTCACGCTCGTTATGGACCTTACATCGGCATGACTTATCAAGCTACTGGGGACTGACGTTTACCACCCCTAGGCGAGATATAAGACATAGTAGACGAACAGACCGGACTGTGCGGTAAGTGTTACTGATTGGATTCGCATGAGCGTGAGCAGGCTTTCTCGTTGATCTTCTGACCGCTCAATACCCGGGTGGCTGGTACGTTTAGCAGACCGCTTGCAGCTTGTGGGTGACTTATATGATCACCACATACTGCCGGTGTATTGACGAGTCTTTAGAGTCTTACACAGAGGTTTTCTGGCTCAAGCGAAACGAAATAGGAGTGCATATGAGATATGTGCGGGACTGAGAATAATACCAGTATGTGATACTGTATTCTATTCTCGCGATTTGTATCACCGTTCGGTTATATGCGATATAGCCGGGTTGCCGAATCAAGTGTTCATTCGATATATTGATACACTAGATATTAGTCGGTTATATACGATATGTCCGGAACATTAAATCAAGTGTTGATTTAAAGATTTAATGTATAATTATATATTTGATATATTACTTTACATTAACTTGTATTGGTTCACTTAAGATTATTTTCTCACTTGATGTGCACAAAGTGTATATGTAATATATAATTGTGTACATGTTTGTATCATGATTGATGATACATGCAAACATGGGTGGGTGTGTGACATACACCATGCTAATTATAATTTAGGTTTTTATTTATCTTAATTATTCAAAATGGTGGCATCTTTTGTCATGACTTGAAGCTTCATGAAGCTTGAAGCATCTTTGACAAAGTCCACTTATTTTGTCTCAATTAAGATATTTATTAACCAAACCATTATAATTAACCATGGTTTAGTCTCTACAAAGGTTAGTGGATGATACTAACTCACCCATGGTTGCATAATTATCATTATTCTTTTCTCATTTTTTCATTCTTACTTCTTCTTCTTCTTCATCCAAAAGGAAAAGCTTTCTAGGTTTTTTTTATGTGGTGAAAACAGGTGAGAAATCAAAATTTAAAGTGAACCCACTTCCTATTTCATCATCCTCTACTACTTGCCATTTAGTTTAGGGTGTTCTCTTCACAAAGTTCTTGACCTAGTAAAGGGTTAGCTTGAGTTTGAGTCACCTCGACGTAGATTATTTTCGGCCTCGAAGTCTACGAGCAAGCTTATTCATTTCTCCGGGGAAATCCATACTAGAGTTCGGGACTTCGATGATCGCAGCGAAGGGACGTCAACATGGAGCTTTAGAAGTGAAGGACCGGATCTAAAAAGGTTGTATTTTTGTTCACTTCTCTTTGTGATGATAGGTTACATTATTTTGTTACCCTATTTTTCTAGTATGATTCGTAGTTGATTGCTTAGCACCCCCTTAAATTTTTGTTGTGGCATGTGTGATGCTTGCAAACCCTAGGCTAGGTGCTATGGAATCCTAACACTTCTTAGGTTGTGTATACATAGAGTGTTGTTGCCCCGTATTCTACGCTAGGCCGTGGCAAAATCTCGAAGAGGATGGACCTCTTGTTTTTGGCCGAGTAGGATGAGGCCAGCTTACTCAAGGCGTCGGCTTGGGCATTGAGCTGTCTGGGGATCTGCTCTACCTGGACTTCGTCGAAGTTCTTTCGAAGTCTTCTTATCTCGGCCAGATACTTCACCATAAGAGGTTCCAAGCCTCGAAATGACCGGTCACTTGGCCATCGACTAGGGCTGAGTCGCTGTGGATCCGAATTGTTTTCATCCCTAGTCCGGAGCCTATGCGCAGTCCGGCCAGCAGGGCCTCGTATTCCGCAGTGTTATTTAAGGCCTTGAACCCGAGCTTCAGGGAATACTTCATTTCTACCTCGTTCGGGCCCCGAATGATGATGCCGGCACCACATCCCTCCTCGGTCAAGGACCCGTCGACATAAAGGATCCAATCAGGGACTGAGTCGGGCTTCCCATCGACAGAAGGCTGAGCTGTGGTATTTTTTGTCGAACTGGGACCACTCCCATCTCCACTTCTCCAGGCAGCCAGATGACTCGGGTGAGGCGAGGATAGCCCCTAAGGGGCGCTCGGTAAGAACAAGGATGGTGTGCGCCTGGAAATAATGCCGCAGTTTCCTTGAGGCCACGATGAGCGCCAAGACGATTTTCTCTATCGCTGGGTACCTCGTTTTTGCGTCTTTGAAGACATGGCTCACATAGTATACCGGCCTCTGGACTCCGTCGATCTCATGGACGAGCATTGCGACCGTTGCTTGGTCGGACACTGCCAGATACAGCGATAGTTCGTCCCTTTCTACTGGTTGGGTGAGCAGAGGTGGGGTTGCAAGGTGCCTCTTTAATTGGTCAAAGCGGTCGGCACTCCACCGACCACTAGAACTCAGAATTTTCTTTAGAGCTTTGAAGAATGGGAGGCACTTCTCGCCAGACCTCGACATGAAAGGTGACAGAGCGGCTACTCATCCTGTCAGCCGCATGATCTCGACGTTAGTCTTGGGCACGACCATGTTGAGGATGGCGTTGATTTTCTCTGGGTTAGCTTCGATCCTGCGATGAGTGACCATGAAACTGAGGAACTTCCCCCCGGTGACCCTGAATGCGCACTTGGCGGGGTTCAGTTTCATCTTGAACTTGCGGAGTACCTCGAAGGCCTCGCCCAAATCCTTGGCGTGGTCGACTAACGAAACCGATTTGACGAGCATA
Organism: Agapanthus africanus; assembly: GCA_030015575.1. Taxonomy (NCBI): domain Eukaryota; kingdom Viridiplantae; phylum Streptophyta; class Magnoliopsida; order Asparagales; family Amaryllidaceae; genus Agapanthus; species Agapanthus africanus. Next base: position 311,615,951 of record JASDDO010000018.1, on the reverse strand, counting down.
TCGTCGACGTAAACTTCCATGTACCTGCCGATCTGCGACTTGAACATGCGATTGACCAAGCGTTGGTACGTGGCTTCGGCGTTTTTTAGGCCGAAAGGCATTACCTTGTAGCAGTATACCCCCTGGTCTGTAGTGAATGTGATGAGATCTTAATCTGCCGGATTCATACAGATCTGATTGTAGCCGGAGAAGGCGTCCATGAAGCTAAGTAGTTCGTGGCCTGCCGAGTTGTCGACGAGATGATCTATCCGAGGGAGGGGAAAGTTGTCCTTCGGGCAGGCCTTGTTGAGGTCGGAGAAGTCGATGCACATGCACCACTTCCCGCTTGACTTTTTCACCATAACCACGTTTGCCAACCATTCGGAGTAAGGCACTGATTGTTGTTAAATTTCCGGATTGTATGTAAAAGCAAGTATCGAATCAATTGTTTCCCGATGTCGGTTTGATAACAGTATCTTGTATCGGTATTTAGAAAATTGTATAAAGAAATCACAATCAAAAAATTATATTTGACCGCAATCAATAACGGTGTCGTGTAGATTTCGTTAGCAAGTGCGGATCGTCCACAGGGATTGTGCGATTCGTTTCTGTATTTGATTTGTTTGAATCGAGAAGTTAATCGAAAAGGAAAGAAAACATGATTCAAGAATTTATTGATTGATTCAAGTGTCACGATGTTTAATCAAGAATCAAAAACTGATAAACAAATCAAGAATCGGTGTTTCGATGATATTTCCAACCAAAATGTCAAGAATCTAAATGAGGCTCGTAGGAATCGATCGGATCTATAGACGTGATGTAATTTCAAGATTTCGTGTTCTTGTCTTTCGAAGGATTGATACTAGATTGATGATGATCGACGAGAGTTAGGGCTTTCTTGATGAAACTAGGGTTTCATCTTTTAAACCCTTGTTCTTTCGTTGATATCATTTGCATTCTAGCCTCTAACAATTTCAAGAAACGATCGTAACTCCCCAATCTCGAGCGATATCAATCAAGAAAGCATCGCAACGAATTGGGTCGTCGATTCTTGAACTTGCTAGGGTTTACAAAACTCGTAGGACTCAAGAATCGATTTAAGATATATTACATCATCATTCTATTGATCGTCTCGACTCCTCGACGAGCGGAGTATTACTCAAACATCATCACACAGAAAGTATTCAAGAATTGAAAAGATATCATGATGCGAGAATTTAAAGAAAACAAGATAAAAGAATATCACCTTTTATTTATATCAACAATTTGATTACAGTCGCTCAAGAACTACAAGAGGAAGAACTAAATTGTTGAATTGGCGTCGCTCGGCTCCTTGAGTCGCGGATCGGCTTGGACGACTTGCTCTGTTGAAGATCGGCTCGGCTCATAAAAGGTTGCAAGGCTTCTTGCTTGATGGGTACTCGGGATCTTGGCTTTTGATTGGAATTTAGGGTTAGGGTTTCACACAAGTCCTCTCACTAGACTTGTGGAAGAAGAAGATGAAGAAAGAGATAGAATGGCTAAAATGAACTAATGGATTGATTTTTCCAAGCTCATCCATTCTACAAGTGAGCCTAGGGTCTTATTTATAGATCTCCCAAACCCTAAGCCTTTGAGTTCCCTCCAAAAGTTTGTTGAAAGACTTCTAGAAGTAGTTAGTTAGGCTTAGCTTAGGGTTTAAGCTAGGGTTTAGGAAGAAGTTTCTAGAATACAAGGCTAGTTTAGTGTTGATCCCAAAGCTTGCTGATCTGGCAGAAGTCTCTGGAGTCTTCTGGAATTTGAAGTATATGAGCTGAATATGGGCCATGAGTGAAACATTATGTAGCAAAATTGGATGGCTGAAGTGGCAAGATGGCCGTGGAACTGCGGCGCAAGCAGGCTCCGGCCGCGGTTCCGCGGCCATGTAGGAGGCTTGGAGCTTGAACTCTCTGGTGCTGTCTTTGGTTGATACTTGGGCCTTTCTTTGATATGTTGATTTTTGTTTTGCCTTTTGGATTGATACCTGAACTGAAATTATTGAGTTGGCGTAATATTTGATCGGTACCGTAAAGATTGTGGGCCTTTCTACTGGATTTTCCTGCATAGATCTCAAAACAAGTGTTGCGCAATATAGGGTTGATGCGATGCCATGAAATGCGGTTAATTTCCTTCATAGTGTCGGTTTTAGAGTCTAATACATGTAATCTGATATTTTGTAACAGTTTTTCTAATATGTAAAATATGAATGCCGAACACTTCTATATGGATGCAAATGATGAGGAAATTGCCGGCTAAAATATGCAATATTTTCGACTAATCAAATTCCCCCAAACTAAATTTAGATCGTCTCGAGCGAACTGTTTTATTAAAAAGAGAAGGAGAAAATAAAGAAAGAGAAAAACTAACTGGCACACTTTCGTAGGCAACACGATTGCACTGAGCACGTGCAACAAGCCTTTAAACCTCTAGGTGTCCCTAGTAGGAGGAGTGTTGTCTCCTGAGGGTTTTCAGCGGATTGTACCCACAAAATCCAATAATAAAAGAAAGATCATGAATATTACATTTAAAGACAAGAATTCTAAAAGAAAAGCTTCGAAAATTAGGGTTTCCAACTAAGCTAGCTTTTCGGTTGTCATGAGCCCTATCTTAATGGTCATGAAAAGATGTTAGAAATCACGTCCTCCCTCAATAAAACATCGTCTTATTTTTCATTCCTATCTTTCTTCCAAACATCGATCATATAACCCTGCGTGTGTGTAAAGACATCTCTACACCCGGAGAATTCAATTCAAGCTATCATACTCTTGTCCATCAGCCTCAGTACTTTTTAATTAATGAATATTTAGATGAGATTGCTCACACACTTTCATGCGACCGTTAATACTTCTTGAGGTACTAACCGACCGATTACTCCTGTGCTTTCTTACTTGGTGTATTTTCCTCGTCTTGCACCACCTCAGGCATAGCAGTGACTCCCAGACCAGTTGGCCTTAGGGCACGAGGTGAAGAAGCACCTTCGCTATATATTTTTTTATTGCCCTTGGTGATAACAAAACCAGTGTCCATTTTTTTCACCACTTTATATATTTTTTTATTCACTTTTCTTTATTTCCTTCATACATCGGCTTTAAGACAAGAGCATTTCAAGGTATCCTCTACTATCCCAGGCTTTAAGACGTGTGTAAGTGCGAATAGCAGGGTATCAACGTTCAAAATGTTTGGTTTCCAGAATAGAAACTATTTTTCAGACTTATTTTTATCCTCAGATTAGTGACGTCCTTCATCTTACTAACCCTTGGGACAACGGCTCATAACTGCTTATTACTAGTTCGTATAAGAAAACTTCTAATTTTCTTAGTTTTCTTAAATTTTTCTAATCTCATGGATGTAATTTTTCACTATCTAATCTTTCATTATTTATTTATGTACAAAAAAGTGTAAATATTAAAATTATTTTTATACTTGAAAGTTTTTTAAATTTTTATGCGTTTTGAAAAAATGTTTTGTGCTTATGCAAATGATATGCAAATGATGCAAAAATAAGCACAAACCTCCCCCAAACTTGTTTTCAACAGTGTCCTCACTGTTGCCAACCGCTATACTTACAAAAACTGTAAGCCTGGGGGGAATTATTAGTGGGGGCAAAATATATAAGTGAAGAACTTCCCCCAAACTTACTCTTTTCACTCACCTTCAAAAAATTGATGCAATGATATACTAGATATGAAGGTGAGATGGAGGAATTTTAATCAAAATAAACTGGCTCTTGTAAGAACAAGAGCTCCTCCGTGGGGTCAGTGGAAAAATACGGCTTTAGTCTATGTCCATTCACTTTGAAAAATGTGCCGTTTTTAACATTTTCTACTTGTACTGCCCCGTGCGGATATACAGACCGCACAACAAAAGGTCCCTTCCATCGAGATCGGAGCTTACCCGCGTGAAGGTGTAGTCGTGTATCATAAAGAAGGACTTGTTGACCAGGTGAAAATGTTTTCCTCAAAATGTTTTTATCGTGAAAAACCTTAGTCCTATTCTTTGTGATTACAGCGTTATCATAAGCTTCATCGCGGAGTTCGCTTAGCTCATTAAGTTGCAGCTTTCGAAAGTTGCAAGCAAGGTTTAGATCAAAATTTATTTCTTTTATAGCCCACAATGCTTTATGTTCTATCTCGACGGGTAAATGACATGCTTTCCCAAACACTATCCTATACGGAGACATTCCTAGGTCGGTCTTAAATGCAGTTCGGAATGCCCAAAGAGCATCCGTCAATTTCGTCGACCAGTCTTTTCTATTTTTAGCAACAGTTTTCTCCAGGATAAGTTTGATTTGTCTGTTTGAGATTTCAGCCTGCCCGCCTGTTTGGGGATGATAGGGTGTAGAAAGTCGGTGGTTGATTGAGTATTTTCGCATCAGAGTCTCAAAAGACCTGTTGCAGAAGTGTGTCCTATTATCGCTAATGATAGCGCCTGGGTGTCCAAATCGCGAGAAGATATTCTCTTTTAAGAACTTAATGACAACTTTCTTGCCATTAGTGCGACATGGAATGGCTTCTACCCACTTTGAGACATAATCAACCGCCAGTAATATGTACAAATTCCCAAAGGAGTTGGGAAAGGGACCCATAAAATCAATGCCCCAAACATAAAATATTTCAACAACCAAGATGGGTTGCTGAGGCATTTCATTTCTCTGGGATATTCTACCCGTGTACTGACATTGTGTACAGGTTTTGCAATAGTCAAATGCATCCTTGAATAAGGTAGGCCAATAAAATCCACATTGCAAAACCTTTTCTGCTGTCTTTCTAGGACCAAAGTGACCCCCACAGGCCTGATCATGACAAAATGAAAGAACACTCTTGAACTCTTCATTCGGGACACACCGGCGAATGATCTGATCAGGACAATATTTAAACAAATAGGGCCCGTCCCAGTATAAGTGTTTTACTTGGGATAGAAAACGATATTTGTCCTGTTTTGACCAATCGCTAGGTATAAGTCCCGTGGCATGATAGTTCACAATATCCCTGAACCATGGTTCAGCGGATATGCTCAAGAGTTGTTCATCAGGGAATGAATCATTGATCGGCAGGGTCACAGGGGAAGAAATGATGCGTGAAAGATGGTCAGCTACTACGTTTTCACATCCTTTCTTATCTTTGATAACAAGATCGAATTCTTGTAACAGAAGGATCCAACGTATTAGTCGACCTTTTGCATCTTTCTTCGCCAGAAGATGTTTTAAAGCGGAATGGTCAGTATACACAACTATAGGTGAGCCAATTAAGTAAGGCCTGAATTTTTCTAATGCAAATACAACCGCTAAGATTTCTTTTTCTGTGGTTGTATAATTGATTTGCGCATCATTCAGGGTCTTACTTGCATAGTATATCACGTGTGGCATCTTTTCGATGTGCTGTCCTAAGACTGCACCTACTGCAAAATCAGATGCGTCACACATCAGCTCAAAGGGGTAGTCCCAGTTTGGTGATGATAACACGGGGGCTGAAGTGAGTGAGTGTTTAAGTGAGTCGAAAGCTGTCTCGCAGTCTGAGTCAAAATGGAAGGTCGTATCCTTGGCCAGGAGAAGAGTTAAAGGTCTAGCAATTTTGCTAAAGTCCTTAATGAATCTCCTATAAAAGCCCGCATGGCCAAGGAAAGATCGAATATCTTTGACGCTTTTGGGATGAGGGAGGTTTTGAATGACATCTACTTTAGCTCTATCAACCTCAATGCCTTTCTGTGATATGACATGTCCAAGGACTATTCCTTCTTGGACCATAAAATGGCATTTTTCCCAGTTCAAAGTCAAGTTCTTCTCTTTGCAACGAGTAAGAACAGCGTCAAGATTCGATAGGCAATCAGAAAAAGAGTCTCCAAAAATCGAGAAATCGTCCATAAAGATCTCCAGAAAATTCTCTGCCATATCAGAGAATATCCCTATCATACACCGCTGAAAGGTAGCGGGAGCATTGCATAACCCAAAGGGCATGCGACTGTAAGCAAAGGTACCAAAAGGACAAGTAAAAGTGGTTTTATCTTGATCCTTTTTGGCGATGGGGACCTGATTATAGCCTGAGTATCCATCCATAAAGCAATAATACTCTCGTCCCGCTAAGCATTCCAGCATTTGATCAATGAATGGTAGAGGAAAGTAGTCTTTCCTCGTGGCAGCATTGAGTTTTCTATAATCAATACATACACGCCACCCAATTTGGGCGCGTGTCTGAATCAACTCATTTGCCTCATTGGTTATAACAGTGATGCCGGATTTCTTAGGAACGACATGTATATGACTCACCCACTGGCTATCGGAGATGGGGTATATAATACCATTATCTAAGCATTTGACGATCTCTTTCATCATCGCTTCCTTCATGACGGGATTTAACCGTCTCTGTGGTTCTCGGGTCGATCTGGTATCATCCATCACATGTATATGATGTTCAACAATCAAGGGACTAATCCTTTTGATGTTCGCCATACTCCAACCAAACGCCTCTTTGTTAGATCTCAATACCGATAAAAGTGCATTTTCTTGCTCTGATGCAAGCAAAGCGGATATGATAACCGGTAAAGACTCATTCTCACCTAGATATGCATATTTAAGGTGAGAAGGTAAAATTTTGAGATCTAATTCGGGCGGAGAAATGATAGAAGGAGGGATCATTGAGTGATTTTTGGATTTACAAAGAAGCTCAGAGCCTGTGAAAGATACAGACTCGGGTGGAGAAAAGTCAGGAGTGCAGGACTCAAGTGTAGAGAAAGTGTCCTCACTAAGATCATGTGTGAAATCAAACAGAGATGTGGTAATGTCATCGAGATCAGTAAAGCAAAGTTCCTCGGCTCCACAACTATCGGGAGCGATCTCATGGACAGAGCACACATCTAAAATATGAGCAGAGGGTTCTGATGGCTGACTTCCAACTTTGTAGATATTTAGTTCAATGGTCATATTTCCAAATGATAAGTTCATTAAACCATTTCTACAGTTTATAACGGCGTTGGAAGTGGTAAGGAAAGGACGACCCAGAATCACCGGAATTTGGCCCCGGGGGTTTGCTACAGGATGTGTGTCGAGCACAATGAAGTCTACAGGGAAAACAAATTCCCCGACCTTTATTAATACATCCTCTAATTCACCCCTTGGTTTGGTGATAGATCGGTCTGCCATCTGGAGAGTGCAATGAGCAGGTTTCAGCTCTCCAATCCCTAATTGCTCATAGACAGAATATGGAAGTAGGTTAACACTTGCGCCAAGGTCTAAAAGAGCACGATTTATGTTTTTACCCCCAATCGAAATCGATATTGTAGGACATCCTGGGTCCTTTCTTTTCTTTGGAAGCTGGGATATAAAAGCAGTGCTAATATTATTAGACATGAAGACCTTCTTCGGCACTTGAGTCTTCCTCTTCCTAGTGCACAAGTCCTTAAGAATTTTCGCATAAGCGGGGACTTGTTGAATAGCATCTAGGAGAGGGATATTGATGTTAACCTGTTTGAACATTTCCAAAATTTTCTCCATATGAGGACTCGTTCTATTAGCCCTTAACCGGTTCGGGTAAGGAGCTTTCGTAATAAGCGCAGGGTCCATCATAGGAGAAGGAAGAGGGGGTAGACGAGGTCCCAAAAGAGGTGTGGGGACCGTCTGTGGAGAACTAGAAGGGCTATACTGAGGTGTCGAGCCTAGTGGAAAATGGAGAATAGGCTCGCGAGAAGGTGGTATGGTAGAAGAAGAAGGATCAGAAGGAGAAGTGTGTGTGTGTGGAAAGGTCTCAGCCGGGGTGTTGATATGATTTTCAGTATCATCAATACCTTCCCCGACATGATTGTTAAACACTCTTCCCGATCTCAACGTTGTGACGGCATTTACATTGTAATGCCCAGGATTTTGTAGGGGTTGAGAGGGAAGTTTCCCTTTTTCTCTCGCACTCATTTCGGTTTTAAGTCGTGCGATTTCAGCTTCCATCGTTCTGATACTCTCAGCTTGGGACGCTGAGTTTTTCTTTATCTCACCGACGAAAGATCTAACCTCAGCCGAAACCTCTATGAAATTTGACAAAAGTGATTTCATGGTTTGAGTTAATTGGGAGAACTCGTCAGAACAGGACTGCATAGGATTAGACTGTGCAGGAGTGTTGCCCTGGTTTTGGAAATTTTGTGACTGATAGGGGTGCTGAGTGAGTTGAAGGGGTTGCTGTTGTGGTGGAGGAAGAGCCCTTTGAAAATTATTCGTGTTTGGAACCGTGTTTTGAGATTGGTTTTGGTTCCAAGAGAAATTCGGGTGATTCCTCCAACCCTGATTGTACGTGGAAGAATATGGATCGTTTTGAGGTCTTTGAAATGCGGCATTAGAATGCTCGTGACCTTGAAACGCAGAGTTTAATGGACATTCTTCCGTTAAATGAGACGGATCAGAACAACACCCACAAACAGTTTTGGGGAGCGAAACTGGGTTTAGGGAGGCTGCTGCAAATTTGTGTTCCATAGCGTCGAGCTTCTTTTGCATTGCTGCCATCTCAGCTCGAACACCTATGGACACATCTATTTGGTGTACGCCACCCCTATTCAATGGTTGGATTCCACTCTCCCACTGTAGTGATTTTTCAGCGAACTCTTCTAAGTACTTCCAAGCTTCCCCATCATCTTTGGTCATAAAAGTACCTTGACACATGTTTTCAAGGCTCTGTTTAGTGCTTGGGTTAATGCCCTCATAAATGATTCGGCACAGCTCCCATCTCGGGATGCCGTGATGAGGACACTGAACCAATAGATCCTTGAAACGTTCAAAGCATTTTGAAAATGGTTCAGTAGGGAGCTGGGCAAATTGATTCAGTTCGCTACGGATTCGAGCTGTCTTTTGTATTGGGTAAAATTTCTTAAGGAATGCAGCGACGAATTCTTCCCAATTCGTGATAGAATGTGCGGTAGTGTTATATAGCCACTTCTCGGCTATATCGCACAATGTAAATGGAAGAAGTCGTAGACGCATCGCATCCACTGAAAGTTGTGACGTACCCATCATTGCGCATAAGTTTTCAAATTTGGTAATGAAAACGTAAGCGTCGCCAGTCTCGAGTCCGTAGAATTTGGGTAAAAGATTAATCTACTGGGGCTTAATCTCAAAGTTATCCCCATTGGCTGGTGGTGTGGATAAGCAGGTCGAAAGAGGACCTCGAATAGGGTAGCACCTCTCCTGGAGAGAGATGCGGGGTGGATTCTGCGCACCAACGGACGGCGGCAGATTAGGGTTAAATAAGTTTGATGGATTCGGATCCATCGGTGTGGGTGTGGTAGTGGGTAAAGAAAAGGTAAATGGAGAAATATCGACTTCGGAGTCGATAAAGGGTACGCGGACTAAACGGGCACTAGAATCCCGTGTCCAGCCTATCTTGCACTAAAAAGGGTTAGTACAAGTGGTAGCGTTGACTTATAATTAGGGGTAATGAATGCGGTGTTTGCTTTTGAAAAAGGGACGGATTTTTGAAAAAATGATGCGACAAAACAAATGCAGCACACAAACCCTAGAATCTAGTGGTCACTTAGGTCCGGCTCTAGACCGCTCCTAACTGCCAAAAGACAAGTCGCAGGATAGAATCCTCCACTGCCTCTTTGTCCCCCTGTGGCCGGATAAGTGCCAGGTAAGTGGGAAGGTACTCCACTACGTAAGTAGTGGGCCTAATTAAAAACCACTAGCCTTAGACACTCTCGCCTTAGGCACCACAAGAAAACGCGGATAAGCAATGAATTACCCACGGCCTTCTCTTGTCCTAATTGAGCGCGACAGTCCTTAGAGTCTTCTCTAGATTTCTTTTAGTTAATGTGGGTCAATGCGGATGCAAGTTTTGCGATTTTCGGGGCCTAGGAAGGGTAATGAAATCCCCACCTAATTTGGATTTGGCCGTGCCCCTTAATATCCGTATTAGAATGCAAACAACCAAGAAATCAAAATCACGCACAAATTTAATTTTGCTTTTGCGGCGCTGCGATTATTTGCAAAGAAGTCTGCAGAAAATTGTTAGTTGGAGCGAAAAGAGGAGAGAGGAGAAGGTAAGAAGTCACCTGAAGCAAAAATTGCACAGAGATCCCTCCAAGCTGCCGCGTTTCCGCCGCAGATCCTGCCTTATGCCGGGCTTCCGCGGTCTCTTGATGAGATCACCCCACCAAAATTCTTCAGGGAGCTTCTGTAGACTCCTTCTGCTCTCTGGTATTTTCCAAAAATTCTCTTCAATTGCCAAACAACTCCAGATTTCCTTGCAATGAACCACAACAAATCGTTTAGGGTTTGCACGAATTTTGATCTCAAAAATCACAATGAAATAAATCTTTCAATTCAAACTATAATATGAAACGAATTAGCGCGTAATCCCCGGCAACGGCGCCATTTGATTGTCGTTAAATTTCCGGATTGTATGTAAACGCAAGTATCGAATCAATTGTTTCCCGATGTCGGTTTGATAACAGTATCTTGTATCGGTATTTAGAAAATTGTATGAAGAAATCACAATCAAAAAATTATATTTGACCGCAATCAATAACGGTGTCGTGTAGATTTCGTTAGCAAGTGCGGATCGTCCACAGGGATTGTGCGATTCGTTTCTGTATTTGATTTGTTTGAATCGAGAAGTTAATCGAAAAGGAAAGAAAACATGATTCAAGAATTTATTGATTGATTCAGGTGTCACGATGTTTAATCAAGAATCAAAAACTGATAAACAAATCAAGAATCGGTGTTTCGATGATATTTCCAACCAAAATGTCAAGAATCTAAATGAGGCTCGTAGGAATCGATCGGATCTATAGACGTGATGTAATTTCAAGATTTCGTGTTCTTCTCTTTCGAAGGATTGATACTAGATTGATGATGATCGACGAGAGTTAGGGCTTTCTTGATGAAACTAGGGTTTCATCTTTTAAACCCTTGTTCTTTCGTTGATATCATTTGCATTCTAGCCTCTAACAATTTCAAGAAACGATCGTAACTCCCCAATCTCGAGCGATATCAATCAAGAAAGCATCGCAACGAATTGGGTCGTCGATTCTTGAACTTGCTAGGGTTTACAAAACTCGTAGGACTCAAGAATCGATTTAAGATATATTACATCATCATTCTATTGATCGTCTCGACTCCTCGACGAGCGGAGTATTACTCAAACATCATCACACAGAAAGTATTCAAGAATTGAAAAGATATCATGATGCGAGAATTTAAAGAAAACAAGATAAAAGAATATCACCTTTTATTTATATCAACAATTTGATTACAGTCGCTCAAGAACTACAAGAGGAAGAACTAAATTGTTGAATTGGCGTCGCTCGGCTCCTTGAGTCGCGGATTGGCTTGGACCACTTGCTCTGTTGAAGATCGGCTCGGCTCATAAAAGGTTGCAAGGCTTCTTGCTTGATGGGTACTCGGGATCTTGGCTTTTGATTGGAATTTAGGGTTAGGGTTTCACACAAGTTCTCTCATTAGACTTGTGGAAGAAGAAGATGAAGAAAGAGATAGAATGGCTAAAATGAACTAATGGATTGATTTTTCCAAGCTCATCCATTCTACAAGTGAGCCTAGGGTCTTATTTATAGATCTCCCAAACCCTAAGCCTTTGAGTTCCCTCCAAAAGTTTGTTGAAAGACTTCTAGAAGTAGTTAGTGAGGCTTAGCTTAGGGTTTAAGCTAGGGTTTAGGAAGAAGCTTCTAGAATACAAGGCTAGTTTAGTGTTGATCCCAAAGCTTGCTGATCTGGCAGAAGTCTCTGGAGTCTTCTGGAATTTGAAGTATATGAGCTGAATGTGGGCCATGAGTGAAACATTATGCAGCAAAATTGGATGGCTGAAGTGGCAAGATGGCCGCAGAACTGCGGCGCAAGCAGGCTCCGGCCGCGGTTCCGCGGCGATGTAGGAGGCTTGGAGCTTGAACTCTCTGGTGCTGTCTTTGGTTGATACTTAGGCCTTTCTTTGATATGTTGATTTTTGTTTTGCCTTTTGGATTGATACCTGAACTGAAATTATTGAGTTGGCGTAATATTTGATCGGTACCGTATAGATTGTGGGCCTTTCTTCTGGATTTTCCTGCATAGATCTCAAAACAAGTGTTGCGCAATATAGGGTTGATGCGATGCCATGAAATGCGGTTAATTTCCTTCATAGTGTCGGTTTTAGAGTCTAATACATGTAATCTGATATTTTGTGACAGTTTTGCTAATATGTAAAATATGAATGCCGAACACTTCTATATGGATGCAAATGATGAGGAAATTGCCGGCTAAAATATGCAATATTTTCGACTAATCAGGCACATTCCGAATGAAGTTAGCGGCAAGGAGCCTGTCTGCCTCATCCTTAATTGCTTTCTTCTTGATCGGGGCGAAGCTTCGTTTCTTTTGTCCGATGGGTCGGGCCGTAGGATCCACCCCGAGCTTATGAGATATGATCTTGGGGTCGATCCTAGGCATGTCAGTAGGAGCCCAGGCGAAGACGTCGGCATTGTTTCTGAGAAAGCCAACTAGGTCATCGTGCTGAGTCCCTGTCAGAAGTGAACTAATCTGAATGGTACATTCAACGTCCCCTTCTATGAGGAGGACCTCTGTCCATGGCTCCACCGGGGTCCCTCGGACCTCCTTTTGCTCGTCCTGAGTATCCAGAGAACCCCTGATTTCACTCTCGGCCTCAACGTCGTTGTTTGCCAGTTCAGACGAAGATGCTGCGGTGAAGCAAACCTTTGCGGTTTGCTGGTCTCCGTAGGCCAGACCTACCCCGCCTTGGTTGAGCGGGAATTTCATAGCCAAGTGAAAGGTCGATATCTGGGCCCTGATGAAGTTCAGCGTTGGGCGACCGAGGAGGATGTTATAGGCCGATGGGATTCTTGCTATGATGAATTCCACGGGCACTGTTCGCATATGGCCAGCTTCCCCGACGTTAAACTGTAGAGTGATTACCCCTTCTGCCGGGATGGAGTGATTGGTGAATCCTGACAGGACATGGGAGGTCGGCCTCAGGTCTGCCGGGGTGAGCCCCATGAGCAGAAAGCAGTCGTAAAAGAGTATATCTGCCGAGCTTCCCAAGCCATCCAGTATCCTCTGCACTTCGTATTGTTGGACACGAGCCGTAATCACCATAGGGTCATTATGGGGCATGGATATACCGTGGAGGACCTCGTCGATGAAAACGATAGGCTCGGTATCCTTGGACTTCTTCCTCGGACGACCGCAAGGCTCCACGACCGGCGTGGGATGCTGAGCCTCGTAGGTACCCAACGTACCCCCGTTGACATGACCATGATTTGGCCGATTTTCATCTCATTGGGAGGGGGACGTTGCTCTTGCTCACGGTCCGTCTGCCGCTTGTCTCGCAAGTATGTCGCCTGGTGTCCCGAACGGATGAGCTCCTCGATGTAATCTCGGAGCTGCTTACAGTTTTCCGTTGAGTGACCTTACGACCTGTGGAAGCCGCAGAAGGGGCCCCGGGTGCGCGTTGCCGCCATGCGTGAGACCAGGGGGAGTTTGAAGAACCTCTCGCCCTTGGCCTCTTCCAACAGTACCGTTTGGGAGACGTTGAGCGGGGTGTACTCCTGAAATTTTGGGGAGTAGGGCTTTTGCCGCTCAAGCCTCTTTTTCTCTTCTCGGGCCCTTTTCCTCTGGTCAGTTTGCTCTGTCCGGGGCAAATTGGCGTTCACCTCGGATTCGAGCTGGATCTCTCGCTCGGTCCAGGATTTTACCTCGGCCATGGTCTTAGGTTGCGCTAATGCAAAGGAGCGTAACCACTCCTTGTTCCTAAGACCTGACCTGAGGGCCGTAATGACCGTCTTGTCTCGGTGTTCTGGGACCTCGAGGAGTGTGTTGTAAAAGTGGGTTACGTACCCTTTGAAGGTTTCCTTGTCCCCGCTTTTTATTGTGAAGAGGTGGTCAAAGTTCCGCATCTGCCGCTAGTTCCCGACAAAGTGGCTGAGGAATTGGGTGGCCAGCTCATCGAAGGTTGAGATCGAGCGTGGTGCGAGTCCTCGGAACTAGTCTCACCCGGAGCGGATGAGAGTGGTCGGGAAAGCACGACATTGGGCGGCATCAGAGCAGTCTTGGAAACTCATCCCGGCAGTGAATGCGTCCAGATGGTCCTTTGGGTTGGACTTACCATCGAAGAGCGAGACCTTTGGGGTTTGTTTCAGGAAGAGATGTGGACGGCAAGAAGCTCCTCGGTGAAAGATTTCGTGAGCGAGTCGGCGGTGTATTTAGCCCCGTCGCTTGAATGACGACCTTCCCGATGTATGCTCTCGATTTTCTTTTCGAGGGCGTCGAGTCGGCCGTGGTACCCTGATGACTCGGCACATTCTGATCTTTGCCTCTGCTGTCGGAGACCTGCGTCGGGCTGTGACCCTGGTTCCTCTCGATGAGGTTCCTTAGGTCCCCTGGCGAGGTAGTCTTTGAGCTGTCATGACGATTCCCATTCACGCGACCCCGTTGAAGGAGGGGGTGTCGGTCATGCCTGGACGCGGGCGAGCTGACCGACACCTCCTCAGGAGGGACAGGGGCACGATGGGGCTCAGGGCGAGGCGCTCTGGCGATGGACCTCGGTGTTGAACTGTAGGGCGCCCAGCGCGTCATAGAATATGTTTTCCCGTGGGATCTGCGGCCGCCGGAGGTAGCGTTACGGTGGTCGGTAGTGCCGATGCGAGCAGAGTCCTTTCTCCCTTTGTAGGGGTCCCGGTCTCGAGGTGGGAGAGCGGCAACCTGGGGAGCTTGCCTTGCCGTTTGGACACGGACGAGCGCATCGACAACGGACACGAGTCGATCTATTAGAGCGGCTAGGTCGTTGATGGCATTCGAGGGAGGAGATTCGTCCATGCCTCCGTTGTGGGGAAGGCGACAGCTAGCGCTTGGATCATCGCGGTGATCGCTTGCCATGTAGTCGAGATCAGAAGATGAACTTTCGGTTGAGTGGAAAGAGAGTATTCCCACAGACGGCGTCGGCCGATGGAGCTCTAGATCTCCTTCAGATGTTATCTTCCGTTGATCTACTGCAATGGCTGATGGACGGCTGAGATTGAGTTGGAAGGTTGAAGCGTGCAGATCTCAATGGGCTTTGAGTGGTTGTGGCCGAGCTACCTGCAAAGAAGTCCCAGGGTGGTTGTGCCACCGAGGACCCTCCTTCAATCAAGTTAGTGATGTAAGTCGAGCAGAGTAGCGGCCTGGTGAAAAGAATTGCATACCTTGATCTTCTGAGAGAGGGGTTTATATAGTGGCAGCAATGGGCAGGCAGGCGCAAGAATCATGCCGGCCGTTATGCCTCTGACGTCACGCTCGCGTGATAGGCGGGATCCTGCATTAATGGTAAGGCAGGCTCATTAATGGGGGATCATGATGGCGTGGAACGTGTGATCGTGGGCGGCGGATATCTCGCGCATGGCGAGATTCACGGAGCCGTGGCGTAGGTGCCTGTAATAAGCGTTGCGGGTCGGTCAGAATGAGATCGAGGAGGATGAGCTCGGCGGGAGGCTCGGGGACGAGCGGGAGGCCGAGGCACCTTTGTACCATGACAGCTCAGAGGCGAGCCGGGGGTGGTCTGGAAGGCCACCGAAGGTCGGGAGATCCCTCAGGTCGGAGGCCTGAGGTTCGGTCCTAACCGAAGTCCTTGATCCTTTCTTATAGGTTTTAGGATACGTCATATGCAATGTGTCAACATCTCGGGAGTCATCGATATCGAGCCTCATCAAAACCATATCACATCTTCAATCGATTTCATAGAAAATTTCACAATCCATCCTATCTTGTAATCCAATATGAGTTCTTATGTTGATGACGTGGAATCTACCATACGGATAGAAAAAGTATTTCTCATTTGGTATGCTATGGAAACTTTGAGAAAAAAGAAGAAAATATGGTTTTGGTGAGGAAAAAAATGCAAGAGATTGGTTTCTACATGTAGCCTCAGAGTTTCATTATATTTTAATGAAACCAACTTAGTATGTATTGGCTTGCTTCCAAGAAGTGAAAGAGTTAGTAAAGCATTGAATTATGATACCAAAGACCATAAGTTCAAATATGCTCCTCACATGAGTCCCACACATTATCAACTAAGGAAAACACAATCATATATTAAAATGTAGAAAATTTATAATACGGTTGTAACAGTAGTTTGTTGGAACAAAAAATTATTTTAGGTCTAAGCCGGCAAAGTGAGCAAAAGAGCCGGCCCAGAAAAAAGGTCTCGGCCCAATTGAGGATAAATTTGGATCGGCTAAAGAAAGATTTATGAAGATTTTCGGGAAGATTTGCAGCAGATTCTTGATTGCGGAAATTAAGGTCCATGCATGTAATTGATACTCGAATCGAGAAAAATCTAAGGTTTTGAACTACCCCTTAACAATCCCTAGTTCTATAAATACCGGAGTCTAAGGCAAAGGATCACTCTGTCTCTCTCTCTCAACAACCAATTATCAATTTTTCTAGTTCTATGGCTTCTCAGCCACCCTATTATAGTTAATGTAATTTAGACTCCGACGACTAATGCCATCTCCATCAAGGCTCCGTCGAGACTTGAGATAACCAGCCTTTCTCGATCAGGTATGCCTTCACGTTCTTTTAGATCTACAGAAAATAAAGCATGCAGATGAAAGAATGCCCCTCGGCCCTCCTTTCGACACACTAGCATTCTTATAGCACCGATTGGGGTACGGCTGAGGATGCTGATGAACGGATCGGGACTGTTATCATGGCTATGAGAAGTTAAGACGTCCATCCCTACTCTCGGAACATGATAATATAACCGATCTCGTCCTCCGACCGAGTCAAGCTTGGTGGCCACGGCATAAGGGATTTAGATGTCCATTCCTACCTTTATATTGTGATTTTGAGATTGGTCTCGGTCAAGACGAGGTGATCGGGTCCCGCTCGGTCCGGTAATAAATGACCGATCGATTTAGACGTCCATTCCTACGCTCGGGTATTGAGAGAAGGCCGGGCGATGCAACCGATGTATCATGATTTGGCTTGAGGCTCATGATGTAGGATATTTAGACATCTATCTCTACACTTGCATTCGGTCTTCAAGACGAGATCATGATCCAAGGGTTTGAGAGTTTGTTTTAATCATCAAATCATATGTAACCGTAACCCAATTTTCTATCAATAAAATATGATGGCTGGATGGCTATTATCTTTGTTGTTTTATTTATAAATTTTAACCATGCAACCAAGGGGTCTATTTTTATTTTATAGGAAGATTGTTCTCCCCTTTCTCTAACGACGGCTTATCCGTCGAGGGAGACAGTATTGTGCTAATTATTTTTGTCTTTAGTGTTGATCTAAATTTCGACCTATAAGTATCCAAGGGGTTTCAAAGTGCCCGATTTGACGTTATTATTCTCTGGAAAAAATGGCTAGTTAGCTGATGATGGTGCTCACAAGTATGGATTCCTCTAATCAAGACACGTGGCGGATGACAAGTCTCTCACATGCACCAACCGGCTCTTTGAAGTACCATGCGAAAGGGACATTTCTCGGCGCCTCATCTTCGAGGTATCATCCGACCATTGAGGGCCTCCCCTGAGTAAATTTCCTATTCGCCAAGAAACCAACCAATGACTCACCTTCGAGCTATTATACAGCTAAGCTTCCTCAGCCTCCACGCTCGTTTCCGAGCTATTATGGAGCCGAGCTTCCTCAGCCTCCTCGCTCGTCTTCGAGCTATTATAAAGCCGAGCTTCCTCAGCATCTTCGCTCATCTCTGAGCTATTATAGAGCCGAGCTTCCTCAGCCTCCTCGCTCATCTCCGAGCTATCCTACAGCCGAGCTTCCTTAGGCTCCTCGCTTGTCTCCGAGCTGTTACCAAGCAGAGCTTCCTCAGCTGTCCCGTCTGGTCGGGAGCATGGAGCGGGCTTCCTCATAACGGCTCGGTGTATCCAGCCATGATGAGATCTCCGCCGCTCCACGTCTCGCATCTTAGGCTAGTGTATCTCGCCGTTAATGAGCCTATCTCGCCATTAATGGGCATATCTCACCATCAATGTGAACGTGACGCAGGGGCGTAACGGTCGGCGAGAATTTCGCATATGCTCTCTCTATGCGACCGCTATATAAAACCTTCTACAAGACGTCTTAGGTATCTTGAACTCAATCCAATACGCCGCTACCCTGCTATTATTCCTTGGTACTAATTTGATCGTTGGAGGGTCTTACGGTTGCTTTCCACCCCTGGACTTCCCTTGCAGGTAGCCAGGCATCAACAACAACCAACAACCCATTGAGATCCACACGCTCAGCCCTCATCTCAAATCTCAACCGTTCGACACCGCTAGCCCTAAGATCGATGGAGGACAACATATGAGGGATAAATCGACCTCCATCAGTTGGCGCCGTATGTGGAAAGAGTTAAAATCTTTTCCACCCAAAAGTTGATCTTCTGCCTTCGATTCAATGACCAGCGATAACCATAACGATCCTGGCACGAACCATCCCGTCCTCCATAATGGAGGCGGGGACAGCTCTACTCCACTTCCTAACATTATCGACGCCTTATCAGCGCGGATCAAAAAACTTACGGTGATGGTGGACATGCTCGCTCATGTTCATACGGCTGGCCATGCCTGCCGAACTGCTGTCCCTACCCCCTGGAATGTCGGCGTGCGTGGGACTACGGAGGGGCACGTTCGGGTCACGTTCGGGTCCTCGACCTCGCTCACTCCCATCTTGATGTCACCGAACACTGGCGTGCTGAATCCAGCAGTCATAACCCACATACGAGGAATGATTCCATAACTCGTTGGGCAATGGATAGTTCAACACCAAGATCTCAGGGGAGACCGGGCTATCGTTTTAACGCCCGTCGCGCTCTCTCGCCCCCTGAAGAGACGTCGGTCAGGTCACCTGATTCCAGGCAAGACTGACACGACCCGAAAGTGGCACGTGACCGACACCTAAATCACGTGACATCTAAAGACGTCGATGCAGTTTAAGTAAGCTGAAAACCCAGAATCAAAACCTTTTTACGAAAATATTGGAGGTGAATTTTAAAAATAGTAGATGGAAACAGTTTAAAATGAACGTTTAAGTCTAAATAAGCATGTTTGAAAAGCATCTATGATGTTATAAAAATCGGCAGCACCTCCTTTGCAAATTTTGAATAAAACCCGACATAAGCATAATAATATAAAAAGCATCCCAACGGGAGCTAGCTTCCACGCCCAACCGGCGGAGCAACCACGCAGATAATATACGACGTCCAATGGCAAACAAAAGAAAGTGAAACAAGTATAAAATGTCGAGTCCAATGAGTGCGACGCCCACAAACACACAAACTCTAAGTGTTGCTTCTAAGTCCACAATATACAAGTTCTAAGTCGATGAAGTTTTAACTAGATACAATAGAATATATAGGTACAAGTGTGTGTACGATACAACAGTAGCCCACCTACCAAAACAATCACCGAAAAGAAGTGTATGCCGCAAGCCGCTGATGATCCGAGTGGTAACCTGCAAGAAACTGGGGTACAACGGGGGTTAGTTGCCAACTCAGTGAATAAAAGTATATCATAAGGTAGAAATCAAAATGCACAGCGATATCTTAGGTCATAAGTATAGAGCTATCATATCCTGTACTAATATATATATATATATATATATATATATATATATATATATATATATAAAGTGCATAATTAAAATAAATGCAATAATATCCATCATGTAAGTGTAACATCTCATATGTATATGCCCTGTATCCAGGTATAATCCCATAAGGTAGCTGAAAATACGTATGTAAAACCTCTTCTTAAAATAGCCGCGGAATACGTATGTTACGGCATAAGCAGACGTAATAGTATGAAGTATAATAGGTATCTTATTTAAGATATATGTCTTGCCGTTTAGTAAAGAGTTTTAAGAGGATTACAGTTTTAAAGATCTTTGTGTCATTCTAGACATATTAAAATTAATGAGACCATAGGTCGTTTAGAAACCCTCTCTCTCTCTATATATATATATCAACAGGTAAAAAGGTATTCAGGAACTGTCCCCTAGATCAGTCCTGATCGGCTACAACAACGCACAACATCAATATATGGGTGTCCAGTATCGACACCCTAAATCATTAAATCTCTCGTGTAAATCACCGACACGAAAATCCAAATATCATTAACACCGTATCAACAGATGGTTGCCCTTCGATATCCCTAGCTCCGGTCAGTATCTTCTGGATATCCACCGTACTCATATCTATCTCCGGTATCGAGTATCCTTGCTAGGCTCCTCGCCTCTAATGCGGCTTTCCCGCCCTTCGGTCTCGACCGGGTTCACCATATATCCGACTGTATATCCCCTCACTCAGTCCGGATATATAACACGTCCATAACCGTGTTAGTTATATGTATGCCCTAGAGGCCATTACTGTACATTGGATGTATATTGTAGTGGATGCTGGGACATATATAAGGAGGACTTTCTTGCTCGACATGATAGTATGCTATCTGGTTACTCTTTACCTTAACGTGTACACTGATTGTCTCCCTGTTACATGATGGTAAAGCCCTTAGGATCTGTACTTGACTACCTGGACTATGATGCAGATCATACTAGTGGGGACAGATAGTCCATAAGTACATCCTTCACAGTCCCTAGTCGTGGGTATATCGAGACGGGGCATCGATATACCAGAGTAGACTAGCGTATACCTTCTCGACCCATACAGATGGGCGATGGATGATCCCATATCCATTGGTGTTTGACATCAGAGATGATGTACGGGTGCTCAGTAGAGACTGGGTACACTGGACGGACTCGCCGAGAACTCCCAGATGGTATTATACCTCACGTCAGATGGCAGTTCTCTGGTGACACTGGTACAGAGTAGTCTGTTGACCCGAGATCGTCATAGAGTCTTGTGTGGTTCCCACTGTGCTTTGATTTCCATCTTACCACGTCCAAGAGGGCGTGCAAAATGGTGGTTTTTGGGTACAATCCCGAGTCACATGGAGGCAATGAGCGATAGGAGGGGATTCGTCTCTCCCTGTATAGGGAGTTGATGTTGCGCTGTGTTCGATTGGCTATAACAGGAAATCCCTGGCCAGGGTTGCTGAGATTTACTGGTAAGTGTTACCAGTAGTTTCTCGAATTGTTATAGACCTCATATAGACACGACTTATCGAGCTATTGGGGTCTGACGTTTACCACCCCTAGGCGAGATATGCGACATATCAGACGATCAGACCGGACTGTACGGTAGTGTTACTGGTCGGATTCACTGGAGTGTGAGCGGGCTTGCTCGTCGATCTTCAGATCGCTCAATACCCGGGTGGCCGTTACGTTTAGCAGACCGCTTGCGGCTTGTGGGTGTTTGATATGATCATCATCTGCTGCCGGCGTATTGACGAGTCTTTAGAGTCCTACACAGAGGTTTCCTGGCTCAAGCGAAACGAAATAGGAGCGCATATGAGATATGTGCGGGACCGAGAATGATACCAGTATGTGATACTGTATTTGATTCTCATGATGTGACATTGATCGGTTATATGCGGTATAGCCGGGTTATCGGATCAAGTGTTGATTCGATAAGTTGTTACTGATGATACCAGTCGGTTATGTGTGACATGACCGGATCATTGAATCAAGTGTGGATTTAATGATTTAATGCATAATTATATATTTGATATATTACTTTGCATTAACTAGTATCGGTTCACTTTAGATGGATTTTCTCATTCGGACGTGCGCATTGCATATGCGATATGATTTTGTGCACTTGTTTGTATCATGTTTGATGATGCAAGCATGCTAGGGTTTTGTGTAATGAGTTAAACCTAGGTTAAGTAAATGATTAGGGTTTTCTTTTATTAATTCATTTATCTTTTCATTTGGATATAAAAGATAAATGAGAAGAAGAAAACAAAAGGGTTTCTTTCATGAAGCTAAGTGAAGCTTCATGAAGCTTTGACCAATCTAACCCTTTTGTCTTCATCTATCAAACCCTAACCATTCATTTAACTATGGTCAACTCTCTACACATTACCATAGTTACATTATGATAAGAAATGATTATTCATTTTCTATTCTATTATTCTTATCATAATATTTTACCTTCTTCTTCTTCATTTCTTCAAGTGAAGAAAGCTTGCCTCCATCAATGGCAAGTGATGAAAAAGAGTGTGAAATCCAAATCTAAAGTCTACCCACTTCCTATTTCTTCATCCTCTACCTCTTGCCAAGTAGTAGAGTGTGTTTCCTTCACAAGTTTTCAAGGCTCGGTGAAGGTGGAGCTCGATCTAGTGATGCTTCGACGTAGATAATCTTCGGCACGTCGTCGATGACCTAGCCCGTCCATTCTCCGATGAAGCCGACGCTAGAGCCCGGGATCCGTCTTGGACAGCGAGGAGACTTCATTGCGGAGTCGTAGAGGTGGAGCACCGGATCTACAAAGGTTGTATATCCGTATTTTCATAGTTAAGTGTTAACTAGTTTGCATTTTCGCCTAGTTTTCTAGCAAACGATCCGTAGTCTAGGGTTTCTCGGCACCGTATTTTTGAAATTGGCATGGTTGATGCCTTGTGAGACCTCTTGAGAGTGCCTAGGAACCCTACAGTGGTATCAGAGCCAAGCTAGAGCTTTAGGCGAAGTCTAGATGGAATTTGAAGTCCGATCGAACCCGAAAACCCATTTCGTACATGCTCTCTGTCCTTTTTCTAAAATCTAGGATTTTTCAACATTAAAAATATGCAGAAAATCAAGCAGGGTTTTCTAGGAATTACTGTAAATTTCGTGGACCTAATTCAACTTTTTCTCCGCGGTTCCGCGGCATGAGCAAGGCTCATGCGGCTGATCCGCGGCCGTACGGCCACAATATTTAATTTATTTTGCACAGTAATTCTTAGTTTCCAGTGGTGATTTTTCTGGGAATTTTTAATATTTTTTCTAGAGTTGAAAAATTCTGGGCTTGATTTGGGGATTCGGTGTTTCGATCGGAGTATCAAATTTTGTTTGTGTGGCTTTCCGGATAATTTTTAGAATATGTTAAAAAGTTCGACCGGATATAAATACCCAATTTTTCCCCTGTCGGGAAATTTCCAAATGTTGGATTTTTCCGTAGTTTAACGATGTTCTAAGTAGTGCAAGTAACGCGATGGTCCCTCTAGAAGACAACAAACCTTAACTCGATTATGTGACCGTCTTGAACTGCCCTTTGAACCTTCGGGTTTGGGGCAGTACGGCGTGCCACATGTGAGGCGTTGGCTTGACCCTTCTACGGCTGGACCGTTGATACTGAGGCACGAACTAAATGTTGTTAGACTTGTTTCATGTGTTGATCTGTACTGGGAAAACTTGGGTGTTCGATTGTTCGATCGGAGAGTTTGACATTTTCTATTTATCCGGAATGGGATACAATAATTGGAATTCACAAATAGTTATGAGATAACTGAATGAATGTTATAAACATAGCACTTTAGTCTCACTTGATCGGTTGCCACGGAATTTTGATGTGATCAAAAGTCCGTCGCAATCACGTAGCGTACGCGGATACTCGCCGGGTAAACTTAATAGACAGCCTCACCCCATAGCCACGACCAAGTGACTGTAGGAGAACCCCGTCGCCGAAAGCATCTGTTCGGGTGCTCCCGGTAGCGGTGTTCCGCCTTGGTGCACTTCGTCGACGGTATCGGGGGTGCGGCCGCCTACTAAAGTTTACGACGAGCATTCGATCAAAATGTCGGGAATCTTGTTGAATTACCCGACTTGGTATTGAAAAGTGTTTTCGATTTTGAGACTAAAATGCGGGGTTTATAATTGTTAGGCATGCGATGTCTAAGTAATTCATTTGGTCAGGCATGAGATGTCTGAGGTGGTTGCGGATTCCAACTGTTGTAGTTTTACACTTTCTTTTCTGTGACCGTAAGTGTAATATGTGATATCGCCGGTTTCGTTGCTATATGTCAACGACAATTGGGATGCGCATATTTACTTACGTTGATGACATGTGATGTTATGTGTTGCTGGATATGTTATATTGGATCGTCGTGTTTGAATAGCCGGGGGTTTTTATGTGAGATGAGTGTTTTTCATTTTCATTCATGTAAAAACTTCTATGTAATATTCTTTTATTTGGGGCACTTCCAGGTTGCGGAAGATGTCACCGTTTGTATATTATTTACTTTTCCGCACTAGGATAGACCCAAGGAGGAGGGCACATGTAACCGGGTTCTGGAGTCCAGTGGGAGACCAACTCGAGGAGTCGAGTCCGGGTCTCCTAACTCTAGAATTGGCAGGGTTGCTTGCCGCTCTCGTAGGGGTCTAGGGGTGTGGGTTTGGCTATTCATCACGACCGTGGAATCCGTGTTTTATACTGGCTCGTATTGAAAACACGGACGTCCTAGTATATCCAATATTTCATATGTTTCTTCTGCTGCGATATCTGTGATGTGATCATGTGATGTTCTGTGATAGATACAGTATATAGTATATATGATATATTATATAGACGTTACTTATGTTTTACACCCGCGCTAGCCCTGCCCCGCTCTGCCGTTAGTTACCTAACCTAACGGTGCACGAGGGGACATCGAGGCGAATGCGGATGGCATAAGTGCACGTCGTATTTATCTGTGATGTTTAGGTAATTTAAATGATGGGACTTCATTAATATGATTAATGAAATAAAAGAAACCTAAGATGTTGTAGAATCGAATTTCAAAATAAAACAGGTAGCTACAGTTCTTGCTTATGTACAGTGATATATATGATATATCCCGCACCTCATTCGACGAGGAAAGGACCGACGATCCCTTCACCGGGAGTGACTCCCTTAGCAAAACTAGAAAAGCCTAAAAAACACTCCATTTCAAAATTCATTCGATCCTACAACGATATCAAGTTCATTACGCAATAGGTTTTCAGAAAAACCTGACGTAGCCCTCCGTCATTTCAGATAAATCCTGTTTAGTATTCGTGCTGCGTTTGTTGACCTTGTCAAGGCGCAGTGTGTGGTAGCTAACCAGTATTTATCTGCTTATGCATATGATGCAGATTGGGTTAGGGTAGTCGTGCGGCCTTGTTGACCTTGTCAAGGGTCGTGCGGGTGGGTTTGATTCAATCAAGAAATGACGGGTTGAACTTGACTTGCGGTCTATGGTTTGTTGACCTTGTCAAGGTCATAGATCGTTCGGGGCAAAATATTATCGGGAATTTCAAGTGTTGAAATTTGCAATGAGATTGCATACCTTCTATGAGATAGTTGGATCCCGATACCCGCTGTGAGTAAGAGTTACTCCTGGGAGAGTTTTATATATTACAATTAGCCGATCAAGTAGGTGTCTAGAAAGGTGTCAACGGGGTTACGCCTCTGGGAAAACGAGGTTTACATTAATTAGGTTCGTGCGAAAGCACGGGGGACCTCCCTCAAAGTACCGACACTGGCCTGGCTGAAAGATTGGCGAACTTGTAGTGTGTAATTAATCCCGGCTAGTCTTTCCTTTTAGGGTTTGAAGGAAGATTTGATAAAAAGCAGTGGGAGCCATCCTGATTAGATAAAATAATAACCAATCTATTCTTGACAGAGCGCACGCTGTGTGTTTTCTTCTCTCTCTCTCCAGGTAGCGACCATATCACGCCTTAATCAAGATAATAAAACGGATTATTGACCGAACCCGCTTGTTATACTGAGCTGGGGAACGTTGGTCCCGCTCCAACTTATAATTGTTATAAGACAGAGCAGGAAATAGGGGATTACCAGAATTCCCGTGCCACCTAAACGAAGAGAGTGCATGCTGATGCATCATCTTCGGATTTGTTCATTATACAGAACTGTTTCTCTGTATCCTCTATGTCCTGGGTATGTGATACCAGATCAGGATCCCAGTTATGTAATTTGTTACATAGGGCTACAGCTAGGTAGAGGACTGAGAACGGGTGATAAGTTTCATGAGGCAGAAAACGGGGCAAGTGTTGCAGCCAAGTCTGTTGGTCACTGTCACCCTGTATTACAATACATTGATTCTGAACGAATGTTATTAGATACCGAACCTGTTATCCAAAATCATATCTGTCTCTTTATTAGTAAAGAAACGATAAAATTTTGTATTGTTGGATAATGTTTTGAACATTTCCTATATCAAAAGTTGATCGGTTCAGGCACGTTATCTAAAAGCATTAATGTTCTAAATCAAACTACAGTTCTTAGTATATGGAACACACATAAGAGAAATAGTTCAGAAATGAACGGATCCTTCTTAAGGTATTGTAGACTAGGTCAGATCAATGTGACCCGACTAGCTGAAGTTACATGTAGATGCATATTTAAATCAGTTTGAATCTACATCTTGTGAAACTTGCCAGTCATGTCACAAAGATATAATGACACTAGCTCTGTTTATTGGAAACAGAGAAAGAGTTAGTGAACTCTTGGGATGATACATGTTGATGTATGTAGGTCCCCTGTCTACACATGCCAAGACCGGTTCTTTGTACTTCATTACATTCTCTGATAATCTCTCAAGATTCAGACATATGTTCCTGTTGAAACACAAGTCCGAACCTTTTGAGATATTCATAGAATATAAGTAAGAAGTAGAGAACCAATACGGGTATAAGTATTATGTCCTTTGATGAGATCAAGGAGGAGAATACTTGAGCACGAAATTCCTGGACTATTCTAAAGGAGAATGGGATTCTCTCTCAGCATTACTCCTCCGTATACACCATAGCACGATGGTATATCGGGGCGGAGCAATAACACCCTATATGATAAGGTGTGCTCTATGATGAGTACTACTGAGTTGCCTATTTCCTTTTGGGAGTTATGCACTTGAGAAGCTGCATACCTATTGAATAGGGTTCCAATCAAATCAGTTGCCTACCGCTTCATATGTGATATGGAAAGGGAAGAGCCCATATCTTAAGTTTGTTAAGATTTGGGGATCGTCCGGCCTATGTCTAAAAGCAAAATCCGGACAAGCTCGAGGCAAGGTCTGTTATGTAGAACTGAAAATGTTCCAGCTATACAAACTGCAGCAGATGATTTGATAGAGCCAATGGATTCAGTAGATTCCAACGAACCTCAGCCTCTCCGCCGATCTAGTAGGGTTCCTCACCCACCTGAGAGATAATTCAGTTTCTCTATGACAGTGGGAGCGAGGATTGCATCATGAGATGATGACCCAACTAGTTTCGAGCTGGCCATCAAGAGTAAGACTCTGTAAGAATGGCTGGATGCTTAGTGATCTGAGATGGAATCCTTATACACCAGCAAAGTATGGACTTTAGCTACTATAACTGAAGGGTTAAATCCCCATCAGGAGCAAGTATATCTTGAGAAGATTACTTGGTGTACTTGGAAAGGTTGAGACTTTCAAAGCTAGACTTGTTAAAGGTTTTCGTCATCAACCAGGCGTGGATAATGATGAAACCTTTTCCAATACCTATGCTTAAGTCCATCCAGATCCTACTTGTCACGGCTACATACCATGACTACGATATCTGGTGGTTGGGTGTCATGACTGCTTTTCTAAATGATGTTTTAGAAGAGTGCGTCTATAAGTACACAGCCAGAGGGCTTCGTAGACAGTGGGAGCAGCGGAAACGTGTGCAAGATGCTTTATAGGATAAAGCAGGCATCGCGGAGTTGGAACATCTATTTTTATGAAGTAGTCAAAGAAGTTGACATCATCAAAATGGTAGATGAACCTTGTATAAACAAAAAGGTAGTAGGGAGTATGGTGGTGATCCTCGTAGAGTACGTGGATGACATACTCTTGATAGGGAAGGAGTTTCCTATGCTACGCTCGGTCGATCTCCGATTATCACAATGATTATCCACATAGGATCAAAGTGATACCTACTAAATCCTGGATTTTGGATCTATGAGATAGATCTAAATGGATGTTAGGCTTCTCACTAGTTGTAGTGAGATAGTATCAATTGATCCTGGGGAGAATCACTGGAAAGGTTCCAGAGTGATAAAGACGACTGAGTGTCAGTCACAGGCATTGTCTTTACCCTAAGCAAAGGGACGGTATGTTGGAAGAGTTCCAAGCTGGATACCGTGACATACTAGACGATAAAGGCTGGATGCATCGCTACTTAGGATGCTACCAAAGAGGCAGTCTGGGTGTATATTGGTTCATGAGATGAACTTAGTTCCAACCATTGTGTGATAATGGAGTTGTGGCTTATGCCAAGGAACGTCCGTCCCATCAGTGATCCAGACATATTCAAAGGCAGTATCACCTGATCGAGGAGATGGTTGATCTCCAAGGAGATCAAGGTTTGGAGAGTAGATTCAGAGGACAACATAGCGGATCCACTCACGAAGGCCTATTCCCAGAGAGAGACTTTTATGGGATGGTTGAGTATGAGATACTACAACCACTGCTATAGATGGCCCTAGTGCAAGTGGGAGATTGTTAGTTATATGTATGCCCTAGAGGCCATTACTGTACATTGGATGTATATTGTAGTGGATGCTGGGACATATATAGGGAGGACTTTCTTGCTCGACATGATAGTATGCTATCTGGTTACTCTTTACCTTAACGTGTACACTGATTGTCTCCCTGTTACATGTTGGTAAAGCCCTTAGGATCTGTACTTGACTACCTGGACTATGATGCAGATCATACTAGTGGGGACAGATAGTCCATAAGTACATCCTTCACAGTCCCTAGTCGTGGGTATATCGAGACGGGGCATCGATATACCAGAGTAAACTAGCGTATACCTTCTCGACCCATACAGATGGGCGATGGATGATCCTATATCTATTGGTGTTTGACATCAGAGATGATGTACGGGTGCTCAGTAGAGACTGGGTACACTGGACGGACTCGCCGAGAACTCCCAGATGGTATTATACCTCACGTCAGATGGCAGTTCTCTGGTGACACTGGTACAGAGTAGTCTGTTGACCCGAGATCGTCATAGAGTCTTGTGTGGTTCCCACTGTGCTTTGATTTCCATCTTACCACCTCCAAGAGGGCGTGCAAAACGGTGGTTTTTGGGTACAGTCCCGAGTCACATGGAGGCAATGAGCGATAGGAGGGGATTCGTCTCTCCCGGTATAGGGAGTTGATGTTGCGCTGTGTTCGTTTGGCTATAACAGGAAATCCCTGGCCAGGGTTGCTGAGATTTACTGGTAAGTGTTACCAGTAGTTTCTCGAATTGTTATAGACCTCATATCGACACGACTTATCGAGCTATTGGGGTCTGACGTTTACCACCCCTAGGCGAGATATGCGACATATCAGACGATCCGACCGGATTGTACGGTAGTGTTACTGGTCGGATTCACTGGAGTGTGAGCGGGCTTGCTCGTCGATCTTCAGATCACTCAATACCCGGGTGGCCGTTACGTTTAGCAGACCGCTTGCGGCTTGTGGGTGTTTGATATGATCATCATCTGCTGCCGGCGTATTGACGAGTCTTTAGAGTCCTACACAGAGGTTTCCTGGCTCAAGCGAAACGAAATAGGAGCGCATATGAGATATGTGCGGGACCGAGAATGATACTAGTATGTGATACTGTATTTGATTCTCGCGATGTGACATTGATCGGTTATATGCGGTATAGCCGGGTTATCGGATCAAGTGTTGATTCGATAAGTTGTTACTGATGATACCAGTCGGTTATGTGTGACATGACCGGATCATTGAATCAAGTGTGGATTTAATGATTTAATGCATAATTATATATTTGATATATTACTTTGCATTAACTAGTATCAGTTCACTTTAGATGGATTTTCTCACTCGGACGTGCGCATTGCATATGCGATATGATTTTGTGCACTTGTTTGTATCATGTTTGATGATGCAAGCATGCTAGGGTTTTGTGTAATGAGTTAAACCTAGGTTAAGTAAATGATTAGGGTTTTCTTTTATTAATTCATTTATATTTTCATTTGGATATAAAAGATAAATGAGAAGAAGAAAACAAAAGGGTTTCTTTCATGAAGCTAAGTGAAGCTTCATGAAGCTTTGACCAATCTAACCCTTTTGTCTTCATCTATCAAACCCTAACCATTCATTTAACTATGGTCAACTCTCTACACATTACCATAGTTACATTATGATAAGAAATGATTATTCATTTTCTATTCTATTATTCTTATCATAATATTTTACCTTCTTCTTCTTCATTTCTTCAAGTGAAGAAAGCTTGCCTCCATCAATGGCAAGTGATGAAAAAGAGTGTGAAATCCAAATCTAAAGTCTATCCACTTCCTATTTCTTCATCCTCTACCTCTTGCCAAGTAGTAGAGTGTGTATCCTTCACAAGTTTTCAAGGCTCGGTGAAGGTGGAGCTCGATCTAGTGATGCTTCGACGTAGATCATCTTCGGCACGTCGTCGATGACCTAGCCCGTCCATTCTCCGATGAAGCCGACGCTAGAGCCCGGGATCCGTCTTGGACAGCGAGGAGACTTCATTGCGGAGCCGTGGAGGTGGAGCACCGGATCTACAAAGGTTGTATATCCGTATTTTCATAGTTAAGTGTTAACTAGTTTGCATTTTCGCCTAGTTTTCTAGCAAACAATCCGTAGTCTAGGGTTTCTCGGCACCGTATTTTTGAAATTGGCATGGTTGATGCCTTGTGAGACCTCTTGAGAGTGCCTAGGAACCCTACAAACCGTATAGACCCCCACTCGGTTCGGAATAAAATCGAACCAGAAGATACAAAACTCATGGTGGACGTCAACTCAACATATCTAGAAATATCAAGTAAAGAAAATGAATAATTGCACATATCAATCTGATGATATTATATATATATAGCAGCATCCCATACCACTGATATATATAATCGAAAGCAAAAACATCAGACAAACTCATAAGAATCGAATATGAATACCCATGGTACAGGTATTCGTAATCAAACAACAGGTAATAAAGGCACCGTACGTAAGTATAGTCAGGCATGTAAACAAACGTAACAGTTCTACCGTGTCATGGCAATACTAATGATGTGTAGTGTAACATACACATATGTGCTCGTGCAGCATGGCAATTATTAGTATTTGTGTAAGTGTTCTATAATTGTTTAAAGCAGAAAGAAATTCTACCCATATCCGTAGCATATAATTACGATCAAACTTCAGGATACATGGAATTCATAATGCCTCGTATTGGCATTTACATACACATCACGTGATATAATGGTCCTACAGTGGCATGTGTTAGATATGTATGCCCTAGAGGCCTGTATTGTATAGGATGCTAGGCATGTATATGTACAGGAACAATCTTTGCTCGAAATGATAGTATGCTATCTGGTTTATCTTCATCTTAACATGTGATGTGTTGTGTTATATTTCATATCTTTATATGCATGTTGATGAAGCCCTTAGGATTATGCTTGACTACCAGGATTATGATGAGATCATACTAGTGGGGCCTGGGCAGTCAATAAGCATATCCTTTAATAGTTCCTAGTCGAGGGTATATCGAGACAGGGCATCGGTATTACCAGATTAGACTAGTGTGTACGTTTCTTAACCCTAGGGGGCGATGGTTGATTACACAACCAATGGTGTTGGACATCAAAGATTGTAAACAGGTGCTCATTGGAGAATGGGTACACTGAACAGGACCCGCCGAGAACTCCAAGATAGTATATATACCTATTGTCAGATAGCAGTTCTCTGGTGACACTTGTACATGTTAGTCTGTAGACCTGAGATCATCATGGTGTCTTGTGTGATTCCCACTGTGCTTTGATTTCCACCCTACCACGGCTCTATTGAGTCGTGCAAACAGGTGGAATTTGGGTACAGTCCTGTCACGACCCGAAATTGGCACGTGACGTCCCTAATACTACGCAACGTCTAAAGGCGTAACGCAGTAAAAGAAAGCCAAAACCCAGAAATCTAAACCATTAAAAAAGACAAGAAAAAATAATATAAGTTTTGAAATATTTAAAATCAAAACCCAAATTCTTTAAAAGTCCAACTTTTCTTTCTTTAAAATTTTGGCAGCATCTCCTTTGTAAAAACTAGCCCAAAAAATGGGTACAATATAAATATAAATAAAGCATCCCCAAACGGGAGAAAATATGCGCCCAAAGGCGGAAAACAACCACCACAACAAATATACGACGCCGTAGTGAAGAAATAAAAGACAATAGAAAGAAAGCTGTATAAAAAGCAACAAATCACAAATAATATACAATATCGTCCTCACCAAGTCTCTAAGTCAACATGAAAATATACTAGATGGAGAGTACAAGGATACAACGAATATACAATACAAAAATACGGATAACCACAAAAACCCACCTAAGCAAAACTGTACACTAGGAGCTGAAGCGGTATCCGTAGCAAAAGATGATCAGATAGATGAATAGCCAGCCTCGAGTACTCTGAGGAACACCCTGCAAAACAACTGTGGCACAACGGGGGTGAGTTGCCAACTCGTGAATTGTAAATAACATATGCAGGTAATCGCAAGTATGCACGTACAGCATGAATCTAAGATGTGCAATTAATAGAAATAACAGGTCATATGAATGCAATAATCATGAATAGTACAATAGCAGGTACACCTAATACATGAAGCAATAATATGACAATCAGTATGCAATAATCATGCAATAATGAAATGAAAATGTATATATATATATGCAACAATCATGAAAGGTACACTAACAGGTACTACTAATAAATGAAGCAGTGCATAAACAATAAATGTGAGGTATGGAGTGAAATATGTCATTTCCACAGAATCCTGATATCGTGGTAGGATCACAATCCATCAAGACAATCAAAATCCCAATTCCTCAAATCAGCCCCCAAATTGGCTCTCATATCATATAAGTCTCATAACTTCTCAATGTACAATATCGAATAAATATCCTATATCCTGAATGTACAAAATCAAGTGAGTCTCGTATATCCTTTATCAAATCTCAAGTAAATATCATATGTCCTAAATCCAATATCAAGTGATTCTCCTATAACCTAGGTATATCTGCATGAATAAATATGATGAGTATCTAAATTGATATCAATACACATATATTAACGTCCCATTCCACTAATATTGGTGTAAGGGCATATATAACAGCATCTTAACCCACTGTTATATATACAAATGAGTAAAAAGAAATATCATGAAACCAATGTGTCAAGCATCGAACAAGAAATACTGATCTATCAGGTGCTGTCACCAAGACTGGCACCCTGATAGGTATGTATCATACGCTATATCGAAAGCTGGAGTGCCTAGCTCTGACCCTCGCCTTTCGACGTATCCATACATACATGTCTCTTGTCGGTATCCCCATGATAACCGCCGAGTCATAGGTAATGTCACAGGACGGTATGGTTCCCCTGCCGGGCTCATCGGCATGGTGCATCGACATCCCTTTCTTGCCTCGGGGTACCTCCGAACCCCACCATGTACCCTCATACGGCCTCTACGCCTCCTCGTAGGGGTATATATATATCAGAACCGATAAAACTCATGGTGGATGCTGAAATATCATATCAAGGGAAACCAGGTTTTTCAAATAATGCATAATTTCATGAACTCCCACGGTTCCCAAATCCAGAAAACATCAGGAAAAATCCGTAACTCAAATTGCGAAAATCCATGAATATAATATATGCGACATAACTGAAATGTAAGCATATAAAGGAAAACCGCTAATTAACTGCAATAAGTTAAAATGAAATATCATGCGGTTCTTATTTTATCCAATTCTAAATAACATCAAGGTAAATATGTAGCTATAACTGATATATGTGTAACATACAGGTATAGCAAGGTATAGGTATCTAAATGTCATATGCGATAAGAAATATGAATCAATGTCACAATGTCCCTAATCAAGCAATATCATATCTATAAGTGGTTTGTGCGTTACATGGCAATTATTGACGGTATGTGTAGCATAAAATCAGTGCTCATGCAACATGAGTCGTCAATAATATGTGCAGTGTCCTAAGGATACTAGTCCAAGCACAACAATATCTAAGTAGTAGGGTAAATGGGTAATTCTAAATATGACATAGAATATGCGAAAAAGGTAACATTTCTAGCCCAGACGCATAACGCCATGCGGGCGATTCCCCTGTAGATGTTAAAATCTACTCACCTGGTCGCGTGCTACACGTAGCCGACCACCTGCTTCCCTTTCTTTGCTGCGTTCGATGTACCCGCCTGCGAACCTAGAAATTACACAAGGAATCCATATATAAGCAAAATATCTCGCAAAACGCGATATCGAAACCAAACGAGAAACTCGCGTCGCGGACTAAACGCGCGTGTGTACGATACGCTGAAACGTGTGTATACGCGTCTAAAACCACCCCGACACGTCGCGACACGCTGGATCACAAGACACACTCACGTATCGCGCGTATCGCGCAAACAAAACATACTAGTAAAACGATATATGGTCCCAGATTTTGATACAGGTGAAATCTTACAAAATTGCATATGCCAAAACACTGGAAAACACTGCAGACTACACTAGACAAAATCCCAGCACCTATCTCTCCCATCTGGCCGCAATTTACGGCCAGAAAGAATAAAATTGCGTCCTGGGTGTGGGGTTAGGGGCTCGTGCTTGGTGTGTGTAGTCTAGACCTAGTATATATGCTCCAGTTTCCTCAATTTTTCTCTGAAGGAACCGGGTCACAAGCAGATCACAGAAAGCTACAATTTCACTATAAAACCATAAATTTTGCACAAAAAGGAAACCTGGGGTAATTTAGTGAAATATGGGGTTAGTCTCAGTTAAAGTGGCCCTAATAACACTTAACTAGGCTAGGCTAACCAATAAAATCATCCCCTAACCAAAAGTCCACACAATTCACCATAATTAGCACAAAATCACACATTTTACACTAACCGAAGCTATCTACACATAAGTTTAGCAAGCTAGGAATGAGTTCAGAGATTATACCCTAATAGACCCTAGGAAGCAGATGAAGGAGGAGAAGAGGAAGAGGTGCTGCTGCTGCTGGGTAATGCTGTTGCTTGCTACAGCTGCTGCTGCTGTGTGCTGTTGCTGCTGCTGATTGTTGCTGCTGCTGCTGCTTCCTCTGCTGCTGCTATTGCTTCTGTTGCTGCTGCTTCCTCTGCCGTTGCTGCTATGTGTGTGTGTGTGTGAGTGAGAGAATGAGAGAAGTGAGAGCACAAATGAGAAATGAGAGCCAAGTCAATAACCCCCCTCTCTCATCATTTAATGAGCATGACTCATGCCATGAAGCCCATACTCTCTCTCTCTCTCTTTGTCAACAAAAGAAGAAAAACCTTTTCTTTTTTTAAAACAACCATACAAAGTTTAAAACCCAAAAACACCTAATACAAATATTAAACTAGATTAAGGAAATGGTTAGTCCACCATGGTCACTAATCATGGTTTAACCCCAAATCAAACCCTAGTTTACATGCACAAGTGTGTGCAAGCCTAGGAAAATTCTAATAAAATATTCATTAAATAGGATAAAATATTTGAAAATCGATTTGGTAAACTTTTTATTAAAAACCATATATTAAAATATAATTAGCCACTAAACACATCCTAAGGTGTTACAATCTTCCCTCCTTAAAGAAATTCGTCCCCGAATTTAAAAATATACTTCTACGCGTACCTTCAAAGAGATGAGGGAACTTCTTCCGCATCTCGCCCTCGGCCTCCCAAGTGATCTCTTCACCATTCGGGCTGCGCCAAAGCATCTTCACTGATAGCAAGACCTTCGATCGAAGTTTCTTCACCTACCAGTCCAATATCACGACTGGCCGCTCGGTGAACGAAAGATCACGCTCGAGCTAAATGGTCTGGTGCTGAATCAAGTGAGAAAGGTCATGAAGGTAATTGCAAAGTATCGACACATAAAAAATACGGGGTGAATACTCAATAATCTGGGCGAAAGTGCCAAATTAAAGGCAACAAAACTAACTCGCTTATAAGATCTCAAAAGGGCCTAAATTCCTGGGATAAGCTTCCCAAAACTCAACATGTCATTTATCGGAAAATCCGTAGGACTACATGATCTGCCACTGCGAACTCAAGTCTGCGACCATCTCGGTCGGCATATGACCTCTGTTTGCACTGGGCTACTCTCATCCTGACCTGAATCAACTGGATCATCTCCGACATCTCTAGACTAGCTGGGGTCCAAAAATCCTACTTACGCAGAGTCAGAAAAACAACAGACTGGTGATCGACACGACCTAACCCCTAAACCTAAAGGTTGCAAATTGGAACGCTTCCTGATAACTGCTATCAAGAAGTATCCTAACGATGGCAAGTGCCCATCCCAACTGCCGAAAACAATTAATACATACGCACAAACTTAACAAAAAACAACTGAGCAAACTGAGTATAACCGGACGACAAGAATCTGAATGGAGTCACACCCTGACTAAACCTGGGTAGGCACCATAACGAAATTTGTGGAGACCAGCTCCCATTCCCACTTCAGAACGGTTAAAGGTTGCAACTCTCCAGCCGGTCTCAGATGCTCAACTAAAACACACAACAAGACAAACACCTTGAAATGAAATCTGAAACTTCTCTTTATATCCCTGCCCACCCGTAACTGTCTCACAAGTCACGTCAAATGTTGGTGGAACTTGAATGAGTACAGAGAGTTGACTGATGTGCTTGCTCTAGGATTTCATGTCTCTACCTAATAATATCAGGTACACAAACGCGTCCCTAAACTTAGCACACTATTGTCACAAATCAAGGACTCCGAATCATTACCCAGCCGAGTAGGCTCAAGTATCACTGACGAACGAGCATCGGCGGGCAGTGCCTCGCGAAAGCGATTAAGGAAAAACTGGTCGAGCGCGGACATGAGCAATCTGTCCCCTCAGTAGAGGCTAACTTAAGCCGTACTCAACGATCGCACAAGAACTGTAAATCTGCAGAAGACTGTCTCAACAATCAACACCCGCTGCAGAAAGATGTATATTAAGCTCTGGTGGTCCGTGAAAATCTGACACGACTCTCGAATAAGTAGTGTCTCCAAGTCTCCAACGCAAAACCACCGCGGCCATCTACAGATCATGAGTGGGATATCTTTCTCGTATTTCTTCCAAATGTAGGGAAGCAAAAGCGATAACTCCATAGTGTCACCTCAGTACACATTCGAGCCCCACTCATGAAACATCACAGTTAAACCACAAAATCGCCCGAACCAAACGGCAAAGAAAGAACTGATGCAGTCGTTAACCGAATCTTCAACTGCCGAAACTCCGCACACATGCCTCAGTCCAAAGAAAAGAAACCTCTATTCCGGTCAATTCAGTCAACGGTGCAGCACTACACTAGCAATCCTGCACGAAACGGCGGTAAAAACCTGCTAAGCCCCAAAATCTGCGGACCTCCGTCCTGTACACAAGTCTGGGCCTAAGTTGTACGGCCTCGATCTTCTTCGGAACCATACGAAAACGTCTCCTATAACTACAAGACCTAGGAGTCAACACAAACAAGCCTGAAGGAACACTCCGAGAATCTAGCAAACCGCTGGGGAACTCCCAGTATCTGCAAAACAAATCCTCAAGTGCTGCTCCTGCCCCTCAAGACATATTAAATAGACCAGAATGTCATAAATAATGCAACAATAACTGGTCAAGGAACGTCCTGAAGAAATCCGGTTCATCACATCTACGAATGCTGCTAGGGTATTAGTGAATCCAATGACACCACCAAAACAAACAAAGCCCATAGCACACACAAGGAAGTCTTCGGAATGTCATCTCCCCGAACTCGCAACAATGATGACCCGATCCCGAACAAACATAGAAAATGTCTCGCACTCTGGAGCTGATCGAAGAAATCGTCAATGCTAGGTAAAGGATACCTATCCGCACCGTAAGCCGGTTCAATTGACGATCAATCAACACAAAACCTCAAACTGCCGTCTTTCTCCTTGACGAACAGAAATAGGAGCTTCCCAAAGCAAAATACTTAAACGGACAAGCCCCCCAACAAACAACTCTGCAGCTGATCCTTAAGCTCCCTAAGCTTCGCCGGCTCATCTGAAACAACGTCGGAAAACTCTCACATGAAAGAAAACCGGTCCAACAAACCAACTGTGGCTACGGTATCATGAATGAACGCCAAGAATCCATGACATCTCCTCAAAAGCCGACTAGCAAAAAAGGCTGAATTCAAGCTGTGAGAGGCGGCACAACTATCCACCTTGCACAACAAGAACTGTCTTGCCGGGAAAACAAAACCTGACTGTTTCCTCACGGTAGTCCACAGACGCCTAACACGTAGCTAACTAGTCCGTGCCCAGGAGAACGCCAAATCCAACTTCTCTAGAAGGATCAAAACGACGGACAAATTTCTATCTCCTATCCGATTGGAACACGACCGAAATACGTATCGCGCAACAAAAGAATCGCTGACAGAAGTTAACACAAAAAACGGTTGATCTACTTAACACGACTCTCGTCCCAACCACGGCACAAAGTGTGAAAAACAAACAATACATCAAAAGAACATATGAATTAAGAATTACCTGAAAACTCTGCATTGGACGCCCGCGCGTCCCAATGAGTAGAAGCAAACTCTCGTGTCTGCCCCCTACCCGCAACTGGCTGAACTCCTCCTCTGCTAGACTGACCCCTCTGAGCGAACCTTCCGCGTCCATAACGTCTCAGAATATGACCCTGATGTGGTGCTAAGGAACAATGTCTGACGAAGTGTTGAAGGCTTCCACATCAAAAACATCCACGCGCTGACTGCTGACCCTCCTGGGGATGAGAGCTGAAAGACTGTCCTCGTCCTAAGCCTCTGCTACTCCTACGACGGTCACGAAATCTGTCTCGACGACTAAGCCTCTGTCTCTGGGCTGGTACATCGGTACGATTCCTCCACTGTTCTGGAACTCTCAAAGTCTCTGGAATACGTGCCTCGTCAACTGGAGCTGCATCCCCTGGTGCTATGTAGGTGACGGACTGCTGCATGCTGATCGTAAGGAATAACTGAGTAACAGGGGTGACAACCTCCTGTCGCTGCGCTCTAACGGCCTCAACCAATGAGCTCATCGCCTGGCGCAAGCCCTGCATCTCTGCCACAAGCCTAGCGAGCTGATCTGTCGAAGACGGATCCATCTGCACCTGTGCAACTAGCGTGCCATCCTGGTCAGTGCTCGTCTCACCCGAACTAAATCTGACCTCGGCCCTCGCTGCATCACTCTGAGTCCCCATAGTCATCGGCGGCAAAGCTATAAATGGAAATAAGATTCGATAAGAACACGGATATCGAATCACAAGGATATGAATCATCAAAGAAGGAATTTCAAGCAATGTACTTAGGTCACTTTGGTAGAGTACCGCATCGTGAGTATGCTGCAGACATACACACACTACGTTACTCTGCTTAAGCTTCCTACTCCATCATACCAAGGTCATCCTACACTCCGAAAGGTAAACCTAGCACTCTGATACCAACTTTGTCACGACCCGAAATTGGCACGTGACGGCCCTAAACTACGCAACGTCTAAAGGCGTAACGCAGCAAAATAAAGCCAAAACCCAGAAATCTAAACCATTAAAAAAGACAAGAAAAGATAATAGAAGTTTTGAAACATTTGAAATCACAACTCAAATTCTTTAAAAGTCCAACTTTTCTTTCTTTAAAATTTTGGGCAGCACCTCCTTTGTAAAAACTAGCCCCAAAAATGGGTACAACATAAATATAAATAAAGCATCCCTAAACGGGAGCAAATATGCGCCCAAAGGCGGAAAACGACCACCACAACAAATATACGACGCCGTAGCCAAGAAATAAAAGGCAATAGAAAGAAAGCTGTATAAAAGGCAACAAATCACAAATAATATACAATATCGTCCTCACCTAGTCTCTATGTCAACATGAAAATATAGTAGATGGAGAGTACAAGAATACAACGAATATACAATACAAAAATACGGATAACCACAAAAACCCACCTAAGCAAAACTTCACACTAGGAGCTGAAGCGGTATCCGTAGCAAAAGATGATCAGATAGATGAACAGCCAGCCTCGACTACTCTGGGGAACACCCAGCAAAACAACTGTGGCACAACGGGGGTGAGTTGCCAACTCGTGAATAGTAAATAACATATGCAGGTAATCGCAAATATGCACGTACAACGTGAATCTAAGATGTGCAATTAATAGCAATAACAGGTCATATGAATGCAATAATCATGAATAGTACACTAGCAGGTACAACTAATACATGAAGCAATAATATGATAATCAGTATGCAATAATCATGCAATAATGATATATATATATATATATATATATATATATATGCAACAATAATGAAAGGTACACTTATAGGTATTACTAATACATGAAGCAGTGCTTAAACAATAAATGTGAGGTATGAAGTGAAATATGTCATTTCCACGGAATCCTGATATCGTGGTAGGATCATAATCCATCAGGACAATCAAAATCCCAATTACTCAAATCAACCCCCAAATTGGCTCTCATATCATATAAGTCTCACAACTCCTCAATGTACAATATCGAATAAATTTCCTATATCCTGAATGTAAAAAATCAAGTGTGTCCCGTATATCCTTTATCAAATCTCAAGTAAATATCTTATGTCCTAAATCCAATATCAAGTGATTCTCTTATAACCTAGGTATATCTGCATGAATAAATATGATGAGTATCTAAATTGATATCAATACACATATATTAGCGTCCCATTCCACTAATATTGGTGTAAGGGCATATATAACAACGTCCTAACCCACTGTTATATATACAAGTGAGTAAAAAGAAATATCATGAAACCAATGTGTCAAGTAAATACTGATCTATCAGGTGCTGTCACCAAGACTGGCACCCTGATAGGTACGTATCATACGCTATATCGAAAGCTCGAGTGCCTAGCTTTGACCCTCGCCTTTCGACGTATCCATACATACATGTCTCCCGTCGGTATCCCCATGATAACCACCGAGTCATAGGTAATGTCACCGGACGGTATGGTTCCCCAGCTGGCTTATCGACGTGGTGCATCGACATCCCTTTCTTGCCCCGGGGTACCTCCGGGCCTCACCATATACCCTCATACGGCCTCTACGTCTTCTCGTAGGGGTATATATATATCAGAACCGATAAAACTCATGGTGGATGCTGCAATATCATATCAAGGGAAACCGGGTTTTTCAAATAATGCATAATTTCATGAACTCCCACGGTTCCCAAATCCAGAAAACATCATGAAAAATCCATAACTCAAATTGTGAAAATCCATGAATATAATATATGCGACATAACTGAAATGTAAGCATATAAAGGAAAACCGCTAATTAACTGCAATAAGTTAAAATGAAATATCATGCGGTTCCTATTTTATCCAATTCTAAATAACATCAAGTAAAGGTAAATATGTAGCTATAACTGAT
Organism: Agapanthus africanus; assembly: GCA_030015575.1. Lineage (NCBI taxonomy): Eukaryota > Viridiplantae > Streptophyta > Magnoliopsida > Asparagales > Amaryllidaceae > Agapanthus > Agapanthus africanus. Next base: position 311,574,651 of record JASDDO010000018.1, on the reverse strand, counting down.
ATATGTGTTACATACATGTATAGCAAGGTATAGGTATCTAAATGTCATATGCGATAAGAAATATGAATCAATGTCACAATGTCCCTAATCAAGCAATATCATATCTATAAGTGGTTTGTGCGTTACATGGCAATTATTGACGGTGTGTGTAGCATAAAATCAGTGCTCGTGCAACATGAGTCGTCAATACTATGTGCAGTGTCCTAAGGATACTAGTCCAAGCACAACAATATCTAAGTAGTAGGGTAAATGCGCAATTCTAAATATGACATAGAATATGCGACAAAGGTAACATCTCTAGCCCAGAAGTATAATGCCATGCGGGCGATTCCCCTGTAGATGTTAAATCTACTCACCTGGTCGCGTCCTACACGTAGCCGACCACCTGCTTTCCTTTCTTTGCTGCGTTCGATGTATCCACCTGCGAACCTGGAAATTACACAAGGAATCCATATATAAGCAAAATATCTCGCAAAATGCGATATCGAAACCAAACGAGAAACTAGCATCGCGGACTAAACGCGCGTGTGTACGATATGCTAAAACGTGTGTATACGTGTCTAAAACCACCCCGACACGTCGCGACACGCTGGATCACAAGACACACTCACGTATCGCGTATATCGCGCAAACAAAACATACTAGTAAAACAATATATGGTCCCAGATTTTGATACAAGTGAAATCTTACAAAATTGCACATGCCACAACACTGGAAAACACAGCAGACTACACTAGACAAAATCCCAGCACCTATCTCCCCCATCTGGACGCAATTTGCAGCCAGAAAGAATAAAATTGCGGCCTGGGTGTGGGGTTAGGGGCTCGTGCTTGGTGTGTGTAGTCTAGACCTAGTATACATGCTCTACTTTCCTCAATTTTTCTCTGAAGGAGCCGGTTCATAAGCAGATCACAGAAAGCTACAATTTCACTTTAAAACCATAAATTTTGCACAAAAAGGAAACCTAGGGTATTTTAGTGAAATATGGGATTAGTCTCAGTTAAAGTGGCCCTAATAACACTTAACTAGGCTAGGCTAACCAATAAAATCACCCCCTAACCAAAAGTCCACACAATTCACCATAATTAGCACAAAATCATATATTTTACACTAACCGAAGCTATATACACATAAGTTTGGCAAGCTAGGAATGAGTTCAGAGATTATACCTTAATCGACCCTAGGAAGCAGGTGAAGGAGGAGAAGAGGAAGAGGTGCTGCTGCTGGGTAATGCTGTTGCTTGCTATAGCTACTACTCCTGTGTGCTGTTGTTGCTGCTGATTGCTGCTGCTGCTGCTGCTTCCTCTGCTGCTGCTGCTTCCTCTGCTGCTGCTGCTGCTGCTATGTGTGTGTGTGTGAGTGAGAGAATGAGAGAAGTGAGAGCACAAATGAGAAATGAGAGCCAAGTCAATAACCCCCCCTCTTTCTCTCTCATCATTTAATGAGCATGGCTCATGCCATGAAGCCCATACTCTCTCTCTCTCTCTCTCTCTTTGTCAACAAAAGAAGAAAAACCTTTTCTTTTTTTAAAACAACCATACAAAGTTTAAAACCCGAAAACACCTTATACAAATATTAAACTAGATTAAGGAAATGGTTAGTCCACCATGGTTGCTAATCATGCTTTAACCCCAAATCAAACCCTAGTTTACATGCACAAGTGTGTGCAAGCCTAGGAAAATTCTAATAAAATATTCATTAAATAGGATAAAATATTTGAAAATCGATTTGGTAAACTTTTTATTAAAAACCATATATTAAAATATAATTAGCCACTAAACACATCCTAAGGTGTTACAAGTGCCGAATCACATGGAGACAGTGAGCGATAGGAGGGGTTTCGTCTCTCTCGGTATAGGGAGTTGATGTCGCGCTATGTATGATCGGCTATAACACCTAAATCCCTGGCCAAGGTTCTCGAGGTTTACTGATAAGTGTTATCAGTAGTTTCTCGAACTGTTATGAGCCGTAAATCAGCATGACTTATAAAGTTACTGGGGTCTGACATTTACCACCCCTAGACTTCATATGGGACGTATCAGATGAAAAGACCGGACTGTACGGTATGTGTTGCTTACAGGCTCGTTAGGGTTGTCATGAGTTCGCTCGTCGGCCACCTTTTCGTCATGTACCTGGGTAGCTGTTACGCACAGCTAGTGCCGCTGACGTGCTTGTGGTTAAACCCACTGCCAGCATATTGTCGAGTCTTTAGAGTCCCACCCAGAGAGTTCTCTCGTTCAGGCGAAAGATGTAGAGGCCGTAAGGTGTTACGGCAGGGTTTCGATCATGTTCGTGTAATTGTTACAGGAATAATGATCGGGAAAATAATACTGGTAGGCTTTTGTTTATGCCGGATACCGGTATTATATTATTGGATTATTTGTATTCGTATTTTTCGGAATTTGGATACGAGTATACGTATACGGCATACGGTATACGGAGGATGGGTATTTTTGTAATTGTTACAAGAATACCTTCTAGAAGGTGCCACCTCATAATTACATTATTTGTTTTGTGAAAATTAATAAATGAGGTGGAATTTAGAAAGTCAAAGCATGGCTGAAAGAATGGGTTGTTTTATTTTATATTGTTTTGGAGTTACTATTGAAGCATGGTGCTAATTTTATAATGCGTGCTTCAATTATTTCATTTGAGCCATATCTAATTTCCATGCTTGAATTTTCTCATTATCACAAACACTTTCTCTCTCCTTCTTTTCTCCTCCTCCTTCATCCTAAGCTTTACCCTTCGCATGTGTTGTGAAACAAAGGCTTAGGGTTAAAGATAATCCAACATACTAATCTCTATATGATCCTAGTGACCTCTTCTAGCAAATTTGGTCTCTAGGTTAAACTCTTGAGAAGGGTTTCTAGCTTGTACGACAACTCTCGCGTGGATCATCTAGGTCTTGGGGTGGCCGGAGATCGAGTACATCAGCAACGTACAAGGAGCAAAGGAGTTCATCAAAGAAGACCCGAAGGACCGGATCATCAAGGTATAATCCTTAACATAGTAGATAATATCTCTAGTTAGGGTTTTCTAGTTGTGGTTTAGACAAGATCTAATGGAAAGTGCGTGTTGTATGCAAAGAAAATTTTCGTTTATCACTTCAGCTGCCTCACAAGAGTTGTGGGAGCATGCATCATGCACTAACACGGTATCAAAGACTAACTAAACCACAACTAGATGATTAGACGATGTTTAAAGCTTCGAACATGAAACAACTCCAAAAACCATATTTTTAAACCCTGCTCTCTGGAAATTTTTCAAAAGTGGTCTGAAATTTTTTTAAACTTGTGAAGAATACTTGTTATATGATAACAAGAAAACCCTAGAAAAACGAACCCCAACCACCGGCCTTTGGCCGGCGATGAGACCATCATTTCCGGCGTCACCGGATTTCCTACTTCGTTTGGGCTTGGGTTTTTTAGGGTTATCTGTACACTGGGTTTGGGGATTTATGGTATTGTTTGATTATTTCCAGATTACATGTGATAGTGTTAGGGAAATATGGAGTGTTTCGAATTCGAACTTTTAATATCGTTTATCCGTTCTTTTTATATGTGTGTTTGAAACGTCGACTAATTGCTATAAGTCGATTAGTCGGGGTTGCACACTTCTGTAATGGTTTGTGTATATGAATATGTTGGATCGTCGTGATGAATGGCCGGGGGTGTATGAGAAGAGCGTTTTTCCTTTTCTTTCATTCAATATAATTTGTAAAAAGCAATGTAATATTATTTTGCGGGGCACATCCGGGTTGAGGTTGTAGCCACCGTTGTATAATTTCTTTTTACTGTATTTTCTCCTAGGATAGACCCAAGGTGGGGTGCACAAACTACCGGGTTTTCGAAGTGCCGAGTGGCCTACTCACTTTGTTGAGGGAGGTTGCTTCACTTTGGGAATTTGGCGGGTAGTTTGCCGCATCCGTAGGGGTCTAGGGTGGGGTTTTGGTTATTCCTCACGACCGTGGGACCCGTCTTTCATTAAGGGCTTGAATGAAATACGGAATTCCTAGTATATCCAATGTGTTCATCTGTGATCTGAAATGGCTATATTTATATATGAGATATATAATAAGCGTTGCTTATTTTTTGCACCCACGCTAGTCCAGCCCCCGCTCTGTCGTTAATTAAGTAACCTAACGGTGCATGACAGGGCCCCGTGGCGAATGGGGATGGCATAAGCATACGTTCTATTTTCATTTCTTTTCTGTGATGTTTAGGAAACATAAATGATGGGACAACATTAATGTGATTAATGTTAAGAAAAAGAAACCTAAAGATGTTGTAGAATCAAATTTTTTAAAAAAAAATGGTAACTCTAGCTTTTTCTTTGTATAGTGGTATTCTTGAATATCCTGCACCTCATTCGATGAGGAAAGGGCCGAGATCCCTTCACTGGGAGTGACCCCTTTAGCGAAACTGGCAAATGTTACAAAGAACTCAATTTGATTTTATAGTTGATCTAATTTTGCTTTACATCATGCTATTTACATATCCAGCACCTTATTCGATAAGGAAAGAGCCGAGATCCCTTCACAGGGAATGACCTCTTTAGCAAGATTAGAAAAATGCTATAAAACCATTCGGTTTTTAAAACTGGAACTTAAACCACTCCTTCTCATTCGATTCTACAATGATATCAAGTTCAAAACGTTAAAAGTTTTCATAAAAACCATCCGTAGCCCTCCGCCATTTTAGGAAGCAGAGTACTTAGTATTCATGCCGCGTTTGTTGACTATAGTTAAGACGTGGTGTACGGTAGCTAAGTGATGTCTTCCTACAAAGCATTTGATGCGATCGATTAGGACATTCGCATGATTTTGTTGACCATAGTTAAGGGCCATGCGGGTGGGTTTAAATCAATCCCAAAATGGCGGGTAGAACTTGACTAGTGCTTATGATTTGTTGACCATAGTTAAGGTCATAAGACACTAGGTGTAAAAATCATATCGGGAATTTCAAGAGTTGAAATTTGCAATGAGATTGCATACCTTCTATATGATAGTTGGATCCCGATCCCACTATGAGTAAAGGTTACTCCTGTGAGAGTTTTGCACTTTACAATTAGCTAATCCAGTAGGTGTCTAGAAAGGTGTCAACAGGGTTACGCCTATAGGAAAACGAGGTTTATTTTAATTAGGTCCGTGCGAAAGCACGAGAAACCTCCCTCGGAGTACCGACACTGGCCTGGCCGACCGGTTAGCGAACTTGTAGATTGCAATTAATCCTGGCCAGTTTTCCTTTTAAAAGGTTTGAAGGAAAATTCGATAAAAAAGCAGTGGGAGACATCAATTAGATAAGATTAATAACTGATTGATCGCTTCCGTGTCGTGTTTAGAAATGTTTCACAACCAAAGAAATTTATACCGCAATCAATTAACGGTGTCGATGTAGTACGTTAATGAATACGGATCGTCCACTGAGATGTGTGTTTTGATCGCAATTGTTTTAGATGATTCGAAATGAAAAGATAAAAGAAAATTTGCAAGAAAATTGATTCAAGAATTTTGAAATTTAGTTTCAAGAATCGTAAAGAACGAGATTTAAAATCAAGAATCAATAAAGTTCAAGAAGATGTCCAAATCGAATGAATTATCAAGATTTGTAAAGAGGCTTGTAGGAATCGATCCAATTGATAATGATGATGAAGAATTATGATTACAAATTCTTATCTATCGATGATTTGTTGCTAGATCGATGACGATCAACGAGAATTAGGGATCTATTGAAGAAAGTAGGGTTTCTCCTTCTATCTCTTGTCCTTTCGTTGATTAGCATTCAAATTCTAGCCTCTAGGAAATTCAATCATCAAGCGTTGATATCTAATTTAGAGTGAAAACATTCAAGAAAGCATCTCGCTCGAAACTAGGTTGTCGATGATTCAATTTCCTAATGTTTACAAAACTCATAAGACTTAAGAATCGTTCAAGAATTTAGTCATCATCATATACCTATTTTCTTGATTCCTCCACAAGCGGAGTTTTCACTCAAACATCATGAAAAAGATAACAATCAAGAATCGATAACTCTTCATAATGCTCAATTGTAAAGAAAAGCAAGATCAAGAATTTTCACTATTTATTATTCAACGTTTCGTTACAATTCACTCAAAGACTACAAGAATTGAGGAGAGAACTCGATCATCGAACTAGCTTCGCATCGTCTTCGTGAGTCGCGGATCGTCTTGGATCTCTTGCTCGGATGAAGATCGGTGTTGCTTCAAAAAGTCTCGATGGATCATTGCTCTGGCTCGGCACTCGATAGATCTTGATTTGGATCAAATTGTGTCACTCAATTTGATTTAGATTTGATTTGGATCTACAATTTTTCCCTCCAATTTCAACAACTTCCAAATTCTAGATCTAGATCTTTTTTTATAACCACCTCATTTGAATCTTCCTCCAAAGCTAGGTTGTTAGAGAGAGCCTTCTAGAATGAGTTTGTAAGAGGGAATATTCTAGAATGAGGTTGTAACAAGGAGGCTTCTAGAAGATGGTTGTTACAAGGAGCCTTCTAGAAGAGTTGGTTATGCAGAGCATTCTGGATAAAACCACGTGCTCTTTGGGAGTCTTCTGGAAGCTGAGGCCGTTATGGTAAGCCACGTGGAGGAATTTGAGATGCTGACGTGTCCAACTAGCCGCGGATCCATGGCGGATAGTGTTAGTTATATGTATGCCCTAGAAGCCATTACTGTACATTGGATGTTTATTGTAGTGGATGCTGGGACATATATAGGTAGGACTTTCTTGCTCGACATGATAGTACGCTATCTGGTTGCTCTTTGTCTTAACATGTATACTCTCTGTCTCTCTGATTACATGTTGATAAGGCCCTTAGGATGTGTGCTCGACTTCCAGGACTATGATGAAGATCATACTAGTGGGGCCTGGGTAGTCAATGAGTACATCCTTCATTGTTCCTAGTCGTGGGAATATCGAGATGGGGCATCGATATTCCAAAGTAGACTAGCGTATATCTTCTCGACCCATGTGATGGGCGATGGATGATCCTATATCCATTGGTGTTTGACATCAGAGATGTTATGCGGGTGCTCAGTGGATACTGGGTACACTGAACGGACTCGCCGAGAACTCCCAGATGGTAAAATACCTTACGTCAGATGACAGTTCTCTGGTGACACTGGTACAGAGTAGTCTGTTGACCCGAGATCGTCATAGAGTCTTGTGTGTCTCCCACTGTGCTTTGATTTCCACCCTACCACGGCTCTACTGAGTCGTGCAAACAGGTGGTTTTTGGGTACAGTCCCGATTCACATGGAGGCAATGAGCGATAGGAGAGGATTCGTCTCTCCCGGTATTGGGGGTTGATGTTGCGCTATGCACGACTGGCCATAACAGGAAATCCCTGGCCAGGGTTGCAGTGATATACTGGTAAGAGTTATCAGTAGTTTCACGAATGTTATGGACCCTACGTCGGCATGACTTATCAAGCTATTGGGGTCTGACGTTTACCACCCGTAGGCGAGATATGCGACATATCAGACGAATAGACCGGACTGTACGGTAAGTGTTACTGGTTGGATTTACAGGAGTGTGAGCGGTCTTGCTCGTCGATCTTCTGATCGCTCAATACCCGGGTGGCCGTTACGTTTAGCACACCGCTTGCGGCTTGTGGGTGCTTGATATGATCATCATCTACTGCCGGCGTATTGACGAGTCTTTAGAGTCCTACACAGAGGTTTCTTGGCTCAAGCGAAACAAAATAGGAGCGCATATGAGATATGTGCGGGACCGAGAATAATGCGTGTATGTGATACCGTATTTCATTCTCGCGATGAATGTATCGATTGGTTGTATGCGATATAACCTAGTTATCGAATCAAAGATTGATTCGATAAGCCGATACATAGGATACTAGTCGGTTATATACGATATGACCGGATCCTTAAATCAAGTATTAATTCAATGATTTAATGCATAATTATATATTTGATATATTACTTTGCATTAACTAGTATTGGTTCACTTTAAATGGATTTTCTCACTTGAATTGTGCAAGTTGTATATGTGATATACTTTTGTGCACATGATTGTATCATGTTTGATGATACATGCTCACTTGGGTTTGTGTAAAGAATTAAACCATGGTTAAGTTAATGATTAGGGTTTTGTTTATTTGATTTACTTATTTATTAATTTCTTTTCATTTAAGCAAAAAGAAATGGTGGTTTTCTTTTGATATTATGCTAGAAAGTTCATGAAACTTTTATAGCATCTTTGAAAAGTCCACCATTTTTGTTTTGCTCTTAACCCTAACCATTCAACAAAACCTTAGTTAGTTCTCTACACTAAACCATAGTTAAAGATATGATAAGTATCATTTTATTTTATATTTTAAACATACTTATCATGTTATCATCTTCATCATCTTCTTCTTCTTCTTCAAGAATAAAACTATGCCACCATCAATGGCAACTTGAGAATAAGAGTGAGAAATCCAATTCTAAAGTGAACTCACTTTCTATTTCTTCATCCTCTACCTCTTGCCAAGTAGTATAGGGTGTTTTCTTCACAAGTTTCATGACTTGGTGAAGTGGGAGCTTGATCTTGTGATGCCTCGACGTAGATCATCTTCGGCATCGAAGTCGGCGACCAAGCCCGCCCATTTCTCCGATGAAGCCGACGCTAGAGCCCGGGATCCGATGATCGCAGCGAGGAGACTTCGTCACGGAGCTATGGAGTTGGAGGACCGGATCTACAAAGGTTGTAGCCCCTTTCTTTTAGCGTTAAATTCGTTTACTCGCATTGCATCGCCTCGTTATCTAGTTAACGATCCGTATTAGGGTTTGTAGGCACATGAAATTTTTAATTGGGCATGTTTGATCACTTGTGAGACTTCATTAGTGTGCCTAGGAAACCTACAGATCGGCCAACTTGGCCGCGGATCCGCGGCCAAATTGTGGGCTTGGTGCATGCAAATTCCAGGGAATTCCTCTTCTGGGTTTAGGGTCTTTATCTGATGTCCGGAATCCTATGTTTCTTTCTTGATTTCTGCCAAATCTCAAGTCTTGGACTTGATGTATTTTATCAGCACTTTTAGCAGTTCTGGCTCTTTTACCTGGAATTTCCTGCACACAATCTTGAGACAAGTGTTGCGATATACAAATATCATGCGTGCGCAATAATAAACACTCAATTTCCCTCAAAATACCGGTTAAAATGTATAACACATGTTATTTGGTATTTTACAAACAAATTGCTAATATGTGCTATATTTATACCAAACACTTTTAGATGATTGCAAAGAGTAGGGAAATTGATGTGTTAAAAATGCAATATTTTCGACTGATCAAATTCCTCCAAACTTAATTTTGGTCGTATCGAGCAAACTTGTTTTATTAAAAAGAGAAGGAGAAAATAACGAAAAAGAAAAACTAACTAGCACACTTTCGTAGGCAACACGATTGCACTGCGCACGTGCAACAAGCCTTTAAACCTCTAGGTGTCCCTAGTAGGAGGAGTGTTGTCTCCTGAGGGTTTTCAGCGGATTGCACTCATAAAATCCAATAATAAAAGGAAGACCGTGAATGTTACATGTAAAGATAAGAATTGTAAAAGAAAGATTTTGAAAATTAGAGTTTCCAACTATACTTGCTTTTTGGTTGTCATTAGCCCTATCTTAATAGTCATGAAAAGATGTTAGAAATCACATCGTCCCTCAATAAATCATCGCCTTTATTCTTCATTCCTACCTTTCTTCCAAATATCGATCATATACCCCTACGTGTGTGTAAAAGACATCCCTACACTCGGATAATTCAATTCAAGCTATCATACTCTTGTCCATCTACCTCAGTACTTTTTAATTTGATAAATATTTAGATAAGATTGCTCACACATTTTTCATGCGACCGTTAATACTTCTTGAGGTACTAACCGACCGATTACTCATGTGCTTGCTTATTAGATGTCTTAGTATTTTCCTCGTCTTGCACCATCTAAGGCTTAGCAGTGACTCCCAGACCAGTTGGTCTAAGGCACTAGGTGATGAAGCACCCTCGCTATATTTTTTATTGTTGTCTGTGCGATAACAAAACCAGTGTTCATTTTTTTCTTCACCATTTTATATTTTATTCATTTATAATTTCCTTCATACTTTGGCTTTTAGACAAGAGCATTTCAAGGTATCCTCTACTATCCCGAGTTTCAAGACGTGTGTAAGTGCATATAGTAGGGTATCAACGTTTAAATGTTTGGCTTTCAGAATATGAACTATTTTTCAGACTTATTTTTATCCTAAGATTAGTGACTTCTTTCATCTTACTAACCCTTGGGACAACGGCTCATAACTACTTATTACTAGTTTCGTTTAAGAAAACTTTTAATTTTCTTGGTTTTCTTAAATTTTTTCAATCTTTTTGATGTAATTTTTCACTATCTAATATTTTATTATCTTATTTATGTACACAATTTTTTTTATCATGTGTTTTGTGCTTATGCAAAGTATGATGTAAAGTGATGCATAAATAAGCACAAACCTCCCCCAAACTTGTTTTCAACAGTGTCCTCACTGTTCCTATCTGTTGGATCACAAAAACCTTTAAGTTTGGGAGGACATTATTAATGGGGGCAAAAATATTTTAAAGTGAAAATCCTCCTCCAAACTTATTTTTGGCTCACAATTTTGAGGACAACATTTATTTTCAAGAGCCAAAAATGCCTCCCCAAACTTTAGTTAAACAATGTTTATCTTTTGAAAATCACAAGAGGGGGTCAAAATTACTGGTCAATGCCAAGCTTTGCAAAGACCGAAAGTCAACACCAACCATTCGAAGATTTTATCTGTGTAGTGCACCGGTTGGTGGAATAAGAAGTAGGGAAAGGATAAGTGGTGGAATAGAATGTGTTTGCATCTCGTTTTGGAGAGACGACTCAGTGATTGTGATGGATTACTCGCATTCTCTTTACAGTCCAGAAAAAGGGTGGAGGTTCAATTTCTTTGTTTAGGAGATGATTTATCTCAACACCCGTGTTTGCTAAAAATGCGAGCTCATCAGCAAAAATTTCCTCAAAACTCTCATCGATATCCCGAAGAATAATGTTATCAAAAAGCACGGGATGATCTTCAGACTCCAAAAACGGTTCATAATCAGTGTTAGTTGTTGACCCGGACAACTCGGTGGAAGAGTCCGTATGTGTATGATACATAGTTGGGTCAAACAACAACATATGAAAAGAGTCTAGATCAGTATCATGAAGCTCGTCAAATTCGCTGTTGTTGACATCCATTAATTCGACAGAACATACTCGAGCATGGGGATCGGAGGGTTAACTTCCCGACATGTAAATGTTAAGCTCAATTCACCTATTCCCAAAAGATAGGTTCATAGAGCCGTTTCTACAGTTGATTACAGCGTTGAAGTAGCCAAAAAGGGATGACCTAGAATCACCGGAATTTGGTTCCGTGGGTTTGCTACAGGCTGTGTATCAAGTACAATAAAGTCCACAGGGAATACAAATTCCCCGATTTTTATCAACACATCCTCCAGTTCACCCCTAGGTTTGGTGATTGATCGGTCGGCCATCTGTAGAATTATGTTCGAGGGCTTTAACACTCCGATACCTAGTTGCTCAAAGACTGAATATGGAAGCAAGTTAACACTAGTGCCAAGGTCAAGTAAAGCACGGTCAATGTGTTTATCCCTAATAGAAATAGAAATAGTAGAACAGCCAGGGTCCTTACGTTTCCTTGGTAATTGTTGGAGAAAAACCTTGTCTATAGCACTTGACATGAAAACTTTTTTAGGCACTTGAGACTTCCTCTTCCTAGTGCACAAGTTCTTAAGAATTTTCGCATAGGACGGAACTTGTTGTATAGCATCTAGGAGAGGGATGTTGATATTAACTTGCTTAAACATTTCTACAAGCTTCTCCATTTGGGCATTCGGTTTGCTGGGCCACAATCTTTCTGGAAATGGAGCTTTATCAACAAGTGTTGGGTCCCACATTTGTGGAGAAGGTTGTGGGGGTGGAAAGGATGAAGTGGGTGGAGGGTTCGAGCCTTTGGGAAAACGGAGAATAGGCTCGGAAAAAGAAGGTAAATTAGACGAAATAGGGTAAGAAGTAGAAGTGGGAGTGGAAGTGGAAGTGGAAGTGGAAGCCTGGGGTTCAATTGATTCCTCAATATTAATCTGTTCACCCATATGATTGTCTAGCACTCTTCCAGGTCTCAACAGGTAAGTGCATTCACATTAGTGTAATGTGAAGGTCCAGGATCAGGTAGGGGTTGAGATGGAAGATTCCCTTTCTCTCTAGCACTCAATTCGGCATTTATACGGACAATTTGTGCTTCCATTGATTTAATAATCTCACCTTGGGAGGCAAAGTTTTTCTGGATTTTATCGACGGAAGACTGAAAATTTGCAGCAAATTGCATAAAATTTGTCAGAAACAAATTCATGGTTTGTTCAAGTGCAGAGGTGTTATTGGTTCTGGCAGAAAAAGGATCAAAGTTGTTTTCCGGGTTTTGAAAATTTTGTGGTTGGAAGGGGTGCTGACTCATTTGTGGTGGTTGCTGTTGCTGTGGAGGGACCCATTGAAAGTTATTCTGGTTTGGATCCGTGTATTGAGTTTGGTGTTGGATCCAAGAAAGATCAGGGTGATTCCTCCAATCTTGATTATATGAAGAAGAAGAAGAAGGATCGTTTCCAGGTCTTTGCTGAAATGCAGCATTAGTGTGACCTTGAAACGGTACATTCAAAGGACATTCTTCCGTCAAATGTGAGGGGTTTGAACAGCAATCACACACGGTTTTGGGAAGTGTGTATTGGTTTAGGGAGGATGAGGAGATTTTGTTTTCTATAGCGTCGAGCTTTCTTTGTATTGCGGCCATTTTGGCTCTCATTGTGACGGAAACATCGAGCTGATTGATATCTTCCCTAGGTGATGGTGGTCTAACACTTTCCCATTGTAAAGTGTTTTGAGCTAAATCTTCTAGATATTTCCAAGCTTCACCATCATCTTTTGATAGGAATTGGTAATGACACATGGTTTCAAGCATCTGTTTAATCATGAGATCAATGCCCTCATAGATAATTCGACACAGATCCCATCTAGGGATTCCGTGATGAGGGCATTGTAAAAGAAGATCCTTGAACCGTTCAAAGCATTTCCAGAATGGTTCATTGGGAAGTTGGGTGAATTTGAAGATTTCGCTCTGAACACGGCTGGTCTTGTGATTGGGATAAAATTTCTTAAGGAATGCTGAAACAAATTCATCCCATTTTGAAATAGAATGCGCGGTTGTATTATAAAGCCACTTCTCGGCTAAATCGCACAAAGTGAATGGGAGAGACGTAAACGCAGAGCATCCAAAGACAGTTGTGACGTTCCAATCATTGCGCATGCATTTTGAATTTGGAGATAAAAATGTATGCGTCTTCAAACTCAAGACCGTGAAATTTGGGTAACAGTTTGATAAATTGGGAGTTGATTTCAAAATTTTCCCCGTTGGCAGGTGGTATAGAAATACAGGTGGGAAGGGGAACACGTGTAGGATAGCATCTCTCTTGGAGAGAAATGCGTGGAGGATTCTGCGCACCTGCGGGCGGTGGCAGAGTGGTGTTAAAGTGTGATGGAAATCCGTCCTTCGCAGTCGTGGTGGGAAAAAGAAAATGTAGAAATACCGACTTTAGGGTCGATGGGGGAAACGCGGACAAGACGGGCACTAGAATCCCGTGTCCAGCCGAGCTTGAACTAATGGTTTAGCACAAGTGGCAGCGTTGTGATAATTTGGGTAAAATTTGGTTGGTGTTTGTTTTGAAAAAGAAAATACGGATTTTTGAAAAATCAAATCACAAACAATGCACAAGCAACCCTAAATCTAGTGGTCACCTAGGTCAAGTCTCTAAACAGCTCCTAGACTTCCAGAAGATAAGTCGCAAGATAGATCCTCTACTGCCTCTTTGCCTCTCCTGTGGCCAGGTAAGTGCCAGGTAAGTGGGAGGTTCTCCACTACGTAAGTAGTAGGCCTAATTAAGTAACCACTTGCCTTAGACACACTTGCCTTAGATACCACAAAAGAAACGCGGATAAGAAATAGATTATCCACGACCTCCTTCTGTCCTAAGTGAGCGCGACGGTCTTTAGAGTCATGTTTAGATATTTTTTAGTTAATGAGGGTGATGCAGATGCAGTTTTGTGATTTTTTAGGGCTTAGTAAGGGTAATGAACTCCCCACCTAATCTGAATTTGGTCATGCCCCTTAATTTCAGTATTAAAATATGCAAACAACTAAGATCAAAACAATCAACAATTTTTCTTTTTTGCGGCGCTGCGAATTTTTGCAAAGAATCCTGTAGAAATTGGTTAATGGAGCAGAGAAGAGAGGAGATAAGAAAGATAGAAATTCACCTAAAAATTTTGGAGCAGTGAAGCTGCTGTATCACCGCGGATCCGTTGCAATAAGCACACTCCGGCCGCGGTTCCGCCGCGCAATGAAGAGATCACTGCACAAAAATTTGTGCAAATGCTTCTGTTCACTCACTGAACTCCCTGAAATATCCTGAAAATTTTTTCTCTTGCTTCACAGATTCCAGGTTTCCTCGCAACAAATCACAACAAATCGTTAAGCGCTTGTTACAAATTTTGATCTAAAAAAATTCTGATGGAATAATAAATTTTCAATTCAAATAACAAAAGCGAACAAAATAGCACACATCCCCAGCAACGGCGCCATTTGATTGATCGTTTCCGTGTCGTGTTTATAAATGTTTCATAACCAAAGAAATTTATACCACAATCAATTAACGGTGTCGGTGTAGCGCGATAATGAATACGGATCGTCCACTGAGATGTGTGTTTTGATCGCAATTGTTTTAGATGAATCGAAATGAAACGATAAAAAAAAAATTGCAAGAAAATTGATTCAAGAATTTTGAAATTTAGTTTCAAGAATCGTAAAGAACGAGATCTAAAATCAAGAATCAATAAAGTTCAAGAAGATGTCCAAATAGAATGAATTATCAAGATTTGTAAAGAGGCTTGTAGGAATCGATCCAATTGATAGTGACGATGAAGAATTATGATTACAAATTCTTATCTATCGATGATTTGTTGCTAGATCGATGACGATCAACGAGGATTAGGGATCTATTGAAGAAAGTAGGGTTTCTCCTTCTATCCCTTGTCTTTTCGTTGATTGGCATTCAAATTCTAGCTTCTAGGAAATTCAATCATCAAGCGTTGATCTCTAATTTAGAGCGAAAACATTCTAGAAAGCATCTCGCTCGAAACTAGGTTGTCGATGATTCAATTTCCTAAAGTTCACAAAACTAATAAGACTTAAGAATCGTTCAAGAATTTAGTCATCATCATCTACCTATTTTCTCGATTCCTCCATAAGCGGAGTTTTCACTCAAACATCATGAAAAAGATAACAATCAAGAATCGATAACTCTTCATAATGCTCAATTGTAAAGAAAAGCAAGATCAAGAATTTTCACCTTTTATTATTCAACATTTCGTTACAATTCACTCAAAGACTACAAGAATTGAGGAGAGAACTCGATCGTCGAACTAGTTTCGCATCGTCTTCGTGAGTCGTGGATCGTCTTGGATCTCTTACTCGGATGAAGATCGGTGTTGCTTCAAAAAGGCTCGATGGATGCTTGCTTTTGCTCGGCACTCGATAGATCTTGATTTGGATCAAATTGTGTCACTTAATTTGATTTAGATTTGATTTGGATCTACAAATTTTCTCTCCAATTTCAACAACTTCCAAATTCTAGATCTAGATCTCTTTTTATAACCACCTCATTTGAATCATTTCTCTAAAGCTAGGTTGTTAGAGAGAGCCTTCTAGAATGAGTTTGTTAAACGGAATATTCTAGAATGAGGTTGTTACAAGGAGGCTTCTAGAAGAAGGTTGTTACAAGGAGCCTTCTAGAAGAGTTTGTTATGCAGAGCCTTCTGGATAAAACCACGTACTCTTTGGGAGTCTTCTGTTAGTTATATGTATGCCCTAGAGGCCATTACTATACATAGGATGTATATTGTAGTGGATGCTGGGACATATATAGGGAGGACTTTCTTGCTCGACATGATAGTATGCTATCTGGTTGATCTTTACCTTAACATGTACACTGATTGTCTCTCTGTTACATGTTGGTAAAGCCCTTAGGATGTGTACTTGACTACCTGGACTATGATGCGGATTATACTAGTGGGGACATGGTAGTCCATAAGTACATCCTTCAAGGTCCCTAGTCGTGGGTGTATCGAGACAGGGCATCGATATACCAGTGTAGACTAGCGTATACCTTCTCGACCCATACAGATGGGCGATGGATGATCCCATATCCATTGGTGTTTGACATCAGAGATGATATACGGGTGCTCAGTGGAGACTGGGTACACTGGACGGACTCGCCGAGAACTCCCAGATGGTATTATACCTTACGTCAGATGGCAGTTCTCTGGTGACACTGGTACAGAGTAGTCTGTTGACCCGAGATCGTCATAGAGTCTTGTGTGGTTCCCACTGTGCTTTGATTTCCATCTTACCACGTCCAAGAGGGCGTGCAAAACGGTGGTTATATGCGATATAACCTAGTTATCGAATCGAGGGTTGATTCGATAAGCCGATACATTGGATACTAGTCGGTTATATGCGATATGACCGGATCATTGAATCAAGTGTTGATTTAATGATTTAATGTATAATTATATATTTGATATATTACTTTGCATTAACTAGTATCGGTTCACTTTAAATGGATTTTCTCGCTCGGATGTGCGCATTATATATGTGATATGATTTTGTGCACATGCTTGTATCATGTTTGATGGTGCATGTAAAATCGGTTAAGTATAAAGAATTAAACCTTGGTTAATGAAATGGTTAGGGTTTATTATTTCCTTATTCATTTTATTCATTTATTTATTCTTTTGGAAAAATAAAAGGAAATGATAAAATGGTGGCATTCTTTGTTCTTTCATGAAGCTTCATGAATACTTTGACTTTGTGACCACTTTGTCTCATCCTTAACCCTAACCATTCCATTTAACCCTAATTAATTCTCTACACCTAACCATGGTTCTATTATGATAAGAATTCATTATTCTTTTCATTTTAGAATTAACTTATCATAATAATATGCTTCTTCTTCTTCATCTTCTTTCATGAAGAAAGCTTCACTTCATCAATGGTGATTGATGAAAAAGAGTGAGAAATCCAATTCTAAAGTGAACCCACTTCCTATTTCTTCATCCTCTACCTCTTGCCAAGTAGTAGAGTGTGTTTCCTTCACAAGTTTTCAAGGCTTGATGAAGGTGGAGCTTGATCTAGTGATGCCTCGACGTAGATCATCTTCGGCACGAAGCCGACGACCTTGCCCGCCCATTTCTCGGATGAAGCCGACGCTAGAGCCAGGGATTTCATTTGGATAGCGGAGAGGACTTCATCACGGAGCCGTGGAGGTGGAGGACCGGATCTACAAAGGTTGTATTTCCGTACTCTTAGTTAAAGTAGTTAACTAGTTGCTTTTTCGCCTAGAATTCTAGTTAAGGATCCGTATTAGAGTTTCTCGGCACCGTAAATTTTGAAATTGGCATGGTTGATGCCTTGTGAGACCTCTTGAGAGTGCCTAGGAACCCTACAGTGGTATCAGAGCCTAGCTAGAGCCTTAGGCGAAGTCCAGACGACGTTTGAAATCCGAACGAACCCGAAACCCATTTCCAAAACGACTCTCTGTACATTTTTTAAAAACTGGGTTTTTTCCAAATTAAAAATATGCAGAAAACTCAGCAGGGAATTCTAAGAATTACGGCGCAAAATTTATTTCATGAACAGTGATATCGGCGGCGGAACCGCGGCATAAGCCTAGCTTATGCGGCGGTTCCGCGGCAATTTTGTGACGTCAGCCCTAACATTTTGTACTGTAATTCCTATTTAACAGTGCAGAGTTCTCTGGGTATTTTTTAAAATTTATTCAAGAGTTGAATTTTCTGGGGTTGTTTTGGGGATTCGAATGTTCGATCGGATTATCAAATTTTGTCTGTGTGGCTTTCCGGATAATTTTAGAATATGTTAAAAAGTTCGACCGGATATAAATACCCAATTTTTCCCCTGTCGGGAAATTTCCAAGTGTTGGATTTTTCCGTAGTTTAACGACGTTCTAAGTAGTGCAAGTAACGCGATGGACACTCTAGAAGACAACAAACCTTAACTCGATTATGTGACCGTCTTGAACTGCCCTTTGAACCTTCGGGTTTGGGGCAGTACGGCGTGCCACATGTGAGGCGTTGGCTTGACCCTTCTACGGCTGGACCGTTGGTACTGAGGCACGAACTGAATGTTGTTAGACTTATTTCATGTGTTGTGCTGTATCGGGAAAACTTGGGTGTTCGACAGTTTGATCGAAAAGTTTAACATTTTCTATTTATCCGGAATGTGATACAATAATTGGAATTCATAATAAGTTATAAGATAACTGAATGAATGTTATAAACATAGCACTTTAGTCTCACTTGATCGGTTGCCACGGAATTTTGATGTGATCAAAAGTCTGTCGCAATCACGTAGCGTACGCAGATACTCGCCGGGTAAACTTAATAGACAGCTACACCCCATAGCCCCGACCAAGTGACTGTAGGAGAACCCCGTCGCCGAAAGCATCCGTTCGGGTGCTCGCGGTAGCGGTGTTCCGCCTTGGTGCACTTCGTCGACGGTATCAGGGGTGCGGCCGCCTACTAAAGTTTGCGACGAGTATTCGATCAGGATGTCGGGAATCTTGTTGAATTGCCCGACTTGATATTGAAAAGAGTTTTCGATTTTGAGACTAAAATGCGGGGTTTATAATTGTTAGGCATGCGATGTCTAAAGAATTCATTTGGTCTGGCATGCGATGTCTGAGGTGATTGCGGATTCCAACTGTTGTAGTTTTACACTTTCTTTTCTGTGACCGTAAGTGTAATATGTGATATCGCCGGTTTCGTTTCTATATGTCAACGACAATTGGGATGCGCATATTTACTTACGTTGATGACATGTGATGTTATGTATTGCTGGATATGTTATATTGGATCGTCGTGTTTGAATAGCCGGGGGTTTTTATGTGAGATGAGTGTTTTTCATTTTCATTCATGTAAAAACTTGTATGTAATATTCTTTTATTGGGGCACTTCCAGGTTGCGGAAGATGTCACCCTTTGTATATTATTTACTTTTCCGCACTAGGATAGACCCAAGGAGGGCACAAGTAACCCGGTTCTGGGGTCCAGTGGGAGACCAACTCGAGGAGTCGAGTCCGGGTCTCCTAACTCTAGAATTGGTAGGGTTGCTTGCCGCTCTCGTAGGGGTCTAGAGGTGTGGGTTTGGCTATTCATCACGACCGTGGAATCCGTGTTTTATACTGGCTCGTATTGAAAACACGGACGTCCTAGTATATCCAATGTTTCATATGTTTCTTCTGCTGCGATGTCTGTGATGTGATCATGTGATGTTCTGTGATAGATACTGTATATAGTATATATGATATATTATATAGGCGTTACTTATGTTTTACACCCGCGCTAGCCCTGCCCTGCTCTGCCGTTAGTTACCTAACCTAACGGTGCACAAGGGGACATCGAGGCGAATGCGGATGGCATAAGTGTACGTCGTATTTATCTGTGATGTTTAGGTATTTAAATCATGGGACTTCATTAATGTGATTAATGAAAGAAAAGAAACCTAAGATGTTGTAGAATCGAATTTCAAAATAAAACAGGTAGCTACAGTTCTTGCTTTGCACAGCGGTATATATGATATATCCTGCACCTTATTCGATGAGGAAAGGACCGAGATCCCTTCACCGGGAGTGACTCCTTTAGCAATAACTGGCAGATCCTACTCACTCGGTTTGTCTTTTGATTGCTTTTAAGAGTTTTTGCTTTGCACAGTGATATATATGATATCCCGCACCTCATTCGACGAGGAAAGGACCGACGATCCCTTCACCGGGAGTGACTCCTTTAGCAAAACTAGAAAAGCCTCAAAAACACTCCATTTCAAAATTCATTCGATCCTACAACGATATCAAGTTCATTACGCAATAGGTTTTCAGAAAAACCTGTCGTAGCCCTCCGTCATTTCAGATAAGTGGTAGTTAGTATTCGTGCTACGTTTGTTGGCCTGCGTCAAGGCGTAGTGTGCGGTAGCTAACTGGTATTTATCTGCTTATGCATATGATGCAGATTGGATTAGGGTAGTCGTGCGACTTTGTTGGCCTGCGTCAAGGGTCGTGCGGGTGGGTTTAATTCAATCAGGAAATGACGGGTTGAACTTGACTAGCGTACTATGGTTTGTTGGCCTGCGTCAAGTTCATAGGACGCTAGGGGCAAAATTATCGGGAATTTCAAGTGTTGAAATTTGCAATGAGATTGCATACCTTCTATGAGATAGTTGGATCCCGATACCCGCTGCGAGTAAGTGTTACTCCTGGGAGAGTTTTATACATTACAATTAGCTGATCAAGTAGGTGTCTGGAAAGGTGTCAACGGGGTTACGCCTCTGGGAAAACGAGGTTTACATTAATTAGGTTCGTGCGAAAGCACGGGGGACCTCCCTCAAAGTACCGACACTGGCCTGGCTGAAAGATTGGCGAACTTGTAGTGTGTAATTAATCCCGGCTAGTCTTTCCTTTTAGGGTTTGAAGGAAGATTTGATAAAAAGCAGTGGGAGCCATCCAGATTAGATAAAATAATAACCAATCTATTCTTGCAAGAGCGCACGCTGAGTGTTTTCTTCTCTCTCTCTCCAGGTAGCGACCATATCACGCCTTAATCAAGATAATAATACGGATTTTTGACCGAACCCGCTTGTTATACTGAGCTGGGGAACGTTGGTCCCGCTCCAACTTATAATTGTTATAAGACAGAGCAGGAAATTGGGGATTACCAGAATTCCCGTGCCGCCCAAACGAGGAGAGTGCATGATGATGCATCATCTTCGGGTGTGTTCATTACAGAGAACTGTTTCTCAGTATCCTTTACGTCCTGGGTATGTGATACCAGATCAGGATCCCAGATATGTAATCTGTTACATAGGGCTACAGAAAGGTAGAGGACTGAGAACGGGTGATAAGTTTTATGAGGCAGAAAACGGGGCAAGAGTTGCAGCCAAGTCTGTTGGTCACTGTCACCCTGTATTACCAATACATTGATTCTGAACGAATGTTATTAGATACCGAACCTGATATACAAAATCATATCAGTCTCTTTATTAGTAAAGAAAGGATATAATTTTGTATTGTTGGATAATGTTTTCAACATTTCCTATATCAAAAGTTGATCGGTTCAGGCACGTTATCTAAAAGCGTTGATGTTCTAAATCAAACTACAGTTCTTTAGTATACGGAACACACACAAGAGGAAGAGTTCAGAAATGAACGAATCCTTCTTGAGGCATTGTAGACTAGGTCATATCAATGTGACCCGACTAGCTGAAGTTACATAAAGATGCATATTTAAATGAGTTTGAATTTACATCTTGTGAAACTTGCCAGTCATGTCACAGAGATAAGATGACCACAGCTCTGTTTATTGGAAACAGAGAAAGAGTTAGTGAACTCTTGGGATGATACATGTTGATGTATGTAGGTCCCCTGTCTACACATGCCAAGACTGGTTCTTTGTACTTCATTACATTCTCTGATAATCTTTTGAGATTCAGACCTATGTTCCTGTTGAAACATGAGTCCGAACCTTTTGAGATATTCACAGAATATAAGTTAGAAGTAGAGAACTAATACGGGTATAAGTATTATGTCCTTTGATGTGATCAGGGAGGAGAATACTTGAGCACGGAATTCCTGGACTATTCTAAAGGAGAATGAGATTCTTTCTCAGCATTACTCCTCCGTATACACCATAGAACGATGGTATATCGGGGCGGAGCAGATACACCCTATTTGATATGGTGTGCTCTATGATGAGTACTGCTGAGTTACCTTTTTCCGTTTGGGAGTTATGCACTTATGAAGTTGCATACCTATTGAATAGGGTTCCAATCAAATCAGTTGCCTACCATTTCATATGTGATATAGAAAGGGAAGAGCCCATGTCTTAAGCTAGTTAAGATTTGGGGTTGACCGGCCTATGTCTGAAAGCAAAATCCGGACAAGCTCGAGGCAAAGTCTGTAATGTAGAACTGGAAAGGTTCCAGCTATACAAACTGCAGCTGATGATTTGATAGAACCAAAGGATTCAGTAGATTCCAACGAACCTCAGCCTCTCCGCCGATCTAGTAGGGTTCCTCACCCACCTGAGAGATACTTCTGTTTCTCTATGACAGTGGGAGCGAGGATTGCATCATGAGATGATGACCCAACTAGCTTCGAGCTGGCCATCGAGAGTAAGACTCTGTAAGAATGGCTGGATGTTTATCGATCTGAGATGGAATCCTTATACACCAACAAAGTATGGACTTTGGTTGGTATATCTGAAGGGTTAAATCCCCATCAGGAGCAAGTAAATCTTGAGAAGATTACTTGGTGTAAATGGAAAAGTTAAGACTTTCAAAGCTAGACTTGTTAAAGGTTTTCGTCATCGACCAGGCGTGGATAATGATGAAACCTTTTCAAGTGGCTATGTTTAAGTCCATCCAGATCCTACTTGCCATGGCTACATACCATGACTACGATATCTGGCGGTTGGGTGCCATGACTGCTTTTCTAAATGAAGTTTTAGAACAGAACGTCTATAAGTACACAGCCAGAGGGCTTTGTAGACAGTGGGAGCAGCGGAAACGTGTACAAGATGCTTTATAGGATAAAGCAGGCATCGCGGAGTTGGAACATCTGTTTTGATGAAATAGTCAAAGAGTTTGACATCATCAAAATGGTAGATGAACCTTGTATATACAAAAAGGTAGTAGGGAGTATGGTGATGATCCTCGTAGAGTACGTGGATGTCATGCTTTTGATAAGAAAGGAGTTTCTTATGCTACGCTCGATCAACCTCCGTTTATCACAAAGATTCTCCGTGTAGGATCAAAGTGATACCTCCTAAATCCTGGATTTTAGATCTATGAGATAGATCTAATTGGATGTTAGGGTTCTCACTTGTTGTAGTGAGATGGTATCAATTGATCCTGGGAAGAATCACTGGAAGGGTTCCAGGGTGATAATGACGACTGAATGTCAGTCGCAGGCATTGTCTTTACCCTCAGTAAAGGGACGGTATGTTGGAAGAGTTCCAAGCAAGATACCGTGACATACTAGACGATTAAGGCTGAATACATCGCTACTTAAGATGCTACCAAAGAGGCAATCTGGATGTATATTTGTTCATGAGATGAACATAGTTCCTCCCATTGTGTGACAATGGAGTTGTGGCTTAAGCCAAGGAACGACGGTCCCATCAGTGATCCAGACATATTCTAAGGCAGTATCACTTGACCATGGAGATAGTTGATCTCCAAGGGATCGAGGTTAGGAGAGTAGACTCAGAGGACAACACAGCGGATCCACTCACAAAGGCCTGTTCCCAGAGAGAGATTTTTATGGGATGGTTGAGTATGAGATACTACAACCACTGCTATCAGATGGCCCTAGTGCAAGTGGGAGATTGTTAGTTATATGTTTGCCCTAGAGGCCATTACTATACATAGGATGTATATTGTAGTGGATGCTGGGACATATATAGGGAGGACTTTCTTGCTCGACATGATAGTATGCTATCTGATTGATCTTTACCTTAACATGTACACTGATTGTCTCTCTGTTACATGTTGGTAAAGCCCTTAGGATGTGTACTTGACTACCTGGACTATGATGCGGATTATACTAGTGGGGACATGGTAGTCCATAAGTACATCCTTCAAGGTCCCTAGTCGTGGGTGTATCGAGACAGGGCATCGATATACCAGTGTAGACTAGCGTATACCTTCTCGACCCATACAGATGGGCGATGGATGATCCCATATCCATTGGTGTTTGACATTAGAGATGATATACGGGTGCTCAGTGGAGACTGGGTACACTGGACGGACTCGCCGAGAACTCCCAGTTGGTATTATACCTTACGTCAGATGGCAGTTCTCTGGTGACACTGGTACAGAGTAATCTGTTGACCCGAGATCGTCATAGAGTCTTGTGTGGTTCCCACTGTGCTTTGATTTCCATCTTACCACGTCCAAGAGGGCGTGCAAAACGGTGGTTTTTGGGTACAGTCCCGAGTCACATGGAGGCAATGAGCGATAGGAGGGGATTCGTCTCTCCCGGTATAGGGAGTTGATGTTGCGCTGTATTCGATTGGCTATAACAGGAAATCCCTGGCCAGGGTTGCTGAGATTTACTGGTAAGTGTTACCAGTAGTTTCTCGAATTGTTATAGACCTCATATCGACACGACTTATCGAGCTATTGGGGTCTGACGTTTACCACCCCTAGGCGAGATATGCGACATATCAGACGATCAGACCGGACTGTACGGTAGTGTTACTGGTTGGATTCACTGGAGTGTGAGCGGGCTTGCTCGTCGATCTTCTGATCGCTCAATACTCGGGTGGCCGTTACGTTTAGCAGACCGCTTGCGGCTTGTGGATGTTTGATATGATCATCATCTGCTGCCGGCGTATTGACGAGTCTTTAGAGTCCTACACAGAGGTTTCCTGGCTCAACCGAAACGAAATAGGAGCGCATATGAGATATGTGCGGGACCGAGAATAATGCATGTATGTGATACCGTATTCCATTCTCGCGATGAATGTATCGAATGGTTATATACGATATAACCTAGTTATCGAATCGAGGGTTGATTCGATAAGCCGATACATTGGATACTAGTCGGTTATATGCGATATGACTGGATCATTGAATCAAGTGTTGATTTAATGATTTAATGTATAATTATATATTTGATATATTACTTTGCATTAACTAGTATCGGTTCACTTTAAATGGATTTTCTCGCTCGGATGTGCGCATTATATATGTGATATGATTTTGTGCACATGCTTGTATCATGTTTGATGGTGCATGTAAAATTGGTTAAGTATAAAGAATTAAACCTTGGTTAATGAAATGGTTAGGGTTTATTATTTGCTTATTCATTTTATTCATTTATTTATTCTTTTGGAAAAAGAAAAGGAAATGATAAAATGGTGGCATTCTTTGTTCTTTCATGAAGCTTCATGAATACTTTGACTTTGTGACCACTTTGTCTCATCCTTAACCCTAACCATTCCATTTAACCCTAATTAATTCTCTACACCTAACCATGGTTCTATTATGATAAGAGTTCATTATTCTTTTCATTTTAGGATTAACTTATCATAATAATATGCTTCTTCTTCTTCATCTTCTTTCATGAAGAAAGCTTCACTTCATCAATGGTGATTGATGAAAAAGAGTGAGAAATCCAATTCTAAAGTGAACCCACTTCCTATTTCTTCATCCTCTACCTCTTGCCAAGTAGTAGAGTGTGTTTCCTTCACAAGTTTTCAAGGCTTGATGAAGGTGGAGCTTGATCTAGTGATGCCTCGACGTAGATCATCTTCGGCACGAAGCCGACGACCTTGCCCGCCCATTTCTCCGATGAAGCCGACGCTAGAGCCCGGGATTTCATTTGGACAGTGGAGAGGACTTCATCACGGAGCCGTGGAGGTGGAGGACCGGATCTACAAAGGTTCTATTTCCTTACTCTTAGTTATAGTAGTTAACTAGTTGTTTTTTCGCCTAGAATTCTAGTTAACGATCCGTATTAGAGATTCTCGGCACCGTAAATTTTGAAATTGGCATGGTTGATGCCTTGTGAGACCTCTTGAGAGTGCCTAGGAACCCTACATCTTCTGGAAGCTGAGGCCGTTATGGTAAGCCACGTGGAGGAATTTGAGATGCTGACGTGTCCAACTAGCCGCGGATCAGCGGCGGATAGGCCAACTTGGCCGTGGATCCGCGGCCAAATTGTGGGCTTGGTGCATGAAAATTCCAGGGAATTCCTCTTCTGGGTTTAGGGTCTTTATCTGATGTCTGGAATCCTATGTTTCTTTCTTGATTTCTTCCAAATCTCAAGTCTTGGACTTGATATATTTTATTAGCACTTTTAGCAGTTCTGGCTCTTTTACCTGGAATTTCCTGCACACAATCTCGAGACAAGTGTTGCGATATACAAAGTCATGCGTGAAATAATAAACACTCAATTTCCCTCAAAATGCCGGTTAAAGTGTATAACACATGTTATTTGGTCTTTTACAGACAAATTGCTAATATGTGCTATATTTATACCAAACACCTTTAGATGATTGCAAAGAGTAGGGAAATTGATGTGTTAAAAATGCAATATTTTCGACTGATCAATAACCAATCTAATTATGCAAGAGCAATCGCTGAGTGTCTTCTTTTCTATCTCCTAATGGCAGATACCTATAATGGGACTTAAGCTTTTATTAGAAAAAAATAAACTCACGGGACCGAATTACAAAGATTGGCTAAGGAACGTGAATATTGCCCTGACCTATGATAAGGTCGGATACGTCCTGACTACTCCAGCCCCTCCTAGCCCAGGCCCTGATTCTTCAGTTGTGGATAAAGAAATCCGCAAGATATGGGATATAGACTGCGCAACAGCCAATTGCCTCACGCTTGCTTCTATGAACAATGAACATCAAAAGCAGCACGAGAAGATGGATGTTCAATCCATCTTTCTCTATACAAAAGAGTTGTATGAAGAGCAGTCTCGTACACTCTGATACGAGGCCTCTCGAAAGTTGTTTCTGATGCGAATGGCTGCTGGCACGTCTGTAGGTGTCCATGTATTGAAGATGATTGGACTTATCGAAGAACTTGAGGACCTGGGTTGGACTATGGAGAACGAGCAGTATATTGATATTGTTTTGCAGTCCCTTTCCCCTATCTTTGCTCAATTCATTGTAAACTTCAACATGCACAACATGGAGAAGTCTTTACCTGAACTCCTCAATATATTGAGGAGTGCAGAGAGCACACTAAAGGTAGCGAAAACTCCCGCTCTTATTGCTGGGCCATCTTCTTCCTCCATCCCGAAAGCCAAGGCCAAGGGAAAGAAGAAGAAGAATCCCATCAAACAGAGAGACGGAGTGAAAAAAGCACCGGGAAGGGACAAGAAAGGGGCTGCTGCGACAGGACGAGAGGAATGTTTCCACTGCCACCAGACTGGGCACTGGAAGAGAAACTGCGTTGGATACCTGGCTGACCTTAAGAAGAAGAAGCATGGTGATGCTTCCACTTTAGGTGTGTTTGTAACAGAAAACTGTTTTTCAATTAACTCTGCTTCCTGGGTATTAGATACTGGGTCAGGATCTCACATCTGCAATTGTGTGCAGGGGCTGAGAAATAGCAGGTTTTTGAAGAAAGGTGATCACACTCTCCGGTTTGGGAATGGTTCCTCGGTACATGCTATTGCAGTGGGAGAGTATCATCTTGGTTTGCCGTCGGGTTGTATATTGGTTTTGAACCCATGTTATTTTATACCCACGATGTTATGTAATATTATATCTGTATCGTTGTTGGAAAATACTGGATATAATTTTGTATTGCAATCTAATGTTATGAACATTAACCTCAATCAAGAGTTTATTGGGTATGGTACATTAAATAACGGGATATACGTCCTAAATCAGCATACAGTTTTTTCATATACAACACGCAAACAAAAGAAAGGTTTTAGACATAAATGAAGCTTTCATTTGGCATTGTAGACTGGGTCATATTAACGAAACAAGACTAACCAAGCTATATAAAGATGGATATTTTAACCCGTTTGAACATAAATCTTATGCGACTTGCCAGTCTTGTATCGAGGGTAAAATGACCAAAACTCCGTTTACTGGACACGGAGAGAGAGCTACTGAACTCTTAGGCCTCATACATAATGATGTAGGTGGACCAATGTCTACACATGCAAGAGGTGGTTTTTCGTACTTCATAACCTTCACTGATGATTTATCGAGATTCGGGCACGTGTTCTTGTTGAAACATAAGTCCGAAGCCTTCGAAAAATTCAAGGAGTATAAATCTGAAGTAGAAAAACAAACAGGCTTAAGTATAAAAAAAATTCGATCGGATCGAGGAGGTGAGTATCTAAGATCAGAGTTTCTAGATTTCCTAATAGAGAATGGGATTCTCTCTCAGCTCACTCCTCCGTACACACCGCAGCACAACGGTGTATCGGAAAGGAGGAATCATACCTTATTAGATATGGTACGATCTATGATGAGTGATGCTGAGTTACCAATATCATTATGGGGGCAAGCATTGGAAACTGCGATTTATCTATTGAGCAGGGTTCTGACCAAAACCATGTCTACCACTCCATATGAGATGTGGTATGGGAAGAGACCATCTCTTAAAAGAGTTAAGATATGTGGTTGACCAGCTTATGTGAAAAAGCAGAATACGGACAAACTTGAGACACGATCGGTTTTGTGTAGATTTATGGGATATCCAAAACACTCGTATGGATATTTTTCTACCACAAGGAGGAACAAAGGGTGTTTGTTTCTTAGTATGCCACATTTTTAGAAAATGAATTTTTTACAAATGATACTGTTGGCAATGCGGTAGAATTGGAAGAAATTCCAGATACACAAATAATTACCGATGATTTGGTTGAACCTGAGGTTTCAATAGAACCGGACGAACCTCAGCCACTCCGTAGATTTAGTAGGACTTCTCGCCCACCTGATAGATACTACGGTTTTCTAATTGATGGTGATAGAGAAGATTGCATCATGGATGATGATGACCCTACTAGTTTTCAGCAAGCTATCATGAGTGGTGACTCAATGAAGTGGCTGGATGCCATGAGATCCGAAATGGAATCCATGCACACCAACAAAGTATGGACTTTGGAGGTTGCACCTTCTGGAGTAAAACCCATAGGGTGCAAATGGATCTTTAAAAGAAAGATCGGTGTGGATGGTCAGGTGGAGACCTATAAAGCTAGCCTGGTAGCAAAAGGATTTCGTCAGAGACCAGGCTTGGACTATATGATGAAACTTTTTCACCAGTCGTGATGCTCAAATCCATTCGGATCCTACTTTCTATAGCTGCTCACTATGATTATGAGATCTGGAAGATGGATGTTAAAACGTCATTTCTAAATGGTGATTTATAAAAATTCGTTTTTATGGATCTTCCAGAAGGCTTCATTGATAGTGAGAGCAGCGGAAAGGCATGCAGGCTGCTTAAATCCATCTATGGATTAAAGCAGGTATCACGGAGTTGGAACATCTGCTTTGATGATACAATCAAAGAGTTTGGTTTTATAAAAATTATGGATGAACCATGTATTTATAAAAGGATTGTAGAGAGTACTGTTATATTCCTCGTATTGTACGTGGACGACATTCTCTTGATAGGAAATGATATTCTATGCTACAATCGGTCAAACTATTCTTATCGCAGAGGTTCTCCATGAAAGACCTGGGCGATGCCTCGTACATTCTGGGGATTAAGATCTATAGAGATAGCTTTAAAAAATTATTGGGATTGTCCCAATTGAGATACATTGACACCATACTAAAGAGGTTTAGTATGGAAGATTCCAAGAGGGGTAATTTACCCGCTTGTCACGGGATCACCCTCTCCAAAGAGATGTCTCCAAAGAATGATGAGGAGAGGGCTCGCATGAGCATTATACCCTACGCTTAGGGAGTAGGATCTATAATGTATGCGATGTTATGTACTCTCCCAGATGTAGCTTATGCACTGAGTGCAGTAAGCAGGTATCAATCTAACCCAGGAGAGAAACACTGGACTACTGTGAAGAACATTCTGAAGTACTTGAGAAGAACTAAAGAAATGTTCATGTTATATGGTAATGGAGATCTCCAAATGGAGGGATTTACCGACTCCAGCTTCCAGAGCGACAAGGATGATAGTAAGTCCATCTCAGGGTTTGTATTTACCCTAAATAGAGGGGCGGTACGTTGGAAAAGTTCTAAGCAAGATACCGTCGCTGACTCCACGATGGAAGCTGAGTATATTGCTTCTAATGATGCCGCAAAAGAGACAGTCTGGATGAGGAAGTTCATTTCTGAACTTCAGGTGGTTCCATCCATTGCTAATCCAATACCTCTGTATTGCGATAACAATGGAGCCATGAATTTGGCAAAGGAACCGAGGTCCCATCAGAAATCCAGACATATCTTGAGGCGGTATCACCTCATTAGGGAGATAGTAGATCGCCAGGATATCGAGATATGGAGAGTAGACATGAAAGACAACACGGCAGATCCATTCACCAAGGCCATCCCTCAAGTCCAGTTTGAGAAACTGTTCGAGCTTTTGGGTATGCGGTACGCCGGCAACTGGTTCTAGTGCAGACAGTGGGTACTTATTGCATCAACTACAGGCGTTAGTGCAAGTAGGAGATTGGTAGATATGTATGCCGTAGAGGCCTGTATTGTATAGGAGCAGGGTCTGTATATGTACAGGAACAATCTTTGCTTGAAATGATAGTATGCTATCTGGTTTATCTTCATCTTAACATGTGATGTGTTGTGTTGTGTTATATTTCATATATTTATATGCATATTGATGAAGCCCTTAGGATTATGCTTGACTACCAAGATTATGATGAGATCATACTTGTGGGGCCTGGGCAGTCTATAAGCATATCCTTTAATAGTTTCTAGTCGAAGGTATATCGAGACAGGGCATCGGTATTACCAGATTAGACTAGTGTGTACGTTTCTTGACCCAGGGGGCGATGGTTGATTCCATAACCATTGGTGTCTGACATCAAAGATTGCTCATTGGAGAATGGGGAAACCGAACAGGACTCGCCAAGAACTCCTAGATGGTATATATACCTATTGTCAGATAGCAGTTCTTTGGTGACACTTGTACAGGTTAGTCTGTAGACCCGAGATCGTCATGGTGTCTTGTGTGATTCCCACTGTGCTTTGATTTCCACCCTACCACGGCTCTATTGAGTCGTGCAAACAGGTGGACTTTGGGTACAGTCCCGAATCACATGGAGACAGTGAGCGATACGAGGGGTTTCGTCTCTTCCGGTATAGGGAGTTGATGTCGCGCTATGTATGATCGGCTATAACACCTAAATCCCTGGCCAGGGTTCTCGAGGTTTATGGATAAGTGTTATCAGTAGTTCCTCGAACTGTTATGAGCCATAAATCAGCATGACTTATAAAGTTACTGGGGTCTGACATTTACCACCCCTAGACTTCATATGCGACATATCAGACGAAGAGACCGGACTGTACGGTATGTGTTGCTTACAGGCTCGTTAGGGATGTCATGAGTTCGCTCGTCGACCACCTTTTCGTCATGTACTTGGGTAGCCGTTACGCACAGCTAGTCCCGCCGTGCTTGTGGTTAAACCCACTGCCAGCGTACTGTCGAGTCTTTAGAGTCCCACACAGAGAGTTCCCTCATTCAAGCGAAAGATGTAGAGGCCGTAAGTTGTTACGGCAGCCGTAAGGTGTTACGGTAGGGTTTCGATCATGTTCGTGTAATTGTTACAGGAATAATGATCGGGAGGATTATACTAGTAGGCTTTGGTTTAAGCCAGATACCGGTATTATATTATTGGATTATTTGTATTCGTATTTTTCAGAATTCGGATACGAGTATACGTATACGGTATACGGTAGAGGGATATTTTTGTAATTGTTACAAGACTGCCTTCTAGAATGTGCCACCTCATAATTACATTATTTGTTTTGTGAAAATGAATAAATGAGGTGGAATTTAGAAAGTCCAAGCATGGTTGAAAGAATGGGTTGTTTTATTTTATATTGTTTTGGAGTTACTATTGAAGTATGGTGCTAATTTTATAATGCATGCTTCAATTATTTCATTTGAGCCATATCTAATTTCCATGCTTGAATTTTCTCATTATCATAAACACTTTCTCTCTCCTTCTTCTCTCTTCCTCCTTCATCCTAAGCTTTACCCTTCACATGTGTTGGGAAACAAAGGCTTAGGGTTAAAGATAATCCAACACACTAATCTCTACATGATCCTAGTGACATCTTCTAGCAAATTTGGTCTCTAGGTTAAACTCTTGAGAAGGGTTTCTAGCTTTTACGATAACTCTCGCGTGGATCATATAGGTCTTAGGGTGGTCGGAGATCGAGTACATCGGCAACGTCCAAGGAGCCAAGGAGTTCATCAAAGATGACCCGAAGGGCCGGATAATCAAGGTATAATCCCTAACATAGTAGATAACATCTCTAGTTAGGGTTTTCTAGTTGTGGTTTAGACAAGATCTAATGGAAAGTGCGTGTTGTATGCAAAGAAAATTTTCGTTTATCACTTCCGCTGCCTCACAAGAGTTGTAGGAGCATGCATCATACACTAACAACATGGCAGTACCAATGAGGTGTAGTGTAACATATATGTCTGTACTCGTGTAATATAGTACTCATTGGTAGTTGTGCAACATTCTATCAATGTGTTCGTATAAAAGATGACGTATAGAATCGGTAAGCGTATCTTGTAATTATTAACGTAACTAATTATTATGAGCTATACCATTATCTTTGAAAATGGAACGAAATGTTATTTTGATATAAGCAAGCTGCATTAAGTTAAAATAGATATTCTTTTTGGAAAATAGTATCGCATCCATGTCATTTATCATTTAAAGTGGAAAACGAATCATTGGTTTTTTAAAAGAGTATAGCTCACTCACACATAACGTCCCAAGTCGGGATAACTCGTGACTGCACGAGCCTAAAGGAAACTTGGCCGTATTCGGCACACTGTCCATATTATCACAAGTACGGTATGATCTCTCGTACAATACCCATCCAATACCATATCCATATCGTACGGATCTATCGTCACGTACGTATGTCACCATAACCATATATTAAAATACAGGCACATGAATAACCTACTAGATGCGAAATAACACCAATACCATTAGCTAAGTTATTTAACATATCATTAACAATTAACTAGATAGCATAACTATCCTAGTTAAATGGTTGTGTGGGTGTTATACGCCATCCACCCGACTTCCCACATAGATATAAATCTACTCATCAACTTGTCGCGCTCGTCGAAATCCACGCTTGCTTTGTCCGTCCTTGCCGTCTCGGAAACATCCGCGATCGTACCTACAATCGTATTTGTAATATATCGGCGTAAATATCATATCAAAACCAAAATAATGAGTTAAGCACACATAGCTTAGAACCTACAGCTTATTTACTCCAGAAGCGACCAAATACCCAAGAAATTAATGTACGAACGTCAATATTTTAGTCGCGGTATAAATATGAAAAAACGTATCGAAAATGTCGGAAACATAGATAAAACAATACTAGAATACTCCTAGATTTCTCTATGTGAAATATGGGACAAAACAAACAATACAGTTGCTTAAATTATCACTAACCCATGTTACTGATCAAAACCCAAATCACTTGCCTACAGAAAAACCGGCGGTGCCGGCTAAAATAGGGAAATCGCCGGGTGAACTAGAGAGGTTGGGACTCGAGCTTTAGGGTTCATCTCCTATTGGTCTCAGCATATCCTCATAATATTAGTTTTTCTAGTGGGTTTACCTAGTAGTTCCAGATTCAATCTTAGCATCACAGATATCACAAAAGTTCTAGTTTATGATATTGCTCACTAAAAACAGATATATAAACAGAATAGAACTTGCAAATAAGATGAGATATACCTATGGAGAGGGTGCATAAAGAAATTCAGCTCAAGAAGTGAATGTGGAAGCTCCTAGGGGTTGTAGTGGCTCTAGCTTGATGGTGTGCACAAGTTTGATGAAGCGACCAAGGTTTTTCTATTGTTTTGGTGGACACTTGGAATTTTAGTGTTGGAAGCTTGAAGGAACCTATGGTTTCAGTTTGAAGAGCTTAAAGAAATTCTAAGGGTTGAATAAGGATAAGGTGGGATATGCCATGGTCTTATGCAAAGCAAGCATGAAGTGCCATGGAAGAAGGAGGAGCTGGAGTGAGGAGGGTGAGGGTGAGGGTATGTTGTATGTGAGGGTTTACTCATAGCATAACATATAACTAACCATTTTAACAAAAACAAAAATAAATCCCTTTTTCCTTTAAATAAATCCCTTCATATTACTAAATCTAATTTATTGATTTTAAAAGAAATAAAACACTTAGTACAATACTAAAATACCATTATCTTATTATAACATCTCATGTCATGTTAAAACAATTAAAATATCATTTTTATAATATCACACATTTTTCTCCATTTTTACCAAAATAATTACATTTTTGCGGATATAAATCCGATACCAAAATTCATATGCGATATCATTTTTGTAAACTCATTATATTCATATTTTAAATTATAAATTAATATTTATAATTTTCCAAAATGTTACAAAGACCGACGTCACCACACTCACCGAGGCCGTGCATATGGCGAACGTCGGGGCTATCCACCAAGGGTCCACCCTGAAGATTTGAGGAACGTGATAAAGCGAAGCTGAAACTTCTCCATCGCACAAGCCCGGAGCAGAGATAGCAGGCACTCCGACTGTGGAGAATCTTCAGGGTACCAACAGCGAATCGAGGCACTCGAAAAGAAAATTGAAGACATGCGACACAATACCTGTTCGGTCGGAGGAGCGGCGAAGTACTTCGCTGATTCGCTCATAAGGCCCTTTACAAAGTAGCTACTAGGTGGGCGGGTCTTATCCAGGAACAAACCGCCCAAAGTGGCCCTCTCCGACGGGAAGTCCGACCCGAAGGACTACTTGGACGCGTTTACGATGGGCATGAGCTTCCAAGACAACTCATATGCAGCTCAGTGCTGAGCCTTCCCCACCACCTTCATCCGGGCCGGCCGGGATTGGTTCCGTAGGCTTGCGTCACGCTCGATCTCAACCTTTGACGAGCTGGTGACTCAATTCCATGGTTATTTCGTCGGTAACCGACAACAGAAAAGGACGGTCGACTACCTGTTCACCATCAAGAGCGAAGACAGGGAATCCTTCAAGGGATACATTAGCCGCTTCTATAATGCCCTCCTGGAAGTCCCCGAGCACCGCGATGAAACGGTCATCACCGCCTTGAGATCGGGTCTTAGGCATAAAGAGTGGCTCCATTCTTTTGCATTGGCGCAATCTAAGACCTTGGCCGAGGTAAAGTCTGGACCGAACGGAAAATCCTACTCGAATCCAAGATTAAAGCTCACTTTTTCCGAGAATACCGGACATACCAAAAGAAAAGGAACTTGGAAGAAGATAAGAAAAAGGCTGATCGGACGAAACCTTATACGCCGAGATTTCATTAGTATATGCCTCTCAATGTCTCACAGGCTGAGCTGCTAGAGGAGGTAAGAAGCGAAAGATTCTTCAACCTGCCACCGATGACATGAAAGTTGGGCAAGCGACTCCGCGGCCGTATTGTACCTCTCATTGGACTCAAGGGCACCCAACCGAGGATTGTAAACAGCTTCGCGATTACATCGAGGAGCTGATCCACTTCGGTCACATGGCAAAATACCTGCGAGACAAACGTCAAGCAGATAGGGGCAAGTTGGCCAACTTGAAGTCGGAGAGCTGACGATAGGGTAGATCATGGTCGTCACCAACTGACCCGAGCCGGAGGAACAAGGGCACCCGCCATATCTTGTCATTCAAAGCAGGAGAGTTTAAACTATCCCCTACAAGGTCTATGGATAGCTTCCTTCCCATCGTGAAAAGACCAGCCTTTTACTAAAGTAAATGAAGCATGGATATGCTTAGGAAGCCAAAGACCTATCATGAGGCCGCCAAGAAGCTTCCTTCTCGGCTCATCCGCAGCGGGTAGCTTCCTTCCTAACAACGCTGTGGATCCAAAACCCTCATCATGAGGCGGCCGGGTAGCTTCCTGCTCAGCCCATCCATAATGGGTAGCTTCCTTTCCAACGAAGAAGTAGATCCAAAGCCCTATCACGAGGCTGTCGGGAAGGTTCCTGCTTGGCCCATCCGAAGAGGGTAGCTTCCTACCTAACAACGCTGTGGATTTAAAACCCTCATCATGAGGCAGCCGAGTAGCTTCCTTCTTGGCACATCCACAATGAATAGCTTCCTGTCCAACGAAGATGTGGATCTAAAGCCCTCATAATGATGAGGCCGGGTAGCTTTCTGCTCAGCCCATCCACAATGGGTAGCGTCCTGCCCAACGAAGACGTGGATCTAAAGCCCTCATCACGAGGCTGCCGGGCTGCTTTCTGCTTGGCCCATCCGCAACAGGTAGCTTCCCGCCTAACAACGCTGTGGATCCAAAGCCCTCATCATGAGGCGGCTGGGTAGCTTCCTGCTCGGCCCATCCATAATGGGTAGGTTCCTGCCCTATGAAGACGCAGATCTAAATCCTTTATCACGAGGCAGCCGGGTAGCTTTCTGCTCGGCCTATCCATAATGGGTAGCTTCTTGCCTAACAAAGACGTGGATCTAAAGCCCTTACCACGAGGCCGCCGGGCAGCTTCCTGCTTAGCCCATCCGCAGCAGATAGCTTTCTTCCCAACAACGATGTGGATCTAATGTCCTTATCACGAGGCGTCCGGGTAGCTTCTTTCTTGACCCGTCCACCGCGGATAGCTTCCTGCCCAACGAAGACGAGTCTGAAAGTTAAGGCACTTAATTATCGCCATGTAGGCATGGAGATCAGGGAGACACAACCGCCGAATGCCATGTCGTTCCTGTTAGTGATATATGCCCTAGAGGCCATTATTGTATAGTACTGGATTGTATATTATATTTTGGAAGTTTAGAATATACACAGATATAATAACAGTCTTGCTCAATATGATAGTATGCTATCTTGTTTGATTCTATCTTAATATGTGTATATGTTTCTTTTAACATATCGCTAATACATATTAATAGAGCCCTTAGGGTTTTTACTTGACTACCAGCGTTGTGATGGCAGTCCTACTAGTAGGGGCCGGGTAGTCTATAAGAACATCCTTAAGCTTCTCCTTAGTCGTAGGATTATCGAGACAGGGTATCGATACTCTATAGTAGACTAATGTATACGCTTCTTATCCCAGTCAGGGGAGGCGGCCTGTCCCGTAGCTATTGGTTTACGGTACCAAAGATAGTATACAGGTGCTCATTGGGTTATGAGGTACACTGGACGGACGTGCTGGGAACTACTGGTTGGTATTATACCTATCGTCAGTTAGCAGTTTCTCGGTGACATGAGTACAGGTTAGTCAATTGACTAGACATCACTATTCGTCTCGAGTGTGTTCCTACTGTACATAGATTACTACCTTACCACGGCTCAAATGAGTAGTGCGAACATGTAATAGTTGGGTGCAGTCCCGAAGCACTTGGAGGCAGTATGGGTTAGAAGGGATTCGTCACTCCCGGTATTGGGAGTTGATATCGTGCTGTGTACGGTTAGCCAATACACAAAGTCCCTGGCTAGGGCAAATGTGATTTACCGGTAGGTACACCATTAGTTTCTCAGGGTGTATTGGGCTCTACACCGACACAACTTATTGCGCTATTAGGGGTCTGACGTTTACCACCCCTTAGACCCGATATACGACACTCTTAGACGAACAGACCGGACTGTACGGAGATTGTCACGGATAGGCTCAGTAGGGGTTCGGATGAGTTCGCTCGTCGGCCTTCTTTTCGATAGGTACGTGGGTAGCCATTACGTACAGCTAGTGCCACTGACGGACTTGTGGTTAAACCTACTGTCAGTGTACAGTTGAGTCTTTTGAGTCCCACACAGAGGGTTTCCCTGGTTCAGGCGAAACGATGTAGAGGCCGTATGGTTTTACGTGCAGGGTTCCGATCATATACGTCTACAAGAAGCACGGATGTTGTTCGGATGGATAGTACTAGTGGGTTTAGGAGTAAGCCAGATTCCAGTATTATATTATTGGATTATTTTTATCTCTTGGCATTCTTATTTTTTATAGTACGAATATGGGTATGTATATTGTCACGACCCGGAAAAGGCACGTGACTGGCACTTGAATCATATGAAGTCTATAGGACCCCACCTAGTTCAAGTAAGACAAAAAGCCAAGAAATCTAAACCATTTTAGGGGAAAATGTGGAGGTGCAGTTTGAAAAGAGGTTTTACTGAAATCAAGTTTCTTTTACTTAACATAGATAATAGTATACGAAAACACATTGTATATATTTTACTTGAAAACATTTTCGTCATTGAAAATTTGGGCAGCACCTCCTTTGCAACTTTTAACCCGAAAACGGTACAAGCAAACATAAATATAGGCATCCCCAAGCGGGAGCTAGCTCTTCGCCAATTGGTGGAAACAACCACGCAAGTAATGCAATATATAACGCCGAAGGGCGATGATCAAAACTCAAAAAGAAAGCGATAAAATTAAGCATCATTAAGAAAATCACAACAATAAAGAATACAAGAGCGCGACTCTAAGGACTAAAGAATATACAAACCGTGGTTATCTAAGTCTACTACATATACAAGTCTGGTTGATGGAGCCTTTAACTAGATACAACTGAAATATAAAGTACATATATAACGGTGGTCACGATGCAAGTGAAACCACCCACCAAGCAATCACCCGAAAGAAGTGACGTGCCAGCAAGCCACAAAAGAACCTGTACGGCCAAACCTGCAAAGAAAATATAGCACAACGGGGGTGAGTTGCCAACTCGTGAGTAAAGGACATCACCAAGTAGAAACTAAATGTATGATGATCTCCTAAGTCATATGATAATATACAAATAATATAACACTGAAACATCTAGTGGTGACAAGGGCAATAATATAAGCATAAGTGTAATACCAAGTACTCGTGTCCGTGTCACAAAGTAACTATTTGTCCTGAGTATCATGTATAAATGCATCACTGAGTG
Source organism: Agapanthus africanus (assembly GCA_030015575.1). NCBI lineage: Eukaryota > Viridiplantae > Streptophyta > Magnoliopsida > Asparagales > Amaryllidaceae > Agapanthus > Agapanthus africanus. Next base: position 311,535,853 of record JASDDO010000018.1, on the reverse strand, counting down.
TGTGCCCAGCAACGACACAGAAATATCAATATAGAACCTGAGTGCCAAGCATCGACACTCAAAAATAGCATGAATAACGTGTCTATCAGCGACACATAAATCACATTTCTCAGGCTCCGTTTGTTCGGATCGACCCCATATCATCAAATCTCACGACTGCGGTCGGTATTCTCCGGATGTCCACCGAGCCCAGTATCACCGGTAGGTAGTGTAGGGTTACTTAGCAAGGCAGCAAGGTTTCAGGAGGCATCGTCAATGCCGCTTTCAAATTTTTGTCGAACTAAAGAACCCTAACCCTAGAATCTTTAACTAGAAATTTAAACGAAACAACATATAAACAACTTTACAACTAAGTGAATGCGGAATACAACCTTTGTAGACCGGTCCTTCACTTCAAATGCTCCGTGTAGAAGTCCCTTCGCTCCAAGTTGTAATCTCCCAAACTCTTGAGAGGCTCCACAAGGTGAAAGATGCAAACTTGCTCGAAGTTTTCGAGGCCAGAGATGATCTACATCGAGGATACTCAAGCTCATGCTACCTCTTCACTAAATTAAGGTTCAGTGAAGCAAACACCCTAAACTAAATGGCTAATAGTAGAGGATGATGAAGTAGGAAATGGGCTCACTTTAGATTTAATTTTCTCACAATATTTTCTCACCTTAGAAAAAGCTAGAAAGCTTTCTCAATGAAGAAGAAGATGATCAAGTGAAGAATGAGAGAATGAACTCATGAGGTGAGAATATGAACCATGGGTGAGTTAGTTTCATACACAAAGCCTTGTAGAGACTTAACTAGGGTTGAGGATAATGGTTAGGTTTATAAATATTTCAAGGAAAACAAAAGAGTGGACTTGGTTAATGGTTATCCACAAGCTTCTACAAGTTTGTAGCCATGCCAAATATTCACCATTTTTGAATTACCTTGATAAATAAAAACCCTAGGATTATCCTAACTATAGTGTAAGTCTCATACACCCATGTTTCATGTATCATCAAGCAAGACACAATAAAATATACATTAATATATATCACATATATACTATATGCACACAAGTGAGAAAAAGAAATGTTTAGTGAGCAAATATTGGTTAATGTAAATTAATATATTAAATATATAATTATACATTAAATTATCAAATCAACACTTGATTTAATAATCCAGCTATATCACATACAACCGACTAATATCATATGAATCAACTTATCGAATCATCACTTAATCCGATAACTCGGCTATATCACATATAACCGACCGATATCACATATTGTGAGAATAGAATGCGGTATCACATACGCGCATTAATCTCGGTCCCGCACATATCACATATGTGCTCCTACTTCGTTTCACATGAAACAGGAAACCTCTGTGTATGACTCTAAAGACTCGTCAATACGCCGGCAGTAGGTGATGATCATATCAAACAACCACAAGCCGCAAGCGGTCTGCTAAACGTAACAGCCACCCGGGTATTGAGCGATCAGAAGATCAACAAGCAAGCCTGTACATACTCCTACAAATCCAATCAGCAACACTACCGTACAGTCCGGTCTCTTTGGCAGTTATGTCGCATATCACAGCCTGGGGGTTGTATAACGTCAGACACCAATGGCTTGATAAGTCATGCCGATTTAAGGTCCATAACGGTTCGAGAAACTACTGATAACACTTACCACTAAATCTCAGCAACCCTGGCCAGGGATTTCATGTTATGGCCAATCGAGCATAGCGCAACAACAACTCCCAATACCAGGAGAGACGAATCCCCTCCTATTACTCATTGCCTTCAAGTGACTCGGGACTGTACCCAAAAACCACCGTTTTGCACGATCTCTTGACCGTGGTAAGGTGGAAAACAAAGCACAGTGGGAATCACTCAAGACTCTATGACGATCTCGGGTCGACAGACTAACATGTACCAGTGTCACCAGAGAACTGCTATCTGACGATAGGTATAATACCATCTAGGAGTTCTCGGCGAGTCCGTCCAGTGTACCCAGTCTCCACTGAGCACCCGTATACCTTCTCTGATGTCAAACACCAATGTATATGGGATCATCCATCACCGATCATATGGGTCGAGAAGCGCATACGCTAGTCTACTCTGGAGTATCGATGCCCTGTCTCGATACTCCCATGACTAGGAACATTTGAATTATGTACTTACCGACTACCTCTGCCCCACTAGTATGATCTGCATCATAATCTTGGTAGTCAAGTACTCATCCTAAGGGCTTTACCAACATGTAATAGAGAGACAATAAATGTACATGTTAAGATAAAGTGCAACCAGATAGCATATTATCATGTCGAGCAAAAAAGTCCTCCTTATATATGTCCAAGCATCCACTACAATATACATCACATGTACAGTAATGGCCTCTAGGGCATACATATAACTAACAATCTCGCACTTGCACTAAGGCCATCTGTTGTAGTATCCAATACCCAACAATTCAGCAGTGGTTGTAGTATCTCATACTCAACTATCCCAAAATCTCATAATTAGTATTTGGGGATGCAGGCCTTGGTGAGTGGATCCGCCATGTTAACCTTAAAATCTACTCTCCTCATCTCGATCCCTTGGAGATCAACCATCTCCCTGATTTGGTGATACTTGCCTCAGAATATGTCTGGATCGCTGATGGGACTGGTGTTCCTATGCCAAAGCTACAATTCTATTGTTGTCATAATAAAAGTTATTGGACGCTCAATGGTAGGAACCTTGTTCATCTCATAAACAAGAAATGTCCAGACAACCACTTTGGCAGCATCGTTGGTAGCAATGTATTCAGCTTTTATCGTCTAGTATGTCACGGTATCTATCTTTGAACTCTTCCAACATACCTTCCCTCCACTGAGGGTAAAGACAATGCCTGTGACTGAATTTCAGTCGTCCTTATCACCCAGGAAGCTCGAATCAAGAAATTTCTTTTAGTGCTTCTCAAGTACTTAAGAATGTCCTCCACAGCTTTCCAGTGATTCTCCCAAGATCCGATTGATTCCTGATCACTACACCTAGTGATTTAGCTACATATGGTTTGGTACATAACATTGCACATATGATAGAGCCTATTGCCGAAGCATTGGGTATCCTTTGTACGCGAGCTCTCTCCAAATCAGTATTGGAGAGAGTGATCCATGAGTAAGTGGGCAAACCACCATGCTTAGAATCTTCCATACTAAACCCTTTTAGTATGGTGTTAATGTATCTGGATTTGGGACACTCCCAAATCCACTTAGATCTATCTCTATAGATCATAATCCACGAGATGTAGTAGGTACTTCCATGGAGAATCCTCATGTTAAGAGGAGCTTGACCAAATGTAGCATAGAAAACCATTTCCTATGAAGAGTATGTTATTTACGTACTGTAAGTCCACGGTAGCGCCCCGGCCATCAAACAGACGCCAAATGCGGAACAAAAACTTTTACAACTGGCGCTATCGCGTACTATAACCCGGATCTGCCATTAAAGCTAAACTAACAAACTACAAAGTGGGTAGAAATGTTATACCGAACGATCCGAGTCCTTTGGTCTTCAGCCATCATCCCACGCTTTGTTGCAGCTGCTCCGATCTCCTGAATCTCCAGTCTTCTCGTCCAAGTGGCACCACGTCGACGGATCTTTAAGCTGGCTCCCGCCTCTGAACCGAGGCAACTCGATCATCAAGTTTGCTAAAAGAGATGACCAAGAATGATGTAGAGAATGAGTAGAACACTTTGTCTCGTTACGTCCAAAGCTATGGACGAACGGTTTATGAAGTTGCCATTTGGATCGGGTGGAAATGTGAAATGAGTATCTATCAAATTTCCATGAGTCTAAAACTATCATAATCTTTTTACAAGCAACCATAATCCATCACAAATGTGGCCGGCCACTTATAGGAAGAGGGGGGGTGAGGGTAGGAGCAAAAGATTTTAAGCAAATACAAAGAAGAGTTAATGCAAAAGAATGAGTCATCATACACCTTGTATGAACACAATAAATGCACAATTAAAGCACTAATGACTCACAAGCCTTATCACCACTTCTAGAACCTTCTAGAAGTATGACTCACCCTCATGAATCACCCAAGAAAAAAAGATAAATCCGTATTTAACCGAATGTTAAATACGGCCGATAAAAAACTAGAAACTGGCAACTTCCAAAAGCGATCCCGAAACGAATTTCAGGATAATCCTGTAACAGTATAAACATACCCGCATTTGTATTACGACCGAATACAAATGCAACTGAGAAAAAGATATTATATCTACACAGTATAATACTCGGATCCGGTTTAAACCAAAGCCGACCAGTATTATCTGCCCGAAAAATGACACGTGCGAAAACGCACGTGCATTTTCCGAACCCTTCCATAAAACCATACGGCTTCTACAACGTTTCGCCCGAACTTGGGAAAGTGTCTGTGGGGGACTCTAATGACTCATTCATACAATGGCACTGGGTATAACCACTAGCACGTCAGAGGTACGAGCTGTACGTAACGGTTGCCTATGTATTGATTGGAAGGGAAACTGACGAGCGAACTCATCCATAAACCCTACTGAGCCTGACAGTGACAATACCCGTACAGTCCGGTCCGTTCGTCTAAAGAGTATCGCATATCGAGTCTAGGGTGGTGGACAAAGTCAGACCCCTAACAACGCGATAATTCGTGTCGGTATGAAGCCCATCACCACCTGAGAAACTACTGATCCAAATCAGTAATTCTCCATAACCTCGGCCGAGGATTTCTAGTGATGGCCACCCGTGCACTGTCCGACATCAACCCCCAATACCGGGAGAGACGAATCCACGACGATCCGCTCACTGCCTCCATGTGGCTCGGGACTGTACCCAACTAAAACCTGTTTGCACGTCTCCTTTGAGCGTGGTAGGGTAGTAATCTAAGCACAGTGGGAACTCACACGAGACAAATGACGATCTCAGGTCGACAAACTAACCTGTACACATGTCACCAGGGAGCTGGTATCTGACAATATGTATAATACCAACTAGCATGTTCCCGGCGAGTCCTGTCCGGTGTACTCATAACCCAATAAGCACCTGTATACATCTTAGGTGATCCAACTGACACCAGTGGCTTGTGAGACCAGCCACCGCCCCTCGTCGGGGTCTCAACTATATACACTAGTCTACTCTGGAGTATCGATGCCCTGTCTCGAAACTCTCACGACTAGGGACACTTTAAGGATGTGCTTACAGACCCCAGCTCCCACGTATATGATCGCCATCATACTGCTGGTAGTCAAGCAAGAATCCTATGGGCTCTATCATCATGCAATAGTGAACTAAAGCATGTATACGATGATAAAGACAAACCAGATAGCAAACTATCATCTCGAATAAGACTGTCATATCGGTATAGGTCCTGCCTCAATCATTGCAATCACGTACCTGCAATCCAATAATTGACTTTAAGGGTACTATCTCCAACAATCTCCCACTTGCACTTAAGGCTAATTATTGCGATGTCGCATACTCACAGCCCGTCTGATACCGAACATCCAACTCCTCTACTAATCAGTTTCACAAAGCTAGTTTGTAAAACTCTTGTGTTCGAGAAATTGCCTCAGTGAGTGGATCCGCCCTGATGTTTCTTTCTATGTCTCTCTTAATCTCAAGTTCGCGGGGAAAGCCATCTCCCGAATCGAGTAATACTTGTCTTAGAATATGTCTGAATATCTGATGGGACCTAGTTCATAAATGAACTCCAAATCCAAACTTCTTAGACTGTATCGATAACTGAACCTAATCAGTATCCAGCACCATGCCTCCCACAGTATCCTCTTGGACCAAATGTCCATAATACTGTCCCTCGTTAGAGGGAAAACTATAACTCTGATAATCACTCTATCATCCATGTCACCTTTGAAGCCTGGAATGATAACCGTCTCCTGAAGGAGGCTGCCGTCATCAAATCCGTAGAAAATGCACTTATGTTCTAGAACTGCTTCCTCATGTTTTTCCAAGATTGGATTAATATAAACTTATCGCATCTAGTGCAAAAACAACATCTGGTGTGGTACTTGACATCTCATGATTGACTCAATTGCCTAAGCAAGTGATCCGCCAATCATGCACATCCCTCTCTCCTTTAGTCTCTAAGACACTTTTAGAGAGGGTGACTCCATCACCTGCAGGTACACCACCATGCCAGTTGTCATCTATTCTAAAATACCATTAGAATACTGTCAAAGTACCCACATTGCGTATGTTTCGTCTGCTAGCTAATTCAGCTTCTTATGGCCGTTATACTTATTCATACGTTGAATTTGGTGGAAACTACCTAAATCTAGATTTAAAACCATAGATCTAGTAACCAGAATGTTTGACATTATATCCATATCCTTTGTGGAGAAACAACTGTGTGACGACCAAAGTACAACCGATCGTAGTATAGGAATTTTACTTCCTACTCTGTGTATGTCATCCAAATACCAGGACATCACACCCTACTACCTTCTTAACAGATCCATCCCCTATTCTGATGAAGTCAAAGCCATGACTGTTACATCAAAAATAGATGATCTTATCTTCGCTATATCTGCTCAAGCCTATAAATAGACATAAGCTACTTGCCCACTATGCTTCCGCTGCTCCCACTGATTACGACAACCCTCTGGCAGAATAATATATACGTACACTTCTAAAGCCTGTTTAGAACAACTCTATACATATCCTCCTGCCGGGTCTCATAGTTTGGAACAACAGTAGTGTCAAGTCTGGGTAAATAAGAACCTCCATGTCACCGTCCTTGAGGCTACCAGAGTACCTCTCGGGCGTCTGAGGTTGCCCACCATATCTGCGGAGTAGCTAATGGAATGTCAAACCCGATTGAATATATAGGTCCTATTAAATTTTCCATAACCGTTTGCGGATCTGGAATCACTTCCAGTTACCATACCCCCACTACTGTTTTCTGAAAAAATCCATTTTACTAAAACTGTGGCGAGTCATGAACAATATCACTATTGATCTTCCAGATGGTAGAAAAGTCAACCCTCGTCAAAGCCAGGGTCAACCCACAAACTGCCATTACAGAAACGTGCCTTGAGTTATCCAGTGTCTGGTTTTAAGCATAAGCTGGACAACTCCCCGTATCTTAACATCGTTAAGATATGAACCATTCTATATACAATATAGAAATAGAGGCACTAATTTAATTGGAACCAGATTCACATCATGCAGCTGTCTCCAGTGCATATCAACTTAATGGAGAGAAGCTTATCAGCATTACTCAACTTAGGAATCCATCCAATTATGAGTAACCCGAAAGAGAAACAAGTTTCTCAAAACCATTACTATCAACTGAATACTATTCACAAGAATCTACGTCTTCGATTTCTTTGAAGAATCCTGATACTTGCGACACCTGGTTCTCTACTTTTTTCCCATACCCACAACTTCTCAAAACTTAGACATTGAATTTCTGCGAAACACTTGTCTAAAAACTAGAGAAGTCACAAGTAAACCGAACATAGTACGAGGACCAACCCCTTTGTCCTTACGGACACTGGACAACATACAATACTCTGTATATGTCCGCTGAGTTGAATAACTCAAAATCTGTGCGTCGTAGGTTGAAAACTGTACCCAGGCGATTTCCTCAAATATCACCAATTACAACGAATTCGATATAATGAGGATGATCGCATAATTCCCAATAAATTACTCCTACTCATCATCTGTAAAACCATACAGATATGAGAATGAAACCTGGTAAATACATACCTTTGGAGTAAGTATCTAATCGAGAAATCAGTTTTCCTTTTAACAATGCACAGTGAAACTGAAACATGAAAATGTTTCGTAGGGGTATCTTGGTATACTTAGTAATGCCTCTTCCATAATCCAATTCATGACTTTAACTGTATATTTCTTTGCCTTCTCTCCAAATCCCTTTATTTGTCTTTAGTTGTTACCTTCTGTACACCATCATTAGGCTAAATGGTTTTCTTCCATCCCTACCGTTCGGCACCAGCCTATGGTTTGGAAGAAGACTATCCAGTAAGCATAATAGGTGTACTCTCCTAATCCTAGAAGTACTTGCAACTTGAGAGAAGATGATGATTAAAGACAACTGAATAATACCTTATTCTATTTCTCCCGAACTGGGGAAAAAAAGCAAAGGTGAAATAGGAGTGGTGATGAAGTACGTGGTTTGGTCGTGAATGATAACAGTCGCAATTTACTTTGCCCTCTTTCTAATCCTTTTATTTTGTCTTTAGTTATTACCTTCTGTACACCCTACTTAGGCTACTTGGTTTTCTTCATTCCCTACCTTTCGGCACTTGCCTATGGTTTGGAATAAGACTATCCAATAAGCGTAATAGGTGTACTCTCCTAAACCAAGGAGCCCTCGCAACCTGAGAGAAGGTGATAATAAAAGACAACTGAATAAACCAATTCTATTTCTCCTGATCCTGGATCCATCCTCGAAGAAGTCCCTACGAGTTCATATATAACCATACGATGGATCTATCCAATGGAAGTGGATATCCGTAGTAATACGGGGTGTTCTGAGAAATGCAAAGGGTAAAAGAAGGAGCGGCAATGACTTATGCAACTAAGACAATCCAAAAGCCAGTATTTTAAGAAGGTTCGGTCAACTTGGTCATTGAGTCATAGTCTAGGGTCGGTCAAAGGTCGCTGTCAAAAAGAGAGAGAAAAGAAACACTCTGCGTGTACTCTAACCTAGATCAGAATGATTATCACTTTATCTAATCAGGAAACCTCCGACTGTAATCTCAAATTCTCCTCCAAACCTGAAAGAAGAATTAGTCGGGATCACCCGAAGAGTAAACCAACTCATCAGTGAGAATCGGGATCCAACTATCATCGCATGATAACTTGATTGAAGCCACTCAAGTTATCATACTCCAGAAGGTATGCGCATACTTGGCATGTTTCATTATGTTTGAAACTCCCGATGTGATTTTTGCCCCATGCTCTTATGACCTTGGCGTTAGGTCAAAATATCATAAGTCACATGTCAAGTTCTAGCCGTCATTATCCAGGTTAATTTGAACCCACCCGCACATGCCCTTGGCGTTAGGTCAAAATGGAAGAACGACTGTCCCAAACCAACTCATCTATCTATGCAACAATTGAATACCCAGCAGCTACCAAACACTATGCCTTGGCGTTAGGTCAAAATACATAGCTTGAATACTACTGAATACCCAAAAGAAATGACGGAGGGCTACGACTTGTTTATGGCGAAAAACCTTTAACGTAATGAACTTGATATCGCTGAAGGAACCTGATAGCTTTTTATAAAATATAGTGGCGAAAAACCTTTGCTAAAGAGGTTACTCCCGGTGAAGGGTTCTCGGCTCTTTCCTCGTGGAATGAGGTGCAGGATATTCCAACTGAATACCGCGATGCATAGCAACTTGTAATCGACTATAGTGAAGTTATTACCTTGATGCAAACTTCTGCCCAAGGGGTCACTCCCGGTGAAGGGATCTCGGCCCTTGCCTCGTCGAATGAGGTGCAGGATATTCATAACCGAATATCACTATGCAAAACAAAAGGAAACGTCTTTGTAATAACACCTTTTTAAATTGGTTCCAACAACATCAAATATAGGTTTGTTTTATCCTTGTATTTATTAGAATCAATGCAGTCCCATCAATCAATCACACCAGAAAAGAACGAAAAATAAAATGTACGTATATGCCATCCGCATTCGTCACTGGGTCCCGTCATCACCCGTTAGGTTACTTAACTAACGACAGAGCGGAGGCTGGACTAGTGCGGGTGTAAAATATATACAACATCTAATAGTATATATACCAATATACAATAATCGCTCTAGGCGTGATAATATGCAACATTACAGAAAAGTAATAAGCATCACAGAACAATACAGATAATCTGGGATCCCCGGGTTTCACAGAGCCGCTACTGAAAACCGACGTTCCCCTGGTCGTGTAGATAGCCTGTGCAATGAAACCTAGACCCCTACGGGTGCGGCAAGTTACCCGCCAAAACCTGAAGCGAGGCATTGTTCAGTTGATAAAACTGCACATTTGTATTACATTTTTCCTACCATTTTTATATTAAAAAAGGACTTTATTTTAATATATTATACATATGAGGGTTTATGTGTTAAAACACCATTTTCCATGTGTTAATATATTTTAATTATCATTTGGTAGGAAAATGTATGCAAATATTATTGACCTAATCCTAGTAGAACAAAGTCTACTAAAATCTTATTTGAGTTGTTGTGCAGAATATTTCCAAGTTGTTATGAAGAATTTATCAAACAATTCAATTTGTTGAAGAAATCTTGCCAAATTAATAAGCAAAACTTGGAGACCAAGTCTGGTAGCAACCGAGAAAAGATTTTTGAATTCTGAAGGTGCCTAGGATTTCCACATGTCATGAGATGAAAGCCCAAAAAATTCAGTCGAGAGATCTCAACCATTAAGCGCGGATCCGCGGCCAAACCTACCCTTGGGCCGCGGATCCGCCGCACTTCTAGGGAATTGGGAAGCAAGATTTTTTGGCATAAATATATGAAGAATTTTACCAAGTTTTCAACAATAAGATTCTGGCTTTGCACTATAAAAGGGCACCGAGAGCCTCTTGGAAAAGTTATCAAGTCGAAGAGATCACGAAGCTCCCGACGCTCACGCATCTAGGCTGATCATCGACTGTTCGACTACCTCCTTAGGAAAGATCGAGAAGCAACTAGTTGTAATCATTTTCTATGGATTAAAAGTGTAGATTGTTCAAGTCGATTAATAAAGGTAGTTATTTTATTTAATTGTCTTTGCATTTACATTATGTTTTCCCTATCTTTCTTTTCATCTTCTTCTCCCAACATGCGCGAGTAATTCTCCGCTTGTTAGGGTTCGTAGGATTAGGGTAGGCTAATGGACGATGAAAATAATTAAACCCTTTTTAAGTCCTATAAAGTTTAGGAACTTTATCAAAAGAATCATTAACATCCTAATCGGGCGCGCTAGCAATTCTTTACTAGTTCCGACCGCGATTAGAGATTAGATCAATGATTGTTTTGGTAAAGGCTAGATAATGAACGGAGTTCCGTGTCGAGATAAGGGTTAAGAGTGGGATTCCTTTTCCCTCCGGAAACCCTAATCTACACGCATCACCGTCGTTCTAGTTCTAAATCTATTAATGGATAAAAGGGTAACTTTTAATTAATCGTCCATAACTACTAAATCCTAACGAACCCTACAAGCCTTCTTATTATATTTACTACATCTTTAAAATAATCTAGATCTATATTTTACATTCTTGTTTAACGTAGATCTAGAAACCATTCTATAAAATTCTTTATCCCTCCTTTCTTTCTCAACACATCTAAAGTAAAAGTAAAAGGTTCCACGTTTCCCAGAGGACGACCCGTACTCATCTCGGTCTAGCTACGTGCGACACCGTTCTGATTGCGGTTAACTACAAACACAATCTTTCGTATCAATCAAATGGCGCCGTTGCCGGGGATACGTGCGTAATTTTTATTTTTACAATTTGTGTTGAATTCTTAGACGAGTCATATCATTATTAACACAAAACTGCAAATTGCATATTTAACGATTTGTGCGTGAATTTTTGCAAGGAGATCTGGAGTCACAGAATTAAGGAGAACAGGAAACAGAGACATTTTTAGAGATCCAGAGGAGCACAGAAGGCTATACAAAAATTTTCATCAAATGATCCTTCTTCCACGCGGCGGAACCGCGGCATAAACGCACTTTGTGCGGCGGAATCGCGGCAGGATAGAAGAGTTAGGGCCACAGAATTCTCTGGTATCTTTCTTAACTCCTTCTCTCTCCCCTCAAATCCAATAAAATCTATTTTCTGCAGGATTCTTTTCAAAATTGCGCCGCTCAAAAATCTTTTTGCAAAACTTTTGTGATTGGTTTTGTTTTGCATATTTAATACGGACTCTAAGGGGCAAACACCAAATCAAGATTAGGTGGGGATTTCATCACCCTTCCTAAGCCCCACAAATCACAAACTGAGCTTATAGATCAACCCTTCATTAATTTTAAAAATATCTAGACCAAACTCTAAGGACTGTCACGCTCAATAAGGACAGAGGAAGGTCGTGGGTAATCTATCGTTTATCCGCATTACTTTTGTAGTGGCTAGGCAAGTGTGACAAAGGCTAGTGGTTTTTAATTAGGCCCACGACGTGGTTCCTTCCCACTTACCTGGCACTTATCTGGCTATAAGGGTAGTACGGAGGCGGTAAAGGATTGATCCTGCGGCTTGTCCTTTGGAAGTCTAGGAGCAGTCTAGAGACTGGACCTAGGTGACCTTAGTTCTAGGGTTGCTTGTGCATCTTAGGGAGATTTGTCTTGAGTCCCACATTTTTCAAAATAAGCCAATTTTAAAGTTACACACACGCTGCCACTTGCACTAAACCCGCTTAGTGCATGCTCGGCTGGACACGGGATCCTAGTGCCCGTCTTGTCCGCGTTCCTGCTATCGACGCCGAAGTCGGTACTTCTTCATCTTCTTTTCCCCCACCACACACCACATCGACCGTGATGGACGGCACTCCATCTAATTATAACACCACGCTGCCACCGCCCGAAGGTGCACAGAATCCACCGCGCATCTCTCTCCAAGAGAGATGCTATCCTATTCGTGGTCCTCTTCCTACTTGTCTATCTCTTCCACCACCTAACGGGGATAATTTCGAAATTAAACCCCACTACATCAACCTACTGCCCAAATTTCACGGGCTTGAGTCGAAAGACGCGTACGTTTTCATCACCAAATTCGAAAACGTATGCGCAATGATGGGTACTTCACAATTGACTTTAGATGCTATGCGCTTACGTCTTCTCCCATTCACACTGTGCGACTTGGCAGAAAAATGGCTTTATAATACTGCCGCACACTCTATCACTAATTGGGATGAATTCGTCATAGCATTTCTTAAGAAGTTTTACCCAAATCATAAGACTGCACATATTAGGAGCGAGATCAACCAGTTCACCCAGCTTCCCAATGAACCATTTTGGAAGTGCTTTGAACGTTTCAAAGATCTGCTTGTCCAATGCCCCCATCACGGAATACAAAGATGGGATTTATGTCGGATTATATATGAGGGCATTAATCCAGCGACAAAGCAGATGCTTGAAACAATGTGTCAATGCAATTTCATGTCTAAAGATGATGGTGAAGCATGGAAATATCTGGAAGATCTCGCTGAACACACGTTGCAGTGGGAAAGCGTAAGACCACCTACAACTAAGGGAGGTATTCACCAGCTCGACGTTTCCATCGCAGTGAAAGCCGAAATGGCAGCGATACAAAAGAAACTCGACGCTATTGAAAACAAGTTCTCATCTTTCTCCCTAAATCAGGTCACGCTTCCTAAGACCGTCTGTGGTTGCTGTTCGGATCCTTCACACTTAACGGAAGAATGTCCTATGAATGCATCGTTTCAAACTAATGCTGCTTTTCAGCAGCGACCTAGAAACGACCCTTATTCTTCCACATACAATCAAGGATGGAGGAATCATCCTAAGTTTGCTTGGAATCAAAACCAACAAAGCAATTATCAAAGACCTCCTCCACAGCAACCACAACCACAGAATCAGCCCCCCTTTCAGTCACAGAATTTCCAAAATCCGGCCAACATTTCTACACCACAAGTGGCCGGTATTGACAACTCACTTGCACAAACTTTGGATATGTTCATGAAACAATCCATGCAAAATTTGGCTGAGATGAGGTCTTCTATTGATGCCCTAACGAAAAACTCCTCCTCCCATGGTGAGAGTATCAAATCAATAGAAAACCAAATCGCACAATTAAACGCCGCAATGAGTGCGAGAGAGAAAGGGAAACTCTCATCTCAACCCCTACCGAATCCTGGCCATTCACAAAGTCATAATGTGAATGCCGTCACTACGTTGAGATCGGGGAGAGTGCTGAACAACCGAGTGGGTGAGCAATTTGATGATAGTGACACATTTGATACCCCTTCTTCTTCTTCTTCTTCTTCCCCTAACTCATCTAGTCTCCCACCTTCGTCCGAGCCTATTCTCCGTTTTCCCCAAGGCTCAAACATTTCACTAAATCTATCTAAGTCGATTCCCACTCCAATTTTGGGATCGAACCCGTCACCACAGTCTTCTCCACAAACGTTGGACCCAAAACTTATTGATCGAGCTCCATTTCCAAACCGATTAAGGGCCAACCGACCTAACCCGCAAATGGAGAAGATTGTGGAAATGTTTAAGCAAGTTAGCGTGAATATTCCTCTCCTAGATGCCATTCAAAAAGTCCCATCTTATGTAAGAATCCTTAAAGACTTGTGCACTAGGAAGAGAAAAACTCAAGTGCCTAAAAAGGTTTTCATGACGAGTAATGTTAGCACAGCTTTTACCCAACAAATACCAAAGAAACGTAAGGACCCCGGCTGTCTTACAATCTCTATTTCTATTGGGAGTAAAAATATAAATCGTGCTTTACTCGATCTAGGAGCTAGCGTCAACTTGCTTCCTTATTCAGTATACGAGCAGTTAGGAATTGGAGAGTTAAAATCCGCCCATTGTACTCTCCAAATGGCAGACCAATCTATCACCAAACCTCGGGACGAACTAGAGGATGTGTTGATTAAAGTCGGGGAATTCATATTTCCCGTGGACTTTATTGTTTTAGATACACAACCTGTAGCAAACCCACGCAATCAAATCCCGGTGATACTTGGTCGACCCTTCCTAGCAACTTCTAACGCTGTAATTAATTATCGTAACGGTTCTATGAACTTATCCTTCGGGAAAATGACAATTGAGCTTAATATTTACAAGCTAGGAAGTCAGCCATCAGAACCTTCTGCTCAATTGCTGGATGTTTGTTCCATCCACGAGATAGCTTCGGAAAGCTGCATGGATGAGGAGCTTTGCTTTGATGTTCTCGACAACATTAATGAGGCATCGTTCGATCTTGCACCACTTTACAGTGAGGATATGTTCAATGAGTCCGACCTTGAGATTGAACCCGTTGACTCATTGCAAAAGTCAGCAGCACTTTCCGAGTCAATATCTTATGCAAGTTTTGAACCTCTTAGGGAGTCCGAATATCATTCCCTTACCCCACCTTCTATTGTCTCTCCGCCAATTCTTGATCTCAAACCGCTACCTTCTCATCTTAAATATGCATATTTAGGAGAGAATGAGACTTTGCCAGTGATTATTTCCGCTTCTCTAGCCTTGGAGCAAGAGAATGCACTTTTGGCAGTGTTGAGATCAAATCGGGAAGCATTTGGTTGGACTATGGCTGACATTAAAGGGATTAGTCCCTTAATTGTTGAACATTACATACATCTGATGGATGAAGCCAAACCAACCCGAGACCCACAAAGACGGTTAAATCCCGTTATGAAGGAGGCGGTAAAGAAAGAAATCGTCAAGTGTCTTGATAGTGGAATAATTTACCCCATATCTGATAGTCAATGGGTAAGTCCAATTCATGTGGTCCCTAAAAAGTCTGGCATCACGGTCATCACTAACGAGGCTAATGAGTTAATCCAAACACGCACCTAAACTGGGTGGCGCGTATGTATCGACTACAGGAAACTCAATGCTGCGACGAGGAAAGATCACTTCCCTCTACCTTTTATTGACCAGATGTTAGAACGATTAGCGGGACACGAATACTACTATTTCTTGGACGGATACTCTGGCTATAACTAGGTCCCCATCGCCGAAAAGGATCAAGATAAAACCACTTTTACTTGTCCTTTCGGAACTTTTGCTTATAGACGCATGCCCTTTGGGTTATGCAATGCTCCCGCTACATTTCAGCGGTGCATGATGGGGATATTTTCAAATATGGTGGAAAATTTTCTGGAAATTTTTATGGACGATTTCTCCATTTTTGGGGACTCCTTTGAGGACTGCCTTCGTAATCTTGACGCTGTTCTTACCCGCTGTAAGGATAAGAACCTGACTTTGAATTGGGAAAAATGCCATTTTATGGTCCAAGAAGGTATTGTACTTGGACATATAATTTCACATAAAGGCATTGAGGTCGACAGAGCTAAAATAGATGTCATTCAAAACCTCCCTCGTCCCAATTGCGTCAAAGATATACGATCCTTCCTTGGTCATGCAGGATTTTATAGGAGATTTATTAAGGACTTTAGCAAAATTGCTAGACCCTTAACCCTTCTATTGGCCAAGGACACTACTTTTCACTTCGATTCGGATTGTGAGGCTGCTTTTGAATCGCTTAAAGAATCACTCACTACAGCCCCCGTTCTATCATCTCCGGATTGGAACCACCCGTTCGAGCTTATGTGTGACGCATCAGATTTTGCTATTGGTGCTGTCTTAGGACAGCATATTGATAAGATGCCACATGTAATTTACTATGCAAGTAGGACCTTGAATGATGCACAAATAAATTACACAACTACCGAGAAAGAACTCTTGGCAGTTGTATTTGCATTAGAGAAATTCAGGCCCTACTTGATTGGCTCGCCTATTATGGTTTACACAGATCACTCCGCCCTACGACATCTTTTATCGAAGAAGGATGCGAAGGCCAGGCTAATACGTTGGATCCTATTGTTACAAGAATTTGATCTTGTCATCAAAGACAAGAGTGGATGTGAAAACATTGTAGCCGACCATCTTTCACGCATCACTTCTTCGCCAACTGTGACCGTGCCAATAAATGACTCATTTCCCGACGAACAGCTCTTGAATGTATCTTACGAACCTTGGTTCGTGGATATCGTGAACTATCTTGCGACGGGACTTATACCAAGCGATTGGTCGAAACAAGACAAACTTCGATTTTTATCCCAAGTAAAATATTTTTACTGGGATGAACCATATCTATTCAAGTATTGTTCCGATCAAATCATTCGCAGGTGTGTCCCTAACGATGAATTCAAGAGCGTGTTATCATTTTGTCATGATCAGGCATGCGGCGGTCACTTTGAACCTCGAAAAACGGCGGAGAAAGTTTTGCAATGTGGCTTTTATTGGCCAACATTATTTAAAGATGCATTTGAACATTGAAAAACTTGTCCGCGATGTCAGCATTTGGGTCGGATTTCACGAAGGAATGAGATGCCGCTCCAACCTATATTGGTTGTGGAAATATTTGATGTTTGGGGTATTGATTTTATGGGCCCTTTTCCCAACTCCTTTGGGAATACAGTAAAACCTCTATACAGTAATATCCTTGGGACCGGGGAAAAATATTACTATAGGGGGGTTATTCTTAAGTAGAGTTTTATATATAAAAGAAATCATGGCGGCAATAAGGCAAGAAGCGCAAGGTGATAATCCGGAAGACGATAGTGTGGAAATAGAAAAGGTGTCATGTCGAGAAGCTTCAAACATGTTGGATAAGTTAGAAATGTTTTGGATTCAACAAGAAGGTGATTGTGGTGACGAGTTACTACGAACTCGCAAGTTAAAGGATATGGTAGTAACTCAAAAAATTAAGTCATTGTCCCAAACAACTTTGAATAAGTACTTTATGTCATCTTAAGTTCAATTGTGTAGTTAAGTAATTTATGTCATCTTAAGTTCAATTGTAATAGCCAAGTAATTTTATGTATTTTTTATATATATAAAAAATTATTTAAAATTTAATGCCAATTTATTACTATATAGAGGTAAATTAGTACAGGCGGGACTTGGAAAAAGTATGGAATATCACACTGTGGAGGTTATTCTTATTTATAACTGGTCCCGAGTCGGGACCGGGACTTTTTATCACTATAGGGAGGTTATTCCTATATAGAGTATTCCTATACGGAGGTTTTACTGTATATATATCTTGTTAGCAGTTGATTATGTCTCGAAGTGGGTGGAAGCTATACCGTGTCGCACTAACGACAACAAAGTTGTCATTAAGTTCCTTAAAGAAAATATCTTTTCGCGATTCGGACACCCTCGTGCTATCATTAGCGACAACGGGACACATTTCTGCAATAGGTCATTAGAGGCCTTGATGCGGAAATATTCAATCACTCACAAGCTTTCTACGCCCTATCACCCCCAAATAAGCGGGCAGGCTGAGATCTCAAATAGGCAGATCAAACAGATATTGGAGAAGACGGTTTCGAAAAACCGTAAGGATTGGTCAACCAAATTGACGGATGCTCTTTGGGCATTCCGCACCGCTTATAAGACCGATCTTGGTATGTCTCCATACCGTCTTGTGTTTGGGAAGGCATGCCACCTCCCTGTTGAGATTGAACATATGGCAATGTGGGCTATTAAAGAGCTTAATTTTGATCTTGATCATGCAGGCAGCTATCGGAAGCTGCAATTGAATGAGCTAAGCGAACTCCGCGATGAAGCTTACGATAATGCGGTGATAGTAAAGAATAGGACTAAAGTATTCCACGATAAAAATCTTTTTAGAAAAACCTTCACATCGGGGCAACAAGTCCTTCTTTATGATTCCCGTCTCCATCTTCATCCGGGCAAGCTTAAATCTCGTTGGAAAGGACCTTTTGTGGTGCGGTATGTACACCTGCACGGAGCAGTTGAAATCGAAAATTTGAAAAACGGTTCAATTTTTAAAGTGAATGGGCATAGATTAAAACCGTATTTTTCTGCTGACCCCGCGGAGGAGCTCCTGTTTTTACAGGAGCCGCTTTATCAAAACTAAAATTCCTCCGCCCCACCTCCATGTTTTGATAACTTTTTCACATTTTAAGAATGAAGGTGAGTAAAAAAAAATGATTTGATTGAATATCTGTGCGTGTCAAAGAATAAGTTTGGGGGAATTTTTCATTTCACTATTATTTTACCTCTTGTATCTATCCCTTAGTATACAGGTCCATGTTCTCAAAAGGCTACATCAGTGAGGACACTGCTGAAAACAGGTTTGGGGGGGAGGTTTGTATTCACTGAATTATCTTTGACACCGGGAATTAAATTTTTTTTTTTAACAAAAGAGTAGAAAGTGAAAAATTACATCCAAAAGATTGGAATAGTTTAAGAAAACCAAGAAAATTAGAAGTTTTCTTACACGAACTAGTAATAAGTAGTTATGAGCTGTTGTCCCAAGGGTTAGTAAAATGAAGGAAGTCACTAATCTGAGGATAAAAATAAGTCTGAAAAATAGTTTCTATTCTGGAAGCCAAACATTTAAATGTTGATACCCTACTATATGCACTTACACACACGTCTTGAAACTCGGGATAGTAGAGGATACCTTGAAATGCTCTTGTCTAAAAGCCAAAGTATGAAGGAAATAAAATTAAAAAAAAATGAAGAAAATATAAAAATGGTGAAAAGAAAAAATGAACACTGGTTTTGTTATCGCCAAGGCAGCAATAAAAAAAATATAGCGAGGGTGCCTCTTCATCTAGTGCCCTAAGGCCAACTGATCTGGGAGTCACTGCTAAGCCTTAGGTGGTGCAAGACGAGGAAAATATTATCACCTAATCAGCAAGCACATGAGTCATCGGTCGGTTAGTACCTCAAGAAGTATTAACGGTCGCATGAAAATGTGTGAGCAAATCTAAATATTCATAAAATTAAAAAGTACTAAGGTAGATAGACAAGAGTATGATAGCTTGAATTGAATTCTCCGAGTGTAGGGATGTCCATTTCACACACGTGGGGTTCTATGATCAATGTTTGGATGAAAGGTAGGAATGAAGAATAATGACGATGTTTTATTAAGGGATGATGTGATTTCTAACATTTTTTCATGACAATTAAGATAGGGCTCATGACAACTGAAAAGCTAGTATAGTTGGAAACTCTTATTTTCAAGGCCTTTCTTTTATGGTTCTTATCTTTATATGTAAATTTCACCATCTCTCTTTTGTTATAGGATTTTGTGGGTGTAATCCGCTGAAAACCCTCAGGAGACAACACTCCTCCTACTAGGGACACCTAGACGTTTAACGGCTTGTTGCACGTGCTCAGTACAATCGTGTCTGCCTACGAAAGTGTGCTTAGTTTTCTCCTTTCTTTTTCTCCTCTTGAATAAACTAGTTTGCTCGGGACGATCAAAGATAAGTTTGGGGGTATTTGTTCAGTTGATAAAACTGCACATTTGTATTACATTTTTCCTACCATTTTTATATTAAAAAAGGACTTTATTTTAATATATTATTATACATATGAGGGTTTATGTGTTAAAACACCATTTTCCATGTGTTAATATATTTTAATTATCATTTGGTAGGAAAATGTATGCAAATATTATTGACCTAATCCTAGTAGAACAATGTCTACTAAAATCTTATTTGAGTTGTTGTGCAGAATATTTCCAAGTTGTTATGTAGAATTTATCAAACAATTCAATTTGTTGAAGAAATCTTGCCAAATTAAGAAGCAAAACTTGGAGACCAAGTCTGGAAGCAACCGAGAAAAGATTTTTGAATTCTGAAGGTGCCTAGGATTTCCACATGTCATGAGATGAAAGCCCAAAAAATTCAGTCGAGAGATCTCAACCATTAAGCGCGGATCCGCGGCCAAACCTACCCTTGGGCCGCGGATCCGCCGCACTTCTAGGGAATTGGGAAGCAAGATTTTTTTGCATAAATATATGAAGAATTTTACCAAGTTTTCAACAATAAGATTCTGGCTTTGCACTATAAAAGGGCACCGAGAGCCTCTTGGAAAAGTTATCAAGCCGAAGAGATCACGAAGCTCCCGACGCTCACGCATCCAGGCTGATCATCGACTGTTCGACTACCTCCTTAGGAAAGATCGAGAAGCAACTAGTTGTAATCATTTTCTATGGATTAAAAGTGTAGATTGTTCAAGTCGATTAATAAAGGTAGTTATTTTATTTAATTGTCTTTGCATTTACATTATGTTTTCCCTCTCTTTCTTTTCATCTTCTTCTCCCAACATGCGCGAGTAATTCTCCGCTTGTTAGGGTTCGTAAGATTAGGGTAGTGATTGATAGGATACGAGCGTGTTCAAGTTCTAGTTTAAATACCGCATTCAAGACGGTTTCGCACGTAGCTAGCCGGTTGAGTACGGGTCGTCCGCAGGGAGATGGGAATCTTTTTCTATGTGTTTTTCGACGAGTTAAGTCCGGTTGTTCAGATTTTGTTTGTAGTTATATAAGTGTTAAGTTGATATTTAAAGAGAGCTTGTTAGGGTTAGGATTAGGTTAGTTTGAGTTAGGAGTCTCCACATCTTTCGTTGTCCCTCTTAATATCGGTGTTACGGTAATCGGCAACAACGGGAATAGCACGACTAGGAAGGACTTTGCGAGTATAAGCTAGGCTTTCCAACGCATAAGTCTTCCTTTTGGTGCTTGTCCGTCCGTTCTTGGCTCTTATCCATAACCTCCGGTTAATTCAACCACAACCGGTCTCACTACGGAATCACCGCTATCATGTAGGATAGGGTGCCGTAAGGAGCAGATTGTGGTTCAATTAACGGGAGTCGATTTAAGTTGTTGGGCAAGGAAAGAGTGAGAGAGATTTCCTTCTCTCAAACTTCCCTTATCCTACCCTAACAAGTATAAAACTACTCACACTTCATAATACGAAAAAAATAAAACAACACAAAAGAGGAAGATAGAAAGAAGGAGATTAGAAGAATACGACTAACTATTTGCGACCTCACCTTGGCGAGGATCAAGCGTAGGTATCATTGTCATATGTAAAGATAAAGAAAAAAGAGAAGAAAGAAACAACAAGGAAATAACAACAACTACTTAACGAATTTAAAGTTACAACAATTATAACAAGTAAAGAAAGAGACAAGCATGATAATAAAAATGGTCTTCTTTATTCATCACTCTTCACTCAAAAGCTCACTTACAAGTTTAATGGAGAAGAGGTGAGAAGAGGAAGAAGAACATGTAAACTAAAACCTAGCAAAAGAAATACAAGAATTGGACCCCTTCCTTCACAAACTTCTGGGCTATTTATAGGCCAAAACATGAAACCCTAGGGCAACCAACAGAACATACATGAAAAGACCAACCTACCCCCCAAAACCCTGCACACTTGGCGCCAGAATGGCCGCGGAAGCGCGGCCAATACCCCTCTTTGGCCGCGCTTCCGCGGCCATTTAGATGACTTGGGCTTGGGTATTTTTGGTGGGACCCTGGTTTGTTGTGAACTTCCTTCTGGTATATGTATTTTCCCATAATTGCTTCACGAATTTTCCAGAATTTCTGTTGAGGGAAAGGTGGACTTTTTGTCAAGATTTTGTCATGATTTGCCTCGAGCTCCGCGTAGATCTCTTGGATCTTGTGCTACCATTGAGCCTTGTGCCTGAAACGACATTGATTTGATATTTTGTCTTCCTAAACTGGTATCTGGCAGCATACGGATGAAGGGCGGAGACCGTATTTTATCTGTGGTTGGCAGGAACCCGGATTTTTTTGTGTTTTCTAAGAATTTCATCGTTTTGGAACCGAGAACCTGTATCCTGCAATTGACTAGCAAACACGGCTCAAGAGTATCTACGGATATGCAATGTGATAAAAATTGGGCGGTATGAAAATGCAAAAATCTGATATGAACAAATACCCCCAAACTTATCATTTGCTCGTCCCGAGCAAAGTCCATTTATTCACAAAAAATTTCCTAACCTCACTTTCGCAGGGAACGCGATTGCACTGAGCATGTGCAACAAGCCGTTAAACCTCTAGGTGTCCCTAGTAGGAGGAGTGTTGTCTCCTGAGGGTTTTCAGCGGATACTACCCACAAAATCCGGTCAAGTTGGTTTGTAAAAATGACTAAGTTTCAAACCCTAAAGTTTGTTTTAGAAAATAACAATTCTATAATCCTAAGTCTAGACTATCGAACCTTTATTTTTCACACCTCGCTTCTTATTTAACTACAGATTTTATATGTCTTTACGTGCAGTGCAAATAGTGTCGTTAAGTTCCAGAAGGATCGATTAAAGTCATTATGTCGTACAATACAGCCCAGATAACAATTTTAAAAGGATCACATAAGTTTTATAACGAGTTAAGCATTTTTCAAGTTTCGTTTTCCAGTAAGGTTTCAACTTCAGAATTTCTATCTTCCTTAACAGGAAACTAAGTCTTATTTTTCACTCCACCTTTTTCTTGTTTTCATTTCATACACACCTCTGTGAACGTGCAATAGTCTTTATCAAAGAGTAAAACCTTCATATCTCCATTAAATTTTTTTTATAAAAGCCTGTCTTTTATCAAGATTATTCTCACACAAAGAACCGTTAGGAATTTTAACTCGGAGAGAACACTTGCTTGACTTTGTTTTAAAACTGGACTTTCTAGGCTTCTTAGCGAGCTTTGGGCCAATGCACCCAAACCAGTTGGTTTTAGGGCATTAGGTGTAGAAACACCCCAGCGGACTTAATTACTCAAGTTACCTAGGTCCAAAAACAAAAGACAGTTTGGCGTCAAAATTAGATGATTTAATACGAACGGAGATATAACCGGTAGTTCAATTATTTTTTTGGATAAAAGACGTGTCTAGTGGGTTTGGTGTGTAATCATTCCAATCAAGTTTTAGATGGGTTATTTTTCAGACTTAGTTCCAATTACGGCATCAATAATATTCCTTCATATTCGCTTTACTTCATAAACTATTCTTGACATTACTTATTTCAGAACAAACCTATTTGATCCTCAGAAAATCATTTATCTGATTAAAAGTTTAAACATGAAAGACTTGTCATCTAATTCCCAAAACTCACGACACGTGTAGTGTGATGTAAAGACTTATATCGGCTATAGTTAACTTCAAAGGAGAGTTATCTTTCAGGTTTTCAAAATCCAAACATAAGATCTAGTTATTCCTATTTTTTCATACAAAAACCGTCGAATGTTGAATCAGAGT
This sequence comes from Agapanthus africanus, assembly GCA_030015575.1. Lineage (NCBI taxonomy): Eukaryota > Viridiplantae > Streptophyta > Magnoliopsida > Asparagales > Amaryllidaceae > Agapanthus > Agapanthus africanus. Next base: position 311,512,061 of record JASDDO010000018.1, on the reverse strand, counting down.
TCTTCCACAAGCTAACTTGAAAAAAAGTTTTTATATTTTTAGAAAATTTTCAAATTTTTATGGATTTTATGGATTTAATATGCAGCTGCAAAATATACATATGAATGCGAAGGTAAGAAATGCGTACCGAGCGTACCCCCAAACTTAAACTGGACAGTGTCCTCACTGTCGTAGCATGAAGAGAGCAGTTGGAAGGTTCAAAATTGTCGGTTAGTGATACACAAATTTTTATTTGTTTTTTTTGTTTTTAAAGAAAAGAAAAAGAATATACACAAATATAAACAAAATGGTTTGTACATACCCCCAAACTTATTTGGAACAGTGTCTACTGTTCTTGGCTGGATAACCGAAGTTTGGAGGTAGGCAGAGGAAGATCATTCAGGGTAAACCGGCTCTTGTAAGAACAGGAGCTCCTCTGTTGGTTCGGCGCTAAGGTACGGTTTGCATCGGTGTCCGTTCACCTTGAAGAGTGAACCTTCCTTTGGATTTTCCAAATCCACAGCGCCCTGCGGATACACATTCCGCACAAAATACGGCCCTGTCCAGCGAGATCTGAGCTTTCCAGGATGGAAGTGAAGTCGGGTGTCGTAAAGCAGTACCTGTTGACCAGGTACGAAGGTTTTGCGCAAAAGGTGTTTATCATGAAACACCTTCGTTCGATTCTTAACGACAACCGCGTTGTCGTAAGCCTCATCCCTAAGCTCGCTCAGTTCGTTCAGCTGCAGCTTCCGATGGCTGCCCGCGTCCTCCAGAGACAGATTCAGCTCCTTTATCGCCCAAAATGCACGATGCTCGATTTCGACTGGAAGGTGGCAGGCTTTTCCGTACACAAGCCGATAGGGAGACATGCCAAGGTCGGTCTTATAAGCGGTTCTAAATGCCCAAAGGGCATCAGTGAGTTTCAAAGACCAATCCTTACGGTTCTTGGAAACCGTTTTCTCCAGTATCTGCTTGATTTGCCGATTTGAAACTTCGGCCTGCCCGCAGGTTTGGGGGTGGTAGGGCGTAGAAAGCTTATGATTAATGGAGTATTTCCGCATCAAGGCCTCGAAAGTCCTATTGCAGAAATGACTTCCATTGTCGCTAATGATCGCTCGGGGGTGCCCAAACCGTGAGAAAATGTTTTCTTTAAGGAACCTAACGACAACCTTGTTGTCGTTAGTCCGGCTGGGCACAGCCTCGACCCATTTAGAGACGTAATCAACAGCTAGAAGAATGTACAAGTTCCCAAAAGAGCTGGGAAACGGCCCCATGAAGTCTATCCCCCAAACATCGAAAATCTCCACAACCAAGATCGGTTGGAGCGGTATCTCATTCCTCCGGGATATCCGGCCCATGTGTTGGCACCGGGAGCAAGTCTTGCAATAGTCGTGAGCGTCTTTGAAAAGTTGTGGCCAGTAGAAACCACATTGCAAGATCTTCTCAGCTGTCTTTCTGGGCCCAAAATGCCCGCCACACGCTTGATCGTGGCAAAAGGACAGCACACTCTTGAATTCCTCATCAGGGACACACCGACGAATAATCTGGTCGGGACAGTACTTGAACAAGTAGGGTTCGTCCCAGTAAAAGTGTTTTACTTGGGATAAGAAGCGAAGTCTGTCCTGACTCGACCACTCAGTCGGTAGTAATCCCGTGGCCAAATAATTCACAATATCCGCGAACCAGGGTTCGCATGATACTGTCAAGAGTTGTTCATCCGGAAACACGTCGTTAATCGGAATTGGAAGCGAGGGCGAAGAAGGAAGTCGTGAGAGGTGGTCGGCGACTACGTTTTCACATCCTCTTTTGTCCTTTATGACAAGGTCAAACTCTTGAAGCAAGAGGATCCAACGTATTAACCGAGATTTGGCATCTTTCTTCGCAAAAAGATGGCGCAGAGCTGAATGGTCCGTATAGACAATGACTGGAGAGCCGATGAGGTAGGGCCTGAACTTTTCTAAAGCAAATACAACAGCTAAGAATTCCTTCTCAGTTGTAGTATAGTTAAGTTGGGCGTCGTTCAGGGTTCGGCTCGCATAATAGATTACGTGCGGCATCTTGTTGATGTGCTGTCCAAGGACAGCACCGATGGCAAAGTCGGATGCATCGCACATAATCTCGAATGGGTGCGTCCAGTCAGGAGAAGAAAGAACGGGAGCAGAAGTGAGTGAGCGTTTCAGTGACTCGAATGCAGTCACACAGCTCGAGTTGAAGTCGAAAGGCGTGTCCTTGGCCAGCAAAAGCGTCACGGGCCTAGCAATCTTGCTAAAGTCCTTGATAAACCGTCTATAGAAACCGGCATGGCCAAGGAAGGCTCGGATATCTCTGACGCAACGGGGAGGAGGCAGATTGGAAATGACCTCAATCTTTGCTTTGTCGACCTCTATGCCATTTTGCGAGATGATATGTCCTAAGACAATACCTTCGCGCACCATGAAGTGGCATTTCTCCCAGTTTAAAGTGAGATTCTTGTCCTTACATCGGGTAAGGACAGCGTCAAGATGCAGCAGACACTCGTCAAAGGAGTCGCCGAAGATGGAGAAGTCATCCATGAAAATCTCTAGAAATTTTTCCACCATGTCTGAGAAAATTCCCATCATACACCGCTGGAAGGTAGCGGGCGCATTGCATAACCCAAAGGGCATGCGTCGATATGCAAACGTGCCGAAAGGACAAGTGAAAGTGGTCTTGTCCTGGTCTTTTTCGGCGATGGGAATTTGATTATAGCCAGAGTAGCCATCAAGAAAACAATAGTACTCATGTCCGGCCAATCGTTCCAGCATCTGGTCAATGAAAGGTAGCGGAAAGTGGTCTTTCCGCGTTGCGGCGTTGAGTTTTCTGTAATCAATGCAAACTCGCCACCCAGTTTGGGTGCGAGTAGGGATTAACTCATTCGCCTCGTTGGTTATGACCGTGATGCCCGACTTTTTGGGGACAACGTGAATGGGGCTAACCCACTGGCTATCAGAGATAGGGTAAATGATACCACTATCTAGACATTTGACGATCTCCTTCTTCACAGCCTCCTTCATGACTGGATTAAGACGTCTTTGTGGATCCCGGGCTGGTTTGGCATCATCCATCAGATGAATATGATGCTCAACGATCAGGGGACTAATCCCCTTGATGTCCGCCATGGACCAGCCAAAAGCTTGCCTGTTACTGTGCAAGACCGCGAGAAGGGCTTTCTCTTGCTCTGGAGCTAGAGAAGCCGAGATGATGACAGGGAGGGTCTCGTTCTCACCTAATTAAGCATACTTAAGGTGAGACGGCAATGGCTTGAGTTCGAGCGTTGGAGGTGAAATGATGGAAGGCAAGACTGGTGCAAAGGTCTCGAACTCAAAGGACTCCAGCAAAGGTTCAAAACGAGTGTAGGCAACCGAGTCGGATGGTTCAGGTAACTCATCCGAAAAGTCGAAAGATTCAAACTCGGGTTGTGCGCGGCTAAGATCGTTCGTGAACGTGAAACACTCGTAGTCGTTATCGGGCGCAGAAACAGCAGCAGGTTCGAAGAGACACGCACTAGTGGCGTCAAGATTATCGTGTTCAAACAGAAACTCCTCGAATTCACACTCTTCTGGTGTGATCTCCTGGATCGAGCAGACATCCAGTATACGAGCATTAGGTTCGGCGGGCTGATTCCCCAACCTAAAAATGTTGAGTTCAATTGTCATATTTCCAAAAGAGAGGTTCATCGAACCATTGCGACAATTGATCACAGCATTTGAGGTTGCGAGAAATGGGCGACCGAGTATCACCGGAATTTGATTCCGGGGGATAGCTACAGGCTGTGTATCTAAGACAATGAAGTCGACGGGGAATATGAAGTCCCCGACTTTGATTAACACATCCTCTAGCTCACCCCTAGGATGGGTGATCGATCGGTCGGCCATCTGGAGAGTGCAGTGTGTGGGTTTCAGCTCTCCGACGCCTAATTGCTCGTATACTGAATACTGAAGCAAGTTAACACTGGCACCAAGATCTAATAGTGCGCGATTGATGTTCTTATCCCCAATAGTAATTGAAATCGTAGGACAGCCAGGGTCCTTCCGTTTTTGTGGTAAAGATTGGGTAAGGGCATCACTCACAGCACTAGCCAAGAAAACTTTCTTGGGTACCTGAGACTTCCTCTTTTTCGTGCACAAGTCCTTTAAGATTTTCGCGTAAGACGGGACTTGTTGGACAGCATCTAAAAGAGGAATGTTAATGTTAACTTGCTTGAATAACTCCAAAATCTTCTCCATTTATGGATTTTGTTTGTTAGACCTCAACCGGTTTGGAAATGGAACATTTTGAAAATTGGTTGAGTCTAATGCTGGAGGAGGAGATTTTGGAGTTGGAACGGATCCCAGAATAGGTGTTTTCGTGGAGTGAGAAGCGGGTCCGTTCAGAGCAGAAGAAGAAGAGGGAGAGCCTTGTGAAGAACGGAGAATAGGCTCGGAAGACGAAGAAGAAGAAGGAGAAGAAGAAGAAGAAGAAGCGGCCGGGGTGTCATCGTTGATTCGCTTGCCAATGTCGTTTTGCAGCACCCTCCCCGATCTCAGTGTGGTCACGGCACTCACATTATGGTTTTGTTGTTCAAGAGCAACATGTGCATTATGTGGGTGGCCGGGATTTGGAAGTGGCTGGGACGGGAGCTTCCCCTTCTCTCGCTCGCTCAAGGCTGCGTTCAGCTGTGCAATCTGGGCCTCGATGGTCTTGATGCTTTGCCCGTGTGCGGCAGTGTGTTGCACTAAAGATTGAATCGAAGACTGGATATTGGCGGTGGATTGGGTCGACTGTTTAACGAACGCCTCCAGACTTCGCTCGAGCGAGGAAACCTTATCAGTGTTTGACGGAACAAAATTGTTTGGTGGAAAAGAGTTGTTCGGTGCAAAGTTGTTCGTCTTTTTTTGGAAAGGCTGGGGTTGGAAGGGCTGCTGATATTGATGCTGAGTTTGTTGTTGCGCTTGTTGTTGCGGCGGAGGGGCCCTTTGGAAATTGTTGCCCTGGAATTGATTCTGATTCTGATTCCAGGCGAAATTGGGGTGGTTCCTCCAACCGGGATTGTAGGTGGAAGAGTATGGATCATTCCTTGGTCTTTGCTGGAAGGCAGCATTAACCTGATCCTGTCCTTGCGAGGGTGGATTGTAAGGACACTCTTCGGTCAAGTGGGAAGGATCGGAACAACAAGCGCAGATGGTACGAAGGGGGAGAACAGGTGTGGGGGCAGGAGCAGAAAATTTGCTCTCTATCGCTTCAAGCTTTCGTGTTATTGCAGCCATTTCAGCTTTCATCGCAATAGAGACATCGAGTTGGTGAATTCCTACCCTAGACTGACCGGTAGAAGTGGAGGTAGAAGAAAAAGAAGTCGGTCTAGTGCTCTCCCACTGTAGCGTTTGCTCCGCAAGATCGTCAAAGAACTGCCACGCTTCCTCGTCAGATTTGGATAGGAAGTGGCCCTGACAGATGGTTTCCAGCAACTGCTTCGTTGCTGGGTTCAGTCCCTCGTATAAGGTTTGGCAGAGCTGCCATTTCTCTATACCGTGGTGAGGACACTGAACAAGAAGGTCTTTGTATCGGTCAAAGCACTTCCAGAAGGGTTCAGAAGGAAGCTGGGAGAATTGGTTGATTTCATTTCGAATTCTTGCGGTCTTATGATTTGGGTAGAATTTTTTCAGAAACGCTTTAACAAACTCGTCCCAGCTGGTGATTGAGTGGGAAGCGGTGCTATACAGCCATTTTTCTGCGAGATCGCATAAAGTGAACGGAATGACCCGTAGACGTATAGCATCGTCCGACAGCTGGGTGGTTTTCATCATGGCACAGACATTTTGAAATTTATTTATGAAGATATAGGCATCTTCAGATTCAAGCCCATGAAAACGCGGAAGCATGTTGATGAAATGGGGCTTAATTTCAAAGTTGTCCCCATTGGCCGGAGGAAGAGAAAGACAGGTGGGGAGTGCAGAACGGGTAGGGTAGAAACGATCCTGGAGCGCGATTCGCTGCGGCGCTACAACAGGCGGAGGTGGTGGGAGATTGGTCTCCGTAGGAGGTGGAGCCAATCCAGGGGTGGTCAAAGAGATGTTCGGATTAAATCCCGACATCGCGGAAGAAGAGGTTGGTGAAGGTGAAGGTGAAGGTGAAGATGTATGAACAGAATTCCAGTCAACGTCGGAGTTGGCCGGCAAAGGAAGGGGTGAAAGAGGAGTGGACGGAGTATCGACTTCGGAGTCGATCGCGTAGTCGGTCGTGACTAACGTAACGCGGACTAGACGGGCGCTAGTGTCCCGAGTCCAAGCGGACATACACTAAACGAGTTTAGTATAGTCAAAGCGGAGAAGGTGAGGGTAAGAAAACGTCAATGAAGAAAGGCGATGGGTGTTGGGTGAAAATGGATTTGGCGACAAAAGGGCAAGTTTTTATAAAAGTTTTTGATTTTTGATTTTTTCTTTTTTTAGAAAGAGATTTACAGAAGTATGTACGGAAATACGGCTTAAGCAATCACAAACAAGATATGCACAATCACACCTAGATCTAGGGTAACCTAGGTCTACTAGACCTGCTCCTGAACTTGATTGTCGAAGTTAAACAATGTCGAGAAACAGGCTTAAAAATACACTGATCACGAGGCCAGGTAAGTGCAGAGATAAGGGGAGGTTGTCCAACGCTTTCGCGAAGTTCTTTAATTAAATAACCCTTTCTCTTTCGGCGGTTGCGCCTTTAACACTTTCCTAGACACCCCGTAAACAATATACGGTTAAGAAAGGTTCTAAACAAGGTTTATCTTCTCCTAATGAGCGCGAAGTCCTTAGGGCTGAAGTCTAGTATTTTTTAATTTACAATGGACAATGCATATGCTTTAGTGATTTCCGGGGTCCTGGGAAGGGTGATGAAATCCCCACCCAATCTGGATTGGTTTCAAGCCCCTTAAGTCCGTATTAAAGAATGCAAAACAGTAACAAATCAACTGCAAACAATTTTTATTTTTGCGGCGCAAAGAATCCTGCACAAGAACAGTTTATTGGAAGGGGGAGAAGAATTTGCGCAAAGAAGGCTGCAGAAAACACAATTTATTGGAGTCCAGAGGAGCGGAGAGAAGAGAGAGACTTACCAGAAAAATTGCACCCCTGAAGCCACTAAATGGCCGCGGTTCCGCGGCCAAACAGGTGATAAGGCCGCGGTTCCGCGGCAATATGGTAGGCTTGGGCTTTGAAATTTTGTGGCGATGCTGGTGTGTGTCTCCTCTGGTTGTCTGGATGTCCTGAATTTGGATTTGCTCACTGAAACAGCTCCAGATTTGTACAGTAGACCGGATGCTTCGTTTTTGTCCGTCACGGTGTAGCCGCGAAATGTGGGTCTATCTTCCCACGTCTTTGGCACTGTACTTGAACTCCGTATTATCCGACGTCTTGGCCACTGAACTCAAACTTGTATTTTCCTTCACACTTGCACAAAAACTAATCAAAAATAACAAGATGGTTTTGTTTACAATGTATATATTTTTTTTTTGTTTTTTTTTCGGTTAGAGTTATACTTACAAATTAACCCGAAATTTCACAAAGAAACAAACTACCGTCTCCCCGGCAACGGCGCCATTTGATTGATAGGATACGAGCGTGTTCAAGTTCTAGTTTAAATACCGCAATCAAGACGGTTTCGCACGTAGCTAGCCGGTTGAGTACGGGTCGTCCGCAGGGAGATGGGAATCTTTTTCTATGTGTTTTTCGACGAGTTAAGTCCGGTTGTTCAGATTTTGTTTGTAGTTATCTAAGTGTTAAGTTGCTATTTAAAGAGAGCTTGTTAGGGTTAGGATTAGGTTAGTTTGAGTTAGGAGTCTCCACATCTTTCGTTGCCCCTCTTAGTATCGGTGTTACGGTAATCGGCAACAACGGGGATTAGCACGACTAGGAAGGACTTTGCGAGTATAAGCTAGGCTTTCCAACGCATAAGTCTTCCTTTTGGTGCTTGTCCGTCCGTTCTTGGCTCTTATCCATAACCTCCGGTTAATTCAACCACAACCGGTCTCACTACGGAATCACCGCTATCATGTAGGATAGGGTGCCGTAAGGAGCGGATTGTGGTTCAATTAACGGGAGTCGATTTAAGTTGTTGGGTAAGGAAAGAGTAAGAGAGATTTCCTTCTCTCAAACTTCCCTTATCCTACCCTAACAAGTATAAAACTACTCACACTTCATAATACGAAAAAAAATAAAACAACACAAAAGAGGAAGATAGAAAGAAGGAGATTAGAAGAATACGACTAACTATTTGCGACCTCACCTTGGCGAGGATCAAGCGTAGGTATCATTGTCATATGTAAAGATAAAGAAAAAAGAGAAGAAAGAAACAACAAGGAAATAACAACAACTACTTAACGAATTTAAAGTTACAACAATTATAACAAGTAAAGAAAGAGACAAGCATGATAATAAAAATGGTCTTCTTTATTCATCACTCTTCACTCAAAAGCTCACTTACAAGTTTAATGGAGAAGAGGTGAGAAGAGGAAGAAGAACATGTAAACTAAAACCTAGCAAAAGAAATACAAGAATTGGACCCCTTCCTTCACAAACTTCTGGGCTATTTATAGGCCAAAACATGAAACCCTAGGGCAACCAACAGAACATACATGAAAAGACCAACCTACCCCCCAAAACCCTGCACACTTGGCGCCAGAATGGCCGCGGAAGCGCGGCCAATACCCCTCTTTGGCCGCGCTTCCGTGGCCATTTAGATGACTTGGGCTTGGGTATTTTTGGTGGGACCCTGGTTTGTTGTGAACTTCCTTCTGATATATGTATTTTCCCATAATTGCTTCACGAATTTTCCAGAATTTCTGTTGAGGGAAAGGTGGACTTTTTGTCAAGATTTTGTCATGATTTGCCTCGAGCTCCGCGTAGATCTCTTGGATCTTGTGCTACCATTGAGCCTTGTGCCTGAAACGACATTGATTTGATATTTTGTCTTCCTAAACTGGTATCTGGCAGCATACGGATGAAGGGCGGAGACCGTGTTTTATCTGTGGTTGGCAGGAACACGGATTTTTTTGTGTTTTCTAAGAATTTCATCGTTTTGGAACCGAGAACCTGTATCCTGCAATTGACTAGCAAACACGGCTCAAGAGTATCTACGGATATGCAATGTGATAAAAATTGGGCGGTATGAAAATGCAAAAATCTGATATGAACAAATACCCCCAAACTTATCATTTGCTCGTCCCGAGCAAAGTCCATTTATTCACAAAAAATTTCCTAACCTCACTTTCGCAGGGAACGCGATTGCACTGAGCATGTGCAACAAGCCGTTAAACCTCTAGGTGTCCCTAGTAGGAGGAGTGTTGTCTCCTGAGGGTTTTCAGCGGATACTACCCACAAAATCCGGTCAAGTTGGTTTATAAAAATGACTAAGTTTCAAACCCTAAAGTTTTGTTTTAGAAAATAACAATTCTATAATCCTAAGTCTAGACTATCGAACCTTTATTTTTCACACCTCGCTTCTTATTTAACTACAGATTTTATATATCTTTACGTGCAGTGCAAATAGTGTCGTTAAGTTCCAGAAGGATCGATTAAAGTCATTATGTCGTACAATACAGCCCAGATAACAATTTTAAAAGGATCACATAAGTTTTATAACGAGTTAAGCATTTTTCAAGTTTCGTTTTCCAGTAAGGTTTCAACTTCAGAATTTCTATCTTCCTTAACAGGAAACTAAGTCGTATTTTTCACTCCACCTTTTTCTTGTTTTCATTTCATACACACCTCTGTGAACGTGCAATAGTCTTTATCAAAGAGTAAAACCTTCATATCTCCATTAAATTTTTTTTATAAAAGCCTGTCTTTTATCAAGATTATTCTCACACAAAGAACCGTTAGGAATTTTAACTCGGAGAGAACACTTGCTTGACTTTGTTTTAAAACTGGACTTTCTAGGCTTCTTAGCGAGCTTTGGGCCAATGCACCCAAACCAGTTGGTTTTAGGGCATTAGGTGTAGAAACACCCCAGCGGACTTAATTACTCAAGTTACCTAGGTCCAAAAACAAAAGACAGTTTGGCGTGAAAATCAGATGATTTAATACGAACGGAGATATAACCGGTAGTGAGTATGCTACATCGGGTCTGGTACATAGCATCGCATACATGATAGAGCCTACTGCCGAAGCATAGGGTATCCCTTGCATGCGAGCTCTCTCCAAATCTGTCTTGGGAGACATCTCTTTGGAGAGGGTGAGTCCAGAGATCGTAGGTTGGTTCCCACGCTTGGATTCTTCCATACTAAACCTCTTTAGTATGGTGTCAATATACCTGGATTGGGACAATCCCAGTATCCGTTTAGATCTATCTCTATAGATCATGATTCCCAATATGCAGGAGGCATCACCTAGATCTTTCATTGAGAATCTCTGTGATAAGAAGAGCTTGACTGATTGCAGCATAGGAATATCATTTCCTATCAAGAGTATGTCATCCACGTACAATACGAGGAAGACAACCTTACCCTCTGCTACCTTCTTATAGATACAAGGTTCATCTATATTTTTGATGAAGTCAAACTCTTTGACTATAACATCAAAATAGATGTTCCAACTCCGCGATGCTTGCTTTAACCCATAAATGGATTTAAGCAGCTTGCACACCTTTCCGCTGCTCCCACTGTCTACGAAGCCCTCTGGCTGAGTCATGTACACGCTCTCTTCTAAATCACCGTTTAGAAAGGCGGTCTTAACATCCATTTGCCAGATTTCGTAGTCATGGTATGCAGCAATGGCAAGTAAGATCCGGATGGACTTAAGCATAGCCACTGGAGAAAAGGTTTCGTCATAATCCATACCTGGTCGTTGACGAAAACCCTTTGCTACAAGTCTAGCTTTGAAAGTCTCAACTTTTCCATCTACACCAAATTTCTTTTTAAAAATCCACTTGCTCCCAATGGGTTTTACCCCTTCAGGAGCATTTTCCAAAATCCATACTTTATTGGTGTACATGGATTCCATCTCAGATCGCATTGCATCCAGCCATTTCATAGAGTCACCACTCGTGATGGCCTGCTCGAAACTAGTGGGGTCATCATCATCCATGATGCAATCCTCGCTTCCACCATCAATGAGAAAACCGTAGTATCTCTCAGGTGGACGAGAAACCCTACTAGATCGGCGGAGAGGCTGGGGTTCGTCGGGTACTACTGAATCCTCTCGTTCCATTAAATCATCTGTTGTAGTTTGTTCTGCTGGAACTTCTTACAGTTCTACCTCTAAGCCACTAATCTCTTTTGCAAGAAATTCCTTTTCTAAAAAGGTGGCATGTTGAGCAACAAACACCTTTTGTTCTTCACTGTGGTAGAAAAAATATCCATTTGAATGTTTAGGATATCCCACAAACTTACATAGAACCGACCGTGCCTCGAGTTTGTCTGGATTTTGCCTTTTGACATAGGCCAGACAACCCCATATCTTAACTCGTTTAAGACATGGTCTCTTCCCACTCCATATCTCATATGGTGTAGTAGGTACAGATTTAGTTGGAACTTGATTCAATAGGTATGCTGTTGTCTCAAGCGCATACCCCCAAAAGGAAATAGGTAACTCAGCTGTACTCATCATAGAGCGCACCATATCTAATAGGGTGCGATTCCTTTGCTCCGATACACCGTTGTGCTGTGGTGTATAAGGAGGAGTAAGCTGGGAGAGAATCCCATTCTCTTTTAGATAATCTAGGAACTCATTGCTTAAGTATTCACCTCCTCGATCAGATCGAAGAATCTTAATACTTTTGCCCGTTTGTTTCTCTACTTCGTTCTTATATTCTCTGAATTTCTCAAAAGCTTCAGACTTGTGTTTCATCAAGAACACATGTCCGAACCTAGAGAGATCGTCAGTGAATGTAATGAAGTAGGAAGAACCGTTCCTGGCATGCGTAGACATGGGACCGCATACATCACTATGTATCAGTCCTAAGAGTTCAGTAACTCTTTCTCCGTGTCCACTAAACGGAGCTTTGGTCATTTTTCCTTTGAGACATGAATGGCAAGTATCATAAGATGATAATTCGAACGGATTCAAATAACCATCTTTATGTAACTTAGCCAGTCGTGTCGCATTGATATGACCAAGTCTACAATGCCACAAGTAGGATTCGTTCATATCTGAACTTTTCCTCTTGTGTGTGTTTTGTATATTCAGGACTGTATTCTGATTTAGAATGAATATTCCATTATGTAACGAGCCTGATGCAATCAACTTTTGATCTAGGAATATGTTCATAACATTATCCTGTACTACAAAATTATATCCCTCTTTACTCAATAAAGAAACAGATATAATGTTGCACATCATGTTCGGTATATAATAGCACTCATTTAGAATCAGTGTATTACGACTCGGTAATACTAGGTGATATTCGCCAACTGCTTTGGCTACAATACTTGCACCGTTCCCTACTTGAACGGAATGATCACCTTTTCCCAGTTCTTTACCTTTACGTAGCCCATGTAACTGTTTACATATGTGGGATCCTGATCCGGTATCTAATACCCAGGACGTAGGGTGAACTGAGAAACAGTTCTCAATAACTAACACACCCGAAGAAGATGCATCAACATGCATGTTCTTTTGGGCGGCGTGAGAATCCAGATATTCTCATGTTTCTTGTTCAGTCTTATAACTCTTATAAGAAAGAACGGGTTCAACATTCCCTAGCTCAGTACAATAATTGGGTTTAGTCAATACATCCATATTATTATCTTGATTATGGCATGACATGGTCGCTACCTGGAGAAAGAGAAAGAAGAAAACACTTTAGCGTATGCTCTTGCAAGATTAGATTGGTTATTATCTTATCTAATCAGGATGTCTCCCACTGTTTTTATCAAATCTACCTTAAAACCCTAAAAGGTAAGATTAGCCGGGATTAATTACACCTTACAATTTCGTCAATCTTTCAGCCAGATCAGTGTCGGTACTTTGAGGGAGGTTCCCCGTGCTTTCGCACGGACCTAATTAAAGTAAACCTCGTTTTCCCAGAGGCGTAACCCCGTTAACACTTTTCTAGACACCTACTTGAATGACTAATTGTCCTGTGTAAAACTCTCCCAGGAGTAACACTTACTCGCAGTGGGTATCGGGATCCAACTATCTCATAGGAGGTATGCAATCTCATTGCAAATTTCACCACTTGAAATTCCCGATAATATTTTGCCCCTAGTGTGCCATGACCTTGACAGAGGTCAACAAACCATAGTGCACTAGTCAAGTTCAACCCGTCATTTCTTGATTGAATCAAACCCACTCGCACGACTCTTGACAGAGGTCAACAAGGTTGTACGACTACCCTAATCCAATCACATCACATGCTTTACAGATAATTACTAGTTAGCTACCGCACACTACGCCTTGACAGAGGTCAACAAACGCAGCACGAATACTAAATAGTCTTTATCTGAAATGACGGAGGGCTACGTAGGTTTTTCTGAAAACCCTGAGCGTAATGAACTTGATATCGTCGTAGAATCGAGTGAAGTTTTGAAAAGGAGTGTTTTTGAGGCTTTTCTTAGTTTCGCTAAAGGGGTCACTCCCGGTGAAGGGATCGTCGGCCCTTTCCTCATCGAATAAGGTGCAGGATATATCATATATACCGCTGTGCAAAGCAAAACACTAAAAGCAATCAAAAGACAAACCGAGTTTTGTAGCATCTGCCAGTTTTGCTAAAGGAGTCACTCCCGGTGAAGGGATCTCGGTCCTTTCCTCATCGAATAAGGTGCAGGATATATCATATATACCGCTGTGCAAAGCAAAACTGTAGCTACCCTTTTTATAAAGTTTTGATTCTACAACATCTTTAGGTATCTTTTCTTTTATTAATCACATTAATAAAAATCCCATCAGCTTATGCTTCCTAAGTATCACAGAAGAAACGAAAGCAGTAATATTTATATATCAGCATATATATATATATAATATAAGCATTCGTCTCAGGCAGTAATATGATCTCATCACAGAACATTGCAGCAGAAGAACATATATGAAATATTTGATATATTATGACGTCCGTGTTTTCAATACGAGCCTGTATAAAACACGGATTCCACGGTCGCGACGAATAGCCAAACCCACATCCCAAGACCCCTACGAGAGCGGCAAGTAACACTGCCAATTCTAGGGTTAGGAGACCCGGTCTCGACTCCTCGAGATGGCCTCCCACTGGACCCTAGAACCCGGTTACTTGTGCTCCCCACCTTGGGCCTACCTAATGCGGAAAAGTAAATAATATACACTGGTGACATCAACCGCAACCTGGAAGTGCCCCAAATAAAAGAATATTACATTACAAATGAATTTTACATGAATGAAAATAAAAACCCTCATCTCACATAAAACCCCCGGCTATTCAGAACGCGACGATCCAATATAACATATCAAAGCAACACATAATATCACATATCATCAACGTAAGTAAATATGCGCATCCCAATTGTCGTTGACATATAGCAACGAAACCGGCGATATCATATATTACACTTACGGTCACAGAAAAGAAAGTGTAAAACTACAACATTTGGAATCCACAATCACTTTAGACATCGTAAATCCGAAATATCACATACTTCGCATTTCATGCCTAACTCTATGAATTCCACATATTGTATCACATTCCAGATAAATAGACAGTATTAAACTTTTCGAACAGATAATCAAACACCCAAAATTTCCTAAACAGCTCAACACTTGAGCGGAGTTCAAATAATCCCAGAATATGTCACAGTACCGGTGATCCAGCCGTAGAAGGGTCAAGCCAACGCCTCACATGTGGCACGCCGCACTGCCCCAAACCCGAAGGTTCAAAAGGCAGTTCAAGACAGTCACATAATCGAGTTAAGGTTTGTTGTCTTCTAGAGGGTCCACCGCTTAACTTGTACAATTTTTCTGAAAGATTTAAACCCGAAGAAATTTCAACACTTGAAAGTTTGCCGTACCGGGAAACAGTGAGTTAATGATATCCATTCAAATAGTTTAACAATTTCTAAATATCCGGAAAGAAATACGAATTTAAAATTTCCGATCGAGTCTACTATTACAAAACAAACCCCAGAATTTCCAACACCTGAAACAGATTAAAAATACCCAGAAGCATCAACAAGCACCTACGGACATTACCCTAAAATCCACGTGTCACAAATCCACTATTCCGCCGCGGAACCGCCGCGCAAGGCATGCTAACGCCGCGGTTCCGCTGCCGTTTAGTCGAATTAGGGGCTCGGGTTTTATGGTAATTCTTAGAATTCCCTGCTGATTTTTTTACATATTTTTAATTCAGAAAAATCCCAAAATTTAAAAAATTTCCAGAGAGGGGTCCAATTTTGTCGTTACGGGTTCGATCGGTGTTTTAACTTCGTAAACACATCGCCTAATGCTCTAGCTTGGCTCTGATACCACTGTAGGGTTCCTAGGCACTCTTGTGAAGGTTCAAAAGGCATCAAATATGCCCGGATAAAAATTTAGACGTGCCGAACAACCCAAAGCCGGGATCTTTGCTAGATTATTAGGTTTAAACATGCAAGATGATAACTTTTATCTAAGTGTGAGGGATTACAACCTTTGTAGTCCGCTCCTTCGCTTCACAAGCTCCGAGTAGAAGTCCCTTTGCCGCGATCCACGATCTCCCGGACTCATGAGAGGCTCCACGACTCGAACGATCCATGCTAGCTCGAAGTATTCCAAATCTCCGATGATCTACCTCGAAGTTGCAAAGACTCAAGCTTTCTCACTCTAAAGAGATGAACACACTAATCTCATGGGCTAGATGAGATGAGGATGAGAGAGTAGTATTTTTGCTTTCTTTTTAAATCATTTTCTCATATTATTTCATCACATAAAGAAAATCAAGTGAGCTTTCTTCAAGAGAGAAGAAGATGATAATGGAAAAGATAATGATAAAAATCCTTTTGTGATGAATAGAAATAAAAGTATATGATTGAAGTATTAACCATGGTCAAGGATGAGTGGCTAATAATGTGTAGAGAAACAACTAGAGTTAGGGTTTGGTTGGGTTAAAATGTGTCATCACAAAATATCTTAACCATGACAAAAGAAGTTGCTTCTAGAAGGTGCATGAAGCAACTAACCCTAATCAAACCCTAACCTCAATTAATCATCCTTAAACATGTTTAACAATTAATCATATCATGTCACAATAATATATATCACATATATATTATATATTTGCAACAAAGGAAAATAATACAATTAACATATATCGCATATATATCAATGTATCATCCACTGAGAAAATGAAATAATAAAGCGAGCCAATATTAGATAATGTAATACAATATATCATATATATTATTATACATTAAATCATTGAATCAACACTTGATCCAACGATCCGGCTATATCGAATATTACCGACTAATATATCATGTACCGATTCATCGAATCAACACTTGATCCGATGACCCGGTTCATAACTAAATATCGCGAGAATATAATACGGTATCCCATATCGTATTATTCTCGGTCCTGCACATATCACATATGTGCCTCTACTCCGTTTCGCCTGAGCCAAGAAACCTCTGTGTAGGACTCTAAAGAATCGTCAATACGCCGGTAGCAGGTGATGATCATATCAAACACCCACAAGCTGCAAGCGGTCAGCTAAACGTAACAGCCACCCAGGTATTGAGCGATCAGAAGATCAACAAGCAAGCCTGTGCGTTCTCCTGTGAATCCAACCAGTAACACTCCCGTACAGTCCGGTCTGTTCGTCTGATATGTCGCATATCAAGTCTAGGGGTGGTATACGTCAGACCCCAGTAACCGATAAGTCGTGTCGATGTGTGGCTCATAACGGGTCGAGAAACTACTAGTAACACTTACCAGTAAATCTCTATATCAGCCCTGGCCATGGACTTCCAGTTATAGCCAATCGAACACAGCACAACATCAACTCCCTATACCGGGAGAGACGAATCCCCTCCTATCGCTCATTGCCTCCATGTGATTCGGGACTGTACCCAAAAGCCACCGTTTTGCACGCCCTCTTGGACGTGGTAAGGTGGAAATCAAAGCACAGTGGGAATCACACAAGACTCTATGACGATCTCGGGTCTACAGACTACCCTGTACCAGTGTCACCGGAGAACTGCCATCTGACGTGTGGTATATCACCATCTGGGAGTTCTCGGCGAGTCCGTCCAGTGTACCCAGTCTCCACTGAGCACCCGTACACCATCTCTGATGTCTAACACCGATGGATATGGGATCATCCATCGCCCATCATATGGGTCAAGATGCGTATACGCTAGTCTACTCAGGTGTATCGATGCCCTGTCTCGATATACCCTCGACTAGGAACAGTTATAGGATGCACTCATCGACTACCGCGGCCCCACTAGTATGATCTCATCATAGTCCCAGTAGTCGAGTACAGATCCTAAGGGCTTTATCAACATGTGAGAGTAAAACAATAAACCGATACAAGTCAACATGTTAAGATAAAGTGAAACCAAATAGCATACTATCATGACGAGCAAGAAAGCCATCTCTATATATAACCAAGCATCCATTATAATATACATCATATGTACAACAATGGCCTCTAGGGCATATACATAACTAACAACATCAACGCGAATGTCACGTTCGCAAACCCGTCTAAAAGAACTATAGCAATTAGACGCGGTTTACTGCTCAAATGACATTCCCGGTCGGAGATATAATATAAGTACTGTAAACTAACACGTTTAAATTTTGATCGACAAAATATCCCAAAGTGGCCCCCACATACATCTGCTGTACAGTAACAAAATATGGGCCCAAAAGAAATATTCCAAAAACCACAATTTCCCCAGCGAAGCTCTCTGGAAAAAATTGGAGCATTGTTCCCACAAAGTCGCCGCGGTTCCGCGGTCAAACTCTGGGTTTGACCGCGGATCCGCGGTGATCATGTGGGATCACGTGCCCAAATTTTCCCATAATTCTTAGAAAACCCTGCACGCTTTTCTGTGATATGCAAAATTATTTTTAGGCCTTTCAAAAAATCGACAGAAACTTGTGTGCTGAAAATTGCAATTTCGGAAATTCCGTTCGATTGATCTTTTAAACGCGTTAGCACAAGTTAGTAAAGCTTAATGCTGAGGCTCTGATACCACTGTAAGTCCACGGTAGCGTACCGGCCGTTAAACAGACGCCAAATGCGGAACAAAAACTTTTACAACTAGCGCTATCGCGTACTATAACCCGGATCTTCCATTAAAGCTAAACTAACAAACTACAAAGTGGGTAGAAATGTTATACCGAACGATCCGAGTCCTTCAATCTTCAACTATCATCCCACGCTTTGTTGCGGCTGCTCCGATCTCCTGAATCTCCAGTCTTCTCGTCCAAGTGGCACCACGTCGACGGATCTTTAAACGGGCTCCCGCCTCTGAACCGAGGCAACTCGATCATCAAGTTTGCTAAAAGAGATGACCAAGAATGATGTAGAGAATGAGTAGAACACTTTGTCTCGTTATGTGCAAAGCTATGGATGAACGGTTAATGAAATTGCCTTTTGGATCGGGTGGAAATATGAAATGAGTATCTATCAAATTTCCATGAGTCTAAAACTATCATAATCTTTTTACAAGCAACCATAATCCATCACAAATGTGGCCGGCCACTTATAGGAAGAGGGGGGTGAGGGTAGGATCAAAAAGGGTGACCATAAGCAAAAGATCTTAAGCAAATACAAAGAAGAGTTAATGCAAAAGAATGAGTTATCATACACCTTGTATGAACACAATAAATGCACAATTAAAGCACTAATGACTCACAAGCCTTATCACCACTTCTAGAACCTTCTAGAAGCATGACTCACCCTCATGATTCACCCAAGAAGAAAAGATAAATCCGCATTTAACCGAATGTTAAATACGGCCGATAGAAAACTGGAAACTGGCAACTTCCAGAAGCGATCCCGAAACGAATTTCAGGATAACCCCGTAACAGTATAAACATACCCGCATTTGTATTACGACCGAATACAAATGCAACTGAGACAAAGATATTATATCTACACAGTATAATACTCGGATCCGGCTTAAACCAAAGCCGACCAGTATTATCTGCCCAAAAAATGACACGTGCGAAACAGCACGTGCATTTTCCGAACCCTGCCATAAAACCATACGGCTTCTACAACGTTTCGCCCGAACTTGGGAAAGTGTCTGTGGGGGATTCTAATGACTCGTCAATATACTGGCACTGGGTATAACCACTAGCACGTCAGAGGTACGAGCTGTACATAACGGTTGCCTATGTATTGATTGGAAGGGAAACTGACAAGCAGACTCATCCATAACCCTACTGAGCCTGACAGTGACAATATCCATACAGTCCGGTCCGTTCGTCTAAAGAGTATCGCATATCGAGTCTAGGGGGTGGATAAAGTCAGACCCCTAACAACGCGATAATTCGTGTCGGTATGAAGCCCATCACCACCTGAGAAACTACTGATCCAAATCGGTAATTCTCCACTATCTCGGCCGAGGATTTCTACTGATGGCCACCCGTGCACTGTGAGACATCAACCCCCAATACCGGGAGAGACGAATCCCCGATGATCCGCTCACTGCCTCCATATGGCTCGGGACTGTACCGAACTAAAACCTGTTTGCATGTCTCCTTTGAGCGTGGTAGGGTAGTAATCTAAGCACAGTGGGAACTCACACGAGACAATTGACGATCTCAGGTCGACAAACTAACCTGTACACATGTCACCAGGGAACTGCTATCTGACGATATGTATAATACTAACTAGCATGTTCCAGGCGAGTCCTGTCCGGTGTACTCATAACCCAATGAGCACCTGTATACATCTTAGGTGATCCAACTGACACCAGTGGCTTGTGAGACCGGCCACCGCCCCTCGTCGGGGTCTTGACTGTATACACTAGTCTACTCTGGAGTATCGATGCCCTGTCTCGAAACTCTCACGACTAGGGAAACTTTAAGGATGTGCTTACAGACCCCAGCTCCCACGTATATGATCTCCATCATACTGCTGGCAGTCAAGCAAGAATCCTATGGGCTCTATCATCATGCAATAGTGAACTAAAGCATGTATATGATGATAAAGACAAACCAGATAGCAAACTATCATCTCGAGCAAGACTGTCATATCGGTATAGGTCCTGCCTCAATCATTGCAATCACGTACTTGCGATCCAATAATTGACTTTAAGGGTACTATCTCCAAAAATTACATTACGTGGAAGACAACTTTACTCTTTACAACCTTCTTGTATATATACAAGGTTCATCTATCTTTTTGATGAAGTCAAACTCTTTGACTGCCTCATCAAAACGGATGTTCCAACTCCGCAATGCTTGCTTTAATTCTTATGGACTTAAGCATAGCTTCGAAAGTCTCCACTTTTCCATCTACACCAATAATCTTCTCAAGATCCATTTTTTCTCCCAATGGGTTTTACCTCTTCAGGTGCAACATGCAAAGTCATACTTTGTTAGTGTACATGGATTCCATCATTGACGCATAGCATCCAGCCATTTCACAGAGTCCCCACTCGTGATAGCCTGCCTGAACCTAGTTAGGCCATCATCAACCATGATGCAATCCTCTCTCCCACTGCCACTGAGAAGACCGCGGTATCTCTCAAGTGGATGAGGAACCCAACCAGATTCGCGGAGAGGCTGAGGTTCGTTAGAGACTATTGAATCCTTTGGTTTCACCAAATCATCAGCTGCTAGTTTCTTAAGCTGGAACAACTTCCAGTTCTACCTCATGTCCACAAATTTCTTCACAATAAATCCCTTTTCTAAAAAGGTGGCATGCTGAGAAACAAAACACCTTTTGCTCCTCAGTTAGGTAGAAGATATACCCTCACTAATGTTTGGGATATCCTAACAAACTTATACAGAACTGACCTTGCCTCGAGCTTATCCGGATTCTGCCTTTCAACATAGGCCGAACAACCTCATATCTTAACTCGTTTAAGACATGGTCTCTTCCCATTCCATATCTCATATGTAGTGGTAGGCCCTGATTTGGATGGAACCCCATTCAATAGGTATGCATCTTCTCAAGTGCATAACTCCAAAAGAAAACAGGTAACTCAGTAATACTCATCATAGAGCGTGCCATATCTCATAGGGTATGATACCTCTGCCCCGATACACCGTTGTGTTGTGGTGTACTCGACGGAGTAAGCTGAGAGAGAATCACATTCTCTTTTTAGAAACTCTAGGAACTCCATGCGCAAGTATTCTCTTCCTCGATCACATCGTAGGACTTTGATACTTCTACCCGTCTGGTTCTCAACTTCAATCTTATATTCACTGAATTTCATAAAGGTTTCAGACTTGTGTTTCAACAGGAACATATGTCCGAATCCTGAGAGAAGATCAGTGAATATAATGAAGTGCGAAGAACCAACCTTGGCATTTGTAGATATAGGACCATTTACATCATCATGTATCTGTCCCAAGAGTTCAGTAACTCTTTCTCTGTTTCCAGTAAACGGGGTATTGGTCATTTTACCTTTGAGACAAGACTGGAAAGTAGCATAAGATGAAAATTCGAACAGATTCTCATATTCATCCTTATGTAACTTAGCTGGTCGTGTCGCATTGATATGACCTAGTCTACAATACCACAAGAAGGATTCGTTCATTTCTGAACTATTCCTCTTGTGTGTGTTCGGTACACATTGAAATGTGGTTTGATTTAGAATGTATATGCTATATATAACGTGCCTGATCTAATCAACTCTTAATTCTGGAAAATGTTCAGAACATAATCCTCTAATACAAAATTATATCCATCTTTAACTTAATAAAGAAACTGATATAATGTTGTATATCAGGTTCGGTATCTAATAACATTTGTTCAGAATTAATGTATTAATACAAGGTGATATTTGCCAACTGGCATGGCTGCAGCACTTGCACCATTCTCTGCACTTAGAGATATATCACCCATTCTCAGTTCTCTACCTAGCTGTAGCCCATGTAACATATTACATATGCAGGATCCTGATCCGGTATCACATACCCAGGACGCAGAGGATACGGAGAAATAGTTCTTGGTAATGAACACACCCGAAGAAGATGCATCGACATGCACTTTCTTCGATTGGGTTGCATGGGAATCCGGAAATTCCCCTATTTCCTGCTCGGACTTATAACAGTTATAAGATAGAGTGGAACCAACGTTCCCCAGCTCAGTATAATTAGCAGGTTCGGTCAATGCATCCATATTATTATCTTGATTAAGGCGTGACATGGTCGCTACCAGGAGAGAGAGAGAAGAAAACACTCTGAGTGCGCTCTTGCAAGATTATATTGGTTATTATTTTATCTAATTAGGATGGCTCCTACTGTTTTTATCAAATCTTCCTTCAAACCCTAAAAGGTAAGACTAGCCGGAATTAATTACACCCTACAAGTTCGCCAATCTTTCGACCAGGCCAGTGTCGGTACTTTAAGGGAGGTTCCTCCTGCTTTCGCACGGACCTAATTAAAATAAACCTCGTTTTCCCAGCGGCGTAACCCCGTTAACACCTTTCTAGACACCTACTTGATCGGCTAATTGTAATGTATAAAACTCTCTCAGGAGTAACTCTTACTCGCAGTGGGTATCGGGATCCAACTATCTCATAGAAGGTATGCAATCTCATTGCAAATTTCAACACTTGAAATTCCCGATAATGGTTTTTACCCCTAGCGTCCTATGACCTTGACGAAAGCCAACAAACCATAGTCCGCTAGTCAAGTTCAACCTGTACATTTCATTATTGAATTAAACCCACCCGCACGATCCTTGATGAAAGCCAACAAAGTCGTACTACTACCCTAATCCAATCGCATATCATGCTTTAGCAGATAAGCACCAGTTAGCTACTTCATACTATGCCTTGACAAAAGCCAACAAACGTAGCACGAATACTAAGTAGTACTTATCTGAAATGACGGAGGGCTACGACAGGTTTTTAAGAAAACCCTTTGCGTAATGACCTTGATATCGTTGTAGAATCGAGTGATTTTGAAAAAGGAGTATTTTTGAGGCTTTTACTAGTTTTGCTAAAGAGGTCACTCCCGGTGAAGGGATCTCGGCTCTTTCCTTATCGAATAAGGTGCAGGATATTTCACAAATACCACTATGCAAAGAAAAAACTATAGCAGTCAAAAGACAAACCGTGTGGGTTGTAGCATTTGCTAGTTTCGCTAAAGTGGTTACTCCCGGTGAAGGGATCTCGGCTCTTTCCTTATCGAATAAGGTGCTGGATATTCTACAAGAAATACCGCTATGCAAAGCAAGAACTAGAGCTACCGGTTTTTAAAAGAAGTTTCTACAACATCTTTAGGTTTCTTTTATTTCATTAATCTCATTAATGAAGTCCCATCAAATTATGCTTCCTAAGCATCACAGTAGAAACGAAATCGACAGTAATTATTATATATCATATATATAATATAGGCATTCGTCTCAGAACATATCAAGTGATCACATCATAAAATATCAGCAGCAGAAGAACACATATGAAATATTGGATATACTAGGAATTCCGTGTTTTAAATTAAGCCAGTATAAAACACGGATTCTACGGTCGCGATGAATAGCCAAACCCATATCCCTAGACCCATACGAGTGCGACAAGCAACCCTACCAATTCTAGAGTTAGGAGACCCGGTCTCGACTCCTCGAGATGGTCTCCCATTGGACCCTAGAACCCGGTTACTTGTGCTCCCTGCCTTGGGTCTATCCTAATGCGGAAAAGTAAATAATATACATCAATGGTGACATCATCCTCAACCCGGAAGTGCCCCAATAAAAGAATATTAAATACAAGCTTTTACATGAATGAAAATGAAAAACTCTCATCTCACATAAAAAATAACCCGGCTATTCAAACACGACGATCCAATATAACATATCACAGCAACACATAACATCTCATGTCATCAACGTAAGTAAATATGCGTATCCTAATTGTCATTGACATATAGCAATAAAACCGGCGATACACCACATATTACACTTACGGTCACAGAAAAGAAAGTGAAAAATTACAACAATTAGAATCCACAACCACCTTAGACATCATAAACCCAATGTATCACATACTTTGGATTTCATGCCCAATTAAATGAATTCCTTAGACATCACATGCCTAACAATTATAAACCCATCATTTTAGTCTCGATATTGAAAACACTTTCCAATAACCTGTCGGGTAATTCAACAAGATTCCCGATAACCTGATCGAATCCTCGTCGGAAACTTTAGTAGACGCCCGCACCCCCGATGCTGTCGAGGAAGTGCACTAAGGCGGAACACCGCAGCCGCGAGCAGCCGAACGGATGCTTTTGGCGAAGGGGTTCTCCTACAGTCACTTGGTCGGGGATATGGGGCATAGCTATCTAGTAAGATTACCCGGCGAGTATCCACGTACACTACGTATTTGCGACGGACTTTTGATCCACATCAAAATTCCGTTGCAACCGATCAAATGAGACTAAACTGCTAGATTTATAAAATTCAAGCTAATTATCTCATAACTACTTATGTGGATTCAAATATTGTATCATAATCACAGATAGCTAGATGAAGTTAAACTTTTCGATCGAATAAGCAAACACCCAAAGTTTTCCGAAAAGCTCAATACTTGAGCGGAGTTCAAAAAGTACCCAGAACATGCCACAGTTCCTATGAACCATCCGTAGAAGGGCCGACCCATGCCTCACTCAAGTCGCCATGGAACTACGGCAAACCCTACGGTATGACCGCGGTTTCGCGATCCAAAAAGTCTAGTTTGGGTATCGTTCTTCTAGAGGGTCTACAGAATCGCTTGCATAATTTTTTGAAGATTTTAAACTTGGAAAAAATCAAACACTTGAAAAATTTCCAGCGGGGAAAAATTGGGTTATTGATATCCGTTCGAACTTTTTAATGTTGTCTAAATAACCCGAATACATGTTAGAATTACGACTACGAAACACTCCGAGTTGTCTTTACAGAAAGTTAACATCACATGAAAATTTAGCAAAAACAAACAACACCTGAAACACCAAGGCCTAAAGACTGGAACACTGAAAAAATTTGAAGTCCAAATACCCTAATAGGGCCGGCCTCCTCGGATTTTAGGGCAAAGTGCTCAGCCAGCAACCGGCCAAATGAGTTCAAATTTCTTCTGTGTTAATGTCATATCTCATACCACATTCTGCAGTTGTTTAAAAAAATTTTAGAGGCCATTAAAAATTCAACAGAAACCAGTTTCTAATGTTTCAAGTTTCGGAGTAGTTTCGGTTTCGTAATATAACAAATATCATTTAAATCTCTAACTTGGTTCTGATACCACTGTACGGTTACTTAGCAAGGCAGCAAAGTTCGGGGAGCATTGTCCATGCCGTTTTCAAATTTTTGCCGAACTAAAGAACCCTAACCCTAGAATCTTTAAAGGTTGTATTCCACATTCACTTAGTTGTAAAGTTGTTTACATGTAGTCAAGTACTCATCCTAAGGGCTTTATCAACATGTAATAGAGAGACAATAAATGTACATGTTAAGATAAAGTGCAACCAGATAGCATACTATCATGTCGAGCAAGAAAGTCCTCCCTATATATGTCTAAGCATCCACTACAATATACATAACATGTACAGTAATGGTCTCTAGGGCATACATATAACTAACAGGTAGTGCTCCCCTGCTAGGCTCATTGTCTACAACTCGAGCTTCTCGCCCCGGGGTACCTCGCCGGGTCTACCATGTACCCGAGACGGTTCATCCTACTCCTCGAATCGGGTCTCGAAAACCAAGTCAATCAGGAAAACTCATGGGAGATGCCATATACATTATATCACGAGAAAACCGCAACATTCATTTTTAAAATGATAATACGTTTATAAAATTCTTGCGGTTTTCCCCATAAATCCAGAAATCTCATGGAAAATCCGAAATCTTAAAATCATGAGTCAATATACAGTGAATATCAGCATAAAGCCCCACAATATTTCATAACAACATGAATATATAAATGCATCGGTTATCTAAGTAAGGAATGAAATATCTAAACTAGCATATGAGAGAAAGTATACTAATAATATGTTGAAACTATTAGCTAGCAGGTTATACCAATGAAGTAACGTTTTCTAAAGTGTACGTGACATGGCAATTACCGATGATGATGTGTGTGGGCCGGCAAGCAAGTGTACGTGTAACATGCGCATCATCGGTAATGGTGCAGGTGTCCTAGCAAACAGAATTCATAATAGCTAAAGAAACACATGTAATAATTATGCAACGCAATGAGAATAACATAAATATAACAGAAAAGTGAATAGTAACGTAACATTATAAGATATATATATATCAGTGTACGAGTCATACAGTTTTAGTGTTTTGGAATAGCACAAATCGTGGTTTTTAGAAAAGTAAAAGCTATGGTTTTTTGAGAAAAAATATGTCCTTTGAAAAACTCGTAGCATCTCTCAGGTTGTCTTTTGAAAATACTCACGATTCGTTAGTTTTGAAAATAGGTATGACCCAAGTTAAGTCCAGCATCTACCTAAACAACTGAAAGACTAAACTAAGGAACTAGTCGGAAGGATAAGAAAATCTACATATATTCCGAGTCGATATACCTAGTAGTCGGCGATCCATCCTCATAGATTTACGTACTGTATAATATAGAGTACGGTATCCTCGAGTCAAGAACGCAGATTAATCATCTTATACATCTCGTACGGTAATATCCATCGTACGGCATCCTCAAAATCGAGGGTACGGGTCAAAATCACACATAATATCATCATTCATACAATATCATGATCATGGATACGGTTCTAAAGTCTTGATTAGTCGAAAATATTGCATTCTTAACACATCAATTTCCCTATTCTTTCTAATAATCTAAAGGTGTTTGGTACAAATGTAGCACATATTAGCAATTCGTCTGCGAAATATCAAATAACATGTGTTATATATTATAACCGGCATTATGAGGGAAATTGTGTGTTTATTACTACTTGCATGATCTTTGTATATCATTACTTGCCTCGAGATTATGTGCAGGAAATTCTCCAGGTTAAAAAGCCGGAATCACAAGAGTGCTGATAAAATGCAACAAGTCAAAGACTTGAAATCTGGCAGTAACCAAGAAAGAATTATAATATTCCAGGCATCATAAAAGTATCCAAAAGATAATACAAAATACCCCTGAAGATTTTAGCCATCAAGATCATTAAACGGACTGGATCCGCGGCCGAGTCAGGCCGATCCGCCGCGGATCCGCGGCCGAGTTGACTCGTCGGCGGTTGGAACTTTTTACAGGGCTCTTCTTTTATCGGCCAAACTTCTCCAAGATGCTTCGAATTGTGTAGATTTCCCCAGAAATTTCCCTTCTAACAGCCAAACTTCTTGTGCAAGTTTGATACCAACTAAGCTTCTCATGCAAGCTTCATAACAACCTAGCTTCTAGTAGAAGATAAACCAAGCTTCTAGGGGAAGCTAAAGGGAAAACTATAAAAGGAGACCTATGGCTTCATTACAAAGGTTGTTCAAGATTCTACATAAAATTTCCACAAGTTGAGTGACACAACTTGTGATCCAAAACCCCAACCCAAATCCAATTCCAAATCCAAATCAAGATCCATCGAGAAGCGAATCAAGCAAGCAAATGAAGATCCTTTGAAGCAACGCCGACCTTCATCCGAGCAAGAGATCCACGACGATCCGCGACTCAAGAAGACCGAAGCGAAGCTAGTTTCGACGATTTAGTTCCTCCTCAATTCTTGTAATTTTCGAGTGAATTGTACCTAAACGTTGATTAATAAAAGGTAAAAATTCTAAATCTTGTTTTTCTTTATATTCTTGTATTATGAAGAGTTATAGATTCTTGATTCTTTTCTTTTTCATGATGTTTAAGTGAAATCTCCGCTTGTGGAGGAATCGAGAGAATAGGTAGATGATAATGATTAAATTCTTGAACGATTCTTAAGTCTTATGAGTTTTGTAAACTTTAGGAAATCGAATCATCGAAAACCTAATTTGAGCGAGATCGCTTTCTTGAATGTTTTCGCTCCAAATTAGATATCAACGATCGGTGATTTGATTTGCTAGAGGCTAGAATTTGAATGATAATCAATGAAAGGACAAGGGATGGCGATGGAGAAACCCTAGTTTCTTCAATAGACCCCTAAAGCTCATTGATCGTCATCGATCTAGCAACAAATATTCAATAGATAAGAATTCGTAATCATTAGTATTCATCATCACTGTCAATTTGATCGATTCCTACATGCTACTTTTCAAATCTTGATAATTCAGTTGGTTTGGACATTTTCTTGATCTTTATTGATTCTTGATTCTAGATCTTTACTTTCTTTATGTTTCTGGAAATTAAAACTCATAAATCTTGAATCAATTTTATTTCATTTTCTTTTATCTTTTCATTTTGACTCATCTAAAACAAGATCGATCAAAACTCACATCTCAGTGGACGATCCGTATTCATTAACGCGCTACATCGACACCGTTAATTGATTGCGGTATAAATTTCTTTGGTTGTGAAACATTTCCAAATACACACGAAGGTTGATGAATCAAATAGCGCCGTTGCCGGGGATGTGTGCTAATTTGTTCGTTTTTGTTATTTGAGTTGAAAATTTATTATTCCATCAGAATTTTTAAATCAAAATTGCATCAAGCGCTTAACGATTAGTTGTGAATTTTTTGCGAGGGAATCTGGAATCATTGTAGCAGTGAGATCAAGATTCAGAGAAGTTCTGCAAATTCCAGAGGAGTCAAAGAAGCTACAAAAAAATTTTGAAACCCTAATCCCTCTTTCCCACCGCGGATCCGCGGCCAATGAGGTGTTTTTGCGGCGGTTCCGCCGTCGTTTAGGTGATTCAGTGCCTAAAACTTCTGTGGTATAATTTCTGCTCTCTCCTCTCTCCTCTGATCTTGTCCACTAAAAACTTTCTTGCAGGATTCTTTGCAAAAACAGCGCCGCTAAAATAAATTTGTTGCGATTCTTGAAATTGGTTGTTCTGTGCATACTTTTTAATACGAAAATTAAGGGGCAAAGACCAAATTCAGATTAGGTAGGGATTTCATTACCCTTCCCAAGCCCTAAAAATCATAAAACTTGCATCCGCATCACCCTCATTAACTAAAAAATATCTAGACAAGACTCTAAGGACCATCGCGCTCAATTAGGACAGAAGAAGGTTTTGGATAATCTACTGTTTGTCCGCATTTCTTTTGTGGTGTCTAAGGAAAGTGTATCTAAGGCAAGTGGTTACATAATTAGGCCCACTACTTACGTAGTGGAGAACCTCCCACTTACCTGGCACTTATCTGGCCAGAGAAGGGGTAAAGAGGCAGCAGAGGATTTATCCTGCAATTTATCTTCTGGAAGTCTAGGAGCTGTCTAGAGAGTTGATCTAGGTGACCATTAGATCTAGGGTGGCTTGTGCATATTTTTTGATTTGATTTTTCAAAATCCGTATTTTTCAAAACAAACACCAACCAACTTTTCTCTAATTATCACCAACGCTGCCACTTGTGCTACAACTATTTAGCACATGTTAGGCTGGACACGGGATTCTATTTTCCGTCTTGTCCGCGTTTTTTTTATCCACCCCAGAGTCGGTAATTCTTCGTCTTCTTTCCTACCACCTAGCACGACCGCGATTGATGGATTTCCGTCAAAGTTTAACACCACTCTGCCACCGCCCGCAGGTGCGCAGAATCCTCCACGCATTTCTCTCCGAGAGAGATGCTATCCTTTGTAAATCTACGGTAGTGCCCCGGCCGTCTGTCCGAGGCCAAAATGCGGAAACGAAAACTTTTTCAAAACTTGAAACCCGGCGCTATCGCAGACTTTAATCCCAGATCGAACCATTAACCTATAACTAGCAACAAGAGAAGGGTTGGAAAGGCTATACCGATCGATCCATGTCCTTCGGCCTTTGGCCACCATCCCAAGCTCCTCGCGGCATCTCCGATCTCGATCTCCTCGTCGGAAAAGGGCACCACATCATCGAGTCTTCTACGGGCTCCCGCTTCATCCGAAGCAACTCGGATACGAAGTTCGCTAGCCGACGTGTCCTAGGTGAAGTAGAGAATGTGTGTGACAACTTTGTCTCTTATATCCATTGTATCGATGGAAGTTGAAGATGAAGCCATCAATGGAGGTTGTGAGCTAGAGGAAGAAGAAGAAGCTTTCTTTTTCTTTTGTTGTATGTTGAAAATGAGAGAGTGAGATTCAAGAATAATACAAGAGCCAACCCTTACCATGGCTGCCCTTCTCTCTTTTCCTCTTATTTCAACCCACAAATCAATCACATAATGTGACACATGCACAAAGAAAGAGACCATGTGTCACCACTTGTGCATGTGTCACAATTAATGCTCCTAATCATGATTTCTAGCTCATTATTTCCATTTGTAAACATTAACCCAAATATTTACAACAATAAAAAAATACGGCAACATCTAAAATAGACTCGTGACGGATCACAAGGATACCCCTCACCTGCATATACATAGCTGCATCCACATTCCGATTGAATGCGAATGCGATGAGACTAAAGTAATCCAACAAATCTAATAATAGGATCCGGCTTAAACCAAAGCCCACTAGTATGATCCGCCCGATCATGATCCGTGCACTTGATTTGGAGAGATTTTATAGATCAAAAATATTATTACCGCAATCAAGAACGGCGTCGCTTGGTAGCTAGCCGGTGAATACGGGTCGGTCCACAGGGATGTTGTAATTTTCCTAAATGTTCTTACGAGCTAATTCCAAAGGTGTTGGATCTTTTAATTAAATCTAAAAACTAAGTTGTGTTATACTAGGATTAGGAAACTTGCTAGGATTAGATTTAGGTAAAGTTTGGTAAATAAAGATCTACACCTCTTTTCAATGCCTTAAATTAGATATCATATTAGGGGTTATGGTAAATATTAATAAAGGGGATTAGGATGATTGGGAAGATGTTTCTTCCTCTAGATCCTTGTCCTTTCTTTCTTAATCTTTACCCTAACCTCCATGGAAAACTTACAGATCCGATCTTTTATACTACGGTATCACCGTTACCTCGTGGGTAGAGTGCCGTAAGGAGCGGAAGATGAAAGTATGCATGGAGTCCTAACTTTTTCATAAGAGATTGGCACCGAAAAGAGATGAGAAATCTTCATCTCTCAAACCCTTCCCTATTCCTTACCCTAACAAGCGAGGAAACTACTCGCTCATTGAGGGATCTACGAAAGACATAATTTTTATTTTGTTTTGATTTAAGAGATGAAACATCTACTGCAAGTTAATAAAAATTCTAAACTATATTAAACTAGAGCAAGAAAAGAAATTAGCTAAGGAAGAAATTAAAACTAAAACTAGGGCAGAAAAACAAACCTACTTACGATTGATACTCTCCAACTTCAAAGAAAACTGAAATTTTATTGATGAATAGAGGCATGAGAAAATACAATGATTTAGGCTTCTATTTATAGGAGATAGAAACCCTAGGTTACAATTGACCCGCACGTCTGCATTTACAAAAATATCCCTAGGTTGACTGGTCAGCGCCGCACCCAGATTTTGGTAAAAAAGTTTTCAAGCCCGGCTCTTTATGGCCACGGAACCGCGGCCTGGGTAGGGGTTGGGCCGCGGTTCCGCGGCCCATTGGTTGGCTCATTTTCTGGAATTTTGTGGGCTACTTGTGGGCTTTCTGGGCTTCTTTCTTCTTTGGTTCTTTACTGAATTTGGCTTTTCTGTTTCTTCCAGATCTCCAGTGAACAATTGCATTGGGCTTTTAACCGTTTGCTTTGTAATCTTGGACCTTGCGTTGCCTTGTACATTATGAACTGTTCTTCGGCTAGGCTTGACTAAGATCTTTCTAATTGTTGGTCAAAAGTCCTTCTTTTGTATCGTCTTTTGTCTTTTTCACTGTTTTCGCTCCAAGAACCTGTAACCTGTACTATATAGCAGACATCGGTCAAAAGCACCTGTTTTATTGTAAAAATGCATAAGAAAGGGGAATATAATAATGCAATATTATGATATGAACAAATACCCCCAAACTTATCTTTTGCTCGTCCTCGAGCAAACTTATTGTTTTATTCTCGACAAAAACCTAACCACACTTTCGCAGGGAAACGCGATTGCACTGAGCTCGTGCAACAAGCCGTTAAACCTCTAGGTGTCCCTAGTAGGAGGAGTGTTGTCTCCTGAGGGTTTTCAGCGGATACTACCCACAAAATCATATCAATTCGGCTTTTCGACTTTTGTTCTCCAATTAGGTTTTCAAACAAGGAATTCTATATCGTCGACTCGTAAATTATCCACCCATATTCTTCACACATCCTCATCATTTAACTTAAGATTATATACGTTCTATAGACTTACTTAGCTTTCGGCATTTCTTAAGTTTTCCGTCTAGGATTCCATCTCCACTTAGGAATTTTTATCAACTTTACTAAAGATACAAGTTCTATTCTTCACTCCTTTCTCTCATCTAAACTCCAATCACATACTCCTACGTGTGTGTAAATATCACCCCTACACTTGGAAATTAAAATCAAGCAATCATACTCTTGTCCAAAGCACTTATTAATTGGTGAATTTTTAATTAAATTTTTCTTACACATCCTTCATGCGACCGTTAATACTTCTTGAGATACCAACAACCGATTACAAGACGCGTTAGCACTTTAAAGCGTACTTCCTAGTCTTGCAACACCCAAGGCTTTAGCAGTGACTCCCAAACCAGTTGGTCTAAGGCACTAGGTGATGAAGCACCCTTGCTAAATATTTTTTTATTTTTTAGCCTTAAGTAATCACAAAAACCAGTGTTCATTTCTTTTTCTTTATTCACACTTGTATATTTTTTTTTTCATTTTCTTCTTACTAAGGACTTTAGACAAGAGCATTTCAAGGTCTCCTCTACTATTCCAAGTTTCAAGGTGCGTGATTGTGCAATTTGTAGGGTATACATTTTCAAAATCTAGACTTAAGCTAGGAATTATTTTTCAAAGTTATACTCTAATAAAAATATCAATACTTTTCCTTTGTTTCGACTTAGCTCAAGAAGTGAACTTAAAATTTTCCTATTTCTAAATAAACTACAAAAACATATACTTTTTACCGTTAAACTTTAAGAAAAGTTATTTTTAGGGTTTTTAATTTACTAAGTCTAAGATCTAGTTGTTCCTAGCCAGTTGACCTGTTTGTCAAACTCAAGTCAATTAGCCAAAATTGAATACATTAATTTTTATAATTTTTTTTTGAAATTTTCAATTTTTTATGGGTTTTTTTTTTCTATATTATTTTTTTTATTCCTTTTTAAAATTTTCAATTTTTTATGATTTTTATATAAGGATGCAAATGCAAAAATATACATATGAATGCGAAGGAAGAAAGCTTACGGAGCATACCCCAAACTTAAACTGGACAGTGTCCTTACTGTCATGCTGCACCAAGTGGGTCGATAATGTCAGCAATTTCCTGTTTATTAATATATTTACAAATGATGCACACCCCTAAACTTATTTGAAATAAAGTTTTGGAAAAATTGATTGGAAATTCGGGGGTGAAAGTGGAGGAAGATCAATTGGTGTAAATCGGCTCCTGTAAAAACAGGAGCTCCTCCGAATGGTCCGCTGTGAAGAACGGTTTTAATCGATGTCCATTTACTTTGAATAAAGTACCGTTCTCCGGATTTTCAAGATCAACCGCACCGTGCGGATAAACGGTGCGAACTACAAATGGTCCTTTTCACCTAGAACGGAGCTTGCCGGGGTGATAATGTAACCGAGTGTCGTAGAGTAAAACCTGTTGACCAGGTTTAAATTTTTTTCACAGAAGGTGTTTATCGTGGAACACCTTGGTTCGGTTTTTAGCAATTACAGCATTATCATAAGCCTCATCCCGCAGCTCTTCTAGTTCATTTAATTGCAGCTTTCGATTGCTGCCCGTATCTCCTAATGATAAATTCAACTTTTTGATAGCCCAAAATGCCCTATGCTCAATCTCAACTGGGAGGTGGCAAACCTTCCTGTAAACAAGCCGGTATGGAGACATGCCAAGATCGGTCTTGTATGCAGTACGGAAAGCCCATAGTGCATCGATCAGTTTAAGTGACCAATCTTTACGGTTTTTAGAAACCGTTTTCTCCAAGATTTGCTTGATTTACCGATTCGAAACCTCGGCTTGCCCACATGTTTGGGGATGGTATGGCGTTGACAGCTTGTGGGTAATAGAATAATTGTGCATTAAGGACTCAAAAGTCCTATTGCAAAAGTGAGAACCATTATCACTTATTATCGCTCGAGGGTGCCCAAATCGAGAAAAGATATGTTCTTTAAGAAATCGAACGACAACCTTGTTGTCATTCGTTCGGCTAGGCACAGCCTCGACCCAATTTGAAACGTAGTCAACAGCCAACAGAATATACAGATTCCCAAAGGAATTGGGAAACGGTCCCATGAAGTCAATTCCCCAAACATCAAAAACATCCATAACCAAAATTGGTTGGAGCGGCATTTCGTTTCTCCGCGATATCCGGCCCAAGTGTTGGCACCGGGAGCAAGTCTTGCAGTATTCATATGCATCCTTGAAGAGTCATGGCCAATAGAAACCACACTGCAAGACTTTCTCGGCTGTCTTCTTTGGGCCAAAGTGCCTGCCACATGTTTGATCGTGGCAAAAAGACAGTACACTCTTAAACTCGTTTTCCGGTACACGCCGACGAATGATTTGGTCGGAACAGTATTTAAAAAGATAAGGTTCATCCCAGTAAAATTACTTTGCTTGGGACAAGAATCGAAGTTTATCTTGTTTTGACCAATCTTTAGGTATCAAGCCGTTGGCTAAGTAGTTTACAATATCAGCAAACCATGGTTCGCAAGAAACGGTTAAGAGTTGTTCATCGGGAAAAACATCTTTGATTGGAAGCTCAAGTGTAGGCGAAGAAGGAAGTCGTGAAAGGTGATCGGCCACTACGTTTTCACATCCTCTTTTGTCCCTTATGACATGGTCAAACTCTTGTAGCAAGAGGATCAAACGTATCAGCCTTGATTTAGCATCCTTCTTCGCAAAAAGGTGGCAAAAAGTTGAATGGTCTGTATATACAATAACTGGAGAGCCGATTAAATAAGGCCGAAATTTTTCAAGTGCAAACACAACTGCTAAAAACTCTTTTTCTGTTGTTGTGTAGTTTAGTTGGGCCTCATTTAATGTACGGCTAGCGTAATAAATCATGTGCGGTATCTTATTAATGTACTGTCCAAGAACAGCACCAATAGCAAAATCTGATGCGTCGCACATAATTTCAAAGGGATGCGTCCAGTCTGGAGATGAAAGAATGGGCGCAGAAATGAGAGAGTGTTTCAATGAATCGAACGCTTCCATGCAAGTTGAGTCAAAATCAAATGTTGTGTCCTTGGCCAATAAGAGAGTCAAAGGTCTAGCAATCTTGCTAAAATTCTTGATGAACCGTCTATAAAAACCGGCGTGGCCAAGGAAAGCTCGGATGTCTTTGACGCATTTAGGAGGAGGAAGATTAGAAATGACTTCAATTTTTTCTTTATCAACCTCTATGCCGTTTTTCGAGATGACATGTCCTAAGACAATGCCTTCTCGTACCATAAAGTGGCACTTCTCCCAATTTAAAGTTAGGTTCTTATCCCTACAGCGGGTAAAAACTGCGTCAAAGTATAGAAAACACTCGTCGAAGGAGTCACCAGAAATGGAGAAGTCGTCCATAAAGATTTCCAAAAACTTTTCCACCATGTCCGAAAAGATCCCCATCATACACCGCTGAAATATAGCGGGTGCATTGCATAACCCAAAAGGCATGCGACGATAAGCAAAAGTGCCAAAGGGACAAGTAAATGTGGTCATGTCTTGATCCTCTTTGGCGATGGGGACTTGGTTATAGCCGGAATAGCCATCTAAAAAGCAGTAGAACTCGTTCCTGTTGGAGATAGTGCCCTCAGAGTCAATTATTAGGTCACAGGTACGTGATTGTAATGATTGAGGGAGGACCTATCCCGGTAGGACAGTCTTACTCGAGATGATAGTATGCTATCTGGTTTACCTTTATCATCGTGTACTGTTTTAGGTGACCTGACACGTCGCTATTACACGTTGATAGAGCCCCTAGGATTCTTGCTTGACCACCAGCAGTATGAGGGCGATCATATAAGTGGGAGCTGGGGGTCTACAAGCATATCCTTAAAAGGTCCCTAGTCGTGGGAGTTTCGAGACCGGGCATCGATACTCCATTAGTAGACTAGTGTATACAGTCGAGACCCCGACGAGGGGCGGTGGCCGGTCTCACAAGCCACTGGTGTCAGTTGGATCACCTAAGATGTATACAGGTGCTCATTGGGTTATGAGTACACCGGACAGGACTCGCCGGGAACATGCTAGTTGGTCATATACCAGACGTCAGATGGCAGTTCCCTGGTGACATGTGTGCAGGTTAGTTCATCGACCTGGGGATCGTCATTTGTCTCGTGTGAGTTCCCACTGTACTTTGATTACTACCCTACCACGGCTCAAAGGAGTCGTGCAAACAGGTTTTATTTGGGTACAGTCCCGAGCCACATGGAGGCAGTGAGCGT
The DNA here is from genome assembly GCA_030015575.1 of Agapanthus africanus. Lineage (NCBI taxonomy): Eukaryota > Viridiplantae > Streptophyta > Magnoliopsida > Asparagales > Amaryllidaceae > Agapanthus > Agapanthus africanus. The sequence goes on along the minus strand of JASDDO010000018.1, from coordinate 311,475,467 downwards.
ATCTTCAGGGGTTCGTCTCTCCCGGTATTGGGGGTGAGGTCGTGCTGTGTCTAGGAGAGCCATTACACAAAGTCCTTGGCCAAGGCAAGGAGATTTACTGGTAGGTATTCCAGTAGTATCTCAGGGTGTTCTGGGCTACACTCCGACACGACTTGTACCGCTTTTGGGGGTCTGACTTTTACCAACCCCCTAGGCCCGCCATGCGATACTCAGAGAAGAACGGACCGGACTGCACGGATATTGTCACTGACAGGCTCAGTAGGGTGTCAGGATGAGTTCGCTCATCGACGTCCCTTTTGGTCAATAGCTGGTGGCCCGTCACGTATTGGCTTATACCTCTGACGTGCTAGTGGTTAAATCCACAGCCATAGTATTGACGAGTCTTTAGAGTCCACCACACTTTCAGTTACTCAAGTTTCGGGCGAAACGCTGTAGAGGCCGTATGGAGATATGGCAGGGTCCGATCAGATACGTGCGGTATTGCACGGATCAGGATCGGACAGTTTGTACTAGTGGCCGTATGGTTTTATGGCAGGGTTCGATCAGATACGTGCGGTATTGCACGGATCAGGATCGAACGGATATTACTAGCCGTCTTTGGTTTAAGCCGGTCCTAGTTTAGTACAGTGTAGATTTTGTCTTTTTGCATTTGTATCCGGACGGAATACAGATGCGGGTGTGTATGCACAGTATTGGGGTTTTCCTGTAATTTATTACAGGACCAGTTTTCTGGAGTTGCCAGTTTGCATTCCGTTCCGGCCGGTTTTCCTTTGTTCTTTCCCGGCCGGACTTTTCCGATGGAGGGGGTTATTTGCAATTGTGCAAATAACTTTTGTGGAGGGGTTTTATTGCAAAAGGGTTTGATATGATAAGAATCTTTTCTTTTGCACCATGCTTTTGCTTTAATGGGATTTGATTGAATGAGGATGGGTTAAAGTAAAAGGTATGGTTGATGTTGTGGTCACCCTCTTTTCTTCTCCTACACTCACCTCCCTCTTTGGTTTTTGTTTTCTACCACCACCATTTCCTACTAGATTTGGCCGGCCACTAATTGATGAGGAGAGGAAAAATGAGAGGTTGATTTTTGTTCATTTGTTCATCTCATTTCCTTGCAAAATTGATAGCATCATTTGCCTCCAAAGTTTCATTCTTCCCTCCATCTAGAGGCAACTCCAAGACCCCAAAAAGAGACTACGATTCTACACTACACTTCCTACAGCAAATCTTGGACGCGTCGATTCGCCAGCTTCGTGCCCGAGTTGCCTCGGTATTGAGGTGGGAGCCCGTAAAAGATACAGGCGACGTGGTGCCCTTTCCGACGAGGAGGAGACGGACGGAGATCCCGCGAGGAGATCGGAGTGGAGATGAAGACCGGAGGACTCGGATCAGTCGGTACATCTCTAACCCGTATTCTAGTTAGCTTAGACTAGTTAATGGTTACGATCCGGAGTTTAGTGCACGGTGGTGCCGGTTTGCAAAGTCCGCAAAAATTAAAGTTTATCACCGCTTCCGCATTCCGGCGTCGGATTGACGGCCGGGGCGCCGCCGTGCACTTACAGTGGTATCAGAGCCTCGCCATTAACTTAGTCTAGCTTTGTGTAATGTGTTTGCATTTCCGATCGATCAAAAAGTCCAAAAACCCGTATTTTTGCACATCAGTTTCTGTCGAATTTTTTTTGAGTCCAAAAATTTTTCAGGTTGTCTCAGAATGATGTGCAGGGAATTTTAAGGTCACTGTAAAAATTTGGTTCAACGATCTCATCATACCGCCGCGGAAGGGCGGCCAAATCCCTGCTTTGGCCGCGCTTCCGCCGCGGATGTAACTGTTCACCCCCCCCAAATTTTTTCAGTGTGTTCCTGAGTGATATATGTGGTTTTTGGAATATTAAAATTGGGCCCAGGTTTTCTGTGGTTGCTACAGTTTTGTTTGGGGGCCCACTTGTTAATGTTTAATCAATCGGAAAATTTTAAACACATTTTTCACAGTATTTACATTATATCTGCGACCGTGAATGTCACTCGATCGGTAAATCCGGTCTAACTGCTATAGCCCGGTTAGACGGATTTGCGAACGTGACTTTCACGTTGATGTTCTATGTATTTGCTGTGATGTTGCGGATTGGTCGTGGGGGATAGCCTGGATGCAATGCTAGTACTGTTTTGTTGTATTATGTACATTTGATATTGCGGGGCGAGCGTCCGACTTGTGGACTGCCGTCACTGCCTGTTTGTATTATTCTTTTGGGGCAAGACCTGGTTGCGGTCGATGTACCCGGTGTATGTATATTTTACTTTCTGTACTAGGGTTACCCCGCGGAGGGGTGCACGGATAGCCGGGTTCTAGAGGGCAACAAGCCCGCATCTCATGGCATTGAGACGGAGGGGGCTTCACTCTAGGATTGGCGGGCTATTCGCCGCACTCGTAGGGGGTACAGGTTGACCCAGGAGGGGTGCCCAAGTTACCGGATTCCGTGAAGTGCTGGGTGGTCCATTCACGGCGCTGAAGGGGGCTGCCTCGCTTCAGGTTTTGGCTGGTGACTTGCCGCATCCGTAGGGGTCTAGGATTTCATTGCACAGGCTATCCACACGACCAGGGGAACGTCGGGTTTCAGTAGTGGCTCTGTGAAACCCGGGGATCCCAGATATCTGTATTGTTCTGTGATGCTGTTCATTCTCTGTGATGTTGCATTTTATTCACGCCTTGAGCGAAATATAATATATTGGTATATATATTAGTAGATGTTGTATATGTTTTACATCCGCGCTAGTCCAGTCCCCGCTCTGTCGTTAGTTAGCTAACCTAACGGGTAATGACGGGACCCATTGGCTAATGCGGATGGCATATACGTACATCAGTATATTTTCGTTCTTTTTGGTGTGATCAATTGATGGGACTGCATTGATTCGGATCAATGCAAGTTTAAAAACAAACCTAATCTGATGTTGTTGGAACACTTTTCAAAAAGCTGTTATTGCAAGGACGTTCAATTCTGTTTTGCATCGTGGTATTCATTTGGAATATCCTGCTCCTCAGTCGACGAGGCAAGGGCCGAGATCCCTTCACCGGGAGTGACCCCTTGGACAGAAGTTTGCGTCAGGGCATTAACTTCACTATAGCCGATTACTTTTGCTTTGCACAGTGATATTCGGTTATGAATATCCAGCACCCCATTCTACGGGGAAAGAGCCGAGATCCCTTCACCGGGAGTGACCTCTTTAGTAAAGGTTTTCGTCACTATATTTTCTAAAAAGCTATCCGTTCCTTCAACGATATCAAGTTCATTACGTCAAAGGTTTTCGCCAGAAACCATTCTTAGCCCTCCGTCGTTTCATATGGGTAGTCAATAGTATTCAAGCTGTGTTTGTTGGCCTTAGTCAAGGCACAGTGTTTGGTAGCTATTGGGTATTCATATGCTGCATAGATAGATGCGTTGGTTTGGGACAGTCGTATAGCCTTGTTGGCCTTAGTCAAGGGCTTGTACGGGTGGGTTCAAATCAACCTGGACAATGACGGGTAGAACTTGACATGTGACTTATGATTTGTTGGCCTTAGTCAAGGTCATAAGAGCATGGGGCAGAAATCACATCGGGAGTTTCAAAAGTACTGAAACTTGCCAGATATGCGCATACCTTCTGGAGTGTGATACCGTGAGCGGATTCCGTCACGTTGTCATGCGATGAGAGTTGGATCCCGATTCCCACTGATGAGTTGGTTTACTCCTCGGGTGACCCCGACTAATTCTTCTTTAAGGTTTGGAGGAGAATTTGAGGTACAGTGGGAGGTTTCCAGATTAGATAAATTGGTAAACATTCTGATCTAGGATAGAGTGCACGCTGAGTGTTTCTTCTCTCTCTCTCTCTGGCAGCGACCATTGACCCGACCCTAAGACTTTGACTCAGTGACCAAGTTGACCGAACCTTCTTAATACTGGCTTTTGGATTGTCAGAGTTGCGAACCTCATTGCCACTCCTACTTTTACCCTTTTCTCCAGGACACCCCGTATTACTACGAACGTCCACTTCCATTAGACAAAACCATCGTATGGTTAGATACGAACTCGAAAGGATTTATTCGAGGATGGTTTCCGGTTCTGAAGAAAACGGATAGGATTATTCAGTTGTCTTTTCCTTTTACCCTCTCTCAGGTTACGAGTACTCCTTGGTTTAGGGGTAGTACACCTATTATGCAAATTGGATTGTCTTCTTCCAAACCTTAGGCTGGTGCCGACCGGTAGGGAATGAAGAAAACCAATTAGAATAACGACGGTGTACAGAAGGTATTAAGTTCAGACAAAGCAAGGGATTAGTAAGAGGGCAAAGTAAATTGCAATAGACATTCACGACCAAACCAAATATTTCGTTACCACTCCCACATCACCTTTGTATTTCTCCAGGACACTCCGTATCACTACGAAGATCCACAGTTTATTTGGATACTCCATCGTATGGTTATATACGAACTCGAATGGAACTGGTTCCAGTTCGGGGATGGATTCTGGTCCAGGAGAAATAGGAATAAGGTTTATTCGGTTGTCTTTTATCTTCACCCTCTCTCATTGCGAGTGTTCCTAGGATTGGGACAGTACACCCATTATGATTATTGGATAGTCTTCTTCCAAATCATAGGCTGGTGCCGAACGGTAGGGAAGGAAGAAAACCATTTGGCATAAAGGGGTGTGCAGAAGGTAATGACTAAAGACATATGAAGGGATGTGGAGAGATGGCAATGAATTATACGGTTGTAGTTGTGAATCTGGATAATGGAAGAGGCATTACTATGAATACCGGGATACCCCACGAAACATTTCAATGTTTCAGTTTCACTGTGTAATGTTAAAGGAAAACTGATTTCCCGATTAGATACTTACTCCAGGGTATGTATTTACCAGGTACGATTCTCACATCTGTATGGTTTTATAGATGATGAGTGGGAGTAAGTTATTGGGAATTGGGTGATTATCCTCATTATATCGGGATTCGTTGTAATCGGTGATATTTGAGGAAATCACCTGGGCTGTTTGTCGGTCGGCAAATATTTGGTTTTGAATATCCGCTGTTATGCACCAATTTCAAATTGATATATCTGTACGTCTATTTTCATAGAGTGAGATATACCTTTCTGAAATTATGTCTACGACATTTACCTATATCAGTGGATGGTTAGGTAAGGAGCATTAAACAGCGGTGTAATTCTTCTTAACCATAAGTACAGTTTTCGACCTACGACACACAGTGAATGAGTTATCAGACTCAAGGGACTTATACAAAGTATTGTATGTTGTCCAGGGTCCATCAGGACAGAGGGGTAGGTCCTCGTACTATATTCGGTTTACTTATGACTTCTCTAGTTTTTAGACCGGTGTTTCGTGGAAACACAGGGTCCGAATTTGGAGAAGTTATTGGTATTTGAATAGAGTAGAGAACCAGGTATAGCAAGTATCGGGATTCTTCAAAGAGATCGAAGATGTAGATACTTGTGTATGGTATTCAGTTGATAGTAATGATAAAGAGATCTTGCTTCTCTTTCAGGTTACTCATAATTGGAAGTATTCCTAAGTTGAGTAACGCTGATCGGCCTTCTTCCATTTAGTTGACATGCGCTGGGGACAGCTGCATGATTTGAATCTGGTTCAATTAAATCTGTGCCTCTGTTTCTATATTGGATATAGAACAGTTCATATCTTAACGATGTTAAGGTACGGGGAGTTGTCCGGTTCATGATTAAAACCAGACACTGGACAACTCAAGGCACGTTTCTGTAATGACTGTTTGTGGGTTGACCCAGGCTATGACGAGGGTTGATTTTCTACCATCTGGATGAACAATAGCGATATTGTTCTAGACTCGCCACAGTTTTATTAAAAATGGATTTTTTCAGAAAACAGTAGTGGGAGTATGGTAGAACTGGAAGTGATTCCAGAACCACAAACGATTACTGAAGATTTGATAAGGAACCTAAAGATTCAATCTGGATTGACATTCCATTGGCCACTCCGCAGATAAGGTGGGTAACTTCAGGCACCCGAGAGGTACTACAGTAGCCTCAAGGACGGTTACAGGGAAGTTCTTGTTTACCCACAATTACCATTGCTGTTGTTCCAGGCTGCGAGACCCGGCAGGAGGATGAGTATAGCGTCGTTCTAAACTTGCTTTAGAAGTGTACGTCTATATGACTCTGCCAGAAGGTTGTCGTAGTCAGTGGGAGCAGCGGAAGCATTGGTGGACAGGTAGCTTATGTCTATTTATAGACTAGAGCAGATGTAGCGGAGATAGATCATCTATTTCTGATGTGACAGTCATGAGTTTGACTTCATCAGAAAAGGGGATGGATCTGTTGAGAAGGTAGTAGGGTGTGATGTCCTGGTATCTGGATGACATACACAGAATAGGAAAAGAAACTCCTATACTACAATCGGTTGTACTTTGGTCGTCACACAGTTGTTTCTCCACATAGGAATTGGGTATTATATCAGACATACTGGTTGCTAGATCTATGGTTTTAGATCTAGATTTGGGTGGTTTCCCAATCAGGGTACTTGACAGCATTCTAAGAGTATTTAGGATGGACGACTCCTGGCACGGTAGTGTACCTGCAGGTAATGGAGTCGCCCTCTCCAAAGGTGTCTTACAGACTAAAGGGGAGAGGGACGTGCATGATTGGCAGATCACTTGCTTAGGCAATTGAGTCAATCATGAGATGTCAAGTACCACACCAGATGTTGTTCTTGCACTAGATGCAATAAGTTGACATTAATCCAATCCTGGAGAAACAGTCGGAAGCAGTTTTAGAACATAAGTGGATGTTCTAGGGATATGATAACGACAGCCTCATTCAGGAGACGGTTATCATTCCAGGCTTCCAAGGTGACATGGACGACAAGGAGGTTGTCAGAGTTATAGTTTTCCCTCTGACGAGGGGCAGTATTTTGGACAGGTGATCCAAGGCAATACTGAGGGAGGCATGGCGCGCAGGATACTGATTAAGTTCAGTTGACGATACAGTCTAAGAAGTTTGGATTTGGAGTTCATTTATGAGCTATGTCCCATCAGACATCCAGACACATTCTAAGACAGGTATTGCTCATTTCGGGAGATGGGTTTCTCCGCGAACATGAGATATAGAGAGACATGGAAAGAAACAACAAAGCGGATCCACTCACTGAGGCTATTCCTCGAACGCAATAGTTCCGCAAACGAGCTTTGTGAGACTGACTAGTAGAGGAGTTGGATGTTCGGTATCACACGGGCTGTGAGTATGCGACATCGCAATAATTAGCCTTGAGTGCAAGTGGGAGATTGTTGGAGATAGTGCCCTCAGAGTCAATTATTAGGTCACAGGTACGTGATTGTAATGATTGAGGGAGGACCTATCCCGGTAGGACAGTCTTACTCGAGATGATAGTATGCTATCTGGTTTACCTTTATCATCGTGTACTGTTTTAGGTGACCTGACACGTCGCTATTACACGTTGATAGAGCCCCTAGGATTTTTGCTTGACCACCAGCAGTATGAGGGCGATCATATAAGTGGGAGCTGGGGGTCTACAAGCATATCCTTAAAAGGTCCCTAGTCGTGGGAGTTTCGAGACCGGGCATCGATACTCCATTAGTAGACTAGTGTATACAGTCGAGACCCCGACGAGGGGCGGTGGCCGGTCTCACAAGCCACTGGTGTCAGTTGGATCACCTAAGATGTATACAGGTGCTCATTGGGTTATGAGTACACCGGACAGGACTCGCCGGGAACATGCTAGTTGGTCAAATACCAGACGTCAGATGGCAGTTCCCTGGTGACATGTGTGCAGGTTAGTTCATCGACCTGGGGATCGTCATTTGTCTCGTGTGAGTTCCCACTGTACTTTGATTACTACCCTACCACGGCTCAAAGGAGTCGTGCAAACAGGTTTTAGTTGGGTACAGTCCCGAGCCACATGGAGGCAGTGAGCGTATCTTCAGGGGTTCGTCTCTCCCGGTATTGGGGGTGAGGTCGTGCTGTGTCTAGGAGAGCCATTACACAAAGTCCTTGGCCAAGGCAAGGAGATTTACTGGTAGGTATTCCAGTAGTATCTCAGGGTGTTCTGGGCTACACTCCGACACGACTTGTACCGCTTTTGGGGGTCTGACTTTTACCAACCCCCTAGGCCCGCCATGCGATACTCATAGACGAACGGACCGGACTGCACGGATATTGTCACTGACAGGCTCAGTAGGGTGTCAGGATGAGTTCGCTCATCGACGTCCCTTTTGGTCAATAGCTGGTGGCCCGTCACGTATTGGCTTATACCTCTGACGTGCTAATGGTTAAATCCACAGCCATAGTATTGACGAGTCTTTAGAGTCCACCACACTTTCAGTTACTCAAGTTTCGGGCGAAACGCTGTAGAGGCCGTATGGAGATATGGCAGGGTCCGATCAGATACGTGCGGTATTGCACGGATCAGGATCGGACAGTTTGTACTAGTGGCCGTATGGTTTTATGGCAGGGTTCGATCAGATACGTGCGGTATTGCACGGATCAGGATCGAACGGATATTACTAGCCGGCTTTGGTTTAAGCCGGTCCTAGTTTAGTACAGTGTAGATTTTGTCTTTTTGCATTTGTATCCGGACGGAATACAGATGCGGGTGTGTATGCACAGTATTGGGGTTTTCCTGTAATTTATTACAGGACCAGTTTTCTGGAGTTGCCAGTTTGCATTCCGTTCCGGCCGGTTTTCCTTTGTTCTTTCCCGGCCGGACTTTTCCGATGGAGGGGGTTATTTGCAATTGTGCAAATAACTTTTGTGGAGGGGTTTTATTGCAAAAGGGTTTGATATGATAAGAATCTTTTCTTTTGCACCATGCTTTTGCTTTAATGGGATTTGATTGAATGAGGATGGGTTAAAGTAAAAGGTATGGTTGATGTTGTGGTCACCCTCTTTTCTTCTCCTACACTCACCTCCCTCTTTGGTTTTTGTTTTCTACCACCACCATTTCCTACTAGATTTGGCCGGCCACTAATTGATGAGGAGAGGAAAAATGAGAGGTTGATTTTTGTTCATTTGTTCATCTCATTTCCTTGCAAAATTGATAGCATCATTTGCCTCCAAAGTTTCATTCTTCCCTCCATCTAGAGGCAACTCCAAGACCCCAAAAAGAGACTACGATTCTACACTACACTTCCTACAGCAAATCTTGGACGCGTCGATTCGCCAGCTTCGCGCCCGAGTTGCCTCGGTATTGAGGTGGGAGCCCGTAAAAGATACAGGCGACGTGGTGCCCTTTCCGACGAGGAGGAGACGGGCGGAGATCCCGCGAGGAGATCGGAGTGGAGATGAAGACCGGAGGACTCGGATCAGTCGGTACATCTCTAACCCGTATTCTAGTTAGCTTAGACTAGTTAATGGTTACGATCCGGAGTTTAGTGCGCGGTGGTGCCGGTTTGCAAAGTCCGCAAAAATTAAAGTTTATCACCGCTTCCGCATTCCGGCGTCGGATTGACGGCCGGGGCGCCGCCGTGCACTTACAGTTCCCAGCCAATCGTTCTAGCATTTGGTCAATGAAAGGTAAAGTAAAGTGGTCCTTCCATGTCGCGGCATTGAGTTTTCTATAGTCGATGCAGACTCGCCACCCAGTTTGGGTGCGAGTAGGAATTAACTCATTTGCCTCATTGGTAATGACCGTGATGCCCGATTTCTTTGGCACAAAATGAATGGGGCTAACCCATTGGCTATCCGAGATAGGGTAAATGATACCACTATCAAGACATTTAACAATCTCCTTCTTGACAGCCTCTTTCATTATAGGGTTGAGGCGTCTTTGTGGATCCCTTACCGTCTTGGCATCATCCATCAAATGTATATGATGTTCGACTATGAGGGGACTAATCCCCTTGATGTCCTCCATAGACCAGCCAAAAGCTTGCCGATTATTTTGTAAGACCATTAAAAGGGCCTTCTCTTGCTCGAGAGCTAGAGAGGCTGATATAATAACTGGAAGGGTCTCATTTTCACCTAGATAAGCATATTTAAGGTGCGACGGCAAAAGCTTTAGTTCGAGTTTAGGAGGTGAAACAATTAATGGTAACAATGGTGTGACTGTTTCAAACTCGAAGGATTCCATCAAAGGTTCAAATCCAGTGTACGCAACCGAGTCGGATGGTTCAACTAACTCATCCGAAAAAGCATAAGACTCAAACTCGGGTGGTGAGTCTTCAAAATCGTCTATAAAGGTGAAACACTCATAATCGTTGTCCGCCGTGAAAGCTGTGTCGGATTCTAGGAGGGACGCACTAGTGGCGTCGATACTGCTGTGATCAAACATAAAATTCTCGAACTCACAGTCCTCCTCCGCGATCTCATTGATCGAGCAAACATCAAGTACGCTAGAATTAGGCTTGCAAGGCTGATTTCCCAACTTGAAAATGTTGAGTTCAATTGTCATATTGCCAAAAGATAGATTCATTGAACCGTTATGACAATTGATCACCGCGTTAGAAGTCGCAAGGAATGGTCGACCAAGTATCACCGGAATTTGACTCCGGAGGTTAGCGACAGGATGTGTATCCATAACAATAAAGTCAACGGGGAAAATGAAATCCCCTACTCTAATTAACACATCCTCTAACTCTCCCCTAGGATGGGTGATTGATCGGTCGGCCATTTGGAGAGTATAATGAGTGGGCTTAAGCTTTCCAACGCCTAATTGCTCGTACACCGAATAAGGCAGCAAATTGACACTAGTACCAAAATCTAATAGTGCTCTATTGATGTTCTTGCCCCCAATTGTTATCGAAATAGTAGGACAACCGAGGTCCTTATGCTTTTGGGGTAAAGATTGGAAAAGAGTATCGCTAAAAGCATTAGCCACGAAAACTTTCTTTGGTACTTGTGACTTCCTCTTTTTGGTGCATAAGTCCTTTAAGATTTTTGCATATGAAGGAACTTGTTGGATTGCATCCAAAAGAGGGATATTTATGCTAACCAGTTTGAACAACTCTACAATCTTCTCCATTTGTGGAGTTGGTTTATTGGATCTCAACCGGTTTGGAAAAGGAACATTTTGAAAAGTTGTTGAGTCCAATTTTTGCGGATCAGATTGTGGAGTTGGAACGGAACCCCGTGTAGATGTGTTCATGTTATGAGAAGTGGGTCCGTTCGAGCTAGAAGAAGTAGAGCCGTATGAAGGATGAAGAGTAGGCCCTAACGAAGAAGAAAAAGACGAAGGTGAAGAAGATGAAGAAGGACCACCGGCAGGGGTGTTGTTAGTTGTATGTATGCCCTAGAGGCCAGTATTGTACAGATGATACATATTATATTGGATGCTTGGACATATATAGAGAGGACTTTCTTGCTCGATATGATAGTATGTTATCTGGTTTATCTTTATCTTAACATGTATACTTGTCTCTTTATACTGTCTTATAGCTGCATGTTGATAAAGCCCTTAGGATGTGTACTTGACTACCTGGACTGTGATGCAGATCATACTAGTGGGGCCATGGTAGTCTATAAGTACATCCTTCAATGTTTCTAGTCATGGGTGTATCGAGACAGGGCATCGATATGCCAGAGTAGACTAGCGTATACGCTTCTCGACCCATGAGATGGGCGATGGATGATCCCATATCCATTGGTGTTTGACATCAGAGATGGTATACGGGTGCTCAGTGGAGACTGGGTACACTGGACGGACTCGCCGAGAACTCCCAGATGGTATTATACCTCACGTCAGATGGCAGTTCTCTGGTGACACTTGTGCAGGTTGGTCTGTAGACCCGAGATCGTCATAGAGTCTTGTGTGATTCCCACTGTGCTTTGATTTCCACCTTACCACGTCCATGAGGGCGTGCAAAACGGTGGTTTTTGGGTACAGTCCCGAGTCACATGGAGGCAATGAGCGATAGGAGGGGTTTCGTCTCTCCCGGTAATGGGGGTTGATGTTGCGCTGTGCTCGATTGGCCGTAACAGGGAAGTCCCTGGCCAGGGCTGATTTAGAGATTTACTGGTAAGTGTTACCAGTAGTTTCTCGACCCGTTATGAGCCTCACCTTGGCACGACTTATCGGTTATTGGGGTCTGACGTTTACCACCCCTAGACTTGATATGCGACATATCAGACGAGGAGACCGGACTGTACGGGAAGTGTTACCGGCAGGCTTTTACAGGAGTGGGAGCGGGCTTGCTTGCTGGTCTTCTGATCGCTCAATACCCGGGTTGCCGTTACGTCTAGCTAGTACCGCTGACGGCTTATGGGTGCGTGATGTGATCATCACCTACTGCCGGCGTATTGACGAGTCTTTAGAGTCCTACATAGAGGTTTTACTGGCTCAGGTAAAACGAAATAGAAGCGCATATGTGATATGTGCGAGACCGAGAATAATGTGTGTATGTGATACCGTATTCTATTCTCGCGACTTTTTGTATCGGTCGGTTATATATGATATAGCCGAGTTATCGAATCAACTGTTGATTCGATAAGTCGATACATTGGATGTTAGTCGATTATATGTGATATGATCGGATTATTAAGTCAAGTGTTGATTTAAAAATTAAGTGTATAATTGTATATTAGATATACTAGTTTACATTCACTAACACTTGTTCACTTTAGGGTTTTTCTCACATGAGCACAATTTTAATGTATATATGATATATATTAAAATGTATTTTTCTTATTGTATCATGGTTGATGATACACATGACATGGGTGTACAAGACATACACCATTCTATTTTTATGGTGGGTTATAATTATTTAAGGTAATTACAAAATTGGTGGAATTTTGGAAAGAGCATGAAGCTTGTAGAAGCTTGCTTTGCTTTGACAAAGTCCACTACCTTTGTCTTCACCTTAGATTTTTTATTAACCTAACCATTTTGGTTAGCTATGGTTATGGCTCTACAAGAGTTAGTATATGATACTTACTCACCATAGTTAGCCTTCTCACTTGATCATTATCCTCATCTCTTTCATTTCTTCTTCTTCTTCATTTTGTAAAAAGATAAGCTTGCTAGGGTTTGATCAAAAGTGAGAAATAATGTGAGAAATAAAAATCCAAAGAGAACCCACTTCCTATTTCTCCATCCTCTACTAGACTAGCACTTTAGTTTAGGGTGTTTGCTTCACTAATTCTCAAGTTAGTGAAGTAGAAGCTTGAGATGGCATCCCCTCGACGTAGATCATCTTCGGCCTCGAAGACTTCAAGCAAGGACGCGTCTTTCGCCTCGTGAAGCCATGCAAGGGTCCGGGAGTACCACGATCGCAGCGAAGGGACTTCAACAAGGAGCTAAAGAAGTGAAGGACCGATCTACAAAGGTTGTATTTCGTATTCCCTTTAGAGTAAAGTTGTTTACTTGCTATTAGTTTCGCCTAAACTCTAGTATACAATCTTGCTTAGGGTTGTTCGGCACATAAAAATTTAATTTTGGCATGGTCGATGCCTTGTAGAGCCTTGTTAGTGTGCTAGTAACCCTACAGTGGTATCAGAGCCTAGCTAGAGCATTAGGCGATGTGTTAACGAAGTTAAAACCCCGATCGAACCCGGAAACGTCAAAGTTAACCCCCCCTCTGTACATTTTTTTCAAAACTGTGTTTTTACTGAATTAAAAATACCTAAAAAATTCAGCAGGGTTTTCTAAGCAATACAGTGCAAAACGAGCACCTAAGTCGTACGGACCACCGCGGTTCCGCGGCAGTACCCTGCTTGTGCCGCGGAACCGCGGCCGTACAGTGACATTGGGATTTTCTTTTTGTACAGTAATGTTCACTTCTGTTGTTGGATTTTTATGGGTATTTTAAATTTGACTCAAGTGTTGAGTATTCAGGGGTTTATTTTGTAATCGGCGATTCGATCGGAGAATTTAATTTTGTTATGTTATTCCGGATAATTTAGAAGTATTAAAATGTTCGAACGGATATCATTAACTCTATTTTTCCCGGCATGAAAAACATTCAAGTGTTGAATTTTTATCAGGTTTAAATCTTTCGGAAAAACGTGCATGCGACATGATGGACCCTCTAGAAGACAACAAACCTTAACTCGATTATGTGACCGTCTTGAACTGCCTTTTGAACCTTAGGGTTTGAGGAAGTACGGCGTGCCACATGTGAGGCGTTGGCTTGACCCTTCTACGGCTGGACCGTTGCTACTGTGACGTATTCTGGAACTTTTGAACGCCGCTCAAGTGTTGATCTATTAAAGAAATCTTGGGTATTTGATTATTCGATCAGAAAGTTTAATACTGTCTATTTATCTGGATTGTGATACAACATGTAGAATTCATACAGTTAGGCATGAAATGCGAAATATGTGATATTTCGGATTTACGATGTCTAAAGAGATTGTGGATTCCAAATGTTGTAGTTTTACACTTTCTTTTCTGCGACCGTGAGTGTAATATATGATATCGCCGGTTTCGTTGCTATATGTCAACGACAATTGGGATGTGCATATTTACTTACGTTGATGACATGTGATGTTATGTGTTGCTGGATATGTTATATTGGATCGTCGCGTTCTGAATAGCCGGGGTTTTTTATGTGAGATGAGAGTTTTTATTTTCATTCATGTAAATTAAATGTATTAATATTCTTTTATTGGGGCACTTCCGGGATGAGGTCGATGTCACCATTTGTATATTATTTACTTTTCCGCACTAGAATAGACCCAAGGAGGAGAGCACAAGTAGCCGGGTTCTGGAGTCCAGTGGGAGACCAACTCGAGGAGTCGAGTCCGGGTCTCCTAACTCTAGAATTGGTAGGGTTGCTTGCCGCTCTCATAGGGGTCTAGGGGTGTGGGTTTGGCTATTCGTCGCGACCGTGGAATCCGTGTTTTATAGAGGCTCAAAATAAAACACGGACGTCCTAGTATATCCAATGTTTCATATGTTTCTTCTGCTGCGATATCTGTGATGTGATCATTTGATGTTCTGTGATAAATACTGTATATAGTATATATGATATATTATATAGACGTTACTTATGTTTTACACCCGCGCTAGCCCTGCCCTGCCCTGCCGTTAGTTAACGGTGCACGAGGGGACATCGAGGCGAATGCGGATGGCATAAGTGTACGTCGTATTTATCTGTGATGTTTAGGTGACTTAAATGATGGGACTTCATTAATGTGATTAATGAAAGAAAAGAAACCTAAAAGATGTTGTAGAATCAAATTTTTCAAAAAGGGTAGCTACAGTTTTTCTTTGCATAGCGATATATATGATATATCCTACACCTTATTCGATGAGGAAAGAGCTGAGATCCCTTCACCGGGAGTGACCTCTTTAGCAAAACTGGCAGATGCTACAACACTCGGTTTGCTTTTGATTGCTTTTGGAGTTTTGCTTTGTATAGTGATGTATATGATATTTCCTGCACCTTATTCCATAAGGAAAGAGCCGACATCCCTTCACCGGGAGTGACCTCTTTAGCAAAACTAATAAAAGCCTCAAAATCACTCCATTTCAAAATTCACTCGATTCTACGACGATATCAAGTTCATTACGCAATAGGTTTTCAGAAAAACCTGTCGTAGCCCTCCGTCATTTCAGATAAGTCCTTCTTAGTATTCGTGCTGCGTTTGTTGACCTTGTCAAGGCGTAGTGTGCGGTAGCTGACCAGTATTTATCTGTTTATGCATATGACGCAGATTGTTTTAGGGTAGTCGTACGGCCTTGTTGACCTTGTCAAGGGTCGTGCGGGTGGGTTTAATTCAATCCAGAAATGACGGGTTGAACTTGACTTACGGTCTATGGTTTGTTGACCTTGTCAAGGTCATAGATCGTTTGGGGCAAAATATTATCGAGAATTTCAAGTGTTGAAATTTGCAATGAGATTGCATACCTTCTATGAGATAGTTGGATCCCGATACCCACTGCGAGTAATTGTTACTCCTGGGAGAGTTTTACACAGGACAATTAGCCGATCAAGTAGGTATCTAGAAAGGTGTCAACGGGGTTACGCCTCTGGGAAAACGAGGTTTACTTTAATTAGGTCCGTGCGAAAGCACAGGGAACCTCCCTCAAAGTACCGACACTGGCCTGACTGAAAGATTGGCGAAATTGTAGGGTGTAATTAATCCCGGCTAGTCTTTCCTTTTAGGGTTTGAAGGAAGATTTGATAAAAACAGTGCGAGCCATCCTGATTAGATAAAATAATAACCAATCTGATCTTGCAAGAGCATACGCTAAAGTGTTTTCTTCTCTCTCTCTCCAGGTAGCGACCATATTATGCCTTAATCAAGATAATAATATGGATGTATTGACCGAACCCGCATGTTATACTGTGCTGGGGAACGTTGGTTCCGTTCTTTCTTATAAGAGTTATAAGACTGAACAGGATATAGGGGAATACCAGGATTTCCATGCCACCCGAATGAAGAAAGTACATGTTGATGCATTTTCTTCGGGTGTGTTCGTTACAGAGAACTGTTTCTCCATTTGCTCTACGTCCTGGGTATTAGATACCGGGTCAGGATCCCATATATGTAATCAGTTATATGGGCTTAGGAAAGGTAGAGAACTTGGAGAAGGTGATAAAGACATAAGGGTTGGAAATGGTGCAATTGTTGCAGCTAAAACCGTCGGGGAATATCACCTTGTATTGCCAATTGGTAATACATTGATTCTGAACGAATGCTATTTCATGCCGAACCTGATATGCAACATTTTATCGGTTTCTTTGTTGAGTAAAGAGGGATATAATTTTGTATTACAGGATAATGTTATGAACATTTTTCTAAACCAAAAGTTGGTTGGATCAGGCACGTTGTGCAATGGCATTTATGTTCTAAATCAATCAACAGTTCTGAGCATAATAAACACACACAAGAGGAAAAGTTCAGAACTGAACAAATCCTTCTTGTGGCATTGTAAACTGGGTCACATCAATGCGACACGACTAGCTAAGTTGCATAAGGATGGATATTTAAAACCGTTCGAATTTTCATCATATGACACTTGCCAGTCATGTCTCAAAGGCAAGATGACCAAACTCTGTTTACGGGACACGGAGAAAGAGTTACTGAACTCTTGGGACTGATACATAGTGATGTATGCGGTCCCATGTCTACACATGCCAGGGATGGTTTTTCGTACTTCATTACATTCACTGACGATCTCTCAAGATACGGACATGTGTTCTTGATAAGACACAAGTCTGAAGCTTTTGAGAAATTTAGAGAATATAAACAAGAAGTCGAGAACTAAACCGAAAAAAGTATTAAAATCCTACGATCTGATCGAGGAGGTGAATACTTGAGCAATGAATTCCTGGACTTCTTAAAAGAGAATGGGATTCTCTCTCAGCTGACTCCTCCATATACACCACAGCACAACGGTGTATCGGAATGGAGGAACCACACCCTATTAGATATGGTGCGCTCTATGATGAGTACAGCTGAGTTACCTATTTCCTTCTTGGGGTATGCGCTGGAGACAGCAGCATACCTATTGAATCAAGTTCCATCTAAATTTGTACCTACCACACCATATGAGATATGGAGTGGAAAGAGACCATATCTTAAACGAGTTAAGATATGGGGTTGTCCTGCCTATGTCAAAAGATAAAATCCGGACAAACTCGAGGCACGGTCAGTTCTTTGTAAGTTTGTGGGATATCCAAAGAATTCATATGGGTATTTTTTCTACAACAGTGAGGAACAAAAGGTATTTGTTGCTCAACATGCCACCTTTTTGGAAAATGAATTTCTTGTAAAAGAAATTAGTGGCAAAGTGGTAGAGCTGGAAGAGGTTCCAGATACACAAACAACAACTGAAGATTTAGTGGAACCGGAGGATTCGGTAGTTCCCGATGAACCCCAGCCACTCCGCCGATCTAGTAGGGTTCCTCACCCACCTGAGAGATACTACGGTTTTCTCATTGATGGTGGGAGCGAGCATTGCATCATGGTTGATGATGACCCAACTAGCTTCGAGCAGGCCATCACGAGTGGGGACTCAGTGAAATGGCTGGATGCAATGCGGTCCGAGGTGGAATCCATGTACACCAACAAAGTATGGACTTTTGAAGATGCTCCTGAAGGGGTAAAACCCATTGGGAGCAAGTGGATCTTCAAGAAAAAACTTGGTGTAGATGGGAAAGTGGAGACTTTCAAAGCTAGACTTGTTGCAAAGGGTTTTCATCAAAGACCAGGTATGGACTATGACGAAACCTTTTCTCCAGTGGATATGCTTAAATCCATCCGGATCATGCTTGCCATTGCTGCATATCATGACTATGAAATCTGGCAAATGGATGTTAAGACCGCCTTTCTAAACGGTGATTTAGAAGAGTGCGTGTACATGACTCGGCCAGAGAGCTTCGTAGATAGTGGGAGCAGCGGGAAGGTGTGCAAGCTGCTTAAATCCATTTATGGATTAAAGCAAGCATCGCAGAGTTGGAACATCTGCTTTGACGTCGTTATCAAAGAGTTTGATTTTGTCAAAAACGTAGATGAACCTTGTATCTACAAGAAGGAGGTAGAGAGTAAGGTTGTCTTCCTCGTATTGTACGTGAACGATATACTCTTGATAGGAAATGACATTCCTATGCTGCAATCGGTCAAGCTCTTCTTATCACAAAGATTCTCAATGAAAGATCTTGGTAGTGCCTCCTGCATATTGGGAATTAGGATTTATAGAGATAGATCTAAAAGGATATTGGGATTGTCCCAATCCAGGTACATTGACACTATACTAAAGAGGTTTAGTATGGAAGAGTCCAAACGTGGGTTTTTACCCACGATCTCAGGGCTCACTCTCTCCAAAGAGATGTCTCCCAAGACTTATTTGGAGAGAGCTCACATGCAAGGGATACCCTATGCTTCGGCTGTAGGCTCTATCATGTACGCGATGCTTTGTACCAGACCCGATGTAGCATACTCACTAAGTGTAGTGAGTAGGTATCAAGCTGATCCTGGAGAGAGTCACTGGACAGCTGTGAAGAGCATTCTCAAGTTCTTACGAAGGACTAAAGAGATGCTCTTGGTGTATGGTAACGGAGAACTCCAAGTGGAGTCCATTACCGATTCCAGCTTCCAGAGTGATAAGGACGACTCTAAGTCGCAGTCAGGATTTGTCTTTACCCTTTACGGAGGGGTGGTTAGCTGGAAGAGTTCCAAGCAGGAAACCGTGGCAGACTCGACGATGGAGGCTGAATACATCGCTGCCAACGATACTGCCAAAGAGGCTGTCTGGATCAAGAAGTTCATTACTGAACTTGGAGTGGTTCCATCCATTGAGCATCCAATACCTTTGTATTGCGATAATAATGGAACGGTGGCTTTGGCTAAGGAACCGAGGTCCCATCAGTGATCCAGGCATATTCTGAGGCGGTATCACCTGATCCGGGAGATAGTTGATCGCCGGGAGATCGAGGTCAGGAGGGTTGACACGAAGAACAACACAGCGGATCCACTCACGAAGGCCATTCCCCAGATACAGTTTGAGAGACTCTTCGGGATGCTCGGTATGCGATACTACAGCAGCTGGCCCTAGTGCAAGTGGGAGATTGTTAGTTGTATGTATGCCCTAGAGGCCAGTATTGTACAGATGATGTATATTATATTGGAAGCGTGGACATATATAGAGAGGACTTTCTTTCTCGATATGATAGTATGCTATCTGGTTGATCTTTATCTTAACATGTATACTTGTCTCTTTATACTGTCTTATAGCTACATGTTGATAAAGCCCTTAGGATGTGTACTTGACTATTTAGACTGTATCGAGACAGGGCATCTCATACTAGTAGGGCCATGGTAATCCATAAGTACATCCTTCAATGTTCCTAGTCGCGGGTGTATCGAGACAGGGCATCGATATACCAGAGTAGACTAGCGTATATGCTTCTCGACCCATGAGATGGAAGATGGATGATCCTATATCCATTGGTGTTTGACATCAGAGATGGTATACGGGTGCTCAGTGGAGACTGGGTACACTGGACGGACTCGCCGAGAACTCCCAGATGGTATTATACCTCACGTCAGATGGCAGTTCTCTGGTGACACTTGTGCAGGTTAGTCTGTAGACTCGAGATCGTCATAGAGTCTTGTGTGATTCCCATTGTGCTTTGATTTCCACCTTACCACGTCCATGAGGGCGTGCAAAACGGTGGTTTTTGGGTACAGTCCCGAGTCACATGGAGGCAATGAGCGGTAAGAGGGGTTTCGTCTCTCCCGGTATTGGGGGTTGATGTTGCGCTGTGCTCGATTGGCCGTAACAGGGAAGTCCCTAGCCAGGGCTGATTTAGAGATTTACTGGTAAGTGTTACCAGTAGTTTCTCGACCCGTTATGAGCCTCACATCGGCACGACTTATCGGTTATTGGGGTCTGACGTTTACCACCCCTAGACTTGATATGCGACATATCAGACGAGGAGACCGGACTGTACGGGAAGTGTTACCGGCAGGCTTTTACAGGAGTTGGAGCGGGCTTGCTTGCTGATCTTCTGATCGCTCAATACCCGGGTAGTCGTTACGTCCAGCTAGTACCGCTGACGGCTTATGGGTGTGTGATGTGATCATCACCTACTGCCGGCGTATTGACGAGTCTTTAGAGTCCTACATAGAGGTTTTACTGGCTCAGGCAAAACGAAATAGGAGCGCATATGTGATATGTGCGAGACCGAGAATAATACGTGTATGTGATACCGTATTCTATTCTCGCGATTTTTTGTATCGGTCGGTTATATATGATATAGCCGGGCTATCGAATCAAGTATTGATTCGATAAGTCGATACAGTGGATGTTAGTCGGTTATATGTGATATGACCGAATTATTAAGTCAAGTGTTGATTTAATAATTAAGTGTATAATTGTATATTAGATATACTAGTTTACATTTACTAACACTTGTTTGTTAGTTATATGTATGCCCTAGAAGCCATTACTGTACATGAGATATATATTGTAGTGGATGCTAGGACATATATAGGTAGGACTTTCTTGCTCGACATGATAGTACGCTATCTGATTGCTCTTTATATTAACATGTATACTTACTGTCTCTCTGTTACGTGTTGATAAAGCCCTTAGGATGTCTACTCGACTTCCAGGACTATGATGCAGATCATACTAGTGGGGCCTGGGTAGTCCATGAGTACATCCTTCAATGTTCCTAGTCGTGGGAATATCGAGACGGGGCATCGATATTCCAGAGTAGACTAGCGTATATCTTCTCGACCCATGTGATGGGCTATGGATGATCCCATATCCATTGGTGTTTGACATCAGAGATGGTATGTGGGTGCTCAGTAGTGACTGGGTACACTGAACGGACTCGCCGAGAACTCCCAGATGGTATTATACCTTACGTCAGAAGGCAGTTCTCTGGTGACACTGGTACAGCTTAGTCTGTTGACCCGAGATCGTCGTAGAGACTTGTGTGTCTCCCACTGTGCTTTGATTTCCACCCTACCACGGCTCTACTGAGTCGTGCAAACAGGTGGTTTTTAGGTACAGTTCCGATTCACATGGAGGCAATGAGCGATAGGAGGGGATTCGTCTCTTCCGGTATTGGGGGTTGATGTTGCGCTATGCTCGACTTGCTATAACTGGAAATCCCTGGCCAGGGTTGCACTGATTTACTGGTAAGTGTTATCAGTAGTTTCATGCTTTTTATGGACCTTACATCGTCATGACTTATCAAGCTACTGGGGTCTGATGTTTACCACCCCTAGGCGAGATATGCGACATATCAGACGAACAGACCGGACTGTGCGGTAAGTGTTACTGGTTGGATTCGCAGGAGTGTGAGCAGGCTTTCTCGTTGATCTTCTGATCGCTCAATACCCGGGTGGCCGTTACGTTTAGCAGACCGCTTGCGGATTGTGGGTGTTTGATATGATCATCACCTACTACTGGCGTATTGACGAGTCTTTAGAGTCCTACACAGGGGTTTCCTGACTCAAGTGAAACGAAATAGGAGCGCATATGAGATATGTGCGGGACCGAGAATAATACCAGTATGTGATACTAAATTCTATTCTCGCGATTTGTATCATCGGACGGTTATATGAGATATAGCCGGGTTACCGAATCAAATGTTGATTCGATATATTGATACACTTGATATTAGTCGATTATATGCAGTATGACCGGATCATTAAATCAAGTGTTGATTTAATGATTTAATGTATAATTATATATTTGATATATTACTTTACATTAACTAGTATTTGTTCACTTAAGATTGATTTTCTCACATGATGTGCACAAGTTGTATATGTGATATATGTTTGTGCACTAGTTTGTATCATGATTAATGATACATGCAAACTTGGGTGTATGTATGATTTACACCTTTGTTTAGGTTAATGGTTAGGGTTTTATTTACTTTATTTATTTTGTTTTGTTAAAACAAAATGGTCTTTTTCTTTCACTTTGCTAGAAGCTTCATGATACTTCAAGCAAGCATCTTTGAAAAAGTCTACCATTTTGTTTTATCCTTTAAACCTAACCATTACCTAAACCCTAGTTTATTCTCTACATGAGTTTACTCACCCATGGTTGCTAAATGATAAGTCTTCACTTGAATTTTCTTTTACACATAATTCATATTCTTTTCTTCTTCTTCATCAAGAAGAAAACTTGCTAGAAAATTCCAAGTGAAGAAATTAAGTGAGAAATCCAAATCCAAAGTGAACCCACTTTCTATTTCTTCATCCACTACAACTTGCCATGTAGTAGAGTGTGTTATCTTCACAAGTTTCATGACCTAGTGAAGATGGAGCTTGAGTTTGAGTCGCCTCGACGTAGATCATCTTTGGCATCGAAGTCAACGACCTAGCCCGCTCATTTCTCCGATGAAACCAACGCTAGAGTCCGGGATCCCGATGATCGCAGCGAAGGGACGTCGTCACGGAGCTTTGGAAGTGGAGGACCGGATCTACAAAGGTTGTAGTCCCTTTCACTTGTAGTTAAAGTTATTAACTTGCATGTATTTCGCCTTACCTCTAGTAACGATCTAGCATTAGGGTTTCTCGGCACATGTAAAAATTTGATTTTGGCATGGTTGATGCATTGTGGTACCTCTTGAGTGTGCCTAGGAACCCCTACAGTGGTATCAGAGCCTAGCTAGAGCTTTAGGCGAAGTGTAGACGAAGTTAGAAGTCCGATCGAACCCGAAACCCTAATCGAATACCCCTCTCTGTACATTTTTTAAAACAGTGGATTTTTCCTAATTAAAAATGCTCAGAAAATAGAGCAGGAAATTCTAAGTAAAACTGGAGAAAACGACAACCTAAAGCTACAGTACCGCCGCGGAACCACGGCCGTACCCCACTTCTGGCGGCGGTTCCGCGGCCGTATGTGATGATTAGGCGCTTCATTTTCTACAGTAATGCCCGTAGCAGTTTCCTCTGTTTTCTGGGAATTTTTAATCTTTACTCAACAGTTGAGTTTTCTGGATTGTTTTGGGGACTCGATGTTTCGATCGGATTGTTTAACTTTGTTTTTGTATTTCCGGGTATTTTAGAACATGTTAAAAAGTTCGACCGGATATAAATAACCCACTTTTTCCCCTGACGGGAAATTTCCAAGTGTTGGATTTTTCCGTAGTTTAAGAACGTCTAAGTAGTGCAAGTAACGCGATGGACCCTCTAGAAGACAACAAACCTTAACTCGATTATGTGACCGTCTTGAACTGCACTTTGAACCTTAGGGTTTGGGGCAGTACGGCGTCCACATGTGAGGCGTTGGCTTGACCCTTCTACGGCTGGACCGTTGGTACTGTGGCATGAAGTGGATGTTTATAAACTTATTTCATGTGTTGAGCTGTTTCGGGAAAACTTGGGTGTTTGATCGTTCGATCGGAAAGTTTAACATTTTCTATTTATCTGGAATGTGATACAATAATTGGAATCAACAATGTTTGAATGTTATAAATCTAGCACTTCAGTCTCAATTGATCGGTTGCCACGGAATTTTGATGTGATCAAAAGTCCGTCGCAATCACATGCGTACGCGAATACTCGCCGGTAAACTTAATAGATAGCCACGCCCCATAGCCCCGACCAAGTGATTTTAGGAGAACCTCGTAGCCAAAAGCATCCGTTCGGGTGCTCGTGGCAGCGGTGTTCCGCCTTAGTGAACTTCGTCGACGGCATCCGGGGGTGCGGCCGTCTACTAAAGTTTACGATGAGCATTCGTTCAGGATGTCGGGAATCTTGTTGAATTTCCCGACTTGATATTGAAAACTGTTTTCGTTTTTGAGACTGAAATGCGGGGTTTATAATTGTTAGGCATGCGATGTCTAAGGAATTCATTTGATTAGGCATGCGTTGTCTAAGCAGGTTGGGGATTCTAACTGTTGTAATTTTACACTTTCTTTTCTGCGACCGTAAGTGTAATATATGATATCGCCGGTTTCGTTGCTATATGTCAACGACAATTGGGATGGGCATATTTACTTACGTTGATGACATGTGATGTTATGTGTTGCTGGATATGTTATATCGGATCGTCGTGTTTGAATAGCCGGGTTTTTTTTTATGTGAGATGAGTGTTTTTCATTTTCATTCATGTAAAAACTTGTATGTAATATTCTTTTATTGGGGCACTTCCAGGTTGCGGAAGATGTCACCGTTGATGTATATTATTTACTTTTCCGCATTAGGATAGACCCAAGGAGGGGAGCACAAGTATCCGGGTTCTAGGGTCCAGTGGGAGACCATCTCGAGGAGTCGAGTCCGGGTCTCCTAACTCTAGAATTGGTAGGGTTGCTTGCCGCTCTCGTAGGGGTCTAGGGGTGTGGGATTGGCTATTCATCACGACCGTGGAATCCGTGTTTTATACAGGCTCAAAATAAAACACGGACGTCCTAGTATATCCAATATTTCATATGATATTTTTCTGCTGCGTTATCTGTGATGTGATCATGTGATATGTTTAGATAGATATTGTATATATTATATATGATATATTATATAGACGTTGCTTATGTTTTACACCCACGCTAGCCCTGCCTCGCTCTGGCGTTAGTTACCTAATCTAACGGTGCAGACGGGACATCGAGGCGAATGCGGATGGCATAAGCGTACGTTATATTTATCTGTGATGTTTAGGTGGACTTAAATGATGGGACATTCATTAATGAGATTAATGAAAGAAAATAAACCTAAAAGATGTTGTGGAATCGAATTTCAAAAATAAAACAGGTAGCTACAGTTCTTGCTTTGCATCGCGGTGTTCCTTATAGAACATCCTGCACCTTATTCGATAAGGAAAGGGCCGAGATCCCTTCACCGGGAGTGACCCCTTTAGCAATAACTGGCAGATGCTACAACCCTTGGTTTGTCTTTTGATTGCTTCTATAGTTTTTGCTCTGCACAGCGGTATATATGATATATCCTGCACCTTATTCGATGAGGAAAGGGCCGATGATCCTTTCACCGGGAGTGACCCCTTTAGCAAAACTAGAAAAGCCTCAAAAAAACTCCATTTAAAAACCATTTGATTCCGCAACGAGATCAAGTTCAAAGCGTTAAAGGTTTTCATAAAAACCATCCGCAACCCTCCGTCATTTTAGGAAGTAGAGTACTTAGTATTCGTGCTGTGTTTGTTGACCTTAGTCATGGCACAGTGTACGGTAGCTAAGTGATGTCTTCCTACACCGCATATGATGCGATTAGTTAGGACAGTCGCGTGACTTTGTTGACCTTAGTTAAGGGTCAAGTGGGTGGGTCTAATTAATCACGAAATGACGGGTAGAACTTGACTAGTACTTATGATTTGTTGACCATAGTTAAGGTCATAAGTGCTAGGGGTAAAAACCTTTATCGGGAGTTTCAAGTGTTGAAATTTGCAATGAGATTGCATACCTTCTATATGATAGTTGGATCCTGATACCCACTGCGAGTAATTGTTACTCCTGGGAGAGTTTTGCACTTTACAATTAGCCGATCAACTAGGTGTCTAGAAAGGTGTCAATAGGGTTACGCCCCTGGGAAAACGAGATTTATTTTAATTAGGTCCGTGCGAAAGCACGGGGAACCTCCCTCAAAGTACCGGCACTGGCCTGGCTGAAAGATTGGCGAACTTGTAGAGTGTAATTAATCCCGGCCTGTTTTTCCTTTTAAGGTTTGAAGGAAGATTTGATAAAAACAGTGGGAGCCATCCTGATTAGATAAAATATATAACCAATCTAATCTTGCAAGAGCGCACGCAGAGTGTTTTCTTCTCTCTCTCTCTCTCCAGGTAGCGACCATGTCACGCCTTAATCAAGATAATAATATGGATGTATTGACCGAACCCGCTTGTTATACTGAGCTGGGGAACGTTGGTCCCGCTCCAACTTATAATTGTTATAAGACAGAGCAGGAATTAGGGGAATACCAGATTTCCCGTGCAGCCCAAACGAAGAAAATGCATGATGATGCATCTTCTTCGGGTGTGTTCATTACAAAAAACCGTTTCTCTGTATCCTCTACGTCCTGGGTATTAGATACCGGATCAGGATTTCGCATATGTAATCTGTTACAGGGGCTAAAGAAAGGTAGAGAACTGAGAACGGGTGATAAGTTTCATGAGACAGAAAACGGTACAAGTGTTGCAGCCAAGTCTGTCGGTCACTATCACCCTATATTTCCAAATACATTGATTCTGAACGAAGGTTATTAGATATCGAACCTGATATACAACATCATATCAGTCTCTTTATTAGTAAAGAAATGATATAATTTTGTATTGTTGGATAATGTTTTGAACATTTCCTATATCAATAGTTGATCGGTTCAGGCACGTTATCTAAAAGCATATACATTCTAAATCAAACTACAGTTCCTTAGGTACAGAACACACACAAGAGGAAGAGTTCAGAAATGAACGAATCCTTCTTGAGGTATTGTAGACTAGGTCATATCAATGCGACCCGACTAGCTAAAGTTACATTTAGATGCATATTTAAATCAGTTTGATTTTACATCTTGTGAAACTTGCCAGTCATGTCATAAAGATAAGATGACCATAGGTCTGTTTACTCGAAACAGAGAAAGAGTTAGTGAACTCTTGGGACTGATACATAGTGATGTATAAAGGTCCCCAGTCTATATATGCTAGGACTGATTCTTTGTACTTCCTTACATTCACTGATAATCTCTCAAGATTCGGACACATGATTCTGTTGAAACACAAGTCCGAAACTTTTGAGATAATCACCGAATATAAGTTAGAAGTAGAGAACCAATAACGGGTATAAGTATTATGTCCTATGATGAGATCAGGCAGGAGAATACTTGTGCATGGAATTCTTGGACTGTTCTAAGGAGAATGAGATTCTCTCTCAAAATTACTCCTCTGTATACACCACAGCACGTCGGTGTATCGGGACGGAGCAATCACACCCTATATGATATGGTGCGCTCTATGATGAGTACTGCTGAGTTACCTGTTTCCTTTTGGGAGTTATGCACTTGAGAAGCTGCGTACCTATTGAATTAGGTTCGAATCAGATCACTGCCTACCACTCCATATGAGATATGGTATAGGAAGAGCCCATCTCTTAAGTAAGTTAAGATTTGGGGTTGTCCGGCCTATGTCAAAAACAAAATCCGGACAAGATCGAGGCAAGCTCAGTTCTGTAGAACTGGAAAGGTTCCATCTATACAAACTACAATCGATGATTTGATAGAACCAAAGGGTTCAACGGTCCCCGACGAACCTCAGCCTCTCCGCCGACCTGGTAGGGTTCCTCATCCGTCTGGGAGATACTTCGGTTTCTCGATGACAGTGGGAGCGAGAATTGCATCATGAGATGATGACCCAACTAGTTTCGAGCAGGCCATCAAGAGTGGGGACTCTGTAAGAATGGCTGGATGCTTAGCGATCTGAGATGGAATCCATGTACACCAACAAAGTATGGACTTTGGTTGCTATATCTGAAGGGTTAAATCCCCATCAGGAGCAAGTATATTTTGAGAAGATTACTTGATGTATATGGAAAAGTTGAGACTTTCAAAGCTAGACTTGTTAAAGGTTTTCGTCATCGACCAGGAGTGGATAATGATGAAACCTTTTCCAGTGGCTATGCTTAAATCCATCCGGATCTTACTTGACATTGCTACATACCATGACTACGATATCTGGTGGTTGGGTGTCATGACTATTTTTCCAGATATTGATTTAGAAGAGAACGTCTATAAGTACACAGCCAGAGGGCTTCGTAAACAGTGGGAGCAACAGAAACGTGTGCAAGTTGCTTTACATAATAAAGCAGGTATCGCAGAGTTGGAACGTCTGTTTTGATGTGGTAGTCAAAGAGTTTAACTTCATCAAAATGGTAGATGAACCTTGTATATACAAAAGGGTAGTAGAGAGTAAGGTGGTCATCCTCGTATTGTACGTGGACAACATACTCTTGATAGGAAAAGATTTTCCTATACTATGCTAGGTCGATCTCCTCTTATCGCATGGATTCTCCATATAGGATAAAGGTGATACCTCCTAAATCCTGGGATTTAGATCTATAAGATAGATCTAAAAGGATGTTAGGATTCTCACTAGGTATAATGAGATGGTATCAATCGATCCAGGGAAGAATCACTGGAAAAGTTCCAGGGTGATAAGGACGACTGAATGTCAGTCGCAGGCATTGTCTTTACCCTCAGTGGAGGGACGGTATGTTGGAAGAGTTCCAAACTAGATACCGTGGCACACTAGACGATAAAGGCTGGTGACATCGCTATCAAAGATACTACCAAAGAGGAAGTTTGGGTGTATATTAGTTCATGAGATGAACTAGGTTCCTACCATTGTGTGACAATGGAAGTGTGGCTTTGGCTTAGGAACCCCGGTCTCATCAGTGACCCAGACATATTCCAAGGCAGTATCACCTGATCATGGAGATAGTTGATATCCAGGGTGATTGAGGTTTGGAGAGTAGATTCAGAGGACAACACGGCGGATCCACTCACAAAGGCCTTTTCCCAAAGAGAGACTTTTATGGGATGGTTGGGTAATAGATATTACAACCACTGCTACAGATGGCCCTAGTGCAAGTGGGAGATTGTTAGTTATATGTATGCCCTAGAAGCCATTACTGTACATGAGATGTGTATTGTAGTGGATGCTGGGACATATATAGGTAGGACTTTCTTGTTACGCTATCTGGTTGCTCTTTATCTTAACATGTATACTTACTGTCTCTCTGTTACGTGTTGATAAAGCCCTTAGGATGTCTACTCGACTTCTAGGACTATGATGTAGATCATACTAGTGGGGCCTGGGTAGTCCATGAGTACATCCTTCAATGTTCCTAGTCGTGGGAATATCGAGACGGGGCATCGATATTCCAGAGTAGACTAGCGTATATCTTCTCGACCCATGTGATGGGCGATGGATGATCCCATATCCATTGGTGTTTGACATCAGAGATTGTATGCGGGTACTCAGTGGTGACTGGGTACACTGAACGGACTCGCCGAGAACTCCCAGATGGTATTATACCTTATGTCAGATGGCAGTTCTCTGGTGACACTGGTACAACTTAGTCTGTTGACCCGAGATCGTCATAGAGTATTGTGTGTCTCCTACTGTGCTTTGATTTCCACCCTACCACGGCTCTACTGAGTCATGCAAACAGGTGGTTTTTGGGTACAATCCCGATTCACATGGAGGCAATGAGCGATAGGAGGGGATTCGTCTCTCCCGGTATTGGGGGTTGATGTTGCGCTATGCTCGACTGGCCATAACTGGAAATCCCTGGCCAGGGTTGCACTGATTTACTGGTAAGTGTTATCAGTAGTTTCATACTTGTTATGGACCTTACATCGGCATGACTTATCGAGCTACTGTGGTCTAATGTTTACCACCCTTAGGCGAGAAATGCGACATATCAGACGAACAGACCGGACTGTGCGGTAAGTGTTACTGGTTGGATTCGCAGGAGTGTGAGCGGGCTTGCTCGGTGATCTTCTGATCGCTCAATACCCGGGTGGCCATTACGTTTAGCAGACCGCTTGCGGATTGTGGGTGTTTGATATGATCATCACCTACTACTGGCGTATTGACGAGTCTTTAGAGTCCTACACAGGGGTTTCCTGGCTCAAGCGAAACGAAATAGGAGCGCATATGAGATATGTGCGGGACCGAGAATAATACCAGTATGTGATACTGAATTCTATTCTCGCGATTTGTATCATCGAACGGTTATATGAGATATAGCCGGGTTACCGAATCAAATGTTGATTCGATATATTGATACACTTGATATTAGTCGATTATATGCAGTATGACCGGATCATTAAATCAAGTGTTGATTTAATGATTTAATGTATAATTATATATTTGATATACTACTTTACATTAACTAGTATTTGTTCACTTAAGATTGATTTTCTCACTAGATGTGCACAAGTTGTATATGTGATATATGTTTGTGCACTATTTTGTATCATGATTAATGATACATGCAAACTTGGGTGTGTGTATGATTTACACCATTGTTTAGGTTAATGGTTAGGGTTTTATTTACTTTATTTATTTTGTTTTGTTAAAACAAAATGGTCTTTTTCTTTCACTTTGCTAGAAGCTTCATGATACTTCAAGCAAACATCTTTGAAAAAGTCTACCATTTTGTTTTATCTTTTAACCTAACCATTACCTAAACCCTAGTTTACTCTCTACATGAGTTTATTCACCCATGGTTGCTAAATGATAAGTCTTCACTTGAATTTTCTTTTACACATAATTCATATTCTTTTCTTCTTCTTCTTCTTTTTCATGAAGAAGAAAACTTGCTAGAAAATTCCAAGTGAAGAAATCAAGTGAGAAATCCAAATCCAAAGTGAACCCACTTCCTATTTCTTCATCCTCTACAACTTGCCATGTAGTAGAGTGTGTTATCTTCACAAGTTTCATGACCTAGTGAAGATGGAGCTTGAGTTTGAGTCGCCTCGACGTAGATCATCTTTGGCATCGAAGTCAACGACCTAGCCCGCTCATTTCTCCGATGAAACAAACGCTAGAGTCCGGGATCCCGATGATCGTAGCGAAGGGACGTCGTAACGGAGCTTTAGAAGTGGAGGACCAGATCTACAAAGGTTGTAGTCCCTTTCACTTGTATTTAAAGTTGTTAACTTGCATGTATTTCGCCTTACCTCTAGTAACGATCTAGCATTAGGGTTTCTCGGCACATGTAAAAATTTGATTTTGGCATGGTTGATGCATTGTGGTACCTCTTGAGTGTGCCTAGGAACCCCTACATTGTTCACTTTAGGGTTTTTCTCACATGAGCACAATTTTAATGTATATATGATATATATTAAAATGTGTTTTTCTTATTGTATCATGGTTGATGATACACATGATATGGGTGTACAAGACATACACCATTCTATTTTTATGGTGGGTTATAATTATTTAAGGTAATTACAAAATTGGTGGAATTTTGGAAAGAGCATGAAGCTTGTAGAAGCTTGCTTTGCTTTGACAAAGTCCACTACCTTTGTCTTCACCTTAGATTTTTTATTAACCTAACCATTTTGATTAGCTATGGTTATGGCTCTACAAGAGTTAGTATATGATACTCACTCAGCATAGTTAGCCTTCTCACTTGATCATTATTCTCATCTCTTTCATTTCTTCTTCTTCTTCATTTTGTAAAAAGAAAAGCTTGCTAGGGTTTGATCAAAAGTGAGAAATAAAGTGAGAAATAAATATCCAAAGAGAAACCACTTCCTATTTCTCCATCCTCAACTAGTCTAGCACTTTAGTTTAGGGTGTTTGCTTCACTAATTCTCAAGTTAGTGAAGTAGAAGCTTGAGTTGGCATCCCCTCGACATAGATCATCTTCGGCCTCGAAGACTTCAAACAAGGACGCGCCTTTCGCCTCGTGAAGCCATGCAAGGGTCCGGGAGTACCACGATCGCAGCGAAGGGACTTCAACATGGAGATAAAGAAGTGAACGACCGATCTACAAAGGTTGTATTTCGTATTCACTTAGTCGTAAACCTAGTTTATGTAAGTGCACGGCGGCGCCCCGGCCGTCAACCCGACGGCCAAGTGCGGAAACGGTGATAAACTTTAATTTTGCGAACTTTGCAAACCGGCACCACCGCGCACTAACTCCGGATCGGGCCATTAAACTAGATCTAGCTAACAACAAGACGGGTTAGAGATATACCGAGTGATCCGAGTCCTCCGGTCTTCTCGTCGTCGTCCCGATCTCCCGCGGAAACTCCGGTTGTCGCATCCTTGCCGGAAGGGCACCACATCGTCTGCATCTTTTACGGGCTCCCACCTCAATACCGAGGCAACTCGGGGATGAAGCTGGCAAGTCGACATGCCCAAGATATGCTGTAGAATGTGTATTGTAGAGGCTATGTCTCATTTGGGGTTATGTTGCCATTTGAAAGATGATGGAGGAATCAAGAAGAAAAATGGTGCTTGCATTTTTCTAGCATGAAATGAGATCAAGAATAATGCCATCTTACCAAAATGAAACTCTCTCATTTTTCTCCCCTCATCAAATGTGTGGCCGGCCAAGCTCACATGAGAAATGGTGGTGGAGTGTGTAACAAATACAAGAGGGAGGTAATGGTAGGAGATGAGAAGAGGTGACCATAAACAAACATCAACCATGCTTACACCTTAATCAACCCATACCCATTCTTATCATAATAAATGCACCATCATGGATGAAAGATGCTAAATCAATCATAATGAATATATTTGCAAGAAACCCCCTCCACAATATGTTATTTGCACAATTGCAAATAACCCCCCTCCATCGGAAAAGTCCGGCCGGGAAAGAACAAAGGAAAACCGGCCGGAACGGAATGCAAACTGGCAACCCCAGAAAACTGGTCCCGTAATAAATTACAGGAAAACCCCGATACTGTGCATACACACCCGCATCTGTATTCCGTCCGGATACAAATGCAAAGAGACAAAATCTACACTGTACTAAACTAGGATCCGGCTTAAACCAAAGCCGGCTAGTAATATCCGTTCGATCCTGATCCGTGCAATACCGCACGTATCTGACCGAACCCTGCCATATATCTATACGGCCTCTAGTACTAACCGTCCGATCCTGATGCGTGCAATACCGCACGTATCTGATCGGACCCTGCCATATCTCCATACGGCCTCTACAGCGTTTCGCCCGAAAGCTGAGTAACTGAATGTGTGGTGGACTCTAAAGACTCGTCAATACTATGGTTGTGGATTTAACCACTAGCACGTCAGAGGTATAAGCCAATACGTAACGGGCCACCAGCTATCGACCAAAAGGGACGTCGATGAGCGAACTCATCCTGACACCCTACTGAGCCTGTCAGTGACAATATCCGTACAGTCCGGTCCGTTCGTCTATGAGCATCGCATGTCGGGCCTAGGGGGCTGGTAAAAGTCAGACCCCCAAAAGCGGTACAAGTCGTGTCGGAGTGAAGCCCAGAACACCCTGAGATACTACTGGAATACCTACCAGTAAATCTCCTGCCTTGGCCAAGGACTTCGTGTAATGGCTCTCCTAGACACAGCGCGACCTCACCCCCAATACCGGGAGAGACGAACCCCTGAAGATCCGCTCACTGCCTCCATGTGGCTCGGGACTGTACCCAACTAAAACCTGTTTGCACGACTCCTTTGAGCCGTGGTAGGGTAGTAATCAAAGCACAGTGGAAACTCACACGAGACAAATGACGATCCCCAGGTCGATGAACTAACCTGTACACATGTCACCTAGGAACTGCTATCTGACGTCAGGTACAAGACCAACTAGCATGTTCCCGGCGAGTCCTGTCCGGTGTACTCATAACCCAATGAGCACCTGTATACATCTTAGGTGATCCAACTGACACCAGTGGCTTGTGAGACCGGCCACCGCCCCTCGTCGGGGTCTCGACTGTATACACTAGTCTACTCTGGAGAATCGATGCCCTGTCTCGAAACTCCCACGACTAGGGACCTTTTAAGGATGTGCTTATAGACCCCAGATCCCACTTATATGATCGCCCTCAAACTGCTGGTGGTCAAGCAAGAATCCAAGGGGCTCTATCAACGTGTAATAGTGACCTGTCAGGTCACCTAAAGCAGTACACGATGATAAAGGTAAACCAGATAGCATACTATCATCTCGAGTAAGACTGTCGTCCCGGGATAGGTCCTCCCTCAATCATTGCAATCACGTGCCTGTGATCCAATAATTGACTCTGAGGGCACTATCTCCAACAATCTCCCACTTGCACTCAGGGCTAATTATTGCGATGTCGCATACTCACAGCCCGTGTGATACCGAACACCCAACTCCTCTACTAGTCAGTCTCACAAAGCCTGTTTGCGAAACTCTTGCGATCGAGGAATAGCCTCAGTGAGTGGATCCGCCTAGATGTTTCTTTCTATGTCTCTCTATATCTCAAGTTCGCGGAGAAAACCATCTCCCGAAATGAGCAATACCTGTCTTAGAATTTCTGGATGTCTGATGGGACCTAGTTCATAAATGAACTCCAAATCCAAACTTCTTCGACTGTATCGTCAACTGAACTTAATCAGTATCCTGCGCCATGCCACCCTCAGTATTTCCTTGGACCACCTGTCCAAAACACTGCCCCTCGTCAGAGGGAAAACTATAACTCTGACAACCTCCTTGTCGTCCAGGTCACCTTGGAAGCCTGGAGTGATAACCGTCTCCTAAAGGAGGCAGCCGTTATCATATCCCTAGAACATCCACTTATGTTCTAAAACTGCTTCTGACTGTTTCTCCAGGATTGGATCAATGTCAACTTATTGCATCTAGTGCAAGAACAACATCTGGTGTGGTACTTGACATCTCATGATTGACTCAATTGCCTAAGCAAGTGATCTGCCAATCATGCACACCCCTCTCTACTTTGGTCTATAAGACACCTTTAGAGAGGGTGACTCCATCACCTGCAGGTACACTACCGTGCCAGGAGTCGTCCATTCTAAATACTCTTAGAATGCTGTCAAAGTACCCTGATTGGGAAACCATCCAAATCTAGATCTAAAACCATAGATCTAGTAACCAGTATGTCTGATATGATGTCCAAGTCCTTTGTGGAGAAACCACTGTGTGACGACCAAAGTATAACCGATCGTAGTATAGGAATATCACTTCCTACTACCTTCTCAACAGATCCATCCCCTATTCTGATGACGTCAAACCTATAACTGTCACATCAGAAACAGATGATCTATCTCCGCTATATCTGCTTTAGTCTATAAATAGACATAAGCCTGATGTCCACCAATGCTTCCGCTGCTCCACTGACTACGAAAACCCTCTGGCAGAGTCATTCAGACGTGCACTTCAAAAGCTAGTTTAGAACGACGCTATACTCATCCTCCCACCGGGTCTCGCCGCCTGGAACAACAGCAATGGCAAGTGTGGGTAAACAAGAACTTCCCTGTCACCGTCCTTGAGGCTACCGGAGTACCTCTCGGGTGCTTGAAGTTACCCACCTTATCTGCGGAGTGGCCAATGGAATGTCAAATCAGATTGAATCTTTAGGTTCCTTATCAAATCTTCAGTAATCATTTGCGGTTCTGGAATCACTTCCAGTTCTACTATACTCCCACTACTGTTTTTGAAAAAATCCATTTTTAATAAAACTGTGGCGAGTCTAGAACAATATTTCTATTGATCTGCCAGATGGTAGAAAGTCAACCCTCGTCATAGCCTGGGTCAACCCACAAACAGCCATTACAGAAACGTGCCTTGAGTTATCCAGAGTCTGGTTTTAATCATAAGCCGGACAACTCCCCGTACCTTAACAATGTTAAGATATGAACTGTACTATATCCAATATAGAACCAGAGGCACTGATTTAATTGAACCAGCTTCAAATCATGCAGCTGTCTCCAGTGCATGTCAACTAAATGGAGAGAGGCCGATCAGCGTTACTCAACTTAGGAATGCTTCCAATTATGAGTAACCTGAAAGAGAAGCAATTTCTCTTTATCACTACTATCAACTGAATACCATACACAAGTATCTACATCTTCTATCACTTTGAAGAATCCCGATACTTGCTACACCTGGTTCTCTACTCTATTCAAATACCTATAACTCCTCAAAACTTAAACCCTGTGTTTCTACGAAACACATGCCTAAGAACTAGAGAAGTTAAAAGTAAGCAGAATATAGTATGAGGACCAACCCCTCTGTCCTAATGGACACTGGACAACATACAATACTCTGTATAAGTCCGCTGAGTGTAACAACTCTTTCACTGTGTGTCGTAGGTTGAAAACTGTACTTATGGTTAAGAAGAATTACACCGCTGTTTAATGCTCCTTACCTAACCATCCACTGATATAGGTAAATGTCATCGACATAATATCAAAAGGCATATCTCACTCTATGAAAATAGACGTACAGATATATCAATTTGAAATTGGTGCACAACAGTGGATATTCAAAAAAAAACATTTGCCGACCGGCAAACAGCCCAGGTGATCTCCTCAAATATCACCGATTACAACGAATCCCGATATAATGAGGATGATCACCCAATTCCTAATAACTTACTCCCACTCATCATCTATAAAGCCATACAGATGTGAGAATCAAACCTGGTAAATACATACCCTGGAGCAAGTGTCTAATCAGGAAATCAGTTTTCTTTTAACAGTACACAGTTGAACTGAAACATTGAAATGTTTCGATGGGGTATCCTGGTATTCCTAGTAATGCCTCTACCATTATCCAGATTCACAACTATGACCGTATAATTCTTTGCCACCTCTCCAAATCCCTTTATATGTCTTTAGTCATTACCTTCTGCACACCCCTTAGGCCAAATGGTTTTCTTCCTTCCCTACCGTTCGGCACCAGCCTATGGTTTGGAAGAAGACTATCCAATAAGCATAATGGGTGTACTGTCCTAGTCCTAGGAGCACTCGCAATGCGAGAGAAGGTGAAGATAAAAGACAACCGAATAAACCTTATTCCTATTTCTCCTGGACCAGAATCCATCCCCGAACTGGAACAAGTTCCTTTCGAGTTCGTATATAACCATACGATGGATTATCCAATAAACTGTGGATCTTCGTAGTAATACGGAGTGTCCTGGAGAGATACAAAGGTGATTTAGGATTGGCGAAGAAATACTTGGTTTGGTCGTGAATATCAGTCGCATTTTACTTTGCCCTCTTACTAATCCCTTGCTTTGTCTGAACTTAATACCTTCTGCACACCATCGTTATGCTAATTGGTTTTCTTCATTCCCTACCGGTCGGCACCAGCCTAAGGTTTGGAAGAAGACTATCCAATTTGCGTAATAGGTGTACTATCTCCTAAGCCAAGGAGTACTCGCAACCTGAGAGAAGGTAAAAGGAAAAGACAACTGAATAATCCTATCTGTTTTCTCCAAAACCGGAAACCATCCTCGAATAAATTCCTTCGAGTTCGTATCTAACCATACGATGGTTTTGTCCAATGGAAGTGGACGTTCGTAGTAATACGGGGTGTCCTGGAGAAAAGGGTAAAAGTAGGAGTGGCAATGAGGTCTGCAACTCTGACAATCCAAAAGCCAATGTTAAGAAGGTTCGGTCAACTTGGTCACTGAGTCATAGTCTAGGGTCGGGTCAATGGTCGCTGCCAGAGAGAGAGAGAAAAGAAACACTCAGCGTGCACTCTATCCTAGATCAGAATGGTTATGACTTTATCTAATCTGGAAACCTCCCACTGTACCTCAAATTCTCCTCCAAACCTGAAAGAAGAATTAGTCGGGGTCACCCGAGGAGTAAACTAACTCATCAGTGGAAATCGGGATCCAACTATCATCGCATGATAACGTGACGGAATCCGCTCACGGTATCACACTCCAGAAGGTATGCGCATATCTGGCAAGTTTCAGTTCTTTTGAAACTCCCGATGTGATTTTTACCCCATGCTCTTATGACCTTGACGAAGGCCAACAAATCATAAGTCACATGTCAAGTTCTGCCCGTCATTCTCCAGGTTGATTTGAACCCACCCGCACAAGCCCTTGACGAAGGCCAACAAGGCTATACGACTGTCCCAAACCAACGCATCTATCTATGCTGCAGAAAAGCAACAAGAAGCTACCATACACTATGCCTTGACGAAGGCCAACAAACATAGCATGAATACTACTTGCTACCCGGCTGA
This sequence comes from Agapanthus africanus, assembly GCA_030015575.1. Taxonomy (NCBI): domain Eukaryota; kingdom Viridiplantae; phylum Streptophyta; class Magnoliopsida; order Asparagales; family Amaryllidaceae; genus Agapanthus; species Agapanthus africanus. Next base: position 311,437,394 of record JASDDO010000018.1, on the reverse strand, counting down.
AACGACGGAGGGCTACGAATGGTTTCTGGCGAAAACCTTTAACGTAATGAACTTGATATCGTTGAAGGAACTGATAGCTTTTGAAAATATAGTTACGAAAACCTTTGCTAAAGAGGTCACTCCCGGTGAAGGGATCTCGGCTCTTTCCCCGTAGAATGAGGTGCAGGATATTCCAACTGAATACCACGATGCAAAGCAAAAGTAATCGGCTATAGTGAAGTTAGTGCCCTGACGCAAACTTCTGTCCAAGGGGTCACTCCCGGTGAAGGGATCTCGGCCCTTGCCTCGTCGACTGAGGAGCAGGATATTCCAAATGAATACCACGATGCAAAACAAAAGTGAACGTCCTTGCAATAACAGCTTTTTGAAAAGTGTTCCAACAACATCAGAATAGGTTTGTTTAACTTGCATTGATCCGAATCAACGCTGTCCCATCAATTGATCACACCACAAAGAACGAAAATATACTGACGTACGTATATGCCATCCGCATTCGCCACTGGGTCCCGTCATCACCCGTTAGGTTAGCTAACTAACGGCAGAGCGGGGACTGGACTAGCGCGGATGAAAAACATATACAACATCTACTAATATATATACCAATATATAGTATTTCGCTCAAGGCGTGAATAAAATGCAACATCACAGAAATGTACAGCATCACAGAACAATACAGATATCTGGGATCCCCGGGTTTCACAGAGCCACTACTGAAACCCGACGTTCCCCTGGTCGTGTGGATAGCCTGTGCAATGAAAACCTAGACCCCTACGGGCGCGGAAAGTCACCCGCCAAAACCTGAAGCGAGGCAGCCCCCTTCAGCGCCGTGAATGGACCACCCAGCACTTCACGGAATCCGGTAACTTGGGCACCCCTCCTGGGTCAACCTGTACCCCCTACGAGTGCGGCGAATATCCCGCCAATTCCAGACTGAAGCCCCCTCCGTCTCAATGCCCTGAGATGCGGGCTTGTTGCCCTCCAGAACCTGGCTATCCGTGCACCCCACCGCGGGGCAATCCTAGTACAGAAAGTAAAATATACATACAACGGGTACATCGACCGCAACCAGGTAGTGCCCCAAAAGAATAATACAAACAGGCAGTGACGGCAGTCCACATGTCGGACACTCGCCCCGCAATATCAAATGTACATAATACAACAAAACTGTACTAGCATTGCATCCAGGTTATCCCCCACGACCGATCCGCAACATCACAGCAAAACACAGAACATCAACGTGAAAGTCACGTTCGCAAATCCGTCTAACCGGGCTATAGCAGTTAGACCGGATTTACCGATCGAGTGACATTCACGGTCGCAGATATAATGTAAATACTGTGAAATAATGTGTTTAAAATATCCGATCGATCAAAAATTAACAAGTGGGCCCCCAAGCAATACTGTATCACTCACAAAAAAATCTGGGCCCAATTTTAATATTCCAAAGCCCCTAAATTTAGCCCAGAAGCCCACTGAAGAAGTTTGACACATTGACCATTCTAACCTGCGGCGGAACCGCGGCAATAAGGGGGGTTTTGCCGCGGTTCCGCGCTCCTCCTGAAGGATCAATGTCTCGAATTTTCACAGAACTCTTAGAACTTCTAGTACATCAATTTTCTACAACCTGAAAAATTTTTAGAGACCGAAAAAATTCGACAGAAAACTGATGTGAACAAAAATGCAAGTTTTGGAATTTTGGTCGATCGGAAATGCAAACACATCAAACGAAGCTAGACGAAGTTAATGTCGAGGCTCTGATACCAATGTAAGTGCACGGCGGCGCCCCGGCCGTCAACCCGACGGCCAAGTGCGGAAACGGTGATAAACTTTAATTTTGCGAACTTTGCAAACCGGCACCACCGCGCACTAAACTCCGGATCGGGCCATTAAACTAGATCTAGCTAACAACAAGACGGGTTAGAGATATACCGAGTGATCCGAGTCCTCCGGTCTTCTCGTCGTCGTCCCGATCTCCCGCGGAAACTCCGGTTGTCGCATCCTTGCCGGAAGGGCACCACATCGTCTGCATCTTTTACGGGCTCCCACCTCAATACCGAGGCAACTCGGGGATGAAGCTGGCAAGTCGACATGCCCAAGATATGCTGTAGAATGTGTATTGTAGAGGCTATGTCTCATTTGGGGTTATGTTGCCATTTGAAAGATGATGGAGGAATCAAGAAGAAAAATGGTGCTTGCATTTTTCTAGCATGAAATGAGATCAAGAATAATGCCATCATACCAAAATGAAACTCTCTCATTTTTCTCCCCTCATCAAATGTGTGGCCGGCCAAGCTCACATGAGAAATGGTGGTGGAGTGTGTAACAAATACAAGAGGGAGGTAATGGTAGGAGATGAGAAGAGGTGACCATAAACAAACATCAACCATGCTTACACCTTAATCAACCCATACCCATTCTTATCATAATAAATGCACCATCATGGATGAAAGATGCTAAATCAATCATAATGAATATATTTGCAAGAAACCCCCTCCACAATATGTTATTTGCACAATTGCAAATAACCCCCCTCCATCGGAAAAGTCCGGCCGGGAAAGAACAAAGGAAAACCGGCCGGAACGGAATGCAAACTGGCAACCCCAGAAAACTGGTCCCGTAATAAATTACAGGAAAACCCCGATACTGTGCATACACACCCGCATCTGTATTCCGTCCGGATACAAATGCAAAGAGACAAAATCTACACTGTACTAAACTAGGATCCGGCTTAAACCAAAGCCGGCTAGTAATATCCGTTCGATCCTGATCCGTGCAATACCGCACGTATCTGACCGAACCCTGCCATATATCTATACGGCCTCTAGTACTAACCGTCCGATCCTGATGCGTGCAATACCGCACGTATCTGATCGGACCCTGCCATATCTCCATACGGCCTCTACAGCGTTTCGCCCGAAAGCTGAGTAACTGAATGTGTGGTGGACTCTAAAGACTCGTCAATACTATGGTTGTGGATTTAACCACTAGCACGTCAGAGGTATAAGCCAATACGTAATGGGCCACCAGCTATCGACCAAAAGGGACGTCGATGAGCGAACTCATCCTGACACCCTACTGAGCCTGTCAGTGACAATATCCGTACAGTCCGGTCCGTTCGTCTATGAGCATCGCATGTCGGGCCTAGGGGGCTGGTAAAAGTCAGACCCCCAAAAGCGGTACAAGTCGTGTCGGAGTGAAGCCCAGAACACCCTGAGATACTACCGGAATACCTACCAGTAAATCTCCTGCCTTGGCCAAGAACTTCGTGTAATGGCTCTCCTAGACACAGCGCGACCTCACCCCTAATACCGGGAGAGACGAACCCCTGAAGATCCGCTCACTGCCTCCATGTGGCTCGGGACTGTACCCAACTAAAACCTGTTTGCACGACTCCTTTGAGCCGTGGTAGGGTAGTAATCAAAGCACAGTGGGAACTCACACGAGACAAATGTCGATCCCCAGGTCGATGAACTAACCTGTACACATGTCACCTAGGAACTGCTATCTGACGTTAGGTATAAGACCAACTAGCATGTTCCCGGCGAGTCCTGTCCGGTGTACTCATAACCCAATGAGCACCTGTATACATCTTAGATGATCCAACTGACACCAGTGGCTTGTGAGACCGGCCACCGCCCCTCGTCGGGGTCTCGACTGTATACACTAGTCTACTCTGGAGAATCGATGCCCTGTCTCGAAACTCCCACGACTAGGGACCTTTTCAGGATGTGCTTATAAACCCCAGCTCCCACTTATATGATCGCCCTCATACTGCTGGTGGTCAAGCAAGAATCCAAGGGGCTCTATCAACGTGTAATAGTGACCTGTCAGGTCACCTAAAGCAGTACACGATGATAAAGGTAAACCAGATAGCATACTATCTTCTCGAGTAAGACTGTCGTCCCGGGATAGGTCCTTCCTCAATCATTGCAATCACGTGCCTGTGATCCAATAATTGACTCTGAGGGCACTATCTCCAACAGTTTACTTGCATATGAAACCCTAATCTCTAGTATACGATCTTGCTTAGGGTTCTTCGGCACATAAAAATTTAATTTTGGCATGGTCGATGCCTTGTAGAGCCTTGTTAGTGTGCCTAGTAACCCTACAGGTGTCATTGTTAATACCCACATTATTTTGCAACACTTTTCCGGATCTCAACGTGGTCACAGCATTTACGTTATGATTCTGCTGTTCATATACAACGTGTGCATGACCGGGATTTGGCAGTGGTTGAGATAGAAGCTTTCCTTTTTCTCGCTCTTTTAACGCAGCATTGAGTTGTGCAATTTGTGCCTCAATAGATTTGATGCTTTGATCGTGTGAGGCACTGTTTTGCACCAAAGATTGAATAGAAGTTTCTAATCTTGCTGCGGATTGTGTAAATTGCTTTAGGAACGCATCTAGACTTCTTTCGAGTGAGCTAACCTTGTCATTTTGAGGTGGAACAAAATTGTTTGGCGGGTAAGAAGTGTTAGGCACAAAATTGTTCACTTGATTAGGGTAAGGTTGCTGTTGGAAAGGTTGTTGAAATTGAGTTTGTGGAGGTGCTTGTTGTTGTGGAGGAAGAGGCCTTTGAAAATTGTTGTTTCCTTGGAATTGTTGATTTTGGTTCCAAGCGAAATTTGGGTGACTCTTCCAACCCGGATTGTATGTCGAAGAGTATGGATCGTTTCTTTGTCGTTGCTGAAAGGCAGCATTGACTTGATCATGTCCTTGAGTAGATGCATTGTAAGGACACTCTTCTGTGAGATGTGATGGATCCGAACAACAAGCACAAACAGTTCGTGGAGGCACAACAGGGGCAGGAGAAGGTGATGAGATTTTGGTCTCAATCGCTTCTAGCTTTTCCGTAAGAGCGGCCATCTCGGCCTTCATAGCAATCGACATATCTAAGTGATGTATGCCTACCCTAGATTGACCAATAGAAGAAGATGATGATGTGGTCTTGGTGCTCTCCTATTGAATTGTTTGTTCACTAAGGTCCTCAAGAAACTGCCACGCTTCTTCACTAGATTTGGATAGAAAGTGACCTTGACAAATGGTTTCTAGCAACTGCTTCGTTGCCGGGTTCAATCCCTCGTATAATGTTTGGCAAAGTTGCCAATTTTCGATCCCATAGTGAGGGCATCGAACGAGTAGGACTTTGAATCTTTCAAAACACTTCCAAAATGGTTCGGAAGGAAGCTGGGAAAATTGTATAATCTCATTACGGATTCTAGCAGTTTTGTGATGAGGATAGAACTTTTTAAGAAAGGCTTTCACAAACTCTTCCCAATTCTTAATGGAATGCGACGCGGTGCTGTATAGCTACTTCTCGGCTAAATCACATAAGGTGAAAGGAATGGCCCTTAGCCTTATAGCATCGTCGGATAATTGGGTAGTTTTCAACATAGCGCAAACGTTTTGGAATTTGTTGATAAAGATATATGCATCTTCGGATTCCAAACCATGAAACTTAGGCAGCATATTGATGAAGTGGGGTTTGATCTCAAAATTGTCCCCATTTGTCGGTGGGAGTGAAAGACAAGTAGGAAGGGCGGTGCGGATGGGCTAGAAAAGATCCTGGAGTGCGACTCATGTGGGTGCTTCAACAGGCGGGTGATTCGGGTTATTCGCACCTAACGGAGGTGGAATCATTCCCGTCGGTAAGGTGTTGTTAGGATTGTATCCCGACATACTTTCGGAAGAAGAATGTGAAGGTGAAAATGAAGAAGTGGAGATGATTTCGACTTCGGAGTCGAAAGGTTCGTCAGTCGGTACCAACGAAACACGGACTAATCGGGCGCTAGTGTCCCTTGTCCAACCGGACATACACTAAAAGGGTAGTGTAGTCAAAAGATGAAAAACAGAATGTGGAGGTAAGAGAACGTCAATGAGAAGAAGTGGTGTAAGTGAGTGCAAAGATTTCTTTAGCGACAAATTGCAAGTTTCTGAAAAAGATTTTTCCTTTTTTATGTGAGCTTTTTGCAAAAAGATTTTTGAAAAGACTTTTGACACAAATGCAATTAACCACAAATGCACAATCAAGCCTAGATCTAGGGTCACCTAGGTCAGCTAGACAGCTCCTAACTGTTCGAAAGGGCTAGACATAGAACCTCAAACCGCCTCTTCACCGCCAATTGCGGCCAGGTAAGTGCCAGGTAAGTGGGAGGCTCCCCGCTACAAGTAGCGGTCCTAATTAAGTAACCACTTGCCTTAGACACACTTGCCTAGACACCGCAAAGTCAGGTTAGGATAAACGGCCGATGCCTATAAGTAGTCCTCTGTCCTATTGAGCGCGACGTCCTTAGGGCTAGGTCTAGTATTTTTTTAATTAAGAATGGTCAATGCAAATGCTTTAAGTGATTTCTGGGTCCTGGGAAGGGTGATGAAATCCCCACCCAATCTGAATTGGTCAAAAGCCCCTTAAAGTCCGATTAAAATATGCAAAGCAGTAAATCACTTGCAATCAATTTGCTTTTTAGCGCGGCGCAAAGAATCCTGCAGAAAATCAATTTATTGGAAGGGGGAGGAAGATTTTTAGCGCAAAGAATCCTGCAGAAAATTTGGCAAAAAGATATATGGGGATTTGGAGAGGAAAGAAAGAGAAACAAACAGAGATTTTTTTCGCGCACTGTGGCCACGTGGCAGCCGCGGAACCGCGGTTCTGACTGGGTTGATGCCGTGGAAGGGCGGTCTGGCGGAAGGATCGTGTCACTGAAAAAATTCTGTAGCTCTGTTTTTCCAATCCACTTCTGTTCTGATGTACCTTTTTCTGTTTTGCCCTCTAGATTTTTCCAGATCCGTCGATCCTGCAAAGATTCACACGAGAAATCCTTCAAACAAAAAAAGATGATAGAATTTTTATATTTTTGAATTTTTCAAATTTTTATGATTTTTTATATTTTATATTAACCCGAAATTACAAAAAGGAAATTTTTACGCCATCCCCGGCAATGGCGCCATTTGATTTGGAGAGATTTTATAGATCAAAAATATTATTACCGCAATCAAGAACGGCGTCGCTCGGTAGCTAGCCGGTGAATACGGGTCGGTCCACAAGGATGTTGTAATTTTCCTAAATGTTCTTACGAGCTAATTCCAAAGGGTGTTGGATCTTTTAATTAAATCTAAAAACTAAGTTGTGTTATACTAGGATTAGGAAATTTGCTAGGATTAGGTTTAGGTAAAGTTTGGTAAATAAAGATCTACACCTCTTTTCAATGCCTTAAATGAGATATCATATTAGGGGTTATGGTAAATATTAATAAAGGGGATTAGGATGATCGGGAAGATGTTTCTTCCTCTAGATCCTTGTCCTTCCTTTCTTAATCTTTACCCTAACCTCTATGGAAAACTTACAAATCCGGTCTTTTATACTACGGTATCACCGTTACCTCGTCGGTAGAGTGCCATAGGGAGCGGAAGATGAAAGTATGCATGGAGTCCTAACTTTTTCATAAGAGATTGGCACCGAAAAGAGATGAGAAATCTTCATCTCTCAAACCCTTCCCTATTCCTAATCCTAACAAGCGAGGAAACTACTCGCTTGTTGAGGGATCTACGAAAGGCATAATTTTTATTTTGTTTTGATTTAAGAGATGAAACATCTACTGCAAGATAATAAAAATTCTAAACTATATTAAACTAGAGCAAGAAAAGAAATTACCTATGGTAGAAATTAAAACTAAAACTAAGGCAGAAAAATAAACCTACTTACGATTGATGCTCTCCAAATTCAAAGAAAACAGAAATTTTATTGATGAATAGAGGTATGAGAAAATACAATGATTTAGGCTTCTATTTATAGGAGATAGAAACCCTAGGTTACAATTGACCCGCGCGTCTGCATTTACAAAAATATCCCGAGGTTGACTAGTCAGCGCCGCACCCAGATTTTGGTAAAAAAGTTTTCAAGCCCGGGCTCTTTATTGCCGCGGAACCGCGGCCTGGGTAGGGGTTGGGCCGCGGTTCCGTGGCCCATTGGTTGGCTCATTTTCTGGAATTTTGTGGGCTGCTTGTGGGCTTTCTGGGCTTCTTTCTTCCTTGGTTCTTTACTGAATTTGGATTTTCTGTTTCTTCCAGATCTTCAATGAACAATTGCATTGGGCTTTTAACCGTTGGCTTTGTAATCTTGGACTTTGCGTTGCCTTGTACATTGTGAACTGTTCTTCGTCTAGGCTTGATTAAGATCCTTCTATTTGTTTGTCAAAAATCCCTCTTTTGTATCGTCTTTTGTCTTTTTCACTGTTTTCGCTCCAAGAACCTGTAACCTGTACTATATAGCAGACATGGGTCAAAAGCACCTGTTTTATTGTAAAAATGCATAAGAATGGGGAATATAATAATGCAATATTATGATATGAACAACACTACTGCACGTATATCATCGAACCCTGCCATATATCATACGGCCTCTACAACGTTTAGCCCGAAACTTGAGAAACCGTCTGTGGGGGACTCTAAAGACTCGTCAATGCACTGGCTGTGGATTTAACCACTAGCACGTCAGCGGTACTAGCCGTACGTAACGGGCTATAAGGTATTGACCAAAAGGGAGGTCGATGAACGAACTCATCCTGACACCCTACTGAGCCTGTCAGTGAAAATATCCGTACAGTCCGGTCCGTTCGTCTATGAGCATCGCATGTCGGGCCTAGGGGGTTGGTAAAAGTCAGACCCCCAAAAGCGGTACAAGTCGTGTCGGAGTGTAGCCCAGAAAACCCTGAGATACTACTAGAATACCTACCAGTAAATCTTCTACCTTCGCCAAGGACTTCGTGTAATGGCTCTCCTAGACACAGCACGATCTCACCCCCAATACCGGGAGAGATGAAACCCCTGCCGATCCGCTCATTGCCTCCATGTGGCTCGGGACTGTACCCAACTAAAACCTGTTTGTACGACTCCTTTGAGCCGTGGTTGGGTAGTAATTAAAGCACAGTGGGAACTCACACGAGACAAATGACGATCTCAGGTTGATGAGCTAATCTGTACACATGTCACCAGGGAACTGCTATCTGACGTCAGGTATAATACCAACTAGCATGTTCCCGACGAGTCCTGTCCGGTGTACTCAAAACCCAATGAGCACCTGTATACATCTTAGGTGAACCAACTGACACCAATGGCTTATCAGACCGGTCACCGCCCCTCGTCGGGGTCTCGACTGTATACACTAGTCTACTCTGGAGTATCGATGCCTTGTCTCGAAACTCCCTCGACTAGGGACCTTTCAAGGATGTGCTTATAGACCCCAGCTCCTACGTATATGATCGCCATCATACTTCTGGCCGTCAAGCATGAATCCTATGGGCTCTATCAACGTGCAATAGTGACCTGTAATGTCACCTAAAGCATGTACACGATGATAAAGATAAAACAGATAGCATACTATCATTTTGAGTAAGACTGTCCTACCGGCATAGGTCCTCCCTCAATCATTGCAATTACATGCCTGTGATCCTATAATTGACTCTGAGGGCACTATATCCAACAATCTCCCACTTGCACTCAAGGCTAATTATTGCGATGCCGCATACTCACAGCCCGTGTGATACCGAACACCCAACTCCTCTACTTATCAGTTTCACAAAGCCCGTTTGCGAAACTATTGCATTCGAGGAATAGCCTCAGTGAGTGGATCCGCCCTAATGTTTCTTTCTATTTCTCTCTTTATCTCAAGTTCGCGGAGAAAGCCATCTCCCAAAATGAGCAATACCTGTCTTAGAATATGTTTGGATATCTGATGGGACCTAGTTCATAAATGAACTCCAAATCCAAACTTCTTAGACTGTATCGTCAACTGAACTTAATCAGTATCCTGCGCCACACCTCCCTTAGTATCCGCTTGGACCACCTGTCCAAAATACTGCCCCTCATCAGAGGGAAAACCATAACTCTGATAGACACTCTGTCATCCAGGTCACCTTGGAAGCCTGGAATGATAACCGTCTCCTTAAAGAGGCTGTTGTTATCATATCCCTAGAACATCCACTTATGTTCTAAAACTGCTTCCGAATGTTTCTCTAGGATTGGATCACTATCAACTTATTGCATCTACTGCAAAAACAACATCTGGTGTGGTACTTGACATCTCATGATTGACCCAATTGCCTAAGCAAGTGATATGCTAACCATGTACATCCCTCTCCCCTTCAGTCTGTAAGACACCTTTAGAGAAGGTGACTCCATCACTTGTAGGTACACTACCGTACCAGGAGTCGTCCATTCTAAAACACCATTAGAATGTTGTCAAGGTACCCAGATTGGGAAACTACCCAAATCTAGATCTAAAGCCATAGATCTAGTAACCAGAATATCTGATATAATATCCATATCCTATGTGGAGAAACCACTGTGTGACAACCAAAGTATAACCGATCGTAGTATAGGAATTTCACTTCCTACTCTGTGTATGTCATCCAAATACCAGGACATCACACCCTACTACTTTCTTAACAGATCCATCCCCTATTATGATGAAGTCAAACCTATGACTGTCACATCAGAAATAGATGATCTATCTCCGCTATATCTGTTTTAGTCCATAAATAGACATAAGCTACTTGTCCACTATGCTTCCGCTGCTCCCACTGACTACGACAACCCTCTGGCAGAGTCATATACACGTGAACTTCTAATGCTAGTTTAGAACGACACTATACTCATCCTTCTTCCGGGTCTCACAGTCTGGAACAACAGCAATGGCAAGTCTGGGTAAACAAGAACCTCCTTGTCACCGTCTTTGAGCATACCGAAGTACCTCTCGAGTGCCTGAGGTTACCCACCATATCTGCGGAGTGGCCAATGGAATGTCAAACCAGATTGAATGTTTAGGTTCTTATCAAATTTTCAGTAATCGTTTGCGGTTCTGGAATCACTTCCAGTTCTACCATACTCCCACTACTGTTTTCTGAAAAAATCCATTTTTATTAAAACTGTGGCGAGTCAAGAACAATATCACTATTGATCTTCCAGATGGTAGAAAGTCAACCTTCGTCATAGCCCGGGTCAACCCACAAACAGCCATTACAGAAACGTGCCTTGAGTTATCCAGAGTCTGGTTTTAAGCATAAGCCGGACAACTCCCCGTACCTTAACATTGTTAAGATATGAACTATTCTATATCCAATATAGAAATAGTGGCACTGATTTAATTGGAACAAGATTCAAATCATGCAGCTGTCTCCAGTGCATATCAACTAAATGGAGAGAGGCCTATCAGCATTACTCAATTTAAGAATACATCCAGATATGAATAACCTGAAAGAGAAGCAAGTTCTCTTAATCATTACTATTAACTGAATACCATACACAAGTATCTACATCTTTGATCACCTTGAAGAATCCCGATACTTGCAACACCTGGTTCTCTACTTTATTCTTATACCTATAACTTCTCAAAAATTAGACCTTGCAATCTACGAAACACATGTCCTAAAACTCGAGAAGTTACAAGTAAACAGAATATAGTACGAGTACCAACCCCTCTGTCCTCATGGACACTGGACAAAATACAATACTCTGTATAAGTCCCCTGAGTCTAATAACTCATTCCCTGTGTGTCGTAGGTTGAAAACTGTACTTATGGTTAAGAAGAATTACACCGCTGTTTAATGCTCCTTACTTAACCATCCACTAATATAGGTAAATGTCATAGACATAATTTAAAAAAGCTATATCTCACTTTATAAAAATAAACGTACAGATATATCAATTTGAAATTGGTGCATAACAACGGATATTCAAAACCAAATATTTGCTGTCCGGCAAACAGCCCAGGCGATTTCCTCAAATATCACCAATTACAACGAATCCCGATATAATGATGATGATCACCCAATTCCCAATAACTTACTCCCACTCATCATCTGTAAAACCATACAGATGTGAGATCAAACTTGGTAAATACATACCCTTGAGCAAGGACTAATTGGGAAATCAGTTTTCTTTTAACAATACACAGTGAAACTGAAACATATAAATGTTTCGAAGGGGTATCCGGGTATTCCTACTAATGCCTCTTCCATTATCAGATTCACAACTGTAACCGTATATTTCTCTGCCATCTCTCTAAATCCCTTTATATGTTTTTAGTCATTACCTTTTGTACACCCCCTTTAGGCTAAATGGTTTTCTTCCTTCCTTACCGTTCGGCACCAACCTATGGTTTAGAAGAAGACTATCCAATAAGCGTAATAGGTGTACTGTCATAATCCTAGGAGTACTCGCAACCCAAGAGAAGATAAAGATAAAAGACAACTGAATAAAACCTTATTCCTATTTCTCCTAAATCAGAATCCATCCCCGAACTGGAACAAGTTCCTTCGAGTTCGTATATAACCATACGATGGAGTATCCAAATAACTATGGATCTTCGTAGTGATATGGAGTGTCCTGGAGAAATACAAAGGTGAAGTAGGAGTGGCGATAAAATACTTGGTTTGGTCATGAATAGTAGTCGCAGTTTACTTTGCTCTCTTTCTAATCACTTTATTTGTCTTAACCTATTACCTTCTGTACACCATCGTTAGGTTAATTGGTTTTCTTCATTCCCTACCATTCGGCACCTGCCTATGGTTTGTAAGAAGACTATCTAATTAGCGTAATAGGTGTACTGTCCTTATCCAAGTAGCACTCGCAACCTGAGAGAAGATAAAAGGAAAAGACAACTGAATAGTCCTATTCATTTTCTTCAGAACCAGAAACCATCCTCGAATCTGGAACAAGTTCTTTCGAGTTCGTATATAACCATACGATGGTCTTATCCAATAGAAGTGGATGTTCGTAGTAATACGGGGTGTTCTGGAAAAAAGGGTAAAAGCAGGACTGGCAATGAGGTATGCAACTCTGACAATCCAAAATCCAGTGTTTTAAGAAGGTTTGGTTAACTTGGTCACTGAGTCATAGTCAACGGTCGGGTCATGGTCGCTGCCAAAGAGAGAGAGAAAATAAACACTCTACATGCACTCTAACCTAGATCAGAATGGTTATCAAATTATCTAATCAGGAAACCTCCCACTGTATCCTCAAATTCTCCTCCAAATCTGAAAGAAGAATTAGTCGGGATCACCCGAGGAGTAAACCAACTCATCAGTGGGAATCGGGATCCAACTATTATCGCATGATAACGTGATGGAATCTACTCACGTTATCACACTCCAAAAGGTATGCGCATATCTGGCAAGTTTCAGTTTCTTTAGAAACTCCCGATGTGATTTTTACCTTATGCTCTTATGACCTTGATTTTGGCCAACAAATCATAAGTCACATGTCAAGTTCTACCCGTCATTATCCAGGTTAATTTGAACCCACCCATACCTACCCTTGACTTTGGCCAACAAAGCAGTACGACTATCCTAAACCAACACATTTATCTATGCAACAGAAAAGTAACAAATAGCTACCATACACTATGCCTTGACTTTGGCTAACAAACATAGCATGAATACTAAGTGCTACCCGTCTGAAATGACGGAAGGCTACGAATGGTTTTTGGCGAAAAACCTTTAACGTAATGAACTTGATATCGTTGAAGGAACTGAATAGCTTTTTCTAAAAATATAGTGGCGAAAACTTTTGTTAAAGAGGTCACTCCCGGTGAAGGGATCTCGGCTCTTTCCCCGTAGAATGAGGTGTAGGATATTCCAACTGAATACCACGATGCAAAGCAAAACGTAATCGGCCATAGTAAAGTTATTACTCTGACGCAAACTTCTGTCCAAGGGGTCACTCCCGGTGAAGGGATCTCGGCCCTTTCCTCGTCGACTGAGGTGCTGGATATTCATAACTGAATACCACTGTGCAAAACAAAAGAAAACGTCCTTGCAATAACAACCTTTTGAAAAATGTTCTAACAACATCAAAATAGGTTTGTTTAGCTTGCATCGATCCGAATCAGTGCAGTCCCATCAATTAATCACACCACAAAAGAACGAAAATATGATGTACGTATATGCCATCCACATTCGCCACTGGGTCCCGTCATCACCCGTTAGGTTACTTAACTAACGACAGAGCGGGGACTGGACTAGCGCGGGTGTAAAACATAAACAACATCTACTAGTATATATATCAATATATAATATTCGCTCATGGCGTGATAAAATGCAACATCCCAGAAATGTAATAAGCATCACAAAACAATACAGATAATCTGGGATCCCCGGGTTTCATAGAGCCGCTACTGAAATCCTACGTTCCCCTGGTCGTGTGGATAGCCTGTGCAATGAAATCCTAGACCCCAACGGGCGCGGCAAGTTACCCACCAAAACCTGAAGCGAGGCAGCCCCCTTCAACAAAGTGAATGGACCACCCAGCACTTCACGGAATCCGGTAACTTGAGCACCCCTCCTTGGTTCAACCTGTACCCCCTACGAGTGCGGCGAATAGCCCGCCAATTCTAGAGTGAAGCCCCCTCCGTCTCAAAGCCATAAGATGCGGGCCCGTTGCCCTCTAGAACCCGGCTACCCGTGCACCCCACCGCGAGGTAATCCTAGTACAGAAAGTAAAAATATATATACAACGGGTACATCGACCTCAGCCCGGTCGTGCCCCAAAAGAATAATATACAAACAGGCAGTGATGGCAGTCCACATGTCGGACGCTCGCCCCGCAATAACAATTATGCAAATACAACCAAACTGTACTACCATTGCATCTAGCCTATCCACCACGACAAATCCGCAACATCACAGCACAACACAGAACATCAACGTGAATGTCACGTTCGCAAATCCGTCTAAAAGGGCTATAGAAATTAGACGAGATTTACCGATCAAATGACATTCACGGCCACAGATATAAAGTAAGCACTGTGAACTAACATATTTAAAATTTTCGATCGACAAAATTTCCCAAAGTGGGCCCCAAGCACAAATCCAGCACTCAAAATAATCTGGGCGAAAACTAAAATTACCAGAAACCCCAATTCCAATTTAGAGAGCACTGTAGAAAAATTGGTGGACTGATGCTACAGTAGTGCGGCGGAACCGCGGCCAAAACGAGGGTAATGTCGCGGTTCCGCGGCGCTAGGGTGAGATCTTTCAAAAAAATTTCTGCAGTGTGCTTAGAAAAGCTTGCCTGATTTTCTGCAATACTCAAAATAATTTTTAGATCACAAAAAAATTCTACAGAAACTTCGTTTTTGAAATTGCGGTTTCAGAAATTTTGTTCGATCGAAGTTCTAAACACATTAGAACAAGCTGGTAAAGGTTAATGGCATGGCTCTGATACCATGTAAGTCTACGGTAGCGCCCCGGCCGTCTGTCCGAGGCCAAAATGCGGAAACGAAAACTTTTTCAAAACTTGAAACCCGGCGCTATCGCAGACTTTAATCCCGGATCGAACCATTAACCTATAACTAGCAACAAGAGAATGGTTGGAAAGGCTATACCGATCGATCCGTATCCTTCGGTCTTTACACACCATCCCAAGCTCCTCGCGGCATCTCCGATCTTGACCTCCTCGTCGGAAAAGGGCACCACATCATCGAGTCATTTACGGGCTCCCGCTTCATCCGAAGCAACTCGGACACGAAGTTTGCTAGCCGACGTGTCCAAGGTGAAGTAGAGAATGTGTGTGACAACTTTGTCTCATGCATCCATTGTATGGATGGAGGTTGAAGATGAAGCCATCAATGGAGGTTGTGAGCTTGAGGAAGAAGAAAAAGAAGAAGCTTTCTTTTCTTGTGTTGTATGTTGAAAATGAGAGAGTGAGATTCAAGAATAATACAAGAGCCAACCCTTACCATGGCTGCCCTTCTTTCTCTTCCTCTCATTTCAACCCACAAATCAATCACATAATGTGACACATGCACAAAGAAAGAGACCATGAGTCACCACTTATGCATGTGTCACAATTAATGCTCCTAATCATGATTTCTAGCTCATTATTTCCATTTGTAAACATTAACCCAAATGTTTACAACAACAAAAAGATACGGCAATATCTAAATTAAACTCGTGACGGATCACAAGGATATCCCTCACCTGTATATACATACCTGCATCCGCATTCCGACTGAATGCGAATGCGATGAGACTAAAGTAATCCAACAGATCTAATAATAGGATCCGGCTTAAACCAAAGCCCACTAGTATGATCCACCCGATCATGATCCGTGCACTACTGCACGTATATGATCGAACCCTACCATATATCATACGGCCTCTACAACGTTTCGCCCGAAACTTGAGAAACTGTCTGTGGGGGACTCTAAAAACTCGTCAATGCACTGGCTATGGATTTAACCACTAGCACGTCAGCGGTACTAGCCGTACGTAACGGGCTACCAGGTATTGACCAAAAGGGAGGTCGATGAGCGAATTCATCCTGACACCCTACTGAGCCTGTCTGTGAAAATATCCGTACAGTCCGGTCCGTTCGTCTATGAGCATCGCATGTTGGGCCTAGGGGGTTGGTAAAAGTCAGACCCCCAAACAAGTCGTGTCAGAGTGTAGCCCAAAACATCCTGAGAAACTACTGGAATACCTACCAGTAAATCTTCTGTCTTGGCCAAGGACTTCGTGTAATGGCTCTCCTAGACACAGCGCGATCTCACCCCCAATACCGGGAGAGACAAAACCCCTGCCGATCTGCTCACTGCCTCCATGTGGCTCGGGACTGTACCCAACTAAAACCTGTTTGTACGACTCCTTTGAGCCATAGTAGGGTAGTAATCAAAGCACAGTGGGAACTCACACAAGACAAATGGCGATCTCAGGTCGATGAACTAACCTGTACACATGTCACCAGGGAACTGCTATCTGACGTCAGGTATAATACCAACTAGCATGTTCCCGGCGAGTCCTGTCCGGTGTACTCATAACCCAATGAGCACCTGTATACATCTTAGGGGAACCAACTGACACAATTGGCTTGTGAGACCGGCCACCACCCCTCGTCGGGGTCTCGACTGTATACACTAGTCTACTCTGGAGTATCGATGCCTTGTCTCGAAACTCTCTCGACTAGGGACCTTTCAAGGATGTGCTTATAGACCCCAGCTCCCACGTATATGATCGCCATCATACTGCTGGCCGTCAAGCAAGAATCCTATGGGCTCTATCAACGTGAAATAGTGACCTGTAATGTCACCTAAAGCATGTACACGATGATTAAGATAAAACAGATAGCATACTATCATTTCAAGTAAGACTGTCCTACCGACATAGGTCCTCCCTCAATCATTGCAATCACGTGCCTGTGATCCTATAATTGACTCTGAGGGCACTATATCCAACATCTTTCATGTATTCCCCTTCCCACCTGTCTTTCTATACCACTAGCCAATGGGGATAATTTCGAAATTAAACCTCATTTCATCAAACTTTTACCCAAATTTCACGGGCTTGAGTCTGAAGATGCATACGTTTTTATCACCAAATTCGAAAACGTATGTGCTTTGATGGGTAATTCACAACTGTCTGTGGATCCTATGCGTTTACGTCTTCTCCCATTCACTTTGGTCGATTTAGCCGAGAAGTGGATTTACAACACAACCATACATTCTATTTCAACATGGGACAAGTTCGTTGCAACATACTTTAAGAAATTTTATCCCAATCATAAGACCACCCGTGTTCGGAGCGAAATATTTAAATTTATCCAACTTCCCAATGAACCATTTTGGAAATGCTATGAATGGTTTAGGAATCTTCTTTTACAATGCCCTCATCATGGAATTCCTAGATGGGATCTGTGTTGAATTATCTATGGGAGTATTGATTTCATGACAAAACTGTAAGTCCACGGTAGCGCCCCGGCCGTCTAACAGACGCCAAATGCGGAACAAAAACTTTTTACAAACTGGCGCTACCGTGTACCGTAACCCGGATCTGCCATTAAAGCTAAACTAACAAATTACAAAGTGGGTAGAAATGTTATACTGAACGATCCGAGTCCTTCGGTCTTCAACCATCATCCCACGCTTGTTGCGGCTGCTCCGATCTCCTGAAACTCCAGTCCCGTCGTCCAAGTGGCACCACGTCGACGGATCTTTAAACGGGCTCCCGTCTCTAAACTGAGGCAACTCGATCGTCAAGTTTGCCAAAAGAGACGACTAAGATGTTGTAGAGAATGAGTAGAACACTTTGTCTTGTTACGTCCAAGGCTATGGACGAACGGTTAATTAAGTTGCCTTTTGGATCGGGTGAAATAAGAAATGAGGCTATCTAATTTTCATGAACCCGAATCTATCATAATCTTTTTTCTAGTGAACAACAACCATTACCATAATCTCCCCACCAAGAGGGGCCAGCCACTTATAGGGAAGGAGGGGGTGAGTGTAGGAGAGGGGGAGGTGATCACAAGCCAAAGAACATTCATGAAGAGAATGAGTCACCTTAACACCTAGTGTGAACTCATTCAATGCATACATTGAACCATAACCCTTAGTCATCAAGCAATTAATTGCTCCATTAATGCACTAAGCCACCTCATCAATCCTAGTCACCTCTTCTAGAAACTTCTAGAACCTTCCACACTAATCCAAAAAAAAGATAAATCCGCATTTAACCGAATGTCAAATACGACTGATAGAAAACTGGAAACTGGCAACTTCCAAAAGTGAACTTGAAACGAATTTCAAGATAACACCGTATTAGTATAAACATACCCGCATTTGTATTATGACCGAATACAAATACATCTGAGACAAAGATATTATATCTACACAGTATAATACTCGGATCCGGCTTAAACCAAAGCCGACCAGTATTAACTTCCCAAAAAATGACATGTGCAAAAACACACGTGCTTTTTCCGAACCCTGCCATAAACCCATACGGCCTCTAGAATGTTTTTCCCGAACTTTGGGAAAGCGTCTGTAGGGGACTCTAATGACTCATCAACACACTGGCACTAGGTATAACCTCTAGCACATCAGAGGTACAAGATGTACGTAACGGTTGCCTATGTATTGATTGGAAGGGAAGCTGACGAGTGAACTCATCCATAAACCCTACTGAGCCTGACAGTGACAATGTACATACAGTCCGGTCCGTTCGTCTAAAGAGTATCGCATATCGAGTCTAGGGGGGTGGATAAAATCAGACCCCTAATAACGCGATAATTCGTGTCGGTATGAAGCCCATCACCACCTGAGAAACTACTGATCCAAATCAGTAATTCTCCACTACCTCGGCCGAGGATTTCTAGTGATGGCCACCCGTGCACTGTGCGACATCAACCTCCAATACCGGGAGAGACGAATCCCCGATGATCCGCTCACTGTCTCCATGTAGCTCGGGACTGTACCCAACTAAAGCCTGTTTGCACAACTCCTTTGAGCGTGGTAGGGTAGTAATCTAAGCACAATGGGAAATCACACGAGACAAATGACGATCTCAGGTCTACAAACTAACCTGTACACATGTCACCAGGGAACTGCTATCTGACGATATGTATAATACCAACTAGCATGTTCCCGGCGAGTCCTGTCCGGTGTACTCATAACCCAATGAGCACCTGTATACATCTTCGGTGATCTAACTGACACCAGTGGCTTGTGAGACCGGCCACCGCCCCTCGTCGGGGTCTCGACTGTATACACTAGTCTACTGTGGAGTATCGATGCCCTGTCTCGAAACTCCCACGACTAGGGACACTTTAAGGATGTTCTTACAGACCCCAGCTCCCACGTATATGATCGCCATCATACTGCTGGTAGTCAAGCAAGAATCCTATGGGCTCTATCATCATGCAATAGTGAACTAAAGCATGTATACGATGATAAAGACAAACCAGATAGCATACTATCATCTCGAGCAAGACTGTCATATCGGTATAGGTCCTGCCTCAATCATTGCAATCACGTACCTGCGATCCAATAATTGACTTTGAGGGCACTATCTCCAACAATCTCCCACTTGCACTTAAGGCTAATTATTACGATGTCGCATACTCACAGCCCGTGTGATACCGACATACAACTCCTCTACTAATCAGTTTCACAAAGCTAGTTTGTAAAACTCTTGTGTTCGAGAAATAGCCTTAGTGAGTGGATCTGCCCTGAAGTTTCTTTCTATATCTCTCTAAATCTTAAATTCGCGGAGAAAGCCATCTCCCGAATCGAGTAATATCTGTCTTAGAATATGTCTGAATATCTGATGGGACCTAGTTCATAAATGAACTCCAAATTCAAACTTCTTAGACTGTATCGATAACTGAACCTAATCAGTATCCAGCACCATGCCATCCACAATATCCTCTTGGACCACCTGTCCATAATACTGTCCCTCGTCAGAGGGAAAACTATAACTCTGACAATCACTTTGTCATCCATGTCACCTTTGAAGCCTGGAATGATAACCGTCTCCCGAAGGAGGCTGCCGTCATCAAATCCGTAGAACATGCACTTATGTTCTAAAACTGCTTCCTTATGTTTCGCCAGGATTGGATTAATATAAACTTATCGCATCTAGTGCAAAAACAACATTTGGTGTGGTACTTGACATCTCATGATTGACTCAATTGCCTAAGCTAGTGATCTGCCAATCATGCACATCCCTCTCTCCTTTAGTCTCTAAGACACCTTTAGAGAGGGTGACTCCATCACCTGCAGGTGCACCACCATGCCAAGAGTCATCTATTCTAAATACCATTAGAATACTGTCAAAGTACCCATATTGGGAAACTACCCAAATCTAGATCTAAAACCATAGATCTAGTAACCAGAATGTCTGATATTAAATCCATATCCTTTGCGGAGAAACAACTGTGTGATGACCAAAGTACAACGATTGTAGTATAGGAAATTTACTTCCTACTCTGTGTATGTCATCCAAATACCAGGACATCACACCCTACTACCTTTTTAACAGATCCATCACCTATTCTGATGAAGTCAAAGCCATGACTTTTACATCCAAAATTAGATGATCTATCTCCGCTATATTTGCTTTAGTCTATAAATAGACATAAGCTACTTGCCCACTATGCTTCCGCTGCTCCCACTGACCACAACAACCCTCTGGCAGAATAATATATACGTGCACTTCTAAAGCTAGTTTAGAACGACGCTATACTTATCCTCTTGCCAGGTCTCATAGTCTGGAACAACAGTAGTGTCAAGTCTGGGTAATCAAGAACCTCCCTGTCACCGTCCTTGAGGCTACCGGAGTACCTCTCGGGTGTCTGAGGTTACCCACCATATCTGTGGAGTGGCTATTGGAATATCAAACCTTATTGAATATATAGGTCCTATTAAATTTTCCGTAATCGTTTGCGGTTCTGGAATCACTTCCAGTTCTACCATACTCCACTACTGTTTTCTGAAAAAATCCATTTTACTAAAACTGTGGCGAGTTAAGAACAATATCACTATTGATCTTCCAAATGGTAGAAAAATCAACCCTTGACATAGCCCGGGTCAACCCACGAACTGCCATTACAGAAACGTGCCTTGATCTATCCAGTGTCTGGTTTTAAGCATAAGCTGGACAACTCCCCGTATCTTAATATCGTTAAGATATGAACTATTCTATACACAATATAGAAATAGAGGCACTAATTTAATTGGAACCAGATTCAAAAACATGCAGCTGTCTCCAGTGCATATCAACTTAATGGAGAGAGGCTAATCAGCATTACTCAACTTAGAAATCCATCCAATTATGAGTAACCTGAAAGAGAAACAAGTTTCTCAAAACCATTACTATCATCTGAATACCAATCACAAGAATCTACATCTTCGATCTCTTTGAAGAATCCCGATACTTGCGATACCTGGTTCTCTACTTTATTCTTATACTCACAACTTCTCAAAACTTAGACATTATATTTCTACGAAACACTTGTCTAATAACTAGAGAAGTCACAAGTAAACAGAACATAGTACGAGGACCTACCCCTTTGTCCTTACGGACACTGGACAACATACAAAACTCTGTATAAGTCCCCTGAGTTTGAATAACTCAAAACCTGTGGATCGTAAGTTGAAAACTGTACCCAGGCGATTTCCTCAAATATCACCAATTACAACGAATTCCGATATAATGAGGATGATTACCTTAATTCCCAATAACTTACTCCCACTCATCATCTGTAAAAACCATACAGATATGAGAATGAAACCTGGTAAATACATACCCTGGAGTAAGTATCTAATCGGGAAAACAGTTTTCCTTTTAACAATGCACTGAAACATGAAAATGTTTCGTAGGGGTATCCTGGTATTCCTAGTAATGCCTCTTCCATAATCCAATTCATGACTGTAACTGTATATTCCTTTGCCATTTCTCCAAATCCCTTTATTTGTCTTTAGTCGTTACCTTCTGTACACCATTGTTAGGCTAAATGGTTTTCTTCCTTCCCTACCGTTCGGCACCAGCCTATGGTTTGGAAGAAGACTATCCAGTAAGCATAATAGGTGTACTCTCCTAATCCTAGGAGCACTTGTAAATTATGAGAAGGTGATGATAAAAGACAACTGAATAATACCTTATTCTATTAAAGGTGAAATAGGAGTGGCGATGAAGTACGTGGTTTGGTCGTGAATGATAACAGTCGCAATTTACTTTGCCCTCTTTCTAATCCCTTTATCTTATCTTTACATATTACCTTCTGCACACCCTACTTAGGCTAATTGCTTTTCTTCATTCCCTACCTTTCGGCACCTGCCTATGGTTTGGAATAAGACTATCCAATAAGCGTAATAGGTGTACTCTCCTAAACTAAGGAGCTCTCGCAACCTGAGAGAAGGTGATAATAAAAGACAATTGAATAATCCAATTCTATTTCTCCTGAACCTGGATCCATCCTCGAAGAAGTCCCTTCGAGTTCGTATATAACCATACGATAGATCTATCCAATGGAAGTGGATGTTCATAATACTACGGGGTGTTCTTAGAAATACAAAGGGTAAAAGAAGGAGCGGCAATGATTTATGCAACTCAGACAATCCAAAAGTCAGTATTTTAAGAAGGTTCGGTCAACTTGGTCACTGAGTCATAGTCTAGGGTCGGTCAAAGGGTGCTGCCAAAGAGAGAGAGAGAAAAGAAACACTCTGCGTGCACTCTAACCTAGATCAGAATGGTTATCAATTTATCTAATCAGGAAACCTCCCACTGTAATCTCAAATTCTCCTCCAAACCTGAAAGAAGAATTAGTCGGGATCACCCGAAGAGTAAACCAACTCATCAGTGAGAATCGGGATCCAACTATCATCGTATGATAACTTGATGGAATCCACTCAAGTTATCACACTCCAGAAGGTATGCGCATGCCTGGCAAGTTTCTTGTATGTTTGAAACTCCTGATGTGATTTTTTCCCCATGCTCTTATGACCTTGACGAAAGCCAACAAATCATAAGTCACATGTCAAGTTCTACCCGTCATTGTCCAGGTTAATTTGAACCCACCCGTACATACCCATGACGAAAGCCAACAAGGTAATACGACTGTCCCAAACCAACGCATCTATCTATGCTACAAATGAATACCCCAACAGCTACCAAGCACTATGCCTTGACGAAAGCAAACAAACATAGCTTGAATACTACTGACCATCCATAAGATATGGCGGAGGTTTACGACTGGTTTTTAGCGAAAAACCTTTAACGTAATGAACTTGATCTCGTTGAAGGAACCTGATAGCTTTTTATAAAAATATAGTAGCGAAAAACCTTTGCTAAAGAGGTCACTCCCGGTGAAGAGATCTCGGCTCTTCCCTCGTGGAATGAGGTGCAGGATATTCCAACTGAATACCACGATGCAAAGCAACTTGTAATCGACTATATTAAAGTTATTACCCTAACGTAAACTTCTGCCCAAGGGGTCACTCCCGGTGAAGGGATTTCAGCCCTTACCTCGTGGAATGAGGTGCAGGATATTCTAAACTGAATATCACTATGCAAAACAAAAGGAAACGTCTTTGTAATAACATCTTTTGAAATTTGTTCCAACAACATCAAATATAGGTTTGTTTTATCCTTGCATTTGATCAGAATCAATGCAGTCCCATCAATTAATCACATCAGAAAAGAACGAAAATAAAATGTACGTATATGCCATCCGTATTCGCCACTGGGTCCCGCCATCACCCGTTAGGTTACTTAACTAACGACAGAGCGGGGGCTGGACTAGCGCGGGTGTAAAACATATACAACATCTAATAGTATATATACCAATATACAATAATCGCTCCAGACGTGATAATATGCAACATTACAGAAAAGTAATAAGCATCACCGAACAATACAGATAATCTGGGATTCCCGGGTTTCACAAAGCCACTACTGAAACCCGACGTTCCCCTGGTCGTGTGGATAGCCTGTGCAATGAAACCTAGACCCCTACGGGTGCGGCAAGTTACCCACCAAAACCTGAAGCGAGGTAGTCCCCACAGCATAGTGAATGGAACACCCGGCATTTCACGAAATCCTGTAAATTGAGTACCCCTCCTTGGGTCAACCTGTACCCCCAACGAGTGCGGCGAATAGTCTGCCAATTCTAGAGTAAGGTCCCTTTGCCTCTCAAAGCCATGAGATACGGACCCTTTGCCCTCCAGAACCCGGCTATCCGTGCACTCCGTCGCGGGATAAACCTAGTACAGAAAATAAAATATGTACAACGGGTACATCGACCTCAACCTGGTCGTGCCCCAAAAGAATATTATACAACCGGCAGTGACGGCAGTCCACATGTTGGATGCTCGCCCCGCAATATCAAATGTACAAATAAATCCAAACTGCACTATCATTGCATCCTGCTATCCACCACGACATATCCGCAACATCACAGCACAACACAGAATATCAACGCGAATGTCACGTTCGCAAACCCGTCTAAAAGAACTATAGCAATTAGACGCGGTTTACCGATCAAATGACATTCCCGGTCGGAGATAGAATGTAAATACTGCATACTAACAAATTTAAAATTTCGATCGACCAAATTTCCCGAAGTGGGCCCCACGTACATCTGCTGTACAGTAACAAAATCTAGGCCCAAAAGAACTATATCAAAAACCATAATTTCCAAAACGAAGCTCTCTGTGAAAAATTGATGCACTGTTCCCACTAAAGAGCCGCGGTTCCGCGGTCAAACCCTAGGATTGACCGCGGATCCGCGGTGCTCTTGTGGGATCACGTGCCCAATTTTCATCTGTATGCTTAAAAAACCCTGCTTAATATTCTGTGATATGTAAAATTATTTTTAGACCCTGCTTAATATTCTGTGATATGTAAAATTATTTTTAGACCCTGTTTAAAATCGACAGAAACTTAAGCACTTGAAAATTGTGATTTCGGAAATTCCGTTCGATCGATCTTTTAAACGTGTTACCACAAGTTAGTATAGCTTAATGGTGAGGCTCTGATACCACTGTAAGTCCACGGTAGCGCCCCGGCCATCCAACAGACGCCAAATGCGGAACAAAAAGTTTTTACAAACTGGCGCTATCGTGTACCGTAACCCGGAACTGCCATTAAAGCTAAACTAACAAATTACAAAGTGGGTAGAAATGTTATACCGAACGATCCGAGTCCTTCGGTCTTCAACCATTATCCCACGCTTGTTGCGGCTGCTTCGATCTCCTGAAACTCCAGTCTCGTCGTCCAGGTGGCACCACGTCGACGGATCTTTAAACGGGTTCCCGCCTCTGAACCGAGGCAACTCGATTGTCAAGTTTGCCAAAAGAGACGACCAAGATGTTGTAGAGAATGAGTAGAACACTTTGTCTCGTTACGTCCAAGGCTCTGGACGAACGGTTAATGAAGTTGCCTTTTGGATCGGGTGAAATGAGAAATGAGGCTATCTATTTTTCATGAACCCGAATCTATTATAATCTTTTTTCTAGTGAACAACAACCATTACCATAATCTCCCCACTAAGAGGGGCCGGCCACTTATAGGGAAGGAAGGGGTGAGTGTAGGAGAGGGGGAGGTGATCACAAGCCAAAGAACATTCATGAAGAGAATGAGTCACCTTAAAACCTAGTGTGAACTCATTCAATGCATACATTGAACCATAACCCTTAGTCATCAAGCAATTAATTGCTCCATTAATGCATTAAGCCACCTCATCAATCCTAGTCACCTCTTCTAGAAACTTCTAGAACCTTCCACACTAATCCAAAGAAAAGATAAATCCGCATTTAACTGAATGTCAAATACGGCTGATAGAAAACTGGAAACTGGCAACTTCCAAAAGTGATCCTGAAACGAATTTCAGGATAACCCCGTATCAGTATAAACATACCCGCATTTGTATTACGACCGAATACAAATACATCTGAGAAAAAGATATTATATCTACACAGTATAATACTCGGATCCAGCTTAAACCAAAGCCGACCAATATTATCTGCCCGAAAAATGACATGTGCGAAAACGCACGTGCTTTTTTCGAACACTGCCATAAACCCATACGGCCTCTAGAACGTTTCACCCGAACTTTGGGAAAGTGTCTGTAGGGGACTCTAATGACTCATCAACACACTGGCACTGGGTATAACCTCTAGCACGTCAGAGGTACAAGCTGTACGTAACGGTTGCCTATGTATTGATTGGAAGGGAAGCTGACGAGCGAACTCATCCATAAACCCTACTGAGCCTGACAGTGACAATGTATATACAGTCCGGTCCGTTTGTCTAAAGAGTATCGCATATCGAGTCTAGGGGGGTGGATAAAGTCAGACCCCTAATAACGCGATAATTCGTGTCGGTATGAAGCCCATCACCACCTGAGAAACTACTGATCCAAATCAGTAATTCTCCACTACCTCAGCCGAGGATTTCTAGTGATGGCCACCCGTGCACTGTGCGACATCAACCCCCAATACCGGGAAAGACGAATCCCCGACGATCCGCTCACTGACTCCATGTGGCTCGGGACTGTACCCAACTAAAACCTGTATCCACAACTCCTTTGAGCGTGGTAGGGTAGTAATCTAAGCACAGTGGGAACTCAAACGAGAAAAATGACGATCTCAGTTCGACAAACTAACCTGTACACATGTCACCAGGGAACTGCTATCTGACGATATGTATAACACCAACTAGCATGTTCCCGGCGAGTCCTATCCGGTGTACTCATAACCCAATGAGCACTTGTATACATCTTAGGTGATCCAACTGACACCAGTGGCTTATGAGACCGGCCACCGCCCCTCGTCGGGGTCTCGACTGTATACAGTAGTCTACTGTGGAGTATCGATGCCCTGTCTCGAAACTCCCACGACTAGGGACACATTAAGGATGTTCTTACAGACCCCAGCTCCCACGTATATGATCGCCATCATACTGCTGGTAGTCAAGCAAGAATCATATGGGCTCTATCATCATGCAATAGTGAACTAAAGCATGTATACGATGATAAAGACAAACCAGATAGCATACTATCATCTCGAGCAAGACTGTCATATCGGTATAGGTCATGCCTCAATCATTGCAATCACGTACCTGCGATCCAATAATTGACTTTGAGGGCACTATCTCCAACAAAAACTGATGCTTGAAACCATGTGTCATTGTCAATTCCTGTCTAAAGATGATGGTGAAGGTTGGAAATACCTAAAAGATCTTGATCAAAACACTTTATAATGGGAAAGTGTTAGTCAACCATTGTCTGGGGAAGGTATCAATCAGCTCGATGTTTCTGTCACAATGAGAGCCGAAATGGCCGCAATACAAAGGAAGCTCGACGCTATAGAAAACAAAATCTCTGCAGTCTTTCTAAACCAATACACACTTCCTAAAACTGTGTGTGGTTGCTGTTCAAATCCATCACATTTGACGGAAGAATGTCCTTTTAATTCTCCATTTCAAGGTCACACTAATGCTGCATTTCAGCAACGACCTGGAAACGATCCTTCTTCTTCTTCCACATATAATCAAGGTTGGAGGAATCACCCTGATTTTGCTTGGAACCAACACCAAACTCAAAACACGGCTCCAAACCAGAATGGCTTTCAAATAGTCCCTCCACAACAGCAACCGCCACAACCGAGTCAGCACCCCTTTCAACCACAAAATTTTCAAATCTCGGCCAACAATTTTGATCCTTCTTCTGCCGGTACGGCTACACCCTTTGCACTCGACATGTTCATTACACAGTCCATGCAAATGAATGTCATTTAAACATCTTCTATCCAGACGTTAGTGCAAAACACTACCTCCCACGGTGAGAGTATCAAATTGATACAAGCACAAATTGCACAATTGACTGCAGCAATGAGTGCTAGAGAGAAAGGGAATCTTCCAGCTCAACCCCTACCTGATCCTGGACCCTCGCATTATAATGATGTGAGTGCTATTACCATGTTGAGATCTGGAAGAGTGCTAGACAATCATGTGGATGAACGGATTGATGTTGAGGAATTAATTGAATCCCAGGCTTCCACTTCCACTTCCATTTTCATTCCCACTTCTACTTCTTACCCTATTTCGTCTAATTTACCTTTTTCTTCCGAGCCTATTCTCTGTTTTCTCCAAGGATCGAACCCTCCACCCACTTCATCCTTCCCACCCCCACAAACTTCTCCACAAATATTGGACTCAACACTTATTGATAAAGTTCCATTTCCAAACAGATTGAGGGCCAACAAACCTAATGCACAAATGGAGAAGATTGTGGACATGTTCAAGCAAGTTAACATCAATATCCCTCTCCTAGATGCTATTCAACAAGTTCCATCTTATACAAAAATTCTTAAGAACTTGTGCACCAGGAAGAGGAAGAATCAAGTGCCGAAAAAGTTTTCATGTCGAGTACTTTACACACAGCTTTTTTCCAACAATTACTAAAGAAACGTAAGGACCCTGGTTGTCTTACAATTTTTATTTCTATTGGGGGTAAGAATATCAATCGTTCTTTACTCGATTTAGGCGCTAGTGTTAACTTGCTTCCATATTCTGTGTATGAGCAATTGGGTATCGGAGAATTAAAATCATCGCAATGCACTTTACAGATGGCAGATCGATCTATCACCAAACCAAGGGGTATGTCAGAGGATGTATTAATAAAAGTCGGGGAATTTATATTCCCTGTGGACTTTATTGTTCTAGATACACAACATGTAGTGAACCCACAGAACCATATTCCGGTGATTCTAGGTCAAACTTTTCTTGCGACTTCCAACGTTGTAATCAATTGTTGAAACGGCTCTATGAACCTATCTTTCAGGAATAAGTCAATTGAGCTTAACATTTACAAGTTGGGAAGTCAACCCTCCGAACCTTATGCTCGAGTATGTTCTGTCAAATTAATGGATGTCGACAGCAGCGAATTTGATCAGCTTCACGATACTGATATAGACTCTTTTCAGACGTTGTTGTTTGACCCAGATATGTATCATATACATACGGACCCTTCTTTTGAGTTGTCCGGGTCAACATCTAGCGTTTATTTTGATTTTTTCATGGAGTCTGAGTATCATCCCGTTCTTTCCAATGACATTATTCTTCGGGATATCGATGAAAGCTTCGCTGATGAACTCGCATTTTTAGAAAACACGGGTGTTGAGATGAATCAACTATAGAAAGAAATTGAACTTCCACCCCTTCTTCTTGACAATCACGAGAATGCTAGTAATCCATCACCATCATCACGGTGCCGTCTCTCCAAATCGAGACGCAAACCCTTTCCATCACACCACTTATCTTTTTCCCAATTCTTCCTGACTCTATACATCATGTTCTTCCACCAACCGGTGTGTTTCACTGATAAAATGTTCGAATGGTTGGTGTTGACTTTCGGTCTTTGCAAAGCTTTGCATTGACCAGTAATTTTGACCCCCTCTTGTGATTTTAAAAGCTTAACATTGTTTAACTCAAGTTTGGGGGGGGTATATTTGGCTCTTGAAAATAAAAGTTGTCCTCAAAATTGTGAGCCAAAAATAAGTTTGGGGGAGGATTTTCATGATTCATATATTATTGCCCCCGTTAATAAATTTCCTCCCAAGTTTATAGGTATCTGAGATTTAACAGATGGCAACAGTGAGGACACTGTTGTAAACAAGTTTGGGGGAGGTTTGTGCTTATTTACGCATCACTTTGCATCATACTTTGCATAAGCACAAAACATATAATAAAAAAAATTAAAATAATTTTTTTTTGTGTACATAAATAAAATAATAAAAGATTAGATAGTGAAAAATTATATCTAAAAGATTAGAAAAATTTAAGAAAACCAAGAAATTTAGAAGTTTTCATAAACGAAACTAGTAATAAGTTGTTATGAGCCGTTGTCCCAAGGGTTGGTAAGATGAAGGAAGTCACTAATCTGAGGATAAAAATAAATCTGAAAAGTAGTTCCTATTCTAGAAGCTAAACATTTGAATGTTGATACCCTACTATATGCACTTACACACGTCTTGAAACTCGGGATAGCAGAGGATACCTTGAAATGCTCTTACCTAAAAGCCAAAGTACGAAAATGAAAAAAAATGAAGAATAAAATATAAAATGGTGTAGAAAAATGAACACTGGTTTTGTAATGACCAAGGAAACAATAAAAAAATATAACGAGGGTGCTTCATCACCTAGTGTCTTAGACCAACTGGTTTTGGAGTCACAGCTACGCCTTAGATGTCGCAAGACGATGAAATTGCTACTTACGCCTAATCATGCAAGCACATGAGTAATCAGTCGGTTAGTACCTCAAGAAGTATTAACGGTCGCATGAAAAATGTGTAAGAAATTCCATCTAAATATTCATTGATTAAAAAGTACTGAGGTGATGGGCAAGAGTATGATAGCTTGAATTGAATTCTCCGAGTGTAGGGATGTCTATTACACACACGTAGGGGTATATGATCGATGTTTGGAAGAAAGGTAGGAATGACGAAAAAAGGAGATATTTTATCGAGGGATGATGTGATTTCTAATATCTTTTCATGACACTTAAGATAGGGCTCATGACAACCGAAAAGCTAGTATAGTTGGAAACTCTAATTTTCAAAGTCTTTCTTTTATAATTCCAATCTTTATATGTAACTTTCACTGTCTTCCTTTTATTATGGGATTTTGTGGGTGCAATCCGTTGAAAACTCTCAGGAGACAACACTCCTCCTACTAGGGACACCTAGAGGTTTAAAGGCTTGTTGCACATGCTCAGTGCAATCATGTTGCCTACGAAAATGTGCTAGTTAATTTTTCTTTTTCTTTATTTTCTCCTTCTCTTAAAAAAATAAATGGCGTTTGCTCGAGACGACCAAAATTAAGTTTGAGGGAATTTGATCAGTCAAAAATATTACATTTTTAACACATCAATTTCCCTATTCTTTCTAATCATCTAAAGGTGTTCGGTATAAATATAGCACATATTAGCAATTCGTCTGCGAAATATCAAATAACATGAGTTATACATTATAACTGGCATTATGACGGAAATTGTGTGTTTATTACTACACGCATGATCTTTGCATATCAACACTTGTCTCGAGATTGTGTGCAGGAAATTCTCCAGGTTAAAGAGCCGGAATCACAAAAGTGCTGATAAATCGCATCAAGTCAAAGACTTGAAATCTGGCAGTAACCAAGAAAGAATTATAATATTCCACGAATCATAAAAGTATCCAAAAGATAATACAAAATACCCCTGAAGATTTCAGCCATCAAGCTCATCAAACAGCCGCGGATCCGCGGACGAGTCAGGCCGATCCGTCGCTAATCCGCGGCCGAGTTGACTCGTCGGCGGTTGGAACTTTTTGTTGGGCTTTTCTTTTATCGGCCAAACTTCTCCAAGACGCTTCGAATTGTGTAGATTTCGCCAGAAGCTTCCCTTCTAACAGCCAAGCTTTTTGTGCAAGTTTGATACCTACCAAGTTTCTCATGCAAGTTTCATAACAACCTAGTTTCTAGTAGAAGATAAACCAAGCTTCTAGGGGAAGCTAAAGGGAAAACTATAAAAGGAGACCTATGGCTTCATTACAAAGGTTTTTCAAGATTCTACATAAAATTTCCACAAGTTGAGTGACACAACTTGTGATCCAAAACCCCAACCCAAATCCAATTCTAAAGCCAAATCAAGATCTATCGAGAAGAAAATCAAGCAAGCAAATGAAGATCCTTTGAAGCAACGCCGCGCTTCATCCGAGCAAGAGATCCACGATTATCCGCGACTCAAGAAGACCGAAGCGAAGCTAGTTTAGACGATTTAGTTCCTTATCAAATCTTATAATCTTTGAGTGAATTGTACCTAACCGTTGATTAATAAAAGGTGAAAATTCTAAATCTTGCTTTTCTTTACATTATTGCATTATGAAGAGTTATAGATTCTTGATTCTTTTCTTTTTCATGATGTTTGAGTGAAATCTCCGCTTGTGGAGGAATCGATAGAATAGGAAGATGATAATGATTAAATTCTTCAACGATTCTTAAGTCTTGTGAGTTTTCTAAACTTTAGGAAATCGAATCATTGAAAACCTAATTTGAGCGAGATCGCTTTCTTGAATATTTTCACTCCAAATTAGATATCAACGATCGGTGATTTGATTTGCTAGAGGCTAGAATTTGAATAATAATCAATAAAAGGACAAGGGATGACGATGGAGAAACCTAAGTTTCTTCAATAGATCCCTAAAGCTCGTTGATCGTCAACGATCTAGCAACAAATCTTCAATAGATAAGAATTCGTAATCATTAGTATTCATCATCACTAACAATTTGATCGATTCCTAGAAGCTACTTTTCAAATCTTGATAACTCAATTGGTTTGGACATTTTCTTGATCTTTATTGATTCTTGATTCCAGATCTTTACTTTCTTTATGTTTCTTGAAATTAAAACTCACAAATCTTGAATCAATTTTCTTGCACTTTCTTTTATCTTTTCATTTTGACTCATCTAAAACAAGATCGATCAAAACACACAATTCAGTGGACGATCCGTATTCATTAACGCGCTATATCGACACCGTTAATTGATTACGGTATAAATTTGTTTGGTTGTGAAACATTTCCAAATACACACGAAGGACGATCAATCAAGTCTCGTACATTAAAATATTATCAACTCACATATGCCATATCACGACTCAATCACATATCAGAATCTTACGGCATCATGCCCGATCACATCGACTCATCTCCACATATCACATACTATCCTCATCACCTGTGTGTGTGTGTGTGTATAGACACACACACACACACACACACACACACACAAAATCAAGTGTATGCACGCGCGTGTGTGACTACATATAACCTGTGATTCGCCACCAAGGTAATCATCCTATGGATAAGTCATCCTAGATCAACCTAAACTAACCTAAGGTCTTCTGAATACCCTATTCGCTAAGCATCCAAATATCGCATCCAAACTTACTAATATAGTAAAACTCTATTCCACTGTTGCGGGGGTGCTATACGCCATCCACCCGACTTCCCCTGTAGATATACATCTAATCTCCTCGATTCTTGCTTTCTGAAGTCAGTGACGCCATGCTCTCCCTTGTCGTCCCGAAGTCCACACGGGGTACCTACAGTTTCAAATACGTTATATCGTAAAACAAGAATCAAATACAAGAAAACCCGATACGGAACACGAGACACACATAGGTTAGAACTTACACCCTACGTATGCAAGAATAACCAAATAAGCCTCGCCATTGATGTAAAAATGTCTAACGACCAAATCCAAGTTCAAATATCAAAAACTATGTTTTAGAAATCGGAAAACGTAGTCAAATCCAACCTAAAAAACATCCCAGATTTTTTCACAAGTAAATGGGGATAACACAAACAATACATAGGATTGAGAGCTACATACAAAACCCCAGCACCCAGAGCCACCAAATGTTCGGCGAGACATACAATTTTGGCCGGCGCCGCTGGTGATACAGGGGAGTTTGGGCCTCGAACTTTAAGGGTGGTCTTCTAGGTGTATAACTAGGTCTACGAAGTTGTTTGATTTACTTAAAAATATTTCAGGTTACTCCAAATTCCCTGTAGTCCAACCAAACTCCGCAAACCGACATTGGACGATCTAAACTCGAGTTTTATAGTCTAGTATCTGGTTTAGTCCAAGTTTTTAAACTTGAGGGATTTAAGATCACTACTAAACCTCAATAACACCTATCCAATTCATAAAAAATCACCTAGACCTTAACTTGGAAATTTCTAACATTACTAAACCTTATTTAATCGACTCTAAACTACTATAGGAGTTATGGAAACATAAGATTCTAAACTAAGAGTGCAAAAATCACCTCATTTGGCAACTCAAGAATTTTCTTGAGTTGCTCAAAATCTTGAAAATACAAACTTTAGGCCTCCATAGGGTTTGTAGTGATGTTGTGGTCACTTTTTGTGAAGGGGGTATAAGGTTTTGTTTGAGGATTTTGGGGGTGGCCATGGGATAGAGGTGGAGGATGAAAAGGAGATGAAGGAATGAAGAAGAAAAGGAAATGAGGAAATGAAGAGATGAAAGCATGAGAATTGTGTAGAAGCCTCTCACCCCCTCTCTCTCACCCTCACATGACACAAGTCACCTCACTCTCTCTCTCTCTCTCTCTCTCATCTATTTTCTTTTCCCTTTTATTTTTCTCTTTTTCATTTTAAAACACAAACTATTTGGAAAAGAAAAAGCCATGGTTCATAACTAAAAATGTAGTAAGTCATTTGCAACATGATTTGTTGCATGTCTTATGCATAACAAGATTAATGCAAAATTACTGAAATGCTAATCGAGTTTAGTAAATAACCCATTTACAAATAATTGTATAATAATTCATAAAATGCCCAAATCACATAAATACCTTCAAATCAATAATAATTATTAATTTCCCAATTATTTTCCAAATTATCGGTATATAATTATACCTATCCATTAAAACTAATCTCCATACTTTTAAAATATCCTTAATATTTATTATTTAATTACTTAAATTCCCAAAAAAATAATATTTTATTTCTGATATGTTACATATATATGGTGAGGGCATTCTTGTAATTTTACAAGAGATGCTTCTAAAAGGAGGCACCTCATTTTGCATATATCTATTTATTGGTAAATAGATAATGAGGTGGAAAATGGAGATATTTGTGGCATGGGTGAAGCATGGATACTTCTTTAGTTTATTAGTTTGGCCTTACTATTCAATCATGGCTACAATTTTCTATTGAAAATATTGCTTGCTTGATTGTGAGAAAAAGAGTTAGCCATTCTTCACTTGCACTCTCTCTTGATCATTCTATTCGTCTAACTCTCTCTACATTGTTATCCTCCTTCTTCCTCAAACCCTAACCCTCACATGTGTTGTGAATCCTAGGATCTTTGAGATTAAATAGTCCAATTAACTTTCTACATCTCCTAAGCTACCTAGATTAGCAAATTAGGTACTTTAGTTACCTCATTCTTGAGGTTGGAGCTTGAACCATAGAATCTTGGGTAGATAGTCTTCGGCACGAGGAGGCCGACGACCGAACTTGATCCGCACCTTCTAGGATTTCAAGAAGAGGAGAAGAAGAACCGAAGGGCTTATATCTAGCAGGTATAAAACACTATTATAGTTGTTTAGAACCTCTATGTGTTTAGCTAGTTAGGGTTTCTGAACGATCTAGGAAGTATAGTCGATGTTGCTTGACTTAAAA
Source organism: Agapanthus africanus (assembly GCA_030015575.1). Lineage (NCBI taxonomy): Eukaryota > Viridiplantae > Streptophyta > Magnoliopsida > Asparagales > Amaryllidaceae > Agapanthus > Agapanthus africanus. Next base: position 311,401,873 of record JASDDO010000018.1, on the reverse strand, counting down.
TTGTTTTTGTAAATTTTTCCTCCCTACAAACCTTGTAGGTTGTGTGACATCGACTTACAGTGGTATCAGAGCCTACTTAAACCTTAACTATCTAGTTAGCACGTATTTAGAACTTCGATCCACAGAAATTATCCGAATTGCATTTCCATTTTCTAGCTTGCTGTTCGATTTTTAAAGCTGTTCAAAAAATTATTTCAGTGACCTTAAAATTATGTGCAGGCTTTTCTAGAACCAAGAAAAAAATTGAGCACATGAGCTAATAATTAGACCGCTAATTTGCAACCAAATAGGTCATTTGGCCGTGGATCCGTGGCCTAATTGTGGCCAAAGTGCTTTAAAGTTTTTATGGGGTTCAGGTTCATAGAAATTTTATTTTTGGTAAATTTGGTTTTTGCCCAGATTTGTTTGTGTACTGGTTTGTTCATAGGGTAAATGCAAAAAGTTTTAATCGATCGAAATTCTAAGTTCTTTCTTATCTGTGTATTTTGTTCGTATATGTGTTTCTAAACGTCTGCTAATTTCTATATGTTGGGGGTTGCACATATCTTGTATTTTGTTTATGGTTTGTTGATATGAAGTATGGAATCGTCGTGAATGAATAGCCGGGGGATGTGAGAAGAGTGTCCTTTTCTTCATTCATGTATATTTCTAAATTGATGTAATATTCTTTTGTGGGGCACATCCGGGTTGAGGTTGTAGCCACCATTATATTATTTCATTTACTATTTTTTGCACCTAGGATAGACCTAAGGAGTGGTGCACAAACTACAGGGTTCTTGAAGTGCCGAGTGGCCTACTCATTTTATTGAGGGAGGTTGCTTCACTTCGGGAATTTGGCAGGTAGTTTGCTGCACCCCTGGGGGTCTAGGATAGGGGTTTGGCTATTCATCACGATCGTGGAATCCATTTTTCATTATAGGTTAAAACGAAACACTAAAATCCTAGTATATGCAATATATTCATCTGTGTTGCTGTGATTTGTGATCTGGAATGACTATTATTGCGTGAGACAAATGGCTATATATATTAAATATATAATAAACATTGCTTATGTTTTGCACCCGGGCTAGTCCAGCCCCTGCTCTGCCATTAGTTAAGTAACCTAACGGAGCATGACGGGCCCCGTGGAGAATGCAGATGGCATAAACGTACTGTAACGTTTTGAAAATCGTTTAGGTGAAATTCCCGATAATCAGTAAAATAACTGGTGTTTTCCGTAAAAACCAAGATATAATTATTTTTGAACATAGATTTAAATATACCTATTTTAGCTATGTAATGGCTAGTATTGATATTTATTTGTTCACTTATAAATTATTAGTTTACTTAAATATTTTTCATTAATTAATTAATTAATATTATTTTAAGCTTTCACTTATACATTTAATTAGTGATAATTACAATTTGGAATGGGTCAATTATACATTAGTGTACCATGACACATCTAAACATATATTGTAACATGTTCTTTCAAAAAAAATTGGGATGGTTCTAGCTATATTTGCAAAGAAAAAAATAAATGAGAAAGAAAATGGTTTAAAGTTAAATAAAGTATGGGCTTTCTTTGACTTGGCCACAACACACACCTCACTTTCTCTCCACTCTCCCAATTTTCTGGCCGAAACCAGCAGCCCCCTCTCCTACAACTTCTCTTCTTCAACTCAAAAAAAGAAAAGAAAAGAAAAGAAAATGAAAAGAATAAAGAAGAAGGCATGGGATTTAATTAATGAGGAATAGGGAGAGTTTGACTTGGACTTTCACCCACCCACCCACCCACTCCTCCCCTCTTCTCTCTCACTGCCGAAATTTCTGCAGCCCATATTCCCCCATTTTACCACTTCATTCCATCTCAAAAATCCCCAAAATTCCATTAAAAATCCAACTAAAACATCACAAACTCCTAATTAAATCTTACCCATTATTCCTAGATCAAAACTAGCATGGTTCTTGGAGCAAGAGAGAAACTTGGGTGGCCAAGTTACATGTTAAATCTATAAATCTTTGAGGTATTAATTCTAACCCCATGTTTAATTTGATGCTAAATTACTTTAGATCAAACTTATTTAGGTATTGATATGGTTCTAATTACTAGTTTGAAATTTCAAGAGAAGGAATAGGGTTAAAGTTAGGGTTTTTATCAAAAAATCAAGTTAGTTAAGTGTAGATTAATATGTTAAGACATGAAAAATCTAAGCTAGTTGCTAGTTGCTAATTGTTACTTTAAAATTGTCCAAATTATATAATTTTGCAAACTAGATTTTTAGGATTTATGTAAAGAGGTAAGATTAAATTTTATTAAATATTGGTGTGACCTAATTAAGAAATTAAGTGAGCTATGTAGCCGTTAGAATTGCTAAAACATCTAGATTAGTATTAAAACGGTTAATGGTTGCTTACTAGGTTTTTGGAATAAATCGATTTGAATTAAGTTTGAGGTTTTGATGGTTTTCTATCTATTTCATATAATATTTAGTGTGTTGTGAACGCGCGATAGGTGCTATTGGGTTTTTAGTTAGGTAGTTGCCACGTATAGCGACCCTAGTTGTGGTTTGTGGCGTTGTCGCGAGCGCGTTTTGTGCACCAAGTGCGTGCGCGTTTAGTTAGTGTGCGTGGTTGACTTGTATTGTTTGTGTCCGTGACTATTTATATATTTATTCTCGTATTGACTTTTGTGTGTTTCTAGGATTGGGTGCAGAGGCGTCGGATGTGGCGCGGAAATGGCAGAGATGAAATCGGATCAGATTAGCCGAGGCGTCCAATTGAGTAGATGTACACATTTACGGGGGAATCGTCTGGATGGCATGAGGAGCCCGTTAGTTTGGATTACTAGTAGTGCTTGTAATTATATGCGTAGTCTCCTAGTCATTCATCTCATTGCATTGCGTCATCATAAATATATATGATATTATCTCATAAGACACTTGCACCATTACCTTTGGTCCATGCCACGTGCATTATTGATGCGAACACATACGCCTTTGGTAATTGTTATGTCACGAACACCATAAAACTTGCTTAGAATCGATATCTTTGCATTTCATCGTATATGATCTGTAAACCTGTACCTATATAGTCATTGCATCAGGATAGATACGTAGGATTATTAGTCATATATACATACCTCATTGCATCATGATTTATGCATAGCTTCTGGCCATACTTCGCATGGTATATGCTGTTAGTTATATGTATGCCCTAGAGGCCATTACTGTACATACGATGTATATTGTAGTGGATGCTTGGACATATATAGGGAGGACTTTCTTGCTCGACATGATAGTACGCTATCTGGTTGCTCTTTATCTTAACATGTTGACTTATATTAGTTTACTGTCTTACTCTCACATGTTGATAAAGCCCTTAGGATATGTACTCGACTACTGAGACTATGATGAGATCATAATAGTGGGGCCACGGTAGTTGATGAGTACATCCTATAACTATTCTTAGTCGAGGGTGTATCGAGACAGGGCATCGATACACCAGAGTAGACTAGCGTATACGCATCTTGACCCATATGATGGGCGATGGATGATCCCATATCCATCGGTGTTTGACATCAAGGATGGTGTACGGGGGCTCAGTGGAGACTGGGTACACTGGACGGACTCACCGAGAACTCCCAGATGGTATTATACCTCACGTCAGATGGCAGTTCTCTGGTGACACTGGTTCAGGTTAGTCTGTAGACCCGAGATCGTCATAGAGTCTTGTGTGATTCCCACTGTGCTTTGATTTCCACTTTACCACGTCCATGAGGCATGCAAAAAGGTGGCTTTTCGGTACAGTCCCGAATCACATGGAGGCAATGAGCGATAGGAGGGGATTCGTCTCTCCCGGTATAGAGATTTGATGTTGTGATGTGTTCGATTGGCTATAACTGGAAGTCCCTGGCCAGGGCTGATATAGAGATTTTCTGGTAAGTGTTACCAGTAGTTTCTCGGCCTGTTATGAGCCTCATATCGACACGACTTATCGGTTACTGGGGTCTGAAGTATACCACCCCTAGACTAGATATGCAACATATCAGACGAAGAGACCGGACTGTACGGGAGTGTTACTGATTGGATTCACAGGAGAATGTACAGGCTTGCTTGTTGATCTTCTGATCGCTCAATACCTAGATGGCTGTTACGTTTAGCTGACCGCTTGCAACTTGTGGGTGTTTGATATGATCATCACCTACTACCAGCTTATTGACGATTCTTTAGAGTCCTACACAGAGGTTTTTTTACTCAGGCAAAACGGAGTAGGATCACATATGTGATATGTGCACGACCGAGGATAATGCGATATGAGATACCGTATTCTATTCTCGCGATATTTGATATCAGCCGGGTCATCGGATTAAGTGTTGATTCGATGAATCGGTACAGGTATATATATTAGTCGGTTATTTGGGAAATAGCCGGATTGTCGGATCAAGTGTTGGTTCGATAATTTAATGTATAATTATATATATAATATATTACATTACATTATTTAATATTGGCTCGCTTTATTATTTCATTTTCTCACCGGATAATACATTGATATATATGCGATATATGTTAATTGTATTATTTTCTTTTGTTACAAAAATATATTATATATGTGATATATAATATTGTAACATATTATAATTACTAATGCAACATGATTAGTAGAGATTAAACGAGGATAGGGTTTGATTTGGGTTAAACTTTCTAGAAGCTTCTAGAAGCTTTTATTTTGTTTTTTGCAAAGATATTTTGCAAGATATTCCTAACCCAACCCATACCCTTTAACCCTAGTTAACTCTCTACAATGGTTAGCCCTTTCTTTGGTCAACCATGGTTGCATTTGTAATTATCATTACAATTTCATTATTCATCACAAAAGGATTCTTTCTTCTTCTTCTTCCTTGAGCTCTTAAAAAAGCTTTCTAGATTTTCCTTTTGTGATGAGTTAGTGTGAGATTATGAAAACAAATTAGAGCCAAATTCCTACCTCATCATCATCATCTAATCTAGCCAATTAGATTAGGGTGTTCACTTCATTAGTGAGTGGGAGCTTGTGTTAAAGAAATTTCAAGGTAGATCATCATTTTTATCGAAGATCGGAAGCGAGCATGCAACTTTCTCTTCGTGGATACTACTACAAATAAGGGTTGCCCCTACGGATTTATCCGTAGGGGAAAGAAAATACCTTGTAGGTACAAACACCATAGGTGCAAGTCGAAACCTTGAACTTGCCCCTACGGAAAAAAATTTGCTACTACGGAGTTCTGTGTAGGTCCCGTTTGCCCTACGGAATAGGCCATAGGGGCAAAAAATTTAATTTATTTACGGTTTTTTAAAATAGATTACTTGTACCTACGGATGAATCCGTAGGGCCAAGTAATAGCCCCTACGGATACATGCGTAGGTACATATCCGTAGGGGCATTTGTTTGCCCCTACGGATATATCCGTAGGGGCAAGCTCAACCTCCTGATACTGAGATCACAGGGGAAAATATCAGTTATCCTGATATTTTGCCCCTACGGTTTAATCCGTAGGGGCAACGTTGGTACCTACGGATCGCCCAGTGCACAATAATATATACATCGATCAAATATAAAATTAATCATCACACAACATATATTGCAGTATTCATAATCACATCTCACGCATATAATATACAAAAGAAACCAAAAAACAGAATATGATATAAATATAAACACCGTAGGACCACCAATATAAATATCGTCCAAAATGTAGTACAATATGTATCATATAAATAAATACATGTTTCAAAAATAAGAATCAAAAAGCTACCTTAGCTCGGTCCAGCTCCACCTCTGATAAACGCTAGAATCTGGCGCGCCTGCTCCTTGGTCAATAAATCATGCAATACGGAGCGTGCGGGAGTCTGAGCGGGCTATGGAGCTGGCGATGTGGTATGCACAGCCGCTGTCGAGGTAGTGGCTTGCGGAGCCGCGGCTGTGGGAGTCTGAGCGGGCGGTGGATCTATAGGAGCTGCCTGCGGAACCGCAGCCGATATAGTGGCTTGCGGAGCCGCAGCCGAAGGAGATGCATGTGGAGGCTCGGCCGATGTACCCTGTCGCGTCTGGACCTAACGTGTGTAATAAGAGTGTAAGAAATGTGTATTATTCGAATTCGTATCATTATCAAGTTATTTCGAAACCCCATTTGGATATCTAGTTTGGAAAACCGTAGTTTATTTTAATTAGATATGTATGTATGATTAATCAAAGCTAAGTCTACAACCAAATAAGCTCAGGCTACGTACTAATATTGGATATGTCTATATCTATAATATGACATGATATTTTACTATTAAGTAGTATACATACCAGCATCTCCATCAACTCTTGAACAGTGGCCTTCAAGCTCTCAAGTTCCTGCTGGACACGTCGCTCACTGGAGACGGAGGAAGTAACCGCCGGGGTGGAGTCCAACCTCATATGAGCCCTGCTACGGCCCAGTCCCCGGCCTCTCTCCCAACCTCCATGGTGCCCTCTGTGTGCGGTGTCCAGGACTGGGGTCAGCAGCCTCGGATTGCTCTGTCCGGTAAAATCGATCCCCGATTCCTCGGCCTGCTCAACCACCCGCTCCTACACCCACATTAAGCAGTAAAGTATAAGTATAAAATTTAAATTTGAACCTTCCAAAACTAAAATTTCAAATAGGGGTTGAATAAATATTAACACTTACACAATACTCCTGGGTAGCGACGTCGGGATATCGAAGCTCGCCCATGGCGGGATCTGTCGAGGTGCCGTGGACGACAAGATATGCGGACAACACGCTCGGTATACCACCTTGCGCCAGGGTCTGAGCTGTCTGCAATATTAGAAAATAACTCTTAATATTAGATATATTAGAAAATAACTCTTAATATTGCATTATATCACAAAGGCCGGTCTATTGTAATTTACCGATAACTCCATGGCTCGAGTAATATTCCTCGAGCCACCTGTATAAGTGGGGCGACCCCTCTTCGCCGACTTCCTATTTTCTATATTTTGAGCGGCCTGTTTCTGCACAACGCATTCACATTTAGTTTTCTAATTAAGGAACAAAAAAAATAAATTATATCCTAAACAATGAATTACATTTAAAATACATACCTGTTTGCGTTGAGAGTCGAAATATTCGCACAATAGAGGCCATGTCTCTACGTCGACTCTCGCAAAGGCCGGAGTAGATAGGAGGGCCACTCTCTCTGCCTCGGGGGTCGCCATTCACAGGGAGTAGCAGTCGGCCTTCAGCTCATTCCTGTTGTATCGGACCTTGTTCTGCATGTTCTTCATCAGGCCATTGTACAGAGCATGAAGGTCGAGCACCCTCCCAGAGTGATCAGGGTCGGGTCCAGGCTGAAAATCGTAATCCAACTGAAAATACAAAAAAAAACATTGTTATTAGATTGCAAGTGTTAATAATAAATATATTGGATAAATCAAATGAAAATATATATTAATACCCAAGCCTGATCAAAGAAGAGGGCGAATGAGCGCCGGTGCTGCTCGCCCCACTCAACATGAAGTGGATAGTTCTTCATGAGCCGGATCTCATCCCCCATATACCGACCGAACCTCTCGGCATGAGGACCGGTATAGCGATAATCAAGGGTAAAAAAGAGGGGGAATGCTGCCTCCCCCCTAGCTCTGTCAGGCCTCAGCCTATGGGACTGATTCGGGCCTCGAGTACCCCTCTGGTGATGGGGAGGCCCTACGTCTGCAAGAAATATCAAGACAATCAATATTAAGACAAAGTTGTATTAAGAAATCAAGGTTAAACGAAAATTGAAGTGTGATATATACCTCCGGTGACTAAAGCACGAGCCTGGGCCCGGGCAGCAGCACGAGCGGAACGATAGTTCCTCCGGTGAGGAACAGCCGGTGTCCCGGATACGAACGCATCTCCTCCAACTAGAAAATAAACATTGACGCTAAATTTCCATGAAGTTCATATTTATTCTATAGAGCATATGTAAAATGAATAAATATTTTATATTTATTCATACTAACCTACAGACGATGCGGAGGGTACGGAAGTGGCAGGAGTGGCCCCTGCGTCAGATGTGGACGCACCACCTATAATTAGACAATTAAAAATAGATTATATAAGTAATTGCAGAAAGAATGTTGTCACGACCCGATATTGGCACGTGACGGCGCTAATACTACGCAACGTCTACAGGCGTAACGTAGTAAAAGAAATCCAAAACCCAGAAATCTAAACAATTAAAAGACAAGAAAAGATAAGAAACATTATTTAAACTTTTAAAAAAAATCACAAGTATAAATTCTTTAAGTCCAATTTTCTTTCTTGAAAATTTCGGCAGCACCTTCTTTATAAAAACCAACCCCAAAAATGGGTACAACATAAATATAAAGTAAAGCATCCCCAATGGGAGCAAATTCACGCTCAAAGGCGAAAAACAACCACCACAACAAATATACGACGCCGTAGCGAAGAAATAGAAGACGATAGAAAGGAAACTGTATAAAAGACAACAAATCCAACATAATATACAACATCGTCCTCACCAAGTCTCTAAGTCAATATGAAAATAGTAGATGGAGAGTACAGGGATACAACGAATATACAACACAACGAATAACCACAAAACCCACCTAAGCAAACTGCACACTGTGAGCTGATGCGGTATCCGTAGCAATAGATGATAAGATGAGTGATAATAGCCTGCCTCTGACTATCCTGAGGAACACCTGCAAACACTCTGGCACAACGAGGGTGATTGGCCAACTCGTGAATAGTAAATAACATATGCAGGTAATCGCAAGTATGCACGTAAAGCGTGAATCTAATATATGCAGTTAACAGTAATAACATGTCATATGAATGCAGAATAATGGAAAGTACACTAGCAGGTACAACCAATATATATAAACCAATAATGATATGACAACAGTATGCAAATCATGCGATAAGGATATGAGAATGTAACTGTGCAATAATCATGAAAGGTACACTAACAGGTACTACTAATACAAGAAGCAGTATACAAACAGATAAGGTGAGGTATGGAGTGAAGTATGTCATTTCCACGGAATCCTGACATCGTAGTAGGATCACAATCCAGCAAGACAATTTAAATACCAATTCCTCGAATCAGCCCCCAAATTGGCTCTCATATTATCTAAGTATCACATCTCCTCAATTGCATAATATCAAGTATATCTCATATATCCCGAATGTACAACCTCAAGTATATCTCACATATATCGAATGTACAATCATCAGGTATATCTCGTATATATCGAATGTACAAAATCAAGTGGATCTCACATATCTCGTATGTACAATATCAAGTATATCTCACATATCTCGAATGTACAACAGTAAGTAGATCTCATATATCTCGAATGTACAATATCAAGTAGATCTCACATATCTATCCAGTATCCAATCTCAAATGAATCTCTTATATCCCGAATCAAATCTACAGAAAAATTCTAACATCCTAAATATAATGACATAAATAAATATGATGAGGTCAATACAAATATATTAGCATCACATTCCAATAATATTGGTGTAAGGATATATATAACAACGGCTCAATCCCCTATTATATATACAAAAGAGTAATTAGAAATATCATGAAACCAATGTGCCAAACATCGACACAGAAATACTGATCTATCATGGCACCCTGATAGGTACGTATCATATGCTAACCCGAAAGCTCGAGTTCCTAGCTCTGACTCTCGCCTCTCGACGTATCTATACGTACATGACTCCCAACGGTATCCCCACGATCCCCGCCGAGTCATTGGTACTATCACCGGTAGGTACTCGCCCGCCTCCAGGCTCAATCGGCAAAGTCCATCGATCTTCTTGCCGAGGGGAACCATACCGGGCCCCACCATGTACCCTCATACGGCATCCACACCTCGTATGGAGTATATAATCAGAACCGATAAATCTCATGGTAGCTGCGCAAATATCATATCAAGGAAACCAGGTTTTTCAATTAATGCATAATTTCATGAACTCCCGCGGTTCCCAAATCCAGAAAACATCATGTAAAATCCAAATAACAATGCGCAAATCCAGGAATAAATATGTGCGATATATCTGAAATGCGAGCATATAAAGGAAAATATGTAGCAGAAACCAGATGTATGCGAAATCAATATGGTACAGCTAAGTATAGGTTTCTACCTATAAGCAATGATGTAGTATACCCCCCCGCGTATAGGTAAAATATGTAGGGTACCCCCCAGTATAAGTAACATATATGCAAAGTATACCTGTAGTTGTATCGTAAAGTGTGTATGCACCTATCACTAATGGTACGATACACTATAGGTATACAGATAACTAGCATGTAAGTATGTCAGAACATATGTGTAAGTATGTAGGTACACAGGTATGCTATAAGTCCATGCTTAAAGAAATATGAATAAAAGTCTCAATGTCCCTAACCAAGCAATATTATATCTATAAGTGGGTTATGCGTGATATGGCGATTATTGACGGTGTGTGTAGCATACAATCAGTGCTCGTGCAACATGAATCGTCAATAATATGTGCAGTGTCCTTCTACTACTAGTCCAGGCACAACTATATCTAAGTAATAGGGTAAAGGCGCAATTCTAACAATAACGTAGAATATGCGACAAGTAATAAAATCTCTAGCCCTGACGCATAACGCCATGGGGGCGATTTCCCTGTAGATGTTAAATCTACCCACCAACGCTCCAAGCTAGGTGAAGCCTACCACCTGTTTTCCCCTTGTCGTAGCGTCCGAAGTCCCCTCTTACGAACCTAAAATTTCACAAACACATCACATAAGCATATAATCTACATCGACGAAAAGACATCGAAACGCAAGAATAACGCCCTGAAAATTACACTGTGCGCTTAGCGCATCTAACGCGCACGATATCGGCCAAAAATCCTAACTAGGGTCGCAAAACTACGAAACACCTAGTCTAGATTCCGATCGTCCCGATCGCGCATTCAAAACACAATAATAAACGTGGACTCAAAATAAATAACGTCGCCATGTCAAAAGAAACTCACGCCTAAAAGTTACCGAAATCTAGTAAGCAGTACTTATCTTTATAGCACAAAATTACGAGTTTTACCAAAACTATAATTTACAAACATCTTCAAATAGCAAGGTTAAGCCATTTAAACCATTTCTATATTTTTAAACTTGCTTAATTAAGTTTTAGCAAAAACCTAGTAAGCAACAACCCTTAATTAGACAAAAAAGTAATTAACAAAAATTAGCATCTTCTACTAGGTTAAGCTTTTCAAATTTACAAATTAACACTTCAATTAAATATTAAACACTTAAATTAAGCTTTAACCATAACTTGAATTTCTAAAACCATTTCTAGAATTTTGAAACATGAAATTTAAAGCTTAAACTAATATCTAATTAAGCTAGCATAAAGTATTAAGCAACAAAAAAAGAGATTAGAGTTAAGGTTTTATACCTTCAAGAACACCACGTGAATCAAGGATAAAACCAAACTTTAGCCTCCAAAATCCTCACTAGAATGAAGATCCAAGCTACTTTTGTGAAGAAGAATGAAGGTTTTGGATTTTATTTGAATTTCTATGAATTAAATTGGATTTTTCATGATTTATTTGTACAAGAAATGATGAAAAATGAGTGAGGAAGAACAAGGGCAGCAAGAGGGGGAGAGAGGCCGGCCATGAGGGTGTGGGGGGTGTTTTGTGCAAAAAAGAAGAAGAAAGTTCTAGTTTAATTCATTAATTGCTTCATTAAATGCAAAAATAACACATTTTCTTTCATTTTCTTTTCTTTTTTTTAATTCAAAAACCTTTTGCACTAAAAATATCTAGATATTTGAAAAGAAGGTTATGAAAATAATTATAGTGATGATTTCCAAAAATTTTCATTTAGAAGAAATTTCCCGATTTACGTGCACAAAATACCGCTTAAAATAATATTTTATTTGGGAAAAAATCTATCTGAACCAAAACCTCCTAAATACCCCCAAAGTTCGCGCACAAGCTTTATTTTATCTATAAAATAGGTGCTGGTAAGTTTATACGGACGTTTGATCGAAATCGGGTTAAAACGGGAAAAACCGACAATTTTGCCCTAAAACGGAAAAATTCGCAAAACGATTTCTGAAACATTACAATCTCCCCCCCTAAAAAAATTCGTCCCCGAAATTTAAAAATTTTCACTAAGCGTACCTTCAAAGAGAAGAGTATAAAACACCCAATTCTCGCTTGCAACCTACCAAGTGATCATCTCACTATACGGCTACGTCCAAGAAAACTCTCCACAGATAGCAAGACCCTTGACCGAAGTTTCTCCACCTGCCGAGCCATTAAAACAATTGGCTGCTGGTGAACGAAAGATCGTGTCCAAGCTGAATGGTCTGGTGCTGAATCATGTGAGAAAGGTCATGAAGGTAATTTCAAAGTATCGACACAAGGAATACGGGGTGAAAACTCAATAATCTGGGAGGAAGTGCCAAATTAAAGGCAACGAATAACTCGCTTAAAGGATCTCTAAAGGACCTACAATTCTGGGTAAGCTTCCCAAAACTCAACACGTCCTTCATCGGAAAAATCCGTAGGAATACATGATCTCCTACAGCGAACTCGAGCCTGCGATCACCATGGTCAGCATAAGACCGCTGTCCGCACATGACTGTCATCATCCTCACCTGAAACAGCTGGATCATTTTCGAAGTCTCTAGACAACCTGGGGTCCAAAAATCCTACTACGCAGAGTTAGAAAAACAGACTGGAGATCGACATCACCTAACAAACAAAACTTAAAGGTTGCCAATCGGAATGTCTCCTGATAACTGCTATCGAAGGAGAATCCGAACAATGGAAAGTGACGATCCCAACTGCCGAAAACAATTAATACGTATGCACGAGGATAACCTCTAGAGTCGGTATAGCCCGCTCTCACAAAACCATCATCCTGCGGATGGAAAGACGGAGCTAAAGTTCAACCAATACCCAAGGCTCTCTGAAGCTCCTGCTCAAGACGGCAAGCGAGCAGAGTGCCTTTATTGGATACGACCCTCGAAGGAACTCCATGCAACGCACAAACTTTACAAAGAGCAACTGAGCAGACTGAGAAAAACTGGACAACAAGCATCCGAATGGAGTCACACCCTGACTAAACATGGGTAGACACCATAACGAATTTCATGGAGATCTGTTCCCATTCCCACTTCGGAACAGTTAAAGATTGCAACTCTCCAGCCGGTCTCAGATGCTCAACAAAAACACACAACAAGACAACACCTTGAAACGAAACCTGAAATTTCTCTTTACATTCCTGTCCACGCGGAACTATCTCACAAGTCACATCAAAGTTGGTGGAACTTGAATGAATACAGAGAATCGACAGATGTGCCAGCTCTAGGATTTCACATCTTTACCCGATAATATCAGGTACACAAACGCGTCCCTAACTTAGCACACTATTGTCACAAATCAAGAACTCCGAATCATTACCCAGCCGAGTATGCTCAAGTATCTCTAACGAACGAGCGTCGGCGGGCAGTGCCTCACGAAAGCGATTAAGGACAAGTGGTCGAGCGCGGATATGAGCAAGCTGTCCCCTCCGTAGGGACGAACCTAAGCTGTACTCAACGATCACACAAGAACTGTAAATCTGCAGAAGACTGTCTCAACAATCTACACCCGCTGCAGGAAGATGTAAATTAAGCTCTGGTGGTCCGTGAAAATCTGACACAACTCTCGAACAAGTAGTGTCTCTAAATCTCCATCGTAAAACCACCGCGGCCATCTCCAGATCATGAGTGAGATATCATGCTAGTACTTCCTCCAAGTGTAGGGAAGAAAAAGCGATAACTCTATAATGTCACCTCTGTACACACTCGAGCCCCACTCACGAAACATCACAGTTAAACAACAAGGTCGCCCGAACCAGAAAGCAAAGAAAGACTGATGCGGTTGTTAACCGAGTCTTCAACTGCCGAAAACTCTGCACACATGCCTCAGTCCAAAGAAAAAGAACCTCCTTTCCGGTCAGTCCAGTCAACTGTGCAGCGATACACAGGTAATCCAGCACGAAACGGCGGTAGAAACCTGCTAAGTCCAAAATCTGCGGACCTTCATCCGTACACAAGCCTGGGCCAAAGCTGTACGACCTCGATCTTCCTCGGGACCATACAAAAACCGTCTCCCGTAACTACAAGACCTAGGAGTCAACACAAACAAGCCTGAAGGAATACTCCGAGAATCTAGTAACAGCTGGGCTCTCCCAATGTCTGCAAAACAAATCCTCAAGTGCTACTCCTGTTCCTCACGTCACATTGAATAGACCAGAATGTCGTCAATAACACAACAATAACTGGTCAAGGAACGGCTTGAAGAAATCTGGTGTATCATGTCTACGAATGCTGCTAGGGCATTGGCGAGTCCAAAGACACCACCAAAACACACAAAGTCGTAGCATGAACAAGGCAGCCTTCGTAATGCCATCACTCCGAACCCGCAACAATGATGACCTGATCCCAACAACTTAGAAAAAGTCTCGCACTTAGGAGCCGATCGAAGAAATCGTCAATGCGAGGTAAATGATACGTATCCGCACCGTAAGCCGGTTCAATTGACGATTTATCAATACACAACCTCAACTGCCGTCCTTCTCCTTGACGAACGAAATAGGAGCTCCTCAAGACGAAACACACAGACGCACAAACCCCCAACAAACAATTCTGCAGCTGATCCTTAAGCTCCCTAAGCTCCGCCGGCTCATCTGGAACAACGTCGGAAAACTCTTGCATGATAAGAACCCGGTCCAATAATCCCACTATGGCTCCGGTATCACGAATGAACGCAGAGAATTCTCGACATCCTCTCCTCAAAAGCCGACTAGCGAAAAAGGATGAATTCGATCTGTGAGAGGCGACACCACTGTCCCCCTGCACAACAAGGACTGACTTGCCAGGAAATCAAACCTGACTGTTTCCTCGCGGTAGTCCACAGACGCCTAGCACGTAACTAACCGGTCCGTGCCCAGGAGAACGTCAAATCCAACATCTCTAGAAGGATCAAGTGACGGATGAATCTCCTAACCGATTGGCATACGACTGAAATACGTGTCGCACAACAAAAGAATCGCTGATAGAAGTTAACACAACAAACGGCTGATCTAGCTAACATGAATCCCCTCGTCCTAAAGCTCTGCTACTCCCGGAACGGTCACGAAAGCTGTCTCGACGACTAAGCCTCTGTCTCTGAGCTGATACCCCGGTACGAGTCCTCCACGGTTCCGGAACTCCCAAAGTCTCTGGAATACGTGTCTCGTCAACTAGGGCTGCATCCACTGGTGCAATGTAACTGACGGAAAGCTGTGTGCTGATCGCAAGGAACAACTGGGTAACAGGGGTAACCACCTCCTGTCGCTGCGCTCGAATGGTCTCCACCAAAGAACTCATCGTCTGGCGCAAGTCCTGCATCTCTGCCACAAGCCTAGCGACACTATCTGTCAAAGGAGGATCCGTCTGCACCTGTGCAACGAGCGTGCCATCCTGGTCAGTCCTCGCTCTCCCCGAGTCAATACTGACCTCGGCCCTCGCTGCACCTCACTGAGTCCCCATAGTCGTCGTCGGCAAATGATATAAATTGGAATAGGATTCGATATGAACACGGAAATCGAATCACAACGATATGAATCATCAAGGAAGGAATTTCATGTAATTGTACTTAGGTCACTTTAGACGGAGTACTGCATCATGAGTATGCTGCAGACATACACATACTACGTTACTCTGCTTAAGCTACCTACTCTATCATATCAAGGTCATCCTACACTCCGTAAGGTAAAAACCTAGCGCTCTGATACCAACTTTGTCACGACCTGAAATTGGCACGTGACGGCCCTAATACTACGCAACATCTACAGGCGTAACGTAGTAAAAGAAAGCCAAAACCCAGAAATCTAAACCATTAAAAGATAAGAAACATTGTTTAAACCTTTAAAAAAAATCTCAAGTATAAATTCTTTAAGTCCAATTTTCTTTCTTGAAAATTTCGGTAGCACATCCTTTATAAAAACCAACCCCAAAAATGGGTACAACATAAATATAAAGTAAAGCAACCCCAACGGGAGCAAATCCACGCCCAAAGGCGGAAAACAAACACCACAACAAATATACGACGATGTAGCGAAGAAATAGAAGACGATAGAAAGGAAACTGTATAAAAGACAACAAATCCAACATAATATACAACATCATCCTCACCAAGTCTCTAAGTCAATATGAAAATAGTAGATGGAGAGTACAAACGAATATACAACACAACGAATAACCACAAAACCCACCTAAGCAAACTGCACACTGTGAGCTGATGCGGTATCCGTAGCAACAGATGATAAGATGAGTGATAATAGCCTGTCTCTGACTATCCTGAGGAACACCTGCAAACACTCTGGCACAACGGGGGTGAGTTGCCAACTCGTGAATAGTAAATAACATATGCAGGAAATCGCAAGTATGCACGTAAAGCGTGAATCTGAGATATGCAGTTAACAGTAATAACATGTCATATGAATGCAGAATAATGGAAAGAACACTAGCAGGTACAATCAATATATATAAAGCAATAATGATATGACAACAGTATGCAATAATCAAGCGATAGGGATATGAGAATGTAACTGTGCAATAATCATGAAAGGTACACTAACAGGTACTACTAATACAAGAAGCAGTGCACAAACAGATAAGGTGAGGTATGGAGTGAAGTATGTCATTTCCACGGAATCCTGACATCGTGGTAGGATCACAATCCAGCAAGACAATTTAAATACCAATTCCTCGAATCAGCCCCCAAATTGGCTCTCATATTATCTAAGTATCACATCTCCTCAATTGCACTATATCAAGTATATCTCATATATCCCGAATGTACAACCTTAAGTATATCTCACATATATCGAATGTACAATCATCAGGTATATCTCGTATATATCGAATGTACAAAATCAAATGGATCTCACATATCTCGTATGTACAATATCAAGTATACCTCACATATCTCGAATGTACAACAGCAAGTAGATCTCATATATCTCGAATGTACAATATCAAGTAGATCTCACATATCTATCCAGTATCCAATCTCAAATGAATCTCTTATATCCCGAATCAAATCTCCAGCAAAATTCTAGCATTCTAAATATAATGATATAAATAAATATGATGAGGTCAATACACATATATTAGCGTCCCATTCCACTAATATTGGTGTAAGGGTATATATAACAGCGGCTCAATCCCCTGTTATATATACAAAAGAGTAATTAAAAATATCATGAAACCAATGTGCCAAACATCGATACAGAAATACTGATCTATCAGGTGCTGTCACCACGACTGGCACCCTGATAGGTACGTATCATACGCTATCCTGAAAGCTTGAGCGTCTAGCTCTGACCCTCGCCTCTCGACGTATCTATACGTACATGACTCCCAACGGTATCCCCACGATCCCTGCCGAGTCATTGGTACTGTCTCCGGTAGGTACTCGCCCGCCTCCAGGCTCAATCGGCAAAGTCCATCGATCTTCTTGCCGAGGGGAACCATACCGGGCCCCACCATGTACCCTCATACAGCATCCACACCTCGTATGGAGTATATAATCAGAACCGATAAATCTCATGGTGGCTGCGCAAATATCATATCAAGGAAACCGGGTTTTTCAATTAATGCATAATTTCATGAACTCCCGCGTTTCCCAAATCCAGAAAACATCATGTAAAATCCAAATAACAATGCGCAAATCCAGGAATAAATATGTGCGATATATCTGAAATGCGAGCATATAAAGGAAAATATGTAGCTGAAACCAGATGTATGCGAAATCAATATGGTACAGCTAAGTATAGGTTTCTACCTATAAGCAAATGATGTAGTATACCCCCCTGGGTATAGGTAAAATATATGGGGTACCCCCCGGTATAAGTAACATATATGCAAAGTATACCTGTAGTTGTATCGTAAAGTGTGTATGCACCTATCACTAATGGTACGATACACTATAGGTATATAGATAACTAGCATGTAAGTATGTCAGAACATATGTGTAAGCATGTAGGTATACAGGTATGCTATAAGTCCATGCGTAAAGAAATATGAATCAAAGTCTCAATGTCCCTAACCAAGCAATATTATATCTATAAGTGGGTTATGCGTGACATGGCAATTATTGACGGTGTGTGTAGCATACAATCAGTGCTCGTGCAACATGAATCGTCAATAATATGTGCAGTGTCCTACTACTACAAGTCCAGTGTTCACATCATAATACTGCAATTCATACGCCCCACTTTCGTGCATTTTATAAGTAAACAGATGCTTTTGACGATCGTTTGTTGCATATTACAGGATACAGGTTTCTGGAGCAACTACAGTGAAAAAGACACAAAACAGCAGAAAAGGGACTTTTGACCAACAATTAGACGGACCCTGGTCAAGCCTAGTCGAAGAACAATACAAGGTCCAAAAATGTCAAGTGAACGGTCAAAAGACACGAACAAGTTTTCACTGAAGATCTGGAAAAGACCTAGAAGCCCAACAGAGAAAATACACAAAGAAACAGAAAGCCAAGAAACCCAGAAGAAAGCCCACAAAAGTACATAGCCTGACTCACTAGTTTGGCCGCGGATCCGCGGCCAAACCCATGCTGGAGCCGCGGATCCACGGCCATATAATGCACGTGTCGCCACCGACTTCTTGTGTCGGTGCGACGGTTCGGGTGTTGGGATTTTCAGGGGTTAAATATGTAATTGCACATCTACGAGACTCTGAAACCCTAATTCTCCTGTTTGCTTATAAATTGTAATTTTAGATCTGTAAAATGTATGCCTCTTTTCAATAAATAAAATTCAGAATTTCTGGAAGTGACATTCAGATCTGTTCTTTATCGCTTGGAGGGAGCCATCAAATCTGTAGGTAATTTATTTCCTTGCTTTTATTTTCTAATATAATTTATCATCCCCTAATGAGCGAGTAGTCTCCTCGCTTGTTAGGGTTAGCCTTAGCGAAAGGGTGAGAGATGAGATCTCTCACCCCTTTCAATGCCATCTTCACTTTAGAGTTAGAACTCCATGCATACGCACACATCCGCTCCCTACGGCACCCTACCCCTCGAGGTAACGGTGAACCGTAGTATAAAGGGCCGGTTGCGCGCGTTTTCCATGGGGGTTAGGTAATTATCAACAAAAGAAGGATACAAATCTAGAGGAAGAAACATCTTCCCAAAAGATTCGTATCCACTTTATTGATAATTAACTTAACATCTAATAGATCTAAAATAAGTAGGCATTGAAAGCGGTGAAGGAAACATTAATCTCCAAAACTTCCCCTAAGCCTAACCCTAGCAAGACTCTTAATTAGATTAATTAGATCCAGTATTTTAGATTGTTATAAACCAACCCAAAACGACAAATTGAATCAACTCGTTAAAACACATAAAAGGAATTTACCCGTCTCTGTGGATCGACCCGCACTCACCGGCTAGCTGCGAAGCGACGCCGTTTCTGATTGCGGTAAATACAGTTTTTGACATTAATCAAATGGCGCCGTTGCCGGGGACGGCGTAATATTTCTTTTTGTGAATTTTCGGGTTGATATAAATTTTGAAAAATTATAAAAATCTCAAAATATAAAAAAAAAATATTTTTTGATCTGTTTGAAGGGTGTATCTTTTGAATCTTGCAGGATCAGCGAAGAATTGAGGATCTGGAAATTTACAGAGGGACAAACAAAAATTAGTACATAAGAACAGGGAGGAATTCAAAGTACAGAACCACAAAATTTTTTTCAGAGCGCGATCCCACCAATCGACCGCGTTTCCGCCGCATAGAGGGGCCATCTGCCGCGGTTCCGCGCTATTAGTGCCACGTCAGCGCACCAAATTTTGCTGGTTTGATTTCTCCTTCTCCCCTCTGTCAACCTCCATATATCTCTCTGTAAAAAGTTTTCTGCAGGAATTCTTTACGTAAAGAGTCTTTCTCCCCCTTCTAAATAACAGATTTCTGCAGGTTTCTTTGCGCCGCGCTAAATTGAATGCAAGTGAAATTTTATTTGTTTTGCATAATTTAACCGGACTCTAAGGGGCTATTTGACCAAACTCAGATTGGGTGGGGATTTCATCACCCTTCCCAGGACCCCAGAAAACACCTAAAGCATTTTGCATCGACCACCTTTAATTAAAAAAGATTAGACTCAGACCTAAGGACAGCGAGCTCAATAGGAAAAGGACTAGGGTAGGCATCAGCCGTTTATCCTAACCGACATTGCGGTGTCTAGGCTAGTGGTTATTAATTAGGCCCACTGTAGTGGTGGTTCCTTCCCACTTACCTGGCCGTATTTGTCCGTGAAGAGGCGGTTTGAGGTCTATTTCTAGCCCTAATTAGGAGCTGTCTAGTAGACCTAGACGACCCTAGATCTAGGCCTGATTGTGCATGTGTGGTTGATACTTTTGTGTCACGAGTCCGTTTTCAAAAACCTCCTTGCAAAACTCACAAATAAAAAAAAATAAAGAAAAATCTTTTAAAAACTTGCAACTTGCCGCTAAAGAAAACTTGCAAACTCACTTCCACCACTTCTTCTCACTGACGTTATCTTACCCCCACATTCTGTTTTTCTTTTTTTTTTTCTGACTGCACTACCCTTTAGTGTATGTCATTTTGGACTAGGGATACTAACGCCCGATTAGTCCGTGTTTCGTTGGTACCGACCAACGAACCCTTCGGCGAACCCTTCGTCGAAATTCCCTCCATTTCCTTACCTCCACCTTTAAATTCTTCTTTCGAAGGTATGTCGGGATTCAACCCCAACGATACCTTACCGACGGGAATGATTCCACCTCCACCAGGTGCGAATAACCTGAATCTTCCGCCTGTTGTAGCGCCCGCACGAGTCGCGCTCCAGGATCTCTTCTACCCAGTCCGCACTTCCTTACCTACATGTCTTTCCCCCCCACCGGCGAATGGGGATAATTTTGAAATAAAACCACACTTCATCAATATGCTGCTTAAGTTTCATGGTTTGGAAACCGAAGATGCATATATTTTCATTAATAAATTCCAAAACGTTTGCGCCATGATGAAGACAACCCAACTAAGTGATGACGCAATAAGGCTAAGGGTCATTCCTTTTACCTTATGTGACCTAGCCGAGAAGTGGCTATACAGCACCGCGTCACACTCCATTAGAAATTGGGACGAGTTTGTGAGAGCTTTTCTGAAAAAGTTCTATCCTCATCACAAAACTGCTAGAATTCGAAACGAGATTATACAATTTTCACAGCTTCCTTCCGAACCATTTTGGAAGTGCTTCGAGAGATTTAAAGACCTACTCGTTCAATGTCCTCATCATGGGATAGAAAATTGGCAACTTTGCCAAAAATTATACGAGGGATTGAACGCAGCAACGAAGCAGTTGCTAGAAACAATATGTCAAGGTCATTTTCTTTCCAAGTCTAGCGACGAAGCTTGGCAGTTTCTTGAGGACCTAAGTGAGCAAACAATTCAGTGGGAGAGTACCAAGACCACATCATCTTCTTCAGTTGGTCAATCTAGGGCAGGCATACATCAAATAGATATGTCGATTGCTATGAAGGCCGAGATGGCCTCACTTATGAAAAAGCTAGAAGCCATTGAGACTAAAATCTCATCGTCTTCTCTTGCCCCTACTCTACCCACACGAACTGTTTGTGCTTGTTGTTCGAACCCGTCGCGCCTAACTGAAGAGTGTCCTTATAATGCACCCATTCAAGGACAGGATCAAGTCAATGCTGCATTTCAGCAACGACAAAGAAACGATCCGTACTCTTCGGCATACAATCAGGGGTGGAGGAGTCACCCAAATCAACAGTTCCAAGGGAATAACAATTTTCAAAGAGCTCCTCCACAACAACAACAAGCACTCTTACAAACTCAAAACCAGCAACCTTTCCAACAACAACCTTATACAAATCAAACGAACAATTTGGTTCAACCTAATGATGATAAGGTTAGCTCGCTCGAGAAAAGTCTTGAAGCATTTCTCAAGCAAACTACAGAATCCGCAGCAAGATTTGAAAGTTATGTTCAATCTTTAATGAATAACAATGCCTCACATGATCAAAGTATCAAATCTATTGAGGCACAGATTGCACAATTAACTGCTGCGTTGAGCGAGAGAGAAAAAGGAAAGCTTCCATCTCAACCATTGCCCAATCCCGGTCACGCACAAAACGCATATCACAATCACAATGTAAATGCGGTGACCTCGTTGAGATCCGGAAGAGAGTTGCAAAATAATGTGGAAACTAGTGATGACATCCCCGCCAGTGGTTCTTCTTCCCCTTCTTCATTTTCTTCACTTCCTTCTTCACCTTTTTCTTTAGAGCCTATTCTCCACCCTTCACACGGCTCTACTTCTTCTGACTCGAACGGACCCATTTCTCACAACACGAACACATCCACACCGGGATCCGTTCCTACTCCACATTCTACTCCACAAATATGTGACTCAACTAATTTTCAAAATGCACCATTTCCAAACAGGTTGAGTCCTAATAAACCAAATACACAAGTGGAGAAGATTGTGGAGATATTTAAGCAGGTTAGCATAAATGTACCTCTCTTGGATGCTATCCAACAAGTCCCTTCATACGCGAAAATCTTAAAGGGATTATGTACTTCAAAGAGAAAAGCATCTCAAGTACCCAAGAAAGTGCTAGTGGCTAGTGCAGTGAGCAATGCTATTAACCACCATCAAACCTTACCCCAAAAACGAAAGGACCCCGGCTGTCCTACGATTTCCATTACAATTGGGGATAAGAAAATTAATCGAGCACTTTTAGATCTTGGGTCTAGTGTTAACCTGATTCCTTACTCTGTGTACGAACAACTAGGGGTTGGAGAGTTGAAACCCACTCGTTGCACTCTCCAAATCGCTGATCGATCAATCACCTATCCAAGGGGTCAACTAGAGGATGTGTTGATCAAAGTCGGGAAATTCATATTCCCCGTTGATTTTATCGTTATGGATACACAACCTGTTGCTAACCCAAGAAACCAAATTCCGGTGATTCTCGGTCGACCATTTTTGGCCACTTCCAATGCCGTAATAAACTGTCGCAATGGCTCCATGACTCTATCCTTAGGGAAGAGGTCTAGTGAGTTCAATATTTATAAGATGGGAAGTCCGCCCCCCGTGCCAAAAACTAGTACACGAGAAGTTTGCTCTGTTCACGAAATCACGCAGGAGGACTGCGAGCTTGAAAGATTTCTATTTGATGAAAACAGTTTTGACGCCACTAGTGCGTCCCTCCTTGAGCCTAATACCGTTGACACAACCGAAGTTGATTATGAATGTTTCACTTTTTCGGATGACGACGACTCACAGCCCGAATATGAGTCTTTTGAATTTTTGGATGAGTTAGTCGAACCATCCGAATCGGTTGTTTGCAGTGATTTCGAACCTGTGTTGGAGTCCTTTAAGTTCGAGGTAGATTCCGCAATGATTCTTTCGCCTCCGAAACTCGAACTAATGTCCTTACCGCCTCACCTTAAATATGTTTACATAGGTGAAAATGAGACTTTTCCCATTATCATATCAGCCTCTCTAGACTTCGAGCAAGAGAACGCTATTTTAAAAGTCTTACAAGATAGGAGGCAAGTTTTCGGTTGGACTATGACGGACATCGAGGAGATAAGTTCCCTCATAAGTGAATATCATACAAAATTGATGGATGATGCCATGTCAATAGAGGACCCACGGGAACATCTTGGGGGTATTGTGGTGAGTCAACTTCCTCCTTTAGAAGTTGAAATACCCCCATTTCTTTTAATAAGGTAGGAGAATGCCAACACTCCACTGATTGCTGATCACTTACATTCTCGTATCGATGCATCACCATCACCTGTATATTTACCTCCACACCTCCCATACCACTACTTCTATCTTCCCCAATTCTTTGCGGACCACCACAACTTATTTTTCCACCACCCAATATTCTTTACTGATAAATTTTTCAACTGGTTGGTGTTGACTTTTGGCCGATGCAAGGTTTGGCAGTATTGTCTAACATAGTTTAAATGAAGTTTGGGGGAGGGTCTTTTTGTATATACTTTTCCTTAACAATAAAAAAAATTATATATATATAAATAAATAAACAGGGGAGTATCGGTATTTTGACCCTCGTGGTTTAGCATGACAGTGAGGACACTGTCAAGTTCAAGTTTGGGGGTATGCTCGGTACGTCTTCTTCCTTCGCATTCATTTGTACATATTTTTGCATTTGCATACTTATTTGAAAACCCATAAAAATTTGAAAAATTTCAAAAATTATAAAAATTATTGTATTCAATTTTGGCTAATTGACTTGAGTTTGACAAATAGGTTAACTGGCTAGGAACAACTAGATCTTAGACTTAGTAAGTTAAAAATCCTAAAAATAACCTTCCTTAAACTTTAACGGTAGAAAGTATATGCCTTGTAGTTTATTTAGAAATAGGCAAATTTTGGGTTCACTTGTTGGGCTAAGTCGAAACAAGGAAAGAGTATTGATGTTCTTATTAGAATACAAGTTTGAAAAATAGTTCCTCGCTTAAGTCTAGATTCTGAAAACGTATACCCTACAATTTGCGCAATCACGCACCTTGAAACTTGGAATAGTAGAAGAGACCTTGAAATGCTCTTGTCTAAAGTCCTTAGTACGATGAAAATAAAAGAAAAAGTGTGAATAAAGAAAAAAAAATGGACACTAGTTTTTGTGATTACTTAAGGCTGCTTAAATAGAAAAATATTTAGCGAGAGTGCTTCATCACCTAGTGCCTTAGACCAACTGGTTTGGGAGTCACTGCTAAAGCCTTGGGTGTTGCAAAGACTAGGAAGTACACCTTAAAGTGCAAACGCATTTTGTAATCGGTCGTTGGTACCTCAAGAAGTATTAACGGTCGCATGAAGGATGTGTAAGCAAATTTCATTCACCAACTAATTAGTACTTTAGACAACGGACAAGGGCATGATTGCTTGAATTGAATCTCCAAGTGTAGGAGTGATCTATACACACACGTAGGGGTATGTGATTGGAATCTAAATAAGAGAAAGGAATGAAGAATAGAACTTGTATCTTTAATAGAGTTGATAGAAATTCCTAAGTGGAGATGAAACCCTAGAAGGAAGACTTAAGAGATGCCGAAAGCTAAGTAGGTCTACATAACATATATAATCTTAAGTTAAATAATGAGGAAGTGTGAAAAATATGGGTGGATAATTTACAAGTAGAAGATAATAGAATTCCTTATTAGATAACCTAATTGAAGAACAAAAGTCAGTGGGCCGAGTTGATAGGATTTTGTGGGTGTAATCCGCTGAAAACCCTCAGGAGACAACACTCCTCCTACTAGGGACACCTAGAGGTTTAACGGCTTGTTGCACGTGCTCAGTGCAATCGCGTTTCCCTGCGAAAGTGCGGTTAGGATTTTAGTGAATAAAATAATAAGTTTGCTCGAGGACGAGCAAAAGGTAAGTTTGGGGGTATTTGTTCACATCATAATACTGCAATTCATACGCCCCACTTTCGTGCATTTTATAAGTTAACAGATGCTTTTGACGATCGTTTGTTGCATATTACAGGATACAGGTTTCCGGAGCAACTACAGTGAAAAAGACACAAAACAGCAGAAAAGGGACTTTTGACCAACAATTAGACGGACCCTGGTCAAGCCTAGTCGAAGAACAATACAAGTGTTGGAGATAGTGCCCTCAGAGTCAATTATTAGGTCACAGGTACGTGATTGTAATGATTAATGGAGGACCTATCCCGGTAGGACAGTCTTACTCGAGATGATAGTATGCTATCTGGTTTACCTTTATCATCGTGTACTGTTTTAGGTGACCTTACAGGTCGCTATTACACGTTGGTAGAGCCCCTAGGATTCTTGCTTGACCACCAGCAGTATGAGGGCGATCATATAAGTGGGAGCTGGGGGTCTATAAGCATATCCTTAAAAGGTCCTTAGTCGTGAGAGTTTCGAGACAGGGCATCGATTCTCCATAGTAGACTAGTGTATACAGTCGAGACCCCGACGAGGGGCGGTGGCCGGTCTCGCAAGCCACTGGTGTCAGTTGGATCATCTAAGATGTATACAGGTGCTCATTAGGTTATGAGTACACCGGACAGGACTCGCCGGGAACATGCTAGTTGGTCATATACCAGACGTCAGATGGCAGTTCCCTGGTGACATGTGTGCAGGTTAGTTCATCGACCTGGGGATCATCATTTGTCTTGTGTGAGTTCCCACTGTACTTTGATTACTACCCTACCACGGCTCAAAGGAGTCGTGCAAACAGGTTTTAGTTGGGTACAGTCCCGAGCCACATGGAGGCAGTGAGCGTATCTTCAGGGGTTCGTCTCTCCCGGTATTGGGGGTGAGGCCGTGCTGTGTCTAGGAGAGCCATTACACGAAGCCCTCGGTCGAGGCAAGGAGATTTACTGGTAGGTATTCCAGTAGTATCTCAGGGTGTTCTGGGCTACACTCCGACACGACTTGTACCGCTTTTGGGGGTCTGACTTTTACCAACCCCCTAGGCCCGCCATGCGATGCTCATAGACGAACGGACCGGACTGTACGGATATTGTCACTGACAGGCTCAGTAGGGTGTCAGGCTGAGTTCGCTCACAGACGTCCCTTTTAGTCAATACCTGGTAGCCCGTTACGTATTGGCTTATACCTCTGACGTGCTAGTGGTTAAATCCACAACCATGGTGTTGACGAGTCTTTAGAGTCCCCCACATTCAGTTACTCAGCTTTCGGGCGAAAGGTTGTAGAGGCCGTATGGAGATATGGCAAGGTCCGATCAAATACGTGCGGTATTGCACGGATCAGGATCGGACAGTTTGTACTATAGGCCGTATGGTTATATGGCAGGGTTCGATCAGATACGTGCGGTATTGCACGGATCAGGATCGAACGGATATTACTATCCGGTTTTGGTATAAGCCGGATCCTAGCATAGTACAGTGTAGAGTTTGTCTCATTGCATTTGTATTTCGGTCGAAATACAGATGCGGGTGTGTATGCACAGTATCGGGGTTTTCCTGTAATTTATTACGGGACCAGTTTTCTGGAGTTGCCAGTTTGCTTTCCGTTTCGGCCGATTTCCATTGTTCCGTTCATTGGCCGAAGATTGGTGGAGGAGGGCTTATTTGCATTGTTGCAAATAGGCATTTGTGGAGGGGGTTCTTTGCATCTTGTTGCATCATGATGGTTTTCATGATGAGCACCATCACTTGACTTCTTCTTCTCATGATGGCTTGACTTTTTGAAGCCATCATGCATGAGATGATGGTTGCCTTGGAGTGTTGGATTTGTTGATAATCATTTCCTTTTGCATGATAGACTCCTCTCTCTCTCTCTCTCTTGTATCATATGAGTGAGGCTCGCATTTTTGATAGACTTATCTCATTCTCTCCATTCCTGTTGAGATGGCCGGCCATGTATAGGAGGGGGCTGTCCAAATATTTTGGTGAGGGTATATGGTTCATTTCATGCTCCAAAAATGTCCCCAAGTTCCTCCACATAGTTCTTGTTTCATCCCTCCACCAAAAGGCAATTCCGATAACCCCAAAATGAGATAAATAGTTCACTACATATTCTACAGCGAACCTTGGGCACGTCGAGTAGCCGGCTTCGTGCCCGAGTTGCCTCGGCATTGAGGTGGGAGCCCGTAAAAGAAGTAGGCGATGTGGTGCACTTCCGGCGACGAGGAGGAGACGGGACATTCCGCAGGAGATCGGGACGATGATGAGAAGACCGGAGGACTTGGATCGTCGGTATATCTCTTTCCCATCTTATAGTTAGCTAGGACTAGTTAATGGTTCGATCCGGGTATTAGTGCGCGGCGGTTTGCCAGTTCAAGAAAATTTAAGTTTATCACCGCTTCCGCATTTGGCCGTCGGATTGACGGCCGGGGCTCCGCCGTGCACTTACAGTGGTATCAGAGCCTCGCCATTAACTTAGTCTAGCTTTGTGTAATGTGTTTGCATTTCCGATCGATCAAAAGTTCCAAAACTGTGTTTTTCAAAGTGACAGTTTTCTGTTGAAATTTTTCAGTCTCGAAAATTTTTTCAGGTTGTATAAAAGTACTGTACAGGAAGTTCTAAGCTCTCTGGAAAAATTCGACAAAGTGATCTTTTAAGTGGAGCGCGGAACCGCGGCCAAATCCCACTCTGGGTCGCGGTTCCGCCGCATTTTGGAATCTTTAGTTGGTCGAAATTTTCCAGTGGGCTTCTGGGCTGGAAACAGGGTTTTTGGAATATTAATATTGGGCCCAGAAATTCTTGATGTGCTGCAGTAACACTTGGGGCCCACTTGTTAAAAATTTGATCGGTCGGATATTTTTAAACACATTATTTCACAGTATTTACATTATATCTGCGACCGTGAATGTCACTTGATCGGTAAATCCGGTCTAACTGCTATAGCCCGGTTAGATGGATTTGCGAACGTGATTTTCACGTTGATGTTCTGTTTTTGCTGTGATGTTGCGGATCGGTCGTGGGGGATAGCCTGGATGCAATGCTAGTACAGTTGTGGTTGTATTATGTACATTTGATATTGCGGGACGAGCGTCCGACATGTGGACTGCCGTCACTGCCTGTTTGTATTATTATTTTGGGGCACGACCTGGTTGCGGTCGATGTACCCGTTGTATGTATATTTTACTTTCTGTACTAGGATTGCCCCGCGGAGGGGTGCACGGATAGCCGGGTTCAAGAGGGCAACGGGCCCGCATCTCATGGCATTGAGACGGAGGGGGCTTCACTCTAGGATTGGCGGGCTATTCGCCGCACTCGTAGGGGGTACAGGTTGACCCAGGAGGGGTGCCCAAGTTACCGGATTCCGTGAAGTGCTGGGTGGTCCATTCACGGTGCTGAAGGGGGCTGCCTCGCTTCAGGTTTTGGCGGGTGACTTGCCGCGCCCGTAGGGGTCTAGGATTTCATTGCACAGGCTATCCACACGACCAGGGGAACGTCGGGTTTCAGCGGCTCTGTGAAACCCGGGGATCCCAGATATCTGTATTGTTTCTGTGATGCTGTTCATTCTCTGTGATGTTGCATTTTATTCACGCCTTGAGCGAATATAATATATTGGTATATATACCTAACGGGTGATGACGGGACCCAGTGGCGAATGCGGATGGCATATACGTACATCAGTATATTTTCGTTCTTTGTGGTGTGATCAATTGATGGGACTGCGTTGATTCGGATCAATGCAAGTTAAAAACAAACCTAATCTGATGTTGTTGGAACACTTTTCAAAAAGCTGTTATTGCAAGGACGTTCACTTTTGTTTTGCATCGTGATATTCAGTTGGAATATCCTGCTCCTCAGTCGACGAGGCAAGGGCCGAGATCCCTTCACCGGGAGTGACCCCTTGGACAAAAAGTTTGCGTCAGGGCATTAACTTCACTATAGCCGATTACTTTTGCTTTGCACCGTGGTATTCAGTTGGAATATCCTGCACCTCATTCTACGGGGAAAGAGCCGAGATCCCTTCATCGGGAGTGACCTCTTTAGCAACGGTTTTCGTCACTATATTTTTAAAAGCTATCAGTTCCTTCAACGATATCAAGTTCACTACGTTAAAGGTTTTCGCCAGAAACCATTCGTAGCCCTCCGTCGTTTCAGACGGGTAGCACGTAGTATTCATGCTATGTTTGTTGGCCTTCGTCAAGGCATAGTGTATGGTAGCTGCTTGTTGCCTTTCTGCAGCATAGATAGATGCGTTGGTTTGGGACAGTCGTATAGCCTTGTTGGCCTTCGTCAAGGGCTTGTGCGGGTGGGTTCAAATCAACCTGGAGAATGACGGGTAGAACTTGACATGTGACTTATGATTTGTTGGCCTTCGTCAAGGTCATAAGAGCATGGGGCAGAAATCACATCGGGAGTTTCAAAAGAACTGAAACTTGCCATGTATGCGCATACCTTCTGGAGTGTGTTGACGTGAGCGGATTCCGTCACGTTATCATGCGATGATAGTTGGATCCCGATTCCCACTGATGAGTTGGTATACTCCTCGGGTGACCCCGACTAATTCTTCTTTTAGGTTTGGACAAGAATTTGAGGTACAGTGGGAGGTTTCCAGATTAGATAAATTGGTAACCATTCTGATCTAGGTTAGAGTGCACGCTGAGTGTTTCTTTTCTCTCTCTCTCTTTGGTAGCGACCATTGACCCGACCCTAAGACTATGACTCAGTGACCAAATTAACCGAACCTTCTTAAACACTGGCTTTTGGATTGTCAGAGTTGCAAACCTCGTTACCACTCCTACTTTTACCCTTTTCTCCAGGACACCCCGTACTACTACGAACGTCCACTTCCATTGGACAAAACCATCGTATGGTTAGATACGAACTCGAAGGAATTTATTCGAGGATGGTTTCAGGTTCTGGAGGAAACGGATAGGATTATTCAGTTGTCTTTTCCTTTTACCCTCTCTCAGGTTACGAGTACTCCTTGGTTTAGGGGTAGTACACCTATTACGCAAATTGGATTGTCTTCTTCCAAACCTTAGGCTGGTGCCGACCGGTAGGGAATGAAGAAAACCAATTAGCATAACGATGGTGTGCAGAAGGTATTAAGTTAAGACAAAGCAAGGGATTAGTAAGAGGGCAAAGTAAATTGCAACAGATATTCACGACCAAACCAAATATTTCGTTACCACTCCCACATCACCTTTGTATTTCTCCAGGACACTCCGTATCACTACTACGAAGATCCACAGTTTATTGGATACTCCATCGTATGGTTATATACGAACTCGAAAGGAATTTGTTCCAGTTCGGGGATGGATTCTGGTCCAGGAGAAATAGGAATAAGGTTTATTCGGTTGTCTTTTATCTTCACCCTCTCTCATTGCGAGTGTTCCTAAGATTGGGACAGTACACCCATTATGCTTATTGGATAGTCTTCTTCCAAACCATAGGCTGGTGCCGAACGGTGGGGAAGGAAGAAAACCATTTGGCCTAAAGGGGTGTGCAGAAGGTAAAGACTAAAGACATATGAAGGGATTTGGAGAGGTGGCAAAGAATTATACGGTTATAGTCGTGAATCTGGAAGAGGCATTACTAGGAATACCAGGATACCCCATCGAAACATTTCAATGTTTCAGTTTCACTGTGTACAGTTAAAGGAAAACTGATTTCCCGATTAGACACTTGCTCCACGGTATGTATTTACCAGGTATGATTCTCACATCTGTATGGTTTTACAGATGATGAGTGGGAGTAAGTTATTGGGAATTGGGTGATCATCCTCATTATATCAGGATTCGTTGTAGTCGGTGATATTTGAGGAAGTCACCTAGGTAGTTTGCCGGTCGGCAAATATTTGGTTTTGAATATCCGCAGTTATGCACCAATTTCAAATTGATATATCTGTACGTCTATTTTCATAGAGTGAGATATACCTTTCTGAAATTATGTCTACGACATTTACCTATATCAGTGGATGGTTAGGTAAGGAGCATTAAACAGCGGTGTAATTCTTCTTAACCATAAGTACAGTTTTCAACCTACGACACACGGTGAATGAGTTTTCAGACTCAAGGGACTTATACAGAGTATTGTATGTTGTCCAGGGTCCATCAGGACAGAGGGGTTGGTCCTCGTACTATATTCGGTTTACTTATGACTTCTCTAGTTTTTAGACAAGTGTTTCGCGGAAACACAGGGTCCGAATTTTGAGAAGTTATAGGTATTTGAATAGAGTAGAGAACCAGGTGTAGCAAGTATCGGGATTCTTCAAAGAGATCGAAGATGTAGATACTTGTGTATGGTATTCAGATGATAGTAATGATTAAGAGAACTTGCTTCTCTTTCAGGTTACTCATAATTGGAAGCATTCCTAAGTTGAGTTACGCTGATCGGCCTTCTTCCATTTAGTTGACATGCACTGGAGACAGCTGCATGATTTGAATCTGGTTCAAATAAATCAGTGCCTTTGATTCTATATTGGATATAGAACAGTTCATATCTTAACGATGTTAAGGTACGGGGAGTTGTCCGGATTATGCTTAAAACCAGACTCTGGATAACTCAAGGCACGTTTTCTGTAATGGCTGTTTGTGGGTTGACCCAGGCTATGACGAGGGTTGACTTTCTACCATCTGGATGAACAATAGCGATATTGTTCTACACTCGCCACAGTTTTATTAAAAATGGATTTTTTCAGAAAACAGTAGTAGGAGTATGGTAGAACTGGAAGTGATTCCAGAACCACAAACGATTACTGAAGATTTGATAAGGAACCTAAAGATTCAATCTGGATTGACATTCCATTGGCCACTCCGCAGATAAGGTGGGTAACTTCAGGCACCCGAGAGGTACTACGGTAGCCTCAAGGACGGTGACAGGGAAGTTCTTGTTTACCCACAATTACCATTGCTGTTGTTCCAGGCTGCGAGACCCGGCGGGAGGATGAGTATAGCGTCGTTCTAAACTAGTTTTAGAAGTGGACGTCTATATGACTCTGCCAGAGGGTTGTCGTAGTCAGTGGGAGCAGCGGAAGCATTGGTGGACAGGTAGCTTATGTCTATTTATAGACTAAAGCAGAATAGCGGAGATAGATCATCTATTTCTGACGTGACAGTCATAGGTTTGACTTCATCAGAATAGGGGATGGATCTGTTGAGAAGGTAGTAGGGCGTGATGTCCTGGTATTTGGATGACATGCACAGAGTAGGAAAGGAAACTCCTATACTACAATCGGTTATACTTTGGTCGTCACACAGTGGTTTCCCACAAAGGAAATGGATTTTGTATCAGACATACTGGTTACTAGATCTATGGTTTTAGATCTAGATTTGGGTAGTTTCCCAATCTAGGTACTTAGACAGCATTCTAAGGGTATTTAGAATGGACGACTCCATACACGGTAGTGTATCTGCAGAAGATGGAGTCACCCTCTCTAAAGGTGTCTTACAGACTAAAGGGGAGAGGGATGTGCATGATTAGCAGATCACTTGCTCAGGCAATTGAGTCAATCATGAGATGTCAAGTACCACACCAGACATTGTTCTTGCACTAGATGCAATAAGCTGACATTAATCCAATCCTGGAGAAACGGTCGGAAGCAGTTTTAGAACATAAGTGGATGTTCTAGGGATATGATAACGACAGCCTCATTCGGGAGACAGTTATCATTCCAGGCTTCCAAGGTGACATGGACGACAAGGAGGTTGTCAGAGCTATAGTTTTCCTTCTGATGAGGGGCAGTATTTTGGACAGGTGGTCCAAGGCAATACTAAGGGTGGCATGGCGCAGGATACTGATTAAGTTCAGTTGACGATACAGTCTAAGGAGTTTGGATTTGGAGTTCATTTATGAGCTATGTCCCATCAGACATCCAGACACATTCTAAGACAGGTATTGCTCATTTCGGGAGACGGCTTTCTCCGCGAACTTGAGATATAGAGAGACATAGAAAGAAACAACTAAGCGGATCCACTCACTGAGGCTATTCCTCGAACGCAATAGTTTCGCAAACGAGCTTTGTGAGACTGACTAGTAGAGGAGTTGGGTGTTCGGTATCACACGGGCTGTGAGTATGCGACATCGCAATAATTAGCCTTGAGTGCAAGTGGGAGATTGTTGGAGATAGTGCCCTCAGAGTCAATTATTAGGTCACAGGTACGTGATTGTAATGATTAATGGAGGACCTATCCCGGTAGGACAGTCTTACTCGAGATGATAGTATGCTATCTGGTTTACCTTTATCATCGTGTACTGTTTTAGGTGACCTTACAGGTCGCTATTACATGTTGGTAGAGCCCCTAGGATTCTTGCTTGACCACCAGCAGTATGAGGGCGATCATATAAGTGGGAGCTGGGGGTCTATAAGCATATCCTTAAAAGGTCCCTAGTCGTGAGAGTTTCGAGACAGGGCATCGATTCTCCATAGTAGACTAGTGTATACAGTCGAGACCCCGACGAGGGGCGGTGGCCGGTCTCGCAAGCCACTGGTGTCAGTTGGATCACCTAAGATGTATACAGATGCTCATTAGGTTATGAGTACACCGGACAGGACTCGCCGGGAACATGCTAGTTGGTCATATACCAGACGTCAGATGGCAGTTCCCTGGTGACATGTGTGCAGGTTAGTTCATCGACCTGGGGATCGTCATTTGTCTTGTGTGAGTTCCCACTGTACTTTGATTACTACCCTACCACGGCTCAAAGGAGTCGTGCAAACAGGTTTTAGTTGGGTACAGTCCCGAGCCACATGGAGGTAGTGAGCGTATCTTTAGGGGTTCGTCTCTCCCGGTATTGGGGGTGAGGCCGTGCTGTGTCTAGGAGAGCCATTACACGAAGCCCTCGGCCGAGGCAAGAAGATTTACTGGTAGGTATTCCAGTAGTATCTCAGGGTGTTCTGGGCTACACTCCGACACGACTTGTACCGCTTTTGGGGGTCTGACTTTTACCAACCCCCTAGGCCCGCCATGCGATGCTCATAGACGAACGGACCGGACTGTACGGATATTGTCACTGACAGGCTCAGTAGGGTGTCAGGCTGAGTTCGC
This sequence comes from Agapanthus africanus, assembly GCA_030015575.1. Classification (NCBI taxonomy): domain Eukaryota; kingdom Viridiplantae; phylum Streptophyta; class Magnoliopsida; order Asparagales; family Amaryllidaceae; genus Agapanthus; species Agapanthus africanus. The sequence continues at coordinate 311,367,307 of JASDDO010000018.1, read as the reverse complement.
TCACAGACGTCCCTTTTAGTCAATACCTGGTAGCCCGTTACGTATTGGCTTATACCTCTGACGTGCTAGTGGTTAAATCCACAACCATGGTGTTGACGAGTCTTTAGAGTCCCCCACATTCAGTTACTCAGCTTTCGGGCGAAAGGTTGTAGAGGCCGTATGGAGATATGGCAAGGTCGGATCAAATACGTGCGGTATTGCACGGATCAGGATCGGACAGTTTGTACTATAGGCCGTATGGTTATATGGCAGGGTTCGATCAGATACGTGCGGTATTGCACGGATCAGGATCGAACGGATATTACTAGCCGGTTTTGGTATAAGCCGGATCCTAGCATAGTACAGTGTAGAGTTTGTCTCATTGCATTTGTATTTCGGTCGAAATACAGATGCGGGTGTGTATGCACAGTATCGGGGTTTTCCTGTAATTTATTACGGGACCAGTTTTCTGGAGTTGCCAGTTTGCTTTCCGTTTCGGCCGATTTCCATTGTTCCGTTCATTGGCCGAAGATTGGTGGAGGAGGGCTTATTTGCATTGTTGCAAATAGGCATTTGTGGAGGGGGTTCTTTGCATCTTGTTGCATCATGATGGTTTTCATGATGAGCACCATCACTTGACTTCTTCTTCTCATGATGGCTTGACTTTTTGAAGCCATCATGCATGAGATGATGGTTGCCTTGGAGTGTTGGATTTGTTGATAATCATTTCCTTTTGCATGATAGACTCCTCTCTCTCTCTCTCTTGTATCATATGAGTGAGGCTCCCATTTTTGATAGACTTATCTCATTCTCTCCATTCCTCTTGAGATGGTCGGCCATGTATAGGAGGGGGCTGTCCAAATATTTTGGTGAGGGTATATGGTTCATTTCATGCTCCAAAAATGTCCCCAAGTTCCTCCACATAGTTCTTGTTTCATCCCTCCACCAAATGGCAATTCCGATAACCCCAAAATGAGATAAATAGTTCACTACATATTCTACAGTGAACCTTGGGCACGTCGAGTAGCCGGCTTCGTGCCCGAGTTGCCTCGGCATTGAGGTGGGAGCCCGTAAAAGAAGTAGGCGATGTGGTGCACTTCCGGCGACGAGGAGGAGACGGGACATTCCTCAGGAGATCGGGACGATGATGAGAAGACCGGAGGACTTGGATCGTCGGTATATCTCTTTCCCATCTTATAGTTAGCTAGGACTAGTTAATGGTTCGATCCGGGTATTAGTGCGCGGCGGTTTGCCAGTTCAAGAAAATTTAAGTTTATCACCGCTTCCGCATTTGGCCGTCGGATTGACGGCCGGGGCTCCGCCGTGCACTTACAACAAGGTCCAAAAATGTCAAGTGAACGGTCAAAAGACACGAACAAGTTTTAACTGAAGATGTGGAAAAGACCTAGAAGCCCAACAGAGAAAATACACAAAGAAACAGAAAGCCAAGAAACCCATAAGAAAGTCCACAAACGTACAGAGCCTGACTCACTAGTTTGGCCGCGGATCCGCGGCCAAACCCATGCTGGAGCCGCGGATCCGCGGCCATATAATGCACGTGTCGCCACCGACTTCTTGTGTCGGTGCGACGGTTCGGGTGTTGGGATTTTCAGGGGTTAAATATGTAATTGCACATCTACGAGACTCTGAAACCCTAATTCTCCTGTTTGCTTATAAATTGTAATTTTAGATCTGTAAAATGTATGCCTCTTTTCAATAAATAAAATTCAGAATTTCTGGAAGTGACATTCAGATCTGTTCTTTATCGCTTGGAGGGAGCCATCAAATCTGTAGGTAATTTATTTCCTTGCTTTTATTTTCTAGTATAATTTATCATCCCCTAATGAGCGAGTAGTCTCCTCGCTTGTTAGGGTTAGCCTTAGCGAAAGGGTTGAGAGATGAGATCTCTCACCCCTTTCAATGTCATCTTCACTTTAGAGTTAGAACTCCATGCATACGCACACATCCGCTCCCTACGGCACCCTACCCCTCGAGGTAACGGTGAACCGTAGTATAAAGGGCCGGTTGCGCGCGTTTTCCATGGGGGTTAGGTAATTATCAACAAAAGAAGAATACAAATCTAGAGGAAGAAACATCTTCCCAAAAGATTCGTATCCACTTTATTGATAATTAACTTAACATCTAATAGATCTAAAATAAGTAGGCATTGAAAGCGGTGAAGGAAACATTAATCTCCAAAACTTTCCCTAAGCCTAACCCTAGCAAGACTCTTAATTAGATTAATTAGATCCAGTATTTTAGATTGTTATAAACCAACCCAAAACGACAAATTGAATCAACTCGTTAAAACACATAAAAGGAATTTACCCGTCTCTGTGGATCGACCCGCACTCACCGGCTAGCTGCGAAGCGACGCCGTTTCTGATTGCGGTAAATACAGTTTTTGACATTAATCATCCAGGCACAACTACATCTAAGTAATAGGGTAAAGGCGCAATTCTAACAATAACGTAGAATATGCGACAAGTAATAAAATCTCTAGCCCTGACGCATAACGCCATGCGGGCGATTCCCCTGTAGATGTTAAATCTACCTACCAAAGCTCTAAGCTAGGTGAAGCCTACCACCTGTTTTCCCCTTATCGTAGCGTCCGAAATCCCCTCTTGCGAACATAAAATTTCACAAACACATCACATAAGTATATAATCTACATCGACGAAAAGACAATGAAACGCAAGAATAACGCCCTAAAAATTATACTGCACGCTTAGCGCATCTAACGCGCACGACATCGGCCAAAAATCCTAACTAGGGTCGCCAAACTACGAAACACCTAGTCTAGATTCCGATCGTCCCAATCGCGCATTCAAAACACAATAATAAACGTGGACTCAAAATAAATAACGTCGCCATGTCAAAAGAAACCCACGCCTAAAAGTTAACGAAATCTTGTAAGCAGTACTTATCTTTATAGAACAAAACTACGAGTTTTACCAAAACTATAATTTACAAACATCTTCAAATAGCAAGGTTAAACCATTTAAACCATTTCTATATTTTTAAACTTGCTTAATTAAGCTTTAGCAAAAACCTATTAAGCAAAAACCCTTAATTAGACAAAGTAGTAATTAACAAAAATTAGCATTTTCTACTAGGTTAAGCTTTTCAAATTCACAAATTAACACTTCAATTAAATTTTAAACACTTAAATTAAGCTTTAACCTTAACTTGAATTTCTAAAACCATTTCTAGAATTTTGAAACATGAAATTTAAAGATTAAACTAACATCTAATTAAGCTAGCATAAAGTATTAAGCAACAAAAAAAGAGATTAGAGTTAAGGTTTTATACCTTCAAGAACACCACTTGAATCAAGGATAAAACCAAACTTTAGCCTCCAAAATCATCACTAGAATGAAGATCCAAGCAAATTTTGTGAAGAAGAATGAAGGTTTTGGATTTTATTTGAATTTCTATGAATTAAATTGGATTTTTCATTATTTATTTGTGTAAGAAATGATGAAAAATGAGTGAGGAAGAACAAGGGTAGCAAGGGGGAGAGAGAGGCCGGCCATGAGGGTGTGGGGGGTGTTTTGGGCAAAAAAGAAGAAGAAAGTTCTAGTTTAATTCATTAATTGCTTCATTAAATGCAAAAATGACACATTTTCTTTCATTTTCTTTTCTTTTTTTTTAATTCAAAACCCTTTTGCACTAAAAATATCTAGATATTTGAAAAGAAGGTTCTAAAAATAATTGTAGTGATGATTTCCAAAAATTTTCATTTAGAAGAAATTTTCCGATTTACGTGCACAAAATACCGCTTAAAATAATATTTTATTTGGGAAAAAATCTATCTGAACCAAAACCTCCCAAATACCCCCAAAGTTCGCACACAATCTTTATTTTATCTAAAATAGGTGCCGGTAAGCTTATACGGACGTTTGATCGAAATTGAGTTAAAACGGGAAAACCGACAATTTTGCCCTAAAACGGAAAAATTCGCAAAACGATTTCTGAAACGTTATAAATATGTAGATCAATAATATAACATTCTAAATCAATATGCATGCACTATAGGATATATAAATATACCCGCAGGTGCGGTGGTGTCACCACCTACAGCTAGACAATAATAAAAATTACTATCTAAGTAAGAGCAAAAGGAATGTGTGTATATTTATGATATAGCATTCTAAATCAATATACATGCACTATATGATATATAAACATACCTGGAGGAGCGGGAGTGGCCTCTGTCCCCGATGTGGACGCATCACCAACAACTAGATAATCAAACATTGACAATATAAGTTATTTTGACATAAATAGGCATGAATATCTATAAATTACATTCAAAATGGATATGCGTCCAATATACCTGGAAGTGTGGCAAAATCCACACGGAAGGAGGCATCTGAAGGGGTCTCCGAACTGGGTGCAAGACCGGCCCTCTGAAGCTCCCTACGCAGCTTTCCGGGCGGCAGAACCGCTCAGTCTCTGCCTCTGCCTTTGCCGGTGCCGCGGATGGAGCTCCTGCCGCCCCTCGCTGCTCCCATCATCTTCATCAAATCTAGATAAACGGTTCGTGGATGCATTAGACAATCATTAAAACTATTGACTATATATGTATAGATCGTAAAATGTGAAGTAATAATATAACATTACTGATAACCTTTTTCGTTTCATAGGCTCATTATACATATCTACTTGGATTTCATCGTCGATGTCATTTCTAACCCACGTAACTTCATGATCGGCCGAAGACAACCCGTCCTTTGAAACAGATGGTCGGAGCACTCTAAACCTTCTCTCTTCTTCATTCTCATCGCTGTCCTCGAATTCTGGAACATCGTAGACATCTCTGGGTTTCCATCGGCATACAACACTCCATCCCGGATGCTTCAAACACTGTGAGTAGTATACTTGGAACGTTTGGTTTGGAAAGATAAACGGATCTTCCTGACCGTAAAATCGAAGTGTGTTCACACCGGTCAATCCATATTCATCTTTCCAAGTCCCAAGATTTTTTCTCCACTTATCCATATCGGTTCGCGTATCGTACCAAGTACAATGGAATATATAAAAGGGTTCTGATCGTCCGGGATAGTGGATGCCGAGTATACAATTTATGTACCCATAATAAATCATATCATCTGATCCTACCGTCGCAATCCCACTATTCTGAGTGGTTCTAGATGTTTCTATGTCCTTAACTTCGAATTTGTATCCAAGGACACCAATACCTTTGTAATATGCAACCCCCATACTAGGAAATTGAGCTAAACATCTTGAATCATTCTCAAATGATGCAGACAAGTTCAGATCGTGGATCTAACAAAACAAATTTTACGAAAAATACATAACGATACAAGTTTAGATTAAAACTGATAGCAATAATATGTTATTCGAATAACTTACATGATCTATGACACAATCACAAAAATTATCCTGATGATATTTTTCCAATCGTTCTTCCTTCCAATCAGGATGCCCCTCACGTAACTCGTTAAAATGAATTCTGTTTTCGACAAATAATGGTGACATTAATATTATATCATTTCATACACACATAAACACAAATATAACAATTAATCCAAAAAAACTTACTCTCTAATTTGTTCAAGACTTGTGCAATTAAGCAAGATAAACTGGTATATCTTGTTGATAAACATAGTGTCTACCCACTTATACTCGGCTTTACCATATGGCCCGTCTTGAATTCTTCGAGGCCGGTTAATTCTTGTCTAATTGTTCTCGTCCAGATAGCGGGAACAAAATGTGGTTGCTTCATCAAGAAGATAACATTGCATGATAGAACCCGCTGGTCGATTTTTATTGCGTATATACTTTTCAAGAGTGTAGAGGTACCTAATAAAAATATGTTGAAAAAATAAATACGGACATACAGGACGACAATAAATTTATAAATTGCGCGAAACGAAAAATTACACGTACCTCTCGACGGGATACATCCATCGATATTGTACCGATCCGGCTAACTTAGCCTCAGTTGCAAGATGAACCGTCAAGTGTATTATGATATCGAAGAATGACGGTGGGAAAATACGCTCAAACTTGCAAAGTATCAACGCAATAGAATTTTCTAGTTTATCCAGCGTCACAACCTCCAGTGTTTTAGCACACAACTCTCTAAGAAAACAACATAGGTCGTTGATTACTAGACCAGCCGATTCGGGGAGAGAAGTCTTTAAGGCTAATGGAAGAAGGTGCTCCACGATAACATGGTGATTATGACTTTTTAGCCCATCGATCTTGCCTTTCACAATTTTTATTTTCTTGCTGAATGATCCTGAGAAACCGGTGGGAACTTTCAAATCATGCAACACCTGCAGGAATCTTTTCTTCTCCGGTTGTGACACATGATAAGCGGCATTAGGAAGTACAAACTTGCCCGGTTTACCCACTACCGGTCTAGGGTGCAATTCACTTTTTATTCCCCACTCCTGTAGATCCATCTGAGCATTCAGGTTGTATTTCGATTTCCCGTCTTTACAAAAAAGCAAGTTGAGTATGTGCTCTGATACTCCCTTCTCTATATGCATGACGTCCAGACAATGACGCACTAAATTTGTTGACCAGTACAGAAGCTCGAAGAAAATGCTTAACTTGTTCTAAAATGGTGGTTTGACATGTTTCGTCGGATCCATCCTGAAGGTCACATTATTGTAACCATCCTATTGAGCAGTCACGTCCTCTCCGGACAATGGGGATGGAGGTCGAAGAAACTCCTGATGACCATCAAAGTGAACCGTGTCTAACCTATAGGGGTGGTTTGGAGGCAGGAAACGTCGATGGCCGCAATAACAAACCTTGCTGCTAAAATTCAAGAATTTCGATGTTGTGTGTTCATGGCAATGAGGACATGCTTTGTGACCATGTACGGACCAACCTGATAGCAGTCCATATGCAAGAAAGTCATTAATTGTCCATATTATAGCCGCACACAGTATGAAGGTTGTATTTGTGTTTGCATCGTATGTCTCTACACCATCAATGAACAAAGATTTCAACTCCTCGATCAGAGGTGGGAGATAGACGTCGATATTGTTTCCCGGTGAGTTTGGTCCGTCGATAAGAAGATGCATCATAAAGTATGATTGGTCCATAGCCAACCAAGGTGACGGATTATAAATTATCATTACAACGGGCAATGTGCTGTGACTTCCAGCCATATAGTTGAATGGGCAGAAGCCATCAGTAGCCAGTCCGAGCAGGACATTGCGAGGATCGCTACTGAATATTGCGTGCCTCCTATCGAAATCCTTCCATGCCGGTGAATCTCTTGGATGGCTCATTTTTCCATCTTCACTTGGAGGAGCACGGTGATGCCAAATCATTGCCTCGGCTGTTTTCTTGCACCTGAATAGCCTCTATAGCCTCTGTGTTATGGGAAAGTATCGTGCTATCTTGACAGGTATATCAGGCTTCTTATCAGAATCTTTCGGCTTATACCTGGCCTTTCCGCATGTTAGACACTCTTTTAAATCTGAATTCTCTTTTCGGTACAACACGCAATTTTTAGGGCATGCTTGAATCTTTTCGCACTTTAGACCCAAATCAGACATCATCTTCTGGGCTCCGTACCAGCTGTCGGGCACGTTATTTCCCGGAGGCATAGAATCTTTCAAGAACGAAAGAAGCATTGTGAATGACTTGTTGTTCCATCCATTTAGGCACTTAATCTGGAAAAGTTTGACGAACCATGAGAGGGTGGAATACTTCGCATTCTCATAAATTGGTTTTTTAGCATCATTCATGAAATTTTCATATTTATCCGCACGCGGTCCTTGACCAGAAGGAATGTCATCTTCGGTACGAATAGATTCACCTAGGGCAGCCTCTACCATATCCTCCATTTCTTCTGATGGAAATAAATTACCGTTTTCTCCTTCTGCCGCATTACCGAATTCTCCTTCTTCTCCTACCGCATTATCGTGTTCTCCTTCTTCTTCTGCCGCATTACTGCATTCTTCTCCTTCCCCGTGATATTTCCAAGTTGTATAAAGTCTAGTAAACCCATATTTTACAATTTGAAGCTCTGCCAATTCTACATTCTGCCAGTACTTCTTGCCACATCTATCGCACGGACAGAGAATCTTCTCTATTATGATCTTATTATGTGCGCGTGCAAATTCAATGAAAGAAGCAACTCCTACGACAAACTTAGGTTGCATACGTTGTTGCCAATCCACATACATCCAGTCCTTAACTCTGACGTACTCATGGGCCATGTTAGACTGTATAACATATAAATTGTAGGTTATGGTGACTACATTAAGAAATATAAGAACGGGATAGTTACTGAAAAAGGAGAAAATCCGTGTATATGCTTTGTGTGTGCGTTTGTCGTTGAAAAGAATAAATTATCGAACGTATGTTAACCGATAGACGGGGACTAAGTGGTGCTTTTAGTTTCATATATGAGTATCGATGAGAATATGAAGGTTTCATATTATCATCGAGTATCATATATTGGTTTTAACTTAAATATCTTGAATCACTCTCTAATTATGCGTTTGTTGTGTATTCTTGTTGTATGTGTGTGTTCCGGCTGTCGGGGGTAAGGCTTCTATCCCATTAAGAATGTATAGAGCGAACACCCATTCGCTTGTGGTTTCAACCGTTTCGAGTAAATTTCGGCAGCACCTCCCCGCTGTTCGCCGAGTATACTGTAATAGAATAGATAATCATTTCAAAGCTGTGAAACAACGTTGAAATGAACATCTACTCTATCTTTGTACACGGAGAACCAGCGGAAAGGTACCGACGAAATATCTCGAAATGGATGAAAACACAAGTGAATGAAGATGTTTGCTTTATACATTCCTAACTTGTCCATACGGGACTAATCTATCGGTTACCATACGATTGAATCTTCTCGTCGTATAGACTATATGACGGTTGTTAGTATCGAGCTATACCGTTCGATATTTAACAAACTTCGTATAGTTCTATATCACGATGAACATCGCACGTATGTTAACCGATAGACGTGGACTAAGTGGCGCTTTTAGTTTCATATATGAGTATTGATGAGAATATGAAGGTTTCATATTATCATCGAGTATCATATATTGGTTTTAACTTGAACATCTTGAATCACTCTCTAATTATGCGTTTGTTGTGTATTCTTGTTGTATGTGTGTGTTCCGGCTGTCGGGGGTAAGGCTTCTACCCCATTAAGAATGTATAGAGCGAACACCCATTCACTTATGCTTTCAACCGTTTCGAGTAAATTTCGGCAGCACCTCCCCGCTGTTCTCCGAGTACACTGTAATAGAATAGATAATCATTTCAAGCTGTGAAACAACGTTGAAATGAACATCTAATCTATCTTTGTACACGGAGAACCAGCGGAAAGGTACCGACGAAATATCTCGAAACGGATGAAAACACAAGTGAATGAAGGTGTTTTCTTTATACATTCCTAACTTGTCCACACGGGACAAATCTATCGGTTACCATACGATTGAATCTCCTCGTCACATAGACTATACGACGGTTGTTAGTATCGAGCTATACCGTCCGATATTTGACAACCTTCGTATAGTTCTATGTCACGACGAACATCGCACGTATGTTAACCGATAGACGGGGACTAAGTGGCGCTTTTAGTTTCATATATGAGTATCGATGAGAATATGAAGGTTTCATATTATAATCGAGTGTCATATATTGGTTTTAACTTGAACATCTTGAATCACTCTCTAATGATGCGTTTGTTGTGCATTCGTGTTGTATGTGCAACATGATTTTAAACCATTGAGATCAAGATTGATAGAACTGATCATCCACAAAGAGATTAAGGATTGACTTTTGACAGCCATATGAAGGAAAATTTTCTCCTACGGCAACCTAATAATATACCGATTATCCTCATATATACATATATGCAGGCAGGCATGGATACATACATGCAAATATTTGAAAAATTAATATATCAACCAAAAACTATTATTGCAATGGCATTCATTTATAACAATCAACAATTAAAACTACAAATGTAGGATACTGATATCATAAAGCGTTATACGCAACATATGAATTCACATGACTGAAACATGCATTAAAAAAACATGTTCATCCAAAAGAAAGGCCACTGTCAACAAATATAGACAAATACGTTATAAAAATAGTAACTAATTAACAAGTTAATTAGCATCTGGATCAAGAAAATGATAGGAAAAACGATTGACTATGATCTATAATGACAAGTCTATTACCATGACTCTCGACTAACAAAGGTGGCTTTTCGTCCTCGGTAGCTTGATAATTGATGGAGGATATAAACTTTTGACGCCACCTAACGAAAAGTGGACCCTCTTTTCTTCATTAATTCACTCCCTGTGTGTGTGTGTGTTTTTTTTTAATTAAAGGTCATCGATTTTAGAAAGACCTGAAGATATATATGTTGAATATATGTAGGGTGATATGCATGATCACAAGAGCTTGGTGGAGGCAATAAAGAAAGTTGATGTGGTGATCTCTATGCTGGGCTACAAATATCATGAGCAGTTGGTTGATCAAGTTAAAATCATAGAGGCTATTAAAGATGCTGGAAATGTTAAGGTAATCAACAAATATATATTTATATTAGGATAAGGAAAAGGAGAAATTTGGATTGGATAGTTGTAATATTACATATTGTTATTTTGCATATCTTTCTTGTTTTCTGTTAATTGCACAAAACCCCCTTTTAGTTTATCCCATATAGCAATATCCCCAGCCCCACCCCAACCGAACCCTAGCCCCAGCCCTAGCCCAGCCCCAGCCCCAGCCCCAAACCCCAACCCCAACACCAACCCCAACCCTAACCGAACCCCAGAACCGAACCCTAACCCTAACCCTAACCCTAACCCTAACCGATGCCGATGCCGATGCCAAACCCTCACCCCTACCCGAACCTGGCCTGAACCCTAGACCTAACATCATCAAAATTAAAAATAATTTAAGATTTAATTATTAACCGGGCGTGCGGTGGAGGAGACGGTGGTCGACGAAGATCGGCGAAGGTGGAGATGAGGCACGGGAAGTCGATGAAGGTGTGGGAACGACCGACGAAGGCGACGACGAGGCGCGGAGCGTGGTGGCGACGAGGCGCGGGAACAGGCGATATGAGGTGCGGGAGTGAGAGAGAGAAATTTTGGGAACAATGAATATCCTTTTCTGTGCTTTTTTTTATTAATAACCTATTTATATGACCATACGGACATAACCGTAGGTCCACCGTTTGCGGCTCCGTAGGGCCAAACAAAAAATTAGAACGTAAGGCATCATAGAGACAACGATGTAGCCCCACCGTAGAGACAACGATGTAGCCCTATCCGTAGGGGCAAGAAATATTTGCTCCTACGAATTCCTGAGTCCGTAGGGGCAACCCCATATTGTAGTAGTGGGAGCCTCTCTAGAGTCCGGGAACTTGATGATCGCAGCGAAGGGATCACAACACGGAGCTTATGAAGTGAAGGACCGGACTACAAAGGTTGTAATATCTAACTCTTAGAAGTAAAGTTGTTTACTTTCTATATGTTTCGCTTAATCTCTAGTCTAAGATCTTGGTTAAGGCTATTCGGCACGTCTAAATTTTGAATCGGGCATGGTTGACGCCTTATAGACCCTTGTGAGAGTGCCTAGTAACCCTACAGTGGTATCAGAGCCAAGGTAGAGCTTTAGGCGATGTCTAGACGAAGTTTAAAGTCCGATCGAACCACGAAACGTCGTAAAATACCCCTTCTCTGGAAATTTTTCGAAAATGTTGATTTTTTAATATTAAAAATACTCAGAAAAATAAGCATGGAAATCTAAGAATTACAGTGAAGTACGATACCCCAACTCCATCATTGGAGCGCGGAACCGCGGCCAAACCATGGGTTTGGAGGCGGTTCCGTTGCCATAATGTAGAGTCAGGGGCTCGTACTTCTAGGTATGATTCTTGGGTATTTTTTCATGCTTTTGGGACTTTTTAATTTTACTCAAGTATTGAGTTTTCTGGAGATCTTTTGTGTTCGTTGATTCGATCGGAAAGTTTAACTTCGTTTAAGTTTTTCCGGATAATTTAGAACGTGTTAAAAAGTTCGACCGGATATCAATAACTCACTTTTTCCCCTGCCGGAAAATTTCTAAGTGTTGGATTTTTTCCTTAATTAAAAAAATTAATTAATTAAGAACATTCATAATCGTGCAAGTAACGCGGTGGACCCTCTAGAAGAACACAAACCTTAACTCGATAATGTGACCATCTGAACTGCCTCTAAATCTTAGGGTTTAGGGCAGTATGGCGTTGCCACATGTGAGGCGTTGGTTTGACCCTTCTACGGCTGGACCATTGGTACTGTGGCATGTGATGGATACTTTTTGAACTCCGCTCAAGTGTTGAGCTATTTGGGAAATCTTGGGTGTTTGTTTATTCGGAAAGTTTAACATTGTCTGTTTATTTGGAATGTGATACAATATTTGGAATCCACAAATAGTTATGAGATAACTAATTTGAATTTTATAAATCTAGCAGTTTAGTCTCATTTGATCGGTTGCCATGGGATTTTGACGTGATCAAAAGTCCGTTGCAATCACGTAGCGTACGCGGATACTCGCCGGGTAAACTTAATAGATAGCCATGCCCCATAGCCCCGACCAAGTGACTGTAGGAGAACCCTGTCGCCAAAAGCATCCGTTCCGGTCCTCGCGGCAGCGGTGTTCCTCCTTAGTGCACTTCGTCGACGGCATTCGGGGGTGCGGCGGTCTACTAAAGTTTGCGACGAGCATTCGATCAGAATGTCGGGAATCTTGTTGAATTGCCCGACTTGAATATTGAAAAGAGTTTTCGATATTGAGACTAAAATGCGGGGTTTATAATTGTTAGGCATGCGATGTCTAAGGAGGTTGCGGATTCCAACTGTTGTAGTTTTACACTTTCTTTTCTGTGACCGTAAGTGTAATATGCGGTGTATCGCCGGTTTTGTTGCTATACATCAACGACAATTGGGATACGCATATTTACTTACGTTGATGACATGTGATGTTATGTGTTGCTGTGATATGTTATATTGGATCGTCGCGTTCTGAATAGCCGGGGTTTTTTTGTGAGATGAGGGTTTTTATTTTCATTCATGTAAAATTCAATTGTATGTAATATTCTTTTATTGGGGCACTTCCGGGATGAGGATAATGTCACCGTTGTATATTATTTACTTTTCCGCATTAGGTAGACCCAAGGCGTGGAGCATAAGTAACCGGGTTCTAGGGTCCAGTGGGAGACCATCTCGAGGAGTCGAGACCGGGTCTCCTAACTCTAGAACTGGCAGGGTTACTTGCCGCTCTCGTTGGGGTCTAGGGTTGTGGGTTCGGCTATTCATCGCGACCGTGGAATCCGTGTTTTATACAGGCTCGTATTAAAACATGGACGTCCTAGAATATCCAATATTTCATATGTGTTCTTCTGTTGTAATGTTCTGTGATGAGATCATATCACTGCCTGAGACGAATGTTTATATTATATATATGAGATATATGTTATATTTCTGATTTCGTTTCAAATGTGATGCTTATGAAGCATATTAAAATGGGACTTCATTAATGAGATTAATGAAATAAAAGAAACCTAAGATGTTGTAGAAACTTGTTTAATAACTGGTAGCTCTAGTTCTTGCTTTGCATAACGGTGTTCCTTGTAGAACATCCAGCACCTTATTCGATAAGGAAAGTGCTGAGATCCCTTCACCGGGAGTGACCTCTTTAGCGAAACTAGCAGATGCTGCATACTCGGTTTGTCTTTTGATTGCTTCTATAGTTTTTGCTTTCCATAGTGGTATTTGTGAAATATTTTGCACCTTATTCGACAAGGAAAGAGCCGACGATCCCTTCACTGGGAGTGACCTCTTTAGCGAAACTAGAAAAGGCCTCAAAAACACTCTATTCAAAAATCACTCGATTCTACATCGATATCAAGTTCATTACGCAAAAGGTTTTCTTAAAAACCTGTCGTAGCCCTCCGTCATTTTAGGAAGTAGAGTACTTAGTATTCGTGCTGCGTATGTCGACTTTAATTGAGGCGTAGTGTATGGTAGCTAAGTGATGTCTTCCTACACAGCATATGATATGATTAGTTAGGACATTCATGTGATTAAGTCGACCATAGTTGAGGGTCATATAGGGTGGGTCTGATTAATCATGAAATGACGGGTAGAACTTGACTAGTGCTTATGATATGTTGACATTAGTTAAGGTCATAAGTGCTAGGGGTAAAAAATTATCGGGAATTTCAAGTGTTGAAATTTGCAATGAGATTGCATACCTTCTATGAGATAGTTGGATCTCGATACCCGCTGCGAGTAAGAGTTACTCCTGGGAGAGTTTTACACATTACAATTAGCCGATCAAGTAGGTGTCTAGAAAGGTGTCAACGGGGTTACGTCCCTGGGAAAACGAGGTTTACTTTAATTAGGTCCGTGCGAAAGCATGGAGAACCTCCCTCAAATTACCGGCACTGGCCTGGCTGAAAGATTAGCGAACTTATAGGGTGTAATTAATCCCGGCTAGTCTTTCCTTTTAGGGTTTGAAGGAAGATTTGACTAAAACAGTGAGAGATATCCTGATTAGATATATTAAATAACCAATCTAATCTTGCAAGAGCATACGCTGAGTGTTTTCTTCTCTCTCTCTCTCTCCAGGTAGCGACCATATCTTGCCTTAATCAAGATAATAATACGGATGTATTGACCGAGCCCGCTTGTTATACTGAGCTGGGGAACGTTGGTCCCGCTCCAACTTATAATTGTTATAAGATAGAGCAGGAAATAGGGGATTACCAGAATTCCCGTGCCGCCCAAACGAAGAAAGTGCATGCTGATGCATCTTCTTCGGGTGTGTTCATTACAGAGAACTGTTTCTCAGTATACTTTACGTCCTGGGTATGAGACACCGGATCAGAAACCCATATATGTAATATATTACATGGGCTACAGAAAGGTAGAGAACTGGGAATGGGTGATAAGTTTCATGAGATAGAAAACGGTGCAAGTGTTGCAGCCAAGTCTGTTGGTAGTTATCACCCTGTATTACAAGAATACATTGATTCTGAATGAATGTTATTAGATACCGAACCTGATATACAACATCATACCAAGTATCTTTATTAGTAAAGAAGGATATAATTTTGTATTGTTGGATAATGTTTTGAACATTTCCTATATCAAAGGTTGATCGGTTCAGGCACGTTATTTAAAAACATAGACGTTCTAAATCAAACTACAGTTCTTAGTATACAGAATACACACAAGAGGAAGAGTTCAGAAATGAACGAATCCTTCTTGAGGCATTGTAGACTAAGTCATATCAATGCGACCCGACTAGCTAAGTTACATCTAGATGCATATTTAAATTAGTTTGAATTTACATATTGTGAAACTTGCAGATCATATCACAAAGATAAGATGACCACAGCTCTATTTATTAGAAACAGAGAGAGAGTTGGTGAACTCTTAAGATTGATACATGCTGATGTATGTAAGGTCCCCTGTCTACATATGCCAGGACTGGTTCTTTGTACTTCATTACATTCACTTATTATCTCTCAAGATTCAAACATATGTTCCTGTTGAAACACAAGTATGAACCTTTTGAGATATTCACAGAATATAAGATAGAAGTAGAGAACCAAAAACGGGTATAAGTATTATGTTCTTTGATGAGATCAAGGAGGAGAATACTTGAGCACGGAATTCCTGGACTTCTCTAAAGGAGAATGAGATTCTCTCTCAGCATTACTCCTCCGTATACACCATAGCACGTCGGTGTATCGGGGCGGAGCAAATACACCCTATTTGATATGGTGCGCTCTATGATGAGTACTACTGAGTTTCCTATTTCCTTTTGGGAGTTATGCACTTGTGAAGCTGCATACCTATTGAATAGGGTTCCAATCAAATCAGATGCCTACCACTTCATATGTGATATGGAATGGGAAGAGCCCATAACTTAAGTAATTTAAGATTTGGGGTTGTCCGGCCTATGTCTAAAAGCATAGTCCGGACAAGCTTGAGGCATAGTCAGTTCTGTGGAAGTTTGTTGGATATTCCAAACATTCGCAAGGGAATATCTTCTACCTAACCAAGGAACAAAAGATGTTTTGTTTCTCAGCATGCCACCATTGTGAAAGTGAATTTCTTGTGAAAAATTAGTGGTCATGAGGTAGAACTGGAAAGAGTTCTAGCTTTACAAAACTGCAGCTGATGATTTGGTAGAACCAAAGGATTCAGTAGTTTCCAACGAAGCCCAGCCTCTCCGCCGATCTAGTAGGGTTCCTTACCCATCTGAGAGATACTTCGGTTTCTCTATGACAGTGGGAGCGAGGATTGCATCATGAGATGATGACCCAACTAGTTTCGAGTAGGCCATCAGGACTGGGACTCTGTAAGAATGGATGGATGCTTAGTGATCTGAGATGGAATCCTTATACACCAACAAAGTATGGACTTTGGTTGCTTTATCTGAAGGGTTAAATCCCCATCAGGAGAAAGTATATCTTGAGAAGATTACTTGGTGTACATGGAAAAGTTGAGACTTTCAAAGCTATGCTTAAGTCCATCCAGATCCTACTTGCCACTGCTACATACCATGACTACGATATCTGGTGGTTGGGTGTCATGACTGCTTTTCTAAATGATGTTTTAGAAGAGAGCGTCTATAAGTACACAGCCAGAGGGCTTCGTAGACAGTGGGAGCAGCGGAAACGTGTGCAAGATGCTTTATAGGATAAAGCAGGCATCGCGAAGTTGGAACATCTGTTTTGATGTGGTAGTCAAAGAGTTTGACTTCATCAAAATGGTAGATGAACCTTGTATATACAAAAAGGTAGTAGAGAGTATGGTGATGATCCTCATAGAGTATGTGGATGACATACTCTTGATAGGGAAAGAGTTTCCTATGCTACGCTCGGTCAATCTCCTCTTATCACAAAGATTCTCCATATAAGATCAAGTTGATACCTCCTAAATCCTAAGTTTTATATCTATGAGATAGATCTAAATGGATGTTAGGATTCTCACTAGTTGTAGTGAGATGGTATCAATCGATCATGGGAAGAATCACTGGAATGGTTCCAGGGTGATAAGGACGACTGAATGTCAGTCGCATGCATTGTCTTTACCCTCAGTGGAGGGATGGTATGTTGGAAGAGTTCCAAGTTAGATACCGTGACATACTAGACGATTAAAGGCAAGATACATCGTTACCAAAGATGTTATCAAAGAGGCAGTCTGGATATATATAGTTCATGAGATGAACTTCGTTCCTGCCATTGTGTGACAATGGAGTTGTGGCTTTAGCCAAGGAACCCCCGTCCCATTAGAAATCCAGATATAATTCTTAAGCAGTATCACCTGATCATGGAGATGGTTGATCTCCCGGGAGATTGAGGTCAGGAGAGTAGACACAGAGGACAATAGCGCGGATCCACTCACAAAGGCCTGTTTCTCAGTAGAGACTTTTATGGGATGGTTGAGAATGAGATACTTCAACCACAGCTGATTGTTGGGTATGCGATACCACAACAGATGGCCCTAGCGAAAGTGCAGATTGTTAGTTATATGTATGCCCTAAAGGCCATTACTGTACATACGATGTATATTGTAGTGGATGCTTGGACATATATAGGGAGGACTTTCTTGCTCGACATGATAGTAAGCTATCTGGTTGCTCTTTATCTTAACATGTTGACTTATATTAGTTTACTGTCTTACTCTCACATGTTGATAAAGCTCTTAAGATATGTACTCGACTACTGGGACTATGATGAGATCATACTAGTGGGGCCACGGTAGTCGACGAGTACATCATATAACCGTTCCTAGTCGAGGGTGTATCGAGACAGGGCATCGATACACCAGAGTAGACTAGCGTATACGCATCTTGACCCATATGATGGGCGATGGATGATCCCATATCCATCGGTGTTTGACATCAAGGATGGTGTATGGGTGCTCAGTGGAGACTGGGTACTCTTGACGGACTCGCCGAGAACTCCCAGATGGTATTATACCTCACGTCAGATGGCAGTTCTCTGGTGACACTGGTACAGGTTAGTCTGTAGACCCGAGATCGTCATAGAGTCTTGTATGATTCCCACTGTGCTTTGATTTCCACTTTACCACGTCCTAGAGGCGTGTAAAAAGGTGGCTTTTGGGTACAGTCCTGAATCACATGGAGGCAATGAACGATAGGAGGGGATTCGTCTCTCCCGGTATAGGGAGTTGATATTGTGTTGTGTTTGATTGGCTATAACTGGAAGTCCCTGGCTAGGGCTGATATAGAGATTTACTGGTAAGTGTTACCAGTAGTTTCTCGGCCTGTTATGAGCCTCATATCGACACGACTTATCGGTTACTGGGGTCTGACGTATACCACCCCTAGACTAGATATGCAACATATCAGACGAAGAAACCGGACTGTACGGGAGTGTTACTGATTGGATTCACAGGAGAATGTACTTGCATGTTGATCTTCTGATCGCTCAATACCCGGGTGGCTGTTACGTTTAGCTGACCGCTTGCAGCTTGTGGGTGTTTGATATGATCATCACCTACTGCCGGCGTATTGACGATTCTTTAGAGTCCTACACAGAGGTTTCTTGACTCCGGCAAAACGGAGTAGGAGCACATATGTGATATGTGCATGACCGAGGATAATGCGATATGAGATACCGTATTCTATTCTTGTGATATTTGATATCAGCCGGGTCATCGGATCAAGTGTTGATTCGATGAACCTGTACAGGTATATATATTAGTCGGTTATTTGGGAAATAGCCGGATTGTCGGATCAAGTGTTGATTCGATAATTTAATGTATAATTATATATATGATATATTACATTACATTATCTAATATTGGCTCGCTTTATTATTTCATGTTCTCACCGGATAATACATTGATATATATGCGATATAAGTTAATTGTATTATTTTCTTTTGTTACAAAAATATATTATATATGTGATATATAATATTGTAACATGTTATAATTTCTAATGCAACATGATTAGTGGAGATTAAACGAGGTTAGGGTTTGATTTGGGTTAAACTTTTCTAGGTTTTCCTTTTGTGATGATTTAGTGTGAGATTATGAAAACAAATTAGAGCCAAATTCCAACCCCATCATCCTCATCTAATCTATCCAATTAGATTAGGGTGTTCACTTCATTAGTGAGTGAGAGCTTGTGTTAAAGAAACTTCAAGGTAGATTATCTTTGTTATCGAAGATCGGAAGCAAGCATGCAGCTTTCTCTTCGTGGAGCCTCTCTACAGTCCGGGAACTTGATGATCGCAGCGAAGTGACCATAACACGAAGCTTATGATGTGAAGGACCGGACTACAAAGGTTGTAATCCCTAACTCTTAGAAGTAAAGTTGTTTACTTGCTATATGTTTTGCCTAATCTCTAGTCTACGATCTTGGTTTGGGTTGTTCGGCACGTCTAAATTTTGAATCGGGCATGGTTGATGCCTTATAGTGTTAGTTATATGTATGCCCTAGAGGCCATTACAATACATAAAATGTATATTGTAGTGGATGCTTGGACATATATAGGGAGGACTTTCTTGTTTGACATGATAGTATGCTATCTGGTTACTCTTTACCTTAACGTGTACACTGATTGTCTCTCTGTTACATGTTGGTAAAGCCCTTAGGATGTGTACTTGACTGCCTGGACTATGATGCGGATCATACTAATAGGGACATGGTAGTCCATAAGTACATCCTTCAAGGTCCCTAGTCGTGGGTGTATCGAGACGGGGCATCGATATACCAGAGTAGACTAGCGTATACCTTCTCGACCCATATAGATGGGCGATGGATGATCCCATATCCATTGGTGTTTGACATCAGAGATGATATACGAGTGCTCAATGGAGACTGGGTACACTGGACGGACTCGCCGAGAACTCCCAGATGGTATTATACCTTACGTCAGATGGCAGTTCTCTGGTGACACTGGTACAGGTTAGTCTGTAGACCCGAGATCGTCATAGAGTCTTGTGTGATTCCCACTGTGCTTTGATTTCCACCTTACCACGTCCAAGAGGGCGTGCAAAACGGTGGTTTTTGGCTACAGTCCTGAATCACATGGAGGCAATGAGCGATAGGAGGGGATTCGTCTCTCCCGGTATAGGGGGTTGATGTTGCGCTGTGTTCGATTGGCTATAACCAGAAATCCCTGGCCAGGGTTGCTGAGATTTACTGGTAAGTGTTACCAGTATTTTCTCGAACTGTTATAGACCTCATATCGACACGACTTATCGAGCTATTGGGGTCTGACGTTTACCACCCCTAGGCAAGATATGCGACATATCAGACGACGAAACCGAACTGTACGGTAATTGTTACTGGTTGGATTCACAGGAGTGTGAGCGGGCTTGCTCGTTGATCTTCTGATCGCTCAATACCCGGGTGGCCGTTACGTTTAGCAGACCGCTTGCGGCTTGTGGGTGTTTGATATGATCATCACCTGCTGCCGGCGTATTGACGAGTCTTTAGAGTCCTACACAGAGGTTTCCTGGCTCAAGCGAAACGAAATAGGAGCGCATATGAGATATGTGCGGGACCGAGAATAATAACAGTATGTGTTACTGTATTCTATTCTCGCGATTTGTATCATTGGACGGTACATATATGATATAGCCGGGTTACCGAATAAAGTGTTGATTCGATACATTGATACACTTTATATTAGTCGGTTATATGCGATATGACCGGATCATTAAATCAAGTGTTGATTTAATGATTTGATGTATAATTATATATTTGATATATTACTTTACATTAACTAGTATTTGTTCACTTAAGATTGATTTTCTCACTTGATGTGCATAAGTAGTATATGTGATATATTTTTGTGCACTTTATTGTATCATGTTTGATGATACATGCAAACTTGGGTGTGTTTGCTTTTAAACTATGATTTAGGTTAATGGTTAGGGTTTTAAATGTTTTATTTATTTTCTTTATGCATTTATTTTTTTAAGGGCAAGAAAGAAAATGGTTGCTTCTTTTGTTTTTTGTTGAAGCTTCATGAAGCTTTGAAAGCTTGACCATTTTGTTTCTTTCCTTAACCCTAACCATTTACTTAAACCCTAGTTAATTCTCTACACTTGTTAAACTAACCCATGGTTGCTATATGATAAGATCACTTGATTTATTATAATTAATCAATTGATTTTATTATGCTTATCATATTCTTCTTCTTCTTCTTCTTCATCTTCTTCAAGAAGAAGAAAACATGATACCTCCAATAGTGCCATGATCAAATGAGTGAGAAATCCAATTCTAAAGTGAACCCACTTCCTATTTCTTCATCCTCTACCACTTGCCATGTAGTATAGGGTGTTTTCTTCACAAGTTTCATGAATTGGTGAAGTTGGAGCTCGAGTTAGAGTCGCCTCGACGTAGATCATCTTCGGTATCGAAGTCATCGACCTAGCCCGATCACTTCTTCGATGAAACCACCGTGAGAGTCCATGATTCCGATGATCGCAGCGGAGGGACATCATCACGGAGCTAAGGAAGTGGAGGACCGGATCTACAAAGGTTGTATTTCCGTTCACTTAGTGTAAATGTGATTTACATTCATTTATTTTCGCCTAAACTCAAGTTAACTATCGCATTAGGGTTTCTCGGCACCGGAAAAATTTGAATTTGGCATGGTTGGTGCCTTGTGGAACCTCTAGTGTGTGCCTAGTAACCCTACAGTAGTATCAAAGCCTAGCTAGAGCCTTAGGCGATGCGTAGACGATGTTAGAAGTCCGATCGAACCCGAAACCCTAATCCAAGACCCTTCTCTGTACATTTTTTCAAAACTGGGTTTTTTCCATATTAAAAGTATTAAAAAAATTCAGCAGGGTTTTTTAGGGATTACTATGCAGCACGTGCTCATGATTCGACTAAAGCGCGGCAGAACCGCGGCACGAGCATGGCTCGTGCGGCGGTTCCGCGGCCATATAGTCACATCATTTATTCATTTTTGCACAGTAATGTCTATCTAAAAGTGCTGTATTTTCTGGGAATTTTTAATATTTACTCAAGAGTTGAGTTTTCTGGGTTGTATTGGGGACTCGGTGTTTCGATCGGGAAGTCTAATTTCGTCTACGTGTTTTTCCGGGTAATTTCAGAATATGATAAAAAGTTCGACCGGATATAAATACCCAATTTTTCCCCTGCCGGAAAATTTCCAAGTGTTGGATTTTTCCGTAGTTTAATGACGTTCTAAGTAGTGCAAGTAACGCGATGGTCCCTCTAGAAGACAACAAACCTTAACTCGATTATGTGACCGTCTTGAACTGCCCTTTGAACCTTAGGATTTGGGGCAGTACGGAGTGCCACATGTGAGGCGTTGGCTTAACCCTTCTACGGCTGGACTGTTGGTACTGAGGCATGAACTGAACGTTTTTAAACTTATTTCATGTGTTGAGCTGTTTCGGGAAAACTTGGGTGTTCGATTGTTCGATCGAAAAGTTTGACATTTTCTATTTATCCGGAATATGATACAATAATTGGAATTCACAAATAGTTATAAGATAACTAATATGAATGTTATAAACATAGCAGTTTAGTCTCACTTGATCGGTTGCCACGGAATTTTGATGTGATCAAAAGTCCATCGCAATCACGTAGCGTACGCGGATACTCACCGGTAAACTTAATAGACAGCTACGCCCCATAGCCCCGACCAAGTGACTGTAGGAGAACTCCGTCGCTGAAAGCATCCGTTCGGGTGCTCGCGGCAGCGGTGTTCCGCCTTAGTGCACTTGTCGTCGGTATCGGGGGTGCGGTCGTCTACTAAAGTTTGCGACGAGCATTCGGTCAAGATGCCGGGAATCTTGTTGAATTGCCTGACTAGATATTGAAAAGAGTTTTCGATAAATGAGACTAAAATGCGGGGTTTATAATTGTTAGGCATGTGATGTCTAAGGAATTCATTTGATTAGGCATGCGATGTCTAAAGAGCTTGCGGATTCCAACTGTTGTAGTTTTACACTTTTTTTCTGCGACCGTAAGTGTAATATGTGATATCGCCGGTTTCGTTGCTATATGTCAACGACAATTGGGATACGCATGTTTACTTACGTTGATGACATGTGATGTTATGTGTTGCTGGATATGTTATATTGGATCGTCGTGTTTGAATAGCCGGGGGCTTTTATGTGAGATGAGTGTTTTTCATTTTCATTCATGTAAAAACTTGTATGTAATATTTTTTTATTGGGGCACTTCCAGGTGGCGGAAGATGTCACCCTTTGTATATTATTTACTTTTCCGCACTAGGATAGACCCAAGGAGGAGGGCACAAGTAACCGGGTTCTGGAGTCTAGTGGGAGACCAACTTGAGGAGTTGAGTCCGGGTCTCCTAACTCTAGAATTGGTAGGGTTGCTTGCCGCTCTCGTAGGGGTCTAGGGGTGTGGGTTTGGCTATTCATCGCGACCGTGGAATCCGTGTTTTATACTGGCTCGTATTAAAAACACGGACGTCCTAATATATCCAATATTTCATATGATATTTTCTACTGCGTTATCTGTGATGTGATCATGTGATGTTCTGTGATAGATACTGTATATAGTATATATGATATATTATATAGACGTTACTTATGTTTTACACCCGCGCTAGCCCTGCCCCGCTTTGCCGTTAGTTACCTAACCTAACGGTGCACGAGGGGACATCGAGGCGAATGCAGATGGCATAAGTGTACGTCGTATTTATCAGTGATGTTTAGGTGCTTAAATGATGGGACTTCATTAATGAGATTAATAAAATAAAAGAAACCTAAAGATGTTGTGGAATCGAATTTCAAAAAATAAAACAGGTAGCTACAGTTCTTGCTTTGCACAGCGGTATATATGATATATCCTGCACCTTATTCGATGAGGAAAGGGCCGACGATCCCTTCACCGGGAGTGACCCCTTTAGCAATAACTGGCAGATGCTACACACTCGGTTTGTCTTTTGATAGCTTCTATAGTTTCTGCTTTGCACAGCGGTATATATGATATATTCTGCACCTCATTCGACGAGGAAAGGGCCGACGATCCCTTCACCGGGAGTGACCCCTTTAGCAAAACTAGAAAAGCCTAAAAAACACTCCATTTTAAAATCATTTGATTCTACAACGATATCAAGTTCATTACGCAATAGGTTTTCAGAAAAACCTGTCGTAGCCCTCCGTCATTTCAGATAAGTTGTATATAGTATTCGTGCTACATTTGTTGGCTTTCGTCAAGGTGTAGTGTGTGGTAGCTATATGCTGCTTATCTGCTGCATACGATGCGATTGGATTAGGGTAGTCGTGCGGCTTTGTTGGCTTTCGTCAAGGGTCGTGCGGTTGGGTTTAATTCAATCAAGAAATGTACGGGTTGAACTTGACTAGCGGGCTATGGTTTGTTGGCTTTCGTTAAGGTCATAGCACGTTAGGGGCAAAATTATCGGGAATTTCAAGTGTTGAAATTTGCATTGAGATTGCATACCTTCTATGAGATAGTTGGATCCCGATACCCACTGCGAGTAAGAGTTACTCCTGGGAGAGTTTTATACATTACAATTAGCCGATCACGTAGGTGTCTAGAAAGGTGTTAACGGGGTTACGCCTCTGGAAAAACGAGGTTTACATTAATTAGGTTCGTGCGAAAGCACGTGGGACCTCCCTCAAAGTACCGACACTGGCCTGGCTGAAAGATTGGCGAACTTGTAGTGTGTAATTAATCCCGGGTAGTCTTTCTTTTTAGGGTTTGAAGGAAGATTTGATAAAAACGGTGGGAGCCATCCTGATTAGATAAAAATAATAACCAATCTATTCTTGCTAGAGCGCACGCAGAGTGTTTTCTTCTCACTCTCTTCAGGTAGCGACCATATCACGCCTTAATCAAGATAATAATACGGATGAATTGACCGAACCCGCTTGTTATACTGAGCTAGGGAATGTTTGTCCCGCTTCAACTTATAATTGTTATAAGACAGAGCAGGAAATAGGGGAATACCAGAATTCCTATGCCGCCCAAACGAAGAAAGTGCATATGATGCATCTCCTTCGGGTGTGTTCATTACAAAGAACTGTTTCTCAATGTCCTCTGCATCCTGGGTATCTGATACCGGATCAGGATCCCAGACATGTAATCTGTTACATAGGGCTACAGAAAGGCAGAGAACTAAGAACGGGTGATAAGTTTCATGAGACAGAAAACCGAGCAAGTGTTGCAGCCAGGTCTGTTGGTCACTGTCACCCTGTATTACAAATACATTGATTCTGAACAAATGCTATTAGATACCGAACCTGATATACAAAATCATATCAGTCTCTTTATAAGTAAAGAAATGATAAAATTTTGTATTGTAGGATAATGTTTTGAACATTTCCTATATCAAAAGTTGATCGGTTCAGGCACATTATCTAAAAGCATTAATGTTCTAAATTAAACTACAGTTTTTAGTATACAGAACACACACAAGAGGAAGAGTTCAGAAATGAACGAATTCTTCTTGAGGTATTGTAGACTAGGTCATATCAATGCGACCCGACTAGCTGAAGTTACATATAGATGCATATTTAAATCAGTTTGAATTTACATCTTCTGAAACTTGCCAGTCATGTCACAAAGATAAGATGACCATAGCTCCGTTTACTGGAAACAGAGAAAGAGTTAGTGAACTCTTGGAATGATACATGTTGATGTATAAAGGTCCCCTGTCTACACATGCCAAGACCGGTTCTTTGTACTTCATTACATTCTCTGATGATCTCTCAAGATTCAGACATATGTTCCTGTTGAAACACAAGTCCGAACCTCTTGAGATATTCACGGAATATAAGTTAGAAGTAGAGAACCAAAATGAGGGTATAAGTATTATGTCCTTTGATGCGATCAGAGAGGAGAATACTTGAGCACGGAATTCCTGGACTATTCTAAAGGAGAATGAGATTCTCTCTCAGCGTTACTCCTCCGTATACACCATAGCACGATGGTATATCGGGGCTGAGCAATTTCACCCTATTCGATATGGTGCGCTCTATGATGAGTACTACTGAGTTACCTGTTTTCTTTTGGGAGTTATGCGCTTGAGAAGCTGCATACCTATTGAATAGGGTTCGAATCAGATCACAGCCTACCACTCCATATGAGATATGGTATGGGAAGAGCCCATGTCTTAAGCTAGTTAAGATTTGGGGTTGTCCGGCCTATGTCTAAAAGCAAAATCCGGACAAGCTCGAGGCAAGGTCAGTTATGTAGAACTGGAAAGGTTCCAGCTATGCAAACTACAGCAAATGATTTGGTACAACCAAAGGATTCAATAGATACCAACGAACCTCAGCCTCTCCGCCGATCTAGTAGGGTTTCTCACCCACCTGAGAGATACTTCAGTTTCTCTATGACAGTGGGAGCGAGGATTGCATCATGAGATGATGCCCAACTAGTTTCGAGCTGGCCATCAGGAGTGGGACTCTATAAGAATGGTTGGATGCTTAGCGATCTGAGATGGAATCCTTATACACCAACAAAGTATGGACTTTGGTTGCTGTATCTGAAGGGTTAAATCCCCATTAGGAGCAAGTATATCTTGAGAAGATTACTTGGTGTAGATGGAAAAGTTAAGACTTTCAAAGCTAGACTTGTTAAAGGTTTTCGTCATCGACCAGGCGTGGATAATGATGAAACCTTTTCCAGTGGCTATGCTTAACTCCATCCGGATCCTACTTGCCACGGCTATATACCATGACTACGATATCTGGCGGTTGGGTGTCATGACTGCTTTTCTAAAATGATGTTTTAGAAGAGAGCGTCTGTAAGTACACAGCCAGAGGGCTTCGTAGATAGTGGGAGCAGCGGAAACGTGAGCAAGATGTTTTATGTGATAAAGCGGGCATCGCGGAGTTGGAACATCTGTTTTGATGTGTTAGTCAAAGAGTTTGACATCATCAAAATGGTAGATGAACCTTGTATATACAAAAAGGTAGTAGGGAGTATGGTAATGATCCTCGTAGAGTACGTGGATGACATACTCTTGATAGGGAAAGTGTTTCCTATGCTACGCTCGGTCAATCTCCGCTTATCACAATGATTCTCCATATAGGATCAAAGTGATACCTACTAAATCCTGGGTTTTGGATCTATGAGATAGATCTAATTGGAATTTAGGATACTCAATAGTTGTAGTGAGATGGTATCAATCGGTCCTGGGGAGAATCACTGGAAGGGTTCCAGGGTGATAAAGACGACTGAATGTCAGTCACAGGAATTATCTTTACCCTCAGTAAAGGGACGGTATGTTGGAAGAGTTCCAAGCTAGATACCGTGGCAAACTAGACGATAAAAGCTTGATACATCGCTACTTAAGATGCTACCAAAGAGGAAGTCTAGATGTATATTTGTTCATGAGATGAACTTAGTTCCTCCCATTGTATGACAATGGAGTTGTGGCTTATGCCAAGGAACGTCCGTCCCATCAGCGATCCAGACATATTCTAAGGCAGTATCACCTGATCATGGAGATGGTTGATTTCCAAGGAGATCGAGGTTAGGAGAGTAGACTCAGAGGACAACACGGCGGATCCACTCACAAAGGCCTTTTCCCAGAGAGAGACTTTTATGGGATGGTTGAGTATGAGATACTACAACCACTGTTATCAGATGGCCCTAGTGCAAGTGGGAGATTGTTAGTTATATGTATGCCCTAGAGGCCATTACTATACATAGGATGTATATTGTAGTGGATGCTTGGACATATATAGGGAGGACTTTCTTGCTCGACATGATAGTATGCTATCTGGTTACTCTTTACCTTAACGTGTACACTGATTGTCTCTCTGTTACATGTTGGTAAAGCCCTTAGGATGTATACTTGACTACCTGGACTATGATGCGGATCATACTAGTGGGGACATGGTAGTCCATAAGTACATCCTTCAAGGTCCCTAGTCGTGGGTGTATCGAGACGGGGCATCGATATACCAGAGTAGACTAGCGTATACCTTCTCGACCCATATAGATGGGCGATGGATGATCCCATATCCATTGGTGTTTGACATCAGAGATGATATACGGGTGCTCAGTGGAGACTGGGTATACTGGACGGACTCGCCGAGAACTCCCAGATGGTATTATACCTTACGTCAGATGGCAGTTCTCTGGTGACACTGAGACAGGTTAGTCTGTAGACCCGAGATCGGCATAGATTCTTGTGTGATTCCCACTGTGCTTTGATTTCCACCTTACCACGTCCAAGAGGGCGTGCAAAACGGTGGTTTTTAGGTACAGTCGCGAATCACATGGAGGCAATGAGCGATAGGAGGGGATTCGTCTCTCCCGGTATAGGGGGTTGATGTTGCGCTGTGTTCGATTGGCTATAACTGGAAATCTCTGGCCAGGGTTGCTGAGATTTACTGGTAAGTGTTACCAGTAGTTTCTCAAACTGTTATAGACCTCATATCGACACGACTTAACGAGCTATTGGGGTCTGATGTTTACCACCCCTAGGAAAGATATGCGACATATCAGACGACGAGACCGGACTGTACGGTAAGTGTTACTGGTTGGATTCACAGGAGTGTGAGCGGGCTTGCTCGTTGATCTTCTGATCGCTCAATACCCGAGTGGTCGTTACGTTTAGCAGATCGCTTGCGGCTTGTGGGTGTTTGATATGATCATCACCTACCGGCGTATTGACGAGTCTTTAGAGTCCTACACAGAGGTTTCCTGGCTCAAGCGAAACGAAATAGGAGCGCATATGAGATATGTGCGGGACCGAGAATAATAACAATATGTGTTACTGTATTCTATTCTCGCAATTTGTATCATTGGACGAGTATATATGATATAGCCGGGTTACCGAATCAAGTGCTGATTCGATACATTGATACACTTTATATTAGTCGGTTATATGCGATATGACCGGATCATTAAATCAAGTGTTGAGTTAATGATTCGATGTATAATTATATATTTGATATATTACTTTACATTAACTAGTATTTGTTCACTTAAGATTGATTTTCTCAATTGATTTGCACAAGTAGTATATGTGATATATTTTTGTGCACTTGATTGTATCATGTTTGATGATACATGCAAACTTGGGTGTGTTTGCTTTTAAACTATGATTTAGGTTAATGGTTAGGATTTTAAATGTTTTATTTATTTTCTTTATGCATTTATTTTTTTAAGGGCAAGAAACAAAATGGTTGCTTCTTTTGTTTTTAGTTGAAGCTTCATGAATCTTTGAAAGCTTGACCATTTTGTTTCTTTCCTTAACCCTAACCATTTACTTAAACCCTAGTTAATTCTCTACACTTGTTAAACTAACCCATGGTTGCTATATGATAAGATCACTTGATTTATTATAATTAATCAATTGATTTTATTATGCTTATCATATTCTTCTTCTTCTTCATCATCTTCTTCAAGAAGAAGAAACCATGATACCTCCAATGGTGCCATGATCAAATGAGTGAGAAATCTAATTCTAAAGTGAACCCACTTCATATTTCTTCATCCTCTACCACTTGTCATGTAGTATAGGGTGTTTTCTTCACAAGTTTCATGACTTGGTGAAGTTGGAGCTCGAGTTAGAGTCGCCTCGACGTAGATCATCTTCGGTATCGAAGTCATCGACCTAGCCCGATCACTTCTTCGATGAAACCACCATGAGAGTCCATGATTCCGATGATCGCAGCGGAGGGACATCATCACAGAGCTAAGGAAGTGGAGGACCGGATCTACAAAGGTTGTATTTCCGTTCACTTAGTGTAAATGTGATTTACATTCATTTAGTTTCTCCTAAACTCTAGTTAACAATCGCATTAGGGTTTCTCGGCACCGGAAAAATTTGAATTTGGCATGATTGATCCCTTGTGGAACCTCTAGTGTATGCCTAGTAACCCTACATATAGACCCTTGTGAGAGTGCCTAGTAACCCTACATATGCTATCGTATCATAGACATCCATCATCACTGTCATGTTTATATATTGTGTTTCTTCTCGAGGATTTCAGTATTTATGAGATTTATGGATTTTGGAGAAACCGCAAGGATTTTAAGAACGTATTACCATTTTAAAAATGTAAGTTGTGGTTTTCTTATGATATGATGTGTGTGGTGTCCACCATGGGTTTTCTCGGTTCTTGAGCGGTATCATACACCCGATTCGAGGTAGGGGAGGGACCGTCTGTGGGTGCATGGTGGACCTGGTATAGTACCCCAGGGCAAGAGGGTCGCAGATGATGGCGTTGAGCCTGGCAGGGGAGCACTACCAACCGGTTATTTTTGACGCGGCGGATATCCAGAGGATACCGAGGTAGTCATGAGATTTGATGATATAGGCCGATCCGGACAGACGAAGCCTGAGATATTAAGATATTGAGACATTGAGATATTGAGATATTAGGACATTGAGATATTGATATATTGAGACATTGGGATATATATTTTTTGTCGATGTTAGACACGGATTTTCTGTTGATTTCATTGATGATACTTCAGTTATTACACAGAGGTTTTTCTAAGATAAGAACAAAGATTTTCTCATACCAGACTTGTTCAGGTTTCGTTTTGATTATGAATTCATGTTGCATTCATGTTGTACATCGTATCATATCGATATGCGTAGGTTGTGACGCATTGGCGTGCATGCTTACGATAGCCTTATTAGATGTTACTTACTACTCACGAGCTGGCAACTCATCCCGGTTGTGCCACAATATCTTGCAGGTCCGACCCATCAGCACAGTAGCGGTGGGCGCACTTCCTCATTTTGTTCCTTTTGCCTGGACTTACGGCATTGCTCGTAGGTGGGTTGCAAGGATATTTTATCCCATCATGTATATTATTTGTATCTAGTATACTCCATCTACCCTTGTATATTTGACTAGACGGTGAGACTCGTGGGACTTGTATTTGTGATGTTTGGTGTCAATGCTCACTTGAGCCGACTTGGTATCTTCTTATTTCTTGCTTTCAGATGCTTATTGTACACTTTTGATATACATATTGCATATGGTTATGATTCTGCTATTGGCGAAGAGCCAGCTCGTGCATGGGGATGCTTTATTTCATCATTTATATGTATTTTCTTGTGTTGTACCCATTTGGAGGCTAGTATTTACAAAAGGAGACTCTGCTGAAATTTTCGGGAAAATCTGATATTGCTTTTGAATGTTTAATGCCACTTATTTTGTTAAAACCACTTGCTTCAAAACAAGTTTTCCTTCACTCTAATTGTTAAACGGTTTAGTTTTCTGAGATTTGGCTTACTTAGATTACGTTGCGCCTTGAGACGTTTCGATGTTTAAGTGTTAGTCATGTTCCGTACCTTCGGGTCATGACAAAGTTGGTATCAGAGCGATAGGTTTTACCTTACTGGGTGTAGGATGACCCTTGGTAGATGGAGTAGGTGACTTAAGCAGAGTGGCGTAGCGTGTGTATGATCCGCAGCATACTTATGACACGGTACTCCGCCTAAATAACCTTAGGATATATATTTGCTTGTATTTCCTTCTTTGATTTCGGAAACCCTTTGTTTCGATCGCAATGTTCCTATCAATCTTTTTTCTTTTTCCAACCACTATGCCGCCGGAGACTACGAGGGCCAGAGGGCTGCCGCCAGGGATGATATTAGAGTAGACTCGTCTGAGACGAGGACCGATCAGGGCGGTACGCCTACCGCTCAGGGACAGAGTGATCCGTTTTCTCCAAGACGGATGGCTAGGATGGAGTCGAATATTCAGGACTTGCGACAGATGGTTGGATTGTTAGTTGAGCTTGGCCGAGCTCCGAGAGCCAGTGATGTCCCTCCTACTGCGGGCACTGTGATTGTAC
This sequence comes from Agapanthus africanus, assembly GCA_030015575.1. NCBI lineage: Eukaryota > Viridiplantae > Streptophyta > Magnoliopsida > Asparagales > Amaryllidaceae > Agapanthus > Agapanthus africanus. The sequence goes on along the minus strand of JASDDO010000018.1, from coordinate 311,335,501 downwards.
TTACTACTCAGGCAGCAGTTTCTGTTGTTACCAAGATTATTTCCGTATCTTTATAGGAGTTTTTGAGGCTGAAGCCTCTAGTTTTACAGGCACAGATGTAGCGGAGGATCCGTAGACAATCCTTGACAGGATGGCTAGGAATTTTCGTTCACAGAGATATTCTGACGAGATATAGATTGAGCATGCTAGTTTTCGTCTAGAGAGGTCTTGCTAAGACGTAGTGCGAGTCGGTTGAGAAAGGCCAAGCTGCAGATTTACTTCCTATGACTTGGGATAAGTTCACCGCTATATTTCTTGCTCGTTTCCTTCCGGAGAGCGTTCGAGATGCCGAGCTCATAGTTTCGAACCTCTGCGTAAGACTTCAGGGATGACGGGTCCGAGTATGACATTTAGTTTACTTAGTGGTCCGATATGCTCTTTACCTGGTGGAAACTGAAGAGAAACGGATAAAGAGGTTCGTGTGGCGATTGGACATGCAGTTATTTCTTGCCATCGGCACTTATCATTTTGACCCTTTTTCAGCCGCGATGGATGTAGCCTTACTGCTAGAGGAGCGCATTTCTGAAACTTCGGTAGTTTCTAGGATCGAAGCGGATTTATACCGGTATGCCAGCACAAGGCGGTTAGATAGACGCCGTTGTGACAGTTATTCTTTCGGTGTTTTCTTCCAATGCATATTTCTTTTTGGTGTTGTTTGAAATGGTATCCATGTAATTTGTATCGAAGTCGAGCTGATAGTAGTCCTTGCTAAATAAGCCACTTGTTGTGATTGTGATTTCTTCCAAAGGCTAGTCTTTTGTAGCTCTATGTGATTCTCATTCGTGTTTGTTTTGTTCGTATCGGAGATAGGGATTTTTCTGTCGATTTGATTCTTCTCAATGTGTTCGACTTCGAAGTTCTTCTGGGCATGGACTGGCTAGAAACTTGTTATGCATCCGTGGACTGCCGTGAGAAGGCAGTCTGATTTAGTTTTCCGGGTAAGCTAGTTCTTGTTTTTCGGGGAGACCGTAGCGTCGCCTTTCCCGATTTGAATTCTTCTCTTCACACTAGTCAGCTTTTGAGAAAAGGATGTCAGGAATTCTTGGCGTATGTTTGTGATGTTAGAGCCGCAGAAGTCCCGTTGGACTAGGTCCCGATTGGAAGAGAGTTTCCAGATGTTTTCCTGGCGAGTTGCTTGGTTTATCGCCAGAGCACGATATTGAGTTCTGCTTTGAGTTATCAAGCTATTAGGGTCTGACGTTATACCACCTTCAGGCTGTGATATGCGACATATCTGACGAAAAGACCGGACTGTACGGTAGTGTTACTGATTTGGATTCGCAGGAGTATGAGCAGGCTTGCTTGTTGATCTTCTGATCGCTCAATACCCGGGTGGCCGTTACGTTTAGCAGACCGCTTACGGCTTGTGGGTGTTTGATATGATCATCACCTACTGCCGGCGTATTGACGAGTTTTTAGAGTCCTATACACAGGTTTCCTGGTCCATGAGAAACGGAGTAGGGGCACATATGTGATATGTGTAGGACTGAGATTAATGCGCTTATGTGATACCGCATTCTATTCTCGCGATATGTGATATCGGTCGGTTATTTGTGATATAGCCGGGTTATCGGATCAGGTGTTGATTCAATAAGTTGATTCATATGATATTAGTCGGTTGTATATGATATAGCCGGATTATTAAATCAAGTGTTGATTTGATAATTTAATGTATAATTATATATTTGATATATTAACTTACATTAACTAATATTTGCTCACTAAGTATTCTTTTTCTCACTTGTGTGCATATAGTATATATATGATATATATTAATGTATATTTTATTGTGTCATGCTTGATGATACATGAAACATGGGTGTATGAGACTTACACAATAGTTAGGATAATCTTAGGGTTTTTATTTATCAAGATAATTCAAAAATGGTGAATAATTGGCATGGTTACAAGCTTGTGGAAAACATTGACCAAGTCCACCATTTTGTTTCACTTGTAGATATTTATTAACTTAACCATTATCCTCAACCATGGTCAATTCTCTACATGGGTTAGTGTATGACACTAACTCACCCATGGTTTATTTTCTCACCTCATGAGTTCATTCTCTTATTTTTTTCATCACTTGATCATCTTCTTCTTCATTGTGAAAGCTTTCTAGCTGTTAAAACGGTGAGAAAATATTGTGAGAAAATTAAATCTAAAGTGATCCAATTTCCTACTTCATCATGCTCTACTATTAGCCATTTAGTTTATGGTGTTTGCTTCACTAAACCCTAATTTAGTGAAGAGGTAGTATGAGCTTGAGTCTTCTCGATGTAGATCATTTTTGACCTCGAAGACTTCAAGCAAGTTTGCATCTTTCACCTTGTGGATACTCTCAAGAGTTCGGGAGATCATTACTCGCAGCGAAAGGACTTCTATAAGTAGCATTTGAAGTGAAGGACTGGTCTACAAAGGTTGTATTCCGTATTCACTTAGATGTTTAGTTGTTAATATTGCTAGTTTGTTAAATCTCTAGTTAAGATTCTAGAGTTAGGGTTCTTTAGTTTGGCAAATTTTTGGAAACGGCATGGACCATTGTTCATATCAGATTTTTACATTTTTATACCGCCCAATTTTTATCATATTGCTTATCGGTAGGTACTCTTGAGCCGTGTTTGCCAGTCAATTGCAGAATACAAGTTCTCAGCTCTTAAAGGTGAAATTCATGAAAAAGCACGATAATTCCGGATTACTGCCAACCATAGATGAAACACAGGTCTCTGCTCTTTATCCGTATGTTGCCACACTCCAGTTTGAAAGACAAAATGACAAATCGATTGTCACCTTCATGCACAAAGCACAATGGCAACACCAAGTCCAAGAAATCTATGCGGAGCTCGAGGAAATCATGACAAAAAGATCCACATCAAATCACCTATTGCTCAACAGAAATTCTGGAAAAATCGTGAAGAAAATCTGAGAAAAATCATATGCCAGAATAAAGGACATGAAAGACCAGGGAAGCCCAAAAAAGCAGAGAGCCCAACTCCTCTAAGGGCCGCGGAACCGCGGCCAATAGGGGGTCTAGGCCGCGGTTCCGTGGCCATATGGTGGCGGCAGTTGACTATTTTTAGGGGTATTTTTGTCTTTTCATATAGAGGCATATTGTTGCCCTAGATTTCCATTTCCCTGCCTATAAATAGTCCAGAACTTGTGAAGCCAAAGGGTGCTTAATCTTGTATTTTAGGTTTTTAGAATACTTGTTGTTCTTCTTCCTCTTCTCATCTCTTCTCCATTGAAAAACTTGTAGTAAGCTTTTTTGAGTGAAGAATGATGAATAAAGAAGTTCATTTTGTTATAATACTTGTCTTGCTCTTGTTATGTTAATTGCTTGTAATCTTTAATTGATAAGTAGTTGTTATTTATTATTGTTTCTTTCTTTTCTCTTTTCCTTTATCCTTAAACAACCATGATGCTTACGCTTGATCCTTGCCAAGGTGAGGTCGTAAATAGCTAGTTGTTATCTTCTAATCTCCTTCTTTCTATCTTCCTCTTTTGTTTTATTTTCTTTTCCGTATAATGGGTGAGTAGTTTCACACTTGTTAGGGTAGGATAAGGGAAGTTTGAGAGAAGGAAATCTCTCTCACTCTTTCCTTGCCCAACATCTTAATTCGACTCCCGTTAATTGAACCACAATCCGCTCCCTACGGCACCCTATCCTACATGATAGCGGTGATTCCGTAGTGAAACCGGTTGTGGTTGAATTAACCGAAGGTTATGGCTAAGAGCCAAGAACGGACGGACAAGCACCAAAAGGAAGAACTTAAGCGTTGGAAAGCCTAGCTTATACTCGCAAGTTCCTTCCTAGTCGTGCTAATCCCCGTTGTTGCCGATTACCGTAACACCGATATTAAGAGTGGCAACGAAAGAAGTGAGCGACTCCTAACTCAAACTAACCTAATCCTAACCCTAACAAGCTCTCTTTACATATCATTTTAACACTTAGTTAATCACAAACAAATCTGGAAAATTGGACTTAACTCGTTAAAGCACATAGAAAAAGATTCCCATCTCCCTGCGGACGACCCGTACTCAACCGGCTAGCTACAAGCGAAACCGTTTTGATTGCGGTAACTAACTAAACTTGAACACGCAGAATATCTAACAATCAAATGGCGCCGTTGCCGGGGAGACGGTAGTTTATTTCTTTGTGTAATTTTGGGTTAATTTGTGAATATAAATATAACCGAAAAACAAAACAAAAAAATATACATTGTAAAAAAAAACCATCTTGTTATTTTTGATTAGTTTTTGTGCAAGTGTGCAGGATAATACGAAGTTCGAGTTCAGTGCCAAAGATGTGGGATATACGAAGTTCAAGTTCAGTGCCAAAGACGTGGGAAGATAGACCCACATCTCGCGGCTACACCGCGACGGATCAAAACGAAGCAAACGGTCTACTATAAGATTCTTGAGCAGTTCCAGTAAGCAAATCCAAAATCAGGAAATCTAGACAAGCAGAGGACACCCACTAGAGCACACACCAGAAAAATAAAATCCCAACTCTTCATTCCTGCCGTGGAACCGCGGCATAAGCAAGCTTAGGCCGCGGAACCGCGGCCACTTGGTGGCCTCGTCAACTCAAAATCACTGTGAGTACTTATTTCCATCTCCCCACTCCTCTGGACTCCAATAAACTGTGTTTTCTGCAGCATTCTTTGTGCAAATTCTCTTCCCCCTTCCAATAAACTGTTCTTGTGCAGGATTCTTTGCGCCGCGCTAAAAAAAAAAATTGTTTGCAGTTGATTTGTTACTGCTTTGCATTCATTAATACGAACTTAAGGGGCTTGAAACCAATTCAGATTGGGTGGGGATTTCATCACCCTTCCCAGGACCCCAGAAATCACAAAAAGCATATGCATTGACCATTGTTAATTAAAAAATACTAGACTCAGCCCTAAGGACTTCGCGCTCAATAGGACGAAAGACTAGTTACAGGCATCGGCCGTTTATCCTATCTGACTTTTGTGGTGCCTAGGCAAGTGTGTCGAAGGCAAGTGGTTACTTAATTAGGACCACTACTTACGTAGTGGAGAGCCTCCCACTTATCTGGCACTTACCTGGACGCAATTGACGGAGAAGAGGCGGTTTGAGGTCCTATTTCTAGCCCTCTGGAACAGTTAGGAGCTGTCTAGCAGACCTAGGTGACCCAAGATCTAGGTGTGATTGTGCATATCTTGTTTGTGATTGCTTAAAGCCGTAAGTCCATACATATTTCTGTAAAGCTCTTTCTAAAATAAAAAAAGGAAAAAAATCAAAAAACTTTTATAAAAACTTGCCCTTTGTCGCCAGAATCCATTTTTCACCCACCACCCATCGTACTCCTCCATTGACGTTTTCTTACCCTCACCTTCTCCGCTTTGACTATACTAAACTCGTTTAGTATATGTCCGCTTGGACTCGGGACACTAGCGCCCGTTTAGTCCGCGTTACGTTAGTCGCTACCGACTACGCGATCTACTCAGACGTCGAAACTCCGTCCACTCCTCTTTCACCCTTACCTTTGCCGGCCAACACCGACGTTGACCGAAATTCTGTTCATACATCTTCACCTTCGCCATCACCAACCTCTTCTTCCGCGATGTCAGGATTTAATCCAAACATCTCTTTGACTACCCCAGGATTGGCTCCACCTCCTACGGAGACCAATAACCCACCACCACCACCTGTTGTAGCGCCGCAGCGAATCGCGCTCCAGGATCGTTTCTATCCCACCCGTTCTGCAGTTCCCACATGCCTTTCTCTTCCACCGGCCAATGGGGATAATTTTGAAATTAAGCCCCACTTCATCAACATGCTTCCACGATTTCATGGGCTTGAATCTGAAGATGCCTATATCTTCATCAATAAATTTCAAAACGTTTGTGCCATGATGAAAACCACCCAGCTGTCGGACGATGCTATACGACTACGGGTCATTCCGTTCACTTTATGCGATCTTGCTGAAAATGGCTGTATAGCACCGCTTCCCACTCCATAACCAGTTGGGACGAGTTTGTAAAAGCGTTTCTCAAGAAATTTTATCCGAATCATAAAACCGCAAGGATACGTATCGAAATCAACCAATTCTCTCAGCTTCCTTCTGAACCCTTCTGGAAGTGCTTTGACCGGTACAAAGACCTTCTTGTTCAGTGTCCTCACCACGGTATAGAGAAATGGCAACTTTTCCAAACCTTATACGAGGGCCTGAACCCAGCAACGAAGCAGTTGTTGGAAACCATCTGTCAGGGCCACTTCCTATCGAAATCTGACGAGGAAGCGTGGCAATTCTTTGACGACCTTGCGGAGCAAACGCTACAATGGGAGAGCACCAGACCGTCTTCTTCTTCTTCTACCTCCACTTCTACCGGTCAGTCTAGGGTAGGAATTCACCAACTTGATGTCTCTATTGCGATGAAAGCTGAAATGGCTGCAATAACGCGAAAGCTTGAAGCGATAGAGAGCAAATTTTCTTCTCCTGCTCCTGCCCCTGTTCTTCCCCTTCGTACCATTTACGCTTGTTGTTCCGATCCTTCTCACTTGACCGAAGAGTGTCCTTACAATCCACCATTCCAAGGACAGGATCAGGTTAATGCTGCATTTCAGCAAAGACCGAGGAATGATCCATGCTCTTCCACCTACAATCCCGGTTGGAGGAACCACCCCAATTTCGCCCGGAATCAGAATCAGAATCAATTCCAAAGCAACAATTTCCAAAGGCCCCCTCCACCGCAACAACAAGCGCAACAACAAACTCAACATCAGTTTCAGCAGCCCGTCCAACCCCAACCTTTTCAAAATCAGACGAACAACTTTGCACCCAACAATTCTTTTCCCCAAAACAATTTTGTTCCGTCAAACAACGATAAGGTTTTCTCGCTCGAACGAAGTTTGGAGGCGTTCGCTAAACAATCGACACAATCCACCGCAAACATCCAGTCTTCCATTCAGTCCTTAGTGCAACACACTGCCGCTCACGGGCAAAGCATCAAGACCATCGAGGCCCAGATTGCACAGCTGAATGCGGCCTTAAGCGAGCGAGAGAAGGGGAAGCTCCCATCCCAGCCACTCCCAAATCCCGGTCACCCACTTAATGTACATGTTGCTCTTGAACAATAGAACCATAATGTGAGTGCCGTGACCACATTGAGATCGGGAAGGATGCTGCAAAACAACATCGGCAAACGGATCAACAATGACACCCTGGCCACTTCTTCTTCTTCTTCTTCTCCTGCTTCTTCGTCTTCTGAGCCTATTCTCCATTCTTCAAAGGGCTCTTCTTCTTCTTCTTCTCCTGCTTCTTCGTCTTCTGAGCCTATTCTCCATTCTTCAAAGGGCTCTTCTTCTTCTTCTTCTTCTGCTCTGAACGGACCCACTTCTCACTCCACGAAAACACCTGTTCTGGGATCCGTTCCAACTCCACAATCTCCTCCACAAGCATTAGACTCAACCAATTTTAAAAACATCCCATTTCCAAATCGGTTGAGGTCTAATAAACAAAATCCTCAAATGGAGAAGATTCTGGAGTTATTTAAGCAGGTTAACATTAACATTCCTCTTTTAGATGCCGTCCAACAAGTCCCGTCCTATACGAAAATCTTAAAGGACTTGTGCACGAAAAAAGAGAAAGTCTCAGGTACCAAAGAAAGTTTTCTTGGCTAGTGCTGTATGTGATGCTCTTACCCAATCTTTACCACAAAAACGGAAGGACCCTGGCTGTCCTACGATTTCTATTACCATTGGGGATAAGAACATCAACCGCGCACTATTAGATCTTGGTGCCAGTGTTAACCTGCTTCCGTACTCAGTATACGAGCAATTAGGTGTAGGAGAGCTGAAACCCACACACTGTACTCTCCAAATAGCCGACCGATCGATCACCCATCCTAAGGGTGAGCAAGAGGATGTGTTAATCAAAGTCGGGGACTTCATATTCCCCGTTGACTTCATTGTATTAGACACACAGCCTGTAGCTAACCCCCGGAATCAAATTCCGGTGATACTCGGTCGCCCATTCCTTGCAACCTCAAATGCTGTGATCAATTGTCGCAATGGTTCGATGAACCTCTCTTTTGGAAACATGACAATTGAACTCAACATTTTTAGGTTGGGGAATCAGCCCTCCGAACCTAATGCTCATATACTGGACGTTTGCTCAATCCAGGAGATCACCCCTGAAGAGTGTGAATTCGAGGAGTTTCTGTTCGATCACGATAATCTTAACGCCACTAGTGCGTTCCTCTTCGAACCTGCTGCTGTTTCTGCGCCCGACAATGACTACGAGTGTTTCACTTTCACGAACGATCTTAGCCACTCACCACCCGAGTTTGAATCCTTCGAATTTTCGGATGAGTTACCTGAACCATCCAACTCGGTCGCTTACACTCGTTTTGAACCTTTGCTGGAGTCCTTTGAGTTCGAGATCTCTTCACCAATCTTGCCTTCAATCGTTTCACCTCCAACGCTCGAACTCAAGCCTTTGCCGTCTCACCTTAAGTACGCTTACTTAGGTGAGAACAAGACCCTTCCTATCATCATCTCGGCTTCTCTAGCTCCAGAGCAAGAGAAAGCCCTTCTCGCAGTCTTGCACAGCAATAGGCAAGCTTTTGGCTGGTCCATGGCGGACATCAAGGGGATTAGTCCCCTGATCGTTGAACATCACATTCATCTGATGGATGATGCCAAACCAACCAGGGATCCACAAAGACGTCTCAACCCAGTCATGAAAGAGGCTGTGAAGAAGGAGATCGTAAAATGTCTGGATAGTGGTATCATTTACCCTATCTCTGATAGCCAGTGGGTTAGCCCCATTCACGTTGTCCCCAAGAAATCAGGCATCACGGTCATAACCAACTAGGCGAATGAGTTAATCCCTACTCGCACCCAAATTGGGTGGCGAGTATGCATTGATTACAGAAAACTCAACGCCGCAACGCGGAAGGACCACTTTCCGCTACCTTTCATTGACCAAATGCTTGAACGATTGGACGGACACGATTACTACTGCTTTCTTGATGGCTACTCCGGCTATAATCAAATTCCCATCGCCGAAAAAGACCAAGACAAAACCACTTTCACTTGTCCTTTCGGCACGTTTGCATATCGTCGCATGCCCTTTGGGTTATGCAATGCGCCCGCTACCTTCCAGCGGTGTATGATGGGAATCTTCTCAGACATGGTGGAAAAATTTCTGGAGATCTTCATGGATGATTTCTCCATCTTCGGCGATTCCTTCAACGAGTGTTTGCTGCATCTCGACGCTGTCCTTACCCGATGTAAGGACAAGAACCTCACTTTGAATTGGGAGAAATGCCACTTCATGGTACGCGAAGGTGTTGTCTTAGGACATATCATCTCGCAAAATGGCATAGAGGTTGACAAAGCAAAGATTGAGATCATTTCCAATCTACCTCCTCCCAGATGCGTCCGAGACATCCGAGCCTTCCTTGGCCATGCCGGTTTCTATAGACGGTTCATCAAGGACTTTAGCAAGATTGCTAGGCCCTTGACTCTTTTGCTGGCCAAGGACACGCCATTCGACTTCAACTCGAGCTGTGTGACTGCGTTCGAGTCATTGAAAAGCTCACTCACTTCTGCTCCCGTTCTTTCTTCACCTGACTGGACGCACCCATTTGAGATTATGTCCGATGCATCCGACTTTGCCATTGGTGCTGTCCTTGGACAACACATCAACAAGATGCCGCACGTAATCTATTATGCGAGCCGAACCCTGAATGACGCCCAACTCAATTATACAACAACTGAGAAGGAATTCTTGACTGTTGTATTTGCTTTAGAAAAGTTCAGGCCCTACCTCATTGGCTCTCCAGTCATTGTCTACACTGACCATTCTGCTCTGCGCCATCTTTTTGCGAAGAAAGATGCAAAATCTCGGCTAATACGTTGGATCCTCTTGCTTCAAGAGTTTGACCTTGTCATTGAGGACAAACGAGGATGTGAAAACGTAGTTGCCGACCATCTCTCACGACTTCCTTCTTCGCCTTCGCTTCCAATTCCGATCAACGACGTTTTCCCGGATGAACAGCTCTTGACAGTATCTTGCGAATCCTGGTTCGCAGATATTGTGAACTATTTGGCCACGGGATTACTACCGACTGAATGGTCAAGTTAGGACAGACTTCGCTTCTTATCCCAAGTAAAACACTTTTACTGGGACGGACCCTATTTGTTCAAGTACTGTCCCGACCAGATTATTCGTCGGTGTGTCCCTGACGAGGAATTCAAGAGTGTGCTGTCATTTTGCCACGATCAAGCGTGTGGCGGGCATTTTGGCCCCAGAAAGACAGCTGAGAAGATCTTGCAATGTGGTTTCTACTGGCTACAACTCTTCAAAGACGCTCATGACTATTGCAAGACTTGCTCCCGGTGACAACACTTGGGCCGGATATCCCGGAGGAACGAGATGCCGCTCCAACCAATCTTGGTTGTGGAGATTTTTGATGTTTGGGGGATAGATTTCATGGGGCCGTTTCCCAGCTCTTTCGGGAACTTGTACATTCTTCTCGCTATTGATTACGTCTCTAAATGGGTCAAGGCTGTCCCCAGCCGGACTAACGACAACAAGGTTTCTTAAAGAAAACATTTTCTCCCGTTTTAGGCACCCCCGAGCGATTATTAGCGACAATGGAAGTCATTTCTGCAATAAGACTTTCGAGGCCTTGATGCGGAAATATTCCATTAATCATAAGCTCTCTCCGCCCTACCACCCCCAAACCTGCGGGCAGGCCGAAGTTTCAAATCGGCAAATCAAGCAGATACTGGAGAAGACGGTTTCCAAGAACCGTAAGGATTGGTCGCTGAAACTCACTGATGCCCTTTGGGCATTTCGAACCGCTTATAAGACCGATCTTGGCATGTCACCCTATCGGCTTGTGTACGGAAAGGCTTGCCACCTACCTGTCGAAATAGAGCATCGCGTATTTTGGGCGATAAAGGAGCTGAATCTGTCTCTCGAAGATGCGGGCAGCTATCGGAAGCTGCAGTTGAACGAATTGAGCGAGCTTAGGGATGAGGCTTACGATAACGCGGTTGTTGTTCAGAACCGAACGAAGGTGTTTCACGATAAACACCTTTTGTGCAAAACCTTCGTACCTGGTCAGCAGGTACTGCTTTACGACACCCGACTACACTTCCATCCAGGAAAGCTCAGATCTCGCTGGAAAGGGCCGTATTTTGTGCGGAATGTGTATCCGCATGGCGCTGTGGATTTGGAGAATCCAAAGGACGGTTCATTTTTCAAAGTGAACGGACACCGACTAAAACCGTACCTTACCGCCAAACAAACAGAGGAGCTCCTGGTCTTACAGGAGCCGGTTTACCCTGAATAATCTTCCTCTGTCTACCTCCAAACTTCGGTTATCCAGCCTAGAACAAGTGGACACTGTTCCAAATAAGTTTGGGGGTATGAATATACCATTTTGTGCATTTTTGTGGATATTCTTTTCCATTTTTTGCTTTTCTTTTCTTTTCTAACAAAAAACGAAAAAAAAATGTGTGTATAGCTAACCGACAATTTTGACCCTTCAAATGATCTCTTCATGCAATGACAATGAGGACACTGTCCAGTTTAAGTTTGGGGGTACGCTCGGTACGCATTTCTTACCTTCGCATTCATATGTATATTTTGCACCTGCATATTAAAATCCATAAAATCCACAAAAATCAGAAAATTTTCTAAAAACATAAAAACTTTTTTGTCAAGTTAGCTAGTGGGAAGACTCTGATTCAACATTTCGACGGTTTTGTTTGATAAAATAAGAATAACTAAATCTTATTTTTAGATTTTGAAAACCTGAAAGATAACTCTCCTTTGAAGTTAACTATAGATGATATACGTCTTTACATCACACTACACGTGTTGTGAGTTTTGGAAATTAGATGACAAGTCTTTTATGTCTAAAAACTTTTAAATGGATAAATGATTTTCTGAGGATCAAATAGGTTTGTTCTGAAATAAGTAATATCTAGAATAGTTTATGAAGTGAAGTGAATATGAAGGAATGTTATTGATGCCTTAATTGGAACTAAGTCTGAAAAATAACCCATCTAAAACTTGATTGGAATGATTACACACCGAACCCACTAAACACGTCTTTTATCCAAAAAAAAATTGAACTGCCGGTTATGTCTCCGTTCGTATTGAATTATCATGATTTTCACGCCAAATTGTCTTTTGTTTTTGGACCTAGGTAACTTGAGTAATTAAGTCCGCTGGGGTGCTTCTACACCTAATGCCCTAAAGCCAACTGGTTTGGGTGCATTGGCCTAAAGCTCACTAAGAAGCCTAGAAAGTCCAAATTAAAACAAAGTCAAGCAAGTGTTCTCTCCGAGTTAAAATTCCTAACGGTTCTTTGTGTGAGAATAATCTTGATAAAAGACAGGCTTTTATAAAAAATTTAGCGGAGATATGAAAGTTTTATTCTATGATAAAGACTATTGCACGTTCACAGAGGTGTGTATGAAATGAAAACTAGAAAAAAGGTGGAGTGAAAAATAAGACCTAGTTTCCTGTTAAGGAAGATAGAAATTCTGAAGTTGAAACTTTACTGGAAAACGAAACTTGAAAAATTCTTAACTCTTTATAAAACTTATGTGATCCTTTTAAAATTTTTATCTGGGCTTTATTGTGTGACATAATGACTTTAAATCGATCCTTCTGGAAACTTAACGACACTATTTGCACTGCAGGTAAAGACATATAAAATCTGTAGTTAAATTAGAAGCGAGGTGTGAAAAATAAAGGTTCGATAGTCTAGACTTAGGATAATAGAATTGTTATTTTCTGAAACAAAACTTTAGGGGTTTGAATCATAGTAATTTCGCAAAACTAGCTTGACCGGATTTTGTGGGTAGTATCCGCTGAAAACCCTCAGGAGACAACACTCCTCCTACTAGGGACACCTAGAGGTTTAACGGCTTGTTGCACATGCTCAGTGCAATCGCGTTTCCTGCGAAAGTGAGGTTAGGAAAATTTTTGAGAATAAATTGGCTTTGCTCGGGACGAGCAAATGATAAGATTTGGGGTATTTGTTCATATCAGATTTTTGCATTTTTATACCGCCCAATTTTTATCATATTGCTTATCGGTAGGTACTCTTGAGCCGTGTTTGCTAGTCAATTGCAGAATACAGGTTCTCGGCTCTTAAAGGTGAAATTCATGAAAAAGCACGATAATTCTGGATTACTGCCAACCACAGACGAAACACAGGTCTCTGCTCTTTATCCGTATGTTGCCACACTCCAGTTTGAAAGACAAAATGACAAATCGATTGTCACCTTCATGCACAAAGCACAATGGCAACACCAAGTCCAAGAAATCTATGCGGAGCTCGAGGAAATCATGACAAAAAGATCCACATCAAATCACCTATTGCTCAACAGAAATTCTGGAAAAATCGTGAAGAAAATCTGAGAAAAATCATATGCCAGAATAAAGGACATGAAAGACCAGGGAAGCCCAAAAAAGCAGAGAGCCCAACTCCTCTAAAGGGCCGCGGAACCGTGGCCAATAGGGGGTCTAGGCCGCGGTTCCGTGGCCATATGGTGGCGGCAGTTGACTATTTTTTAAGGGTATTTTTGTCTTTTCATATAGAGGCAGATTGTTGCCCTAGATTTCCATTTCCCTGCCTATAAATAGTCCAGAACTTGTGAAGCCAAAGGATGCTTAATCTTGTATTTTAGGTTTTTAGAATACTTGTTGTTCTTCTTCCTCTTCTCATCTCTTCTCCATGGAAAAACTTGTAGTAAGCTTTTGTGAGTGAAGAATGATGAATAAAGAAGTTCATTTTGTTATAATACTTGTCTTGCTCTTGTTATGCTAATTGCTTGTAATCTTTAATTGATAAGTAGTTGTTGTTATTTATTGTTGTTTCTTTCTTTTCTCTTTTACTTTATCCTTAAACAACCATGATGCCTACGCTTGATCCTTGCCAAGGTGAGGTCGCAAATAGCTAGTTGTTATCTTCTAATCTCCTTCTGTCTATCTTCCTCTTTTGTTTTATTTTCATTTCCGTATAATGGGTGGGTAGTTTCACACTTGTTAGGGTAGGATAAGGGAAGTTTGAGAGAAGAAAATCTCTCTCACTCTTTCCTTACCCAACTTCTTAATTTGACTCCCGTTAATTGAACCACAATCCGCTCCCTACGGCACCCTATCCTACATGATAGCGGCGATTCCGTAGTGAGACCGGTTGTGGTTGAATTAACCGGAGGTTATGGCTAAGAGCCAAGAACGGACGGACAAGCACCAAAAGGAAGAACTTAAGCGTTGGAAAGCCTAGCTTATACTCGCAAGTTCCTTCCTAGTCGTGCTAATCTCCGTTGTTGCCGATTACCGTAACACCGATATTAAGAGTGGCAACGAAAGAAGTGAGCGACTCCTAACTCAAGCTAACCTAATCCTAACCCTAACAAGCTCTCTTTACATATCATTTTAACACTTAGTTAATCACAAACAAATCTGGAAAATTGGACTTAACTCGTTAAAGCACATAGAAAAAGATTTCCATCTCCCTGCGGACGACCCGTACTCAACCGGTTAGCTACAAGCGAAACCGTTTTGATTGCGGTAACTAACTAAACTTGAACACGCAGAATATCTAACAATCAACCATACCTCCCGAAAGCTTGCTGGCTTGCTAAGTAACCCTACAGTGATATCAGAGATAAGCTTAAGATTTAAACGATGTTTGTTAGATTATGAAACCGAAACTGCTCCGAAACTTGAAACACTAAATCTAGTTTCTGTCGATTTTTTAAACGTGTCCAATTTTTTTTTAAAATACTGCAGAATGTTGTATGTGATATAATATGAACACTGTGAAAATTTGAGGCAATTTGGCAAACTTTTGGCCAGCCACATAGGCACAAAAACAGGTCACCTCGGGTCAATTTGGGTCTTTGGGTTTCAAATTTTCATAGTGTTCCAGTCTCTGGGTTTTTGTGTTTCAGGCGTTGTTTGTTTTTGCTAAATTTGTATGTGATGTTAACTTTCTACAAAGTCAACTCGGAGTGTTTCGTCGTAATTCTAACATCTATTCGGGTTATTTAGACGACGTTAAAAAGTTTGAACGGATATCAATAATCCAATTTTACCCGCTGGAAATTTTCCAAGTGTTGGATTTTTTGCAAGTTTAAAATCTTCATAAAATCATGCAAGCGATTCTGTGGACCCTCTAAAAGAACGATACCCAAACTCAAATTTTTTGGATCGCGGAACCGCGGTTATATCCTTAGGTTTGCTGCAGTTCCGTGGCGACATGAGTGAGGCATGGGTTGGACCTTCTACGGATGGTTCATAGCAGTTGTGGAAGTTTCTGGGTACTTTTTGAACTCCGCTCAAGGTTGAGCTTTTAGGGAAATTTTGGGTGTTTGCTTATTCGATCGAAAAGTTTAACTTTGTCTATCTATCTGTGATTGTGATACAATATTTGCAATCCACAAAATTGGTTATGTGATAACTAGTTTGAATTTTATAAATCTAGCACTTTAGTCTCATTTGATCGGTTGCCACGGAATTTTGATGTGGATCAAAAATCCGTCGCAATTACATAGTGTACGCGGATACTCGCCGGGTAACCTTACTAGATAGCTACACCCCATAGCCCCGACCAAGTGACTGTAGGAGAACTCCATCACCAAAAGCATCCGTTTGGGTGCTCGCGGCAGCGGTGTTCCGCCTTATTGCACTTCGTCAACGGCATCGGGGGTGCGACCGTCTACTAAAGTTTCCGACAAGCATTCGATCAGATTATCAGGAATCTTGTTGAATTACCCGACAGGTTATTGGAAAGTGTTTTCAATATCAAGATTAAAATGCAGGGTTTATAATTCTTAGGCATGTGATGTCTAAGGAATTCATTTGGTTGGGCATGAAATCCAAAATATGTGATACATTGGGTTTATGATGTCTAAAGCTCGTTGCGGATTCCAATTGTTGTAGTTTTCACTTTCTTTTCTGCGACCGTAAGTGTAATATGCGGTATATCGCCGGTTTCATTGCTATATATCAATGACAATTGGGATACGCATATTTACTTACGTTGATGACATGTGATGTTATGTGTTGCTGTGATATATTATATTGGATCGTCGTGTTTTTGAATAGCCGGGTTTTTTATGTGAGATGAGAGTTTTTCATTTTCAATCATGTAAAAGCTTGTATGTAATATTCTTTTATCGGGGCACTTCCGGGTTGAGGATGATATCACCATTGATGTATATTATTTACTTTTCCGCATTAGGATAGACCCAAGGCGGGGTGCACAAGCAACCGGGTTCTAGGGTCCAGTGGGAGACCATCTCAAGGAGTTGAGACCAGGTCTCCGAACTTTATAATTGGTAGGGTTACTTGCCGCTCTCGTAGGGGTCTAGGGATGCAGGTTTTGCTATTCGTCGCGACTGTCACGACCCGAAAGTATGGAACGTGACCGGCACTTAAATTACAAAGCGTCTAGAGGCGCAACGTAATCTAAGTAAGCCGAAGCCCAGAAATCTAAAACATATAAAAGAAGAAGTAAAGGAAAACATGTAGAAAAACAAGTTTAAAAGCAATATCCAATTTTCTCAAAAATTTTGGCAGAGTCTCCTTTGTAAAAACTGGCCCAAACGGATACAAACAAGAATAATATATATACAAACAATAAAAAGGCATCACCAAGCGGGAGCTAGCTCTACACCAACAGGCGGAAACGACCACACCAAGCACAATAATATACAACGCCGAAGGGCAAGGCTCGAAACTCAAAAGAAAACAAATCCACCAGATACCATAATAATACAAGCGTAACTCTAAGGTTGAAATAAATAACTGGTCCTTTAAACTTATCAAGTAATACAAGTTTGGTTGATGGAGCTTACTAGATACCAATGAAATAATAAAAGTACAACGGCGGTCCTGATACAAGTGAACCAACCTACCGTGCAAATCACCCTGAATGAAATGATGTGCCAGCAAGCTGCCATGGAAACCTGTATATCGAACCTGTAATAAAATTTGGCACAACGGGGGTGAGTTGCCAACTCGTGAGTAGAAGACATCTGCGAAAAAAATCGAATGCACAAAGCTGTCCTAAGTCATAATAATATACTAATATATCACTAGTCATCTAGTAATGGCCGGGTAATAAACTACGCGTAAGTGCAAATGCTCTGTGCTCGTGTCAGTGCCTCAAATAGTAATAGGTCATGTGAATGAGTATGCATGCACCATGAATGTAAAACAATCAATAGTGAAATCTTGATATATCTGTATAAGAATTCTTTAACTTTTATCATGGTAAAATTTGTATAGAAATCTGAAATATCATCGATGAAATCCATGGAAATCCGTGTCAAGCATCGACACAAAACATGTAAATCTCAAGTCTCAATACCCCATAGTCTCAATATCTCATAGTCTCAATTTCTCGGGCTCCGTCAGTCCGGATCGGCCCATATCATCAAATCCTACGACAACGGTCGGTATCCTCCAGATATCCGCCGTGCCAGATATCACCGGTAGGTAGTCTTCCCCTGCCAGGCTCATTGTCTACAACTCGATCTTCTTGCCCTGGGATACCATACCAGGCCCACCATGTACCCGAGACGGTTCATCCACTCCTCGAATCGGGTCTCGAAATCCAACAGAAAACATGAAATCTCATGGTGGACGACACATACATCACGAGAAAACCGCAACTTATATTTTAAAAAGAGAGGAGGAGAGAGAAAAGTTTTTATATATATTCTTGCGGTTTTCGCCAAAATCCAGAAATCTCATAGAAATCTAAAATCCCAAAATCATGAGTAAGTAAATAATAAGTGTCGGCATAAGCCCCACAATACTGCATGATAACATGAAAATGTAAATGCATGAAATGTCGAAGTAATAAATGCAATGTCTAGACTAACACCTAAGAGTATTACAATATTATATTGATCTAGCCTTTAGCTGATTCTATCAATAAAAGATAATATGTTATAAAGTGTACGTGACATAGCAATTACCGATGATGATGTGTGTGAGCCGGCAAATAAGTGTACGTGGAATATACGCATAATCGGTAATGGTGCTGGTGTCCTAACAGACAGAGTTTCATACTGACTAAGGAAATATATGTATGAACATGCAACTTGATGATTACAATCTGAAAGTCAAGATGAAAGTGTATTTCTAACTACAACTATCTGACTTGAGTCTAAACTAGTATCTATCTAACCTACTAAGGAACGAAACTAAAGGAACTAGTCGATAGGAAAATAAGAATCCACCTACAGTCTGAGTTGATATCTCTAATAGTCGGTGATCCAGACTCAATAGCGTCACGTACATAGTACGACTTTCTCGAGTCAAAAGTGCTGATCAATCATCACATCTATACCTCGTACGGTAAAATCCATCGTACGACATCCCAACATCGGGGTACGGGCCAACTATCACATATGTACATCATCATTCCTATAATGTCATCATCAAATAATGTCACGATCAAGGGTACTGTACTGTAATCGCATACATCCCAATATCATCAATCATATAACATTGTCAGCATAAATATACATCGTCAATTGGTCCTCAGAAATATCATGTCACATATATCATATCGTGATTAAGTCACATATTTCATGTCGTAATCAAGTCACACATTACAGTCCGGGTTCTATTCTAGAGTCTCGTATATCTCATTGTTATCATCACTTATTATCGTTTATGTATACATATCCATTCTCTCATTTTCCAACGATCCGCTAACATCATAATACGACTGTATAGCCAAGAGATCACGGCATCAAGCCCAGTTATATCGTCTCATCTCCATGTATCATATATAATCCTTATATCACATACACATGTTATGCATATATATATACCTACACACATTCCTATACACACACACACACACACACACACACACACCAACACTTATACCCCAAGTCAAGTTTCTGTGTGTGCGTGTGTGTGTGTCTACCTGAAACCTACAAATTTCCTCCAAGACATTCATCCTCTGGTAAAGTCTATCTAAATCAGTCGAGTCCAACCTAAAGTCTTTAATAGGGCCCTCCTCGCCAAGAATCTAAGGTCACGTCCGGCTTCCTAATGACAGCAAGTAGTATTCCTATTCTACGTTGCGGGGGTGCTAAACGCCATCCACCCGACTTCCCCCGTAGATATATATCTACTCACCTGGTTCTTGTCTTCCGAAGACGATGTCGCCCTCCTCTTCTTCCTCATCCGAAGTCCACGTGAGAGGTACCTATACACAAACATAAATAATATCGTAAACTTAATCACGGAAAAAAATCAAAACGACGCACGAAACGCGCATAGGTTAAAACCTATGACCCGATCATGCAAAAGAACCAAATATCGCTCGATATAGGCGTACAAACACCGACTGATCGAGATAAAACACTAACCAACAACTCGTAGTTTCAAAACTCATTATTTATAATATAAAACATGATTTAAATCATCGAATCCCTAAAATCGATCAAATCGTCCAATTCCGCAAAACCTTGAAAATGTCAATTTACCGTTTTACTTCAAAACTTGATGCTTAAATGAAACTAATGGTCATAATATTCATTAAACAACTTAACTAGATTATATAAACCATTACCATATTTTTATCACACTAATTTGTATTAAGTTGGAAATTCTAGTTTGCAATTTTATCAATTTAGCACCTTGCAAGCAAAAATTCACAATTTCATAACTAAACTTGATATTGCATGAATTAACTTATTAAACTATAATTCATGATGTTAATAATGTAATGAAACCATAATTAGATTTTAAATCTCAATTATTTAAGAAATTTCTAAAACCTAGTTAGCAAAAAATAACATATTTATCAAAATTTTCCATTATCAATTTGAAACTAGTAAACAAATTAGGTTTTTCATTCCTCTAACATGTTAATATTCTCATTAAAACCAGAATCTAATAATAAAAACCTTAATTAGAATTTTACCTCACCACTATATATAATTTATAAAAATCTAGTTAGCAAAATTATACAATTTAAACAATTTTGAATGAACAATTTACAATACATCAACCATACAAGATTTTCCATTTCTAAAAATGTTAAACTACATATTATAACCCTACTCAATTAATAAAAACCCAAACTTCATTTTGAAACCCTCTCTTGAATTTTTCATCTAGCAAAAGAACCAAATTAAAAATTAATTAAACACTTAATTAAGTTAAATTAAGTAATTTACAAACATTCAAACCAAGAGCTTAGGATTATACCTCACATATGAGATCCAAACATGAAAATTTTCCTTCCAAAAGAATGGTTTCCAACTCCAAGATCCATGTTAAAATGAGCAAAGAATAGTGAGTAGGAATTTAATTAGGAATTTGTGGGTTTTTATTTGAATTTTTGATGAAATTTGGAGGATTTTTGAAACAAAATCAAGTGGAGAAATGGGGGGGGGGGGCTGTCATGGTGAGGGCCGGCCATATCATGGGAGAAAGGGAGAGAAAGAAAGAGTGAGGAATTGTGTAGAAAATTCACTAATTATTTACATATACTTATGTCTTTTCATCGTTTTATTTAATTTTATTCACTTCTTTTCTAATAAAACCAAGGAAAATTCTAAAACCATGGAAAAATTTGGAAATAAATTTTGCATGATACACACTAGATTCCAATATGTAATGGTTCACTTTCGCTAATTTAACTCATTCAAATTTGTAATTTACACTAATTTAATGTATAAATAAAGCTTATGTTAATATTTAAAATAATTAATTTAGGAAAAATATTTAATTAAACTAAAAATTTATAAGTGACTAAATAAACACCATTTACTAGTAATTACATAATTAAAATAGGTCTTTTAAAATTTATGAAGAAAATTATTTATAGTTAAGTTTTACCAAAAATACGGTTTATTTTTCCGAAAATCAGAAAATTCGCCAAAAGGATTTTAATTATTTAATTATTTATTTATTTATTTTTTTAGAACGTTACGATCTTCCCCACTTTAAGAAATTCGGTCCCCGAATTTAAATTAAAACTCCCCCCAATTACTAAAACATTCAGCCAAAACACTCAAATCGTCGGGGCTCCGAAATTATCAATACGTAAAACACATCTTAGCGCAATGCATGTACATGAAAAACAAGTACATAACTCAAACTCAAAACTTCGTCAAACATAACGCAATCATCGGAGTTATGGTGAGAATAAAATATCAAAGCCAATACGAAAATCAACATGATATACATCAAAACTATAACTTATATATAGTGCGCATCGTAGTAAAATCGTCCAAACATCTGAATAAAGAAGCATGCAAAAACCCCCTTTTTAAAATCTCCGTGCGATACGCGTGTCACGGCATAAGTAGTTGACATTTATTTTTTTAAAAATAGCTATACATATATATCTTTTATTTAACATACACGTCCCGCCTGGTTACTAAATGAAATAGCAATGATTATAAAAAAACCATACTGCTCATAATGAAATCATTCCTAATCACATCATAAAAATATCATCTGCGTCCGGTGCGCACTGAAATCGAAACCAAATACAGATGCCACGAATACGCACAGAAACAAAACTGAGTGCAACGGGTGTGCACCAAAAACATCTGTCAAGTGCAACGGGCGTGCACGACACTAATATCAGGTGCATCTAATCTGCACAAAACCCCGATTTAGTGCATCTGGTGTGCACAAAATCGCATCAAGTGCGCCAAGTGTGTGCGAGAATCTCAGTCAAGTGCACATGGTGTACGAAAAACATACACCGAATATCAAAATCGAAATCATGGTACGAAAAAATGCATGAAAACTATATCGAAGCATACATCAAAATCATGTGCAACCTATATGCACGAAATCAAATCAATATCTCAAAAGGTATAAAACCAAATCGAGTGCACTGGGTATGTACAAAACAACATCAATACAACTGATATATGAAACACGAATAGAGTGTAATGAATGTACACATAAGAAATACCAATCATAGAACAAAATCCTCAAAATACAAAAATCCAAACAACAGAAATATGAAATTCAAATCACCAAATCACAATCGTAAACACTATCGTCAATGTGCGCCTCTTTCCTCTGATGTCGACTGATTCGAACTCGTCTCTTCGTAGCTGTGCTGACTGCGCTACAAACGGCAATACTCATATTTAGAATCTCCCACATAATCTATCCTTTCACCTGATATCCGGACTACATTAAACTTTTCGATCGATTTATCAAAATCCCAAAATTCCCCGAGAGCTCAACACTCAAGTACAGTTTAAAAATATCCAGTACATGCCCCAGCATCTGCGGACCAGCCGTAGAAAGGCAAACCCAAGCCTCACTAATGGCACCGCGGAACTGCCGTAAACCCTAAGGTTCAAAGGCGTTCTCATAGTCATTATATCGAGTTAGGGTTTCATTCTTCTAGAGGGTCCATAGAAATACCTGCATGTTCTTCCGAATACCTTAAACTTGGGACAATGGGTTTCTGACAATCGTTCGAACCCTTTAACTTTGTCTGGACGGCATGTGAATACCCTTCGTCCGCACGCTAAACAATGCTTCAATCCTCAAGAATAAACGATACCCTAAGGGTTATCGCATTTAAGCCGCAGCTCCCTCTGTCCGTGCTACCGTGGTAACAGAAACATCATCCGATATCGACGAAGATAAATCAAAGGAACGAATGAAGTACGGTGCAAATAAATGTACATCTTAAGGCTCCTTAAGCAGAGTAGCGTATCGTAAGTATGCCGCGGATCATACCCACGGTACGTCACTCTACCTAGATCACCTACTCCATCAACCAAGGGTCACCCTGGACTTATACAAAGGTTAAACCTAGCGCTCTGATACCAACTTTGTCACGACCCGAAAGTACGGAATGTGACCGGCACTTAAATTACGAAGCGTCTAGAGGCGCAACGTAATCTAAGTAAGCCGAAGCCCAGAAATCTAAAACATATAAAAGAAGAAGTAAAGGAAAACATGTAGAAAAACAAGTTTAAAAGCAACATCCAATTTTCTCAAAAATTTCGGCAGAGTCTCCTTTGTAAAAACTGGCCCCAAACGGGTACAAACAAGAATAATATATATACAAACAATAAAAAGGCATCCCCAAGCGGGAGCTAGCTCTACGCCAAAAAGCAGAAACAACCACACCAAGCACAATAATATACAATGCCGAAGGGCGAGGCTCAAAACTCAAAAGAAAACAAATCCACCAGATATCATAATAATACAAGCGTGACTCTAAAGTCGAAATAAATAACTGGTCCTTTAAAATTATCAAGTAATACAAGTTTGGTTGATGGAGCTTACTAGATACCAATGAAATAATATAAGTACAACGGCGGTCCTGATACAAGTGAACCAACCTACCATGCAAATCATCCTGAATGAAATGATGTGCCAGCAAGCTGCCGAGGAAACCTGTACATCGAACCTGTAATAAAATTTGGCACACAGGGGGTGAGTTGCCAACTCGTGAGTAGAAGACATCTGCGGAAAAAAATCGAATGCACGACGCTGTCCTAGGTCATAATAATATACTAATATATCACTAGTCATCTAGAGATGGCTGGGTTATAAACTACGCGTAAGTGCAAATTCTCCGTGCTCATGTCAGTGCCTCAAATAGTAACAGGTCATGTGAATGAGTATGCATGCACCATGAATGTAAAACAATCAATCCTGAAATCTGGATATATCTGTATAAGAATTCTTTAACTTTTATCATGGTAAAATTTGTATAGAAATCTGAAATATCATCGATGAAATCCATGGAAATCCGTGTCAAGCATCGACACAAAACATGTAAATCTCAAGTCTCAATACCCCATAGTCTCAATATCTCATAGTCTCAATTTCTCGGGCTCCGTCAGTCCGGATCGGCCCATATCATAAAATCGCACGACAACGGTCGGTATCCTCCAGATATCCGCCGTGCCAGACATCACCGGTAGGCAGTCTTCCCCTGCCAGGCTCATCGTCTACAACTCGATCTTCTTGCCCCGGGATACCATACCGGGCCCACCATGTACCCGAGACGGTTCATCCACTCCTCGAATCGGGTCTCGAAATCCAACAGAAAACATGAAATCTCATGGTGGACGACACATACATCATGAGAAAACAGCAACTTATATTTTAAAAAGAGAGGAGGAGAGAGAAAAGTTTTTATATATATTCTTTCGGTTTTCCCCAAAATCCAGAAATCTCATAGAAATCCAAAATCCCAAAATCATGAGTAAGTAAATGATAAGTGTCGGCATAAGCCCCATAATACTGCATGATAACATGAAAATGTAAATGCATGAAATGTCTAAGTAATAAATGCAATGTCTAGACTATCACCTGAGAGTAATCACAATATTATATTGATCTAGTATTTAGCTGATTCTATCAATAAAAGATAATATGATCTAAAGTGTACATGACATAGCAATTACCGATGACGATGTGTGTGAGCCGGAAAATAAGTGTACGTGGAATATGCGCATCATCGGTAATGGTGTTGGTGTCCTAACAGACAGAGTTTCATACTGACTAAGGAAATATATGTATGAACATGCATCTTGATGATTACAATCTGAAAGTAAAGATGAAAGTGTATTTCTAACTACAACTATCTAACTCGAGTCTAAACTAGTATCTATCTAACCTACTAAGGAACGAAACTAAAGAAACTAGTCGATAGGAAAATAAGAATCCACCTACAGTCTGAGTTGATATCTATAATAGTCGGCGATCCAGTTTTAATAGCGTCACGTACATAGTACGACTTCCTCGAGTCAAAAGTGCGGATCAATCATCACATCTATATCTCGTACGGTAAAATCCATCGTACGGCATCCCAACATCGGGGTACGGGACAACTATCACATATGTACATCATCATTCGTATAATGTCATCATCAAATAATGTCATGATCAAGGGTACTGTACTGTAATCGCATACATCCCAATATCATCAATCATATATCATTGTCAGTATAAATATACATCGTCAATTGTTCCCCAGAAATATCATGTCACATATATCATATCGTGATTAAGTCACATATTTCATGTCGTAATCAAGTCACACATTACAGTCCGAGTTCTATTCTAGAGTCTCATATATTTTAATGTTATCATCACCTATTATCGTTTATGTATACATATCCATTCTCTCATTTTCCAACGATCCGCTAACATCATAATACGACTGTATAGCCAAGAGATCACGGCATCAAACCCAGTTATAGCGTCTCATCCCCATGTATCATATATAATCCTTATATCACATACACATGTTATGCATATATATATACCTATACACATTCCTATATAAATACACACACACACACACACACACACACACACACTTATACCCCAAGTCAAGTTTCTGTGTGTGCGTGTGTGTGTGTTTACCTGAAACCTACGAATTTCCTCCAAGATATTCATCCTCTGGTAAAGTCTATCTAAATCAGTCTAGTCCAACCTAAAGTCTTTAATAGGGCCCTCCTCGCCAAGAATCTAAGGTCATGTCCGACTTCTTGATGACAGCAAGTAGTATTCATATTCTACGTTGCGGGGGTGCTAAACGCTATCTACCCGACTTCCCCTGTAAATATATATCTACTCACCTGGTCCTTGTCTGCCGAAGACGATATCGCCCTCCTCTTCTTCCTCGTCCGAAGTCCACGTGAGAGGTACCTATACACAAACATATATAACATCGTAAACTGAATCACGGACAAAAATCAAAACGACGTACGAAACGCGCATAGATTAAAACCTATGACCCGCTCATGCAAAAGAACCAAATATCCCTTGATATCGGCGTACAAACACCGACTGATCGAGATAAAACACCAACCAACAACTCGTAGTTTCAAAACTCATTATTTATAATGTAAAACATGATTTAAATCATCGAAACACTAAAATCGATCAAATCGTCCAATTCCGCAAAACCTTGAAAATGTCAATTTACCGTTTCACTTCAAAACTTGATGTTTAAATGAAACTAATGGTCATAATATTCATTAAATAACATAACTAGATTATATAAACTATTACCATATTTTTATCACACTAATTTGTATTAAATTGGAAATTCTAATTTTCAATTTTATCAATTCAACACCTTGCAAGCAAAAATTTACAATTTCATAACTAAACTTGATATTGCATGAATTAACTTATTAAACTACAATCCATGATGTTAATAATGTAATGAACCCATAATTAGATTTTAAATCTCAATTATTTAAGAAATTTCTAAAACCTAGTTAGCAAAAAATAACATATTTATCAAAATTTTCCATTATCAATTTGAAAATAGTAACCAAATTAGGTTTTTCATTCCTCTAACATGTTAATATTCTCATTAAATCCACAATCTAATAATAAAAACCTTAATTAGAATTTATCTCACCACTATATATAATTTATAAAAATCTAGTTAGCAAAATTGTTCAGTTTAAACAATTTTGAATGAACAATTTACAATACATCAACCATACAAGATTTTCCATTTCTAAAATTGTTAAACTACATATTATAACCCCACTCAATTAATAAAAACCCAAACTTCATTTTAAAACCCTTTCTTGAATTTTTCATCTAGCAAAAGAACCAAATTAAAAAGTTAATTAAACACTTAATTAAGTTAAATTAAGTAATTTACAAACATTCAAACCAAGGGCTTAGAATTATACCTCACATATGAGATCCAAACATGAAAATTTGCCTTCCAAAAGAACGGTTTCCAACTCCAAGATCCATGTTAAAATGAGCAAAGAATAGTGGGTAGGAATTTAATTAGGAATTTATGGGTTTTTATTTGAATTTTTGTTGAAATTTGGAGGATTTTTGAAACAAAATCAAGCGGAGAAAGGGGGGGCTGCCGTGGTGAGGGCCATCCATATCATGGGAGAGAGGGAGAGAAAGAAAGAGTGAGGAATTGTGTATAAAATTCACTAATTATTTACATTACTTATGTCTTTTCATCATTTTATTTAATTTTATTCACTTCTTTTCTAATAAAACCAAGGAAAATTCTAGAACCATGGAAAAATTTGGAAATAAATTTTGAATGATACACACTAGATTCCAATATGTAATGGTTCACTTTTGCTAATTTAACCCATTCAAATTTGTAATTTACACTAATTTAATGTATAAATAAAGCTTATGTTAATATTTAAAATAATTAATTTAGGAAAAATATTTAATTAAACTAAAAATTTATAAGTGGCTAAATAAACACAATTTACTAGTAATTACATAATTAAAATAGGATTTTTTTTAAATTTATGAAGAAAATTATTTATAGTTAAGTTTTACGGAAAATACGGTTTATTTTTCCGAAAATCTGAAAATTCGCCAAAAGGATTTTAATTATTTAATTATTTATTTTTTTAAAACGTTACAGTGACCGTGGAATCCGTGTTTTATACTGACTTAATCTAAAACACGGAATTCCTAGTATATCCAATATTTCATATGTGTTTTTCTGCTGCTGATATTTTGTGATGTGATCACTTGATATGTTCTGAGTCGAATGCCTATATTATATATGTGAGATATAATTAATATTGATGCTTTCGTTTCTTATGTGATGCTTAGGAAGAATAATTGACTGGACTTCATTAATGAGGTTAATGAAATAAAAGAAACCTAAAGATGTTGTAGAAAGTTGTTTTAAAAACTGGTAGCTCTAGTTCTTCCTTTGCATAGTGGTATTCATTTTAGAATATCCAGCAGCTTATTTGATAAGGAAAGTGTCGACGATCCCTTCACCGGGAGTGACCTCTTTAGCGAAACTAGCAGATGCTACAACCCACTCGGTTTGTTTTTTGATTGCTTCTATAGTTTTCACTTTGCATAGCGGTATTTATTTTAGAATATCCAGCACCTTATTCGATAAGGAAAGTGCCGAGATCCCTTCACCGGGAGTGACCTCTTTAGCGGAACTGGTAAAAACCTAAAAAACACTCCTTTTCAAATTCACTCGATTCTACAATGATTTTAAGTTCATTGCGCAAAAGGATTTTATAAAAACCTGTCATAGCCCTCCGTCATTTCAGATAAGTACTACTTAGTATTCGTGCTACGTTTATTGGCCTGCGTCAAGGCATGGTGTGCGGTAGCTAACTAGTGTTTATCTGCTGCATACGATGCGATTGGATTAGGGTAGTTGTGAGACTTTGTTGACCTGCGTCAAGGGTCGTGCGGGTGGGTTTAATTCAATCATGAAATGTATGGGTTGAACTTGACTAGCAGACTATGCTTTCTTGGCCCGCGTCAAGGTCATAGGACGTTAGAGGTAAAAACTATTATTGGGAATTTCAAGTGTTGAAATTTGTAATGAGATTGCATACCTTCTATGAGATAGTTGGATCCCGATACCCACTGCGAGTAAGAGTTACTTCTGGGAGAGTTTTGCACATTACAATTAGCCGATCAAGTAGGTGTCTAGAAAGGTGTTAACGGGGTTACGCCCCTGGAAAAACAAGGTTTATTTTAATTATGTCTGTGCGAAAGCATGGGGAACCTCCCTCAAAGTACCGACACTGGCCTGGCCGAAAGATTGGAGAACTTGTAGCATGTAATTAATCCCGGCTAGTCTTACCTTTTAGGGTTTGAAGGAAGATTTGATAAAAAAGTGGGAGCCATCCTGATTAGATAAAATAATAACCAATCTAATCTTGCAAGAGCGCATGTAGAGTGTTTTCTTCTCTTTCTCTCTTGGTAGCGACCATGTCACGCCTTAATCAAGATAATAATATGGATGCATTGACCGAACCTACTTATTATACTGAGCTGGGGAACATTGGTTCCGCTCTATCTTATAATTGTTATAAGTCCGAGCAGGAAATAGGGGAATATCCGGATTCCTATTCCACCCAATCGAAGAAAGTGCATGTTTATCCATCTTCTTCGGGTGTGTTCATTACCAAGAACCGTTTTTCCAGTATCCTCTAGGTCCTGGGTATGTGATACCGGATCAGGATCCCGTATATGTAATATGTTACATGGGCTACAGAAAGGTAGAGAACTGGGAATGGGTGATATGTCTCTAAGTGTAGAGAATGGTGCAATTGTTGCAGCCAAGTCAATTGGCAAATATCACCTTGTATTAATACATTGATTTTGAACGAATGTTATTACATACCGAACCTGATATACAACATTACATCAGTTTCTTTATTAAGTTAAAGAAGGATATAATTCTGTATTAGAGGATAATGTTGTGAATATTTTCCTGAATCAAGAGTTGACTCAATCAGGCACGTTAAATAATGGCATATACGTTCTAAATCAAATCACAGTTTAAAGTATGATAGAACACACACAAGAGGAGTAGTTTAGAAATGAACGAATCCTTCTTGAGGAATTGTAGACTAAGTCATATCAATGCGACATGACAAGCTAAGTTACATAAGGATGAATATGAGAATCTATTTGAATTTTTATCTTATGATATTTGCCAGTCTTGTCGCAAAGGTAAAGTGACCAATACTCCGTTTACTGGAAACAGAGAAAGAGTTATTGAACTCTTGGGATGGATACATGATGATGTATACAGTCCTATGTATACAAATGCCAAAATTGATTCTTGGTACTTCATTACATTCATCGATCATCTCTCAGGATTCGGACATATGTTCCTATTGAAACACAAGTCTGAAACTTTTGAGAAATTCAAGAAATATAAGCTTGAAGTTGAAGAACCAGATGGGTAGAAGTATTAAATCCTTCGATGTGATCAAAGAGGTGAATACTCGGGCATGTAGTTCCTGGAGTTTCTAAAAGGAGAATGGGATTCTCTCTCAGCTTACTCCTTCAAATACACCACAGCACAACGATGTATCGGGGCGGAGGTATCGTGCCCTGTGAGATAAGGTGCGCTCTATGATGAGTACTGCTGAGTTACCCGTTTCCTTTTGGTGTTATGCACTTGAGCAGCTGCATACCTATTGGATGGGGTTCCATCCAAATCAGTGCCTACCACTCCATATGAGATATGGTATGGGAAGAAACCATGTCTTAAACGAGTTAAGATTTGGGGTTGTCCGGCCTATGTTGAAAAGAAAAATCCGGACAAACTTGAGGAAATGTCAGTTTTGTATAAGTTTGTTAGGATATCCCAAACTTTTGTAAGGGAATATCTTCTACCACTCTGATAAGAAAAAGGTGTTTTGTTTCTCAGCATGCCACCCTTTTAGAAATGGAATTTCTTGTGAAGAAATTTGTGGTCATAAGGTAGAACTGGAAGGAGTTCCAGCTAGACAAACTTATAGATGATGATTTGGTAAAACTAAAGGATTCAATAGTCTCCAGTGTACCTCAGCCTCTTCGGGAATCTGGTAGGGTTCCTCATCCCTTGAGAGATACTACGGTCTTCTCGGTGACAGTGGGAGCGAGGATTGCATCATGGTAGATGATGGCCCAACTAGGTTCAGGCAGACCATCACGAGTGAGGACTCTGTGTAAAGGCTGGAAGCTATGGAATCAAAGATGGAATCTATGTACACCAACAAAGTATGACTTTGCATGTTGCACCTGAAGGGGTAAAACCCATTAGGAGCAAATGGATCTTGAGAAGATTCTTGGTGTAGATGGAAAATTTGAGACTTTCAAAGCTATGCTTAAGTCCATCAGGATCAATGCGCGCATCACGGAGTTGGAATATCTGTTTTGATGTGACAGTCATAGAGTTTGACTTCATCAAAATGGTAGATGAACCTTGTATATACAAGAAGATTGTAGAGAGTGAGCTTGTCTTACACGTATTGTACGTAGATGACATAGTTTTGATAAGAAATGATTTTCTATGCTACACTCGGTCAAGCTCCTCTTAGCACGATGATTCTCAATATAAGATCTGGATGATACGAACTACATCTTGTAGATTATGAACTATGGTGATAGATCAATGTGGATATTGGGAGTGTCCCAAATCCAAGTATATTAACACCATACTAAAGGGGTTTAGTATGGAGAATTCTAAGCGTGGTGGTTCGCCCACCTACTCATGGATCACTTTCTCCAATACTGATTTGGAGAGAGCTCGCGTTCAAGGCATAACCTATGCTTCTGCAGTAGCCTCTATCATGTATGCGATATTATGTACCAGACCAGATGTAGCTAAATCACTGGGTGTAGCGATCAGGAATCAATCGGATCTTGGTAGAATCACTGGAAAGTTGTAGAGGACATTCTTAAGAACTTGAGAAGCACTAAAAGAAATTTCTTGGTTCGAGCTTCCAGGGTGATAAGGACGACTGAAAGTCAGTCACAGGCATTGTCTTTACCCTTAGTGGAGGGACGGTATGTTGGAAGAATTCCAAGCTAGATACCGTGACATACTAGACGATAAAGGATGAATACATTGCTACCAATGATGCTGCCAAAGTGGCTGTCTGGGAATTTCTTGTTCATGAGATGAACAAGATTCCTACCATTGAGTGTCCAAAAACTGTCATTGTGATAACAATAGAGTTGTGGCTTTGGCCTAGGAACGCAGGTCCCATTAGCGTTCCAGACATATTCTGAGGCAAGTATCACCTGATCAGGAAGATGGTTGATCTCCAAAGGATCTAGGTCAGGAGAGTAGACACGGAGGTTAACACGGCGGATCCATTCACCAAGGCCTGCTTTCCCAAATACTATTTTAGAGATTTTGGGATGGTTGAGTATGGGATAGTACAACCACTGCTAAATTGCTGGATATTAGATACTACAACAGATGACCTTAGTGCAAGTGGGAGATTGTTAGTTATATGTATGCCCTAGAGGCCATTACTATACATGTGATGTATATTGTAGTGGATGCTTGGACATATATAGGGAGGACTTTCTTGCTCGACATGATAGTATGCTATCTGGTTGCTCTTTGTCTTAACATGTAGATTTGTATTGTGATACCGTCTTGATCTCACATGTTGATAAAACCCTTAGGAGGTGTACTTGACTACTAGGACTATGATCGATATCATACTAGTGGGGACAGGGTAGTCCATAAGTACAACCTATAATTGTTCTTAGTCGTGGGAGTATCGAGACGAGGAATCGATATTCCAGAGTAGACTAGCGTCTATGCTTCTCGACCTATATGATGGGCGATGGATGATCCCATGTCCATTGGTGTTTGAAATCAAAGATGGTATACGGGTGCTCAGTAGAGACTGGGTACACTGAACGGACTCGCCGAGAACTCCTAGATGGTATTATACCTATCGTCAGATAGCAGTTCTCTGGTGACACTGGTACAAGTTAGTCTGTCGACCCGAGATCGTCATAGAGACTTGTGTGATTCCTACTGTGCTTTGATTTCCACCATACCACGGTCAAGAGATCGTGCAAAAAGGTGGTTTTTGGGTACAGTCCTGAGTCATATGGAGGCAATGAGCGATAGGAGGGGATTCGTCTTTCCCAGTATTGGGAGTTAATGTTGTGCTATGGTCGATTGGCCATAACAGGAAATCCCTGGCCAGGGTTGCCGAGATCTACTTGTAAGTGTTATCAGTAGTTTTTCAAACCGTTATGGACCTTTCATCGGCATAACTTATCAGGCTATTGGGGTCTGACATTATACAACCCCCACGCTGTGATATGCGACATATCTGACGAAGAGACCGGACTGTACGGTAGTGTTACTGATTTGGATTCGCAGGAGTATGAGCAGGCTTGCTTGTTGATCTTCTGATCGCTCAATACCCGGGTGGCCGTTACGTTTAGCAGACCGCTTGCGGTTTGTGGGTGTTTGATATGATCATCACCTACTGCCGGCGTATTGACGAGTCTTTAGAGTCCTACACAGAGGTTTCCTGGTTCATGAGAAACGGAGTAGGAGCACATATGTGATATGTGCGGGACCGAGATTAATGCGCATATGTGATACCGCATTCTATTCTCGCGATATGTGATATCGATTGGTTATATGTGATATAGCCGGGTTATCGGATCAGGTGTTGATTCGATAAGTTGATTCATATGATATTAGTCGGTTGTATGTGATATAGACGGATTATTAAATCAAGTGTTGATTTGATAATTTAATGTATAATTATATATTTGATATATTAACTTACATTAACTAATATTTGCTCACTAAGTATTCTTTTTCTCACTTATGTCCATATAGTTTATATGTGATATATATTAAGGTACATTTTATTGTGTCATGATTGATGATACATTAAACATGGGTGTATGAGACTTACACTATAGTTAGGATAATTCTAGGGTTTTTATTTATCAAGGTAATTAAAAAATGGTGAATATTTGGCATGGCTACAAGCTTGTAGAAGCTTGTGGAAAACATTGACCAAGTCTACCATTTTTGTTTCATTTGTAGATATTTATTAACCTAACCATTATCCTCAACCATGGTCAATTCTCTATATGGGTTAGTGTATGACACTAACTCATCCATGGTTTATTTTCTCACCTCATGAGTTCATTCTCTTATTTTTTTCTTTGCCTGATCATCTTCTTCTTCATTGAGAAAGCTTTCTAGCTTTTGAAATTGTGAGAAAATATTGTGAGAAAATTAAATCTAAAGTGAGCCCATTTCCTACTTCATCATCCGATACTATTAGCCATTTAGTTTAGGGTGTTTGCTTCACTAAACCCTAATTTAGTGAAGAGGTAGTATGGGCTTGAGTCTTCTCGACGTAGATCATCTTCGACCTCAAAGACTTCGAGTATGTTTGCATCTTTCACCTTGTGGATCCTCTCAAGAGTTCGGGAGATCATTACTCGCAGCGAAGGGACTTCTACACGGAGTATTTGAACTGAAGGATCGGTCTACAAAGGTTGTATTCCGCATTCACTTAGATGTTAAGTTGTTAATATTGCTAGTTTGTTTAAATCTCTAGTTAAGATTCTAGGATTAGGGTTCTTTAGTTTGGCAAAATTTTGAAAACGGTATGGATGATGCCTCCTGAAACCTTGCTGCCTTGCTAAGTAACCCTACAGAGGTACAGTCCGATGACGTTCGTTTGTCAGAGATCATGGAGCAGGTTCGACAGGGCATTGATTCAGAGTTCGTGATTGATGATCAAGGAATACTACGATTTGGGACTCGACTGTGTGCGCCAGATTCCAAGGGACCGAGACACGAGATCTTACAGGAAGCGCATCATTCAGCATATAGTGTTCATCCGGGTTCCACCAACACGAATTGTGATTTGAGATAAGTCTACTAGTGTGAAGGGATGAAGAGAGATGTCACAGATTTTATTTCGGGATGCTGACTTGTCAGCAAGTCAAGGCTGAGCATCAGAGGCCAGCAGGAGTATTACAACCTTTGCCCATTCCGGAGTGGAAATAGGAATAAATTTCTATGGATTGTATCGTGGGTCTACCTAGGACCAGTCGAAAGTATGACTCTATTTGAGTGATTGTAGACCGATTGACAAAAGAAGCTCACTATCTTCCAGTGAAGTCCAGTTTCGGATTCATTCAGTTTGCTCAGATATAGGTTGATGAGATTGTGCAAAAGACGACCGAAAAGATTCAGCTGATTTGGGATAGGATGAGAGCGACCCAGAGGATGCGGAAATCTTATGCAGATCGACGTTGGCACAGACTTGAGTTCGTCGTTCTAGATCATGTTTCTTCAAGGTTTCTCTGATGAAGGGCGTATGGAGATTCGGAAAGAAAATGAAGGCTTAGTTCCAGATATGTGGGTTCTTTGAGATTCTCGAGCGTGTCGGCGCAGTTGCTTATCGTTTGGCTCTTCCACCCAGCTTTCCAGATATTCACCCCGTGTTTCTTATATCAATGCTCTGCAAGTACCTTCTAGACCCCTCTCGTGTGATACAGCATCAGATGATCCAGCTGGACCGTGATCATTCTTTCACCAAGCAGCCAATAGTCATTCTAGATCGGCAGGTGAAGGAACTGAGGTCTGATGTCATACCGTCCGTATAGGTTCTTTGACGTGGCCCGATCGGCGTAAAGGGTCACGTGGGAAACCGATGACGAGATGCGGAAGAATTATTCCCATCTCTTCGAGGGCACACGTAGTTAAATTTTAAATTCGGGGACCAAATTTCTTTAAGCGGGAAAGACTGTAACGTTTTGAAAATCGTTTAGGTGAAACTCCTGATAATCGGTAAAATAACTTGTGTTTTCCGTAAAAACCAAAATATAATTATTTTTCAACATAGACTTAAATATACCTATTTTAGCTATGTAATGGCTAGTATTGATATTTATTTGGTCACTTATAAATTGTTACTTTACTTAAATATTTTTCCCTAATTAATTATTTTTAATACTATATTAAGCTTTCACTTATACATTTAATTAGTGATAATTATAATTTGGAATGGGTTAATTATACTTTAGTGCACCATGACATATTTAAACATATATTGTAACATGTTCTTTCAAAAAAAATTTGGGATGGTTCTAGTTATATTTGCAAAGAAAAGAATAAAGGAAAAAGAAAATGGTTTAACGTTAAATGAGGTATGGGCTTTCTTTGACTTGGACACAACACACACCTCACTCTCTCTCCTCTCTCCCATTTTTCTGGCCGAAACCAGCAGCCCCCCTCTCCTACAACTTCTCTTCTTCAACTCAAAAATAAAAAGAAAAGAAAATGAAAAGAATAAAGAAGAAGGCATGGGATTTAATTAATGAGGAATAGGGAGAGATTGACTTGGAATTTCAAACCCCCCCCCCCCGCCCACACACCTCCCGTCTTCCTTCTCACTGCCGAAATTTCTGCAGCCCAAATTCCCCGATTTTTCTACTTCATTCCATCTCAAAAATCCCCAAAATTCCATCAAAAATACAAACTAAAACCTCACAAACTCCTAATTAAACCTTACCCATTATTCTTTGATCAAAACTAGCATGGTTCTTAGAGCAAGAGAGAAATTTGGGAGGCCAAGTTGCATGTTAAATCTACAAATCTTTGAGGTATAAACCCTAACCCCATATTTAATTTGCTGCTAAATTACTTTAGATCAAACTTATTTAGGTATTAATATGGTTCTAATTACTAGTTTGAAATTTCAAGAGAAGGAATGGAGTTAAAGTTATGGTTTTTATCAATAAATCAAGTTAGTTAAGTGTAGATTAATATGTTAAGACATGAAAAATCTAAGCTAGTTGCTAGTTGCTAATTGTTACTTTAAAATTGTCCAAATTATATAATTTTGCAAACTAGATTTTTAGGATTTATGTAAAGAGATAAGATTAAATTTTAGTAAATAATGGTGTGACCAAATTAAGATATTAAGTGAGCTATGTGGCCGTTAGAATTGCTAAAACATCTAGATTAGTATTAAAACGGTTAATAGTTGCTTACTAGGTTTTTGGAATAAATCGATTTGAATTAAGTGTGAGGTTCTGATGGTTTAGTATCTATTTCATATAATATTTAGTGTGTTGTGAACGCGCGATTGGTGAGATTGGGTTTTTAGTTTGGTAGTTGCTACGTATAGCGACCCTAGTTGTGGTTTGTGGCGTTGTGTTCACCAAGTGCGTGCGCGTTTAGTTAGTGCGCATGGTTGACTTGTATTGTTTGTGTCCGCGACTATTTATATATTTATTCTCGTATGGACTTGTGTGCATTTCTAGGATCAGATGCAGAGGCGTCGGATGTGGCGCGGAAATGGAAGAGCTGAAATCGGATCAGATTAGCCGAGGCGTCCAGGTGAGTAAATGTACACATCTACGGGGGAATCGCCTGGATGGCGCGAAGCGCCCGATAGTCAGAATTACTAGTAGTGCTTGTAATTATATGTGTAGTCTCCTGGTCATTCATCTCATTGTATTGCGTCATCATAAATATATATGATATTATCTCATAGGACACTTGCACCTGTACCATTGGTTCATGCCACATGCACTATTCATTCGAACACACACGCCTTTGGTAATTGCTTTGTCACGAACACCATAGAACTTGCTTAGAATCAGTATCTGTGCATTTCATCATATATGATCTATAAACCTGTACCTATATAGTCATCTCATCAGGATGGATACGTAGGATTGTTAGTCATATATACATACCTTATTGCATCATGATTCATGCATAGCTTCTGGCTGTACTTCGTATGGTATATGCTATCGTATCATAGACATCCATTTTCACCGACATGTTTACATATTGTGATTCTTCTCGAGAATTTCAGTATTTATGAGATTTATTGATTTTGGAGAAACCGTAAGGATTTTAAGAACGTATTACCATTTTAAAAATGTAAGTTGCGGTTTTCTCATGATATGATGTGTATGGTGTCCACCATGGGTTTTCTCGGTTCTTGAGCGGTATCAAACACCCGATTCGAGATAGGGAGAGGGACCGTCTACGGGTGCATGGTGGACCCAGTACGGTATCCCGGGGAAAGAGGGTCGCAGATGATGGTGTTGAGCCCGTCAGGGGAGCATTACCGATCGGTTATTTTTGACGCAGCGGATATCCGGAGCATACTGACGTAGTCGTAAGATTTGATGATATGAGCCGATCCAGACTGACGGAGCCCGAGATTTTGAGATATTGAGACATTGAGATATTGAGATATTAGGACATTGAGATATTGAGATATTGAGACATTGAGATATTTGGATATATATTTTGTGTCGATGCTTGACACGGATTTTCTGTTGATTTTCATTGATGATACTTCAGTTATTGCACAGAGGTTTTTCTAAGATAAGAACAAAGATTTTCTCATACCAGGGTTGTTCAAGTTTTATTTTGATTATGCATTCATGTTGTATTCATGTTGTACATCGTATCATATCGATATGCGTAGGTTGTGACGCATTGGCTTGCATGCTTACGATAACCTTATTAGATGTTACTTACTACTCACGAGCTGGCAACTCACCTCCATTGTGCAACAGTATCTTGCAGGTCCGACCCGTCAGCACATTAGCGGCGGGCGCACTTCCTCATTTTGTTCCTTTTGCGTGGACTTGCGGCATTGCTCGTAGGTGGGTTGCGAGGATATTTTATCCCATCATATATATTATTTGTACCTAGTATACTCCATCTACCCTTGTATATTTGACTAGACAGTGAGACTCGTGGGACTTGTATTTGTGATGTTTGGTGTCGATGCTCACTTGAGCCGACGTGGTATCTTCTTATTTCTTGCTTTCAGATGCTTATTGTGCACTTTTGATATACATATTACATGTGGTTGTGATTCCGCCATTGGCGAAGAGCTAACTCCCGCTTGGGGATGCCTTATTTCATTATTTATATGTATTTTCTTGTGTTGTACCTATTGGGGGACCAGTATTTACAAAGGAGACTCTGCCGAAATTTTTGGGAAAATCTGATGTTGCTTTTGATTGTTTAATGCCACTTATTTTGTTAAACCACTTGCTTTAAAACAAGTTTTCCTTCACTCTAATTGTTAAACGGTTTAGCTTTCTGAGTTTGGCTTACTTAGATTACGTTGCGCCTTGATACGTTTCGTAGTTTAAGTGCCAGTCACGTTCCGTACCATCGAGTCGTGACACATACGTTCTATTTTCGTTTCTTTCTGCAATGATAGGGTTAAACGATCGGACAGTTTTAATATTATTTAATGCAATGAAAACAAACAAAAGTTAAATCGTTGGAACAATTTCGAAACCACTTGGTTTTCTTTAAAAATAACTTTTTAATGCGGAGCCTAAACCACTCCTTTTAAAAGCTATCATGGTTCCTTCGACTATATCAAGTTCATTACTTTCACGGTTTTTGCCAAAACCAGCCATTGCCCTCTGTCATTTCAGATGAGTATTCAGTTGTATTCAAGCTATGTAATTTGACCTTCGCCAAGGCATACTGATTGGTAGCTGCTGGGTTTTCATCTGTAGCATAGATAGATGCGTTAATCCGAGACAGGCGTACAGCTATTTGGCCTTCATCAAGGGTTTGTACGAATGGGTTCAGATTAACCTGGACAATGATGGGTAGAACTTGACTTGCGTCTCATGATATTTTGGCCTTCGTCACGGTCATAAGCGCCTGGGGCAAAAATCTATATCGGGAGTTTTAAAGGAAAATGAAACATGCTAGTTTTGCATACTATCTGGAGTGTGATGATTTTGGAAGAATTCCTTCAAAGTTGTCACACAATGATAGTTGGATCCCGATCCCACCGTGAGTTTTATTACTCCTCAAGAGAGTTTTTTACTTTTCAATCAATGTTATAAACCAAGTAGGTGTCTAGAACGGTGTTAGCGGGGCTACGTCTCTAGGGAAAAGAGCTTATTTAATTAAGAAACTTCACGAAAGCATTGTTAAATCTCCCTCGAAGTACCGACATTAGCCTGGCAGAAAGGTTAAGCAAGAATTGTAGGGTGCGATTAATCCCGAATAATTCTTCTTTTATTGTTCGAAGGAGAATTTGAGAAAACAGTTGGAGCCATCCTGTTTAGATAAATTAATAACCAATCTAAACTTGCAAGAGTATTATGCTGAGTGTTTCTTTTCTCTCTCCTAATTGTAGCGACCAAAATGACCGGACTTAAGTTACTACCAGATAAAAATATATTGATAGGGCCAAAGTATAAAGATTGACTAAGGAATGTCCAGATGGCCATTACCTATGACAAGCTAGGCTACCTCCTTACTACCAAATCTCCTACCGCCCCAGGTCCAGATTCCACCGTCACGGATATTGAGATCCGTAAGAAATGGGAATTAGACCGTGTAAAAGCCAAGTGCCTCATGCTAGCCACAATGGATAATGAACACCAGAGACGACACGAGAAGATGGACTTAGCTTTTATCTTCCTCCATACTAAGGATTTATATAGAGAACAATCTCGTATCGTAACATACGAGACATCGAAGAAATTATTTCAGGCGAGATTGGCTATCGGGTCGTCTGTAGGGGACCACGTCCTTAAGATGATCAGCTATATTTAAGAGCTCGCGAACCTTAGGACCATATTGGAGAACGAGTTGTATACAGACTTGATTCTATAGTCCCTCCCCTTTATCTATGCCCAATTTATATCGAATTTCAATATTCAAGGGAATGAAGTTACACTAATAGAACTCCTCAACATTGTCACGACCCGAAATTTGGGCGTAACC
Organism: Agapanthus africanus; assembly: GCA_030015575.1. Taxonomy (NCBI): domain Eukaryota; kingdom Viridiplantae; phylum Streptophyta; class Magnoliopsida; order Asparagales; family Amaryllidaceae; genus Agapanthus; species Agapanthus africanus. The sequence goes on along the minus strand of JASDDO010000018.1, from coordinate 311,295,410 downwards.
GACACTTAGATTGTATGACATCTAAAGATGCCGACACAATCTGAGTAAGGCAGAAACCAAGATCAAAACCCATTTGCGGAATTAAGAAAATTTCAGTTTTTAAGTAAAAAGAATGAGGTACCATGTCGAATTGTTTTTAAGAAATGAAATCTAAATTATTGATTTAAAATTTCGACAGCATCCTCTTTTTAATCTTTAATAAAAGCAGTTACAAAATGTTTAATTAAGTTGCGTCCTTAGTTTGGAGCAAAATAACGCCAAACAACGGAAATCAATATACAACAACAATACGACGCTCAAGTGAAGAATTTCATCCATAAGTAAAGGAAACATAACTTAACACAACTATACGATCTCACCCGATCAAAATAAAACATATACAAACATATTTCGTTCTAAGTCAAATATACATGGTCTGATAGAGAATTACTAGATCCAAAATACACATACCTAAAATAGGAGGTTACTACGTAGGTAACCCACCTAGCAAAATAAGCGATATATACTGACAAGTGGATCCGCACTGCTCCTACGTGTCCACGCGTCTCCTGCAAGGAACTAAGGCATAACGGGGGTGAGTTACCAACTCAGTGAATAAAACTAACATCTAACAGCTGATAATGTAAGTATGACGAACTAGAGTTAATAGCAATAAAGATAAGTATAGTGTATGATAACATGTGGAAGCATGAACATGTATTAACTAAATATATAAAACAACACTGAAATATCATTAAGTATTTCCAACATCATAATTTTCCAGATAAGATTCATTTTTCCGTGTCCAACATCGACACAAATCTTCTGTTTTTAGAAGATATCGTTCCCCGAACGATTCTGTCAATCCACAACATCGGTCGGTATCTTCCAGATATCCATCGTGTTTCATTAGTATCTCCGGTATCGAGTATCCTCGCTAGGCTCCCCACCTTACATGCGGCTATCCTGCCCATCGGTCTCGACCGGGTCCACCATATATTCGACCGTATATCCCCTACACTCAGTCTGGACTACGTATAAATCCGCAACCGTATAGCCCCCCAACTCGGTCCGGAGTAAATTCCAAATCATAAAAAAACAACATCTTATGGTGGACATATCTCATCAATCATAAAGAACCAATGAATATAATTTAATAGTATATAAAACTCAAAACCAGAAATTCTCAAATCCAATACATCTTGTGCTACAAATATAACAATTTGAAAGTAAGACATAATAAGTAGCAATTAATAACAATGATGCAAACAACCACTAATAATGATACTTATGGCATAAAGGGAATCATATAAGATATGGTAAGTTCTAAGTGATACGTGACATGTCAATTACCGATGAGGTGTAGTGTAATATGTAGGTATGTGCGCGTGCAACATGACTCATCGATAATTCGTGCAGCGTTCTAGCAAAAGTGTTATTTTATAGATATGAATTCATATCATGAAGTTTCTTAGTTTAAACATATACTCAATACAAAGGAAATTATTATCCAACTACAAATCACGGGCGTATTACGCCATCCATACAAAATTCCCTGGTAGATGTTATTTCTACTCACTGGAATACGTCGAAGCTACTCAGATGTTATCAATCTTTTTCCCTTCCTTGCGATCTCCGAAGTCTCCGCGGTCGAACCTAACATCGAATTTAACTTTCGTATAAGAAACGGCTATACTCCGATACGGCAAAAACGTGAAACTACAAGATTTACATACTAAATATGCTACGTACGAATATTGTGAACTATCTAATACATATACTAACCTGATCTAATCATGCGCTATTCGTAACAGGAAAAACAGAAACGTGTCATGTAACATCTGTGTCATATTTTGAATTTTTAACCCCAAAATAGATATTTGCATCCAGATTTTATATACTGAATATATAACATAAACTAACAATACCATACATCCTAAAATATAAACAGAGAGCTACCCTAAAAACCCCAACACCTAACTCCCTACAAAAACCGGCGAGCTCGGAATTTTGGTGGATGTCGCCGGTCGAAAATCCAAGGAATGGGTTCGTGTTTCTAGTGGTTATTCTAGGTCCAAATTACAAAATGAAGGTACTGTTTGATTTTTCAAATTATAAACCAACTTATAGCAGTTTCAAGCAGAGCAATAATCCAACAAAATACGATATTTTACCGATATCACACTTCTATACTAAAACAGTATTGAACTAAAATCTGCAGGGTTGAAACTTATAGCTATTGAATGACCACTGAAAGGCTCCTTCAAGGATGCGCAAGCATATGCAATCCTAGCTTGAGGGTTGAGGTAAGGATTCCTATTACTTTGCTTCTTTCTTTCTTCTCTCTTTTTCTTTGGTGAGTGTTAGGATTTTCTTTTTCTTCTTAGCTAGTTAAATTGGTTCCTAACTTGATATATCAACTGAATCAAAATGAAAAGATAAGAATAATGAATGATAAGGGTAGTAGGAGGTGTCACCATGAAGGATGGTGGTGCTTTCATGCAAGGAAGAGGTGTATGTGTGAGGTTCAACCTAGGTTATGATATCCTATGAGTTTAAATTAACCTTAACTATGGCCTAACCCTCTTTACAAAAAAACCCTCACACAATATCTAATTTCCACAAAGAATTAAACTTTCCACAAAACCCCTCATGACACTTATTATTATATAAACAAACTACAATCTTTATTAAATTAGTCTACCACATGTTAAAAGGTCTTTTTATTACAATAAAATTAAAATAACATTTTTAATTAAATAAATAAAATAATTAAGTATCTAAAATATTTCTAAATGTTACAAATATGTTGAGGAGTGCATAGGGCACCCTTAAGAAAACCAAGGAGACACCCGCTTTGCTCATTGAGGAACCTTCCTCCACTACAGTCAAGACGAAAGCCAAAGGGAAGAAGAAGAAGACCCCCGCCAAGATGAAATACGTTGTCAGTAAGGTACATGGAAAGGACAAGGAAAAAGTTGGGGGCCAACAGCAGGGAAGGAGGAATGCTTCTATTGTCACAGGAAAGATCATTGGAAGAAGGACTGCTGGGCATGGAAAGCCAACAACTAGGATTCGAAATAAGTTGTGGTTTCGGCTTCAGGTGTGTTTACAATTAAAAACTGTCTGTCAATCAACTTTACTTCCTGGGTATTGGATACCGGTTCAGGATCTCATATCTGTAAGTCATTGCAGGCACTGAGAAACCGTATAGTTCTGATGGCAGGTGATATGACCCTCGGGGTTGCTAACGGAGCAAGCGTGGATGCTATTTCCGTAGGGGAATATCACCTAGGATTGATAAGTGGACCATTTTGGTTTTGCATAACTGTTTTTGTATACCTAGTTTGACATGTAATATCATCTCTGTATCTTTACTATCTAAAAAAGGTTATGATTTTACATTTGTAAGCAATATTGTAAACATTCACCTTAATCATGGTTTGACTGGGTAAGGTACACTAAACAACGGTATATACGTATTAAATCAACACCGGGTTTTCAATGTCCAGAACACACTTAAAAGAAAGCCTCCAAAATTAAATCAAGCTTTCTTATGGCATTGTAGACTAGGTCACATCAATGAAACACGATTGACAAAGTTACATAAAAAGGGATATTTGGATCCATTTGAATATCTGTCTTATGCAACTTGTTAATCATGTCACAAAGGAAAGATGACAAAGACTCCGTTTACTGGACACGGAGTAAGAGCCACCGAGCTTTTGGGACTCATACACAGCGACATGTGTGGTCCAATGTCTACATATGCAAGAAGTGTTTATTCCTACTTCATTACTTCTATGGATGATTTCTCAAGGTATGGACATGTATTCTTGATGAAACATAAATCCAGGCCTTTGAGAAATTCCAAGAATACAAGAATGAAGTAAAAAAACAAACAGGCAAATGTATCATGACACTTCGATCTGATCGGGGTGGTGAATACTTAAGTGCCGAGTTTCTGAATTATTTAAAAGAGAATGGAATTCTTTCTTAGTTTACTCCTCCATACACACCTCAACACAACAGTGTATTGGAAAGATGGAACCACACCTTATTAGATATGATACGTTCCATGATGATTAACTCTGAGTTACCACGATCCTTCTGGGGTTATACACTAGAATCCGCTGCAAATCTTTTGAACAGAGTTCCTACTAAGTCTATGCCTATCACACCATATGAAATGTGGAGTGGGAAGAAACCCTATCTTAAGTATCTTAAGATATGGGGATGTCCAGTTTTTTTCAAAAAGAAGCATACGGGCAAGCTCGAGGCACGATCAATACTGTGTAAGTTTATGGGATACCCAAGGAACTCCAGGGGGTATCTTTTCTATTACGCAGAGGAACAAAAGGTTTTTGTTTCTCGACATGCCCACTTTCTGGAGACTCAATTTCTTGAAAAAGAAATAAGTAGGAGCGCAATAGAACTTGAAGAAATTCCAGAACCACAAACTATTACTGAAAGCATAGTAGAACTAGAAGTTTCAAAAGAACTGGACGTCCATGCGCCACTACGTAGATCTAGTAGGCAGTCTCATCCGCCCGAGAGATACTATTGTTTTCTCGTAGACAGTGATAGAGAGGATTGCATTACCAATGATGATGAGCCAACTAGTTTCCAGCTAGCCATTACGATCAGAGACTCAGTAAAATGGTTGGATGCAATGCGGACCGAAATTGAATCCATGTACACTAACAAAGTTTGGATTTTGGACATTGCACCTAAAGGGGTAAAACCCATAGGCTGTAAATGGATCTTCAGAAAGAAGATTGGTGCAGATGGACATGTTGAAACCTATAAAGCTGGACTTGTAGTAAAAGGTTTTCTTCAAAGACCTGGCTTGGACTATGATGAAACATTTTCTCCTGTGGCTATGCTTAAATCCATTTGGATCCTACTTGCCATTGCTGCCTTCTATGATTATGAAATTTGGCAGATGGACGTAAAGACCGTTTTTTTGAATGGAAATTTGGAAGAGTGTGTTTATATGGATCAGCCAGAGGGTTTCATAGAGAGTGGGAGAAGCGGAAGAGTGTGCAAGTTGCTTAAATCCATTTATGGATTAAAGCATGCATCATGGAGTTGGAGAATCTGAATTGATGAGACGGTCAAAGAATTTGACTTTATCAAAACTCCAGATGAACCATGCATTTATAGTAGGATTGTAGCGGATGGACGTAAAGACCGTTTTTTGAATGGAAATTTGGAAGAGTGTGTTTATATGGATCAGCCAGAGGGTTTCATAGAGAGTGGGAGCAGCAGAAGAGTGTGCAGATTGCTTAAATCCATTTATGGATTAAAGCATGCATCGCGGAGTTGGAGCATCTGCATTGATGAGACGGTCGAAGAATTTGACTTTATCAAAACTCCAGATGAACCATGCATTTATAGTATTCCTTGTCTTGTACATGGATGATATTCTCCTGATAGGAAATGACATTCCTATAATACAATCAGTTAAAATATTATTGTCACAGATGTTCTCCATGAAAGACCTGGGTGATGCCTCTTACATTCTGGGGATCCAGATCTATCGTGATAGATCTAAGAGGATGTTGGGACTTTCACAGTCCAGGTACATTGACACCATACTAAAAATATTTAGTATAGAAGATTCCAAGGGCGACAATCTACCGGCTTGTCACGGGATCACCCTCTCCAAAGAGATGTCTTCCAAGGCTGATTTGGAAAGGGATCACATGAGTATTATACCTTACGCTTCTGCGGTAGGATCTATAATGTATTCGATATTGTGTACCAGACCAGATGTTGCTTACGCACTAAGCGTGGTAAGCAGGTATCACTCAAACCCTGGAAAGAAGCACTGGATAGCAGCTAAGAATATTCTCAAGTACCTGAGAAGGACTAAGGAGATGTTCTTGGTGTACAGCAGTAAAGACCTCCAGATCGAGACCTTCGCTGACTCCAGCTTCCAGAGTGACAAGAATGACTTTAAATCCATGCTGGGTTATGTCTTTACCCTCAATGGAGGGGCGGTCTGTTGGAAGAGCTCCAAGCAGGATACCGTTGCTGACTCGACGATGGAGGCAGAGTATATCACTTCATGTGACGCCGTGAAAGAAGCAGTCTGGGTAAGGAAGTTTGTTACAGAACGTCAAGTGGTTCCGTCCATTGTTGATCCAATACCATTGTATTGTGATAACAACGGGGTTATAGCTTTAGCGAAGGAATCAAGGTCCTATCAGAAGTCCAGACATATATTGAGGCGGTATCACCTGATCAAGAAGATCATGAATCACTGGGAGATCAAGGTGCGGAGAGTAGACACGGAGAAAAACACTATATATCCACTCACAAAGGCTATCCCTCATACGCAGTTCGAAAAGCTATTCGAGATGCTTGGTCTGCGATATCCCAATACACGGCCTTAGTGCAAGTGGGAGATTGTTAGTGATATATGCCCTAGAGGCCATTATTGTATAGTACTGGATTGTATATTACATTTTGGAAGTTTAGGATATAGACAGATATAATAACAATCTTGCTGAATATGATAGTATGCTATCTTGTTTGATTCTATCTTAATATGTGTATATGTTTCTTTTAACATATCGCTAATACTTATTGATAGAGCCCTTAAGATTTTTGCTTGACTACCAGCGTTATGATGGAAGTCACACTAGTAGGGGCTTGGTAGTCTATAAGCACATTCTTAAGCTTGTCCCCAGTTATAGGATTATCGAGACATGGAATCGATACTCCAGAGTAGACTAGTGTATACGCTTCTTATCCCAGCCAGGGATGGTAGCTTGTCCCGTAGCCGTTGGTATAAGGTACCAGAGATAGTATACAGGTGTTCATTGGGTTATGAGTTACACTGGACGAACTCGCTGGGAACTGCTGGTTGGTATTATACCTATCATTAGTTAGCAGTTCCCCGGTGACATGAGTATAGGTTAGTCCGTTGACTTGACATTACTATTCTTTTCGAGTGTGTTCCCACTGTATTTAGATTACTACCCTACCACGGCTCAAATGAGTCAAGCAAACAGGTAGTAGTTGGGTGCAGTCCTGAAGCACATGGAGGCAGTAAGGGTTAGAAGGGAATCGTCTATCCCAGTATTGGGAGTTGATATCACGGTTGTACGGTTAGCCAATACACAAAGTCCATGGCCAGGGCAAGTGTGATTTACTAGTAGGTACACCAGTAGTTTCTCAGGGTGTATAGGGCTCTACACCAACATGAATTATTGTGCTGTTAGGGGTATGACGTTTACCACCCCCTCAGGCCAGATATGTCATACTCTTAGATGAACTGACCGGACTGTACGGAGATTGTCACAGATAGGCTCAGTAGGGGTTCAGATGAGTTCGCTCGTCGGTCTTCTTTTCTACAGGTACCTGGATAGCCTTTACGTAAAGCTAGTTCCACCGAAGGACTTGTAGTTAAACCCACTGCCAGCGAACTATCGAGTCTTTAAAGTCCCACAAAGAAGGTTTCCCTGGTTCAAGAGAAATGATGTAGAGGTCGTATAGTTTTACGTGCAGGGTTCCGATCATATACGTGTACTAGCTGCACGGATGTTGTTCGGACGGATAATACTAGTGCGCTTAGGACTAAGCCGGATTCTAGTATTATATTATTGGATTATTTTTATCACTTGGTATTCGTATTTCTTGCATCACGAATATGGGTATGTATATACGGTGAGGGCATTCTTGTAATTTTACAAGAGATGTTTGTAGAAGGAGACACCTCATTTTGCATATATCTATTTATTGGTAAATAGATAATGAGGTGAAAAATAGAGATATTTGTGGCATGGGTGAAGCATGGCTAATTCTTTAGTTTTTTAGTTTGGCCTTACTATTCATGTATGGCTACAATTTTCTATTGAAATTATTACATGCTTGATTGTGAGAAAAAGAGTTGGCCATTCTTCACTTGCACTCTTTCTTGATCATTCTATTCTTCTCACTCTCACTCCATTGTTCTCCTCCTTCTTCCTCAAACTCTAACCCTCACCTGTGTTGTGAATCCTAGGGTTCTTTAAGATTAAATAGTCCAATTAACTCTCTATATCTTGTAAGCTACCTAGATTAGCAAATTAGGTACTTTAGTTACCTTATTTTTGAGGTTGGAGCTTGAACCATAGACTCTCGGGTAGATCGTCTTCGACATGAGGAGGCCGACGACGGAGCTTGATCCATACCTTCTAGGAGATCAAGAAGAGGAGAAGAAGACCCGAAGGACTTTTATCTAGGAGGTATAAAACACTATCATAGTAGTTTAGAATCTCTATTTGTTTAGCTAGTTAGGGTTTCTGGACGATCTTGGAAGTATAGCCGATGCTGCTTGACTTAAAATCTTTTTTGTAAATTCCACCTCCCCACAAACCTTGTGGGGTGTGTGACATCGACTTACAGTTTCCGAACAAAACACCACGGAGAATCCTTGACACCAAGATGAAAATAGAAAACCGGCTAGACCATTCTCGACCGACCCATAAATAGGTCGGAATGAGAGTGAGGAGCTAATGATGGTGCTCACAAGTACAGATTCTCCTGATCAAGACACGTGGTGGATGACAAGTCTCTCACGTGCACCAACCAACTCTTTGAAGTACCATGTAAAGGGGACATTTCTTGGCGCCTCATCTCTGAGGTATCATCCGACCTTTGGGGGCCTCCCCTGAGTACATTCCCTATTTGCCTACCAACCAGCCAATGTCTCACCTTCGAGCTATTATACAGCCGAGCTTCCTCAGCTTCCACACTCATCTCCGAGCTATCCTACAACTGATCTTCCTTAGCCTCCATGCTCGTTTCTGAGCTATTATAGAGTTGAGCTTCCTCAGCCTCCTCGCTCATCTCCGAGCTATCCAATAGCTGAGCTTCCTCAGCCTCCATGCTTGTCTCCCAACTATTATAGAGCTGAGCTTCCATAGCCTCCTTGCTCGCCTCCTCGCTATCCTATAGCTGAGTTTCCTCAGGCTCCTCCCTCATCTCCGAGTTGTTATCGAGCGGAGATTCCTCAGCTTCCCCGTTTGGTTGGGAGCATGGAGCACGAGCTTCCTCATAACGACTCGGTGTATCCCGCTACGACAAGATCTCCGCCGCTCCACGTACCGCATCTCATGCTAGCGTATCTCACTGTTATTGAGCCTATCTCTCCATTAATAGGCATATCCCGCTATCAACGTGAACGTGACGCAAGGGCATAACGGACGGCGAGAATCTCGCATCGGCTCGCTCTATGCGACCGCTATATAAACCCTTCTACCAGACGACTTAGGTAACTTGAACTCATTCCAATACACCGCCACCTTTCCATTATTCCTCCGTACTAATTTGATCATCGGAGGGTCCTACGGTGGCTTCCCACCCCAGGTCTTCCATGCAGGTAGCCAGGCGTCAAACTAACAACCTATTGAGATCTACATGCTTAACCATCATCTCAACTCTCAACCGTTCGACACTGCTGGCCCCAAGATCGACAGAGGACAACATCTAAGGGAGAAATCGATCTCCATCAGCTAATGAGCACGTCGCCAGGTTTACCATACAATTCAAGGAGGTGGGGAATTTTTATATGTAAAAGCTTCGTTTGTTCGATGGTTCCCTTACATGGGTATCCTTCGAGTGCTATCGAAATTTAGCACCAGCATCCATTCAGGATTGGCCGACCATGGAACTGTACTTTAGGGCTCAGTTCATTACAGTCATTGTTGATGTGACGGTGGTTGATATCGCAAGGACCTATCAAAAGAACAATGAGCCAATAGAGGAGTTCGTTTCTCGGATGTTGACAGCTAAGAACAAATGCCGAGTGGCACTGCATAACAAGGAGTATGTGAAGATGGTGCAACGGAAACTGCTGCACGATAGCAGGAAACACTTCGTGGGTATGAGGTTCGAGAATATAAGATCCTTGGTAAACCAAGTAGCACAGTACGAATGAATGACCTGCGATGAGGAAATGAAAAGGAATTCTTCCAGAAATGTTGGTTTCAAGAAAAAATTCGACGTGACTATTGCCGAAGTTCATGAGTCGGAAGAGGTCAATCTCGATGCTAAAATAAAAGCTAATGTGCGCATTGCCGAGTTCCTCCCGAGGAAGACGTACACTTGCACGATGCCTAAAGAATCCAGGGACTCAACACTAAAAAGGGTTCGGTCAAAAGGAATAACTTTGAAGGGAATCAGGATTATGACTATGACATTATAAAAGCTGAAGTTGAAAGTATTTCTTAGCATCTCTACTAGGTTTATACAAGCATTTACTATGCAATTAAAAAAAATCTAGAGGTCTATGCTATACTAACGTAGAATCAAACTAACCTAGAATCGAACTAGAGAATTAGGGTTTTCTAGCAAGAATACAAGTTCTAAACTAAGTGATGGAGGTTTACAACCTTTGTAAACCAAGTCCTTCACCTCTAAAGCTCCAAGTCGTATTCCCTAGAACTCTTCTTCGACTCCACTTGAGAAAGGATCAAGCTTGCTTGAATTCTTCGATGCCGAAGCTGATCCACCTTGAAATCACTCTAACTCAAGCTCACTCTTTACTAATCAAAGTATTAGTGAAGCAAACAACCAAAACTAATGGGCTAGATTAGTGTAGCTTGATGAACTAGGAATTTTGCTTACTAGAAAATCTTTTCTCTTTTCTCTTTCCAACTCAAGAAAAACCCTAGAGAGGAAGAGAAGAAGGAGATGAACTTGGATGAGAGAATGAACCTTATGAGGTGAGATAGGATTGGGATGAATAAATATCTAAGAATAAAACAAAAATGAGGAGATGAGTCATGGCTTCTCAATGCTTCTCCAAGCATCCAAAGCAATGACTCATTTCCACCATTTTTTATTTCTTCTTAAAAAGAAAATCATCCCTATAATCTTTTCTCATGGTGTGATTCTCATACAACAATGTTCTATGTATCATCAACCATTATACAATTTAGAAATTCATATATAAATATATATATATATATATATATATATATATATCACACACACATATATATAAATATATATTAAGAGAAGAAAATCTTTAGTGAGAAATAATATTAGTTAATATATATAAATATATCAAACACATAAATATATATCAAATTATCAAATCAACACTTGATTCATTAATCCGGTTATATCATATATATAACCGACTAATATCATATTTATATGTATATCACATTATTAAATCAACACTTGATTCAATAATCCGGTCGTATCATATACAACCGTCTTATATTCAATATTAGTTAATATATATAACATATATATATATGTGTATATATATATATCAAATTATTAAATAAACACTTGATTCAATGATCCGGCTAATATCAAATATAAATAAACAACATATACATAAATCAAATCATTTAATCAACACTTGATTCAATAATCCGGTTATATCACATATAACCTAACCGATATCAAATATCACGAGATTAGAATACGGTATCGCATACTCGTATTTAATCAAACTCCCTCACATATCTCCACATGTGCCCTACTTCGTTTCGCTTGAACTAGAAAACCTCTTTATGGGACTCTAAAGGCTCGTTAATACGCCGGCAGTAGGTAATGATCACATCAGATACCCACAAGCCGTCAGCGGTACAAGCTGGACGTAACGGCTACCCAGGTATTGAGCGAATAGAAGATCAACAAGCAAGCTTATACAAACTCCCGTAAAGACTATAAGCAACACTTACCGTGCAGTCCGGTCTCTTCGTCTGATATGTCGCATATCGAGTCTGGGGATAGAATCGTCAGACCTCAGTAACTTGATAAGTCATGCCGATGTGTGTCCTATAACCGTTTTAGAAACTACTGATAACACTTACCAGTAAATGTCATCAGACCTGGCCAGGGACTTGATGTTATAGCCAATCGATCATAGCGCAACATCAACTCCCAATACCGAAAGAAACGAAACCCCTCCTATCGCTCATTGCCTCTATGTGACTCGGGAGTGTACCTAAAATCCACCTGTTTGCACGACTCCTTTGAGCCATGGTAGGGAGGAAATTAATGCACAGTGGGAATCACATAAGATTCTATGATGATCTCGGGTCTACAGACTAACCTGTACAAGTGTCACCAGAGAACTGCTATCTGACGATAGGTATGACACCATCTAGGAGTTCTCGACGAGTCTTTTTCGGTGTCCCCGTTCTCTAATGAGCACCTGTGTACAATCTTTGATGTCAAACACCAATGGTTGTTGGATCAACCATCACCCCATACAAGGTCAAGAAACGTAGACACTAGTCTACTCTGGAATATCGATTTCCTGTCTCGATATTCCCTCGATTAGGAACTGTTAAAGGATGTGCTTGTGGACTACACAAGCCTAACTAGTATGATCTACATCATAGTCCTGGTAGTCAAGCCTCCATCCTAAGGGCTTTATCAACATGTATCAAAGAGACAGTATAAAAACCAAAGTGTACATGTTAAGATAAAGAGCAACCAGATAGCATACTATCATGTCTAGCAAGAAAGTCCTCTCTATATATGTCCAAGCATCCACTATATCATACAATAATGGCCTCTAGGGCATACATATTCCTAACAATCTCCTACTTGCACTAAGGCCGGTTGTTCTAGTATCTCACACCCAACATCCCAAAAAGTCTTTCAAACTGCGTCTGGGGGAAGGCCTTCATGAGTCGATCCGTCGTGCTGTCCTTCGTATCTACTCTCCTGACCTCGATCTCCCGGCGATCAACTATCTCCCGGATCAGGTGATACCGCCTCAGAATATGTCTGGATCGCTGATGGAACCGGGATTTCTTGGACAAAGCCTCAGCTCCATTTTTATCACAATACAAAGGTATTAGTCCTCAATTGATGGAACCACACTAAGTTTAGTAATGAACTTCTTCATCTAGACAGCCTTTTTGGCAGCTTCGTTAGCAGCGATGTATTCAGCCTCCATCGTCGAGTCTGCTACGATATCTTGCTTGGAACTCTTCCAACATACCTCCCCTTCATTGAGGTTGAAGACAAAACCCGAGAAAGACTTGCTGTCGTCCTTATCACTCTGGAAGCTCGAATCGGTAAAGGACTCTACCTTGAGTTCTCCGTTACTATATACCAAGAACATTTCTTTAGTCCTTCTCAAGTACTTAAGAACGTTCTTCACGGCTGTCCAGTGCTTCTCCCCTGGGTTTGATTGATACCTACTTACCATACTAAGTGTGTAAGCTACATCCGGTCTGGTACATAACATCGCGTATATGATAGACCCAACTGCAAAAGCATAGGGTATCATGTGCATGCGAACCCTCTCCAAATCAGTCTTGGGAAACATCTCTTTGGAGAGAGTGATTTCTGAACAAGCGGGTAAATTACCACACATGGAATCTTCCATACTAAACATCTTTAGTATGGTGTCTATGAAACTGGATTGGGACAATCCTAACATCCTTTTAGATCTATCTATATAGATCTTTATCCCCAGGATATAGGAGGCATCACCCAGATCTTTCATAGAGAACATTTGTGACAGGAAGAGTTTGACCGAGTGCAGCATAGGAACACCATTTCCTATCAAGAGTATATCATCTACGTACAATACAAGGAAGACAACCTTACTCTCTACAACCTTTTTATATATACAAAGTTCATTTATGTTTTTGATGAAGTCAAACTCTTTGACTGCTACATCAAAAGAGAAGTTCCAGCTCCGCGATGCCTGCTTTAATCCATCGATTGATTTAAGCAGCTTGAACACCTTTCCGCTGCTCCCATTGTCTACGAAGCCCTTTGGCTGTGTCATGTACACGCTATCTTCTAGATCACCATTTAGGAAAGTGGTCATGATCTCCATCTGCCAGATTTCATGGTCATGGTATGCTATATTGGCAAATAGGATCCTGATGGACTTAAGTATAGCCATTGGAGAAAATGTCTCGTCATAGTAGACGCCTGGTCGTTGACGGAAACCTTTTGCTATAAGTCTTGCTTTGAAGGTCTCAACCTTTCCATCTACAAAAATTTTCTTCTTAAAGACCCGCTTGCTCCCAACGGGTTTTACCCCTTTAAGAGCAACTTCCAAAGTCCATACTTTGTTGGTGTATATGGATTTTATCTCAGATCGCATAGCATCCAGCCATTTCACAGAGTCCCCACTTGTGATGGCCTGCTTGAAACTAGTTGGGTCATCATCTTCCATGATGCAATCCTCGCTCCTACCGTCTATGAGAAAACCGTAGTATCTCTTAGGTAGATGAAGAACCCTACTAGATCTGTGGAGTGGCTGAGGTTTGTCAGGGACTATTGAATCCTCCGGTTCTACCAGATCATCAGTTGTAGTTTGTGTATCTGGAACTTCTTCCAGTTCTACCTCATTACCACTAATTTCTTTCATAAGAAATTCCTTTTCTACAAAGGTGGCATGTTGAGCAACAAAGACCTTTTGTTCCTCACTGTGGTAGAATAGATATCCATATGAATTCTTTGGATATCCTACAAACTTGCAAAGATCTGATCGTGCTTCGAGTTTGTCCGGATTCTATTTTTTTAACATAGGCCGGACGACCCCATATCTTAACGCGTTTAAGAGACGGTCTCTTCCCATACCATATCTCATATGGAATGGTAAGCATGGATTTGGTCGAAATCCTATTCAATAAGTATGTAGTTGTCTCAAGTGCATAACTCCAAAAAGAGATAAGTAACTAAGCAACACTCATCATAGAGCGCACCATATCTAATAGGGTGCGATTCTTTTGTTCCGATACTCCATCGTTCTGTGGTGTATACGGAGGAGTAAGCTGAGAGAGAATCACATTCTCTTTTAGATAATCACGGAATTCTGTGCTTAAGTATTCTCCTCTTCGATCAGATCGAAGGATTTTAATACTTTTACCCGTCTGGTTATCTACTTCTATTTCAACAGGAACACATGTCCGAATCTTGAGAGATCATCGGTGAATGTAATGAAGTATGAGGAACCATTCCTGGCATGTGTAGACACAGGACCTCATACATCACTATGTATCAGTCCCAAGAGTTCAGTAGTTCTTTCTCCGTATCCCGTAAACGGAGTTTTGGTCATCTTGCCTTTGAGACATGACTAACAAGTTTCATAAGATGTAAATTCGAACGGATTCAAATATCCATCTTTATGCAACTTGGCTAGTCTGGTCGCATTGATATGACCAAGTTTACAATACTACAAGAAGGCTTCGTTCGTTTCTGAACATTTCCTCTTGTGTATGTTATGTATATTTAGAACTGTATTTTGATTTAGAACGTATATAACATTATACAACGTACCAAACCCAATCAATACTTGATTTAAGAAAATGTTCATAACATTTTTCTATAATGCAAAGTTATATCCTTCTTTATCTAATAAAAAGGAGGATATCATATTGCACATCATCAACGATACATAATATCAGTCGTTCAAAATCAATGTATTACCATTTGGTAATACTAGGTGATATTCGCCGATAGTTTCGGCAGCAACAATTACTCCATTCCCTACTCTGAGAGACATATCACCCTTTCCCAGTTCTCTACTGTTGGGGTTCCTAGCGCTCTGACCGTCGACCGCGGCCGTTGCGGAAAGAAAAATTTTGGGGTTTAAAAAACTTGACGGTAGAAACAACTACCTAGAATCGAAACTAAATATGAAACTAGCAATCTACAAAGATGTTATCTACTGAAATAGAAGTGTTATACTAAAATATTCATGTCCTTGGGTCTTCTATCCTCTTCCTTAGCTCCTTGAGGTTGTAGGGTTCCTAGGCACTCTAGTGAGGTCTCACAAGGCATCGAACATGCCAATTTCAAAAAATCTAGGTGCCGAGAGACCCGACTACGGATCGTTTGCTAGAAAACTAGGCGAAAAAGCTAACTAGTTAACACTTAACTAAGAGATACGGAAATACAACCTTTGTAGATCCGGTTCTCCACCTCCATAGCTCCGCAACGAAGTCCTCTCCGCTGTCCAAAAGGAATCCGGGCTCTAGCGTCGACTTCATCGGAGAATAAGCGAGCTAGGTCGTCGATGTCCATGCCGAAGATGATCTACGTCGAGGCATCGCTAAATCAAGCTCCACATTCACCAAGCCCTAAAACCTTGTGAAGGAAACACACTCTACTACTTGGCAAGAGGTAGAGGATGAAGAAATAGGAAGTGGGTAAACTTTAGAATTGGATTTCTCACTCTAATTCTCACTTTGCCATTAAAGCTTGTGAAGCTTTTTCTTGAAGTGAAGAAGAAGAAGAAGATGAAGAATATGATAAGTTTTTTTTAAAAATAGAAAAATAAAACAATACTTATCATAATCTTTACCTTAGTTAAGTGTAGAGAATTGACTAAGGTTGGGTTGATGGTTAGGGTTAAGGATGAGAACAAAAGGTCAACAAGTCAAAGCTTCATGAAACTTCAACTAAAAACAAAAGTAGCCACCATTCATTTATCTTCCAATTTATTCAAAATGAATAAATAAATAAGATAAATGAATAAGTAAAACCCTAATCACCAACTTAACCTTGGTTTAATTCTTTATACTTAACCAAAAAGCATGCATCATCAAACATGATACAAACATGTGCACAAACTCATATCGCATATGCAATGCGCACACCCGAGCGAGAATATCCATTTAAAGTGAACCGATATTAGTTAATGCAAAGTAATATATCAAATATATAATTATACATTAAATCATTAAATCAACACTTGATTTAACGATCCGGTCATATCGCATATAACCGACCAGTATCCTATGTATCGGCTTATCGAATCAACCTTTGATTCGATAACTAGGGTATATCGCATATAACCTAATCGATACATTCATCGCGAGAATGGAATACGGTATCACATACACGCATTATTCTCGGTCCCGCACATATCTCATATGCGCTCCTATTTCGTTTCGCTTGAGCCAGGAAACCTCTGTGTAGGACTCTAAAGACTCGTCAATACGCCGGCAGCAGGCGATGATCATATCAAACACCCACAAGCCGCAAGCGGTCTGCTAAACGTAACGGCCACCCGGGTATTGAACGATCTGAAGATCGACGAGCAAGCCCGCTCACACTCCAGTGAATCCGACCAGTAACACTACCGTACAGTCCGGTCTGATCGTCTGATATGTCGCATATCTCGCCTAGGGGTGGTAAACGTCAGACCCCAATAGCTCAATAAGTCGTGTCGATATGAGGTCTATAACTATTTGAGAAACTACTGGTAACACTTACCAGTAAATCTCAGCAACCCTGGCCTGGGATTTCCTGTTATAGCCAATCGAACACAGCACAACATCAACTCCCTATACCGGGAGAGACGAATCCACTCCTATCGCTCATTGCCTCCATGTGACTCGGGACTGTACCCAAAAACCACCGTTTTGCACGCCCTCTTGGACGTGGTAAGATGGAAATCAAAGCACAGTGGGAACCACACAAGACTCTATGACGATCTCGGGTCAACAGACTACTCTGTACCAGTGTCACCAGAGAACTGCCATCTGATGTGAGGTATAATACCATCTGGGAGTTCTCGGCGAGTCCGTCCAGTGTACCCAGTCTCTACTGAGCACCCGTATATCATCTCTGATGTCAAACACCAATGGATATGGGATCATCCATCGCCCATCTGTATGGGTCGAGAAGGTACACGCTAGTCTACTCTGGTATATCGATGCCCCGTCTCGATACACCCACGACTAGGGACTTTGAAGGATGTACTTATGGACTACCATGTCCCCACTAGTATGATCCGCATCATAGTCCAGGTAGTCAAGTACAGATCCTAAGGGCTTTACCAACATGTAACAGAGAGACAATCAGTATACACGTTAAGGTAAAGTTCAACCAGATAGCACACTATCATGTCGAGCAAGAAAGTCCTCCCTATATACGTCCCAGCATCCACTACAATATACATCCTATGTACAGTAATGGCCTCTAGGGCATACATATAACTAACAATCTCCCACTTGCACTAGGGCCATCTGATAGCAGTGGTTGTAGTATCTCATACTCAACCATCCCATAGAAGTCTCTCTCTGGGAACAGGCCTTTGTGAGTGGATCCGCTGTGTTGTCCTCTGAATCTACTCTCCTAACCTCGATCTCCCTGGACATCAACCATCTCCATGATCAAGTGATACTGCCTTAGAATATGTCTGGATCACTGATGGGACCGGCGTTCCTTGGCAAAAGCCACAACTCCATTGTCACACAATGGGAGGAACATAGTTCATCTCATGAACCAATATACACCCAAACAGCCTCTTTGGTAGCATCTTAAGTAGCGATGTATCCAGCCTTTATCGTCTAGTATGTCACGGTATCTATCTTGGAACTCTTCCAATATATCGTCCCTTTACTGAGGGTAAAGACAATGCCTGTGACTGACATTCAGTCGTCTTTATCACCCTGGAACACTTCTAGTGATTCTCCCTAGGATCAATTGATACTATCTCACTACAACTAGTGAGAATCCCAACATCCAATTAAATCTATCTCATAGATCCAAAACTCAGGATTTAGGAGGTATCACTCTGATCCTACACGGAGAATCTTTGTGATAAACGGAGATTGATCGAGCGTAGTATAAGAAACTCCTTCCCTATCAAAAGTATGTCATCCACGTACTCTACGAGGATCGTCACCATACTCCCTACTACCTTTTTGTATATACAAGGTTCATCTACCATTTTGATGATGTCAAACTCTTTGACTAATTCATCAAAACAGATGTTCCAACTCCGCGATGCCTGCTTTATCCTATAAAGCATCTTGCACACGTTTCCGCTGCTCCTACTGTCTACGAGGCCCTCTGGCTGTGTACTTATAGACGCTCTCTTCCAAATCATCATTTAGAAAAGCAGTCATGACACCCAACCACCAGATATCGTAGTCATGGTATGTAGCCGTGGTAAGTAGGATCTGGATGGACTTAAGCATAGATACTTGAAAAGGTTTCATCATTATCCACGCCTGGTTGATGACGAAAACCTTTAACAAGTCTAGCTTTGAAAGTCTCAACTTTTCCATATACACCAAGTAATCTTCTCGAGATATACTTGCTCCTGATGGGGATTTAACCCTTCAGATATAGCAACCAAAGTCCATACTTTGTTGGTGTATAAGGATTCCATCTCAGATCACTAAACATCCAGCCATTCTTACAGAGTCTTACTCCTGATGGCCAGCTCGAAACTAGTTGGGTCATCATCTCATGATGTAATCCTCGCTCCCACTGTCATAGAGAAACCGAAGTAACTCTCAGGTGGGTGAGGAACCCTACTAGATCGGCGGAGAGGCCGAGGTTCGTTGGTAACTATTGAATCCTTTGGTTCTGTCAAATCTTCAGCTGCAGTTTTGTATAGCTGGAACATTTCCAGTTCTACATAACAGACCTTGCCTCGAGCTTGTCCGGATTTTGGTTTTAGACGTAGCCCGGACAACCCCAAATCTTAACTAATTTAAGACATGGGCTCTTCCCATACCATATCTCATATGAAGTGGTAGGCAACTGATTTGATTCGAACCCTATTCAATAGGTATGCAGCTTCTCAAGTGCATAACTCCCAAAAAGGAAATAGGTAACTCAGTAGTACTCATCATAGAGCACACCTTATCATATAGGGTGTGATTGCTCCGCCCTGATATACCATCGTGATATGGTGTAAACGGAGGAGTAATGCTGAGAGAGAATCTCATTCTCCTTTAGAATAATCCAGGAATTCCGTGCTCAAGTATTCTCCTCCCTGATCTCATCATAGGACATAATACTTATACCCTTATTTCGGTTCTCTACTTCTTACTTATATTCTATGAATATCTCAAAAGGTTCGGACTTGTGTGTCAACAGGAACATATGTCTGAATCTTGAGAGATTATCAGAGAATGTAATGAAGTACAAAGAACCGGTCTTGGCATGTGTAGACAGGGGACTTACATACATCAACATGTATCATCCCAAGAGTTTACTAACTCTTTCTCTGTTTCCAGTAAACGGAGCTATGGTCATCTTATCTTTGTGACATGACTGGCGAGTTTCACAAGATGTAAGTTCAAACTAATTTAAATATACATCTTTATGTAACTCTAGCCAGTCGGGTCGCATTGATCTGACCTAGTCTACAATACCTCAAGAAGGATTCGTTCATTTCTGAACTCTTCCTCTTGTGTGTGTTCCGTATACTAAAGAACTGTAGTTTGATTTAGAACATCAATGCTTTTAGATAACGTGTCTGAACCGATCAACTTTTGATGTGGGAAATGTTCAAAACATTATCCAACAATACAAAATTTTATCATGTCTTTACCAATAAAGAGATAGATATGATTTTGTATATCAGGTTCGGTATCTAATAACATTCGTTCAGAATCAATGTATTTGTAATACAGGGTGACAGTGACCAACAGACTTGGCTGCAGCTCTTGCCCCGTTTTCTGCCTCATGAAACTTATCACCCGTTCTCAGTTCTCTACCTATCTGTAGCCCTATGTAACAGATTACATATCTGGGATCCTGATCCGGTATCATATACCCAGGACGTAAAGGATACTGAGAAACAGTTCTGTATAATGAACACACCCGAAGATGATGCATCAGCATGCACTCTCTTCGTTTGGGCGGCACGGGAAATCTAGTATTCCCCAATTTCCTGCTCTGTCTTATAACAATTATAAGTTGGAGCGGGACCAACGTTCCCCAGCTCTATATAACAAGCGGGTTCGGTCAATACATCCATATTATTATCTTGATTAAGGCGTGATATGGTCGCTACCTGGAGAGAGAGAGACGAAAACACTCAGCGTGCGCTTTTGCAAGAATAGATTGGTTATTATTTTATCTAATCAGGATGGCTCCCACTGCTTTTTATCAAATCTTCCTTCAAACCCTAAAAGGAAAGACTAGCCGGGATTAATTACACACTACAAGTTCGCCAATCTTTCAGCCAGGCCAGTGTCGGTACTTTGAGGGAGGTCCCCCGTGCTTTCGCACGAACCTAATTAATGTAAACCTCGTTTTCCCAGAGGCGTAACCCCGTTGACACCTTTCTAGACACCTACTTGATCGGCTAATTGTAATGTATAAAACTCTCCCAGGAGTAACACTTACTCGCAGCGGGTATCGGGATCCAACTATCTCATAGAAGGTATGCAATCTCATTGCAAATCTCAACACTTGAAATTCCCGATAATATTTTGCCCCTAGCACCCTATGACCTTGACGGAGGCCAACAAACCATAGGCTACTAGTCAAGTTCAACCCGTCATTTCTTGATCGAATCAAACCCACCCGCACGACCCTTGACGGAGGTCAACAAGGTCGCACGACTACCCTAACTCAATCTGCATCATATGCATAAGCAGATAAATACTGGTTAGCTACCGCACACTGCGCCTTGACGGAGGTCAACAAACGCAGCACGAATACTAAACAGCACTTATCTGAAATGACGGAGGGCTACGACAGGTTTTTCTGAAAACCTATTGCGTAATGAACTTGATATCGTTGTAGGATCGAATGAATTTTGAAATGGAGTGTTTTTGAGGCTTTTCTAGTTTTGCTAAAGGAGTCACTCCCGGTGAAGGGATCGTCGGTCCTTTCCTCGTCGAATGAGGTGCGGGATATATCATATATATCACTGTGCAAAGCAAAAACTCTTAAAAGCAATCAAAAGACAAACCGAGTGTGTAGCATCTGCCAGTTATTGCTAAAGGAGTCACTCCCGGTGAAGGGATCTCGGTCCTTTCCATATCGAATAAGGTGCAGGATATATCACATATACCGCTGTGCAAAGCAAAAACTGTAGCTACCTGTTTTATTTTGAAATTCGATTCTACAACATCTTAGGTTTCTTTTATTTCATTAATCACATTAATGAAGTCCCATCATATAAGTACCTAAACATCACAGATAAATACGACGTACACTTATGCCATCCGCATTCGCCTCGATGTCCCCTCGTGCACCGTTAGGTTAGGTAACTAACGACAGAGCGGGGCAGGGCTAGCACGGGTGTAAAACATAAGTAACGTCTATATAATATATCATATATACTATATACTGTATCTATCACAGAACATCACATGATCACATCACAGATATCGCAGCAGAAGAAACATATGAAATATTGGATATACTAGGACGTCCGTGTTTTCAATACGAGCCAGTATAAAACATGGATTCCACGGTCGTGATGAATAGCCAAACCCATACCCCTAGACCCCTACGAGAGTGGCAAGCAACCCTACCAATTCTAGAGTTAGGAGACCCGGACTCGACTCCTTTAGTTGGTCTCCCACTGGACTCCAGAACCCGGTTACTTGTGCCCTCCTCCTTGGGTCTATCCTAGTGCGGAAAAGTAAATAATATACAACGGGTGACAACTTCCGCAACCTGGAAGCGCCCCAATAAAAGAATATTACATACAAGTTTTTACATGAATGAAAATGAAAAACACTCATCTCACATAAAAACCCCCGGCTATTCAAACACGACGATCCAATATAACATATCCAGCAACACATAACATCACATGTCATCAACGTAAGTAAATATGCGCATCCCAATTGTCGTTGACATATAGCAACGAAACCGGCGATATCACATATTACACTTACGGTCACAAAAAAGAAAGTGTAAAACTACAACAGTTGGAATCCGCAACTACCTCAGACATCGCATGCCTGACCAAATGAATTACTTAGACATCGCATGCCTAACAATTATAAACCCCGCATTTTAGTCTCATTATCGAAAACACTTTTCAATATCAAGTCGGGTAATTCAACAAGATTCCCGACATCCTGATCGAATGCTCGTCGCAAACTTCAGTAGACGGCTGCACCCCCGATACCGTCGACGAAGTGCACCAAGGCGGAACACCGCTACCGTGAGCACCCGAACGGATGCTTTCGGTGACGGGGTTCTCCTACAGTCACTTCGTCGGGGCTATGGGGTGTAGCTGTCTATTAAGTTTATCCGGCGAGTATCCGCGTACGCTACGTGATTGCGACGGACTTTTGATCACATCAAAATTCCGTGGCAACCGATCAAGTGAGACTAAACTGCTACGTTTATAACATTCATTTAGTTATCTCATAACTACTTGTGAATTCCAATTATTGTATCCCATTCTGGATAAATAGAAAATGTCAAACTTTCCGATCGAACAATCGAACACCCAAGTTTTCCCGATACAGATCAACACATGAAATAAGTCTAACAACATTCAGTTCGTGCCTCAGTAGCAACGGTCCAGCCGTAGAAGGGTCAAGCCAACGCCTCACATGTGGCACGCCGTACTGCCCCAAACCCGAAGGTTCAAAGGGCAGTTCAAGACGGTCACATAATCGAGTTAAGGTTTGTTGTCTTCTAGAGGGTCCATCGCGTTACTTGCACTACTTAGAACGTCGTTAAACTTCGGAAAAATCCAACACTTGGAAATTTCCCGACAGGGGAAAAATTGGGTATTTATATCCGGTCGAACTTTTTAACATAATCAAAAAATTATCCGGAAAGCCAAATAGACAAAATTTGATACCCCGATCGAAACACCGAATCTCCAAAACAACTCCAGAAAATTCAACTCTAGAATAAATTTTAAAAATACCCAGAAAACTCAGCACTGAAAACAATGAATTACTGTGCAACTTTTAAAGGCTGACGTCATCAATATGCCGCGGAACCGCCGCCTAAAGCAGGCTTATGCCGCGGTTCCGCGCCACATTGCACTGTTCATGACTCCAATTTTGCTCTGTAATTCTTATATTTTCCTGCTGGGTTTTCTGCATATTTTTATTTTGAAAAAATCCACGTTTTCTGAAAACGTCCAGAGAGCATTTTCCGGTTGGGGTTTCGGGTCGTTCGGACTTCAAAATCCGTCTAGACTTCGCCTAAGGATCTAGCTAGTCTCTGATACCACTGTAGGGTTCCTAGGCACTCTAGTGAGGTCTCACAAGGCATCGAACATGCCAATTTCAAAAAATCTAGGTGCCGAGAGACCCGACTACGGATCGTTTGCTAGAAAACTAGGCGAAAAAGCTAACTAGTTAACACTTAACTAAGAGATACGGAAATACAACCTTTGTAGATCCGGTTCTCCACCTCCATAGCTCCGCAACGAAGTCCTCTCCGCTGTCCAAAAGGAATCCGGGCTCTAGCGTCGACTTCATCGGAGAATAAGCGAGCTAGGTCGTCGATGTCCATGCCGAAGATGATCGACGTCGAGGCATCGCTAAATCAAGCTCCACCTTCACCAAGCCCTAAAAACTTGTGAAGGAAACACACTCTACTACTTGGCAAGAGGTAGAGGATAAAGAAATAGGAAGTGGGTAAACTTTAGAATTGGATTTCTCACTCTAATTCTCACTTTTCCATTAAAGCTTGTGAAGCTTTTTCTTGAAGTGAAGAAGAAGAAGAAGATGAAGAATATGATAAGTTTTTTTTAAAATAGAAAAATAAAACAATACTTATCATAATCTTTACCTTAGTTAAGTGTAGAGAATTGACTAAGGTTGGGTTGATGGTTAGGGTTAAGGATGAGAACAAAAGGTCAACAAGTCAAAGCTTCATGAAACTTCAACTAAAAACAAAAGTAGCCACCATTCATTTATCTTCCAATTTATTCAAAATGAATAAATAAATAAGGTAAATGAATAAGTAAAACCCTAATCACCAAATTAACCTTGGTTTAATTCTTTATACTTAACCAAAAAGCATGCATCATCAAACATGAGACAAACATGTGCACAAAATCATATCGCATATGCAATGCGCACACCTGAGTGAGAATATCCATTTAAAGTGAACCGATACTAGTTAATGAAAAGTAATATATCAAATATATAATTATACATTAAATCATTAAATCAACACTTGATTTAACGATCCGGTCATATCGCATATAACCGACCAGTATCCTATGTATCGGCTTATCGAATCAACCTTTGATTCGATAACTAGGGTATATCGCATATAACCTAATCGATACATTCATCGCGAGAATGGAATACGGTATCACATACATGCATTATTCTCGGTCCCGCACATATCTCATATGCGCTCCTATTTCGTTTCGCTTGAGCCAGGAAACCTCTGTGTAGGACTCTAAAGACTCGTCAATACGCCGGCAGCAAGCGATGATCATATCAAACACCCGCAAGCCGCAAGCGGTCTGCTAAACGTAACGGCCACCCGGGTATTGAGCGATCTGAAGATCGACGAGCAACCCCGCTCACACTCCAGTGAATCCGACCAGTAACACTACCGTACAGTCCGGTCTGATCGTCTGATATGTCGCATATCTCGCCTAGGGTTGGTAAACGTCAGACCCCAATAGCTCAATAAGTCGTGTCGATATGAGGTCTATAACTATTCGAGAAACTACTGGTAACACTTACCAGTAAATCTCAGCAACCCTGGCCAGGGATTTCCTGTTATAGCCAATCGAACACAGCACAACATCAACTCCCTATACCGGGAGAGACGAATCCCCTCCTATCGCTCATTGCCTCCATGTGACTCGGGACTGTACCCAAAAACCACCGTTTTGCACGCCCTCTTGGACGTGGTAAGATGGAAATCAAAGCACAGTGGGAACCACACAAGACTCTATGACGATCTCGGGTCAACAGACTACTCTGTACCAGTGTCACCAGAGAACTGCCATCAGACGTGAGGTATAATACCATCTGGGAGTTCTCGGCGAGTCCGTCCAGTGTACCCAGTCTCTACTGAGCACCCGTATATCATCTCTGATGTCAAACACCAATGGATATGGGATCATCCATCGCCCATCTGTATGGGTCGAGAAGGTACACGCTAGTCTACTCTGGTATATCGATGCCCCGTCTCGATACACCCACGACTAGGGACTTTGAAGGATGTACTTATGGACTACCATGTCCCCACTAGTATGATCCGCATCATAGTCCAGGTAGTCAAGTACAGATCCTAAGGGCTTTACCAACATGTAACAGAGAGACAATCAGTATACACGTTAAGGTAAAGTTCAACCAGATAGCACACTATCATGTTGAGCAAGAAAGTCCTCCCTATATACGTCCCAGCATCCACTACAATATACATCCTATGTACAGTAATGGCCTCTAGGGCATACATATAACTAACAGAGGTCACCTTGATCGAGCTTGACCGCCAGACTTCCTCCGTCGAAGATGATCTACCCAAGAGATGTGGCTCATGGCTCTAGTTCTACACTAAGAATCTAGTGAAGCAACTAGAGATTTTAGATTGCTAATCTAGAGTGCCTAGGAATGTAGTGAGTTTCTCTAAGTGAATATCTATCTATCTTCTACTCTTGATTCTCAACACATGAGATGGTAGGGTAAAAGATGAAGAAGAAGGAGGAGGACCTCAAGAATGGTAAGTGAGGAGAGAGCAAGAAAATGGTGAGAGTGTTTTTCCAAATGACCATTTTTTTTTGTTGAGAAAAAACTATGAAGCATGGTTTTGTAAAACGTTTTTCAAATAAAAATAAAGCAACCATACATGAATAGTTTGCAGAAATGAATTAACAATTCATTTGTCAACACTATTCAACCATGGTTCTCACCATTCTCTCTTCATTACCTTTACACCTCATTTCCATTTAAAAATAAATGGATAAACCAAAATGAGGTGTCCACCTTCTAGAATGTTTTCCGTATAAATACCGATTACAATCAGTTGTATATACATTTCTGTATTCGTATCAAAATACGAATACCCAAAGAGATAGAATAACACAAAGAACATAATACTAGAATATACATATCGAATATATATAGGTAAATTATTAAATCAATACCTGATTTAATAATCCTGCTCAATCCTAAGCCGTCTAGTATTATTAACCGTCCGATCGAAAGTCCGGGTAACTAATACAATAATTCGATCGGAGCCATGCACGTATCAAAATATGGCCACTACATCATTTCTCCTAAACCAGGGAAACCCTCTGTATGGGACTCTAAAGACTCGTCAATACGCTGAAAATGGGTTTAACCACAAGAACGTCAACGACACCAGCTGTACGTAATGGCTACCCAGGTATTGAGCGAATGAAAGGCCGACAAGCAAACTCAACCGAACCCCTACTAAGCCTGTCAGTGACAATCTCTATACAGTCCGGTCTGTTCGTCTAAGAGTATCGCATACCGGGTCTAAGGTGGGGGAGGGGGGTGTAAAGTCAGACCCCTAATAACGCGATATTTCATGTCGGTCTGAAGCCCATCACCCACTGAGAAACTACTTGTAATGTTTTAAAAAATAATTAAATAAATAAAATCCTTTAAGTGAATTTTCTGATTTTCGGTAAAATAAAACGTATTTTTCGTAAAACTTAACTATAATTATTTTTCATTATAAATTTAAATAGACCTATTTTAATTATGTAATTACTAGTAAATGGTGTTTATTTAGTCACTTATAAATTTTTAGTTTAATTAAATATTTTTCCTAAATTAATTATTTTAAATATTAACATAAGCTTTATTTATACATTAAATTCGTGTAAATTACAAATTTGAATGGGTTAATTTAGCAAAAGTGAACCATTACATATTGTAATCTAGTGTGTATCATGCAAAATTCATTTCCAAAATTTTTCATGGTTCTAGACTTTTCTAGGATTAACGTAGAAAAGAAGTGAATAAAAAATAAAGAAAATGTTGAAAAGACATAAAACATGCATCTTTTGAAGAACTTTCTACACAACTTCTCACATATTTTTCTTTCTCTCTTTTTCTCATTGCCTTGGCCGGCCCTCACCTCATGGCAGCCCCCCCATTGTTCCAAGCTCATTTTCCTTCAAAAATTCAACAAAAATTCCAAAAATAAACCTCAAAATCAATATTCAATCTCTACCATTTTCCTTTGACCTATTTAGCATGGAATTTGGAGTTGGAAATCATTATTTTGGAAGCATGTTTTCATGTTTGGATCTCATGTTTTGGAGGTTTAATTTTTATTCCTATGATTATTTGTTGTTAAATGTTTTAATCTAGCATATTTAGATTTTCTTAATTAATTCTATTTGTAAATTTAAAATTCAAGATAGGGTTTCTAAAATCAAGTTAGGATTTTTATTAATTAAGTGGGGTTATAATAACTAGTTTAACATTTTTATAAATGGAAAATCTTGTATGGTTGATGTATTGTAAATTGTTCTTTCAAAATTGTTTAAATTAAACAATTTTGCAAACTAGATTTTTAAAAATTATATATATTGGTGTGATAAAATTCTAATTAATGTTTTTATCACTAGATTGTGGTTTTAATGGGAATATTAACATGTTAATGGAATGAAAAACCTAGTTTGGTTACTAGTTTCAAATTAATAATGGAAATTGTGACAAATATGTTATTTTTTGCTAACTTGGTTTTAGATATTTCTTAAATAATTGAGATTTAAAATCTAATTATGGTTTCATTACATTATTAACATCATAAATTGTAGTATAATAAGTTAATTCATGCAAAATCAAGTTTAGTTGTGAAATTGTGAAATTTTGCTTGCAAGGTATTGAAATTGATAAACTTGCAAACTAGAAATTGCAATTTAATAAAAATTAGTGTGATAAAAATATAGTAATGGTTTCTATAATCTATTTATGTTATTTAATGAATATTATGACCATTAGTTTCATTTAAACATCAAGTTTTGAAGTAAAACGGTAAATTGACGTTTTCTAGGTTTTTACGAAATCGGACGATTTGATCGATTTTAAGGTTTCGATGATTTAAACCATATTTTATATTATGAATAATGAGTTTTGAAACTACGAGTTGTTTGTTGGTGTTTTATCTCGATCAATCGGCGTTTGTACGCCGATATCGAGCGATATTTGGTTCTTTTGCATGAGCAGCTCATAGGTTTTAACCTATGCGCGTACCGTGCGTCGTTTTTGTTTTGTTCGTGATTCAGTTTACGATATTATATATGTTTGCGTATTGGTACCCCTCACGTGGACTTCGGACGAGGAAGAAAAGGAGGGAGACATCATTTTCGGCAGATAAGGACCAGGTGAGTTGATGTATATCTATGGGGGAAGTCGGGTGGATGGCGTTTAGGACCCCGCAAACGTAGAATAGGAATATTACTTATTGTCATTAGGAAGTTAGATGTGACCTTAGATTCTTGGTGAGTAGGACCCTATTAATGACTTTAGGTTGTACTAGACTGATTTAGAAAGACTTTACCAGAGGATGAATGTCTATGAGGGGATTCGTAGGTTTCAGGTAGACACACACACGCACACACAAAAACTTGACTTGGTGTATCTATGTATGTGTATATATATAGGACTGTGTGTAGGTATATAAATATATACAACATGTATATGTGATATAAGGATGTTATATGATACATGGGGATGAGACAATATAACTGGGCTTGATGCCGTGATCTCTTGGCTATACAGTCGTGTTATGATGTTAGCGGATCGTTGGAAAATGAGAAAATGGATATGTATACATAAACGATAATAGGTGATGATGACATTGAGATATACGAGACTCTAGAATAGAACCCGGACTGTAACCTGTGACTTGATTACGATATGATATATGTGTGACTTGGTTACGATATGATATATGTGTGACTTAATTACGATATGATATATGTATGACCAGATTACGATATGATATATATGACATGATATTTCTGAGGAACAATTGACGATGTATATGTACGCAGACAATGATATATGATTGATGATATTGGGATGTATGCGATTACAGTACAGTACCTTTGATCATAACATTATTTGATGATGACATTATACGAATGATGATGTACGTAGGTGATACTTGACCTGTACCCCGATATTGGGATGCCGTACGATGTATTTTACCGTACGAGGCATAGACGTGATGATTGATCCACACTCTTGATTCGAGGAAGTCGTATTACGTACATGACGCTATTGAGGCTGGATCGCCGACTATTAGAGATATGGACTCAGACCCTAGGTGGATTCTTATTTCTTATAGACTTGTTTCTTTAGTTTAGTTTCTTAGGGGGTTAGATGGATACTAGTTTAGGCTCGAGTCATTTAGTTGTAGTTAGACATGTATATTACAAATGGGTGGTCATACACATTCATCTTTACATTCAAATCGTAATCATCAAGTTTCATGTTCATATATATGTTTCTTTAGTCAGTATGAAACTCTGCCTGTTAGGAGACCAGCACCATTACCGATGATGCGCATATTCCACGTACACTTATTTGCCGGCTCACACACATCATCATCGGTAATTGCTATGCCACGTACACTTAGAACATATTATCTTTTATTGATAGAATCAGCTAAAGGCTAGATCAATATAATATTGTGATTACTCTCAGGTGTTAGTGATTGTCACGTATGTGCGTGTTCAAGTTTTAGTTTAAATACCGCAATCAAGACGGTTTCGGTTGTAGCTAGCCGGTTGAGTACGGGTCGTCTGCAGGGAGATGGGAGTCTTTTTCAATTTGTTTTAACGAGTTAAGTCCGGTTTTTCAGATTTTGTTGTGGTTATCTAAGTGTTGAGTTGATATTTAAAGAGAGCTTGTTAGGGTTAGGATTAGGTTAGTTTGAGTTAGGAGTCTCCACATCTTTCGTTGCCCCTCTTAATATCGGTGTTACTGTAATCGGCAACAACGGGGATTAGCACGACTAGGAAGGAACTTGCGAGTATAAGCTAGGCTTTCCAACGCATAAGTCCTTCCTTTTGGTGCTTGTCCGTCCGTTCTTGGCTCTTAGCCATAACCTCCGGTTAATTCAACCACAACCGGTCTCACTACGGAATCACCGCTATCATGTAGGATAGGGTGCCGTAAGGAGCGGATTGTGGTTCAATTAACGGGAGTCGAATTAAGCTGTTGGGCAAGGAAAGAGTGAGAGAGATTTCCTTCTCTCAAACTTCCCTTATCCTACCCTAACAAGTATTAAACTATTCACACATCATGATACGGAAAAATAAAACAAAACAAAAGAGGAAGATAGAAAGAAAGAGATTAGAAGAATACGACTAGCTATTTGCGACCTCACCTTGGCGAGGATCGAGCGTAAGCATCATTGTCGTATTTAAGGATAAAGAAAAAGAGAGAAGAAAGAAACAACAAGAAAATAACAACAACTACTTAACGAATTAAAATTACAACAATTATAAAAAAGGCAAGACAAGCATTATAATAAAATGATCTTCTTTATTCATCACTCTTCACTCTCAAGCTCACTACAAGTTTAATGGAGAAGAGATGAGAAGAGGAAGAAGAAAAACACTAAACCTAGGCAAAAATGAAAATACAAGAATGGACCCTTTCCTTCACAAAGTTCTGGGCTATTTATAGGCCAAAAAATGAAAACCTAGGGCAACCACCAGAACACACACGAAAAGACAATTCTACCCCCAAAAGCCCATGCCCTGACTCCACAGTATGGCCGCGGATCCGCCGCCTAAGCCTCCCTATGCCGCGGATCCGCCGCACTACTGTGGAGTTAGGGCATGGGATTTTTTGTGCTTCCCTGGTTTGATGTGTACATTATTCTGGCATATGTATTTTCTCAAATTGTCTTCACGATTTTTCCAGAATTTCAGTTGAGGGAAAGGTGGACTTTTGTGGATGTTTTTGTCATGATTGCCTCGAGCTCCGCGTAGATCTCTTGGATCTTGTGCTGCCATTGAGCCTTGTGCATAAAAGCGACATTGATTTGACATTTTGTCTCTTAAACTGGTATCTGGAAACATACGGATGAAGAGCGGAGACCGTGTTTTCTCAGTGGTTGGCAGGAACCCGGATTTTGTCGTGTTTTCCATGAATTTCACCGTTTTAGAACCGAGAACCTGTATCCTGCAATTGACTAGCAAACACGGCTCAATAGTATCTACCGATATGCAATGTGATAAAAATTAGGCGGTATGAAAATGCAAAAATCTGATATGAACAAATACCCCCAAACTTATCATTTGCTCGTCCTGAGCAAAGCCAATTTATTCACAAAAAATTTCCTAACCTCACTTTCGCAGGGAACGCGATTGCACTGAGCATGTGCAACAAGCCGTTAAACCTCTAGGTGTCCCTAGTAGGAGGAGTGTTGTCTCCTGAGGGTTTTCAGCGAATACTACCCACAAAATCCGGTCAAGTTGGTTTTGTAAAATAACTAAGATTCAAACCCTAAAGTTTTTGTTTCAGAAAATAACAATTCTATAATCCTAAGTCTAGACTATCGAACCTTTATTTTTCACACCTCGCTTCTTATTTAACTACAGATTTTATATGTCTTTACGTGCAATGCAAATAGTGTCGTTAAGTTCCCGAAAGGTCGAATAAAGTCATCATGTCGCACAATAAAGCCCAGATAACAATTTTAAAAGGATCACATAAGTTTTATAAAGAGTTAAGCATTTTTCAAGTTTCGTTTTCCAGTAAGGTTTCAACTTCAGAATTTCTATCTTCCTTAACAGGAAACTAAGTCGTATTTTTCACTCCACCTTTTTCTTGTTTTCATTTCATACACACCTCTGTGAACGTGCAATAGTCTTTATCATAGAATAAAACCTTCATATCTCCGTTAAATTTTTTTTATAAAAGCCTGTCTTTTATCAAGATTATTCTCACACAAAGAACCGTTAGGAATTTTAACTCGGAGAGAACACTTGCTTGACTTTGTTTTAATCTGGACTTTCTAGGCTTCTTAGCGAGCTTTGGGCCAATGCACCCAAACCAGTTGATTTTAGGGCATTAGGTGTAGAAACACCCCAGCGGACTTAATTACTCAAGTTACCTAGGTCCAAAAACAAAAGACAGTTTGGCGTGAAAATCAGATGATTTAATACGAACGGAGATATAACCGGCAGTTCAATTATTTTTTTGGATAAAAGACGTGTTTAGTGGGTTCGGTGTGTAATCATTCCAATCAAGTTTCAGATGGGTTATTTTTCAGACTTAGTTCCAATTACGGTATCAATAATATTCCTTCATATTCGCTTTACTTCATAAACTTTTCTTGACATTACTTATTTCAGAACAAACCTATTTGATCCTCAGAAAATCATTGATCCATTTAAAAGTTTTTTTTTTCAACATAAAAGACTTGTCATCTAATTCCCAAAAACTCACGATACGTGTAGTGTGATGTAAAGACGTATATCAGCTATAGTTAACTTCAAAGGGGAGTTATCTTTCAGGTTTTCAAAATCTAAACATAAGATTTAGTTATTCTTATTTTATCAAACAAAAACCGTCGAATGTTGACTCAGAGTTCTTCCACAAGCTAACTTGACAAAAAAGTTTTTATATTTTTAGAAAATTTTCAGATTTTTATGGATTTTATGGATTTAATATGTAGATGCAAAATATACATATGAATGCGAAGGTAAGAAATGCGTACCGAGTGTACCCCCAAACTTAAACTGGACAGTGTCCTCACTGTTGTTGCATGAAGAGATCATTAGAAGGGTCAAAATTGTCGGTTAGCGATACACAAATTTTTATTTGTTTTTGTTTTTTTTTTTAAAGAAAAGAAAAAGAATATACACAAATATATACAAAATGGTTTATACATACCCCCAAACTTATTTGGAACAGTGTCTACTGTTCTTGGCTGGATAACCGAAGTTTGGAGGTAGGCAGAGGAAGATCAGGCAAGGTAAACCGGCTCCTGTAGGAACAGGAACTCCTCTGTTGGTTCGGCGCTAAGGTACGGTTTGCGTCGGTGTCCGTTCACTTTGAAAAGTGAACCGTCCTTTGGATTTTCCAAATCCACAGCGCCCTGCGGATACACATTCCGCACAAAATACGGCCCTTTCCAGCGAGATCTGAGCTTTCCTAGATGGAAGTGAAGTCGGGTGTCGTAAAGCAGTACCTGCTGACCAGGTACGAAGGTTTTCCGCAAAAGGTGTTTATCGTGAAACACCTTCGTTCGATTCTTAACGACAACCGTGTTATCGTAAGCCTCATCCCTAAGCTCGTTCAGTTCGTTCAACTGCAGCTTCCGATGGCTGCCCGCATCCTTGAGAGATAGATTCAGCTCCTTAATCGCCCAAAATGCGCGATGCTCTATTTCGACAGGTAGGTGGCAGGCTTTTCCGTACACAAGCCGATAGGGAGACATGCCAAGGTTAGTCTTATAAGCGGTTCGAAATGCCCAAAGGGCATCAGTGAGTTTCAGCGACCAATCCTTACGGTTCTTGGAAACCGTCTTCTCCAGTATCTGCTTGATTTGCCGATTTGAAACTTCGGCATGCCCGCAGGTTTGGGGGTGGTAGGGCGTAGAGAGCTTATGATTAATGGAGTATTTCCGCATCAAGGCTTCGAAAGTTTTATTGCAGAAATGACGTCCATTGTCGCTAATGATCGCTCGGGGGTGCCCAAACCGGGAGAAAATGTTTTCTTTAAGGAACCTAACGACAACCTTGTTGTCGTTAGTCCGGCTGGGCACAGCCTCGACCCATTTAGAGACGTAATCAACAGCTAGAAGGATGTACAAGTTCCCGAAAGAGCTGGGAAACGGCCCCATGAAATCTATCCCCCAAACATCGAAAATCTCCACAACCAAGATCGGTTGGAGCGGCATCTCGTTCCTCCGGGATATCCGGCCCATGTGTTGGCACCGGGAGCAAGTCTTGCAATAGTCATGAGCGTCTTTGAAGAGTTGTGGCCAGTAGAAACCACATTGCAAGATCTTCTCAGCTGTCTTTCTGGGCCCAAAATGCCCGCCACATGCTTGATCGTGGCAAAATGACAGCACACTCTTGAATTCCTCGTCAGGGACACACCGACGAATAATCTGGTCGGGACAGTACTTGAACAAGTAGGGTTCGTCCCAGTAAAAGTGTTTTACTTAGGATAAGAAGCGAAGTCTGTCCTGACTTGACCATTCGGTCGGTAGTAATCCCGTGGCCAAATAGTTCACAATATCTGCGAACCAGGGTTCGCAAGATACTGTCAAGAGCTGTTCATCCGGGAAAACGTCGTTGATCGGAATTGGAAGCGAAGGCGAAGAAGGAAGTCGTGAGAGATGGTCGGCAACCACGTTTTCACATCCTCGTTTGTCCTTAATGACAAGGTCAAACTCTTGAAGCAAGAGGATCCAACGTATTAACCGAGATTTAGCATCTTTCTTCGCAAGAAGATGGCGCAGAGCAGAATGGTCAGTGTAGACAATGACTGGAGAGCCGATGAGGTAGGGCCTGAACTTTTCTAAAGCAAATACAACAGCCAAGAATTCCTTCTCAGTTGTTGTATAATTGAGTTAGGCGTCGTTCATGGTTCGGCTCGCATAATAGATTACGTGCGGCATCTTGTTGATGTGCTGTCCAAGGACAGCACCGATGGCAAAGTCGGATGCATCGCACATAATCTCGAATGGGTGCGTCCAGTCAGGTGAAGAAAGAACGGGAGCAGAAGTGAGTGAGTGTTTCAGTGACTCGAATGCAGTCACACAGCTCGAGTTGAAGTCGAAAGGTGTATCCTTGGCCAGCAAAAGAGTCAAGGGCCTAGCAATCTTGCTAAAGTCCTTGATGAACCGTCTATAGAAACCGGCATAGCCAAGGAAGGCTCGGATATCTCTGACGCATCGGGGAGGAGGCAGATTGGAAATGACCTCAATCTTTGCTTTGTCAACCTCTATGCCATTTTGCGAGATGATATGTCCTAAGACAATACCTTCGCGCACCATGAAGTGGTATTTCTCCCAGTTCAAAGTGAGATTCTTGTCCTTACATCGGGTAAGGACAGCGTCAAGATGCAGCAAACACTCGTTGAAGGAGTCGCCGAAGATGGAGAAGTCATCCATGAAAATATCCAGAAATTTTTCCACCATGTCCGAGAAGATACCCATCATACACCGCTGGAAGGTAGCGGGCGCATTGCATAACCCAAAGGGCATGCGACGATATGCAAACGTACCGAAAGGACAAGTGAATGTGGTCTTGTCCTGGTCTTTTTCGGCGATGGGAATTTAATTATAGCCGGAGTAGCCATCAAGAAAGCAGTAGTACTCGTGTCCGGCCAATCGTTCAAGCATCTGGTCAATGAAGGGTAGCGGAAAGTGGTCTTTCCGCGTTGCGGCGTTGAATTTTCTGTAATCAATGCAAACTCGCCACCCAGTTTGGGTGCGAGTAGGGATTAACTCGTTCGCCTCGTTGGTTATGACCGTGATGCCCGACTTCTTGGGGACAACATGAATGGGGCTAACCCACTGGCTATCAGAGATAGGGTAAATGATACCACTATCTAGACATTTTACGATCTCCTTCTTCATAGCCTCTTTCATGACTGGATTGAGACGTCTTTGTGGATCCCGGGCTGGTTTGGCATCATCCATCAGATGAATGTGATGCTCAACGATCAGGGGACTAATCCCCTTGATGTCCTCCATGGACCAGCCAAAACCTTTCCTGTTGCTGTGCAAGACCGCGAGAAGGGCTTTCTCTTGCTCTGGAGCTAGAGAAGCCGAGATGATGACAGGGAGGGTCTCGTTCTCACCTAAGTAAGCATACATAAGGTGAGACGGCAAAGGATTGAGTTCGAGCGTTGGAGGTGAAACGATGGAAGGCAAGATTGGTGCAAAGGTCTCGAACTCAAAGGACTCCAGCAAAGGTTCAAAACGAGTGTAGGCAACCGAGTTGGATGGTTCAGGTAACGCATCCGGAAAGTCGAAGGATTCAAACTCGGGTTGTGCGCAGCCAAGATCGTTTGAAAACGTGAAACACTCGTAGTCGTTGTCGGGCGCAGAAACAGCAGCAGGCTCGAAGAGAAACGCACTAGTGGCTTCAAGATTATCGTGTTCAAACAGAAACTCCTCGAATTCACACTCTTCTGGGGTGATCTCCTGGATCGAGCAGACGTCCAGTATATGAGCATTAGGTTCGGCGGGCTGATTCCCCAACCTAAAAATGTTGAGTTCAATCGTCATATTTCCAAAAGAGAGGTTCATCGAACCATTGCGACAATTGATCACAGCATTTGAGGTTGTGAGAAATGGGCGACCGAGTATCACCGGAATTTGATTCCGGGGGTTAGCTACAGGCTGTGTATCTAATACAATGAAGTCAACGGGGAATATGAAGTCCCCGACTTTGATTAACACATCCTCTAGCTCACCCCTAGGGTGGGTGATCGATCGGTCGGCCATTTGGAGAGTGCAGTGTGTGGGTTTCAGCTCTCCGACGCCTAATTGCTCGTATACTGAATACGGAAGCAGGTTAACACTGGCACCAAGATCTAATAGTGCGCGGTTGATGTTCTTATCCCCAATTGTAATTGAAATCGTAGGACAGCCAGGGTCCTTCCGTTTTTATGGTAAAGATTGGGTAAGGGCATCACTCACAGCACTAGCCAAGAAAACTTTCTTGGGTACCTGAGACTTCCTCTTTTTCGTGCACAAGTCCTTTAAGATTTTCGCGTAGGACGGGACTTGTTGGACATCATCTAAAAGAGGAATGTTAATGTTAACCTTCTTGAATAACTCCAGAATCTTCTCCATTTGTGGATTTTGTTTGTTAGACCTCAACCGGTTTGGAAATGGAACATTTTGAAAATTGGTTAAGTCTAATGCTGGAGGAGGAGATTGTGGAGTTGGAACGGATCCCAGAATAGGTGTCTTCGTGGAGTGAGAAGTGGGTCCATTCAGAGCAGAAGAAGAGGAAGGGGAGTCTTGTGAAGAACGGAGAATAGGCTCAGAAGATGAAGAAGAAGAAGAAGAAGCAGCGGCCGGAGTGCCATCGTTGATTCGTTTGCCAATGTTGTTTTGCAGCATCCTTCCCGATCTCAGTGTGGTCACGGCACTCACATTATGGTTCTGTTGTTCAAGAGCAACATGTGCATTATGTGGGTGACCGGGATTTGGAAGTGGCTGGGACGGGAGCTTCCCCTTTTCTCGCTCGCTTAAGGCCGCGTTCAGCTGTGCAATCTGGGCCTCGATGGTCTTGATGCTTTGCCCGTGTGCGGCAGTGTGTTGCACTAAAGATTGAATGGAAGACTGGATGTTGGCGGTGGATTGAGTCGATTGTTTAACAAACGCCTCCAGATTTCGTTCGAGCGAGGAAACCTTATCGTTGTTTGACGGAACAAAGTTGTTTGGTGGAAAAGAATTGTTGGGTGCAAAGTTGTTCGTCTGATTTTGGAAAGGTTGGGGTTGGAAGGGCTGCTGATATTGATGTTGAGTTTGTTGTTGCGCTTGTTGTTGCGGCGGAGGGGCCCTTTGGAAATTGTTGCCCTGGAATTGATTCTGATTCTGATTCCAGGCGAAATTGGGGTGGTTCCTCCAACCGGGATTGTAGGTGGAAGAGTATGGATCATTCCTCGGTCTTTGCTGGAATGCAGCATTAACCTGATCCTGTCCTTGCGAGGGTGGATTGTAAGGACACTCTTCGGTCAAGTGAGAAGGATCGGAACAACAAGCGCAGATGGTACGAAGGGGGAGAACAGGGGCAGGAGCAGGAGCAGAAAATTTGCTCTCTATCGCTTCAAGCTTTCTTATTATTGCAGCCATTTCAGCTTTCATCGCAATAGAGACATCAAGTTGGTGGATTCCTACCCTAGACTGACCGGTAGAAGTGGAGGTAGAAGAAGAAGAAGTCGGTCTGGTGCTCTCCCATTGTAGCGTTTGCTCCGCAAGGTCGTCAAAGAACTGCCACGCTTCCTCGTCAGATTTGGATAGGAAGTGGCCCTGACAGATGGTTTCCAACAACTGCTTCGTTGCTGGGTTCAGGCCCTCGTATAAGGTTTGGCAGAGTTGCCATTTTTCTATACCATGGTGGGGACACTGAACAAGAAGGTCTTTGTATCGGTCAAAGCACTTCCAGAAGGGTTCAGAAGGAAGCTGGGAGAATTGGTTGATTTCATTTCAAATCCTTGCGGTTTTATGATTCGGATAGAATTTTTTCAGAAACGCTTTAACAAACTCGTCCCAGCTGGTGATTGAGTGGGAAGCGGTGCTATACAGCCATTTTTCAGCAAGATCGCATAGAGTGAACGGAATGACCCGTAGACGTATAGCATCGTCCGACAGCTGGGTGGTTTTCATCATGGCACAAACGTTTTGAAATTTG
Organism: Agapanthus africanus; assembly: GCA_030015575.1. Taxonomy (NCBI): domain Eukaryota; kingdom Viridiplantae; phylum Streptophyta; class Magnoliopsida; order Asparagales; family Amaryllidaceae; genus Agapanthus; species Agapanthus africanus. Next base: position 311,256,409 of record JASDDO010000018.1, on the reverse strand, counting down.
TTGATGAAGATATAGGCATCTTCAGATTCAAGCCCATGAAAACGTGGAAGCATGTTGATGAAGTGGGGCTTAATTTCAAAGTTGTCCCCATTGGCCGGAGGAAGAGAAAGGCATGTGGGAAGTGCAGAACGGGTGGGATAGAAACGATCCTGGAGCGCGATTCGCTGCGGCGCTACAACAGGCGGCGGTGGTGGGATATTGGTCTCCGTAGGAGGTGGAGCCAATCCAGGGGTAGTCAAAGAGATGTTCGGATTAAATCCCGACATTGCGGAAGAAGAGGTTGGTGAAGGTGAAGGTGAAGATGTATGAACAGAATTCCGGTCAACGTCGGAGTTGGCCGGCAAAGGAAGGGGTGAAAGAGGAGTGGACGGAGTATCGACTTTGGAGTCGATCGCGTAGTCGGTCGCGACTAACGTAACACGGACTAGACGGGCGCTAGTGTTCCGAGTCCAAGCGGACATACACTAAATGAGTTTAGTATAGTCAAAGCGGAGAAGGTGAGGGGTGGTGGGTGAAAATGGATTTGGCGACAAAAGGGCAAGTTTTTGTAAAAGTTTTTGATTTTTTTTTCTTTTTTTTAGAAAGAGATTTACAGAAATATGTACGGAAATACGGCTTAAGCAATCACAAACAAGATATGCACAATCACACCTAGATCTAGGGTAACCTAGGTCTACTAGACCTGCTCCTGAACTTGATTGTCGAAGTTAAACAGTGTCGAGAAACGGGCTTAAAAATACACTGATCACGAGGCCAGGTAAGTGCAGAGATAAGGGGAGGTTGTCCAACGCTTTCGCGAAGTTCCTTAATTAAATAACCCTTTCTCTTTCGGCGGTTGCGCCTTTAACACTTTCCTAGACACCCCGTAAACAATATACCGTTAAGCGAGGTTCTAAACACGGTTTATCTTCTCCTAATGAGCGCGAAGTCCTTAGGGCTGAAGTCTAGTATTTTTTAATTTACAATGGACAATGCATATGCTTTAGTGATTTTTGGGGTCCTGGGAAGGGTGATGAAATCCCCACCCAATCTGGATTGGTTTCAAGCCCCTTAAGTCCGTATTAAAGAAATGCAAAGCAGTAACAAATCAACTGCAAACAATTTTTTTATTTTGCGGCGCAAAGAATCCTGCAAAAGAACAGTTTATTGGAAGGGGGAGAAGAATTTGCGCAAAGAAGGCTGCAGAAAACACAATTCAGTAGAGTCCAGAGGAGTGGGGAGAAGAAGAGAGACTTACAGAGAGAAGTCGACAGCCAAAGGGCACCAAGTGGCCGCGGATCCGCGGCCTAATCCTTCTATTGCCGTGGTTCCGCGGCAGGAACAGGGAGTTAGGGCTTCAGTTTTTGTGTGGGTGCTGGTGTGGGTCCCCTCTGCTTGTCTAGATCTTCTGAATTTTTATTTGCTCACTGTACCTGCTCCAGATCTTGACAGTAGACCGTATGCTTCGTTTTGTCCGTCGCGGTGTAGCCGCGAAATGTGGGTCTATCTTCCCACGTCTTTGGCACTGTACTTGAACTCCATATTTTCAACGTCTTGGCCACTGAACTCGAACCTTGTATTTTCCTGCACACTTGGACAAAAGATAATCAAAAATAACAAGATGATTTTCTTACAAAGTATATATTTTTTGTTTTGTTTTGTTTTTCGGTTATATTTACAAATTAACCCGAAATTACACAAGGAAATAAACTACCGTCTCCCCGGCAACGGCACCATTTGATTGTCACGTATGTGCATGTTCAAGTTTTAGTTTAAATACCGCAATCAAGACGGTTTCGCTTGTAGCTAGCCGGTTGAGTACGGGTCGTCCGCAGGGAGATGGAAGTCTTTTTCAATGTGTTTTAACGAGTTAAGTCCGGTTTTTCAGATTTTGTTGTGGTTATCTAAGTGTTGAGTTGATATTTAAAGAGAGCTTGTTAGGGTTAGGATTAGGTTAGTTTGAGTTAGGAGTCTCCACATCTTTCGTTGCCCCTCTTAATATTGGTGTTACGGTAATCGGCAACAACGGGGATTAGCACGACTAGGAAGGAACTTGCGAGTATAAGCTAGGCTTTCCAACGCATAAGTCCTTCATTTTGGTGCTTGTCCGTCCGTTCTTGGCTCTTAGCCATAACCTCCGGTTAATTCAACCACAACCGGTCTCACTACGGAATCACCGCTATCATGTAGGATAAGGTGCCGTAAGGAGCGGATTGTGGTTCAATTAACGGGAGTCGAATTAAGCTGTTGGGCAAGGAAAGAGTGAGAGAGATTTCCTTCTCTCAAACTTCCCTTATCCTACCCTAACAAGTATTAAACTACTCACACATCATGATACGGAAAAATAAAACAAAACAAAAGAGGAAGATAGAAAGAAAGAGATTAGAAGAATACGACTAGCTATTTGCGACCTCACCTTGGCGAGGATCGAGCGTAAGCATCATTGTCGTATTTAAGGATAAAGAAAAAGAGAGAAGAAAGAAACAACAAGAAAATAACAACAACTACTTAACGAATTAAAATTACAACAATTATAAAAAAGGCAAGACAAGCATGATAATAAAATGATCTTCTTTATTCATCACTCTTCACTCACAAGCTCACTACAAGTTTAATGGAGAAGAGATGAGAAGAGCAAGAAGAAAAACACTAAACCTAGGCAAAAATGAAAATACAAGAATGGACCCTTTCCTTCACAAAGTTCTGGGCTATTTATAGGCCAAAAAATGAAAACCTAGGGCAACCACCAGAACACACACGAAAAGACAATTCTACCCCCAAAAGTCCATGCCCTGACTCCACAGTATGGCCGCGGATCCGCCGCACTACGGTGGAGTTAGGGCATGGGATTTTTTGTGCTTCCCTGGTTTGATGTGTACATTATTCTGGCATATGTATTTTCTCAAATTGTCTTCACGATTTTTCCAGAATTTCAGTTGAGGGAAAGGTGGACTTTTGTGGATGTTTTTGTCATGATTGCCTCGAGCTCCGCGTAGATCTCTTGGATCTTGTGCTGCCATTAAGCCTTGTGCATGAAAGCGACATTGATTTGACATTTTGTCTCTTAAACTGGTATCTGGCAACATACGGATGAAGAGCGGAGACCGTGTTTTCTCAGTGGTTGGCAGGAACCCAGATTTTGTCGTGTTTTCCATGAATTTCACCGTTTTAGAACTGAGATCCTGTATCCTGCAATTGACTAGCAAACACGGCTCAAGAGTATCTACCGATATGCAATGTGATAAAAATTGGACGGTATGAAAATGCAAAAATCTGATATGAACAGTTAGTCTCGACATTGCATTTATTACTTAGACATTTCATGCATTCATATTTTCATGTTATCATGCAGGATTGTGGGGCTTATGCCGATACTTATTATTTATTTACTCATGATTTTGGGATTTTGGATTTCTATGAGATTTCTGGATTTGGGGAAAACCGCAAGAATATATATAAAAACTTTTCTCACTCTCTCCCTCTCTTTTTAAAATGTAAGTTGCGGTTTTCTCGTGATGTATGTGTCGTCCACCATGAGATTTAATGTTTTCTGTTGGATTTCGAGACCCGATTCGAGGAGTGGATGAACCGTCTTGGGTACACGGTGGGCCCGGTATGGTACCCCGGGGCAAGAAGATCGAGTTGTAGACGATGAGCCTGGCAGGGGAAGACTACCTACCGGTGATGTCTGGCGCGGCGGATATCCAGAGGATACCGACCGTTGTCGTGAGATTTGATGATATGGGCCGATCAGGACAGACGGAGCCCGAGATATTGAGACTATGAGATATTGAGACTATGAGGTATTGAGACTTGAGATTTACATGTTTAGTGTCGATGCTTGACACGGATTTCCATAGATTTCATCGATGATGTTTCAGATTTCTATACAAATTTCACTATGATAAAAATTAAAGACTTCTTATACAGATATATCCAGATTTCAGGGTTGATTATTTTACATTCATAGTGCATGCATACTCATTCACATGACATATTACTATTTGAGGCACTGACACGAGCACGAAGCATTTGCACTTACACGTAGTTTATTACCCTGCCATTACTAGTTGACTCGTGGTATATTATTATGATCTAGGACAGCGTCGTGCATTCGATTTCTTTTCGCAGATGTCTTCTACTCACGAGTTGGCAACTCACCCCCGTTGTGCCAAATTTTATTACAGGTTCGATGTACAGGTTTCCTTGGCAGTTTGCTGGCACATCATTTCATTCAGGGTGATTTGCTTGGTAGGTTGGTTCACTTGTATCAGGACCGCCGTTGTACTTTTGTTATTTCATTGGTATCTAGTAAGCTCCATCAACCAGACTTGTATTACTTGATAGTTTAAAGGACCAGTTATTTATTTTGACCTTAGAGTCCCGCTTGTATTATTATGGTATTTGGTGGATTTATTTTCTTTTGAGTTTTGAGCCTCGCCCTTTGGCGTGGTATATTATTGTGCATGGTGTGGTTGTTTCCTCCTGTTGGCGTAGAGCTAGCTCCCGCTTGGGGATGCCTTTTATTGTTTGTATATATTATTCTTGTTTGTACCCGTTTAGGGCCATTTTTTACAAAGGAGACTGCCGAAATTTTTGAGAAAATTTGATGTTGCTTTTAAACTTGTTTTTTTTCTACATGTTTTCCTTTACTTCTTCTTTTATATGGTTTAGATTTCTGGACTTCGGCTTACTTAGATTACGTTGCGCCTCTAGAAGCTTCGTAATTTAAGTGCCAGTCACGTTCCGTACCTTCGTGTCGTGACAAAGTTGGTATCAGAGTGCCAGGTTTAACCTTTGTATAAGTCTAGGATGACCCTTGGTTGATAGAGTACGTGACTTAGGTAGAGTGACGTACTGTGGGTATGATACGCGGCATACTTATGATACGCTACTCTATTTAAGGAGCCTTAAGATGTACATTTCTTTGCACCGTATTCTATTCGTTCCTTCGATCTATCTTCGTTGATATCGGATGGTGGTTTCTGTTATCACGGTTGCACGGGCAGAGGGAGCTGCGGCTCGAATATGATGACCATTAGGGTATCGTTTATTCTTGAGAAGTGAAGCATTTTTTAGCGTGTGGACGAAGGGTATTCACATGCCGTCCAGACGAAGTTAAAGGGTTCGAACGATTGTCAGAAACCCATTTTCCCAAGTTTAAGGTATTCAGAAGAACATGCAGGTATTTCTATGGACCCTCTAGAAGAATGAAAGCCTAACTCGACATAATGACCACGAGAACGCCTTTGAACCTTAGGGTTTACGGCAGTTACACGGTGCCATTAGTGAGGCTTGGGTTTTCCTTTCTACGGCTGGTCTGTAAGTGCACGGCGGCGCCCCGGCCGTCGATCCGACGCCGGAAACGCGGAAACAAAAAATCTTTGTGAAACTTGCAAACTGGCACCACCGCGCACTTTTAACCCGGATCGGTCCATTAACCTAGCTACTAGCAAACTAAAAGATTGGGTAGAGAGATATACCAAGCGATCCGTGTCCTTCGGTCTTGTTCTCCACTTCGATCTTCCGCGGAAACTCCGTCTGTCACCTCCTCGTCGGAAAGAGCACCACATAGCCGGGTTCGTTTACGGGCTCCCACCTCTGGACCGAGGCAACTCGGGCGCGAAGTTGGCTAGCCGACGCGTCCAAGGGTACTGTAGGTTTAGTGTAGAAAAGTTTATCTCTTTGGGGTTGTAGTTGCCATGGAGGATGGAGGTGGAGAATAGAGATGAACTTGGGAATTTTTAGTGGCAAACTAAAATGAGATGAATAATACTTTTTCCCACACCAAAGATAAAATGAACCTCTCCTCCTCTCCCTCAAAAGTGGCCGGCCTCACTATATGGTGGATGAATAATTGATGGATTAAAAACATATACCATTATGTGAAGATAATGATCAAATTATCTCACATCTAAAACCAAATCAACTCTCATCACAAACCCATCATAATAAATGCAAATGAAGTGATAAGAAAGGAATCTCATGATGATAAGAAGCCACAATCACAATACACCCCCTCCCACAAATGTTATTTGCACACTTGCAAATAACCCCCTCCATCGAAAAGTCCGGCCATGAAGGAACAAAAGAAAACTGGCCGGAACGGAATGCAAACTGGCAACTTCAGAAAACTGATCCCGTAATAAATTACAGGAAAACCCCGCTACTGCATATACATGCCCGCATTTGTATTCCCACTGAATACAACTGCAAAGAGACAAAATCTACACTGTCTAATACTAGGATCCGGCTTAAACCAAAGTCCGCTAGTAAAATCCGTTCGATCACGATCAGTGCAATACCGCACGTATCTGATCGAACCCTGCCATATCTCCATACGGCCCCTACAGCGTTTCACCCGAAACTTGAGAAACTGGTCTGTGGGGGACTCTAAAGACTCGTCAATATTTTGGTTGTAGATTTAACCACTAGCACGTCAGAGGTATTAGCCAATACATAACGGGCTACCAGGTATTGACCAAAAGGGATGTCTGTGAGCGAACTCACCCTGACACCCTACTGAGCCTGTCAGTGACAATATCCGTACAGTCTGGTCCGTTCGTCTATGAGTATCGCATAGCGGGCCTAGGGGGTTGGTACAAGTCAGACCTCCAATAGCGGTACAAGTCGTGTCGGAGTGTAGCCCAGAACACCCTGAGATACTACTGAAATACCTACCAGTAAATCTCCATCCTCGGCCGAGGGCTTTGTATAATGGCTCTCCTAGACACAGCGCGACCTCACCCCCAATACCGGGAGAGACGAACCCCTGCAGATCCGCTCACTGGCTCCATGTGGCTCGGGACTGCACCCAACTAAAACCTGTTTGCACATCTCCTTTGAGCGTGGTAGGGTAGTAATCAAAGCACAGTGGGAACTCACACGAGACAAATGACGATCTCAGGTCGATGAACTAAACTGTACACATGTCACCAGGGAACTGCTATCTGATGTCTGGTATAATCCCAACTAGCAGGTTCCCGGCGAATCCTGTCCGGTGTACTCATAACCCAATGAGCACCTGTATACATCTTAGGTGAACCAACTGACACCAGTGGTTTGTGAGACCGGCCACCGTCCCTCGTCGGGGTCTCGACTGTATATACTAGTCTACTCTGGAGAATCGATGCCCTGTCTCGAAACTCCCACGACTAGAGACTTTTTAGGATGTGCTTATAGACCCCAGCTCCCACGTATATGATGGCCCTCATACTGCTGGTAGTCAAGAAAGAATCCTAGGGGCTCTATCAACGTCCAATAGTGACCTGTAAGGTCACCTAAAGCAGTACACGATGATAAAGATAAACCAGATAGCATACTATCATCTCAAGTAAGACTGTCCTACCGGTATAGGTCCTCCCTCAACCATTGCAATCACGTGCCTGTGATCCAATAATTGACTCTGAGGGCACTATATCCAATAATCTCCCACTTGCACTCAAGGCTAATTATTGCGATGTCGCATACTCACAACCCGTATGATACCGAACATCCAACTCCTCTACTAGTCAGTCTCACAAAGCTCGTTTGCGAAACTATTGCGTTCGAGGAATAGCCTCAGTGAGTGGATCCGCTGTGATGTTTCTTTCTATGTCTCTCTATATCTCAAGTTCGCGGAGAAAACCATCTCCCGAAATGAGCAATACCTGTCTTAGAATGTCTGGATGTCTGATGGGACCTAGCTCCTAAATGAACTCCAAATCCAAACTTCTTAGACTGTATCGACAACTGAACTTAATCAGTATCCTGGGCCATGCCTCCCTCAGTATCTTCCTGGACCGCCTGTCCAAAATACTGCCCCTCGTCAGAGAGAAAACTATAACTCTGACAGCCACTCTGCCATCCAGGTCACCTTCGAAGCCTGGAATGATAACCGTCTCTTAAAGGAGGCTGTCGTTATCATATCCCTAGAACACGCACTTATGTTCTAAAGTTGCTTCCTAACGTTTCTCCAGGATTGGATCAATATCAACTTATTGCATCTACTGTAAGAACAACATCTAGTGTGGTACTTGACATCTCATGATTAACTCAATTGCCTAAGCAAGTGATCTGCCAATCATGCACATCCCTCTCTACTTTAGTCTGTAAGACACCTTTAGAGAGGGTGACTCCATTACCTGCAGATACACTACCGTGCCAGGAGTCGTCCATTCTAAATACTCATAGAATGCTGTCAAAGTACCCATATTGGGAAACCACCCAAATCTAGATCTAAAACCATAGATCCAGTAACCAGAATGTCTGATATAATATCCATGTCCTATGTGGAGAAACCACTGTGTGACAACCAAAGAATAACCGATCGTAGTATATGAATATCACATCCTACTCTGTGTATGTCATCCAAATACCAGGACATCACACCCTACCACCTTCTTAACAGATCCATCCCCTATTCTGATGAAGTCAAACCTATGACTGTCACATCAGAAATAGATGATCTATCTCCGCTATATTCTCTTTAGTCTATAAATAGACATAAGCTACCTGTCCACCAATGCTTCCGCTGCTCCCACTGACTACGACAACCCTCTGGCAGAGTCATATAGACGTACACTTCTAAAGCAAGTTTAGAACGATTCTATACTCATTCTCCTGCCGGGTCTCATAGTCTGGAACAACAGCAATGGCAAGTCTGGGTAAACAAGAACCTCCCTGTCACCGTCCTTGAGGCTACCTAGTACCTCTCGGGTGCTTGAGGTTACCCACCATGTCTGCGGAGTGGCCAATGGAATGTCAAACCAGATTGAATTAGGTTCTTATCAAATTTTCAGTAATCGTTTGCGGTTCTGGAATCACTTCCAGTTCTACCATACTCCCACTACCGTTTTCTAAAAAAATCCAATTTTATTAAAACTGTGGCGAGTCCAGAACAATATCACTATTGATCTTCCAGATGGTAGAAAGCCAACCCTCGTCATAGCCTGGGTCAACCCACAAACAGCCATTACAGAAACGTGCCTTGAGTTATCCAGAGTCTGGTTTTAAGCATAAGCCGGACAACTCCCCGTACCTTAACAACGTTAAGATACGAACTGTTCTATATCCAATACAGAAACAGAGGCACTGATTTAATTGAACCAGATTCAAATCATGCAGCTGTCTCCAGTGCATGTCAACTAAATGGAAAGAGGCCGATCAGCATTACTCAACTTAGGAGTACTTCCAATTATGAGTAACCTGAAAGAGAAGCCAGTTCTCTTAATCATTACTCTCAACTGAATACCACGCACAAGTATCTACATCTTCGATCACCTTGAAGAATCCCGATACTTGCAACACCTGGTTCTCTACTCTACTCTTATACCTATAACTTCTCAAAACTTAGACCCTGTGTTTCTACGAAACACTTATCTAAGAACCAGAGAAGTCATGAGTAAACAGAATATAGTACGAGGACCAACCCCTCTGTCTTAATGGATACTGGACAACATACAATACTCTGTATATGTCCGGTGAGTCTAATAACTCATTCACTGTGTGTCGTAGGTTGAAAACTGTACTTATGGTTAAGAAGAATTACACCGCTGTTTAATGCTCCTTACCTAACCATCCACTGATATAGGTAAATGTCATAGACATAATTTCAAAAAGGTATATCTCACTCTATAAAAATAGACGTACAGATATATCAATTTGAAATTGGTGCAGAACAACGGATATTCAAAACCAAATATTTGTCGTCCGGTAAACAACCCAGGTGACTTCCTCAGATATCACCAATTACAACAAATTCCGTTATAATGAGGATGATCACCTAATTCCCAATAACTTGCTCCCACTCATCATCTGTAAAACCATACAGATGTGAGAATCATACCTGGTAAATACATACCCTGGAGCAAGGTCTGATTTGGAAATCAGTTTTCTTTTAACAGTACACAGTGAAACTGAAACATTGAAATGTTTCGATGGGGTATCCGGGTATTCCTAGTAATGCCTCTTCCATTATCTTGATTCACAACTGTAACCGTATATTTCATTGCCACCTCTCCAAATCCCTTTATATGTCTTTAGTCATTACCTTCTGCACACCCCTTTAGGACAAATTGTTTTCTTCCTTCCGTACCGTTCGGCACCAGCCTATGGTTTGGAAGAAGACTGTCCAATAAGCATAATGGGTGTACTTTCCTAATCCTAGGAACACTCGCAATGCGAGAGAAGGTGAGGATAAAAGACAACCGAATAAACCTTATTCCTATTTCTCCTGAACCAGAATCCATCCCCGAGCTGGAACAAGTTCCTTTCGAGTTCGTATATAACCATACGATGGAGTATCCAAATAAACTGTGGATCTTCTTAGTGATATGGAGTGTTCTGGAGAAATACAAAGGTGATTTAGGATTGGCGAAGAAATATTTGGTTTGGTCGTGAATAGCAGTCGCAATTTACTTTGCCCTCCTTCTAATCCCTTCTTTGTCTTAACTTAATACCTTCTGTACACCGTTTAGGCTAATTGGTTTTCTTCATTCCCTACCAGTTGGCACCTGCCTATGGTTTGGAAGAAGACTATCCAATTTGCGTAATAGGTGTACTGTCCTAATCCAAGGAGCACTCGCAACCAGAGAGAAGGTAAAAGGAAAAGACAACTGAATAGTCCTATTCATTTTCTCCGAAACCAGAAACCATCCTCGAATAAATCCTTTCGAGTTCATATATAACCATACGATGGTTTTGTCCAATGGAAGTGGACGTTCGTAGTAATACGGGGTGTTCTGGAGAAAAGGGCAAAAGTAGGAGTGGCAATGAGGTCTGCAACTCACACAATCCAAAAGCCAGTGTTAAAGAAGGTTCGGTCAACTTGGTCACTAAGTCATAGTCTAGGGTCGGGTCAAAGGTCGCTGCCAAAGAGAGAGAGAAAAGAAACACTCAGCGTGCACTCTAACCTAGATCAGAATGGTTATAACTTTATCTAATCAAGAAACCTCCCACTATACCGTCAAAATCTTCCCCAAACCTGAAAGAAGAATTAGTCGGGATCACCCGAGGAGTAAACCAACTCATCAGTGGAAATCGGGATCCAACTATCATCGCATGATAATGTGACGGAATACGCTCACGTTATCATACTCCAGAAGGTATGCGCATATCTGGCAAGTTTCTGTTTCTTTAGAAACTCTCGATGTGATTTTTGCCCCATGCTCTTATGACCATGGCGTGAGGTCAAAATATCATAAGTCACAGGTCAAGTTCTACCCATCATTATCCCGGTTAATTTGAACCCACCCGTATATACCCTTAACGTAGGCCAAGATAGTAGTACGACTGTCCTAAGCCAACGCATTCTATCTATGCAACAGATAAATATCCGGCAGCTACCAATCACTATGCCTTGGCGTGAGGTCAAAATACATAGCTTGAATACTACCGAATATTTAACTAAAATGATCGAGGGCTACAAATGGTTTCTGGCGAAAACCTTTAACGTAATGAACTTGATATCGTTGAAAGAACTGATAGCTTTATAAAAATATAGTGACGAAAACCTTTGCTAAAGAGGTCACTCCCGGTGAAGGGATCTTGGCTCTTTCCCCGTAGGATGGGGTGCAGGATATTCTAACTGAATACCACGATGCAAAGCAAAAGTAATCGGCTATAGTGAAGTTATTGCCCTGACGCAAACTTTTGTCCAAGGGGTCACTCCCGGTGAAGGGATCTCGGCCCTTGCCTCGTCGACTGAAGAGCAGGATATTCCAACTGAATACCACTGTGCAAAACAAAAGAGAACGCCCTTGCAATAACAGCTTTTTGAAAAGTGTTCCAACAACATCAGAATAGCTTTGTTTATCTTGCATTGATCCGAATCAACGCAGTCACATCAATTGATCACACCACAAAAGAACGAAAATAATGATGTACGTATATGCCATCCGCATTCGCCACTGGGTCCCGTCATCACCCATTAGGTTAGCTAACTAACGACAGAGCGGGGACTGGACTAGCGCGGATGCAAAGCATATACAACATCTACTAGTATATATATCAATATATAATATTCGCTCAAGGCGTGATAAAATGCAACATCACAGAAATGTAACCAGCATCACAGAACAATACAGATATCTGGGATCCCCGGGTTTCATAGAGCCGCTACTGAAACCCGACGTTCTCCTGGTCGTGTGGATAGCCTGCGCAATGAAAACCTAGACCCCTACGGGCGCGGCAAGTTACCCGCCAAAACCTGAAGCGAGGCAGCCCCCTTCAGCAACGTGAATGGACCCCCCAGCACTTCACGGAATCCGGTAACTTGGGCACCCCTCCTGGGTCAACCTATACCCCCTACGAGTGCGGCGAATAGCCCGCCAATTCTAGAGTAAAGCCCCCTCCGTCTCAACGCCATGAGATGCGGGCTCGTTGCCCTCTAGAACCCGGCTATCTGTGCACCCCTCCGCGGGGTAATCCTATTACAGAAAGTAAAAATATACATAAAATGGGTACATCGACCTCGACCCGGTCATGCCCCAAAAGAATAATATACAAACAGGCAGTGACGGCAGTCCATATGTCGGACGCTCGCCCCGCAATATCAAATGTACATATAAAACAAAACTGTACTACCACTGTAACCAGGCTATCCCCACGACCGATCCGCAACATCATAGCACAACACAGAACATCAACGTGAATGTCACGTTCGTAAATCCGTCTAACCGGGCTATAGCAGTTAGAGAGGATTTACCGATCAAGTGACATTCACGGTCGCAGATATAATGTAAATACTATGAACTAACATGTTTAAAATATTCGATCCATCAAATATACCGAAGTGGGCCCCAAACACTACTATAGCACTCACAGAAAATCTGGGCCCAAACAGAATATCCCAAAACCCCTATTTCCAACCCAGAAGCCATCTGTAGAATTTTGATGCACTGAAAAGTAAATACTGCGGCGGAACCGCGGCCCAAGCATGGGTTTGGCCACGGTTCCGCGGTCGTATAGTGTGTTCACGTGATCAAATTTCTACAGAGGTCTTAGAATTCTCTGCACCTCATTCTGCAACAACCTGAAAAATTTTTGGAGCTAAAAAAATTTCGACAGAAAACCCGATGCACTAGAAAATACGGTTTTTGGGGTTTTATTGTTCGATCGAGTTCTAAACACGTTAGAGCAAGCTAGGCTAAGTTAATGGCGTGGCTCTGATACCAATGTAAGTGCACGGCGGCGCCACGGCCGTCGATCCGACGCCGGAAATGCGGAAACAAAAAAACTTTGCGAAACTTGCAAACCGGCACCACCGCGCACTTTTAATCCGAATCGGGCTATTAACCTAGCTACTAGCAAACTAAAAGATTGGGTAGAGAGATATACCGAGCGATTCATGTCCTTCGGTCTTCGTCTCCACTCCGATCTTCCACGGAATCTCCGTCTGTCACCTCCTCGTCGGAAAGAGCACCACATAGCCGGGTTCGTTTACGGGCTCCCACCTCTGGACCGAGGCAACTCGGGCGCGAAGTTGGCTAGCCGACGCATCCAAGGGTACTGTAGGTTTAGTGTAGAAAAGTTTGTCTCTTTAGGGTTGTAGTTGCCATAGAGGATGGAGGTGGAGAATAGAGATGAACTTGGGAATTTTTGGTGGCAAACTAAAATGAGATGAATAATACTTTTTCCCACACCAAAGATAAAATGAACCTCTCCTCCTCTCCCTCAAAAGTGGCCGGCCTCACTATATGGTGGATGAATAATTGATGGATTAAAAACATATAACATTATGTGAAGATAATGATCAAATTATCTCACATCTAAAACCAAATCAACTCTCATCACAAACCCATCATAATAAATGCAAATGAAGTGATAAGAAAGGAATCTCATGATGATAAGAAGCCACAATCACAATAAACCCCCTCCCACAAATGTTATTTGCACACTTGCAAATAACCCCCTCCATCGAAAAGTCCGGCCGCGAAGGAACAAAAGAAAACTGGCCGGAACGGAATGCAAACTGGCAACTTCAGAAAACTGATCCCGTAATAAATTACAGGAAAACCCCACTACTGCATATACATGCCCGCATTTGTATTCCCACTGAATACAACTGCAAAGAGACAAAATCTACACTGTCTAATACTAGGATCCAGTTTAAACCAAAGCCCGCTAGTAAAATCCGTCCGATCACGATCCGTGCAATACCGCATGTATCTGATCGAACCCTGCCATATCTCCATACGGCATCTACAGCGTTTCACCCGAAACTTGAGAAACTGGTCTGTGGGGGACTCTAAAGACTCGTCAATATTTTGGTTGTGGATTTTAACCACTAGCACGTCAGAGGTATTAGCCAATACATAACGGGCTACCAGGTATTGACCAAAAGGGACGTCTGTGAGCGAACTCACCCTGACACTCTACTGAGCCTGTCAGTGACAATATCCGTAAAGTCCGGTCCATTCGTCTATGAGTATCGGATGGCGGGCCGAGGGGGTTGGTACAAGTCAGACTCCCAATAGCGGTACAAGTCGTGTCGTTGTGTAGCCCAGAACACCCTGAGATACTACTAGAATACCTATCAGTAAATTTCCTGCCTCGGCCGAGGGCTTTGTGTAATGGCTCTCCTAGACACAGCGCGACCTCGTCCCCAATACCGGGAGAGACGAACCCCTGCAGATCCGCTCACTGCCTCCATGTGGCTCGGGACTGTACCCAACTAAAACCTGTTTGCACGTCTCCTTTGAGCGTGGTAGGGTAGTAATCAAAGCACAGTGGGAACTCACACGAGACAAATGACGATCTCAAGTCGATGAACTAACCTGTACACATGTCACCAGGGAACTGCTATCTGACGTCTGGTATAATCCCAACTAGCAGGTTCCCGGCGAGTCCTGTCCGGTGTACTCATAACCCAATGAGCACCTGTATACATCTTAAGTGAACCAACTGACACCAGTGGCTTTTAAGACCGGCCACCGCCCCTCGTCGGGGTCTCGACTGTATACACTAGTCTACTCTGGAGAATCGATGCCCTGTCTCAAAACTCTCACGACTAGGGACTTTTAAGGATGTGCTTATAGACCTCAGCTCCCACGTATATGATCGCCCTCATACTGCTGGTAGTCAAGCAAGAATCCTAGGGGCTCTATCAACGTGCAATAGTGACCTGTAAGGCCACCTAAAGCAGTACACGATGATAAAGATAAACCAGATAGCATACTATCATCTCGAGTAAGACTGTCCTACCGGTACAGGTCCTCCCTCAACCATTGCAATCATGTGCCTGTGATCCAATAATTGACTCTGAGGGCACTATATCCAACATGGTCCGCAGATGCTGGGGCATATACCGGATATTTTTAAACTGTACTTGAGTGTTGAGATCTCGGGGAATTATGGGATTTTGATAAATCGATCGAAAAGTTTAACGTAGTCCGGATATCAGGTGAAGGGATAGATTACGCGGGAGGCTCTCGATATGAGCATAGCCGTTTGCAGTGCAGTCAGCACAGCGATGAGGAGACGAGTCCGAATCAGTCGACATTAGAAAAGGCGCATATTGACGATAGTGTTTACGATTGTGATTTGGTGATTTGAATTTCATATTTCCGTTGTTTGGATTTTGGTATTTTGAGGATTTTGTTCTACGATTGGTATTTCCTATGTGTAAATGCATTACACTTTATTCGTGTTTCATATATCAGTTGTATTGATATTGTTTTGTACATACCCAGTGCACTCGATTTGGTTTTATACATTTTGAGATATTGACCTTATTTCGTGCATATGGGTTGCACATGATTTTAACGTATACTTCGACATAGTTTTCGTACTATGATTTCGATTTTCATATTCGGTGTATGTTTTCGTGCACCATGTGCACTCAATTGAGATTCTTGCGTACACTTGGCGCACTTGATACGATTTTGTGCACACAAGATGCACTAAATCGAGGTTTTGTGTAGATTAGATGCACCTGATATTAGTGTCATGCACACCCGTTGCACTTGACAAATGCTTTTGGTGCACACTTGTTGCACTCAGTTTTGTTTCTGTGCATATTCATGGCATCTGTATTTGGTTTCGATTTCAGTGCGCACCGGACGCACATGATATTTTTATACTATGATGGGGAATGATTTCATTATGAGCAGTATGTTTTTATAATCATTACTATTTGACTTAGTAACCTAGCGGGGCATGTATGTTAAAAAAAAGATATATATGTATAGTAATTTTTTTAAAAATAATCGTCCGCTACTTATGCCGTGACACGTGCATCGCACGGCGATTTTCAAAAGGGGTTTTCGCATGCTTCTTTATTCAGATCTTTGGACGATTTTACTACGATGCGCACTATATATAAGTTATAGTTTTGATGTATATTATGTTGGTTTTCGTATTGGGCTTTGATATTCTATTTTCACCATAACTCCGATGATTGTGTTATGCTTGACGGAGTTGATATTAGTTATGTATTGATGATTTCGGAGCCCCGACGATTTGAGTGTTTTGGCTGAATGTTTTAGTAATTGGGGGAGTTTTAATTTAAATTTGGGGACCGAATTTCTTAAAAGAGGGGAAGATTGTAACGTTTTAAAAAATAAATAATTAAATAATTAAATAAATAAAATCCTTTAAGTGAATTTTCTGATTTTCGGTAAAATAAAACGTATTTTTCGTAAAACTTAACCATAATTATTTTTCATTATAAATTTAAAAAGACCTATTTTAATTATGTAATTACTAGTAAATGGTGTTTATTTAGTCACTTATAAATTTTTAGTTTAATTAAATATTTTTCCTAAATTAATTATTTTAAATATTAACATAGGCTTTATTTATGCATTAAATTCGTGTAAATTACAAATTTGAATGGGTTAATTTAGAAAAAGTGAACTATTACATATTGTAATCTAGTGTGTATCATGCAAAATTCATTTCCAAAATTTTTCATGGTTCTAGACTTTTCTAGGATTAACTTAGAAAATAAGTGAATAAAAAATAAAGAAAATGTTGAAAAGACATAAAACATGCATCTTTTGAAGAACTTTCTACACAACTCCTCACATATTTTTCTTTCTCTCTTTTTCTCATTGCCTTGGCCGGCCCTCACCTCATGGCAGCCCCCCCGTTGTTCCAAGCTCATTTTCCTTCAAAAATCATCAAAAATTCAACAAAAATTCTAAAAATAAACCTCAAAATCAATATTCAATCTCTACCATTTTCCATTGACCTATTTAGCATGGATTTTGGAGTTGGAAATCATTATTTTGGAAGCATGTTTTCATGTTTGGATCTCATGTTTTGGAGGTATAATTTTTATTCCTGTGATTATTTGTTGTTAATTGCTTTAATCTAGCATATTTAGATTTTCTTAATTAATTCTATTTGTAAATTTAAAATTCAAGATAGGGTTTCTAAAATCAAGTTAGGGTTTTTATTAATTAAGTGGGGTTATAATAACTAGTTTACCATTTTTATAAATGGAAAATCTTGTATGGTTGATGTATTGTAAATTGTTCTTTCAAAATTGTTTAAATTAAACAATTTTGCAAAC
The DNA here is from genome assembly GCA_030015575.1 of Agapanthus africanus. Lineage (NCBI taxonomy): Eukaryota > Viridiplantae > Streptophyta > Magnoliopsida > Asparagales > Amaryllidaceae > Agapanthus > Agapanthus africanus. The sequence continues at coordinate 311,238,933 of JASDDO010000018.1, read as the reverse complement.
TAGATTTTTATAAATTATATATATTGCTGTGATAAAATTCTAATTAATATTTTTATCACTAGATTATGGTTTTAATGAGAATATTAAGATGTTAATGGAATGAAAAACCTAGTTTGGTTGCTAGTTTCAATTTGATAATGGAAATTGTGACAAATATGTTATTTTTTGCTAACTAGGTTTTAGATATTTCTTAAATAATTGAGATTTAAAATCTAATTATGGTTTCATTACATTATTAACATCATAAATTATAGTATAATAAATTAATTCATGCAAAATCATGTTTAGTTGTGAAATTGTGAAATTTTGCTTGCAAGGTGTTGAAATTGATAAAATTGCAAACTAAAAATTGCAATTTAATACAAATTAGTGTGATAAAAATATAGTAATGGTTTCTATAATCTAGTTATGTTATTTAATGAATATTATGACCATTAGTTTCATTTAAATATCAAGTTTTAAAGTAAAACGGTAAATTGACCTTTTCAAGGTTTTTACGAAATCGGACGATTTGATCGATTTTAAGGTTTCGATGATTTAAAACATGTTTTATATTATGAATAATGAGTTTTGAAACTACGAGTTGTTTGTTGGTGTTTTATCTCGATCGATCGGCGTTTGTACGCCGATATCGAGCGATATTTGGTTCTTTTGCATTAGCAGCTCATAGGTTTTAACCAATGCGCGTACCGTGCGTCGTTTTTGTTTTGTTCGTGATTCAGTTTACGATATTATATATGTTTGCGTATAGGTACCCCTCACGTGGACTTCGGACGAGGAAGAAAAGGAGGGAGACATCGTTTTCGGCAGACAAGGACCAGGTGAGTAGATGTATATCTACGGGGGAAGTCGGATGGATGGCGTTTAGGACCCCCGCAAACGTAGAATAGGAATATTACTTATTGTCATTAGGAAGTTAGACGTGACCTTAGATTCTTGGTGAGTAGGACCCTATTAATGACTTTAGGTTGGACTATACTGATTTAGAAAGACTTTACCAGAGGATGAATGTCTATGAGGGGATTCGTAGGTTTCAGGTAGACACACACACGCACACACAGAAACTTGACTTGGTGTATATGTGTATGTGTATATATATAGGACTGTGTGTAGGTATATAAATATACACAACATGTATATGTGATATAAGGATGTTATATGATACATGGGGATGAGACAATATAACTGGGCTTGATGCCGTGATGTCTTGGCTATACAGTCGTATTATGATGTTAGCAGATCGTTGGAAAATGAAAAAATGGATATGTATACATAAACGATAATAGGTGATGATGACATTGAGATATACGAGACTCTAGAATAGAACCCGGACCGTAACCTGTGACTTGATTACGATATGATATATGTGTGACTTGGTTACGATATGATATATGTGTGACTTAATTACGATATGATATATGTGTGACCAGATTACGATATGATATATATGACATGATATTTCTGAGGAACAATTGACGATGTATATGTATGCAGACAATGATATATGATTGATGATATTGGGATGTATGCGATTACAGTACAGTACCTTTGATCATAATATTATTTGATGATGACATTATACGAATGATGATGTACGTAGGTGATACTTGACCCGTACCCCGATATTGGGATGCCGTATGATGGATTTTACCGTACGAGGCATAGACGTGATGATTGATCCGCACTCTTGATTCGAGGAAGTCGTATTACGTACGTGACGCTATTGAGGCTGGATCGCCGACTATTAGAGATATGGACTCAGACCCTAGGTGGATTCTTATTTCTTATTGACTGGTTTCTTTAGTTTAGTTTCTTAGGGGGTTAGATGGATACTAGTTTAGGCTCGAGTTATTTAGTTGTAGTTAGACATGTATATTACAAATGGGTGGTCATACACATTCATCTTTACATTCAGATCGTAATCATCAAGTTGCATGTTCATATATATGTTTCTTTAGTCAGTATGAAACTCTGCCTGTTAGGACACCAGCACCATTACTGATGATGCGCATATTCCACGTACACTTATTTGCCGGCTCACACACATCATCATCGGTAATTGCTATGTCACGTACACTTAGAACATATTATCTTTTATTGATAGAATCAGCTAAAGGCTAGATCAATATAATATTGTGATTACTCTCAGATGTTAGTCTAGACATTTCATTTATTAGTTAGACATTTCATGCATTCACATTTTCATGTTATCATGCAGGATTGTAGGGCTTATGCCGATATTTATTATTTACTTACTCATGATTTTGGGATTTTGGATTTCTATGAGATTTCTGGATTTTGGGGAAAACCGCAAGAATATATATAGAAACTTTTCTCTCTCTCTCCCTCTCTTTTTAAAATATAAGTTGCGGTTTTCTCATGATGTATGTGTCGTCCACCATGAGATTTCATGTTTTCTGTTGGATTTCGAGACCCGATTCGAGGAGTGGATGAACCGTCTCGAGTACATGGTGGGCCCGGTATGGTACCCCGGGGCAAGAAGATTGAGTTGTAGACGATGAGCCTGGCAGAGGAAGACTACCTACCGGTGATGTCTGGCGCGGTGGATATCCGGAGGATACCGACCGTTGTCGTGAGATTTGATGATATGGGCCGATCCGGAGTGACGGGGCCCGAGATATTGAGACTATGAGATGCTGGGACTATGAGGTATTGAGACTTGAGATTTACATTTTTTATGTCGATGCTTGACACGGATTTCCATGGATTTCATCGATGATGTTTCAGATTTCTATACAAATTTCACTATGATAAAAGTTAAAGACTTCTTATACAGATATATCCAGATTTCATGGTTGATTGTTTTACATTCATGGTGCATGCATACTCATTCACATGACATATTACTATTTGAGGCACTGACACGAGCACGAAACATTTGCACTTACACGTAGTTTATTACCCTGCCATTACTAGATGACTAGTGATATATTAGTATATTATTATGACCTAGGACAGCGTCGTGCATTTGATTTCTTTTCGCAGATGTCTTCTCCTTACGAGTTGGCAACTCACCCCCGTTGTGCCAAATTTTATTACAGGTTCGATGTACAAGTTTCCTTGGCAGTTTGCTGGCACATCATTTCATTCAGGGTGATTTGCTTGGTAGGTTGGCTCACTTGTATCAAGACTGCCGTTGTACTTTTATTATTTCATTGGTATCTAGTAAGCTCCATCAACCAGACTTGTATTACTTGATAGTTTAAAGGACTAGTTATTTATTTCGACCTTAGAGTCGCGCTTGTATTATTATGGTATCTGGTGGATTTATTTTCTTTTGAGTTTTGAGCCTCGCCCTTTAGCGTGGTATATTATTGTGCATGGTGTGGTTGTTTCCTCCTGTTGGCGTAGAACTAGCTCCCGCTTGGGGATGCCTTTTATTGTTTGTATATATTATTCTTGTTTGTACCCGTTTAGGGCCAGTTTTTACAAAGGAGACTCTGCCGAAATTTTTTAGAAAATTTGATATTGCTTTTAAACTTGTTTTTTTCTACATGTTTTCGTTTACTTCTTCTTTTATATGGTTTAGATTTCTGGGCTTCGGCTTACTTAGATTACGTTGCGCCTCTAGAAGCTTCGTAATTTAAGTGCCAGTCACGTTCCGTACCTTCGTGTCGTGACACTACTGATCCAAATCAGTAATTCTGGTGATGGCCACCCGTGCACAGCGCGACATCAACCCTTAATACCGGGAGAGACGAATCCTCGACGATCCGCTCACTGCCTCCATGTGGCTCGGGACTATACCCAACTAAAACCTATATGCACGACTCCTTTGAGCCGAGTATGGTAGTAACAAAGTACAGTAGGAACTCACACGAGATAAATGAAGATCTCATGTTGACAGACTAACTTGTACTCATGTCACCTAAGAACTGTTATCTGACATGTTCTCGACGAGTCTGTACAGTGTAACTCATAACCCAATAAGCACCTGTATACTATCTTAGGTGACTAATTGACACCAATGGCTTGTGAGACCGGCCACCGCCCCTCATCGGGGTCTCGAAAAGTTTACACTATTCTCCTTCGGAGTATCGATGCCCAATCTCGATACTCTCTCGAGACATTAAAGGATGTGCTTATGGACCACCCAGCTCTCACGTATATGATCGCCATCATAATGCTGGTAGTCAAGCAAGAATCATATGGGCTCTATCAACATGTAATTGTGATTTGTAATACCACATAATGCATGTACATGATGATAAAGAAAAACCAGATAGCATACTATCATTTTGAGTAAGACTGTTCTACCTGTATAGGTCCTCCCTCGATCATCATAATCACCTGTCTGTGATTACAATAATTGCCTTAAGGGTACTATAGCCAACAATCTCCCATGTAAGTCTACTGAGGTGCTGGATATTCATAACCGAATACCACTGTGCAAAAAAAAAAGAGAACGTCCTTACAATAACAGCTTTTTGAAAAAGTTCCAACAACATCAGAATAGATTTGTTTAGCTTGCATTGATCCGAATCAATGCAGTCCCATCAATTAATCACACCACAAAAGAACGAAAATATGATGTACGTATACGCCATCCGCATTCTCCACTGGGTCCCATCATCACCCGTTAGGTTACTTAACTAACGACGGAGCGGGGACTGGACTAGCGCGTGTGTAAAACATATACAACATCTACTAGTATATATATCAATATATAATAATCGCTCAAGGCATGATAGAAATGCAACATCACAGAAATGTAATAAGCATCACAGAACAATACAGATAATCTGGGATCCCCGGGTTTCCTTTGAGCCGCAAGTGAAACCCGACGTTCCCTTGGTCGTGTGGATAGCCTGTGGATTGAAATCCTAGACCCCTACGGGTGCGGCAAGTTACCCGCCAAAACCTGAAGCGAGGCAACCCCCTTCAACAAAGTGAATGGACCACCCAGCACTTCACGGAATCCGGTAACTTGAGCACCCCTCCTTGGGTCAACCTATACCCCCTACGAGTGCGGCGAATAGCCCGCCAATTCTAGAGTAAAGCCCCCTCCATCTCAAATCCATGAGATGCGGGCTCGTTGCCCTCTAGAACCCGGCTATCCGTGCACCCCACAGCGGGGTAATCCTAGTACATAAAGTAAAATATATACAACGGGTACATTGACCTCAGCCTGGTCGTGCCCCAAAAGAATAATATATAAACAGGCAGTGACGGCAGTCCACATGTCGGATGCTCGCCCCGCAATATCAAATGTACAAATAATACCAAACTGCACTACCATTGCAACCAGGCTATCCACCACGACAAATCCGCAACATCACAGCACAACACAGAATATCAACGTGAATATCACGTTCGCAAATCAGTCTAAAAGAGCTATAGCAATTAGACAAGATTTACCGATCAAATGACATTCACGGTCACAGATATAAAGTAAGCACTATGAACTAACTTATTTAAAATTTTTGATCGACAAAATTTCCTGAAGTGGGCCCCAAATACAACTGCTGCACTCAAAATAATCTGTGCCAAAACCAAAAATTCTAGAAACTACAATTCCAAGAGAAAAACCACTTAATGAAAAATGGTGCAATGAAGCCCCAGAAGGGCGCCAGAACCGCGACCAAAACGTGGGTAAGGCCGTGGTTCCGCGGCGCTCCTGTTGGATCACTCTAACAAATTTCTACAGTGATCCTAAAAAAGCCTGCCTGATTTTCTGAAATACTCAAAATAATTTTTCGATGACAAAAAATTTCGACAAAAACTGCATAAATTGGAATCGCGGTTTTGGAAATTTCGTTCGATCAATATTTTAAACACGTTAGAACAAGTTAGTAAAGGTTAATGGCGTGGCTCTGATACCATGTAAGTCTACGGTAGCTCCCCGGCCGTCAATTCGAGGCCAAAATGCGGAAACAAAAACTTTTCTAAAACTTGAAATCGGCGCTATCGTATACTTTCTCCTGGATCGAACCATTAACCTATAACTAGCAAACTAGAGAAGGGTTAGAAAAGCTATACCGATCGATCCGTGTCCTTCGGTCTTTGACCACCAACCCAAGCTCCTCGAGGCATCTCCGATCTCCGGTCTTCTCGTCGGAAAGGGCACCACATCTTCGAATTCTTTTACGGGCTCCCGCTTCATCCAAAACAACTCGGACATGAAGTTTGCTAGCCAACGTGTCTAAGGTGAAGTAGAGAATGTGTGTGATCACTTTGTCTCAAGCGTCCATTGATTCTCAACACATGAGAGTGTATGGATGGAGGTTGAAGATGATGCCATTGGTGGAAATGGTGAGATAGAGGAAAAAGAAGAAGAAGAGGAATTTTCTATTATTGTGTTGAGATGAAGAAAATGAGAGCTAGCATAATAATACAAGAGCTAACCCCTCTCATATAGCTGCCCTCTCTCTCTCTACCTCTCATTTCAACACTTCAATCACTCAATTAACATGACATGTTCACAAGAAAAGAGACCATGAGTCACCAAAATGAACATTCCACATTAATTGCACCTCAAGATGAAATCCACTCACAATTTCCACCATTTGTAAACATTAATCCAAATGTTTACAACAATAAAAAGATATGGCAACATCTAAAGTAAACTCGTGACGGATCACAAGGATACCTCTCACCTGTATATACATACCTGCATTTGCATTCCGACTGAATGCGAATGCGATGAGACTAAAGTAATCCAACAAATCTAATACTAGGATCCGGCTTAAATGAAATCCCAAAAGTATGATCCATCCGATCATGATCTGTGCCCTACTGCACGTATATGATCGAACCCTGCCATAATACCATACGGCCTCTACAACGTTTCGCCCGAAACTTGAGAAACTGTCTGTGGGGGACTCTAAAAACTCGTCAATACTTTGGCTGTGGATTTAACTACTAGCACGTCAGTGGTACTAGCTGTACGTAACGGGCTACCAGGTATTGACCAAAAGGGAGGTCGATGAGCGAACTCATCCTGACACCCTACTGAGCCTGTCAGTGACAATATTCGTACAGTCCGGTCCGTTCGTCTATGAGCATCACATGTCAGGCCTAGGGGGTTGGTAAAAGTCAGAACCCCAAAAGCGGTACAAGTCATGTCGGAGTGTAGCCCAGAACACCCTGAGATACTATTGGAATACCTACCAGTAAATCTCCTGCATTGGCCAAGGACTTCGTGTAATGGCTTTCCTAGAAACAGCGCGATCTCACCCCCAATACCGGGAGAGACGAAACCCCTGCTGATCTGCTCACTGCCTCTATGTGGCTCGGGACTGTACCCAACTAAAACCTGTTTGCATGACTCCTTTGAGCCGTGGTAGGGTAGTAATCAAAGCACAGTGGAAACTCACACGAGACAAATGACGATCTCAGATCGATGAACTAACCTGTACACATGTCACCAGGGAACTGCTATATGACGCTAGGTATAAAACCAACTAGCATGTTCTCGGCGATCCTGTCCGGTGTACTCATAACCCAATGAGCACCTGTATACGTCTTAGGTGAACCAACTGACACCAATGGCTTGTGAGACCAGCCAACACCCCTCGTCAGGGTCTCGATCTGTATACACTAGTCTACTCTGGAGTATCGATGCCCTGTCTCGAAACTCTATCGACTAGGGACCTTTTAAGGATGTGCTTATAGACCCCAGCTCTCACGTATATGATCGCCATCATACTGCTGGCCGTCAAGCAAGAATCCTAAGGGCTCTATCAACGTGTAATAGTGATCTCTTAGGTCACCTAAAGCTATACACGATGATAAAGATAAACCAGATAGCATACTATCATCTTGAGTAAGACTGTCCTACCGGCATAGGTCCTCCCTCAATCATTGCAATCACGTGCCTGCGATCCAATAATTGACTTTAAGGGCACTATATCCAACAGTATCTTCCATTGATTTTAATCAGTACCGTATGCCATGCTTTTCTAAGTATCCGTTTGGACCACCTGTCTAACATACTACCCCTCAAAAAGAGGGAAAAATATAACTCTTGCAGTCACTCTGTCATCCAGGTCACCTTGGAAGTTTGAAATGATAACCGCCTCCTGAAGGTGGTTCCATTACCATATACCAAGAATATTCTCTTATGTTCATAACTTCTTCCCAATGTTTCTCCATGATTGGATTAATATATACTTTTTGCATCCATTGCAAAGGCAATATCTGGTGTGGTACTTGACATTTCATGATTGACTCAATTTCCTAAGAAAGTGATATGTCAATCATGCAAATCCCACTCCTCATCAGTCTAGAAGACATCTCTTTAGAGAGGGTGACTCCGTCACCTACGGGTACATCACCACGCCAGGAGTTGTCCATTCTAAAGCACTTTTAGAATAGTGTCAAAGTACCCAAATTGGGACACTTCCCAAATCTAGATCTGAAACCATAGATCTAGTGACCAGAATCCCTGATATTTTATCCAGATCCTATGTGGAGAAACAACTTGTGACAACCATAGTATAACCGATCGTAGTATAGGAAGATCACTTCCTATCTTGAGCATGTCATCCAAATACCAAGACATCACTCCTTACTAACTTTTTAGCAGGTCTATCTGTTATTCTGATGAAGTCAAACTCTATGGCTTTCATATCAAAAATAGATGATCTATCTCTGCTGTACATGCTTTAGTCTATAAATAAAAATAAGCTACTTGTCTACCATGCTTGCGTTGCTCCCACTGACTACAACAACCCTCTGGTAAAGTCATATACACGTGCACTTCTAAAGCTAATTTAGAACGACGTTAAAGTAATCCACCTGCCCGATCTTATAGTCTAGGACAGCAGTAGTGGCAAGCTTGGATCATCAAAACCTCCCTTTCATTGTCTTTGAGGAGACCGAAGTACCTCTCGGGTGGCTGAGCTTACCCACCATATCTACGGAGTGGCTAATGGATTGTCGAATACAATTGAATTTTTAGGTTCTACTAAATTTTCAGTAATCGTTTGTGGTTCTGGAATCACTTCCAGTTCTACCGTACTCCCACTTGTGTTTTCTGGAAAGAATCCATTTTACTAAAACGGGTGGCGAGTCAAGAACAATATAACTATTGATCCTCCAGATGGTACAATATTAACCCTCGTCAAAGCCTGGGATAACCTACAAACTGCCATTACTGAAACGTGCCTTGAGTTTATCCAGATTCTGGTTTTAAGTATAAGACGGATTACTCGATATACCATAACATTGTTAAGATATGAATCCATTCTATATCCAATATAAAAACAAAGGTACTAATTTAATTTGAACCAGATTCAAAAAAACATGCAGCTGTTTCCAGTGCATATTGACTAAATAGAAGAAGGCTAAGCGGCATTACTCATCAAGGTGCGTACCCACGGATGAGTAACCTTAGAGAGAAGCAAGTTCTCAAATATATTACTTACGACGGAATACCCAGCACAAGTATCTACAACTTCGATCACCTCAAAGAGTCCTGATACTTGCAATATATGGTTGTCTACATTATTCTTATACCTATAACTTCTCAAAATTTGGACCTTGTATTTCAATGAAATGCTTATCTAAAACTAGAGAAGTCATAAGTAAACGGAATATAGAATGAGTACCAACCCCTTTGTCATAATGGATATCAAACAACATACAATACTTTGTATAAGTCCACTGAGTTTAATAACTCAAACCCTATGCATTGTATGTTGAAAACTGTGTATATGGTTAAGAAGAATTACATCGTTGTTGAATGCACCTTACCTAACCATCAACAGATATAAGTAAACGTCATAAACATAATTTCAAAACGTTATATCTCACTTTATAAAATAAACGTACAGATATATCAGTTTGAAATTGGTGCATAATAACGGATATTCAAAACCAAATAGTAGCCGTTTAGTTTAGGGTGTTTTCTTCACTAAACCCTAATTTAGTGAAGTGGTAGCATAAGCTTGAGTCTCCTCGATGTAGATCATTTTCGACCTCGAAGACTTCAAGCAAGTTTGCATATTTTACCTTGTGGATCCACTCAAGAATTCGGGAGATCATTACTCGCGGCGAAAGGACTTCTACACGTAGCATTTGATGTGATGGACCGGTCTATAAAGGTTGTATTCCGCATTCACATAGATGTTAAGTTGTTAACATTGCTAGTTTGTTAAATCTCTAGTTAAGATTCTAGGGTTAGGGTTCTTTAGTTTGGCAAATTTTTGAAAACGGCATAGACGATGCCTCCCGAAACCTTGCTGCCTTGCTATGTAACCCTACAGTGGTATCAGAGCCAAGCTAGAGATTTAAATGATGTTTGTTAGATTACGATACCGAAACTGCTCCGAAACTTGAAATACTAAATCTAGTTTATGTCGATTTTTTAAAGGTGTCTAATTTTTTTTTAAATACTGCAGAATGTTGTATGTGATATAACATGAACACTGTGAAAATTTGAGGCAATTTGGAAAACTTTTGGCCGGCCACATAGGCACAAAAACCGGCCACCTCGGGTCAATTTGCGTCTTTGGGTTTCAAATTTTCATAGTGTTCCAGTCTCTGGGTTTTGGTGTTTCAGGCGTTGTTTGTTTTTGCTAAATTTGCATGTGATGTTAACATTCTATAAAGGCAACTCGGAGTGTTTCGTAGTCGTAATTCTAACATCTATTCGGGTTATTTAGACGACGTTAAAAAGTTTGAACGGATATCAATAATCCAATTTTCCCCGCTGGAAATTTTCCAAGTGTTGGATTTTTTTCCGAGTTTAAAATCTTTAAAAAATCATGCAAGCGATTCTGTGGACCTTTTAGAAGAACGATACCCAAACTTGAATTTTTTGGATCGCAGAACCGCGGTTATACCCTTGGGTTTGCCACGGTTCCGTGGCGACATGAGTGAGGCATGGGTTGGCCCTTCTACGGATGGTTCATAGTAGTTATGGCAGTTTCTGGGTACTTTTTGAACTCCGCTCAATTGTTGAGCTTTAAGGGAAATTTTGGGTGTTTGCTTATTTGATCGAAAAGTTTAACTTTGTCTATCTATCTGTGATTGTGATACAATATTTGGAATCCACAAAATTGGTTATGTGTAACTAGTTTGGATTTTATAAATCTAGCACTTTAGTCTCATTTGATCGGTTGCCATGGAATTTCGATGTGGATCAAAAATCCGTCGCAATTACGTAGTGTACGCGGATACTCACCGGGTAACTTTACTAGATAGCCACGTCCCATAGCCCCGACCAAGTGACTGTAGGAGAACCCCATCACCAAAAGTATCCGTTCGGGTGCTCGCGGCAGCGGTGTTCTGCCTTATTGCACTTCGTCAACGGCATCGGGGGTGCGACCGTCTACTAAAATTTCCGACAAGCATTCGATCAGATTATCAGGAATCTTGTTGAATTACCCGAAAGGTTATTAGAAAATATTTTCAATATCGAGAATAAAATGCAGGGTTTATAATTGTTAGGCATGTGATGTCTAAGGAATTCATTTGGTTGGGCATGAAATCCAAAGTATGTGATACATTGGGTTTATGATGTCTAAAGCTGGTTGCGGGTTCCAATTTTTGTAGTTTTTCACTTTCTTTTGTGTGACCGTAAGTGTAATATGCGGTGTATCGCCGGTTTCATTGCTATATATCAACGACAATTGGGATATGCATATTTACTTACGTTGATAACATGTGATATTATGTGTTGCTGTGATATGTTATATTGGATCGTCGTGTTTTTGAATAGCCGGGGGTTTTATGTGAGATGAGAGTTTTTCATTTTCATTCATGTAAAAGCTTGTATATAATATTCTTTCATTGGGGCACTTCCGGTTTGAGAATGATGTCACCATTGATGTATATTATTTACCTTTCCGCATTAGGATAGACCCAAGGCGGGGAGCACAAGCAACCGGGTTCTAGGGTCTAGTGGGAGACCATCTCAAGGAGTTGAGACCGGGTCTCCTAACTCTATAATTGGTAGGGTTACTTGCCGCTCTCGCAGGGGTCTAGGGATGCAGGTTTGGCTATTCATCGTGACCGCGGAATCCATATTTTATACTGGCTTAATCTAAAACACGGAATTCCTAGTATATCCAATATTTCATATGTCTTCTTCTGCTGCTGATATTTTGTGATATGATCACTTGATATGTTCTGAGACGAATGCCTATATTATATATATGAGATATAATTAATATTGATGCTTTCGTTTCTTATGTGATGCTTAGGAAGCATAATTGATGGGACTTCATTAAAGAGATTAATGAAATAAAAGAAACCTAAAGATGTTGTAGAAACTTGTTTTAAAAACTGGTAGCTCTAGTTCTTCCTTTGCATAGTGGTATTCATTTTAGAATATCCAACACCTTATTTGATAAGGAAAGAGCCGACGATCCCTTCTGTAAATCCCCGTTCCCATCAATGGAATCTTTCTATATTTTTCCCAAGCCCCCGAATGTTATCCCATCTTTCCCGTATTATTATTTTGTGTGAAGATTAGTTGCTTAGGTTGTAGTATTTGTTTTTCTAAACCAATTGAAATCAAAGCCTAAAATTAAAACTAAATATTTACCCTAAAACCCCAGCCAATATACATTTCCCATTTAAACCAGCCCAAAACAAACCAAATTTTATTAAACAAAAAACAAATTAAAATCCCCAAAGCCCATTTCCCACAACCCAGCCCAAAAGAAAATAATAAAACAAATGAATTAAACCTCACATCCTCAGCCCGGCCCAGCTTCCAAATTCCTTATTCCTTAGCCGTGCCCAAACACCCGACCCGTTAGCTTCTCTTCCCCCCTCTCTTCTAAAAAATTTTCCCACGCGTCTCTTCTTCGTTCGCTGCGTCAACCCACGTCCCCACGTCGCCACTTCGTCGCCTCGTCTTCGCTGCGCTCGCGACCACGAACCCACGTCTTTACGCGCGCCGCGACCTCGTCTCCCCCGCCTCCATACAAGGGCGAGCACCCCCCCTACTGCAAATTTTTCCTTCACCATACTTCTCTCCTCTCTCCAAACCCACTGCACTCCCGACGACGACGACGATGACCGGAATCATCTCGTCCTTCCTCCATCACATCTCTCTCCACTTCACCCCCTCGCCTGCAGCCCTCCTCCTCCATCAACAGAGCTCTATTCTCTAACTCAACCCTCACTGCACCACCTCGGACACCACCTGCACCCTCACGCCGACGAGCTCCCCACCACCTCGTCGACCCTCTGCATCCTCTGCAGCATCATCACCTTCACCAACCCGAGCCCCCACTGCTCTCTCTCTCTCTCTAAAACCACAAAACTCCAAGCACACTGCCTCACCCCTGCTGCCCATCGCCGGAGCGACATCGCCGACCCCAGCACACCCCACGAGATACACAGCATCTCACTCCGCTTCCAGGAATCGCGAGACATCCCCGGGCAACTCCGACGACGAACCCGAATGCGAACCGAGGCCGTGAATCCAAACAGTACCATTCGTCGCGTGTTTGTGCTGTTGCTGTTGTCGTACGTCGCCAAAGCGTCTCCAGGCAAGTTAGCTACTTGCTTCATGATATTTTTTTTACTAAAACTTGTAATACCGTTAAATTCCACCTGAACACTTAGTGCTACTTAAAATGGTGTATGTGTTCGACGTAGAATCTGAGTGAAAACCTTCCACTAAACTGACGTAACTCGATTGCATATGCTGGCCCGTGTGTCAACAAACTTTGTGGTGAAATTTGACTGAAAAATATGATTGTTACTGGCTTTAACGATCACCCCCAATGACACCCGTTAAAACTGAATATTTTCCATGTTCGAAACTTGTTAAAATCATAACTAATTGTGTACATATTGAAATGATGCGTTCGGGGGCTCTAATCGAAGCCGACTCGACGACCTGAAACCCTACAAAAGTTTTTAAGTGTTTCTGTACTGAAAATATGACAAGAACTGATTCGGAGAGCGGCTCTGGACTGCAGTCCAGAGCAGCTGTGGCTGTTGATTTCTATCTCGTAATGCTTACTACTTTACTGCCTGAACGTGTATGTTGCGGAACCATATACTTTATTGAAGATGAATCTATTATATAAATAACGCAAGTGATTTCACCACTTTTTATCGTCGTTTACTATTTAAACTACAATTTAAAAGAAAAGGACGTATAGCAGTTCCAAACAGAAACAAAAATGATACCCTAGTGTTGAACAGTGTATAACTTCTGACATACAGACGCAATTGAGAATCTGTCTGTTGCTTTAGAAACCCTATTGAAAAACCTATATTTCATTCAACTGTAGCATCGCTAAATTCTGATCCCAACTGGGTGAAAACAGTGCCGCGAAACGGACATTCAGTTCAGAAACTGAATTTCCTGCAGCGAGCACTTAAATTGAAACGGCTGTAACTTGAATACCAGAAATCCGATTGTACTAAAACTAATTTTTCTGAACTGCCGACAGAGTGTACTTGTTACCGTATTTGTATCGCTTTACTAAATTCTGAGCATATGAATTACTACAATTTTTGTAAGCTTATGACATGCATAATAGTTCATATTACACATGACTTGTTACCTGCATAAATGTACATACCTTACCCAACTGCCATATACATAGTGATAGTGCGTGTTATTATTCAGTGGACATTGCATTATCGTGCGTGAATGGTATTGGTTTAGGAGTGTCAAGTACGCCAATGGAAAAGTGAATGATTCGTGATAGTGATTAATACAGTGAACAGTGACAAAACCGTGTTATTGGTGTATACTTGTACACGACTAAATCATAATCATCAATAGTGTAAACCTGGAGAAAAAGATGAAATCAAAGTGGAAAGAGCATCGTATTTAGCGAGGACCGTGTTTTATAGGATGATCATTCGAACAGCGACTCTTATATATATTAGGTAGGATCTAGCGATCCGGCTGACAGGGTTATGTCCCGGGCATGTGGGCCGTTGTCTCGGGTATGTACGAGACTCCCGTTAAACATTATCCTCCTTTCCACTATTCGATTTCAAATATGACTTAGAGACTAATAGGGACACAGATCATACTTTGCATCATTTAGTGACATAGTGATTATCTGCATTTTATTTCCACTGTTATTACCGTATTTGCCTGTTTCATATCATTATTAAAATATTGCTATTATGTCGCTCTGACGACCTGAGTATGCATGCTCAGTGATAGAGGTGGATTCGCCTGACCTCGAGGAGACCGTGAAGATCCAGACTAGTGAATCAGTTACATTTCTACATTGATATTCCTGGTTAGTTGCCTTTTTGCTTACTTCCATTGAGCTCAGATTCCTTTATACTTGATAGTTTAGTGACTGCATTCTCTTTATCCGTATTGCATTTTACTGATTACCATATAATGCTAGAAGCCGAAATGTGACTACGACAGGATCTTTCCTTAATCGTAGGAGCATGGCTGGTCTTGTCACCCTCGTATTCCGTATTTTGGGAAGCGGAGCGTGACATGGTTTTGTTGGTATCAGAGCACCGGGTTTAGAATAAAATTACAGTTCAATTTAGGGATCCCTTGAATCATACTTAGTTTCCTTACTGTCACTTCCATATACTACATGTGCATCACCACTCAAGCTCATGTTTTGAATCTTATCTACCTGATCTTTTCCTCATGTCTGCATCATTAATCGTTATTTTCCTTCGTGTTCCACTATCTGATCATGACCCTTACTTTTCTGTCCATGGCCAACTATGGGGCAGCACCGCTTCTTGAGGAGGACACTCGGTCCTGTGTTTCTTTCGACTATATGTTAGCGAGTTCAGATGACGAGGTGATTTGGTCCACAGGTCATATTCAACGACGGCGAGTACGAAGACGAGGGAATCGATGTCGTAGCTCCAGAGATCAATATGATTAATGACTCTGTCGATGAGGAGGACCCAATAGGAGAGAATCCACAGGGAAATGCGGTAGAGGAGGAACCCGATGAAGATCCTAAAGAGGAAGACCTTGAGGAAAACCCTATGGAAGAGGATCCAGAAGAGGACTCGGAGCAGGCAGCTATGACGCAATTCTCGGGATGGATTGGATGAGTACCTACCATGCAGTTATTGATTGCTGAGAAAGGAATGTGATCTTCCGCATTCCCAATCACCCGGAGTTTATTTTTGAAGGCGGGAGCGAATCTTTGGAGACAGCCAAGTATAGAGTCAGGCCAAAGGAGCTGAGAGCTATGGAGATTGATGAGAGCCCAGCCCCAGAGATTGTTCAGGACTTTCTGGACGTGTTTCTTGAAGATTTACCAGGTCTACCACCTCCACGCGTCTTGGAATTCTCGATCGATTTGACACCAGGTACAGCACCAGTTTCTAAGGCCCCGTACAGAATGGCACCGGCTGAGTTGGCAAAATTGAAGAAGCAGATTGAAGAACTCCTAGAGAAGGGATTTATCCGGCCGAGCGTTTCACCGCGGGGTGCACCAGTTCTGTTAGTGAAGAAGAAAGATGGATCACTGCGGATGTGTATGGATTATCGGGAGCTGAGCAATGTCACAATAAAGAACAAGTACCTAATTCCACGCATCGACGACCTTTTCGATCAGTTAAGTGGGGCCAAGGAATTTTCGAAGTTGGATCTCCATTCTGGCTACCAGCAGATTAGAGTAGCGGCCGAGGATATATGGAAGACAGCTTTCATGACCCGATACGGACATTATGAGTTCCTCGTGATGCCGTTCGGTGTTACCAATGCTCCAGCAATATTCATGGACTTGATGGACAGGGAGTTTGCAAAGCACTTGGACACGTTTGTCGTTGTATTTATCAACGACATACTTGTCTACTCGAAGACCCGGGAGGGACATGTCGAGCATTTACGCACGGTTTTACAAATTCTTCGGGAAGAGAAGCTGTATGAGAAATTGAGCAAGTGTGAATTCTGGCTCGACAAGGTTCAGTTCTTGGGACACATTGTTTCGGGCGAAGGCATCTCAGTAGACCCGGCAAAGATAGAATCTGTTAGAGATTGGCCAACACCAGAGTCAGTGGCCGAGATCAGAAGCTTTCTGGGATTGGCAGGATATTATCAGGAGGTTCGTCCAAGTCTTTTCAAGAATCGCTGAACCGTTGACGAGGCTGACACGGAAGGGTGTACTGTTTACATGGACAGAGGAGTATACCCAGGCATTTGAGACACTGAAGCAGAAGTTAACCACAGTGCTTATTCTTACAGTACCAGATGATTCCGGTGGTTTGGTGATACACAGTGATGCCTCCGGGAAGGGATTAAGCTGTGTTCTGATGCAGCATGGTCGAGTGGTTGCTTACGCCTCTCGACAGCTGAGAAATCATGAGAAGAACAATCCTACGCATGACTTGGAGTTAGCAACGGTGGTTTGTGCGTTGAAGATTTAGAGGCACTATCTGTTGGGTGAGAAAGTGGAGGTGTACACGGATCACAAAAGTCTGAAGTACGTCTTCACTCAGAAAGAACTAAACATGAGGCAGTGCCGATGGCTAGAACTGATGGCAGATTACGACTTGGACCTTCAGTATCACCCAGGAAAAGTAAATGTTGTACCAGATGCTCTCAGTCGCAAGCCAGCGGTCATGATGTTGACCAGTCAGAGAAGCAACATTGAGGATTTTTAGAGACTTGAGTTTGAGGTCGTCACAGCGAGCGCAGTCAGTCAATTTTGGCAACTACAGGTGCAGACTTCCCTTGTGGATCGCATCAAGGCTGCACAAGCAGATGATCCTCGATTGCAAAATTTCAGAGCGCAAGTAGAAGTCGGGATGAGAACAAACATAATCATACATGAAGACGATTCTCTGAGATTCGGTAGCAGACTCTGCGTACCTAAGGGGGATGTTCGAGAAGAGGTACTGGCTGAGGCACATAGCTCAGCTTATTCTGTGCATCCGGGAGGTACAAAGATGTATCGAGATCTAAAGCAGCATTTTTGGTGGAACGGGATGAAGCGAGAAATTGCGCGGTTCGTATCCAAATGCTTGGTATGCCAGCAGGTGAAGGCAGAACATCAGAGGACAGCAGGACTGTTACAACCGCTTCCGATACCAGAATGGAAGTGAGAGCACATTACCATGGATTTCATGACGGCCTTACCACGGAGCCCTAGAGGCAACAACGCCATTTGGGTCATCGTCGACCGCCTCATGAAAGCTGCACACTTCTTACCATTCCGAATGGGACAGTCGACAGAGTCATAGGCATAGAGATACATGAAGGAGATAGTGCGGCTTCACGGAGTTCCGGTCAGCATTGTATCAGATCGAGACACCAGATTTGTTTCGCACTTCTGGAGGAGCTTACAGAAGAGTTTGGGTACCCGCCTCAAGTTCAGTACAACTTATCACCCGCAGACGGGCGGACAATCCGAGCGTACTATTCAGACGCTCAAGGATATGTTGAGGGCCTGCATGTTGGATTTTCAGGGTTCCTGGGAAGATCATCTGCATCTAGTCGAGTTTTCTTATAACAACAGTTATCAGGCTAGCATCCAGATGGCCCATTTTGAAGCACTTTACGGGCGGATGCGTCGATCCCCAGTTTGTTGGGATGATATGGGAGAGCGAAGATTACTGGGTTCCGAGCTCATTGTTCAGACAGTCGACAAGGTCCAAATGATCAGGCAGCGCATTAAGACGGCTCAGGATCGAAAGAAGAGTTGGGCAGATACCAGCAGGAGAGCGCTAGAATTTGAAGTCGGAGATCACGTGTTCCTGAAGATTTCCCCTACCCGTGGAGTTATCAGGTTTGGAGGTCGAGGAAAACTCGGTCCCTGCTTCATCGGACCTTTTGAGGTGCTAGAGCGAGTAGGAGAGGTGGCCTATCGACTTGCCTTGCCTCTATCGCTAGCTGGTGTGCATAATACCTTCCACGTGACTCAGTTAAGGCGTTATGTTCAAGATGAGAGCCATGTTCTGGACTATTCAGAGTTAGTTTTGGGTACTGATCTATCATACGAGGAGCAGCCCACCACCATCCACGACCGCAGAGAGAAAGTGCTGAAGAACAAGGTCATTCCATTAGTCCGAGTGTCTTGGGACGGTTGTTCCCCAGGAGAATCCACCTGCGAGAGGGAGGAAGATATCCGTGCATGTTTTCCACATCTCTTTGTTTAGTACTTTTGTTTCATTGTATCCTTGTTATATTTCGAGGATGAAATTTTTGTAAGGGGGGCATGATGTATATCCCCGTTCCCATCAATAGAATCTTTCTATATTTTTCCCAAGTCCCCGAATGTTATCCCATCTTTCCCGTATTATTATTTTGTGTGAAGATTAGTTGCTTAGGTTGTAATTGTTTTTTTAAACCAATTAAAATCAAAGCCCAAAATTAAAACTAAATATTTAGCCTAAAACCCCAGCCCATATACATTTTCCCATTTAAACCAACCCAAAACAAACCAAATTTTATTAAACAAAAAAACCAATTAAAATCCCCAAAGCCCGTTTCCTACAACCAAGCCCAAAAGAAAATAATAAAACAAATGAATTAAACTTCACATCCTCGGCCCGGCCCGGCTTCTAAATTCCTTATTCCTTAGCCGCGCCCAAACACCCGACCCGTTAGCTTCTCCTCCCCGACTCTCTTCTAAAAAAATTCCCGCTCGTCTCTTCTTCGTTCGCTGCGCAAACCCACGTCCCCACGTCCCAATTCGTCGCCTCGTCTTCGCTGCCCTCGCGACCAGGAACCCACGTCTGCACGTGCGCCGCGACCTCGTCTCCCTCGCCTCCATACAAGGGCGAGCCCCCCCTGCAAATTTTTCCTTCACCATTCTTCTCTCCTCTCTCCAAACCTACTGCACTCTTGACGACGACGACGACCGGAATCAAATCGTCCTTCCTCCATCACATCTCTCTCCACTTCACCCCCTCGCCTGCAACCATCCTCCTCCATCAACAGAGCTCTATTCTCCAACTCAACCCTCACTGCACCACCTCGGCCACCACCTGCACCCTCACGTCGATGAGCTCCCGACCACCTCGTCGACCCTCTGCATCCTCTGCAGCATCATCACCTTCACCAACCCGAGCCCCCACTGCTCTCTCTCTCTCTCTCTAAAACCACCAAACTCCAAGCATACTGCCTCACCCCCTGCTGCCCATCGCCGGAGCGACACCGCCGACCATCGCCGACCCTAGCATGCCCCAGGAGATCCAAAGCATCTCACTCCGCTTCCAGGAATCGCGAAACATCCTCGGGCAACTCCGACGACGAACCCGAACACGAGCCGAGGCCGTAAATCCAAACCGTGCCATTCGTCGCACGTTTGTACCGTTGCTACTGCCGTGCGTCGCCAAAGCATCTCCAGGCAAGTTACCTACTTACTTCATGCTATTCTTTTACTAAAACTTGTAATACCGTTAAATTCCACCTAAACACTTAGTGCGACTTAAAATGGTGTATGTGTTCGACGTAGAATCTGAACGAAAACCTTCCACTAAACTGACGGAACTCGATTGCATATGCTGGCCCGTGTGGCATTAAACTTTGTGGTGAAATTTGTGTAGGGTTCCTAGGCACTCTAGTGAGGTCTCACAAGGCATCGAACATGCCAATTTCAAATTCTACAAGTGCCGAGAGACCCGACTACGGATCGTTTGCTAGATTTTTAGGCGAAAAAGCTAACTAGTTAACACTTAACTAATGAGAAACGGAAATACAACCTTTGTAGATCCGGTGCTCCATCTCCATAGCTCCGCAACGAAGTCATCTCCGCTGTCCAAAAGGAATCCGGGCTCTAGAGTCGGCTTCGTCGGAGATAAAGCGAGCTAGGTCGTCGATGTCCATGCCGAAGATGATCTACGTCGAGGCATCGCTAGATCAAGCTCACAACTTCACCAAGTCATGAAACTTGTGAAGGAAACACACTCTACTACTTGGCAAGAGGTAGAGGATGAAGAAATAGGAGTTGGGTTCAATTTAGAATTGGATTTCTCACTCTTTATCATCAATCACCATTGATGACCTAAGCTTTTCTTCTTGAGTTCAAGGAAGAAGAAGAAGAAAAGATATGATAAGATGAATAAATATTGAAAAAGAAAATCAATACTTATCATAACATGAACCATGGTCAAGTGTAGAGATTAAACTAGGGTTAATGGAGTGGTTAGGGTTAAGCATGAGACAAAATGGTTACTTAGGTCAAAGCTTCATGAAGCTTCAACTAGAATCCAAAACAAGCCACCATTTTCCTTTATGCTATTCATTTTTCCAAAAAGAATAAATGAACAAATAAATGAATAAGAAAATGTAAACCCTAACCATTACATAACCATGGTTTAAACTTTACACAAAACACAAGTAAACATGTATCATCAAACATGATACAATCAAGTGCACAAAATCATATCGCATATGCAATGCGCACACCCGAGTGAGAAAATCCATTTAAAGTGAACCGATACTAGTTAATGCAAAGTAATATATCAAATATATAATTATGCATTAAATAATTAAATCAACACTTGATTCAATGACCCGGTCATGTCGCACACAACCGACTAGTATATAATGTATCGGCTTATCAAATCAACCTTTGATTCGATAACTAGGGTATATCGCATATAACCTAATCGATATATTCATCGCGAGAATGGAATACGGTATCACATACACGCATTATTCTCGGTCCCGCACATATCTCATATGCGCTCCTATTTCGTTTTGCTTGAGCCAGGAAACCTCTGTGTAGGACTATAAAGACTCGTCAATACGCCGGCAGCAGGCGATGATCATATCAAACACCCACAAGCCGCAAGCGGTCTGCTAAACGTAACGGCCACCCGGGTATTGAGCGATCTGAAGATCGACGAGCAAGCCCGCTCACACTCCAGTGAATCCAACCAGTAACACTACCGTACAGTCCGGTCTGATTGTCTGATATGTCGCATATCTCGCCTAGGGGTGGTTAACGTCAGACCCCAATAGCTCGATAAGTCGTGTCGATATGAGGTCTATAACTATTCAAATAACTACTGGTAACACTTACCAGTAAATCTCAGCAACCCTGGCCAGGGATTTCCTGTTATAGCCAATCGAACACAGCGCAACATCAACCCCCTATACCGGGAGAGACGAATCCTCTCCTATCGCTCATTGCCTCCATGTGACTCGGGACTGTACCCAAAAACCACCGTTTTGCACGCCCTCTTGGACGTGGTAAGATGGAAATCAAAGCACAGTGGAAACCACACAAGACTCTATGACGATCTCGGGTCAACAGACTACTCTGTACCAGTGTCACCATAGAACTGCCATCTGACGTGAGGTATAATACCATCTGGGAGTTCTCGGCGAGTCCGTCCAGTGTACCCAGTCTCTACTGAGCACCCGTATATCATCTCTGATGTCAAACACCAATGGATATGGGATCATCCATCGCCCATCTGTATGGGTCGAGAAGGTATACGCTAGTCTACTCTGGTATATCGATGCCCCGTCTCGTTACACCCACGACTAGGGACTTTGAAGGATGTACTTATAGACTACCATGTCCCCACTAGTATGATCCGCATCACAGTCCAGGTAGTCAAGTACAGATCCTAAGGGCTTTACCAACATGTAATTGAGAGACAATCTGTGTACACGTTAAGGTAAAGTGCAACCAGATTGCATACTATCATGTCGAGCAAGAAAGTCCTCCCTATATATGTCCCAGCATCCACTACAATATACATCCTATGTACAGTAATGGCCTCTAGGGCATACATATAACTAACAATCTCCCACTTGCACTAGGGCCATCTGTAGCAGTGGTTGAAGTATCTCATACTCAACCATCCCATAAAAGTCTCTCTCTGGGAACAGGCCTTTGTGAGTGGATCCTCTGTGTTGTCCTCTGAGTCTACTCTCCTAACCTCGATCTCCCTGGAGATCAACCATCTCCATGATCAAGTGATACTGCCTTAGAATATGTCTGGATCACTGATGGGACCGGCGTTCCTTGGCATAAGCCACAACTCCATTGTCACACAATGGGAGGAACATAGTTCATCTCATGAACCAATATACACCCAAACAGCCTCTTTGGTAGCATCTTAAGTAGCAATGTATCCTGCCTTTATCGTCTATTATGTCACGGTATCTAGCTTGGAACTCTTCCAACATACCGTCCCTTTACTGAGGATTAAGACAATGCCTGTGACTGACACTCAGTCATGTTTATCACCCTGGAACCCTTCCAGTGATTCTCCCCAGGATCGGTTGATACCATCTCACTACAACTAGTGAGAATCCTAACATCCGATTAGATCTATCTCATAGATCCAAATACAGAATTTAGGGGGTATCATATTGATCCTTTATGGAGAAAACTTGTGATAAACGGAGATTGACCGAGCGAAGCATAGGAAACTCCTTCCCTATCAAGAGTATGTCATCCACGTACTCTACGAGGATCATCACCATACTCCCTACTACCTTTTTGTATATACAAGGTTCATCTACCATTTTGATGATGTCAAACTCTTTGACTAATTCATCAAAACAGACGTTCCAACTCCCCGATGCCTGCTTTATCCTATAAAGCATCTTGTACACGTTTCCGCTGCTCCCACTGTTTACGAAGTCCTCTGGCTGTGTACTTACAGACGCTCTCTTCTAAAACATCATTTAGAAATGCTGTCATGACACCCAACCGCCAGATATCGTAGTCATGGTATGTAGCCATGGCAAGTAGGATCTGGATGGACTTAAGCATAGGTACTTGAAAAGGTTTCATCATTATCCACAGCTGGTCAATGATGCAAACTTTTAACAAGTCTAGCTTTGAAAGTCTCAACTTTTCGATCTACACCAAGTAATCTTCTCAAGATATACTTGCTCCTGATGGGGATTTAACCCTTCAGATATAGCAACCAAAGTCCATACTTTGTTGGTGTATAAGGATTCCATCTCAGATCGCTAAGCATCCAGCCATTCTTACAGAGTCATACTCCTGATGGCCAGCTCGAAACTAGTTGGGTCATCATCTCATGATGCAATCCTCGCTCTCACTGTCATAGAGAAACCGAAGTATCTCTCAGGTGGGTGAGGAACCCTACTAGATCGGCGGAGAGGCTGAGGTTCGTTGGTAACTATTGAATCATTTGGTTTTACCAAATCATCTGCTGTAGTTTGTATAGCTGGAACCTTTCCAGTTGTACATAACAGATCTTGCCTCGAGTTTGTCCGGATTTTGCTTTTAGACATAGGCCGGACAACCCCAAATCTTAACTAGCTTAAGACATGGGCTCTTCCCATACCATATCATATATGAGGTGGTAGGCAACTGATTTGATTCGAACCCTATTCAATAGGTATGCAACTTCTCAAGTGCATAACTCCCAAAAGGAAATAGGTAACTCAGCAGTACTCATCATAGAGCACACCATATCAAATAGGGTGTATCTGCTCCGCCCCGATATACCATCGTGCTATGGTGTATACGGAGGAGTAATGCTGAGAGAGAATCTTATTCTCCTTTAGAATAGTCCAGTATTTCCGTGCTCAAGTATTCTCCTCCTTGATCTCATCAAAGGACATAATACTTATACCCTTATTCTGGTTCTCTACTTCTCGCTTATATTCTGTGAATATCTCAAAAGGTTCGGACTTGTGTTTCAACAGGAACATATGTCTGAATCTTGAGAGATTATCAGAGAATGTAATGAAGTACTAAGAACCGGTCTTGGCATGTGTAGACAGGGGACCTACATACATCAACATGTATCATCCCAAGAGTTCACTAACTCTTTCTCTGTTTCCAGTAAACGGAGCTGTGGTCATCTTATCTTTGTGACATGACTGGCGAGCTTCACAAGATGTAAATTCAAACTGATTTAAATATGCATCTAAATGTAACTCAGCCAGTCGGGTCGCATTGATATGACCTAGTCTACAATACCTCAAGAAGGATTCGTTCATTTCTGAACTCTTCCTCTTGTGTGTGTTCCATATACTAAGAACTGTAGTTTGATTTAGAACATCAATGCTTTTAGATAACGTGCCTGAATCGATCAACTTTTGATATAGGAAATGTTCAAAACATAATCCAACAATACAAAATTTTATCATTTCTTTACTAATAAAGAGACTGATATGATTTTGTATATCAGGTTTGGTATCTAATAACATTCGTTCAGAATCAATGTATTGTAATACAGGGTGACAGTGACCGACAGACTTGGCTGCAACTCTTGCCCCGTTTTCTGCCTCATGAAACTTGTCACCCGTTCTCAGTTTTTCTACCTTTCTGTAGCCCTATGTAACAGATTATATATCTGGGATCCTGATCTGGTATCACATACCCAGGACGTAGAGGATACGGAGAAACAGTTCTTTGTAATGAACACACCCGAAGATGATGCATCAGCATGCACTCTCTTCGTTTGGGCGGCACGGGAATTCTAGTAATCCCCAATTTCCTGCTCTGTCTTATAACAATTATAAGTTGGAGCGGGACCAACGTTCCCCAGCTCAGTATAACAAGCGGGTTCGGTCAATATTCCGTATTATTATCTTGATTAAGGCGTGATATGGTCGCTACCAGGAGAGAGAGAGAAGAAAACACTCAGCGTGCGCTCTTGCAAGAATAGATTGGTTATTATTTTATCTAATCAGGATGGCTCCCACTGCTTTTTATCAAATCTTCCTTCAAACCCTAAAAGGAAAGACTAGCCGGGATTAATTACACACTACAAGTTCGCCAATCTTTCAGCCAGGCCAGTGTCGGTACTTTGAGGGAGGTCCCCCGTGCTTTCGCACGAACCTAATTAATGTAAACCTCGTTTTCCCAGAGGCGTAACCACGTTGACACCTTTCTAGACACCTACTTGATCGGCTAATTGTAATGTATAAAACTCTCCCAGGAGTAACTCTTACTCGCAGCGGGTATCGGGATCCAACTATCTCATAGAAGGTATGCAATCTCATTGCAAATTTCAACACTTGAAATTCCCGATAATATTTTGCCCCTAGCAGCTATATGACCTTAACATAGTCAACAAATCATAAGTGCTAGTCAAGTTCAACCCGTCATTTTCCGATTGAATTAAACCCACCCGCACGACCCTTAACATAGTCAACAAAGTCGCACGACTACCCTAATCCAATCACATCATATGCTTATGCAGATAAGCACTAATTAGCTATCGCACACTACGCCTTAACATAGTCAACAAACGTAGCACGAATACTAACCAGTACTTATCTGAAATGACGGAGGGCTACGACAGGTTTTTCTGAAAACCTTTTGCGTAATGAACTTGATATCGTTGTAGGATCGAATGAATTTTGAAATGGAGTGTTTTTGAGGCTTTTCTAGTTTTGCTAAAGGAGTCACTCCCGGTGAAGGGATCGTCGGTCCTTTCCTCGTCAAATGAGGTGCCGGATATATCATATATATCACTGTGCAAAGCAAAAACTCTTAAAAGCAATCAAATGACAAACCGAGTGTGTAGCATCTGCCAGTTATTGCTAAAGGAGTCACTCCCGGTGAAGGGATCTCGGTCCTTTCCTCATCGAATAAGGTGCAGGATATATCACATATACCGCTGTGCAAAGCAAGAACTGTAGCTACCTGTTTTATTTTGAAATTCGATTCTACAACATCTTTAGGTTTCTTTTATTTCATTAATCACATTAATGAAGTCCCATCATTTAAGTACCTAAACATCACAGATAGATATGACGTACACTTATGCCATCCGCATTCGCCTCGATGTCCCCTCGTGCACCGTTAGGTTAGGTAACTAACGGCAGAGCGGGGCAGGGCTAGCGCGGGTGTAAAACATAAGTAACGTCTATATAATATATCATATATACTATATACTATATCCATCACAGAAACACATCAGAGATATCGCAGCAGAAGAATCATATGAAATATTGGATATACTAGGACGTCCGTGTTTTCAATACGAGCCAGTATAAAACACAGATTCCACGGTCGTGATGAATAGCCAAACCCACACCCCTAGACCCCTACGAGAGCGGCAAGCAACCCTACAAATTCTAGAGTTAGGAGACCCGGACTCGACTCCTCGAGTTGGTCTCCCACTGGACTCCAGAACCCGGTTACTTGTGCTCCCCTCCTCGGGTCTATCCTAGTGCGGAAAAGTAAATAATATACAAAAGGTGACATCTTCCGCAACCTGGAAGTTCCCCAATAAAAGAATATTACATACAAGTTATTACATGAATGAAAATGAAAAACACTCATCTCACATAAAAAACCCCCCGGCTATTCAAACACAACGATCCAATATAACATATCCAGCAACACATAACATCACATGTCATCAACGTAAGTAAATATGCGCATCCCAATTGTCGTTGACATAATGCAACGAAACCGGCGATATCACATATTACACTTATGGTCACAGAAAAGAAAGTGTAAAACTACAACAGTTGGAATCCGCAACCACCTCAGACATCGCATGTCTGACCAAATGAATTACTTAGACATCGCATGCCTAACAATTATAAACCCCGCATTTTAGTCTCATTATCGAAAACACTTTTCAATACCAAGTCGGGCAATTCAACAAGATTCCCGACATCCTGATCGAATGCTCGTCGCAAACTTCAGTAGACGGCCGCACCCTTGATACCGTCGACGAAGTGCACCAAGGCGGAACACCGCTGCCGCGATCACCCGGACGGATGCTTTCGGCGACGGGGTTCTCCTACAGTCACTTGGTCGGGGCTATGGAGTGAGGCTGTCTATTAAGTTTACCCGGCGAATATCCGCGTACGCTACGTGATTGCGACGGACTTTTGATCACATCAAAATTCCGTGGCAACCGATCAAGTGAGACTAAAGTGCTATGTTTATAACATTCAATCAGTTATCTCATAACTTGTTGTGAATTCCAATTATTGTATCACATTCCGGATAAACAGAAAATGTTAAACTTTCCGATCGAACATTCGAACACCCAAGTTTTCCCGATACAGATCAACACATGAAACAAGTCTAAAAACATTCAGTTCGTGCCTCAGTACCAACGGTCCAGCCGTAGAAGGGTCAAGCCAACGCCTCACATGTGGCACGCCGTACTGCCCCAAACCCGAAGGTTCAAAGTGTTGGAGATAGTGCCCTCAGAGTCAATTATTAGGTCACAGGTACGTGATTGTAATGATTGAGGGAGGACCTATCCCGGTAGGACAGTCTTACTCGAGATGATAGTATGCTATCTGGTTTACCTTTATCATCGTGTACTGCTTTAGGTGACATGATACGTCGCTATTACACGTTGATAGAGCCCCTAGGATTCTTGCTTGACCACCAGCAGTATGAGGGCGATCATATAAGTGGGAGCTGGGGGTCTACAAGCATATCCTTAAAAGGTCCCTAGTCGTGGGAGTTTCGAGACTGGGCATCGATACTCCATTAGTAGACTAGTGTATACAGTCGAGACCCCGACGAGGGGCGGTGGCCGGTCTCACAAGCCACTGGTGTCTGTTGGTTCACCTAAGATGTATACAGGCGCTCATTGGGTTATGAGTACACCGGACAGGACTCGCCGGGAACATGCTAGTTGGTCATATACCAGACGTCAGATGGCAGTTCCCTGGTGACATGTGTGCAGGTTAGTTCATCGACCTGGGGATCGTCATTTGTCTCGTGTGAGTTCCCACTGTACTTTGATTACTACCCTACCACGGCTCAAAGGAGTCGTGCAAACAGGTTTTAGTTGGGTACAGTCCCGAGCCACATGGAGGCAGTGAGCGTATCTTCAGGGGTTCGTCTTTCCCGGTATTGGGGGTGAGGTCGTGCTGTGTCTAGGAGAGCCATTACACAAAGTCCTTGGCCAAGGCAAGGAGATTTACTGGTAGGTATTCCAGTAGTATCTCAGGGTGTTCTGGGCTACACTCCGACACGACTTGTACCGCTTTTGGGGGTCTGACTTTTACCAACCCCCTAGGCCCGCCATGCGATACTCATAGACGAACGGACCGGACTGCACGGATATTGTCACTGACAGGCTCAGTAGGGTGTCAGGATGAGTTCGCTCATCGACGTCCCTTTTAGTCAATAGCTGGTGGCCCGTCACGTATTGGCTTATACCTCTGACGTGCTAGTGGTTAAATCCACAGCCATTGTATTGACGAGTCTTTAGAGTCCACCACACTTTCAGTTACTCAAGCTTTCGGGCGAAACGCTGTAGAGGCCGTATGGAGATATGGCAGGGTCCGATCAGATACGTGCGGTATTGCACGGATCAGGATCGGACGGTTTTGTATTAGTGGCCGTATAGTTATATGGCAGCGTTCGATCAGATACGTGCGGTATTGCACGGATCAGGATCGGACGGATATTACTAGCCGGCTTTGGTTTAAGCCGGATCCTAGTATAGTACAGTGTAGATTTTGTCTCATTGCATTTGTATCCGGACGGAATACAGATGCGGGTGTGTATGCACAGTATGGGGGTTTTCCTGTAATTTATTACGGGACCAGTTTTCTGGAGTTGCCAGTTTGCATTCCGTTCCGGCCGGTTTTCCTTTGTTCTTTCCCGGCCGGACTTTTCAGATGGAGGGTGTTATTTGCAATTGTGCAAATAACATTTGTGGAGGGGATATCTTGCATATTGGTGGCATCATGATGGCTTTTCATGATGAGATCCTTTTTCTTTCTTTTCTTTGCTTTATGAGATTAGAAATGAAAAGAGGTTTGATGTTGATTTAGTGATGATTATGTTTTAGGTTGTGGTCACCACTTTTTGCATCCTACACTCACCTCCCTCTTGTTATCATTTTGTTTTTGCTCCACCATTTTTCATTCTCACTGGATGAGAGGTTTTTGTTCATGGTTGAGAAAAAGAAAGAGAGAAAGAAAAGAGTTTCATCTTCATCCTTGAGAGTGTTTCATTTGATTGATCTCATTTCATGTTAAGAAAAATGCAAGCACCATTTTTTTTGTCTTGTTTCCTCCATCATCCACAAATGGCAACCAAACCCCAAAAGAGACTATGATTCTACACTACACTTCCTACAGCATATCTTGAGCATGTCGATTTGCCGGCTTCATGCGCGAGTTGCCTCGGTATTGAGGTGGGAGCCCGTAAAAGTACCCGGCTTCGTGGTGCCCTTTCCGACGAGGAGGAGATGGACGGAGATCCCGCGAGGAGATCGGAGTGGAGATGAAGACCGGAGGACTCGGATCGTATGGTATACATCTCTTCTCATCTTGTAGTTAGCTAGATATAGTTTAATGGCACGATCCGGGGTTTAGTGCGCGGTGGTGCCGGTTTGCTAAGTCCGCAAAATTAAAGTTTATCACCGTTTCCGCGTTTGGCCGTCGGTTTGACGGCCGGGGCGCCGCCGTGCACTTACAGTGGTATCAGAGCCTCGCCATTAACTTAGTCTAGCTTTGTGTAATGTGTTTGCATTTCCGATCGATCAAAAAGTTCCAAAACTGCATTTTAGTTCGCATCAGTTTCTGTTGAAAATTTTTGGTCTCGAAAAATTTTTCAGGTTGTAAAATATTTATGTACTGGAAAATCTAAGAGTTCTGTAAAAATTTGACGAAGTAACTCCACAGTTGGAGCGCGGAACCGCCGCGAAAACCCCATTTGTGCGGCCCTTCCGCCGCGCACTATTCACATCACTTCACCATTTTTTTACAGAGGCCTTCTGGGCTTAAAATATGGGCTTTAGAATATTAAAGTTGGGCCAATTGTTTCTGTGAGTGCTACAGTTTTCTTTGGGGCCCACTTGTTAATTGTTTGATCAATCGGAAATTTTTTAAACACATTTTTCACAGTATTTACATTATATCTGCGACCGTGAATGTCACTCGATCGGTAAATCCGGTCTAACTGCTATAGCCCGGTTAGACGGATTTGCGAACGTGACTTTCACGTTGATGTTCTATGTATTTGCTGTGATGTTGCGGATCGGTCGTGGGGATAGCCTGGATGCAATGCTAGTACAGTTTTGTTGTATTATGTACATTTGATATTGCGGGGCGAGCGTCCGACATGTGGACTGCCGTCACTGCCTGTTTGTATTATTCTTTTTGGGGCACGACCTGGTTGCGGTCGATGTACCCGGTGTATGTATATTTTACTTTCTGTACTAGGGTTACCCCGTGGAGGGGTGCACGGATAGCAGGGTTCTAGAGGGCAACGGGCCCGCATCTCAGGGCATTGAGACGGAGGGGCTTCAGTCTGGAATTGGCGGGCTATTCGCCGCACTCGTAAGGGGTACAGGTTGACCCAGGAGGGGTGCCCAAGTTACCGGATTCCGTGAAGTGCTGGGTGGTCCATTCACGGTGCTGAAGGGGGCTGCCTCGCTTCAGCTTTTGGCGGGTGACTTGCCGCGCCCGTAGGGGTCTAGGATTTCATTGCACAGGCTATCCACACGACCAGGGGAACGTCGGGTTTCAGTAGTGGCTCTGTGAAACCCGGGGATCCCAGATATCTGTATTGTTCTGTGATGCTGTACATTTCTGTAATGTTGCATTTCTTTTCACGCCTAGAGCGAAATATAATATATTGGTATATATATTAGTAGATGTTGTATATGTTTTTCATCCGCGCTAGTCCAGTCCCCGCTCTGCCGTTAGTAAGCTAACCTAACGGGTGATGACGGGACCCAGTGGCGAATGCGAATGGCATATACGTACGTCAGTATATTTTCGTTCTTTGTGGTGTGATCAATTGGTGGGACTGCATTGATTCGGATCAATGCAAGTTAAACAAACCTAATCTGATGTTGTTGGAACACTTTTCAAAAAGCTGTTATTGCAAGGACGTTCACTTTTGTTTTGCATCGCGGTATTCATTTAGAATATCCTGCTCCTCAGTCGACGAGGCAAGGGCCGAGATCCCTTCACCGGGAGTGACCCCTTGGACAGAAGTTTGCGTCAGGGCATTAACTTCATTATAGCCGATTACTTTTGCTTTGCACAGTGATATTCGGTTATGAATATCCTGCATCCCATTCTACGGGGAAAGAGCCGAGATCCCTTCACCGGGAGTGACCTCTTTAGTAAAGGTTTTCGTCACTATATTTTCTAAAAAGCTATCCGTTCCTTCAACGATATCAAGTTCACTACGTTAAAGGTTTTCGCCAGAAACCATTCGTAGCCCTCCGTCGTTTCATATGGGTAGTCAATAGTATTCAAGCTGTGTTTGTTGGCCTTAGTCAAGGCACAGTGTTTGGTAGCTATTGGGTATTCATATGCTGCATAGATAGATGCGTTGGTTTGGGACAGTCGTATAGCCTTGTTGGCCTTAGTCAAGGGCTTGTACGGGTGGGTTCAAATCAACCTGGACAATGACGGGTAGAACTTGACATGTGACTTATGATTTGTTGGCCTTAGTCAAGGTCATAAGAGCATGGGGCAGAAATCACATCGGGAGTTTCAAAAGTACTGAAACTTGCCAGATATGCGCATACCTTCTGGAGT
Source organism: Agapanthus africanus (assembly GCA_030015575.1). Lineage (NCBI taxonomy): Eukaryota > Viridiplantae > Streptophyta > Magnoliopsida > Asparagales > Amaryllidaceae > Agapanthus > Agapanthus africanus. The sequence goes on along the minus strand of JASDDO010000018.1, from coordinate 311,206,607 downwards.
GTGATACCGTGAGCGGATTCCGTCACGTTGTCATGCGATGAGAGTTGGATCCCGATTCCCACTGATGAGTTGGTTTACTCCTCGGGTTACCCCGACTAATTCTTCTTTCAGGTTTGGAGGAGAATTTGAGGTACAGTGGGAGGTTTCCAGATTAGATAAATTGGTAACCATTCTGATCTAGGTTAGAGTGGACGCTGAGTGTTTCTTTTCTCTCTCTCTCTGGCAGCGACCGTTGACCCGACCCTAGACTATGACTCAGTGACCAAGTTGACCGAACCTACTTAACACTGGCTTTTGGATTGTCAAAGTTGCAGACCTCATTGCCACTCCTACTTTTACCCTTTTCTCCAGGACACCACGTATTACTACGAACGTCCACTTCCATTGGACAAAACCATCGTATGGTTATATACGAACTCGAAGGTTTTCGAGGATGGTTTCTGGTTCTGGAGAAAACGGATAGGATTATTCAGTTGTTTTTTCCTTTTACCTTCTCTCAAGTTGTGAGTACTCCTTGGTTTAGGAGATAGTACACCTATTACGCAAATTGGATAGTCTTCTTCCAAACCTTAGGCTGGTGCCGACCGGTAGGGGATGAAGAAAACCAATTAGCATAACGATGGTGTGCAGAAGGTATTAAGTTCAGACAAAACAAGGGATCAGTAAGAGGGCAAAGTAAATTGCAACAGATATTCACGACCAAACCAAATATTTCGTTACCACTCCCACATCACCTTTGTATTTCTCCAGGACACTCCGTATCACTACGAAGATCCACAGTTTATTTGGATATCCCATCGTATGGTTATATACGAACTCGAAAGGAACTTGTTCCAGTTCGGGGATGGATCCTGGTTCAGGAGAAATAGGAATAAAGTACATTCAGATGTCTTTTATCTTCACCTTCTCTCACGTTGCGAGTGCTCCTAGGATTAGGACAGTACACCCTTTATGCTTTTTGGATAGTCTTCTTCCAAACCATAGGCTGGTGCCGAACGGTAGGGAAGGAAGAAAACCAATTGGCCTAAAGGGGTGTACAGAAGGTAAAGACTAAAGACATATGAAGGGATATGGAGAGGTGGCAAAGAATTATACGGTTATAGTTGTGAATCTGGATGATGGAAGAGGCATTACTAGGAATACCAGGATACCCCATCGAAACATTTCAATGTTTCAGTTCAACTGTGTACTGTTAATGGATAACTGATTTCCCGATTAGACACTTACTCCAGGGTATGTATTTACCAGGTATGATTCTCACATCTGTATGGTTTTACAGATGATGAGTGGGAGTAAGTTATTGGGAATTGGGTGATCATCCTCATTATATCGGGATTCGTTGTAATCGGTGATATTTGAGGAAGTCACCTGGGTAGTTTGCAGGTCGGCAAATATTTGGTTTTGAATATCCGCTGTTATGCACCAATTTCAAATTGATATATCTGTACGTCTATTTTCATAGAGTGAGATATACCTTTCTGAAATTATGTCTACGACATTTACCTATATCAGTGGATGGTTAGGTAAGGAGCATTAAACAGCGGTGTAATTCTTCTTAACCATAAGTACAGTTTTCAACCTACGACGCACAGTGAATGAGTTGTTAGACTCAGTGGACTTATACAGAGTATTGTATATTGTCCAGTGTCCACTAGGACAGAGGGGTTGGTCCTCGTACTGTATTCTGTTTACTTATGACTTCTCTAGTTCTTAGACAGGTGTTTCGTAGAAACACAGGGTCGAAGTTTTGAGAAGTTATAGGTATAAGAATAAAGTAGAGAACCAGGTGTTGCAAGTATCGGGATTCTTCAAAGTGATCGAAGATGTAGATACTTGTGTATGGTGTTCAGTTGATAGTAATGATTAAGAGAACTTGCTTCTCTTTCAGGTTACTCACAATTGGAAATGCTTCCTAAGTTGAGTAACGCTGATCGGCCTCCTTCCATTTAGTTGACATGCGCTGGGGACAGCTGCATGATTTGAATCTGGTTCAATTAAATCAGTGCCTCTGTTTCTATATTGGATATAGAATAGTTCATATCTTAATGATGTTAAGGTACGGGGAGTTGTCCGGTTTATGATTAAAACCAGACACTGGACAACTCAAGGCACGTTTCTGTAATGGCTGTTTGTGGGTTGACCCAGGCTATGACGAGGGTTGACTTTCTACTATCTGTACGAACAATAGCGATATTGTTCTAGACTCGCCACAGTTTTATTAAAAATGGATTTTTCAGAAAACAGTAGTGGGAGTATGGTAGAACTGGAAGTGATTCCAGAACCACAAACGATTACTGAAGATTTGATAAGGAACCTAAAGATTCAATCTGGATTGACATTCCATTGGCCACTCCGCAGATAAGGTGGGTAACTTTAGGCACCCGAGAGGTACTACGGTAGCCTCAAGGACGGTGACAGGGAAGTTCTTGTTTACCCACAATTACCATTGCTGTTGTTCCAGGCTGCGAGACCCGGCGGGAGGATGAGTATAGCGTCGTTCTACACTAGTTTTAGAAGTGTACGTCTATATGACTCTGCCAGAGGGTTGTCGTAGTCAGTGGGAGCAGCGGAAGCATTGGTGGAGAGGTAGCTTATGTTTATTTATAGACTAAAGCAGATGTAGCGGAGATAGATCATCTATTTCTGACGTGACAGTCATGGGTTTGACTTCATCAGAATAGGGGATGGATCTGTTGAGAAGGTAGTAGGGTGTGATGTCCTGGTATCTGGATGACATACACAGAATAGGAAAAGAAACTCCTATACTACAATCGGTTATACTTTGGTCGTCACACAGTGGTTTCTCCATACAGGACTTGGACATTATATCAGACATACTGGTTACTAGATCTATGGTTTTAGATCTAGATTTGGGTGGTTTCCCAATCAGGGTACTTGACAGCATTCTAAGAGTATTTAGGATGGACGACTCCTGGCACGGTAGTGTACCTACAGGTAATGGAGTCACCCTCTCCAAAGGTGTCTTACAGACTAAAGGGGAGAGGGACGTGCATGATTGGCAGATCACTTGCTTAGGCAATTGAGTCAATCATGAGATGTCAAGTACCACACCAGATGTTGTTCTTGCACTAGATGCAATAAGTTGACATTAATCCAATCCTGGAGAAACAGTCGGAAGCAGTTTTAGAACATAAGTGGATGTTCTAGGGATATGATAACGACAGCCTCATTCAGGAGACAGTTATCATTCCAGGCTTCCAAGGTGACATGGACGACAAGGAGGTTGTCAGAGTTATAGTTTTCCTTCTGATGAGGGGCAGTATTTTGGACAGGTGGTCCAAGGCAATACTGAGGGAGGCATGGCGCGCAGGATACTGATTAAGTTCAGTTGACGATACAGTCTAAGAAGTTTGGATTTGGAGTTCATTTATGATCTAGGTCCCATCGGACATCCAGACACATTCTAAGACAGGTATTGCTCTTTTCGGGAGATGGCTTTCTCCGCAAACTTGAGATATAGAGAGACATAGAAAGAAACAACTAAGCGGATCCACTCACTGAGGCTATTCCTCGAACGCAATAGTTCCGCAAACGAGCATTGTGAGACTGACTAGTAGAGGAGTTGGATGTTCGGTATCACACGGGCTGTGAGTATGCGACATCGCAATAATTAGCCTTGAGTGCAAGTGGGAGATTGTTGGAGATAGTGCCCTCAGAGTCAATTATTAGGTCACAGGTACGTGATTGTAATGATTGAGGGAGGACCTATCCCGGTAGGACAGTCTTACTCGAGATGATAGTATGCTATCTGGTTTACCTTTATCATCGTGTACTGCTTTAGGTGACATGATACGTCGCTATTACACGTTGATAGAGCCCCTAGGATTCTTGCTTGACCACCAGCAGTATGAGGGCGATCATATAAGTGGGAGCTGGGGGTTTACAAGCATATCCTTAAAAGGTCCCTAGTCGTGGGAGTTTCGAGACTGGGCATCGATACTCCATTAGTAGACTAGTGTATACAGTCGAGACCCCGACGAGGGGCGGTGGCCGGTCTCACAAGCCACTGGTGTCTGTTGGTTCACCTAAGATGTATACAGGCGCTCATTGGGTTATGAGTACACCGGACAGGACTCGCCGGGAACATGCTAGTTGGTCATATACCAGACGTCAGATGGCAGTTCCCTGGTGACATGTGTGCAGGTTAGTTCATCGACCTGGGGATCGTCATTTGTCTCGTGTGAGTTCCCACTGTACTTTGATTACTACCCTACCACGGCTCAAAGGAGTCGTGCAAACAGGTTTTAGTTGGGTACAGTCCCGAGCCACATGGAGGCAGTGAGCGTATCTTCAGGGGTTCGTCTCTCCCGGTATTGGGGGTGAGGTCGTGCTGTGTCTAGGAGAGCCATTACACAAAGTCCTTGGCCAAGGCAAGGAGATTTACTGGTAGGTATTCCAGTAGTATCTCAGGGTGTTCTGGGCTACACTCCGACACGACTTGTACCGCTTTTGGGGGTCTGACTTTTACCAACCCCCTAGGCCCGCCATGCGATACTCATAGACGAACGGACCGGACTGCACGGATATTGTCACTGACAGGCTCAGTAGGGTGTCAGGATGAGTTCGCTCATCGACGTCCCTTTTAGTCAATAGCTGGTGGCCCGTCACGTATTGGCTTATACCTCTGACGTGCTAGTGGTTAAATCCACAGCCATTGTATTGACGAGTCTTTAGAGTCCACCACACTTTCAGTTACTCAAGATTTCGGGCGAAACGCTGTAGAGGCCGTATGGAGATATGGCAGGGTCCGATCAGATACGTGCGGTATTGCACGGATCAGGATCGGACGGTTTTGTACTAGTGGCCGTATAGTTATATGGCAGCGTTCGATCAGATACGTGCGGTATTGCACGGATCAGGATCGGACGGATATTACTAGCCGGCTTTGGTTTAAGCCGGATCCTAGTATAGTACAGTGTAGATTTTGTCTCATTGCATTTGTATCCGGACGGAATACAGATGCGGGTGTGTATGCACAGTATGGGGGTTTTCCTGTAATTTATTACGGGACCAGTTTTCTGGAGTTGCCAGTTTGCATTCCGTTCCGGCCGGTTTTCCTTTGTTCTTTCCCGGTCGGACTTTTCAGATGGAGGGTGTTATTTGCAATTGTGCAAATAACATTTGTGGAGGGGGTATCTTGCATATTGGTGGCATCATGATGGCTTTTCATGATGAGATCCTTTTTCTTTCTTTTCTTTGCTTTATGAGATTAGAAATGAAAAGAGGTTTGATGTTGATTTAGTGATGATTATGTTTTAGGTTGTGGTCACCACTTTTTGCATCCTACACTCACCTCCCTCTTGTTATCATTTTGTTTTTGCTCCACCATTTTTCATTCTCACTGGATGAGAGGTTTTTGTTCATGGTTGAGAAAAAGAAAGAGAGAAAGAAAAGAGTTTCATCTTCATCCTTGAGAGTGTTTCATTTGATTGATCTCATTTCATGTTAAGAAAAATGCAAGCACCATTTTTTTTGTCTTGTTTCCTCCATCATCCACAAATGGCAACCAAACCCCAAAAGAGACTATGATTCTACACTACACTTCCTACAGCATATCTTGAGCATGTCGATTTGCCGGCTTCATGCGCGAGTTGCCTCGGTATTGAGGTGGGAGCCCGTAAAAGTACCCGGCTTCGTGGTGCCCTTTCCGACGAGGTGGAGATGGACGGAGATCCCGCGAGGAGATCGGAGTGGAGATGAAGACCGGAGGACTCGGATCGTATGGTATACATCTCTTCTCATCTTGTAGTTAGCTAGATATAGTTTAATGGCACGATCCGGGGTTTAGTGCGCGGTGGTGCCGGTTTGCTAAGTCCGCAAAATTAAAGTTTATCACCGTTTCCGCGTTTGGCCGTCGGTTTGACGGCCGGGGCGCCGCCGTGCACTTACACAAAGGGCAGTTCAAGACGGTCACATAATTGAGTTAAGGTTTGTTGTCTTCTAGAGGGTCCATCGCGTTACTTGCACTACTTAGAACGTCGTTAAACTACGGAAAGATCCAACACTTGGAAATTTCCCGACAGGGGAAAAATTGGGTATTTATATCCGGTCGAACTTTTTAACATATTCTAAAATTTATCCGGAAAGCCACACAGACAAAATTTGATACCCCGATCGAAACACCGAATCCCCAAAACAACTGCAGAAATTCAACTCTTGAAAAAATATCAAAAATACCCAGGAAAACCAGCACATAAAACTAAGGATTACTGTGTAAAAATATTTAAACATTTAAGTCGTACGGCCGCGGATCCGCCGCATGAGCCATGCTCATGCCGCGGATCCACGCCTTCTTAGTGGACTTAGGTTCACGAATTTCACAGTATACCTTAGAATTTCCTGCTTATCTTTCTGCATATTTTTAATACTGAAAAATCCCTGTTTTTGAAAATTGGACAGAGAGCAAGTTTGGTTTGGTGTTTCGGGTTCGTTCGGACTTCAAATTCCGTCTGGACTTCGCCTAAGGCTCTAGCTAGGCTCTGATACCACTGTAGGGTTCCTAGGCACTCTAGTGAGGTCTCACAAGGCATCGAACATGCCAATTTCAAATTCTACAAGTGCCGAGAGACCCGACTACGGATCGTTTGCTAGATGTTTAGGCGAAAAAGCTAACTAGTTAACACTTAACTAATGAGAAACGGAAATACAACCTTTGTAGATCCAGTGCTCCATCTCCATAGCTCCGCAACGAAGTCGTCTCCGCTGTCCAAAAGGAATCCGGGCTCTAGAGTCGGCTTCGTCGGAGATAAAGCGAGCTAGGTCGTCGATGTCCATGCCGAAGATGATCTACGTCGAGGCATCGCTAGATCAAGCTCACAACTTCACCAAGTCATGAAACTTGTGAAGGAAACACACTCTACTACTTGGCAAGAGGTAGAGGATGAAGAAATAGGAGTTGGGTTCAATTTAGAATTGGATTTCTCACTCTTTATCATCAATCACCATTGATGACCTAAGCTTTTCTTCTTGAGTTCAAGGAAGAAGAAGAAGAAAAGATATGATAAGATGAATAAATATTGAAAAAGAAAATCAATACTTATCATAACATGAACCATGGTCAAGTGTAGAGATTAACTAGGGTTAATGGAGTGGTTAGGGTTAAGCATGAGACAAAATGGTTACTTAGGTCAAAGCTTCATGAAGCTTCAACTAGAATCCAAAACAAGCCACCATTTTCCTTTATGCTATTCATTTTTCCAAAAAGAATAAATGAACAAATAAATGAATAAGAAAATGTAAACCCTAACCATTACATAACCATGGTTTAAACTTTACACAAAACACAAGTAAACATGTATCATCAAACATGATACAATCAAGTGCACAAAATCATATCGCATATGCAATGCGCACACCCGAGTGAGAAAATCCATTTAAAGTGAACCGATACTAGTTAATGCAAAGTAATATATCAAATATATAATTATGCATTAAATAATTAAATCAACACTTGATTCAATGACCCGGTCATGTCGCACACAACCGACTAGTATATAATGTATCGGCTTATCAAATCAACCTTTGATTCGATAACTAGGGTATATCGCATATAACCTAATCGATACATTCATTGCGAGAATGGAATACGGTATCACATACACGCATTATTCTCGGTCCCGCACATATCTCATATGCGCTCCTATTTCGTTTTGCTTGAGCCAGGAAACCTCTGTGTAGGACTCTAAAGACTCGTCAATACGCCGGCAGCAGGCGATGATCATATCAAACACCCACAAGCCGCAAGCGGTCTGCTAAACGTAACGGCCACCCGGGTATTGAGCGATCTGAAGATCGACGAGCAAGCCCGCTCACACTCCAGTGAATCCAACCAGTAACACTACCGTACAGTCCGGTCTGATTGTCTGATATGTCGCATATCTCGCCTAGGGGTGGTTAACGTCAGACCCCAATAGCTCGATAAGTCGTGTCGATATGAGGTCTATAACTATTCGAAAAACTACTGGTAACACTTACCAGTAAATCTCAGCAACCCTGGCCAGGGATTTCCTGTTATAGCTAATCGAACACAGCGCAACATCAACCCCCTATACCGGGAGAGACGAATCCCCTCCTATCGCTCATTGCCTCCATGTGACTCGGGACTGTACCCAAAAACCACCGTTTTGCACGCCCTCTTGGACGTGGTAAGATGGAAATCAAAGCACAGTGGGAACCACACAAGACTCTATGACGATCTCGGGTCAACAGACTACTCTGTACCAGTATCACCATAGAACTGCCATCTGACGTGAGGTATAATACCATCTGGGAGTTCTCGGCGAGTCCGTCCAGTGTACCCAGTCTTTACTGAGCACCCGTATATCATCTCTGATGTCAAACACCAATGGATATGGGATCATCCATCGCCCATCTGTATGGGTCGAGAAGGTATACGCTAGTCTACTCTGGTATATCGATGCCCCGTCTCGATACACCCACGACTAGGGACTTTGAAGGATGTACTTATAGAATACCATGTCCCCACTAGTATGATCCGCATCAGAGTCCAGGTAGTCAAGTATAGATCCTAAGGGCTTTACCAACATGTAATTGAGAGACAATCTGTGTACACGTTAAGGTAAAGAGCAACCAGATAGCATACTATCATGTCGAGCAAGAAAGTCCTCCCTATATATGTCCCAGCATCCACTACAATATACATCCTATGTACAGTAATGGCCTCTAGGGCATACATATAACTAACAATTTGACTGAAAAATATGATTGTTACTGGCTTTAACGATCACCCCCAATGACACCCGTTAAAACTGAATACTTTCCGTGTTCGAAACTTGTTAAAATCATAACTAATTGTGTACATATTGAAATGATGCGTTCGAGGGCTCAAATCTAAGACGACTCGACGTCCTGGGACCCTACAAAAGTTTTTAAGTGTTTCTGTACTGAAAATAAGACAAGAACTGATTCCGAGAGCGGCTCTGGACTGCAGTCCAGAGCAGCTCCGGCTGTTGATTTCAATCTCGTAATGCTTACTACTTTACTGCCTGAACTTGTATCTTGCAGAACCATATACTTTATTGATGATGAATCTGTTATCTAAATAACTCAAGTGATTTCACCCCTTTTTATCGTCGTTTACTATTTAAACTATAATTCAAAAGAACAGGACGTATAGCAGTCCCAAACAGAAACATAACTGATCCCCTAGTGTTGAACAGTGTATAACTTCTGACGTACAGACGCGATTGAGAATACGTCTATTGCGTTGGAAACCCTATTGAAAAAACTATATTTCATTCAACTATAGCGTCGCTAAATTCTAATCCCATCTGGGTGAAAACTATGCCGCGAAACGGACATTCAGTTCAGAAACTGAATTTCTTGCAGCGAGCACTTAAATTGAAACGGCTGTAACTTGAATACGAGAAATCTGATTCTACTGAAACAAATTTTACTAAACTGCCGATTGAGTGTACTTGTTACCGTATTTGTATCGTTTCACTAAATTCTGAGCATATGAATTACTGCAATTTTTGTATGCTTATGACGTGCATAATAGTTCATATTAAACATGACTTGTTAACTGCATAAATGTACATACCATACCCAACTGCCATATACAAAGTGATAGTGCGCGTTATTATTCAGTGGACATTGCATTATTGTGTGTGAATGGTATTGGTTTAGGAGTGTCAAGTACGCTAATGGAAAAGTGAATGATTCGTGATTGTGATTAATACAGTGAACAGTGACAAAACCGTGTTATTGGTGTATACTTGTACACGACTAAATCATAATCATCAATAGTGTAAACCTGGGGAAGAAAGGGAAATCGAAGTGGAAAGAGCATCGTATTTAATGAGGACCGTGTTTTAGAGGATGATTATTCGAATAGCGACTCTTATATATATTAGGTAGGATCTAGCGATCCGGCAGACTGGGTTATGTCCCGGGCGTGTGGGCCGCTGTCTCGGATATGTATGAGACTCCCGTTAAACATGATCCTCCTTTCCACTATTCAATTTCAAACATGACTTAGAGACTGATAGGGACACAGATCATACTTTGCATCATTTAGTGACATAGTGATTATCTGCATTTTACTTCCACTGTTATTACCGTATTTGCCTGTTTCATGTCATTATTATAATATTTCTATTATATCGCTCTGACGACCTGAGTATGCATGCTCAGTGATAGAGGTGGATTCGCTTGACCTCGAGGAGAGCGTGAAGATCCAGACTAGTGAACCAGTTACATTTCTACATTGATATTCCTGGTTAGTTGCCTTTTTGCTTACTTCCATTGAGCTCAGATTCCTTTATGCTTGATAGTTTTAGTGACTGCATTCTCTTTACCCGTATTGCATTTTACTGATTACCATATAATGCTAGAAGCCGAAATGTGACTACGACAGGATCTTTCCTTGATCGTAGGAGCATGACTGGTCTTGTCACCCTCGTATTCCGTATTTTGGGAAGCGGGGCGTGACATCTTCACCGGGAGTGACCTCATTAGCGAAACTAGTAGATACTATAACCCACTTGGTTTATCTTTTGATTGCTTCTATAGTTTTTGCTTTGCATAGCGGTATTCATTTTAGAATATCCAGCACCTTATTCGATAAGGAAAGTGCCGAGATCCCATCACCGGGAGTGACCACTTTAGCGGAACTAGTAAAAGCCTCAAAAACTCTCCTTTTAAAATTCACTCGATTCTACAATGATATTAAGTTAATTACGCAAAAGGTTTTTATAAAAACTTGTCGTAGCCCTCCTTCATTTCAGATAAATACTACTTAGTATTCGTGTTATGTTTATTGGCCTGCATCACGGCATAGTGTGCGGTAGCAACTAGTGCTTATCTGCTACATACGATGCGATTGGATTAGCGTAGTCGTGCGACTTTGTTGGCTTGCGTCAAGAGTCGTGCAGGTGGGTTTAATTCAATCAGGAAATGTATGGGTTGAACTTGACTAGCGGACTATGGTTTCTTGGCCTGTGTCAAGGTCATAGGACGCTAGGGGTAAAAACTATTATCGGGAATTTCAAGTGTTGAAATTTGTAATGAGATTGCATACCTTCTATGAAATAGTTGGATCCCGGTACCCACTGCGAGTAAGAGTTACTCCTGGGAGAGTTTTGCACATTACAATGAGCCGATCAAGTAGGTGTCTAGAAAGGTGTTAACGGGGTTACGCCCATGGAAAAACAAGGTTTATTTTCATTAGGTCCGTGTGAAAGTACGGGGAACCACCCTCAAAGTACCGACACTGGCCTGGCCGAAAGATTGGCGAACTTGTAGCGTGTAATTAATCACGGCTAGTCTTACCTTTTAGGGTTTGAAGGAAGATTTGATAAAACAATGGGTGCTATCCTGATTAGATAAAATAATAACCAATCTAATCTTGCAAGAGCGCACGCAGAGTGTTTTCTTCTCTCTCTCTTTCTCTCTCCTGGTAGCGACCATGTCACACCTTAATCAAGATAATAATATGGATGCATTGACCGAACCTACTTATTATACTGAGCTTGGGAATGTAGGTTCCGCTCTATCTTATAACTGTTATAAGTCCGAGTAGGAAATAGGGGAATATCTGGATTCCTATGCCACCCAATCGAAGAAAGTGCATGTTGATCCATCTTCTTCGGGTGTGTTCATTACTGAGAGCTATTTTTCCAGAATCCTCTACGTCCTGGGTATGTGATACCGGATCAGGATCCCATGTATCTAATATGTTACATGGGCTATAGAAAGGTAGAGAACTGATAATGGGTGATACGTCTCTAAGTGTAGAGAATGGTGCAATTATTTCATCTTGTATTAATACATTGATTCTGAACGAATGTTAATACATACAGAACCTGATATACAACATTACATCAATTTCGTTATTAAGTTAAAGAAGGATATAATTCTGTATTAGAGGATAATGTTGTGAACATTTTCCTAAATCAAGAGTTGACTCAATCAGGCACGTTATATAATGGCATATACGTTCTAAATCAAACCACAGTTCAAAGTATTATAGAACACACACAAGAGGAGTAGTTCAGAAATTAACGAATCCTTCTTGAGGCATTGTAGACTAGGTCATATCAATACGACATGACAAGCTAAGTTGCATAAGGATGAATATGAGAATCTATTCGAATTTTCATCTTATGATATTTGCCAGTCTTGTCACAAAGGTAAAGTGACCAATACTCCGTTTACTGGAAACAGAGGAAGAGTTATTGATACATGATGATGTGTATAGTCCTATGTCTACAAATGCCAAAATTGATTCTTGGTACTTCATTACATTCATCGATCATCTCTCAGGATTCGGACATATGTTCCTATTGAAACATAAGTCTGAAACTTATGAGAAATTCAAGGAATATAAGCTTGAAGTTGAAGAACCGGATGGGTAGAAGTATTAAATCCTTCGATGTAATCAAAGAGGTGAATACTCGGGCATGTAGTTCCTGGAGTTTCTAAAAGGAGAATGGGATTCTCTCTCAGCTTAATCCTTCAAATACACCACAGCACAATGATGTATCGGGGCGGAGGTATCGTGCCCTATGAGATAAGGTGCGCTCTATGATAAGTACTGCTGAGTTACCTATTTCCTTTTGGTGTTATGCACTTGAGCAGCTGCATACCCATTGAACGGGGTTCCATCCAAATCAGTGCCTACCACTCCATATGAGATATGGTATGGGAAGAAACCATGTCTTAAATGAGTTAAGATTTGGGGTTGTCCGACCTATTTTGAAAAGCATAATTCGGACAAACTCGAGGCAAGGTCAGTTCTGTATAAGTTTGAAAGAATATCCCAAACTTTTGTAAGGGAATATCTTCTACCACTCTGAGGAGAAAAAGGTGTTTCGTTTCTCAGCATGCCACCCTTTTAGAAAAGGAATTTCTTGTGAAGAAAATTATGGTCATGAGGTAGAACTGGAAGAAGTTCCAGCTAGACAAACTTATAGATGATGATATGGTAAAACCAAAAGATTCAATATTCTCCAGCATACCTCAGCCTCTTTGCGAATCTGGTAGGGTTCCTCATCCCTTGAGAGATACTACGGTCTTCTTGGTGACAGTGGGAGCGAGGATTGCATCATGGTACATGATGGCCCAATTAGGTTCAGGCAGGCCATCACGAGTAGGGACTCTGTGTAAAGGCTTGATGCTATGCAATCAAAGATAGAATCTATGTACACCAACAAAGTATGACTTTGCATGTTGCACCTGAAGGGGTAAAACCCATTAGGAGAAAATGGATCTTGAGAAGATTCTTGGTGTAGTTGGAAAAGTTGAGACTTTCAAAGCTATGCTTAAGTCCATCGGGATCAATGCGTGCATCGCGGAGTTGGAACAACTGTTTTGATGTGACCGTCATAGAGTTTGACTTCATCAAAATGGTAGATGAACCTTGTATATACAAGAAGGTTGTAGAGAGTGAGGTTGTCTTATATGTATTGTACGTAGATGACATAGTTTTGATAAGAAATGGTTTTCTATGCTACACTCGGTCAAGCTCCTCTTAGCATGAAGATTCTCAATAAAAGATCTGGATGATACCAACTACATCTTGTGGATTATGATCTATGGTGATAGGTCTATGTGGATATTGGGAGTATCCCAAATCCATGTACATTGACACCGTACTAAAGTGGTTTTGTATGGAGGATTCTAAGCATGGTGGTTCGCCCACCTACTCATGGATCACTTTCTCCAATACTGATTTGTAGAGAGCTTGCGTACAAGGGATAACCTATGCTTCTGCAGTAGGCACTATCATGTATGCGATATTATGTACCAGACCAGATGTAGCTAAATCACTAGGTGTAGTGATCAGGAATCAATCAAATTTTGGTAGAATCACTGGAAAGCTGTGGAGGACATTCTTAAGAACTTGAGAAGCACTAAAAGAAAGTTCTTGGCTTGAGCTTCCAGGGTGATAAGGACGACTGAAAGTCAGTCACAGGCATTGTCTTTACACTCAGTGGAGGGATGGTATGTTGGAAGAATTCCAAGTTAGATACCGTGACATACTAGACGATAAAGGATGAATACATTGCTACTAATGATGCTGCCAAAGTGGCTGTCTGGGAATTTCTTGTTCATGAGATGAACAAGGTTCCTACCATTGAGTGTCCAATAATTGTTATTGTGACAACAATGGAGTTGTGGCTTTGGCCTAGGAACGCAGGTCCCATCAGCGTTCCGGACATATTCTGAGGCAAGTATCACCTGATCAGGGAGATTATTGATCTTCAAGGGATCAAGGTCAGGAAAGTAGACACGGAGGTTAACACGGCGGATCCACTAACCAAGGCCTGCTTTCCCAAATACTATTTTAGAGATTTTGGGATGGTTGAGTATGAGATAGTACAACCACTGCTAAATTGTTGGGTATTGGATACTACAACAGATGGCCTTAGTGCAAGTGGGAGATTGTTAGTTATATGTATGCCGTAGAGGCCATTACTGTACATGTGATATATATTGTAATGGATGCTTGGACATATATAGGGAGGAATTTCTTGCTCGACATGATAGTATGCTATCTGGTTGCTCTTTTCTTAACATGTAGATTTGTATTGTGATACTGTCTTGATCTCACATGTAGATAAAGCCCTTAGAATGTGTACTTGACTATTAGGACTATAATGGAGATCATACTAGTGGGGCCAGGGTAGTCCATAAGTACATCCTATAATTGTTCCTAGTCGTGGGAGTATCGAGATGGGGCATCGTTATTTCAGAGTAGACTAGCGTATATGCTTCTCGACCCATATGATGGGCGATGGATGATCCCATATCCATTGGTGTTTGACATCAGAGATGGTATACGGGTGCTCAGTGGAGACAGGGTACACTGAACGGACTCGCCGAGAACTCTTAGATGGTATTATACCTATCGTCAGATATCAGTTCTCTGGTGACACTGGTACAGTTTAGTCTGTCGACCCGAGATCGTCATAGAGTCTTGTGTGATTCCCATTGTGTTTTGATTTCCACCATACCACGGTCAAGAGATCGTGCAAAAAAGTGGTTTTTTGGTACAATCCTGAGTCACATGGAGGCAATGAGTGATAGGAGGGGATTCGTCTCTCCCAGTATTGGGAGTTGATGTTGTGCTATGCTTGATTGGCCATAACAGGAAATCCCTGGTCAGGGTTGCCGAGATCTACTGGTAAGTGTTATCAGTAGTTTCTCAAACCGTTATGGACCTTGCATCGCCATGACTATCAGGCTATTGGGGTCTGACGTTATACCACCCCCAGGCTATGATATGCGACATATCTGACGAAGAGACCAGACTGTACGGAAGTGTTACTGATTTAGATTCGCAGGAGTATGAGCAGGCTTGCTTGTTGACCTTCTGATCGCTCAATACCCAGGTGGCCGTTACGTTTAGTAGACCGCTTGCGGCTTGTGCGTGTTTGATATGATCATCACCTACTGCCGGCGTATTGACGAGTCTTTAGAGTCTTACACAGTGGTTTCCTGGTTCATGAGAAACGGAGTAGGAGCACTTATGTGATATGTGCGGGACCAAGATTAATGCGCATATGTAATACCTCATTCTATTCTCACGATATGTGATATCGGTCGGTTATATGTGATATAGCCGGGTTATCGGATCAGGTGTTGATTCGATAAGTTGATTCATATGATATTAGTCGGTTGTATGTGATATAGCCGAATTGTTAAATCAAGTGTTGATTTGATAATTTAATGTATAATTATATATTTGATATATTAACTTACATTAATCAATATTTGCTCACTAAGTATTCTTTTTCTCACTTATGTACATATAGTATATATATGATATATATTAATGTACATTTTATTGTGTCATGCTTGATGATACATGAAACATGGGTGTATAAGACTTACACTATAGTTAGGATAATCCTAGGGCTTTTATTTATGAAGGTAATTCAAAAATGGTGAATATTTGGCATGGCTACAAGCTTGTAGAAGCTTGTGGAAAACATTGACCAAGTCCACCATTTTTGTTTCACTTGCAGATATTTATTAACCTAACCATTATCCTCAAGTATGGTCAATTCTCTACATGGGTTAGTGTATGACACTAACTCACCCATGGTTTATTTTCTCACCTCATGAGTTCATTCTCTTATTTTTTTCTTTATCTGATCATCTTCTTCTTCATTGAGAAATCTTTCTAGCTTTTGAAATAATGAGAAAATATTGAGAGAAAATTAAATCTAAAGTGAGCCCATTTCCAACTTCATCATCTTCTACTATTAGCCATTTAGTTTAGGGTGTTTGCTTCACTAAACGCTAATTTATTGAAGAGGTAGCATGAGCTTGAGTCTCCTCGACGTAGATCATCTTCGACTTCAAAGACTTCGAGCATGTTTGCATATTTCACCATATGGATCCTCTCAAGAGTTCGGGAGATCATTACTCGCACCGAAGGGACTTCTACACGGAGCATTTGAAGTGAAGGACCGGTCTACAAAGGTTGTATTCTGCATTCACTTGGATGTTAAGTTGTTAACATTGCTAGTTTGTTTAAATCTCTAGTTAAGATTCTAGATTTAGGGTTCTTTAGTTTGGGCAAAATTTTGAAAACGGCAAGGATGATGCCTCCTGAAACCTTGCTGCCTTGCTAAGTAACCCTATAGAGGCACAGTCCGATGACGTTCATTTGTCAGAGATCATGGAGCAGGTTCGACAGGGCATTGATTCAGAGTTCGTGATTGATGATCAGGGAATACTACGATTTGGGACTCGACTGTGTGTGCCACATTCCGAGGGACTGAGACACGAGATCTTAGAGGAAGCACATCATTTAGCACATAGTGCTCATCCGGGTTCCGCCAACATGAATTGTGATTTGAGAGAAGTCTACTAGTGTGAAGGGATGAAGAGAGATGCCACAGATTTTGTTTCGGGATGCTGACTTGTCAGCAAGTCAAGGCTGAGCATCAGAGGCCAGCAGAAGAATTACAACCTTTGCCCATTCCGGAGTGGAAATGGGAATAAATTTCTATGGATTGTATCGTGGGTCTACCTAGGACCAGTCGAAAGCATGGCTCTATTTGAGTGATTGTAGACTGATTGACGAAAGATGCTCACTATCTTCCAGTGAAGACCACTTTCGGATTCGTTCAGTTTGCTCAGATATATGTTGATGAGATTGTGCAGAAGACGACCGAAAAGATTCAGCTGATTCGAGATAGGATGAGAGTGACCCAGAGCAGGCGGAAATTTTATGCAGATCAACGTTGGCGCAGACTTGAGTTCTTCATTCTAGATAATGTTTCTTCAAGGTTTCTCTGATGAAGGGCATGTCAAGATTCGGAAAGAAAATGAAGGCTTAGTTCCAGATATGTGGGTTCTTTGAGATTCTCGAGCATGTCGGCGCAGTTGTTTATCGTTTGGCTCTTCCACCTAGCTTTCCAGATATTCACCCCGTGTTTCTTATATCATTGCTCCGCAAGTACCTTCTAGACCCCTCTCGTGTGATACAGCATCAGACAATCCAGCTGGAGCGCGATCTTTCTTTCACCAAGCAACCAATAGTCATTCTAGATCGGCAGGTGAAGGAACTGAGGTCCGAGGTCATACCGTCCGTATAGGTTCTTTGACGTTGCCCGAACGGCGTAAAGGGTCACGTGGGAAACCGAGGACGAGATGCAGAAGAATTATTCACATCTCTTCGAGGGCATGCGTTGTTAAATTTTAAATTCGGGGACCGAATTTCTTTAAGCGGGGAAGACTGTAACGTTTTGAAAATCGTTTAGGTGAAATTCCCGATAATCGGTAAAATAACTGGTGTTTTCCGTAAAAACCAAAATATAATTATTTTTTAACATAGACTTAAATATACCTATTTTAGCTATGTAATGGCTAGTATTGATATTTATTTGGTCACTTATAAATTGTTAGTTTACTTAAATATTTTTCCCTAATTAATTATTTTTAATATTATTTTAAGCTTTCACTTATACATTTAATTAGTGATAATTACAATTTGGAATGGGTTAATTATACTTTAGTAAACCATGACATATTTAAAAATATATTGTAACATGTTCTTTCAAAAAAAAAATTGGGAGTGTTCTAGTTATATTTGCAAAGAAAAGAATAAAGGAAAAAAAATGGTTTGAAGTTAAATGAGGTATGGGATTTCTTTGACTTGGCCACAAGACATACTTCGCTCTTTCTCCTCTCTTCCATTTTTCTGGCCGAAACTAGCAGCCCCCCTCTCCTACAACTTCTCTTCTTCAACTCAAAAAAGAAAAGAAAAGAAAATGAAAAGAATAAAGAAGAAGGCATGGGATTTAATTAATGAGGAATGGGGAGAGTTTGACTTGGAATTTCACCCCCTCCCCCAACACACACACCTCCCCTCTTCCCTCTCACTACCGAAATTTCTGCAGCCAAAATTCCCCGATTTTTCCACTTCATTCCATCTTAAAAATCCCTAAAATTCCATCAAAAATCCAAACTAAAACCTCACAAACTCTTGATTAAACCTTACCCATTATTCCTTGATCAAAACTAGCATGGTTCTTGGAGCAAGAGAGAAATTTGGGAGGCCAAGTTGCATGTTAAATCTACAAATCATTGAGGTATAAATCCTAACCCCATGTTTAATTTGGTTCTAAATTACTTTAGATCAAACTTATTTAGGTATTAATATGGTCGTAATTACTAGTTTGAAATTTCAAGAGAAGGAATGGGGTTAAAGTTAGGGTTTTTATCAATAAATCAAGTTAGTTAAGTGTAGATTAATATGTTAAGACATGAAAAATCTAAAGTAGTTGCTAGTTGCTATTTGTTACTTTAAAATTGTCCAAATTATATAATTTTGCAAACTAGATTTTTAGGATTTATGTAAAGAGGTAATATTAAATTTTAGTAAATATTGGTGTGACCAAATTAAGATATTAAGTGAGCTATGTGGCCGTTAGAATTGCTAAAACATCTAGATTAGTATTAAAACGGTTAATGGTTGCTTACTAGGTTTTTAGAATAAATCGATTTGAGTTATGTTTGAGATTTTGATGGTTTGCTATCTATTTCATATAATATTTAGTGTGTTGTGAACGCGCGATTGGTGAGATTGGGTTTTTAGTTTGGTAGTTGCTACGTATAGCGACCCTAGTTGTGGTTTGTGGCGTTGTCGAGAGCGTGTTTTGTTCACCAAGTGCGTGCGCGTTTAGTTAGTGTGCATGATTGACTTGTATTGTTTGTGTCCACGACTATTTATATATTTATTCTCGTATTGACTTGTGTGCGTTTCTAGGATCTGATGCAGAGGCATCGGATGTGGCGCGGAAATGGCAGAGCTGAATCGGATCATATTAGCCGAGGCGTCCCGGTGAGTAAATGTACACATCTACGGGGGAATCGTCTGGATGGCGCGAGGCGCCCGATAGTCAGGATTACTAGTAGTGCTTGTAATTATATGCGTAGTCTCCTAGTCATTCATCTCATTGCATTGCGTCATCATAAATATATATGATATTATCTCATAGGACACTTGCGCCAGTACCATTGGTTCATGCCACATGCACTATTCATGCGAACACGCACGCCTTTGGTAATTGCTATGTCACGAACACCATAGAACATGATTAAAATCGGTATCTGTGCATTTCATCATATATGATCTGTAAACCTGAACCTATATAGTCATCTCATCAGGATGGATACGTAGGATTGTTAGTCATATATACATACCTCATTGCATCATGATTCATGCATAGCTTCTGGCCGTACTTCGCATGGTATATGCTATCGTATCATAGACATCCATCTTCACCGACATGTTTACATATTGTGATTCTTCTCGAGGATTTCAGTATTGATGAGATTTATGGATTTTGGAGAAACCGCAAGGATTTTAAGAACGTATTACCATTTTAAAAATGTAAGTTGCGGTTTTCTCATGATATGATGTGTGTGGTGTCCACTATGGGTTTTCTCAGTTCTTGAGCGGTATAAAACACCTGATTCGAAGTAGGGGGGAGCGTCTACTGGTGCATGGTGGACCCAGTACGGTACCCCAGAGAATGAGGGTCGCAGATGATGGCGTTGAGCCCATCAGGGGAGCACTACCGACCGGTTATTTTTGGCGCAGCGGATATCCGGAGCATACCGACGTAGTCGTGAGATTTGATGATATGGGCCGATCCGGACTGACGGAGCCCGAGATTTTGAGATATTGAAACATTGAGATATTGAGATATTAGGACATTGAGATATTGAGATATTGAGATATATATTTTGTGTCGATTCTTGATACGGATTTTCTATTGATTTCATTGATGATAATTCAGTTATTACACAGAGGTTTTTCTAAGATAAGAACAAAGATTTTCTCATACCAGGCTTGTTCAAGTTTCATTTTGATTATGCATTCATGTTGCATTCATGTTGTACATCGTATCATATCGATATGCGTAGATTATGACGCATTGGCGTGCATGCTTACGATAGCCTTATTAGATATTACTTACTACTCACGAGTTGGCAACTCACCCCCGTTGTGCCACAGTATCTTGCAGGTCCGACCCGTCAGCACAGTAGCGGCAGGCGCACTTCCTCATTTTGTTCCTTTTGCGTGGACTTGCAGCATTGCTTGTAGGTGGGTTGCGAGGATATTTTATCCCATCATATATATTATTTGTATCTAGTATACTCCATCTACCCTTGTATATTGACTAGACGGTGAGACTCGTGAGACTTGTATTTATGATGTTTGGTGTCGATGCTCACTTGAGCCGATGTAGTATCTTCTTATTTCTTGATTTCAGATGCTTATTGTGCACTTTTGATATACATATTGCATGTGGTTGTGATTCCACCATTGGCGAAGAGCTAACTCCCGCTTGGGGATGCCTTATTTCATCATTTATATGTATTTTCTTGTGTTGTACCCATTTGGGGGCCAGTATTTACAAAGGAGACTGCCCAAGTTTTCGGGAAATTCTGATGTTGCTTTTGATTGTTTAATGCCACTTATTTTTTTAAAACCATATGCTTTAAAACAAGTTTTCCTTCACTCTAATTGTTAAACGGTTTAGTTTTCTGGGCTTTGGCTTACTTAGATTACGTTGTGCCTGGACACGTTTCGTAGTTTAAGTGCCAGTCATGTTCCGTACCATCGGGTCGTGACACATACGTTCTATTTTCGTTTATTTCTGCAATGATAGGATTAAATGATCGGACAGTTTTAATATTGTTTAATGCAATGAAAATAAACAAAAGTTAAATCGTTGGAACAATTTCGAAACCACTCGGTTTTCTTTAAAAATAACTTTTAAATGCGGAGCCTAAACCACTCCTTTTAAAAGCTATCATGGTTCCTTCGACTATATCAAGTTCATTACTTTCACGGTTTTTGCCAAAACCAGCCGTTGCCCTCTGTTATTTCAGATGGGTATTCAGTTGTATTCAAGCTATGTGATTTGACCTTCGCCAAGGCATAGTGATTTGTAGCTGCTGGGTTTTCATCTGTAGCATAGATAGATGCGTTAATCTGGGACAGGCGTACAGCTATTTTGGCCTTCGTCAAGGGTTTGTATGAATGGGTTCAGATTAACCTGAACAATGATGGGTAGAACTTGACTTGCATCTCATGATATTTTGTCCTTCGTCACGGTCATAAGCGCCTGGGGCAAAAATCTATATCAGGAGTTTTAATGGAAAATGAAACATGCTAGTTTTGCATACCATCTGGAGTGTGATGATTTTAAAAGAATTCCTTCAAAGTTGTCACACAATGATAGTTGGATCCCGATCCCACCGTGAGTTTTATTACTCCTCAAGAGAGTTTTTCACTTTACAATCAATGTTATAAACCAAGTAGGTGTCTAGAACGGTGTTAGCGAGGCTACGCCTCTAGGGAAAAGAGCTTATTTAATTAAGAAACTTCTCGAAAGCATTGTTCAATCTCCCTTGAAGTACCGACACTAGCCTGGCCGAAAGGTTAAGTAAGAATTGTAGGGTGCGATTAATCCCGACTAATTCTTCTTTTATTGTTCGAAGGAGGATTTGAGGAAACAGTAACAGCCATCCTGTTTAGATAAATTAATAACCAATCTAAACTTGCAAGAGTATCATGCTGAGTGTTTCTTTTCTCTCTCTTAATTTTAGCGACCAAAATGACCGGACTTAAGTTACTACTAGATAAAAATATATTGACAGGGCCAAAGTATAAATACTGACTATGGAATGTCCAGATGGCCATTACCTATGACAAGCTGGGCTACCTCCTTACGACCAAAGCTCCTGCCGCCCAGGTCCAGATGCCACCGTCATGGATATTGAGATCCGTAAGACATGGGAATTAGACCGTGTGAAAGCCAAGTGCCTCATGCTGGCTACAATGGATAATGAACACCAGAGGCGACATGAGAAGATGGACTTAGCTTTTATCTTCCTCCATACTAAGAATTTATATGGAGAACAATCTCATATCGTAAGATACGAGACATCGAAGAAATTATTTCAGGTGAGATTGGCTATCGGGTCATCTGTAGGGACCACGTCCTTAAGATGATCAGCTATATTTAAGAGCTCGTGAACCTTGGGACCATATTGGAGAACGAGTTGTATACAGACTTGATTCTATAGTCCCTCCCCTCTATTTATGCCCAGTTTATATCGAATTTCAATATTCAAGGGAATGAAGTTACATATCCAGAACTCCTCAACATTGTCACGACCCAAAATTTAAGCGTGACCGGCACTTATATTGTATGACATCTAAAGATGCCGACACAATCTGAGTAAGCCAAAAACCAATATCAAAACCCATTTGTGGAATTAAGAAAATTTCAGTTTTTAAGTAAAAAGAATGAGACAGCATGTCGAATGGTTTTTAAGAAATGAAATCTAAACAATTGATTTAAAATTTTGACAGCATCCTCTTTTTAATCTTGAATAAAAGCAGTTAAAAATGTTTAATTAAGTTGCGTCCTTAGTTTGGAGCAAAATAACGCTAAACAGTGGAAATCAATATACAACAACAATACGACGCTCAAGCGAAAAATTTCATGCATAAGTAAAGGAAACATAACTTAGCACAACTAAATGATCTCACCCGATCAAAATAAAACATATACAAACATATATCATTCTATGTCAAATATACATAGTCCGATGGAGAATTACTAGATCCAAAATACATATACCAAAAATAGGAGGTTACTACGTAGGTAACCCACCTAGCAAAATAAGCGATATAAGCTGACAAGTGGATCCACACTGCTGCTTGTTGGAGATAGTGCCCTCAGAGTCAATTATTAGGTCACAGGTACGTGATTGTAATGATTGATGGAGGACCTATCCCGGTAGGACAGTTTTACTCGAGATGATAGTATGCTATCTGGTTTACCTTTATCATCGTGTACTGTTTTAAGTCACCTGACACGTCGCTATTACACGTTGATAGAGCCCCTAGGATTCTTGCTTGACCACCAGCAGTATGAGGGCGATCATATAAGTGGGAGCTGGGGGTCTATAAGCATATCCTTAAAAGGTCCCTAGTCGTGAGAGTTTCGAGACAGGGCATCGATTCTCCATAGTAGACTAGTGTATACAGTCGAGACCCCGATGAGGGGCGGTGGCCGGTCTCACAAGCCACTGGTGTCAGTTGGATCACCTAAGATGTATACAGGTGCTCATTGGGTTATGAGTACACCGGACAGGACTCGCCGGGAACATGCTAGTTGGTCATATACCAGACGTCAGATGGCAGTTCCCTGGTGACATGTGTGCAGGTTAGTTCATCGACCTGGGGATCGTCATTTGTCTCGTGTGAGTTCCCACTGTACTTTGATTACTACCCTAACACGGCTCAAAGGAGTCGTGCAAACAGGTTTTAGTTGGGTACAGTCCCGAGCCACATGGAGGCAGTGAGCGTATCTTCAGGGGTTCGTCTCTCCCGGTATTGGGGGTGAGGTCGTGCTGTGTCTAGGAGAGCCATTACACAAAGTCCTTGGCCAAGGCAAGGAGATTTACTGGTAGGTATTCCAGTAGTATCTCAGGGTGTTCTGGGCTACACTCCGACACGACTTGTACCGCTTTTGGGGGTCTGACTTTTACCAACCCCCTAGGCCCGCCATGCGATGCTCATAGACGAACGGACCGGACTGCACGGATATTGTCACTGACAGGCTCAGTAGGGTGTCAGGCTGAGTTCGCTCACAGACGTCCCTTTTGGTCAATACCTGGTAGCCCGTTATGTATTGGCTTATACCTCTAACGTGCTAGTGGTTAAATCCACAACCAAGGTGTTGATGAGTCTATAGAGTCCCCCACATTCAGTTACTCAGCTTTCGGGCGAAAGGTTGTAGAGGCCGTATGGAGATATGGCAAGGTCCGATCAGATACGTGCGGTATTGCAAGGATCAGGATCGGACAGTCTGTACTATAGGCCGTATGGTTATATGGCAGGGTTCGATCAGATACGTACGGTATTGCACGGATCATGATCGAACGGATATTACTGGCCGGCTTTGGTTTAAGCCGGATCCTAGTATAGTACAGTATAGATTTTGTCTCATTGCATTTGTATTTCGGTCGGAATACAAATGCGGGTGTGTATGCACAGTATCGGGGTTTTCCTGTAATTTATTACGGGACCAGTTTTCTGGAGTTGCCAGTTTGCTTTTCGTTTCGGCCGATTTCCTTTGTATCGTTCATTGGCCGAAGATTGGTGGAGGAGGGCTTATTTGCATTGTTGCAAATAAGTATTTGTGGAGGGGGTATTTGCTTATTGTTGTATCATGATAGCACCATCCTTTGACTTGATTTCTTCATGATGACTTGACTTCACAACCTCATCATGGCTTGACTTATGTATGATGATGAGGGGTAAGGTTGGTGGAGTGTTAGTTTACACTTGTGATCATATTCTTTCATGATTGGTTTTTGGATGCTTGGGATTATTGTTATGGTTGCACCACTCATTCCTTGGCTCTCTCTCCCTCATTCTCTCCACTCTTGAAGTCATGGCCGGCCCAAGCACTTTGGGGCTGTCCAAATTTTTGAAGTGGGAAAATGTTGTTCATTTCATGCACCAAAGTTCTCCAAGCTCCTCCATATACTTCTTGTATCAATCCCTCCACCAAAGGCAATTCCTACAACCCCAAATGAGATCTCTACACTACATTCTACAGCGAATCTTGGGCACGTCGAGTAGCCGGCTTCGTGCCCGAGTTGCCTCGGCATTGAGGTGGGAGCCCGTAAAAGAAGTAGGCGATGTGGTGCACTTCCGGCGAGGAGGAGGAGACAGGATTTTCCGCAGGAGATCGGGACCATGACGAGAAGACCGGAGGACTTGGATCGTCGGTATATCTCTATTCCCCATCTTCTAGTTAGCTTAGACTTGTTAATGGTTACGATCCGGGTGTTTAGTGCGCGGTGGTGCCGGTTTGCTAAGTCCGCAAAATTTAAAGTTATTCACCGCTTCCGCATTCCGGCGTCGGATCGACGGCCGGGGCGCCACCGTGCACTTACAGTGGTATCAGAGCCTCCCCATTAACTTAGTCTAGCTTTGTGTAATGTGTTTTTCAGTTCCGATCGATCGAAATGTCCGAAAACCCAAATACAGCCACGACAGTTTCTGTTGAATTTTTTCAGTCTCCAAAAATTTTTCAGGTTGCATAAAAGTACTGTGCTCGATGATCTAAGACCAGTGAAAAAATTCGAGACACTGATTCTCCAACTGGAGCGCGGAACCGCGGCAAGTACCCACTTAGTGCCGCGGTTGCGCCGCCGTAGTCATTGATCAGTGTGTGGAAATTTTCCAGTGGGCCTCTGGGGTTAAATTTGGGTTTCTGGAACATTAATTTTGGGCCCATATTTTCTGTAACTGCTACAGTATTGTTTTGGGGCCCACTTGTTAATATTCGATCGGTCGGATATTTTAAACACATTATTTCACAGTATTTACATTATATCTGCGACCGTGAATGTCACTCGATCGGTAAATCCGGTCTAACTGCTATAGCCCGGTTAGACGGATTTGCGAACGTGACTTTCACGTTGATGTTCTGTTTTTGCTGTGATGTTGCGGATCGGTCGTGGGGGATAGCCTGGATGCAATGCTAGTACAGTTGTGATTGTATTATGTACATTTGATATTGCGGGGCGAGCGTCCGACATGTGGACTGCCGTCACTGCCTGTTTGTATTATTATTTTGGGGCACAACCTGGTTGCGGTCGATGTACCCGTTGTATGTATATTTTACTTTCTGTACTAGGATTGCCCCGCGGAGGGGTGCACGGATAGCCGGGTTCTGGAGGGCAACAAGCCCGCATCTCATGGCATTGAGACGGAAGGGGCTTCACTCTAGGATTGGCGGGCTATTCGCCGCACTCGTAGGGGGTACAGGTTGACCCAGGAGGGGTGCCCAAGTTACCGGATTCCGTGAAGTGCTGGGTGGTCCATTCACGTTGCTGAAGGGGGCTGCCTCGGTTCAGGTTTTGGCGGGTAACTTGCCGCGCCCGTAGGGGTCTAGGATTTCATTGCACAGGCTATCCACACGACCAGGGGAACGTCGGGTTTCAGCGGCTCTGTGAAACCCGGGGATCCCAGATATCTGTATTGTTTCTGTGATGCTGTACATTTCTGTGATGTTGCATTTCTTTCACGCCTTGAGCGAATATAATATATTGGTATATATATTAGTAGATGTTGTATATGTTTTGCATCCGCGCTAGTCCAGTCCCCGCTCTGTCGTTAGTTAGCTAACCTAACGGGTAATGACGGGACCCAGTGGCGAATGCGGATGGCATATACGTACATCAGTATATTTTCGTTCTTTTTGGTGTGATCAATTGATGGGACTGCATTGATTCGGATCAATGCAAGTTAAAACAAACCTAATCTGATGTTGTTGGAACACTTTTCAAAAAGCTGTTATTGCAAGGACGTTTACTTTTGTTTTGCATCGTGGTATTCATTGGAATATCCTGCTCCTCAATCGACGAGGCAAGGGCCGAGATCCCTTCACCGAGAGTGACCCCTTGGAAAAAAAGTTTGCGTCAGGGCATTAACTTCATTATAGCCGATTACTTTTGCTTTGCACCGTGGTATTCAGTTGGAATATCCTGCACCCCATTCTACGGGGAAAGAGCCGAGATCCCTTCACAGGGAGTGACCTCTTTAGCAACGGTTTTCGTCACTATATTTTTAAAAGCTATCAGTTCCTTCAACGATATCAAGTTCTTTACGTTAAAGGTTTTCGCCAGAAACCATTCGTAGCCCTCCGTCGTTTCAGACGGGTAGCACGTAGTATTCATGCTGTGTTTGTTGACCTTCGTCAAGGCATAGTGTATGGTAGCTGCTTGTTACCTTTCTGCTGCATAGATAGATGCGTTGGTTTGGGACAGTCGTATAGCCTTGTTGACCTTCGTCAAGGGCTTGTACGGGTGGATTCAAATTAACCTGGATAATGACGGGTAGAACTTGACATGTGACTTATGATTTGTTGACCTTCGCCAAGGTCATAAGAGCATGGGGCAGAAATCACATTGGGAGTTTCAAAAGAACTGAAACTTGCCAGATATGCGCATACCTTCTGGAGTGTGATAGCGTGAGCGGATTCCGTCACGTTATCATGCGATGAGAGTTGGATCCCGATTCCCACTGATGAGTTAGTTTACTCCTCGGGTGACCCCGACTAATTCTTCTTTCAGGTTTGGAGGAGAATTTGAGGTACAGTGGGAGGATTCCAGATTAGATAAATTGGTAACCATTCTGATCTAGGTTAGAGTGCACGCTGAGTGTTTCTTTTCTCTCTCTCTCTGGCAGCGACCATTGACCCGACCCTAAGACTTTGACTCAGTGACCAAGTTGACCGAACCTTCTGAACACTGGCTTTTGGATTGTCAGAGTTGCAAACCTCATTGCCACTCCTACTTTTATCCTTTTCTCCAGGACACCCCGTTTTACTACGAACGTCCACTTCCATTGGACAAAACCATCGTATGGTTAGATACGAACTCGAAAGAATTTATTCGAGGATGGTTTCCGGTTCTGGAGAAAACGGATAGGATTATTCAGTTGTCTTTTCCTTTTACCCTCTCTCAGGTTACGAGTACTCCTTGGTTTAGGGGTAGTACACCTATTACGCAAATTGGATTGTCTTCTTCCAAACCTTAGGCTGGTGCCGACCGGTAGGGAATGAAGAAAACCAATTAGCATAATGATGGTGTGCAGAAGGTATTAAGTTCAGACAAAGCAAGGGATTAGTAAGAGGGCAAAGTAAATTGCAACAGATATTCACGACCAAACCAGGTATTTCTTCGCCAATCCTAAAATCACCTTTGTATTTCTCCAGGACACTCCGTATCACTACGAAGATCCACAGTTTATTGGATATTCCATCGTATGGTTATATACGAACTCGAAAGGAACTTGTTCCAGTTCGGGGATGGATCCTGGTTCAGGAGAAATAGGAATAAAGTACATTCGGTTGTCTTTTATCCTCACCTTCTCTCGCATTGCGAGTGCTCCTAGGATTAGGACAGTACACCCATTATGCTTATTGGATAGTCTTCTTCCAAACCATAGGCTGGTGCCGAACGGTAGGGAATGAAGAAAACCATTTGGCCTAAAGGGGTGTGCAGAAGGTAATGACTAAAGACATATGAAGGGATTTGGAGAGGTGGCAAAGAATTATACGGTTACAATCGTGAATCTGGAAGAGGCATTACTAGGAATACCAGGATACCCCATCGAAACATTTCGATGTTTCAGTCTCACTGTGTACTGTTAAAGGAAAACTGATTTCCCAGTTAGACACTTGCTCCAGGGTATGTATTTACCAGGTATGATTCTCACATCTGTATGGTTTTACAGATGATGAGTGGGAGTAGGTTATTGGGAATTGGGTGATCATCCTCATTATATCGGGATTCGTTGTAATCGGTGATATTTGAGGAAATCACCTGGGCTGTTTGCCGGTCGGCAAATATTTGGTTTTGAATATCCGCTGTTATGCACCAATTTCAAATTGATATATCTGTACGTCTATTTTCATAGAGTGAGATATACCTTTCTGAAATTATGTCTACGACATTTACCTATATCAGTGGATGCTTAGGTAAGGAGCATTAAACAGCGGTGTAATTCTTCTTAACCATAAGTACAGTTTTCAACCTACGACACACAGTGAATAAGTTATCAGACTCAAGGGACTTATACAGAGTATTGTAGTTTGTCCAGGGTCCATCAGGACAGAGGGGTTGGTTCTCGTACTATATTCGGTTTACTTATGACTTCTCTAGTTTTTAGACAAGTGTTTCGTGGAAACACAGGGTCCGAATTTGGAGAAGTTATAGGTATTTGAATAGAGTAGAGAACCAGGTGTAGCAAGTATCGGGATTCTTCAAAGTGATCGAAGATGTAGATACTTGTATGTGGTATTCAGTTGATAGTAGTGATTAAGAGAAATTGCTTCTCTTTCAGGTTACTCATAATTGGAAGCATTCCTAAGTTGAGTAACGCTGATCGGCCTCCTTCCATTTAGTTGACATGCACTGGAGACAGCTGCATGATTTGAATCTGGTTCAATTAAATCAGTGCCTCTGGTTCTATATTGGATATAGAACAGTTCATATCTTAACGATGTTTAAGGTACGGGGAGTTGTCCGGTTTATGATTAAAACCAGACACTGGACAACTCAAGGCACGTTTCTGTAATGGCTGTTTGTGGGTTGACCCAGGCTATGACGAGGGTTGACTTTCTACCATCTGGATGAACAATAGCGATATTGTTCTAGACTCGCCACAGTTTTATTAAAAATGGATTTTTTTTCAGAAAACAGTAGTGGGAGTATGGTAGAACTGGAAGTGATTCCAGAACCACAAACGATTACTGAAGATTTGATAAGGAACCTAAAGATTCAATCTGGATTGACATTCCATTGGCCACTCCGCAGATAAGGTGGGTAACTTCAGGCACCCGAGAGGTACTACGGTAGCCTCAAGGACGGTGACAGGGAAGTTCTTGTTTACCCACAATTACCATTGCTGTTGTTCCAGGGTGCGAGACCCGGTGGGAGGATGAGTATAGCGTCGTTCTAAACTAGTTTTAGAAGTGTACGTGTATATGACTCTGCCAGAGGGTTGTCGTAGTCAGTGGGAGCAGCGGAAGCATTGGTGGACAGGTTGCTTATGTCTATTTATAGACTAGAGCAGATGTAGCGGAGATAGATCATCTGTTTCTGACGTGACAGTCATGGGTTTGACTTCATCAGAATAGGGGATGGATCTGTTGAGAAGGTAGTAGGGTGTGATATCCTGGTATTTGGATGATATACACAGAGTAGGAAAAGAAACTCCTACACTACGATCGGTTATACTTTGGTCGTCACACAGTTGTTTCTCCACAAAGGAAATGGATTTTATATCAGACATACTGGTTACTAAATCTATGGTTTTAGATCTAGATTTGGGTGGTTTCCCAATTAGGGTACTTGACAGCATTCTAAGAGTATTTAGGATGGACGACTCCTGGCACGGTAGTGTACCTGCAGGTAATGGAGTCACCCTCTCCAAAGGTGTCTTACAGACTAAAGGGGAGAAGGGACGGGCATGATTGGCAGATCACTTGCTCAGGCAATTGAGTCAATCGTGAGATGTCAAGTACCACACCAGATGTTGTTCTTGCACTAGATGCAATAAGTTGACATTAATCCAATCCTGGAGAAACAGTCGGAAGCAGTTTTAGAACATAAGTGGATGTTCTAGGGAGATGATAACGACAGCCTCATTCAGGAGACAGTTATCATTCCAGGCTTCCAAGGTGACATGGACGACAAGGAGGTTGTCAGAGTTATAGTTTTCCTTCTGATGAGGGGCAGTATTTTGGACAGGTGGTCCAAGGCAATACTGAGGGAGGCATGGCACGCAGGATACTGATTAAGTTCAGTTGACGATACAGTCTAAAAAGTTTGGATTTGGAGTTCATTTATGAGCTAGGTCCCATCAGACATCCAGACATATTCTGAGACAGGTATTGCTCTTTTCGGGAGATGGCTTTCTCCGCGAACTTGAGATATAGAGAGACATGGAAAGAGACAACAAAGCGGATCCACTCACTGAGGCTATTCCTCGAACGCAATGGTTTCGCAAACGAGCTTTGTGAGACTAACTAGTAGAGGAGTTGGGTGTTCGGTATCACACGGGCTGTGAGTATGCGACATCGCAATAATTAGCCTTGAGTGCAAGTGGGAGATTGTTGGAGATAGTGCCCTCAGAGTCAATTATTAGGTCACAGGTACGTGATTGTAATGATTGATGGAGGACCTATCCCGGTAGGACAGTTTTACTCGAGATGATAGTATGCTATCTGGTTTACCTTTATCATCGTGTACTGTTTTAAGTGACCTGACACGTCGCTAATACACGTTGATAGAGCCCCTAGGATTCTTGCTTGACCACCAGCAGTATGAGGGCGATCATATAAGTGGGAGCTGGGGGTCTATAAGCATATCCTTAAAAGGTCCCTAGTCGTGAGAGTTTCGAGACAGGGCATCGATTCTCCATAGTAGACTAGTGTATCCAGTCGAGACCCCGACGAGGGGCGGTGGCCGGTCTCACAAGCCACTGGTGTCAGTTGGATCACCTAAGATGTATACAGGTGCTCATTGGGTTATGAGTACACCGGACAGGACTCGCCGGGAACATGCTAGTTGGTCATATACCAGACGTCAGATGGCAGTTCCCTGGTGACATGTGTGCAGGTTAGTTCATCGACCTGGGGATCGTCATTTGTCTCGTGTGAGTTCCCACTGTACTTTGATTACTACCCTACCACGGCTCAAAGGAGTCGTGCAAACAGGTTTTAGTTGGGTACAGTCCCGAGCCACATGGAGGCAGTGAGCGTATCTTCAGGGGTTCGTCTCTCCCGGTATTGGGGGTGAGGTCGTGCTGTGTCTAGAAGAGCCATTACACAAAGTCCTTGGCCAAGGCAAGGAGATTTACTGGTAGGTATTCCAGTAGTATCTCAGGGTGTTCTGGGCTACACTCCGACACGACTTGTACCGCTTTTGGGGGTCTGACTTTTACCAACCCCCTAGGCCCGCCATGCGATGCTCATAGACGAACGGACCGGACTGCACGGATATTGTCACTGACAGGCTCAGTAGGGTGTCAGGCTGAGTTCGCTCACAGACGTCCCTTTTGGTCAATACCTGGTAGCCCGTTATGTATTGGCTTATACCTCTAACGTGCTAGTGGTTAAATCCACAACCAAGGTGTTGATGAGTCTATAGAGTCCCCCACATTCAGTTACTCAGCTTTCGGGCGAAAGGTTGTAGAGGCCGTATGGAGATATGGCAAGGTCCGATCAGATACGTGCGGTATTGCACGGATCAGGATCGGACAGTCTGTACTATAGGCCGTATGGTTATATGGCAGGGTTCGATCAGATACGTGCGGTATTGCACGGATCATGATCGAACGGATATTACTGGCCGGCTTTGGTTTAAGCCGGATCCTAGTATAGTACAGTGTAGATTTTGTCTCATTGCATTTGTATTTCGGTCGGAATACAAATGCGGGTGTGTATGCACAGTATCGGGGTTTTCCTGTAATTTATTACGGGACCAGTTTTCTGGAGTTGCCAGTTTGCTTTTCGTTTCGGCCGATTTTCTTTGTATCGTTCATTGGCCGAAGATTGGTGGAGGAGGGCTTATTTGCATTGTTGCAAATAAGTATTTGTGGAGGGGGTATTTGCTTATTGTTGTATCATGATAGCACCATCCTTTGACTTGATTTCTTCATGATGACTTGACTTCACAACCTCATCATGGCTTGACTTATGTATGATGATGAGGGGTGAGGTTGGTGGAGTGTTAGTTTACACTTGTGATCATATTCTTTCATGATTGGTTTTTGGATGCTTGGGATTATTGGTATGGTTGCACCACTCATTCCTTGGCTCTCTCTCCCTCATTCTCTCCACTCTTGAAGTCATGGCCGGCCCAAGCACTTTGGGGCTGTCCAAATTTTTGAAGTGGGAAAATGTTGTTCATTTCATGCACCAAAGTTCTCCAAGCTCCTCCATATACTTCTTGTATCAATCCCTCCACCAAAGGCAATTCCTACAACCCCAAATGAGATCTCTACACTACATTCTACAGCGAATCTTGGGCACGTCGAGTAGCCGGCTTCGTGCCCGAGTTGCCTCGGCATTGAGGTGGGAGCCCGTAAAAGAAGTAGGCGATGTGGTGCACTTCCGGCGACGAGGAGGAGACAGGATTTTCCGCAGGAGATCGGGACCATGACGAGAAGACCGGAGGACTTGGATCGTCGGTATATCTCTATTCCCCATCTTCTAGTTAGCTTAGACTTGTTAATGGTTACGATCCGGGTGTTTAGTGCGCGGTGGTGCCGGTTTGCTAAGTCCGCAAAATTTAAAGTTATTCACCGCTTCCGCATTCCGGCGTCGGATCGACGGCCGGGGCGCCGCCGTGCACTTACAGCTGCTATGTGTCCACGCGTCTCCTGCATGGAACTAAGGCACAACGGGGGTAAGTTGTCAACTCAGTGAATTAAACTAATATCTAACAGCTGATAATGTAAGTATGACGAACTAGAGTTAATAGCAATAAAGATAGGTTTAGTGTATGATAACATGTGGAAGAATGAAAATGTATTAACTTAATTTATAAAACAACACTAAAATCTCATCAACTATTTCCAACATCATAATTTTCCAGATAAGATTCATTTTTCCGTGTCCAATATCGACACAAATCTTCTGTTTTTAGCATATATCGTTCCCCGAACGATTCTGTCAATCCACAACATCGGTCGGTATCCTCCAGATATCCGTCGTGTTTCATTACTATCTCCGGTATCGAGTATCCTCGCTAGGCTCCCCACCTCACATGTAGCTATCCTGCCACTTGGTCTTGACCGGGTCCACCATGTATTCGATTGTATATTCCCCACACTCAGTCTGGACTACGTATAAATCCACAACCGTATTGCCCCCCTACTCGGTCCGGAGTAAAATCCAAATCATAAAAAAACGACATCTCATGGTGGACATATCTCATCAATCATGAAGAACCAATGAATATAACTTAATAATATATAAAACTCAAAACCAGAAATTCTCAAATCCAATACATCTTGTGCTATAATTATAACAATTTGAAAGTAAGACATAATAAGTAGCAATTAATAACAATGATGCGAACAACCACTAATAATGATACTTATGGTATAAAGGGAATCATATAAGATATGGCAAGTTCTAAGTGATACGTGACTTATCAATTACCGATGAGGTGTAGTGTAATATGTAGGTATGGGCGCGTGCAACATGACTCATCGATAATTCGTGCAGCGTTCTAGCAAGTGTTATTTTATAGATATTAATGCATATTATGAAGTTTCTTAGTTTTAAACATATACTCAATACAAAGGAAATTATTATCCAACTACTAATTACATGCGTATTACGCCATCCATACAAAATCCCCCGGTAGATGTTAAATCTACTCACCGGAATACGTCGAAGCTACTCAGATGTTATCAATCCTTTTCCTTTCCTTGCGATCTCCGAAGTCTCCGCGGTCGAACCTAACATCGAATTTAACTTCCGTATAAGAAACGGCTATACTCCGATACGGCGAAAACGTGAAACTAGTAGATTTACATACTAAATATGCTACGTACGAATATTGTGAACTATCTAATACTTATACTAACCTGATCTAATCCTTCGCTGTTCATAACAGGAAAACAGAAACGTGTCATATAATATCAGTGTCGTATTTAGAATTTTTAGCCCCAAAACAGATATTTGCTTCCAGATTTTATATACTGAATATATAACATAAACTAACAATACCAGACATCCTAAAATATAAACAGAGAGCTATCCTAAAAACCCCAACACCTAACTCCCTATAAAAACCGGCGAGCTCGGAATTTTGGTGGATGTGGCCGGTCGAAAATCCAAGGAATGGGTTCATGTTTCTAGTGGTTATTCTAGGTCCAAATTACAAGATGAAGGTACTGTTTGATTTTTCTAATTATAAACCAACTCATAGCAGTTTCAAGCAGAGCAATAATCCAACAAAATACGATATTTTACCAATATCACACTTCTATACTAAAACAGTATTGAACTAAAATCTGCTGGGTTGAAACTTATACCTATTGAATGACCACTGAAAGGCTCCTTCAAAGATGCACAAGCATATCCAATCTAAGCTTGAGGGTTGAGGTAAGGATTCCTATTACTTAGCTTCTTTCTTTCTTCTCTCTTTTTCTTTGGTGAGTGTTAGGAATTTCTTTTTCTTCTAAGCTAGTTAAATTGGTTCCTAACTTGATATATCAACTGAATCAAAATGAAAAGATAAGAATAATGAATGATAAGGGTAGTAGGAGGTGTCACCATGAAGGATGGTGGTGCTTTCATGCAAGGAGGTGATGTATGTATGAGGTTCAACCTAGGTTATGATATCCTATGAGTTTAAATTAACTTTAAACATGACCTAACCCTCTTTACAAAAAAAACCTCACACAATATCTAATTTCCACAAAGAATTAAACTTTCCACAAAACCCCTTATGACACTTATTATTATATAAATAAACTACAATTTTTACTAAATTAGTCTACCACATGTTAAAAGGTCTTTTTATTACAATAAAATTAAAATAACATTTTTTATTAAATAAATAAAATAATTAAGTATCTAAAATATTTCAAAATGTTACAAACATGTTGAGGAGTGCATAGGGCACCCTTAAGAAAACTAAGGAGATACCCGCTTTGCTCATTGTGGAACCTTCCTCCTCTATATTCAAGATGAAAGCCAAGGGGAAGAAGAAGAAGAAGACCCCTACCAAGATGAAAGGCGGTGTCACTAAGGTACATAGAAAGGACAAGGAAAAAGTTGGGGGCCAACAGCAGGGAAGGAGGAATGCTTCTATTGTCACAGGAAAGATCATTGGAAGAAGGACTGCAGGGCATGGAAAGCCAACAGCTAGGATTCGAAGTAAGTTGTGGTTTCGGCTTCAGGTGTGTTTATAATTAAAAACTGTCTGTCAATCAACTTTACTTCCTGGGTATTGGATACCGGTTTAGGATCTCATATCTGTAAGTCATTGCAGCCACTGAGAAACCTTATAGTTCTGAAGGCAGGTGATATGACCCTCGTGGTTGCTAACGGAGCAAGCGTGGATGCTATTTCCGTAGGGGAATATCTCCTAGAATTGACAAGTGGACCATTTTGGTTTTGCATAACTGTTTTTGTATACCTAGTTTGACATGTAATATCATCTCTGTATCTTTACTGTTTAAAAAAGGTTTTGATTTTACATTTGTAAGAAATGTTGTAAATAATCACCTTAATCATGATTTGATTGGGTCAGGTACACTAAACAACGGTATATACGTATTAAATCAACACCAGGTTTTCAATGTCCAGAACACACTTAAAAGAAAGTCTCCAAAATTAAATCAAGCTTTCTTATAGCATTGTAGACTATGTCACATCAATGAAACACGGTTGACAAAGTTACATAAAGAGGGATATTTGGATCCATTTGAATATCTGTCTTATGCAACTTGTTAATCTTGTCTCAAAGGAAAGATGACAAAGACTCCGTTCACCGGACACGGAGTAAGAGCCACCGAGTTCTTAGGACTCATACACAGCGACATGTGTTGTCCAATGTCTACATATGCAAGAAGTGTTTATTCCTATTTCATTACTTCTATGGATGATTTCTCAAGGTATGGACATGTATTCTTGATGAAACATAAATCCAGGCCTTTGAGGAATTCTAAGAATACAAGAATGAAGTAAAAAAACAAACAGGAAAATGAATCAAGACACTTCGATCTGATCGAGGTGGTGAATACTTAAGTGCCGAGTTTCTGAATTATTTAAAAGACAATGGAATTCTCTCTCAGCTTACTCCTCCATACACACCTCAACACAATGATGTATTGGAAAGATGGAACCATACCTTATTAGATATGATACGTTCCATGATGATTAACTCTGAGTTACCACGATCCTTCTGGGGTTATGCACTAGAATCCGCTGCATATCTTTTGAACAAAGTTCCTACTAAGTCTATGCCTATCACACCATATGAAATGTGGAGTGGGAAGAAACCCTATCTTAAGTATCTTAAGATATGGGGATGTCCAGTTTTTTTCAAAAAGAAGCATACGGACAAGCTCGAGGCACGATCAATACTGTGTAAGTTTGTGGGATACCCAAGGAACTTCAGGGGGTATCTTTTCTATTACGCAGAGGAACAAAAGATTTTTGTTTCTCGGTATGCCCACTTTCTGGAGACTCAATTTCTTTAAAAAGAAATAAGTAGGAGCGCAATAGAACTTAAAGAAATTCCAGAACCACGAACTATTACTGAAAGTATGGTAGAACTAGAAGTTTCAAAAGAACCGGACGTCTATGCACCACTACGTAGATCTAGTAGGCAGTCTCATCCGCCCGAGAGATACTATTGTTTTCTCGTAGACGGAGATAGAGAGGATTGCATCATAAATGATGATGAGCCAACTAGTTTCCAGCAAGCCATTATGATCAGAGACTCGGTAAAATGGTTGGATTCAATGCGGACCGAAATTGAATCCATGTACACTAACAAAGTTTGGACTTTGGACATTGTACCTCAAATGGTAAAACCCATAGGCTGCAAATGGATCTTCAGAAAGAAGATTGGTGCAGATGGACATGTTGAAACCTATAAGGCTAGATTTGTAGTAAAAGGTTTTGTTCAAAGACCTGGCTTGGACTATGATAAAACCTTTTCTCCAGTGGCTATGCTTAAATCCATTCGGATCCTACTTGCCATTGCTGCCTTCCAGGATTATGAAATTTGGCAGATGGATGGAAAGACCTTTTTTTGAATGGAAATTTGGAAGAGTGTGTTTATATGGATCAGCTAGAGGGTTTCATGGAGAGTGAGAGCAGCGGAAGAGTGTGCAAGTTGCTTAAATCCATTTATGGATTAAAGCATGCATCGCGAAGTTGGAGCATCTACTTTGATGAGACGGTCAAAGAATTTGACTTTATCAAAACTCCAGATGAACCATGCATTTATAGTAGGATTGTAGCGAGAACTATAGTATTCCTCGTCTTGTACATGGATGCCATTCTCCTGATAGGAAATGACATTCCTATGCTACAATCAGTCAAAAGATTCTTGTCACAGAAGTTCTCCATGAAAGACCTGGGTGATGCCTCTTACATTCTGGAGATCCAGATCTATCGTGATAGATCTAAGAGGATGTTGGAACTTTCACAGTCCAGGTACATCTACACCATACTAAAAAGATTTAGTATAGAAGATTCCAAGGGCGACAATCTACCGGCTTGTCACGGGATCACCCTCTCCAAAGAGATGTCTCCCAAGACTGATTTGGAAAGGGATCACATGAGTATTATACCTTATGCTTCTGTGGTAGGATCTATAATGTATGCGATATTGTGTACCAGACCAGATGTTGCTTACGTACTAAGCGTGGTAAGCAGGTATCAGTCAAACCCTGGGAAGAAGCACTGGATAGCAGTTAA
The DNA here is from genome assembly GCA_030015575.1 of Agapanthus africanus. Taxonomy (NCBI): domain Eukaryota; kingdom Viridiplantae; phylum Streptophyta; class Magnoliopsida; order Asparagales; family Amaryllidaceae; genus Agapanthus; species Agapanthus africanus. Next base: position 311,168,046 of record JASDDO010000018.1, on the reverse strand, counting down.
GAACATTCTCAAGTACTTGAGAACGACTAAGGAGATGTTCTTGGTGTACAGCAGTAAAGACCTCCAGATCGAGACCTTCGCTGACTCCAGCTTCCAGAGTGACAAGGATGACTCTAAATCCATGCTGGGTTATGTCATTACCCTCAATGGAGGGGCTGTATGTTGGAAGTGCTCCAAGAAGGATACCATTGCTGACTCGACGATGGAGGCAGAGTATATCACTTCATGTGACGCCGCGAAAGAAGAGGTCTGGGTGAGGAAGTTCGTTACAGAACGTCAAGTGGTTCTATCCATTGTTGATCCAATACCTTTGTATTATGATAACAACGGGGTTATAGCTTTAGCGAAGGAATCAAGGTCCCATCAGAAGTCCAGACATATCTTGAGGCGATATCACCTGATCAAGAAGATCATGAATCACTGGAAGATCAAGGTGCGAAGAGTAGACACAGAGAAAAACACTATATATCCACTCACAAAGGCCATCCCTCTAATGCAGTTCGAAAAGCTATTCGAGATGCTTGGTCTGCGATATGCCAATACATGGCCTTAGTGCAAGTGGGAGATTGTTAGTGATATATGCCCTAGAGGCCATTATTGTATAGTACTGGATTGTATATTACATTTTGGTAGTTTGGGATATACACAGATATAATAACAGTCTTGCTTAATATGATAGTATGCTATCTTGTTTGATTTTATCTTAATATGTGTATATGTTTCTTTTAACATATTGCTAATACATATTGATTGAGCCCTTAAGATTTTTGCTTGACTACTAGCGTTATGATGACAGTCACACTAGTGGGGGCTTGGTAGTCTATAAGCACATCCTTAAGCTTGTCCCCAGTCGTAAGATTATTGAGACATGGCATCGATACTCCATATTAGACTGGTGTATACGCTTCTTATCCCAGCCAGGGGTGGTGGCCTGTCCCGTAGCCATTGGTATAAAGTACCAGAGATAGTATATAGGTGCTCATTGGGTTATGAGTTACACTGGACGAACTCGCTGGGAACTGCTGGTTGGTATTATACCTATCATTAGTTAGCAGTTCCCCGATGACATGAGTATAGGTTAGCCCGTTGACTTGACATTACTATTCTTTTCGAGTGTGTTCCAACTGTATTTAGATTACTACCCTACCACGGCTCAAATGAGTCATATAAACAGGTAGTAGTTGGGTGCAGTCCCGAAGCACTTGGAGGCAGTAGAGGTTAGAAGGGATTCATCTCTCCCGGTATTGGGAGTTGATATCGCGGTTGTACGGTTAGCCAATACACAAAGTCCCTGGCCAGGGCAAGAGTGATTTACTAGTAAGTACACCAGTAGTTTCTCAGGGTGTATATGGCCCTACACCAACACGAATTATTGCGCTATTAGTGGTCTGACGTTTACCAACCCCTTAGGCCTGATATGTGATACTCTTAGATGAACTGACCGGACTGTACGGAGATTGTCACGGATAGGCTCTGTAGGGTTCAGATGAGTTCGGCCTTCTTTTCGACAGGTACCCGGATAGCCGTTACGTACAGCTAGTTCCACCGAAGGACTTATGGTTAAACCCACTTCCAGCGTACTATCGAGTCTTTAAAGTCCCACATAGAAGGTTTCCCTAGTTCAGGAGAAATGATGTAGAGGTCGTATAGTTTTACGTGCAGGGTTTCAATCATATACGTGTACTAGCAGCACGGATATTGTTCGGACGGATAATACTAGTGAGCTTAGGATTAAGCCGGATTCTAGTATTATATTATTGGATTATTTTTATCACTTGGTATTCGTATTTTTTGCAGAACTAATACGGGTATGTATATACGGTGAGGACATTCTTGTAATTTTACAAGAGATGTTTCTAGAAGGAGACACCTCATTTTGCATATATCTATTTATTGGTAAATAGGTAATGAGGTGGAAAATGGAGATATTTGTGGCATGAGTGAAGCATTGCGAATTCTTTAATTTTTTGTTAGTGTATATGCCCTAGGGGCCATTATTATATCATACTAGTTTGTATATTACTTAATGGAAGCTTGGGATATTCACAGTTATATAACAGTCTTGCTAAACATTGTATTATGCTACTTGGTTTTATCTATCTTAATATATGAGTATACGTATTGATAGAGCCATTAGGATCTTGCTTGACTACCAGCGTTGTGATGGCAGTCACACTAGTGGGGGCTGGATAGTCTACAAGCACACCCTTTTCCAGGTCCCTAGTCAAAGGATTATCGAGACAGGGCATCATACTCTGGAGTAGACTAGTGTGTACGCTTCTCATCCCAGTTTGGGAGATGGTCTGTCCTACAGCCATCAGTATGTCGTAGTGGAGATATTATACAGGTGCTCGTTGGGTTACGGGTACACCAGACAGGACTCGCAGGGAACTGTTGGTTGGTATTATACCCGTCGTCAGTTTACAGTTCCCAGGTGATAAGAGTACAGTATAATCCGCAGACTTGACACTTCTACTTCGCCTCGAGTGTGTCCCACTATTCTTAGATTGCTACCGTACCACGGCTCAAAGGAGTCGTGCAAACAGGTAGCAGTTGGGTGCAGTCCCGAGCACTTGGAGGCAGTGGCGGTTAGATAGGATTCGTCTCTCCCGGTATTGGGAGTTGATACGCGCTGTGTCAGAGAGCCATTACGCAAAGTCCCTGGCTAGGGCAACCGAGATTTACTGGTAGGTTCTAGTAGTTTCTCAAGGTGTAATGGGCTACGCTCCGACACGACTTATACTGCTATTAGGGGACTGACGCTTGCCGCCCCCTAGGCCCGATATGCTATAGTCTTAGACGAACAGACCGGACTACACGGAGATTGTCACATCAGGCTCAGTAAGAGTTCGGATGGGTTTCCTCATCATCCTTCTTATAGACATCTACCTGGGGACCGTTACGTACAGCTAGTGCCGCTTGCGGTCTGTGGTTAAACCCACTACCAGCGTAGTAGTCGAGTCTTTAGGGTCCCACACAGAGAGTTTCCCTGCTCCAGGAGAAACGATATAGAGGTCGTAAGGTTTTACGACAAGGGTTCGGACGAATACGTGTGTTTACGCACGTACGACGTTTGGATAGTTTTTACTAGCCGGCTTTGGTTTAATCCAGATTCTAGTATCGGATTATTGGATTTATACAGTCTAAAGTTTTTCTATGTTTTCACGGATAGGAGGGGCGTTCTCGTAATTTTGTAGGAAGCTTCTAGAAGGATGGTGACTTGAGGGTTTAGGTGGCATTTGCATTTATTGATTTAGTGAGTCATTTGTGTGATTCATCAATGGAGTTAATGCATATTTATTGATCTAATGACTCATGAGATGAATCACTCATTTGAATCAATGAAGCATAGTTGTTAAATGATTTATTTTATTTATTTGATAAAAGATTATGCTTCATATATTCAAATGAGTTCATTATTTCTTCTCATTCTCTTGCTCACCTTCTCTCTCTCTTCAAACCCTAATCCTCCCCTCTCATGTGTTGAGATCAAGGATTAGATAGACTAATTAATCCATTACCTCACTCTATATCACCTAGGTGCCTTTGATTAGCAACTAAAGAAACCAAGTTACCTCAAGATTACAGGTGAAGCTTGGAATAGAAGCTCTCGGGTGGATCATCTATTACGTAGAGGAGGCCGAGGAGGAGGTGGATAACGAAAAGACGAAGGACTAGATTAACTAGGTATAATCACTTCTCATAGTAGTTAACAACTCCTATGTATATGTTAGTTATGGTTTAGAAAAGATTCTTCGGTTAGTCGATGTTAACTCAAAGAACAGGATTGTTTTTCATATTTCCGCCTCCCCGCAATTCGTGGGGTGTTGCACATCGACTTACAGTGGTATCAGAGACTCGCTAAACAATAATTAACTTATTAGCAATGGCGTAAGAATTTCGAACGCAAAACGAACCGGAAAAAACATCAAAATTACATAGTTTCTGTCGAATTTAAAATGAGGTCTAAAAATTTTTCAGGGGCCTCTAAAATTACAAGCAGGGAATTTTAAGGTTACTGGAGAAAAATGGGTTCATGAATCGGCCAAACAGCCGCGGAACCGCGGCCGATCCCACCGATCCGCCGCGGATCCGCGACCGAGTTGAAGCCGATTCAGCCCAGTTCTCCCCAGTAACTCTTCTATGATGTTTTTGTCTTTTCTGGAATGTTTATTTTCTGCTCAAGTCTCAGGTGCACAGAGAAGTTTTGAAGTAGAATCTAATGTGTTTGCTCGATCGAAATTATACGATGTTTGCTAATTAGATTATATCTGTGAACTGTATAATGTGTTCGTAAACCTCCCCTAACTGCTAGTATGTCGGTTGGCAGGGGGTTGCACATTTCTGTAATGTTTTAACTGTTTGTGATTATGAACTTGATTGGATTGTTGTGATGATTAGCCGGGGTTTGTGATGGGTTATTATATTCATTCATTCGATGTAATTGTAATATGTTGTAATATTATTTTGCGGGGCACATCCAGGTTGCGGTTGTAGCCACCGTTGTATTATTTCATTTTACTGTTTTTGCTCCTAGGATAGACCCAAGGTGGGGTGCACAAACTACCGGGTAGTTTGAAATGTTTAGTGGCATACTCACGTTGTTGAGGGAGACCGCTTCACTTCGGGTACTTGGCGGGTAGTTTGCCGTACCCGTAGGGGTCTAGGGTGGGGTAATGGCTATTCATCACAACTGTATAATCCGTCTTTCGTTGCTGGCTCAAAAGAAATGCGGATTGCTTGCATATCCAATAATGTTCAACTGTGATCTGGAATGCCTATTATTGCGTCTGACGAATGTACATTATCTATATATGATAGCTATTTAGATGTCACTTATGTTTTACACCCGCGCTAGCCCAGCCCCCGCTCTGTCGTTAGTTAAGTAACCTAACGGGTGATGACGGGACCCAGTGGCAAATGCGGATGGCATAAGAGGACGTTGTATTTTCGTTGTTTTCTGCAATGATAGGTTAATGATGGGACGCATTATTATTAATGCAAAGAAAATAAACCAAAGTTGAATCGTTGGAACGGTTTAAAAGAAGCCACTCGGTTATTTTTAAAACAGAAGATATTTTTAATTGCGGAGCTTTAACCACTCCTTTTAAAAGCTATCAGGTTCCTTCGGTCATATCAAGTTCACTACGTTCACGGTTTCACCAAAACCATTCGTAGCCCTCCGTCATTTCATTTGGGTATTCAGTAGTATTCAAGCTATGTATTTTGACCTAACGCCAAGGCATAGTGTTTGGTAGCTGCTGGGTATTCATTTGTTGTATAGATAGATGAGTTAGTTTGGGACAGTCGTATTATCATTTTGGCCGAACGTCAAGGATATGTACGGATGGGTTCAAATTAACAAGATAATGATGGGTAGAACTTGACATGTGACTTTTGACATTTTGACCTAACGCCAAGGTCATAAGAGCATGGGGCAAAAATTTATATCGGGAATTTCTAAAGAAACTGAAATTTGCAAAAGAGATGCATACCATTTGGAGTGTGATGAATGTTGGTAGGATTCCTTCAGCATTATCACACGATGATATTTGGATCCCGATCCTACTGTGAGTATATGCTACTCATCAGGAGATTCGTCACTTAACGATCAATGCTATAAACCAAGTGCCGAGAAAAGTGTCAGCGGGGCTACGCCCCCAGAGAAAAGTGGTTATTTAATTAAGGAACTTCGCGAATGCGTTGGAAAACCTTCCTCGAAGTATCGACACTGGCCTGGCTGAACGGTTAAGCAAGTATTGTACGGTGAGAATAGTCCTGGCTAGTTCTTCCTTTATGGTTTGAGGAGCGATTCGAAAAACAGTGGGAGCCATCCAGTTTAGATAAATTAAAAACCACTCTAAACTTGCAAGAGCATCATGCTAAAGTGTTCTCTCTCTCTCTCCTAACTGCAGCGACCCTGAAAATGACTGGACTTAAGTTACAATTAGAAAAAAATATACTGACAGGGCCAAACTATAAAGATTGGCTGCGGAATGTCAAAATGGCTTTGACCTATGACAGATTGGGCTATGTCCTCACCACTAAGGCACCTGCAGTCCCAGGTCCTAAATCCAGTAATGCGGATAAGGAAATCCGCAAAACCTGTGAGTTAGATTGCGCGAAGGCCAAGTGCATCGTGCTTGCCTCGATGAATAATGAAAATCAGAGGAGGCACGAGGATATGGATCTAGATGCCATATTTCTCCATATAAAGGAACTTTATGGAGAGCAATCTCGTATAGCAAGATACGAGACCTCAAAGAACTTGTTTCGAGCGAGGTTGGCCGTCGGATTATCGGTAGGAGAACATGTCCTAAAGATGATTGGCTATATTGAAGAGCTCGCAGACCTTGGGACGACTTTGGATAATGAGCTCTATACAGACTTGATTCTCCAGTCCCTTCTTTCCACCTACGCTCAGTTTATTCTGAATTTCAACATTCAAAGAAAAGAAGTTGAACTTCCAGAACTCCTTAACATGTTGAGGAGTGCAGAGGGCACCTTGCAGAAGGAAAGAGAAACACCCGCTATGTTTGTTAGCGGAGCTTCTTCTTCCGGGTCCAAGGCTAGGGCCAAAGGAAAGAAGAAGAAAGCCGCCACCAAACCTAGAGGAGGTGTTAGTAAGGTAGGAGCGAAGGGAAAGAAAAAGATTGCAGTGCTAGTAGTGGCCAAGGATGAGTGCTTCCATTGTCATAGGATTTGTCATAGGAAAGGGCACTGGAAGAAAGATTGTAAGGCGTGGAACTCCAAGAACCAGGAACCGAAGCAAGCCGTGCCGTCGACTTCAGGTGTGTTTGTAATTGAGAATTGTCTGTCAATAAACTCTACTTCCTGGGTATTGGATACCGGATCAGGATCTCATATATGCAATTCATTGCAGGCACTGAGAAACCGTAGAGTGCTGAAGGATGATAATATGACCCTAAAGGTTGCTAACGGAGCTAGCGTGGGAGCTGTGTCCGTTGGGGATTATCACCTGGGATTGACGAGTGGACATATTTTGGTTTTACATAACTGTTTTTGTGTACCTAGCTTAACATGTAATATCATATCAGTTTCCTTGTTATCAAATAAAGGTTATGATTTCGCGTTTGTAAGTGATGTTGTTAACATCCACCTTAATCATAGTTTGATTGGGTCCGGTACACTAAATAACGGTATATATGTCTTAAACCAACTACAGATTTTCAATGTCTAGAACACACTAAAAAGAAAGTCTCCATATTTAAATAAAGCTTTCTTATGGCATTGTAGACTAGGTCACATCAATGAGACAAGGTTAACTAAGTTACATAGAGAAGGATATTTGGACTCGTTCGAATATCAAACTTATGCCACTTATGAATCATGTCTCAAAGGAAAGATGACAAAGACTCCATTCACTAGACATGGAATAAGAGCGAGCGAGCTCTTAGGACTCATACACAACGATGTATGTGGTCCAATGTCTACACATGCAAGAGGTGGTTTTTCCTATTTTATTACTTTTACGGATGATTACTCTAGGTACGGATTCATTTTTCTGATGAAACATAAATCCGAGGCTTTTGAGAAATTCCAAGAGTATAAGAATGAAGTAGAAAACCAAACCGGCAAAAGTATCAAGACACTAAGATCTGATCGAGGTGGTGAATACTTAAGTGCCGAGTTCCTAGGTTACCTAAAGGAGAAAGGAATTCTCTCTCAGTTTACTCCTCCATACACTCTACAGCATAACCGTGTATCGGAGAGACGGAATCGAACCCTATTGGATATGGTACGTTCCATGATGAGTAATGCTGAGTTACCACGATCTTTCGGGGTTATGCGCTAGAATCAGCGACATATCTTTTGAACATAGTTCCTACCAAAACTGCGCCTACCACGCCATATCAGATGTGGAGTAGGAAGAAACCCTATCTTCAGTATCTGAAGATATGGGGATGTCCAGCTTTTGTTAAAAAGCAGCATGCGGACAAGCTCGAGGAACGATCAGTACTGTGTAAGTTTGTGGGATATCCAAAGAACTCCAGGGGGTATCTATTCTATTACGCAGAGGAACAAAAGGTTTTTGTTTCTCGTAATGCCCATTTTCTAGAACATCAGTTTTTAGAAAAGGAAACAAGTGGGAGCGAAATAGAACTAGAAGAAATTCCAGAACCACAAACTACTACTGAAAGTTTGGTAGAATCAGTAGTTCAAGAAGAACAGGACATTCCCGCACCCCTCCGCAGGAGTAGTAGGCCGTCTCATCCGCCTGAGAGATAGTACGGTTTTCTTATAGATGGGGATGGAGAGGATTGCATCATTGATGATGATAAACCTACTAGCTTCCAGCAGGCCATCCAGAGCGGCGACTCGGTACGATGGCTAGACGCAATGCGGACCGAAATGGAGTCCATGTACACCAACAAAGTATGGACTTCGGACTTTGCTTTAGATGGGGTAAAACCCATAGGATGCAAATGGATTTTCAAGAAAAAGATTGGTGTAGATGGACAGGTGGAAACCTATAAAGCTAGACTTGTTGCAAAGGGTTTTCGTCAAAAACCTGGTTTGGACTTTGACGAAACATTTTCTCCAGTGGCTATGCTCAAATCCATTCGGGTCCTTCTTGCTATTGCTGCCTTCCATGATTATGAAATTTGGCAGATGGATGTAAAGATGGCTTTTCTAAATGGTAATTTAGAAGAATGCGTCTATATGGATCAGCCAGAAGGTTTCAATAAGAGTGGGAGCAGCAGGAAAGTTTGCAAGTTGCTTAAGTCCATTTATGGACTGAAGCAGGCATCGCGGAGTTGGAACATCTGTTTTGATGAAACAGTCAAAGAATATGACTTTATCAAAAATCCAGATGAACCATGTATATATAGTAAAGTTACAGCATGAACTGTCGTATTCCTCGTATTATACGTGGATGACATTCTATCGATAGGAAATGACATTCCTATGCTACAATCTGTCAAAGGATTCTTGTCACACAGGTTCTCCATGAAAGACCTGGGTGATGCCTCTTACATTCTGGGGATCCGGATCTATCGTGATAGATCCAAGAGGATGTTGGGACATTCCCAGTCCAGGTATATCAACACTATACTGAAAAGATTCCTTATGGAAGATTCTAAGCGCGGTAATCTACCGGCTTGTCACGGAATCACCCTCTCCAAAGAGATGTCTCCCAAGACTGATTTGGAAAGGGAACGAATGTCTATTATACCCTACGCTTCTGCGGTAGGCTCTATAATGTATGCGATGTTGTGCACCAGACCAGATGTAGCTTACGCACTGAGCGTGGTAAGCCGGTATTAGTCAGACCCAGGGGAGAAGCACTGGATAGCAGTGAAGAACATTCTCAAGTACCTGAGAAGGACTAAGGAGTTGTTCTTGGTTTACGGCGGAAAAGACCTCAAGATGGAGGCATTTGCTGATTCCGGCTTCCAGAGTGATAAGGACGATTCCAAGTCCATGTCAGGTTATGTCTTTACCCTCAATGGAGGGGCGGTGTGCTTGAAGAGTTCCAAGCAGGACACCGTTGCTGACTCGACGATGGAAGCGGAGTATATTGCTGCTTGCGATGCCGCAAAAGAAGAGGTCTGGAAGAAGAAGTTCCTAACAGAACTTCAGGTGGTTCCTACCATTGTTGATCCAATACCTATGTATTGCGACAACAACGGAGCTATAGCTTTAGCGAAGGAACCAAGGTCCCATCAGAAGTCCAGACACATCTTAAGGCGGTATCACCTGATCAGGGAGATCATAGATCGCCGGGAGATCGAGGTCTGGAGAGTTTCTACTGAAGAGAACATTGCTGATCCATTCACAAAGGCCCTACCACAGATTCAGTTCGAGAGGCTACTCGAGATCACCGGTCTTCGATATGCCAGTACATGGCCCTAGTGCAAGTAGGAGATTGTTAGTGTATATGTCCTAGGGGCCATTATTGTATCATACTAGTTTGTATATTACTTAATGGAAGCATGGGATATTCACAGTTATATAACAGTCTTGCTAAACATAGTAGTATGCTACTTGGTTTTATCTATCTTAATATGTGAGTATACGTACTGATAGAGCCCTTAGGATCTTGCTTGACTACCAGCGTTGTGATGGCAGTCACACTAGTGGGGCCTGGGTAGTCTACAAGCACAACCTTTTCTAGGTCCCTAGTCGTAGGATTATCGAGACAGGGCATCGATACTCCGGAGTAGACTAGTGTGTACGCTTCTCATCACAGTTGGGGAGATGGTCTGTGTAAGTCCATGCTACCTCTCCCGGTACTTTCGGGCATGCGGAATTTGGTGAAAAACAATTTTTCTAGAGGTGGTAACATGGACTTAAAACCCGGATTTTTATTAAACATCTAACTAACAACCTAACTAGGAGTTGTTAACTACTCGGTTAGGGGGTTATACCTTTCTTTCTTGATCTCCTTCGTCTTCAAGCCTCGATGGTTGTCCGGATCGGCTTCACTCCGTCGTCTCCTTGCGCCGAAGATAGATCCACCTCGAAAGCTTCCTCCTTTGGCTTCTTCTTCGGTCTTTGAAGAAACTAGTTCACTCGGTTTGCTAAACCTTGTGAACTAGAGTGAGTAGAGAAGAGTTTGTTTGGGATTTTATCTATGGTTCTTGGTTCTCAACTCATGAGACAAGTGAACCATAGACTCAAGAGAGGGAGAGCAAGAGGAGGAAGATGAGAGCTCAAGAACAAGAGAGAGAATGAGAATGATAGAATGAGAGAAGACTTTTCTCATTTGGCTCTCATAATCCATAACCATCATAACATATCATAGCAATCAAGTATTATGTGATGGTTTAAGCAACAATAGCCATATCATTTCATGCACTCATTTTGCACAAGAGAGCAAGAAAGCAAAAGTCTTTGCCATGAAATGATAGCTATTGTTATCATGATGGTCAACTAGTCAAGCCTAGTCAACCGGTCAACAAAGTCAACAAGTCAACAAAGTCAACCCCTCAACAACCATGTCACCATAATACTTAATTAATATAATTGTTAATCATATATCATATTCTCATTATGGTTGAGCAAAAAGTCAATAGTCAACGGTCAACGGTCAACAACCCTAATGAGAATCATCTGCCTCTGTCTCTCCGTCAACTGTGCATACACACCCGCATCCGCGTTCCGAGGAACACGGATGCACACTGGATAAATCCAATCCCAAAACGTACACTAGGATCTGGCTTAAACCAAAGCCCGCTAGTGTTAACTGTCTGGACACTAAACGTGCACAAGTGCACGGATGTGACTGAACCCTGTCGCAAAACCATGCGACCTCTACTCTTTTGCCTAAAGGCGAATAGCTTTCTGTGTGGGACTCTAAAGACTCGACACTACGCTGGCAGTGGGTTTAACCACAGACCACAAGCAGCACTAGCTGTGCGTAATGGTCCCCAGGTAGATGCCGACAAGAAGACTGACGAGGTGAAACCCATCTGAACTCCTACTGAGCCTGAATGTGACAATCTCCGTACAGTCCGGTCTGTTCGTCTGATACATCGCATGGCGGGCCTAGGGGGGCGGTAAACGTCAGTCCCCTAATAGCGGTACAAGTCGTGTCGGAGTGAAGCCCAAAACACCCTGAGATAACACTGGAAGCCTACCAGTATATCTCGATTGCCCTGGCCAGGGACTACTCGTGTAATGGCTGTTGGAGATAGTGCCCTCAGAGTCAATTATTAGGTCACAGGTACGTGATTGTAATGATTGAGGGAGGACCTATCCCGGTAGGACAGTCTTACTCGAGATGATAGTATGCTATCTGGTTTACCTTTATCATCGTGTACTGCTTTAAGTGACCTGACATGTCGCTATTACACGTTGATAGAGCCCCTAGGATTCTTGCTTGACCACCAGCAGTATGAGGGCGATCATATAAGTGGGAGCTGGGGGTCTACAAGCATATCCTTAAAAGGTCCTTAGTCGTGGGAGTTTCGAGACTGGGCATCGATACTCCATTAGTAGACTAGTGTATACAGTCGAGACCCCGACGAGGGGCGGTGGCCGGTCTCACAAGCCACTGGTGTCAGTTGGATCACCTAAGATGTATACAGGTGCTCATTGAGTTATGAGTACACCGGACAGGACTCGCCGGGAACATGCTAGTTGGTCATATACCAGACGTCAGATGGCAGTTCCCTGGTGACATGTGTGCAGGTTAGTTCATCGACCTGGGGATCGTCATTTGTCTCGTGTGAGTTCCCACTGTACTTTGATTACTACCCTACCACGGCTCAAAGGAGTCGTGCAAACAGGTTTTAGTTAGGTACAGTCCCGAGCCACATGGAGGCAGTGAGCGTATCTTCAGGGGTTCGTCTCTCCCGGTATTGGGGGTGAGGTCGTGCTGTGTCTAGGAGAGCCATTACACAAAGTCCTTGGCCAAGGCAAGGAGATTTACTGGTAGGTATTCCAGTAGTATCTCAGGGTGTTCTGGGCTACACTCCGACACGACTTGTACCGCTTTTGGGGGTCTGACTTTTACCAACCCCCTAGGCCCACCATGCGATGCTCATAGACGAACGGACCGGACTGCACGGATATTGTCACTGACAGGCTCAGTTGGGTGTCGGGGTGAGCTTCCTCATCGACGTCCCATTTGGTCAGTACCTGGTAGCCCGTCACGTATTGGCTTATACCTCTGACGTGCTAGTGGTTAAATCTACAACCAAGGTGTTGACGAGTCTTTAGAGTCCCCCACATTCAGTTACTCAGCTTTCGGGCGAAAGGTTGTAGAGGCCGTATGGAGATATGGCAAGGTCGGATCAGATACATGCGGTATTGCACGGATCAGGATCGGACAGTTTGTACTATAGGCCGTATTGGTGTATGGCAGGGTTCGATCAGATACGTGCGGTATTGCACGGATCAGGATCGAACAGATATTACTAGCCGGCTTTGGTATAAGCCGGATCCTTGTATAGTACAGTGTAGTGTTTGTCTCATTGCATCTGTATTTCGGTCGAAATACAGATGCGGGTGTGTATGCACAGTATCGGGGTTTTCCTGTAATTTATTACGGGACCAGTTTTCTGGAGTTGCCAGTTTGCTTTCCGTTTCGGCCAATTTCCATTGTTCCGTTCATTGGCCGAAGATTGGTGGAGGAGGGCTTATTTGCATTGTTGCAAATAAGTATTTGTGGAGGGGGTATTTGCTTATTGTTGAATCATGATAGCCTCTCATTGACCTTGACTTCTAGCTTCATGATTGCTTGACTTTTAGTGATCATCATGGTTGTTGATGATGAGTTTGGTGATGATGGTTGGATGAGTGTTGGTTTTGCTTGTGATCATTACTTGATATCATAACCATTCCTTTCTCTCTCTCTTTTGATTATGGTTGTGGTTTTTGATCTTTTGGTTTATATCATATCACTCCCTCACTCCATGCTCTTCTCCTCACCTCTTTGGCCGGCCACTCATTTTGGGGTGGGCTGTCCAAATTATTTGGGGAGGTATTTTTGTTCATATCATGCTCCAAAATACCCCAAGCTCCTCCACACTTTGTTCTTGTTTCATCCCTCCACCAATGGCAACCTCCACTACCCCAAAAAGAGACACAAGCTCACTACATATTCTACAATGAACCTTGGGCACGTCGAGTAGCCGGCTTCGTGCCCGAGTTGCCTCGGCATTGAGGTGGGAGCCCGTAAACGATGTAGGCAACGTGGTGCACTTCCGGCGACGAGGAGGAGACAGGACTTTCCGCAGGAGATCGGCACCATGACGAGAAGACCGGAGGACTTGGATCGTCGGTATATCTCTAACCCATCTTCTTGTTAGCTTAGACTAGTTAATGGTTCGATCCGGTTAAAGTGCGCGGTGGTGCCGGTTTGCTAAGTCCGCAAAATTTAAAGTTATTCACCGCTTCCGCATTCCGGCGTCGGATTGACGGCCGGGGCGCCGCCGTGCACTTAAAGTGGTATCAGAGCCTCGCCATTAACTTAGTCTAACTTTGTGTAATGTGTTTGCATTTCCGATCGATCAAAAAGTTCCAAAACTGCATTTTAGTTCGCATCAGTTTCTGTTGAAAATTTTTGGTCTCGAAAATTTTTTCAGGTTATAAAATATTGATGTACTGGAAAATCTAAGAGTTCTGTAAAAATTTGACGAAGTAACTCCACAGTTGGAGCGCGGAACCGCCGCGAAAACCACCTTTGTGCGGCCCTTCCGCCGCGCACTATTCACATCACTTCACCATTTTTTTACAGAGGCCTTCTGGGCTTAAAATATGGGCTTTGGAATATTAAAGTTGGGCCAATTGTTTCTGTGAGTGCTACAGTTTTCTTTGGGGCCCACTTGTTAATTGTTTGATCAATCGGAAATTTTTTAAACACATTTTTCACAGTATTTACATTATATCTGCGACCGTGAATGTCACTCGATCGGTAAATCCGGTCTAACTGCTATAGCCCGGTTAGACGGATTTGCGAACGTGACTTTCACGTTGATGTTCTATGTATTTGCTGTGATGTTGCGGATCGGTCGTGGGGGATAGCCTGGATGCAATGCTAGTACAGTTTTGTTGTATTATGTACATTTGATATTGCGGGGCGAGCGTCCGACATGTGGACTGCCGTCACTGCCTGATTGTATTATTATTTTGGGGCACGACCTGGTTGCGGTCGATGTACCCGTTGTATGTATATTTTACTTTCTGTACTAGGATTGCCCCGCGGAGGGGTGCACGGATAGCCGGGTTCTGGAGGGCAACAAGCCCGCATCTCATGGCATTGAGACGGAGGGGGCTTCACTCTAGGATTGGCGGGCTATTCGCCGCACTCGTAGGGGGTACAGGTTGACCCAGGAGGGGTGCCCAAGTTGCCGGATTCCGTGAAGTGCTGGGTGGTCCATTCACGGGGCTGAAGGGGGCTGCCTCGCTTCAGGTTTTGGCGGGTGACTTGCCGCGCCCGTAGGGGTCTAGGATTTCATTGCACAGGCTATCCACACGACCAGGGGAACGTCGGGTTTCAGTAGTGGCTCTGTGAAACCCGGGGATCCCAGATATCTGTATTGTTTCTGTGATGCTGTTCATTCTCTGTGATGTTGCATTTCTTTCACGCCTTGAGCGAAATATAATATATTGGTATATATATTAGTAGATGTCGTATATGTTTTGCATCCGCGCTAGTCCAGTCCCCGCTCTGTCGTTAGTAAGCTAACCTAACGGGTAATGACGGGACCCAGTGGCGAATGCGGATGGCATATACGTACATCAGTATATTTTCGTTCTTTTTGGTGTGATCAATTGATGGGACTGCATTGATTCGGATCAATGCAAGTTAAAACAAACCTAATCTGATGTTGTTGGAACACTTTTTCAAAAAGCTGTTATTGCAAGGACGTTTACTTTTGTTTTGCATCGTGGTATTCATTTGGAATATCCTGCTCCTCAGTCGACGAGGCAAGGGCCGAGATCCCTTCACCGGGAGTGACCCCTTGGACAGAAGTTTGCGTCAGGGCATTAACTTCACTATAGCCGATTACTTTTGCTTTGCATCGTGGTATTCATTTGGAATATCCTGCACCCCATTCTACGGGGAAAGAGCCGAGATCCCTTCACCGGGAGTGACCTCTTTAGCAACGGTTGTCGTCACTATATTTTCAAAAAGCTATCAGTTCCTTCAACGATATCAAGTTCTTTACGTTAAAGGTTTTCGCCAGAAACCATTCGTAGCCCTCCGTCGTTTCAGACGGGTAGCACGTAGTATTCATGCTGTGTTTGTTGACCTTCGTCAAGGCATAATGTATGGTAGCTGCTTGTTACCTTTCTGCTGCATAGATAGATGCGTTGGTTTGGGACAGTCGTATAGCCTTGTTGACCTTAGTCAAGGGCTTGTACGGGTGGATTCAAATTAACCTGGATAATGACGGGTAGAACTTGACATGTGACTTATGATTTGTTGACCTTCGCCAAGGTCATAAGAGCATGGGGCAGAAATCACATCGGGAGTTTCAAAAGAACTGAAACTTGCCAGATATGCGCATACCTTCTGGAGTGTGATACCGTGAGCGGATTCCGTCACGTTGTCATGCGATGAGAGTTGGATCCCGATTCCCACTGATGAGTTGGTATACTCCTCGGGTAACCCCGACTAATTCTTCTTTCAGGTTTGGAGGAGAATTTGAGGTACAGTGGGAGGATTCCAGATTAGATAAATTGGTAACCATTCTGATCTAGGTTAGAGTGCACGCTGAGTGTTTCTTTTCTCTCTCTCTTTGGCAGCGACCATTGACCCGACCCTAAGACTTTGACTCAGTGACCAAGTTGACCGAACCTTCTTAAACACCGGCTTTTGGATTGTCAGAGTTGCAGACCTCATTGCCACTCCTACTTTTACCCTTTTCTCCAGGACACCCCGTTTTACTACGAACGTCCACTTCCATTGGACAAAACCATCGTATGGTTAGATACGAACTCGAAAGAATTTATTCGAGGATGGTTTCCGGTTCTGGAGAAAACGGATAGGATTATTCAGTTGTCTTTTCCTTTTTCCTTCTCTCAAGTTGTGAGTACTCCTTGGTTTAGGAGATAGTACACCTATTACGCAAATTGGATAGTCTTCTTCCAAACCTTAGGCTGGTGCCGACCGGTAGGGAATGAAGAAAACCAATTAGCATAACGATGGTGTGCAGAAGGTATTAAGTTCAGACAAAGCAAGGGATTAGTAAGAGGGCAAAGTAAATTGCAACAGATATTCACGACCAAACCAAATATTTCGTTACCACTCCCACATCACCTTTGTATTTCTCCAGGACACTCCGTATCACTACGAAGATCCACAGTTTATTTGGATACTCCATCGTATGGTTATATACGAACTCGAATGGAACTTGTTCCAGTTCGGGGATGGATTCTGGTTCAGGAGAAATAGGAATAAGGTTTATTCGGTTGTCTTTTATCTTCACCCTCTCTCATTGCGAGTGTTCCTAGGATTGGGACAGTACACCCATTATGCTTATTGGATAGTCTTCTTCCAAACCATAGGCTGGTGCCGAACGGTAGGGAAGGAAGAAAACCATTTGGCCTAAAAGGGTGTGCAGAAGGTAAAGACTAAAGACATATGAAGGGATTTGGAGAGGTGGCAAAGAACTATACGGTTACAGTCGTGAATCTGGAAGAGGCATTACTAGGAATACCAGAATACCCCATCGGAACATTTCAATGTTTCAGTTTCACTGTGTAATGTTAAAGGAAAACTGATTTCCCGATTAGATACTTACTCCAGGGTATGTATTTACCAGGTACGATTCTCACATCTGGATGGTTTTACAGATGATGAGTGGGAGTAAGTTATTGGGAATTGGGTGATTATCCTCATTATATCGGGATTCGTTGTAATCAGTGATATTTGAGGAAATCACCTGGGCTGTTTGCCGGTCGGCAAATATTTGGTTTTGAATATCCGCTGTTATGCACCAATTTCAAATTGATATATCTGTACGTCTATTTTCATAGAGTGAGATATACCTTTCTGAAATTATGTCTACGACATTTACCTATATCAGTGGATGGTTAGGTAAGGAGCATTAAACAGCGGTGTAATTCTTCTTAACCATAAGTACAGTTTTCAACCTACGACACACAGTGAATGAGTAATCAGACTCAAGGGACTTTTACAGAGTATTGTATGTTGTCCAGAGTCCATCAGGACAGAGGGGATTGTCCTCGTACTATATTCGGTTTACTTATGACTCCTCTAATTTTTAGACAGGTGTTTCGTGGAAACACAGGGTCCGAATTTGGAGAAGTTATATGTATTTGAATAGAGTAGAGAACCAGGTATAGCAAGTATCGGGATTCCTCAAAGAGATCGAAGATGTAGATACTTGTGTATGGTGTTCAGTTGATAGTAATGATTAAGAGAAATTGCTTCTCTTTCAGGTTACTCATAATTGGAAGTATTCCTAAGTTGAGTAACGCTGATCTGGCCTCCTTCCATTTAGTTGACATGCACTGGAGACAGTTGCATGATTTGGATCTGGTTCAATTAAATCAGTGCCTCTGGTCCTATATGGGATATAGAACAGTTCATATCTTAACGATGTTAAGGTACGGGGAGTTGTCCGGTTTATGATTAAAACCAGACACTGGACAACTCAAGGCACGTTTCTGTAATGGCTGTTTGTGGGTTGACCCAGGCTATGACGAGGGTTGATTTTCTACCATCTGGATGAACAATAGCGATATTGTTCTAGACTCGCCACAGTTTTAATAAAAATGGATTTTTTCAGAAAACAGTAGTGGGAGTATGGTAGAACTGGAAGTGATTCCAGAACCACAAACGATTACTGAAGATTTGATAAGGAACCTAAAGATTCAATCTGGATTGACATTCCATTGGCCACTCCGCAGATAAGGTGGGTAACTTCAGGCACCCGAGAGGCACTACGGTAGCCTCAAGGACGGTGACAGGGAAGTTCTTGTTTACCCACAATTACCATTGCTGTTGTTCCAGGGTGCGAGACCCGGCGGGAGGATGAGTATAGCGTCGTTCTAAACCAGTTTTAGAAGTGTACGTCTATATGACTCTGCCAGAGGGTTGTCGTAGTCAGTGGGAGCAGCGGAAGCATTGGTGGACAGGTAGCTTATGTCTATTTATAGACTAAAGCAGATGTAGCGGAGATAGATCATCTATTTCTGACGTGACAGTCATAGGTTTGACTTCATCAGAATAGGGGATGGATCTATTGAGAAGGTAGTAGGGTGTGATATCCTGGTATTTGGATGATATACACAGAGTAGGAAAAGAAACTCCTACACTACGATCGGTTATACTTTGGTCGTCACACAGTGGTTTCTCCACAAAGGAAATGGATTTTATATCAGACATACTGGTTACTAGATCTATGGTCTTAGATCTAGATTTGGGTGGTTTCCCAATCAGGGTACTTGACAGCATTCTAAGAGTATTTAGGATGGACGACTCCTGGCACGGTAGTGTACCTGCAGGTAATGGAGTCACCCTCTCTAAAGGTGTCTTACAGACTAAAGGGGAGAGGGACGTGCATGATTGGCAGATCACTTGCTCAGGCAATTGAGTCAATCATGAGATGTCAAGTACCACACCAGATGTTGTTCTTGCACTAGATGCAATAAGTTGACATTAATCCAATCCTGGAGAAACAGTCGGAAGCAGTTTTAGAACATAAGTGGATGTTCTAGGGATATGATAACGACAGCCTCATTCAGGAGACAGTTATCATTCCAGGCTTCCAAGGTGACATGGACGACAAGGAGGTTGTCAGAGTTATAGTTTTCCTTCTGATGAGGGGCAGTATTTTGGACAGGTAGTCCAAGGCAATACTGAGGGTGGCATGGCGCAGGATACTGATTAAGTTCAGTTGACGATACAGTCTAAGAAGTTTGGATTTGGAGTTCATTTATGAGCTAGGTCCCATCAGACATCCAGACATATTCTGAGACAGGTATTGCTCTTTTCGGGAGATGGCCTTCTCCGGGAATTTGAGATATAGAGAGACATAGAAAGAAACAACTAAGCGGATCCACTCACTGAGGCTATTCCTCGAACGCAATAGTTCCACAAACGAGCTTTGTGAGACTGACTAGTAGAGGAGTTGGGTGTTCGGTATCACACGGGCTGTGAGTATGCGACATCGCAATAATTAGCCTTGAGTGCAAGTGGGAGATTGTTGGAGATAGTGCCCTCAGAGTCAATTATTAGGTCACAGGTACGTGATTGTAATGATTGAGGGAGGACCTATCCCGGTAGGACAGTCTTACTCGAGATGATAGTATGCTATCTGGTTTACCTTTATCATCGTGTACTGCTTTAAGTGACCTGACATGTCGCTATTACACGTTGATAGAGCCCCTAGGATTCTTGCTTGACCACCAGCAGTATGAGGGCGATCATATAAGTGGGAGCTGGGGGTCTACAAGCATATCCTTAAAAGGTCCCTAGTCATGGGAGTTTCGAGACTGGGCATCGATACTCCATTAGTAGACTAGTGTATACAGTAGAGACCCCGACGAGGGGCGGTGGCCGGTCTCACAAGCCACTGGTGTCAGTTGGATCACCTAAGATGTATACAGGTGCTCATTGAGTTATGAGTACACCGGACAGGACTCGCCGGGAACATGCTAGTTGGTCATATACCAGACGTCAGATGGCAGTTCCCTGGTGACATGTGTGCAGGTTAGTTCATCGACCTGGGGATCGTCATTTGTCTCGTGTGAGTTCCCACTGTACTTTGATTACTACCCTACCACGGCTCAAAGGAGTCGTGCAAACAGGTTTTAGTTGGGTACAGTCCCGAGCCACATGGAGGCAGTGAGCGTATCTTCAGGGGTTCGTCTCTCCCGGTATTGGGGGTGAGGTCGTGCTGTGTCTAGGAGAGCCATTACACAAAGTCCTTGGCCAAGGCAAGGAGATTTACTGGTAGGTATTCCAGTAGTATCTCAGGGTGTTCTGGGCTACACTCCGACACGACTTGTACCGCTTTTGGGGGTCTGACTTTTACCAACCCCCTAGGCCCGCCATGCGATGCTCATAGACGAACGGACCGGACTGCACGGATATTGTCACTGACAGGCTCAGTTGGGTGTCGGGGTGAGCTTCCTCATCGACGTCCCATTTGGTCAGTACCTGGTAGCCCGTCACGTATTGGCTTATACCTCTGACGTGCTAGTGGTTAAATCCACAACCAAGGTGTTGACGAGTCTTTAGAGTCCCCCACATTCAGTTACTCAGCTTTCGGGCGAAAGGTTGTAGAGGCCGTATGGAGATATGGCAAGGTCGGATCAGATACGTGCGGTATTGCACGGATCAGGATCGGACAGTTTGTACTATAGGCCGTATTGGTGTATGGCAGGGTTCGATCAGATACGTGCGGTATTGCACGGATCAGGATCGAACAGATATTACTAGCCGGCTTTGGTATAAGCCGGATCCTTGTATAGTACAGTGTAGTGTTTGTCTCATTGCATCTGTATTTCGGTCGAAATACAGATGCGGGTGTGTATGCACAGTATCGGGGTTTTCCTGTAATTTATTACGGGACCAGTTTTCTGGAGTTGCCAGTTTGCTTTCCGTTTCGGCCAATTTCCATTGTTCCGTTCATTGGCCGAAGATTGGTGGAGGAGGGCTTATTTGCATTGTTGCAAATAAGTATTTGTGGAGGGGGTATTTGCTTATTGTTGAATCATGATAGCCTCTCATTGACCTTGACTTCTAGCTTCATGATTGCTTGACTTTTAGTGATCATCATGGTTGTTGATGATGAGTTTGGTGATGATGGTTGGATGAGTGTTGGTTTTGCTTGTGATCATTACTTGATATCATAACCATTCCTTTCTCTCTCTCTTTTGATTATGGTTGTGGTTTTTGATCTTTTGGTTTATATCATATCACTCCCTCACTCCATGCTCTTCTCCTCACCTCTTTGGCCGGCCACTCATTTTGGGGTGGGCTGTCCAAATTATTTGGGGAGGTATTTTTGTTCATATCATGCTCCAAAATACCCCAAGCTCCTCCACACTTTGTTCTTGTTTCATCCCTCCACCAATGGCAACCTCCACTACCCCAAAAAGAGACACAAGCTCACTACATATTCTACAACGAACCTTGGGCACGTCGAGTAGCCGGCTTCGTGCCCGAGTTGCCTCGGCATTGAGGTGGGAGCCCGTAAACGATGTAGGCAACATGGTGCACTTCCGGCGACGAGGAGGAGACAGGACTTTCCGCAGGAGATCGGCACCATGACGAGAAGACCGGAGGACTTGGATCGTCGGTATATCTCTAACCCATCTTCTTGTTAGCTTAGACTAGTTAATGGTTCGATCCGGTTAAAGTGCGCGGTGGTGCCGGTTTGCAAAGTCCGCAAAATTTAAAGTTATTCACCGCTTCCGCATTCCGGCGTCGGATTGACGGTCGGGGCGCCGCCGTGCACTTACAATGGCTCTCCTAGACACAGCGCGATGTCAACCCCCAATACCGAGAGAGACGAATCCTGTCTAACCGTCACTGCCTCCAAGTGCTTCGGGACTGCACCCAACTACCACCTGTTTGCACGACTCCTTTGAGCCGTGGTAGGGTAGTAATCAAAGTACAGTAGGAACACACTCGAGGCGAAGTGATAGTGTCAAGTCAGCGGACTAAGCTGTACTCATGTCACCTGGGAACTGATAACTGACGATAGGTATAATACCAACCGGTCAGTTCCCGACGAGTCCTGTCCAGTGTACTCGTAACCTAACGAGCACCCGCATACTATCTCTAGTACGACGTACTAACGGCTGTGCGACAGACCGTCTCCCACACTGGGACGAGAAATGCATGCGCTAGTTTACTCCGGAGTATCGATGCCCTGTCTCGATAGTCCTGCGACTAGGGACCTGCATAAGGATGTGCTTATAGATTACCCAGCCCCACTAGTGTGACTGCCATCACAACACTGGTAATCAAGCAAAGATCCTAAGGGCTCCACTAATGTGTATAGGTGATATACTAAAATAAACACAAGTACACATTTAAGTAGAAACAAACCAAGTAGCATACTACTATTTTGAGCAAGATTATATATACAAGGTGAATATCCCAAGCTTCCATTAAGTAATATACAAACTAGTATGATACAATAATGGCCTCTAGGGCATATACACTAACAATCTCCCATTTGCACTAAGGTCATGTACTGGCGTATCGAAGACCTATCATCTTGATCAGCCGCTCGAACTGAGTCTGGGGAAAGGCCTTGGTGAATGGATCTGCAGTATTATCTTCTGAAGCAACCCTCCAAACCTCGTTCTCCTGACGATCCACGATCTCTCTGATCAGGTGATACCGCCTCAAGATGTGTCTGGATCTCTGATGGGACCTGGGTTCCTTCGCTAAAGCTATAGCCCCGTTGTTGTCGCAATACAGAGGTATTGGATCAACAATGGACGGAACCGCCTGAAGTTCTTTCAAGAACTTCCTCATCCAGACAGCTTCTTTTGCGGCATCAGATGCAGCAATGTATTCCGCTTCCATCGTTGAGTCTGCAACGGTTTCCTGTTTGGAACTCTTCCAACACACCGCCCCTCCATTGAGGGTAAAGACAAAACCCGACATGGACTTGGAATCATCCTTGTCACTCTGGAAGATGGAGTCAGCAAAGGCCTCGATCTGGAGGTCTTTTCCGCCATACACCAAGAACATCTCCTTAGTCCTTCTCAGGTACTTGAAAATGTTCTTTACCGCTATCCAGTGTTTCTCCCCAGGTTTTGACTGATACCGGCTTACCACACTCAGTGCATAAGCTACATCCGGTCTGGTACACAACATCGCATACATTATAGAGCCTACCGCAGAAGCGTAGGGTATAATAGACATGCGATCCCTCTCCAAATCAGTCTTGGGAGACATCTCTTTAGAGAGGGTGATCCCGTGACAAGCCGGTAGGTTACCGCACTTGGAATCTTCCATACTGAATCTTTTCAGTATGGTGTCGATGTACCTGGACTGTGAAAGTCCTAATATCCTCTTGGATCTATCACGATGGATCCGGATCCCCAGGATGTATGAGGCATCACCCAGGTCTTTCATGGAGAACCTGTGTGATAAGAACCCCTTGACAGATTGTAGCATAGGAATGTCATTTCCTATTAAGAGAATGTCATCCACGTATAAAACGAGGAATACTACAGTTCTCGCTACAAATCTACTATAGATGCATGGTTCATCTGGATTTTTGATAAAGCCAAATTCCTTGACCGTCTCATCAAAATAGATGTTCCAACTCCGCGATGCCTGCTTTAGTCCATAGATGGACTTAAGCAACTTGCACACTTTTCCGCTGCACCCACTCTGAATGAAACCCTTTGGTTGGTCCATATAGACACACTCCTCTAAATTTCCATTTAGAAAAGCGGTCTTTACGTCCATCTGCCAGATCTCATAATCGTGGAAGGCAGCAATGGCAAGAAGGATCCGAATTGTTTTCAGCATAGCCACTGGAGAAAAGGTTTCGTCATAGTCCAAACCAGGTCTTTGACGAAAACCCTTTGCAACAAGTCTAGCTTTATAGGTCTCAACCTGTCCATCTATACCAATCTTCCTTTTGAAGATCCACTTGCATCCTACGGGTTTTACCCCGTCTGGAGCAATGTCCAACGTCCATACCTTGTTGGTGTACATGGACTCCATTTCGGTCCGCATTGCATCTAGCCATTTTAGTGAGTCGACGCTCTGAACGGCTTGCTGGAAGCTAGTAGGCTCATCATAATCTATGATGCAATCCTCTCTATCCCCGTCTATGAGAAAACCGCAGTATCTCTCGGGCGGATGAGACTGCCTACTACTCCTGCGGAGCGGCGCAGGAATGTCCTGTTCTTTTGAACCCTCTGGTTCCACTAAGCTTTCAGTAATAGTCTGTGGTTCTGGAATTTCTTCCAGTTCTACTGCGCTCCCACTAATTTCCTTTTCCAAGAACTGGTGTTCTAGAAAGTGGGCATTACGAGAAACAAGGACTTTTTGTTCCTCTGCGTGGTAGAAAAGATACCCCCTGGTGTTCTTTGGGTATCCCACAAACTTGCACAGTACTGAGCGTGCCTCGAGTTTGTCCGCATGCTGCTTTTTGACAAAAGCTGGACATCCCCAGATCTTCAGATATTGAAGATAGGGTTTCTTCCCACTCCATAACTCATATGGTGTAGTAGGCACAGTCTTAGTGGGAACTCGGTTCAAAAGGTATGCAGCTGATTCTAGCGCATACCCCCAGAATGATCGCGGTAACTCAGTGTTACTCATCATGAACCGAACCATATCCAATAGGGTTCGGTTCCGTCTCTCCGATACACCATTATGTTGCGGAGTGTATGGAGGAGTAAGCTGAGAGAGAATTCCGTTCTCTTTTAAATAGTCCAGGAACTCGGCACTCAAGTATTCACCACCTCGATCCGATCTTAGAATCTTGATACTCTTGCCGGTTTGTTTTTCTACTTCATTCTTATATTCCTGGAATTTTCCAAAGGCTTCGGACTTATATTTCATTAAGAAGACATAACTGTACCTTGAAAAGTCATCCGTAAAAGTAATGAAGTAAGAATAACCGCTTCGCGCATGTATAGACATTGGACCGCACACGTCGCTGTGTACGAGTCCCAAGAGCTCGCTCGCTCTTACTCCGTGTCCAGTGAACGGAGTCTTTGTCATCTTTCCTTTGAGACAGGATTGACAAGTGGCATACGATTGATATTCGAACGCATTCAAATATCCTTCTGTATGTAAATTAGTCAACCTTCTCTCATTGATGTGACCCAGTCTACAGTGCCATAAGAAAGTCTGATTTATTTCCGGAGACTTTCTTTTGTGTGTATTCTGGACATTGAAAATCTGTGGTTGGTTTAATACGTATATACCATTGCTCAATGTACCTGACCCAGTCAAAACTAGATTAAGGTGAATGTTTACAACATTACTTACAAACGCAAATTCATAACCTTCTTTAGAAACTAAAGATACAGAAATGATATTACACGTTGCGTTGGGTACAAAAAAGCATTTACGCAAAACCAAAACATGTCCATCTGACATTCCCAGGTGATAGTCCCCCATGGCCTTAGCATCCATGCTAGCTTCGTTTGCAACTCTGAGGGTCATGTCACCTGCCTTCAAAACCCTACGGTTTCTCAACGCCTGCAAAGAATTACAGATATGAGATCCTGATCCGGTATCCATTACCCAGGAAGTAGAGTTTATTGAAAGACAGTTTTCAATAACATACACACCTGAAGCTGAAGCCGCAACCTGCTTCAATTCCAGTGTCCTGGCTTTCCAAGCCCTGCAATCATTCTTCCAGTGTCCTTTCTTATGACAATAGAAGCATTCTTCTTCATCCACAAGCTGCCCCGCTTTCTTTGTTGCTTTTGCTTTTCCCTTCGTATCCACTTTACTAACACCGCCCCTTGGTTTGGCGGGGGCTTTCTTCTTCTTTCCCATGGCTTTCGCCTTGGACCTAGAAGAGGAAGATCCTCCTACAAACAAAGTGGATGTTTCCCTACCTTTCTGTAGGGTGCCCTCTGCACTCCTCAGCATGTTGAGGAGCTCCGGAAGTTCAACTTCTTTTCCTTGTAAGTTGAAGTTCAGGATAAACTGGGCGTAAGTGGAAGGAAGGGACTGGAGAATCAAGTCCGTATAGAGCTCATTCTCCAACGTGGTCCCAAGTTTCGCGAGTTCCTCAATGAAGCCAATCATCTTAAGCACGTGTTCCGCTACCGATGATCCGACGGCCAATCTTGCCGAAAATAACTTCTTCGACACTTCGTATCTTGCGATACGAGATTGCTCTCCATACAGTTCTTTTGTATGGAGAAATATGGATTCGAGGTCCATATTCCCATGCCTCCTCTGATGTTCGTTGTCCATAGAGGCAAGCACGAGGCACTTGGCCTTCGCGCAATCGATCTCCCAAGTCTTACGGATTTCCTTATCCGCGATGCTGGAGGTGGGACTTGGGACAGGGGGAGCTTTGGTGGTAAGAAGATACCCCAGCTTGTCGTAAGTGATTGCCATTTTGACATTCCTGAGCCAATCTTTGTAGTTTGGCCCTGTCAGTATGTTTTTATCTAGGAGTAACTTAAGTCCAGTCATGTCGATTGGTCGCTGCAATTAGGAGAGAGAAGAAACACTCAGCTTGATGCTCTTACAAGTTTAGAATGGTTTTTAATTTGTCTAAACAGGATGGCTCCTGTTCAAACCATAATATTGCAATTTTCATTCCCCTTTTTCTTATCCTTTTTATAAATAAACAGGCACTCTTGACGCACGTTTGTTGCATATTACAGGATACAGGTTTCTGGAGCAAATACAGTGAAAAAGACACCAAACAACAGAAAAAGGGACTTTTGACCAACAATTAGACGGACCCTAGTCAAGCCTAGACAAAGAACAGTGCAAGGTCCAAAATGTCATGTGAACGGTTAAAAGATCGCTACAAGTATTCACTGAAATATCTGGAAGAGAATAAGAAGCCCAACAGAGAAACTACATATGGAAACAAGAAGCCCAAGAACCCCTGAACCAAGCCCAAACTTTTCAGAACCCATCTCCTCTCTTTGGCCGCGGAACCGCGGCCAAACCCAGCCTGGCGCCGCGGTTCCGCGGCCATACAGAGCCCGTGTCGGTGCAATTTTAGTGTGTCGGTGCGTCGGTGTATATGTTAGGATTTTCAGGGGTCAAATCTGTAATTTCATATTTCCGAGAGTCTGTAACCCTAGATCTCCTGCTTTCCTATAAATTGTATTCCCAGATCTGTAAAAACCTATGCCTCTTTTCAATAAATAAAAGTTCAGAATTTCTGGGAATAATTATTCAGATCTGTTCTTTATCGCTTGGAGGGAGCCGTCAAATTAGTAAGTGTTTTTTTTTCTATTCTTTCAATGTTTTATCATCCCCTAATGAGCGAGTAGTCTCCTCGCTTGTTAGGGTTAGCCTTAGGGAAAGGTTTGAGAGATGATATCTCTCACCCCTTTCATGCCATCCACACCTAATAGTTAGCACTCCATGCATACACACACAACCGCTCCCTACGGCATCCTACCCCTCGAGGTAACAATGAACCGTAGTATAAAGGGCCGGTTGCGCGTGTTTTCCATGGGGGTTAGGGTAATTATCAACAAAGGAAGGATGCGAATCTAGAGGAAGAAACATCTTCCCAAAAGATTCGGATCCACTTTATTGATAATTATCATAACATCTAACAGATCTAAAATATGGCAATGAAAGCGGTGAGGAAAACGTCAATCTCCAAAACTTCCCCGAAGCCTAACCCTAGCAAGAATTTAAATTAAATTAATTAAGTTTAGTGATAGATCTAGATTTTCATAAACCAACCAAAATGACAAATTGAATCAACTCGTTAAAACACATAAAAGGAATTTACCCGTCTCTGTGGATTGACCCGCACTCACCGGCTAGCTGCGAAGCGACGCCGTTTCTGATTGCGGTAAAATACAAGTTTTGACACTTAATCAAATGGCGCCGTTGCCGGGGACGGCGTAATTTTTCTTTTTGTGAATTTTCGGGTTGATATAAATTTTTTAAAAAAAAAATCATAAAAATCTGAAAATATAAAAAAAATACAAAAATTATCAATTTTGATCTGTTTGAAGGGTGTATATTTTTTGAATCTTGCAGGAACAGCGACGAATCGCGGATCTGGAAATTTACAGAGGGCAAATCAGAAAAGTACATATCCGAACAGATAGGAACTGAAGACACAGAACAGTAAAAAAAAAAATTTCAGAGCTCGATCCCACCATTAGACCGCGCTTCCGCCGCAAAATAGGCCCTTGGACCGCGGTTCCGCGCCTGTTCTGCCACGTCAGCACCTGAAATTTTTTGGGTTTGTTCCTCATTCTCCCCTCTGCAATCTCCATATCTCTATCTGTAAAATTCTTCTGCAGGGTTCTTTGCGTTAAAAAATTTTTCCTCCCCCTTCTAAATAACAGATTTTCCGCAGGTTTCTTTGCGCCGCGCTAAAATTGAATGCAAGTGAAATTTTATTTGTTTTGCAAAATTTAACCGGACTCTAAGGGGCTATTTGACCAAACTCAGATTGGGTGGGGATTTCATCACCCTTCCCAGGACCCCAGAAAACACCTAAAGCATTTTGCATCGACCACAAGTAATTAAAAAATATTAGACTCAGACCTAAGGACATCGAGCTCAATAGGAAAAAGGACTAGTATAGGCATCGACCGTTTATCCTAACCGACATTGCGGTGTCTAGGCTAGTGGTTATTAATTAGGCCCACTGTAGTGGTGGTTCCTTCCCACTTACCTGGCCGTACTTATCCGTGAAGAGGCGGTTTGAGGTCTATTTCTAGCCCTAGTTAGGAGCTGTCTAGCAGACCTAGGCAACCCTAGATCTAGGCCTGATTGTGCATGTGTGGTTGATACATTTGTGTCACGAGTCCCATTTTCTAAAACCTTGCAAAACTCTCCAATAAAAAAAAAATATAAAGAAAAATCTTTTCCAAACTTGCAACTTGCCGCTAAGAAAACTTGCACCTCACTTCCACCATTTCTCCTTCATTGACGTTATCTTACCCCCACATTCTGTTTTTTCCTTTTTTCTGACTGCACTACCCTTTAGTGTATGTCATTTTGGACTAGAGATACTAACGCCCGATTAGTCCGTGTTTCGTTGGTACCGACCAACGAACCCTTCGACGAACCCTTCGTCGACATTCCGTCCATTTCTTTACCTACACCTTTAAATTCTTCTTTCGAAGGTATGTCGGGACACGACCCCAACAATACCTTACCGACGGGAATGATTCCACCTCCGTTAGGTGCGAATAACCCGAATCTCCCGCCTGTTGTAGCGCCCGCACGAGTCGCGCTCCAGGATCTCTTCTACCCCGTCCGCACTTCTCTACCTACATGTCTTTCACCCCCACCGGCGAATGGGGACAACTTTGAAATAAAACCACACTTCATCAATATGCTGCCTAAGTTTCATGGTTTGGAATCCGAAGATGCATATATTTTCATTAATAAGTTCCAAAACATTTGCGCCATGATGAAGACAACCCAATTAAGTGATGACGCAATAAGGCTAAGAGTCATTCCTTTTACCTTATGTGACCTAGCCGAGAAGTGGCTATACAGCACCGCATCACATTCCATTAGAAATTGGGATGAGTTTGTGAGAGCTTTTCTGAAAAAGTTCTATCCTCATCATAAAACTGCTAGAATCCGAAACGAGATTATACAATTTTCACAGCTTCCTTCCGAACCATTTTGGAAGTGCTTCGAGAGATTTAAAGACCTACTTATTCAATGCCCTCATCATGGGATCGAAAGTTGGCAACTTTGCCAAACATTATACGAAGGATTGAACGCAACAACGAAGCAGTTGCTAGAAACAATTTGTCAAGGTCATTTTCTCTCCAAGTCTAGTGACGAAGCATGGCAGTTTCTTGAGGACCTTAGTGAGCAAACAATTCAGTGGGAGAGTACCAAGACCACATCATCTTCTAGTGGTCACACTAGGGCAGGCATACATCAAGTAGATATGTCGATTGATATGAAGGCCGAGATGGCCTCACTTATGAAAAAGCTAGAAGCCATTGAGACCAAAATCTCATCGTCTTCTCCTGCCCCTACTCTACCCACACGAACTGTTTGTGCTTGTTGTTCGAACCCATCGCATTTAACCGAAGAGTGTCCTTATAATGCACCTATTCAAGGACAGGATCAAGTCAATGCTGCATTTCAGCAACGACAAAGAAACGATCCGTACTCTTCGGCATACAATCAGGGGTGGAGGAGTCACCCAAATCAACAGTTCCAAGGGAATAATAATTTTCAAAGACCTCCTCCTCCACAACAACAAGCACCCTCACAAACTCAAAACCAGCAACCTTTCCAACAACAACCTTATACAAATCAAACGAACAACTTAGTTCAACCAAATGATGATAAGGTTAGCTCGCTCGAGAAGAGTCTAGAAGCATTTCTCAAGCAATCTACAGAATCCGCAGCAAGATTTGAAAGTTATGTTCAATCTTTAATGAATAACAATGCCTCACACGATCAAAGTATCAAATCTATTGAGGCACAAATTGCACAATTAACTGCTGCGTTGAGCGAGAGAAAAAAGGGAAAGCTTCCATCTCAACCATTGCCTAATCCCGATCACCCACTAAATGCATATCACAATCACAATGTAAATGCGGTGACCACGTTGAGATCCGGAAGAGAGTTGCAAAATAATGTGGGAACTAGTGATGACATCCCCGCCGGTGGTTCTTCTTCCCCTTCATCATTTTCTTCACTTCCTTCTTCACCTTTTTCTTTAGAGCCTATTCTCCACCCTTCACACGGCTCTACTTCTTCTGACTCGAACGGACCCATTTCTCACAACACGAACACATCCACACTGGGATCCGTTCCTACTCCACATTCTACTCCACAGACTTTTGACTCAACAAATTTTCAGAACACTCCATTTCCAAACAGGTTGAGTCCTAATAAACCAAATACACAAGTGGAGAAGATTGTGGAGATATTTAAGCAGGTTAGCATAAATATACCTCTCTTGGATGCTATCCAACAAGTCCCTTCATACGCGAAAATCTTAAAGGGCTTATGCACCTCGAAGAGAAAGGCATCTCAAGTACCCAAGAAAGTGCTAGTGGCTAGTGCAGTGAGCAATGCTATTAACCACCATCAAACCTTACCCCAAAAACGAAAGGACCCCGGCTGTCCTACGATTTCCATCACAATTGGGGATAAGAAAATTAATCGAGCACTTTTAGATCTTGGGTCTAGTGTTAACCTGATTCCCTACTCCATGTACGAACAATTAGGGGTTGGAGAGTTGAAACCCACTCGTTGCACTCTCCAAATGGCTGATCGATCAATCACCTATCCAAGGGGTCAACTAGAGGATGTGTTGATCAAAGTCGGGGAGTTCATATTCCCCGTTGATTTTATCGTTATGGATACACAACCTGTTGCTAACCTAAGAAACCAAATTCCGGTGATTCTTGGTCGACCATTTTTGGCCACTTCCAATGCCGTAATAAATTGTCGAAATGGCTCCATGACTCTATCCTTCGGAAAGAGGTCTAGCGAGTTCAATATTTATAAGATGGGAAGTCTGCCCCCCGTACCTAAAACTAGTACACGAGAAGTTTGCTCTATTCACGAAATCACGCAGGAGGAATGCGAGCTTGAAAGATTTCTATTTGATGAAAACAGTTTTGACGCCACTAGTGCGTCCCTCCTTGAGCCTACTACCGTTGACACAACCGATGTTGATTATGAATGTTTCACTTTTTTGGATGATGACGACTCACAGCCCGAATATGAGTCGTTTGAATTTTTGGATGAGACAGTCGAACCATCCGAATCGGTTGTTTGCAGTGATTTCGAACCTGTGTTAGAGTCCTTTGAGTTCGAGGTAGATTCCACAATGATTCTTTCGCCTCAGAAATTCGAACTCACGCCCTTGCCGTCTCACCTTAGATATGCCTACATTGGTGAGAATGAGACCTTTTCCATTATCATATCGGCCTCTCTAGCCCTCGAGCAAGAGAACACCATCTTAATGGTCTTACAAGATAGGCGGCAAGTTTTCGGTTGGACTATGGCGGACATCGAGGAGATAAGTTCCCTCATAATTGAATATCATACACAATTGATGGATGATGCCAAGTCAATAGAGGACGCACAGGAACATCTTGGGGGTATTGTGGTGAGTCAACCTCCTTTATAAGTTGAAATACCCCCATTTCTTTTAATAAGCTACGAGAATGCCAACACTCCACTGATTGCTGATCATTTACATTCTCGTTTCGATGCATCACCATCACCTGTATATTCACATCCACACCTCCCATACCACTACTTCTATCTTTCCCAATTCTTTGCGAATCGCTACAACTTATTCTTCCACCAACCAATACTCTTTACTGATAAATTGTTCAACTGGTTGGTGTTGACGTTTGGTCTAGGCAAAGTTTGGCAGTAATGTCTAACATAGTTTAAATGAAGTTTGGGGGAGGGCCTTTTTTTGTACATATTTTTGTTTTTCTTAACAATAAAAAATTATAAATAAGCAGGAAAGTGCCGGTATTTTGACCCTCTTGGTTTAGTATGACAGTGAGGACACTGCCAAGTTCAAGTTTGAGGGTATTTATGCTCGGTACGTCTTCTTCCTCCGCATTCATTTGTACATATTTTTGCATTTGCATACCTATTTGAAAACCCATAAAAATTGAAAAATTTCAAAAATTATAAAAATTATTGTATTCAATTTTGGCTAATTGACTAGAGTTTGACAGATAGGTTAACTGGCTAGGAACAACTAGATCTTAGACTTAGTGAATTAAAAACCTTAAAAATAACATTCCTTAAAGTTTAACGGTAGAAAGTATATGCCTTGTAGTTTATTTAGAAATAGGCAAATTTTGGGTTCACTTCTTGGGCTAAGTCGAAACAAGGGAAGAGTATTGATGTTCTTATTAGAGTATAAGTTTGAAAAATAGTTCCTAACTTAAGTCTAAATTCTGAAAATGTATACCCTACAATTTGCACATTCACGCACCTTGAAACTTGGAATAGTAGAAGAGACCTTGAAATGCTCTTGTCTAAAGTCCTTAGTACAATGAAAATAAAAATAAAAAGTGAATAAAGAAAAAAAATAGACACTGGTTTTTGTGATTACTTAAGGCTGAAAAAAATAGAAAAATATTTAGCGAGGGTGCTTCATCACCTAGTTCCTTAGACCAACTGGTTTGGGAGTCACTGCTAAAGCCTTGGGTGTTGCAAAGACTAGGAAGTACGCTTTAAAGTGCAAACGCATTTTGTAATCGGTCGTTAGTACCCCAAGAAGTATTAACTGTCGCATGAAGGATGTGTAAGCAAATTTCATTTAAATTCACCAACTAATTAGTACTTTGGACAACGGACAAGGGGTAGATTTCTTAATTTGAATTTCCAAGTGTAGGGGTGACTTATACACACACGTAGGGGTATGTGATTGGTGTTTAGATGAGAGAAAGGAGTGAAGAATAGAACTTGTATCTTTAATAGAGTTGATAAAAATTCCTAAGTGGAGATGGAACCCTAGAAGGAAAACTTAAGAAATGCCGAAAGCTAAGTAAGACCACATAACATATATAATCTTAAGTTAGATGATGAGGAAATGTGAAGAATATGGGTGGATAATTTACAAGTATAAGATAATAGAATTCCTTGTTGGAAAACCTAATTGGAGAACAAAAGTCAATGGGCCGAGTTGATAGGATTTTGTGGGTAGTATCCGCTGAAAACCCTCAGGAGACAACACTCCTCCTACTAGGGACACCTAGAGGTTTAACGGCTTGTTGCACGTGCTCAGTGCAATCGCGTTTCCCTGCGAAAGTGCGGTTAGGATTTTAGTGAATAAAATAATAAGTTTGCTCGAGGACGAGCAAAAGGTAAGTTTGGGGGTATTTGTTCAGACCATAATATTGAATTTTTCATTCTCCTTTTTCTTATCCTTTTTATAAATAAACAGGTACTCTTGATGCACGTTGTTGCATATTACAGGATACAGGTTTCTGGAGCAAATACAGTGAAAAAGACACCAAACAACAGAAAAAGGGACTTTTGACCAACAATTAGACGGACCCTAGTCAAGCCTAGACAAAGAACAGTGCAAGGTCTAAAATGTCATGTGAACGGTTAAAAGATCGCTACAAGTATTCACTGAAATATCTGGAGGAGAATAAGAAGCCCAACAGAGAAACTACATATGGAAACAAGAAGCCCAAGAACCCCTGAACCAAGCCCAAACTTTTCAGAACCCATCTCCTCTCTTTGGCCGCGGAACCGCGGCCAAACCCAGCCTGGCGCCGCGGTTCCGCGGCCATACAGAGCCCGTGTCGGTGCAATTTTAGTACGTCGGTGCGTCGGTGTATATGTTAGGATTTTCAGGGGTCAAATCTGTAATTTCATATTTCCGAGAGTCTGTAACCCTAGATCTCCTGCTTTCCTATAAATTGTATTCCCAGATCTGTAAAAACCTATGCCTCTTTTCAATAAATAAAAGTTCAGAATTTCTGGGAATAATTATTCAGATCTGTTCTTTATCGCTTGGAGGGAGCCGTCAAATTAGTATGTGTTTTTTCTATTCTTTTAATGTTTTATCATCCCCTAATGAGCGAGTAGTCTCCTCGCTTGTTAGGGTTAGCCTTAGGGAAAGGTTTGAGAGATGATATCTCTCACCCCTTTCATGCCATCCACACCTAATAGTTAGCACTCCATGCATGCACGCACAACCGCTCCCTACAGCATCCTATCCCTCGAGGTAACGATGAACCGTAGTATAAAGGGCCGGTTGCGCGTGTTTTCCATGGGGGTTAGGGTAATTATCAACAAAGGAAGGATGCGAATCTAGAGGAAGAAACATCTTCCCAAAAGATTCGGATCCACCTTATTGACAATTATCGTAACATCTAACAGATCTAAAATATGGCAATGAAAGCGGTGAGGAAAACGTCAATCTCCAAAACTTCCCCGAAGCCTAACCCTAGCAAGACTCTCAATTAGATTAATTAGATCCAGTTTTTATAGATTTTTATAAACCAATCAAAACGACATTTTGAATCAACTCGTTAAAACACATTAAAAATTTACCCGTCTCTGTGGATCGACCCGTACTCACCGGCTAGCTGCAAAGCGACGCCGTTTCTGATTGCAGTAAATACAAGTTTTGAAAATAATCAGCTCCCACTGTTTCTCGAATCCTTCCTCAAACCAAAAAGGAAGAATTAGTCAGGATCCATCTCACCGTACAATACTTGCTTAACCGTTCGGCCAGGCTGGTGTCGGTACTTCGAGGGAGGTTTTCCAACGCTTTCGCGAAGTTCCTTAATTAAATAACCTCTTTTCCCTGGGGGCGTAGCCCCGCTAACACCTTTCTAGACACCTATTAGGTTTATAGCATTGATCGTTAAGTGAGAAATTTCCCGAGGAGTAGCATATACTCACAGTAGGATCGGGATCCAAATATCATCGCGTGATGAAACTGAAGGAATCCTACCAGAATCATCACACTCCAAATGGTATGCAACACTAGCAAGTTTCAGTTCTTTTGAAACTCCCGATGTGGATTTTTGTCCCATGCTCTTATGACCTTGGCGTGAGGTCAAAATGTCATAAGTCACATGTCAACTTCTTCCCATCATTATCCAGGTTAATTTGAACCCACTCGTACATACCCTTGACGTAGGCCAAAATGGCAGTACGACTGTCTCAAACCAATGCATTCTATCTATGCAACAGATAAATATCCGGCAGCTACCAATCACTATGCCTTGGCGTGAGGTAAAAATACATAGCTTGAATACTACCGAATATTTAACTGAAATGATGGAGGGCTACGGATGGTTTTGGCAAAACCGTGAACCTAGTGAACTTGATATAGTCGATGGAACGAGATAGCTTTTAAAAAGAGTGGCTCAAACTCCGCATTTTTAAAAGTTGATTTTGAAAAGAACCGAGTGGTTTTTCGAAAGTGTTCCAACGACTTTTACTTGGTTTATTTTCTTGCATTAGTTCTTTTAATGCGTGATATTCTTGCATTAGTTCTTTTAATGCGTCCCATCATTTAATCCTACCATTGCAGAAAACAACCAAAATATGACGTACGCTTATGCCATTCGCATTCGCCACGGGGCCCCGTCATTACCCGTTAGGTTACTTAACTAACGACAGAGCGGGGGCTGGGCTAGCGCGGCTGTAAAACATAAGCAACGCCTAAATAATATCATATATAGATATACTGCAATGATAGCCATTTCAGATCACAGATGAACACATTGGATATACTAGGAATCCGCAATTCGTACGAGCCTGTAACGAAAAGCAGATTATATGGTCGCGGTGAATAGCCAATACCCCACCCAAGACCCCTACGGGTGCGGCAAACTACCCGCCAAGTACCCGAAGCGAAGCAACCTCCCTGAACTCCGTGAGTAGGCCACTCGGCACTTCGGCATACCCGGTAGTTTGTGCACCCCCTCCATGGGTCTATCCTAGGAGCAAAAACAGTAAAAAGAAATTATACAATGACGGCTACAACCCCGACCCGGTTGTGCGGCCATACAAATAATTATTACATCAATTTACAAATTTACATGAATTGAAAGAAAAGAAAACTCTCGTCTCACAACCCCGGCTATTCACCCGCGACAATCCAATGAATTCATATACACATTCCAATAACATTACAGATCACAGATTTGTATAACCCCCACTAATCGACATATAGCGATTAGCTGACGTTCAATACAAATATCACATCACAGAAAAACCCGTCAGCTTAAGTCTTTTAGAAGTTCGATCAAAAATACGGATTTTCAGGCCCCAAACACAAAATTTTCGTTCTGGAAAATCTGGGCTAAAAAGACATATTCCAAAAATCCCAAAATACCCCACTGAACAAACTGCAACCAAAATTTCCCACTGGCGAGTCAACTCGGCCGCGGAACCGCGGCGGGAGCACGCTCCCGCCGCGTTTCCGCGGCGCTTTGATCGGTTCAGTGGACAAAATTTTGGCAGTTTGTTATAAAAACCCTGAGCCGAATTTTAAAGTATGATTTATCATTTTTGGAACAGAGGAAAAATTCGACAGCAAGCATGATATCGGGGTTCATTTCGGGACTTTTTCTTTGATCGATCTTCTAGCTACTTTGCTAACATGTTAGATAGAGTTTAAATAGGCTCTGATACGACTGTAAGTCCATGCTACCTCTCCCGGTACTTTCGGGCATGCGGAATTTGGTGAAAAACAATTTTTCTAGAGGTGGTAACATGGACTAACCCGGATCTTTGTTAAACATCTAACTAACAACCTAACTAGGAGTTGTTAACTACTCGGTTAGGGGGTTATACCTTTCTTTCTTGATCTCCTTTGTCTTCAAGCCTCGATGGTTGTCCGGATCGGCTTCACTCCGTCGTCTCCTTGCGCCGAAGATAGATCCACCTCGAAAGCTTCCTCCTTTGGCTTCTTCTTCGGTCTTTGAAGAAACTAGTTCACTCGGTTTGCTAAACCTTGTGAACTAGAGTGAGTAGAGAAAAGTTTGTTTGGGATTTTATCTATGGTTCTTGGTTCTCAACTCATGAGACAAGTGAACCGTAGACTCAAGAGAGGGAGAGCAAGAGGAGGAAGATGAGAGCTCAAGAACAAGAGAGAGAATGAGAATGATAGAATGAGAGAAGACTTTTCTCATTTGGCTCTCATAATCCATAACCATCATAACACATCATAGCAATCAAGTATTATGTGATGGTTTAAGCAACAATAGCCATATCATTTCATGCACTCATTTTGCACAAGAGAGCAAGCAAGCAAAAGTCTTTGCCATGAAATGATAGCTATTGTTATCATGATGGTCAACTAGTCAAGCCTAGTCAACCGGTCAACAAAGTCAACAAGTCAACAAAGTCAACCCTTCAATAACCATGCCACCATAATACTTAATTAATATAATTGTTAATCATATATCATATTCTCATTAGGGTTGAGCAAAAAGTCAACGGTCAACGGTCAACAACCCTAATGAGAATCCTCTGCCTCTGTCTCTCTGTCAACTGTGCATACACACCCGCATCCGCGTTCCGAGGAACACGGATGCACACTGGATAAATCCAATCCCAAAACGTACACTAGGATCTGGCTTAAACCAAAGCCCGCTAGTGTTAACTGTCCGGACACTAAACGTGCACAAGTGCACGGATGTGACTGAACCCTGTCGCAAAACCATCCGACCTGTCGCAAAACCATGCGACCTCTACTCTTTTGCCTAAAGGAGAATAGCTTTCTGTGTGGGACTCTAAAGACTCGACACTACGCTGGCAGTGGGTTTAAGCACAGACCGCAAGCGGCACTAGCTGTGCGTAACGGTCCCCAGGTAGATGCCGACAAGAAGACCGACGAGGTGAAACCCATCTGAACTCCTACTGAGCCTGAATGTGACAATCTCCGTACAGTCCGGTCTGTTCATCTGATACATCGCATGGCGGGCCTAAGGGGGCGGTAAACGTCAGTCCCCTAATAGCGGTACAAGTCGTGTCGGAGTGAAGCCCAAAACACCCTGAGATAACACTGGAAGCCTACCAGTATATCTCGATTGCCCTGGCCAGGGACTACTCGTGTAATGGCTCTCCTAGATACAGCGCGATGTCAACCCCCAATACCGGGAGAGACGAATCCTGTCTAACCGTCACTGCCTCCAAGTGATTCGGGACTGCACCCAACTACCACCTGCTTGCACGACTCCTTTGAGCCGTGGTAGGGTAGTAATCAAAGTACAGTGGGAACACACTCGAGGCGAAGTGATAGTGTCAAATCAGCGGACTAAGCTGTACTCATGTCACCTGGGAACTGATAACTGACGATAGGTATAATACCAACCGGTCAGTTCCCGACGAGTCCTGTCCAGTGTACTCGTAACCTAACGAGCACCCGAATACTATCTCCAGTACGACGTACTAACGGCTGTGGGACAGACCGTCTCCCATACTGGGACGAGAAGCGCATGCGCTAGTCTACTCCGGAGTATCGATGCCCTGTCTCGATAGTCCTGCAACTAGGGACCTGCATAAGGATGTGCTTATAGATTACCCAGCCCCACTAGTGTGACTGCCATCACAACGCTGGTAATCAAGCAAAGATCCTAAGGGCTCCACTAATGTGTATAGGTGATATACTAAAATAAACACAAGTACACATTGAAGTAGAAACAAACCAAGTAGCATACTACTATTTTGAGCAAGATTATATATACAAGGTGAATATCCCAAGCTTCCATTAAATAATATACAAACTAGTATGATACAGTAATGGCCTCTAGGGCATATACACTGACAGTCTGTCCCACAGCCATCAGTACGTCGTACTGGAGATAGTATACAGGTGCTCGTTGGGTTACGGGTACACCGGACTGGACTCGCAGGGAACTGCTGGTTGGTATTTTACCCGTCGTCAGTTAACAGTTCCCAGATGACATGAGTACAGCATAGTCCGCAGACTTGACACTGCTACTTCGCCTCGAGTGCGTCCCACTGTTCATTGATTGCTACCCTACCACGGCTCAAATGAGTCGTGCAAACAGGTAGCAGTTGGGTGCAGTCTCGAGCACTTGGAGTAAGTGGCGGTTAGATAGGATTCGTCTCTCCCGGTATTGGGAGTTGATATCGCGTTGTGTCAGAGAGCCATTACGCAAAGTCTCTGACCAGGGCAACCGAGATTTACTGGTAGGTTCCAGTAGTTTCTCAAGGTGTAATGGGCTACGCTCCGACACGACTTATACCGCTATTAGGGGACTGACGCTTGCCGCCCCTAGGCTTGATATGCGATAGTCTTAGATGAACAGACCGGACTGTACGGAGATTGTCACATCAGGCTCAGTAGGAGTTCAGATGGGTTTCCTCATCGGCCTTCTTATCGACATCTACCTAGGGGCCGTTACATACAGCTAGTGCCGCTTGCGGTCTGTGGTTAAACCCACTGCCAGCGTAGTAGTCGAGTCTTTAGAGTCCCACACAGAGAGTTTCCCTGCTCCAGGCGAAACGATATAGAGGTCGTATGGTTTTACGACAATGGTTCGGACGCATACGTGTGTTTACGCACGTACGACGTTCGGACAGTTTTTATTAGCCGGTTTTGGTTTAAGCCAGATTCTAGTATCGGATTATTGGATTTATACAGTCTAAAGTTTTTCCGTGTTTTCACGGATAGGAGGGGCGTTCTCATAATTTTGCCGGAAGCTTCTAGAAGGATGGTGACTTGAGGGTTTATGTGGCATTTTCATTTATTAATTTAGTGACACATTTGTGTGATTCATCCATGGAGTTAATGCATCATTTAT
Source organism: Agapanthus africanus (assembly GCA_030015575.1). Lineage (NCBI taxonomy): Eukaryota > Viridiplantae > Streptophyta > Magnoliopsida > Asparagales > Amaryllidaceae > Agapanthus > Agapanthus africanus. The sequence continues at coordinate 311,127,672 of JASDDO010000018.1, read as the reverse complement.
TGATCTAATGACTCTTGAGATGAATCACTCATTTGAATCAATGAAGCATGGTTGTTAAATGATTTATTTTATTTATTTGATAAAAGATTATGCTTCATATATTCAAACGAGTTCATTATTTCTTCTCATTCTCTTGCTCACCTTCTCTCTCCTCAAGCTCTCTCTCTTCAAACCCTAATCCTCCCCTCTCATGTGTTGAGATCAAGGATTAGATAGACTAATTAATCCATTACCTCACTCTATATCACCTAGGTGCCTTTGATTAGCAACTAAAGAAACCTAGTTACCTCAAGATTAAAGGTGAAGCTTGGAATAGAAGCTCTCGGGTGGATCATCTATTACGTAGAGGAGGCCGAGGAGGAGGTGGATAACGAAAAGACGAAGGACTAGATTCACTAGGTATAATCACTTCTCATAGTAGTTAACAACTCCTATGTATATGTTAGTTATAGTTTAGCAAAGATTCTTCGGTTAGTCGATGTTAACTCAAAGAACAGGATTGTTTTTCATATTTCCGCCTCCCCGCAACTCGTGGGGTGTTGCACATCGACTTACATTTTTTAGTTTGGGCTTACTATTCAAGCATGTCTACAATTTTCTATTGAAAATATTACATGCTTGATTGTGAGAAAAAGAGTTAGCCATTCTTCACTTGCACTCTTTCTTGATCATTCTATTCTTCTCACTCTCACTCCAATGTTCTCCTCCTTCTTCCTCAAACTCTAACCCTCACCTGTGTTGTGAATCCTAGGGTTCTTTGAGATTAAATAGTCCAATTAACTCTCTACATGTCCTAAGCTACCTAGATTAGCAAATTAGGTACTTTAGTTACCTCATTCTTGAGGTTGGAGCTTGAACCATAGACTTTCCGGTAGATCGTCTTCGACATGAGGAGGCCGACGACGGAGCTTGATCCGCACCTTCTAGGAGCTCAAGAAGTGGAGAAGAAGACCCGAAGGACTTCTATCTAGGAGGTATAAAACACTATCATAGTAGTTTAGAATCTTTATTGTTATAGCTAGTTAGGGTTTCTGAACGATCTTGGAAGTATAGCCGATGCTGCTTGACTTAAAATCATTTTTATAAATTCTACCTCCCCACAAACCTTGTGGGGTATGTGACATCGACTTCCATTTTCTGAACAAAACACCACGGAGAATCCTTGATGCTAAGCTGAACAGAGAAAACCGGGCAGACCATTCTTGACTGACCTATAAAGAGGTCGGAACGAGAGTGAGGGGCTAATGATGGTGCTCACAAGTACGGATTCTCCTGATCAAGACACGTGGTAGATGACAAGTCTCTCACATACACCAACAAACTCTTTGAAGTACCATGTGAAGGGGATATTTCTTGGCGCCTCATCTCCGAGGTATTATCCGACTTTTGGGGGCCTCACCTGAGTACATTCCCTGTTCTCCTAGCAACCAGCTAACGACTCACCTTCGAGCAATTATACAGCCGAGCTTCCTCAGCCTCCACACTCGTCTCTGAGCTATCCTCCAGCTGATCTTCCTTAGCCTCCATGCTCGTTTCCGAGCTATTATAGAGTTGAGCTTCCTCAGCCTCCTCGCTCATCTCCGAGCTATCCCACTGCTGAGCTTTCTCAGCCTCCATGCTTGTCTCCCAACTATTATAGAGCTGAGCTTCCTTGGCCTCCTCGCTCGTCTCCTTTCTATCCTATAGCTGAGCTTCCTCAGGCTCCTCTCTCATCTCCGAGTTGTTATCGAGCAAAGATTCCTCAGCTTCCCCATTTGGTTGGGAGCATGGAGCACGAGCTTCCTCATAACGGCTCGGTGTATCCCGCTATGACAAGATCTCCGCCGCCTTACGGTCGTATCTCATGCTAGCATATCTCAGTTTTAGTGAGCCTATCTCGCCATTAATGGGCGTATCCCGCTATCAACGTCAACGTGATGCAGGGGCATAACGGACGGCGAGAATCTCACATCGGCTTGGTCTATGCGACCGCTATATAAACCCTTCTACCAGACGACTTAGGTATCTCGAACTAATTCTAATACACCGCCACCCTGCCATTATTCCTCGGTACTAATTTAATCGTCGGAGGGTCCTACGGTGGCTTCCCACCCCAGGTCTTCCCTTGCAGTTCGCCAGGCGTCAAACTAACAACCTATTGAGATCTACATGCTCAACCATCATCTCAACTCTTAACCGTTCGACATTGCTGGACCTAAGATCGACGGAGGACAACATCTAAGGGAGAAATCGATCTCCATCAGCTGATGAGCACGTCGCCAGGTTTACTATACAGTTCAAGGAGGTAGGGAATTTTGATATGTAAAAGCTTCGTTTGTTCGATGGTTCCCTTACAGGGGTAGCCTCGAGTGGTATCGAAATTTAGCACCAGTGTCCATTCAGGATTGACCGACCATGGAACTGTGCTTTAGAGCTCAGTTCATTACAGTCATTGTTGATGTGACGGTAGTTGATATCGCAAAGACCTATCAGAAAAACAACGAGCCAATAGAGGATTTCGTTTCCCGGATGTTGACAGCCAAGAATAAATGCCGAGTGGCACTGCATAACAAGGAGTATGTGAAGATGGCGCAACGGAAACTGCTGCACGATAGCAGGAAACACTTCGTGGGTATGAGGTTCGAGAACATAAGATCCTTGGTAAACCATGTAGCACAGTACGAATGAATGACCCGTGATGAGGAAATGAAAAGGAATTCTTCCAGAAATATAGGTTTCAAGAAAAAATTCAACGTGACTATTGTCGAAGTTCATGAGTTGGAAAAGGTCAATCTCGATGCTGAAATAAAAGCTAATGTGCGCATTGCCAAGTTCCTCCCGAGGAAGACGTACACTTGCACGATACCTAAAGAATCCGGGGACTCAACACTAAAAAGGGTTGGTCAAAAGGAATTACTTTGAAGGGAATCAGGATTATGACTATGACATTATAAAAGCTGAAGTTGAAAGTAATTCTTAGCACCTCTACTATGTTTATACAAGAATTTAGTATGTAATTTTAAAAAATCTAGAGGTCTATGCTATACTAACCTAGAATCGAACTAACCTAGAATCGAACTAGAGAATTAGGATTTTGTAGCAAGAATACAAGTTCTAAACTAAGTGATGGAGGTTTACAACTTTGGTAGACCAAGTCCTTCACTTCTAAAGCTCCAAGTCGTATTCCCTAGAACTCTTCTTTGACTCCACTTGAGAAAGGATCGAGCTTGTTTGAATTCTTTGATGCCGAAGATGATCCACCTTGAAGTCTCTCTAACTCAAACCCACTCTTTACTAATCAAAGTATTAGTGAAGCAAACAACCAAAACTAATGGGCTAGATTAGTGTAGGTTGATGAACTAGGAATTTTGCTCACTAGAAAATCTTTTCTCTTTTGTCTTTCCAACTCAAGAAAAACCTTAGAGGGGAAGAGAAGAAAGAGATGAACTTGGATGAGAGAATGAACCTTATGAGGTGAGATAAGATTGGGATGAATAAATATCTAAGAATAAAACAAAAATGAGGAGATGAGTCATGGCTTCTCAATGCTTCTCCAAGCATCCAAAGCAATGACTCATTTCCACCATTTTCTATTTTTTCTTAAAAAGAAAATCATCCGTATAATCTTTTCTCATGGTGTGATTCTCATACAACTATGTTCTATGTATCATCAACCATTATACAATTTAGAAATTCATATATATATATATATATATATATATATATATATATCACACCACACACACACATATATATAAATATATATTAAGAGAAGAAAATCTTTAGTGAGAAATAATATTAGTTAATATATATAAATATATCAAATATATAAATATATATCAAATTATCAAATCAACAATTGATTCAATAATCTGGTTATATCATACATAACCGACTAATATCATATTTATATGTATATCACATTATTAAATCAATACATGATTCAATAATCCGTTCGTATCACATACAACCGTCTAATATTCAATATTAGTTAATATATATAACATATATATATATATCAAATTATTAAATAAACTCTTAATTCAATGATCCGGCTAATATCAAATATAATTAAACAACATATACATAAATCAAATCATTAAATCAACACTTGATTCAACAATCCGGTTATATCACATATAACCTAACCGATATCAAATATCACGAGATTAGAATACAGTATCACATACTCGTATTTAATCAAGCTCCCGCACATATCTCCATATGTGCCCTACTTCGTTTTTCTTGAGCTAGAAAACCTCTGTATGGGACTCTAAAGACTCGTTAATACGCCGGCAATAGGTAATGATCACATCAGATACCCATAAGCCGTCAGCGGTACTAGCTGGACGTAACGGCTACCCAGGTATTGAGCGAATAGAAGATCAACAAGCAAGCTTGTACAAACTCCCGTAAAGACTATAAGCAACACTTACGGTGTAGTCCGGTCTCTTCGTCTGATATGTCGCATATCGAGTCTGGGGTTGAAATCGTCAGACCCCGGTAACTTGATAAGTCATGCCGATGTGTGTCCTATAACCGTTTTAGAAACTACTGATAACACTTACCAGTAAATGTCATCAGCCCTGGCCAGGGACTTGATGTTATAGCCAATTGAGCATAGCGCAACATCAACTCCCAATACCGAAAGAGATAAAACCCCTCCTATCGCTCATTGCCTCTATGTGACTCGGGAGTGTACCCAAAATCCACCTGTTTGCACGACTCCTTTGAGCCGTCGTAGGGAGGAAATTAATGTATAGTGGGAATCACATAAGAATCTGTGAATATCTCGGGTCTACAGACTAACCTGTACAAGTTTCACCAGAGAACTGCTATTTGACGATAGGTTTGGCACCATCTAGGAGTTCTCGGCGAGTCTTGTTCGGTGTACCCATTCTCTAATGAGCACATGTGTACAATCTTTGATGTCAAACATCAATGGTTGTTGGATCAACTATTACCCCATACAAGGTCAAGAAACGTACACACCAGTCTACTCTAGAATATCGATTTCCTGTCTCGATTAGGAACTGTTAAAGGATGTGCTTGTGGACTACACAAGCCTAACTAGTATGATCTGCATCATAGTCCTAGTAGTCAAGCCTCCATCCTAAGGGCTTTATCAACATGTATCAAAGAGACAGTATATAACCAAGTGTACATGTTAAGATAAAGAACAACCAGATAGCATACTATCATGTCCAGCAAGAAAGTCCTCTATATATATGTCCAATCATCCACTATATCATACAATAATGGCCTCTAGGGCATACATATTCCTAACAATCTTCCACTTGCACTAAGGCCGGTTGTTCTAGTATCTCATACCCAACATCCTAAAAAGTCTGTCAAACTGCGTCTGGGGGAGGGCCTTCATGAGTCGATCCGCCGTGTTGTCCTTCGTATCTACTCTCCTGACCTCGACCTCCCGGCGATCAACTATCTCCCGGATCAGGTGATACCGCCTCAGAATATGTCTGGATCGCTGATGGTACCTGGATTTCTTAGACAAAGCTTCATCTCCATTTTTATCACAATACAAAGTTATTGGATCCTCAATCGATGGAACCACACCAAGTTTAGTAATGAACTTCTTCATCTAGACAGCCTTTTTGGCAGCATCGTTAGCAGCGATGTATTCAGCCTCCATCATCGAGTCTGCTACAGTATCTTGCTTGGAACTCTTCCAACATACCTCCCCTCCATTGAGGTTGAAGACAAAACCCGAGAAAGACTTGCTGTCATCCTTATCACTCTGGAAGCTCGAATCGGTAAAGGACTCCACCTGGACTTCTCCGTTACTATATACCAAGAACATTTCTTTAGTACTTCTCAAGTACTTAAGAACGTTCTTCACAGCTGTCCAGTGCTTCTCCCCTGGGTTTGATTGATACCTACTTACCATACTAAGTGTGTAAGCTACATCCGGTCTGGTGCATAACATCGCGTATATGATAGACCCAACTGCAAAAGCATAGGGTATCATGTGCATGCGAGCCCTCTCCAAATCAGTCTTGGGAGACATCTCTTTGGAGAGAGTAATTTCTGAACAAGCGGGTAAATTACCACACTTGGAATCTTCTATACTAAACCTCTTTAGTATGGTGTCTATGAACCTGGATTGGGACAATCCTAACATCCTTTTAGATATATCTATATAGATCTTTATCCGCAGGATGTAGGAGACATCACCCAGATCTTTCATGGAGAATATTTGCGACAGGAAGAGTTTGACCGAGTGCAGCATAGGAACACCATTTCCTATCAAGGGTATATCATCCACATACAATACGAGGAAGACAACCTTACTCTCTACAACCTTTTTATATATACAAGGTTCATCTATGTTTTTGATGAAGTCAAACTCTTTGACTGCTACATTAAAAGAGATGTTCCAGCTCCGCGATGCCTGCTTTAATCCATAGATTGATTTAAGCAGCTTGCACACCTTTCCGCTGCTCCTATTGTCTACGAAGCCCTCTGGCTATGTCATGTACCCGCTATCTTCTAGATCACCATTTAGGAAAGTGGTCTTGACGTCCATCTGCCAGATTTCATGGTCATGGTATGCTGTAATGGAAAATAGGATCCTGATGGACTTAAGCATAGCCATTGGAGAAAAGGTCTCGTTATAGTCGACGCCTGGTCGTTGACGGAAACCTTTTGCTACAAGTCTTGCTTTGAAGGTCTCAACCTTTCCATCTACAAAAATTTTCTTCTTAAAGTCCCACATTCTCCCAACGGGTTTTACCCCTTCATGAGCAACTTCCAAAGTCCATACTTTGTTGGTGTACATGGATTTTATCTCAGATCGCATAGCATCCAGCCATTTCACAGAGTCCCTACTTGTGATGACCTGCTCGAAACTTGTTGGGTCATCATCTTCCATGATGCAATCCTCGCTCCTACCATCTATGAGAAAACCGTAGTATCTCTCAGGTAGATGAGGAACCCTACTAGATCTGTGGTGTGGCTAAGGTTTGTCGGGGGCTATTGAATCCTCCGGTTCTACCGGATCTTAAGTTGTAGTTTATGTATCTGGAACTTCTTCCAGTTCTACCTCATTACCACAAATTTCTTTCATAAGAAATTCCTTTTCTACAAAGGTGGCATGTTGACCAACAAAGACCTTTTGTTCCTTACTATGGTAGAATAGATATCCATATGAATTCTTTGGATATCCTACAAACGTGCAAAGATCTGATCATGCTTCGAGTTTGTCCGGATTCTATTTTTTTAACATAGGCCGGACAACCGTATATCTTAACTCGTTTAAGAGACGGTCACTTCCTATACCATATCTCATATGGAGTGGTAAGCACGGATTTGGTCGAAACCCTATTCAATTGGTATGCAGTTGTCTCAAGTGCATAACTCCAAAAAGAGATAGGTAACTCAACAACACTCATTATAGAGCGCACCATATCTAATAGGGTGCGATTCTTTTGTTCCGATACTCCATCGTTCTGTGGTGTATACGGAGGAGTAAGCTGAGAGAGAATCCCATTCTCTTTTAGATAATGTCGGAATTCCGTGCTTAAGTATTCTTCTCTTCGATCAGATCGAAGGATTTTAATACTTTTACCCGTCTGGTTCTCTACTTCTATCTCAACAGGAACACATGTCCGAATCTTGAGAGATCATCGGTGAATGTAATGAAGTATGAGGAACCATTCCTGGCATGTGTAGATATAGGACCGCATACATCACTATGTATCGGTACTAAGAGTTCAGTAGCTCTTTCTCCGTGTCCGTAAGCGGAGTTTTGGTCATCTTGCCTTTGAGACATGACTAACATGTTTCATAAGATATAAATTCGAACGGATACAAATATCTATCTTTATGCAACTTGCCTAGTCTGGTCGTATTGATATGACCAAGTTTACAATACCACAAGAAGGCTTCGTTCATTTCTTAACTTTTCCTCTTGTGTGTGTTATGTATATTTAGAACTGTATTTTGATTTAGAACGTATATAACGTTAAACAATGTACCAAACCCTATCAATACTTGATTTAAGAAAATGTTCATAACATTTTTCTATAATGCAAAGTTATATCCTTTTTTATCAAATAAAAAGGCGGATATTACATTGCACATCATCAACGGTACGTAATATCAGTCGTTCAAAATCAATGTATTACCATTTGGTAATACTAGGTGATATTTGCCGATAGTTTCGGCAGCAACAGTTACTCCATTCCCTACTCTAAGAGACATATCACCCTTTCGCAATTCTTTACTGTTGGGGTTCTTAGTGCCCTGGCCGTCGACCGCGACCGTTGCGGAAAGAAAAATTTTGGGGTTTAAAAACTTGATGGTAGAAACAACTATCTAGAATCGAAACCAAACATGAAACTAGCAATCCACAAAGATGTTACCTACTGAAATAGAAGTGTTATAACAAATTATTCGTGTCCTTGGGTCTTCTACCCTCTTCAGCTCCTTGAGGTCACCTTGATCGAACTTGACCACCGGTCTTCCTCCGTCGAAGATGATCCACCCAAGAGATGTGGCTCATGGCTCTAGCTCCACACTAAGAATTTAGTAAAGTAACTAGGGATTTTAGATTGCTAATCTAGAATGCCTAGGAATGCACTGAGTTGCTCTAAGTGAATATCTATCTCTCTTCTACCCTTGATTTTCAACACATGAGATGGTAGGGTAGAAGATGAAGAAGAAGGAGGAGGAGCTCAAGAATGGTAAGTGAGGAGAGAGAAAGAAAATGGTGAGAGCGTTTTTCCAAATGACCATTCTTTTTTTTTGTTGAGAGAAAACTATGAAGCATGGTTTTGTAAAACAATTTTCAAATAAAAATATAGTAACCATACTTGAATAGTTTGCTGAAATGAATTAACAATTCATTTGTCAACACTATTCAACCATAGTTCTCACCATTCTCTCTTCATTACCTTTACACCTCATTTCCATTTAAAATTAAATGGATAAACCAAAATGAGGTGTCCACCTTCTAGAATGTTTTTCGTATAAATACGGATTACACTCAGTTGTATATACCTTTCCGTATTCGTATCAAAATACGACTGAAAGAAATAGAATAACACAAAGAATATAATACTAGAATATACATATCGAATATATATAGGTAAATTATTAAATCAATACCTGATTTAATAATCCTGCTCAATCCTAAGCCGGCTAGTACTATCAACCGTCCGATCGAAAGTCCGGGTAATTAATACAATAATTCGATCGGAGCCATGCACGTATCAAAATACGGCTACTACATCATTTCTCCTGAACCAGGGAAACCCTCTGTGTGGGACTCTAAAGACTCGTCAATACGCTGAAAATGGGTTTAACCACATGCATGACAATGACACTAGCTGTACGTAACGGCTACCCAGGTATTGAGCGAAAGAAAGGCCGACAAGCAAACTCATCCGAACTCCTACTGACCTTGTCAGTGACAATCTCCATACAGTCCGGTCTATTCGTCTAAGAGTATCATATACCGGGTCTAGGGTGGGGGGTGTAAAGTCAGACCCCTAATAACGCGATATTTCGTGTCGGTGTGAAGCCCATCACCCACTGAGAAACTACTGATCCAAATCAGTAATTCAAAAAACATGCAGCTGTTTCCAGTGCATATTGACTAAATAGAAGAAGGCCAAGCGGCATTACTCATCAAGGTGCGTACCCACGGATGAGTAACCAGGGAGAGAAGCAAGTTCTCAAATATATTACTTACGACAGAATACCCAGCACAAGTATCTACAACTTCGATCACCTCGAAGAGTCCAGATACTTGCAACATATGGTTCTCTATATTATTCTTATACCTATAACTTCTCAAAATTTGGACCTTGTATTTCAATGAAATGCTTGTCTAAAACTAGAGAAGTCATAAGTAAACGGAATATAGAATGGGTACCAACCACTTTTTCTTAATGGATATCAAACAACATACAATAATTTATATAAGTCCACTGAATTTAATAACTCAAACCCTATGCATTGTAAGTTGAAAACTGTGTATATGATTAAGAAGAATTACATCGTTGTTGAATGCGCCTTACCTAACCATCAACAGATATAGGTAAACGTCATAAACATAATTTCAAAAAGTTATATCTCACTTTATAAAATAAACGTACATATATATCAGTTTGAAATTGGTGCAAAACAACGGATATTCAAAACCAAATATTTGCCGTTAGGCAAAACCCTGGTGATTTTCTCAAATATCACCAATTACAAAGAATTATGATATATTGAGGATCTAATCACCCAATTCCAAATATTCTACTCCCACTCAGTATCTGTAATGCCATACAGATGTAAGAATAAACTCTGGTAAATACATACCCTAGTCAGAATCTAATTGGGAAAGCAGTTTTCAATTAACAGCACAAAGTAAGACTAAAACATGAAAATGTTTCGAGGGGTGGGCCGGGTATTCCTAGTAATGCCTCTTCCACCATCCAGATTCATGACAGTATTCGCAATTTTCCTTGCCCTCACTGCAATCCTTTTATATGTCTTTACTTCTTACCTTATGTATACCATACTTAGGCTAATTGGTTTTCTTCCTTCCTTACCTGTTGACACCTGCCTAAGGTTTGGAAGAAGACTATCGAATAAGTGTAATAGGTGTACTCTCCTAATATTTGGAGCCCTTGCAACCTGAGAGAAGGTAAAGAGAAAAGACAACCGAATAATTTTATTCAATTTCTCCAGAACCAGAATCCATCCTCGAACAGAAACAAGTTTCTTCGAGTTCGTATGTAAGTATACGATGTTAGTGTAATATGCCTTAGAAGACATTATTATACAGTACTAGTTTGTATATTACATTTTGGAAGCTTGGGATATATACACGTTATAACAGTCTTTCTCAATATGGTAGTATGCTACTTGGTTTGTATCTATCTTAATATGTGTATATGTTTTTTTGACATGTCGCTGATACATATTGATACAGCCTTTAGGATCTTTGCTTGACTACTAGCGTTGTGATGGCCGTCACAATAGTGGGGGCTGGGTAGTCTACAAGCACATCCTTATAGAGATCCCTAGTCGTAGGATTATCGTGACAGGGCATCGATAATCTGGAGTAGACTAATGTATACGCTTCTCATCCCAGCAGGGGAGATGGTCTGTCCCACAGCCATTAGTACGTCGTACTGGAGATAGTATGAAGGTTCTTATTAGGTTACGAGTACACTGGACAGGACTCGTCGGGAACTGTTTGTTGGTATTATACCTATTGTCAGTTAGCAGTTCCCAGGTGACATGACTACAGCTTAGTCCATTGACTTGACAATGCTACTTCGACTCAAGTGTGTTCCTACTGTTCTTAGATTGCTACCCTATCACGACTCTATTGAGTCATGCAAACAGGTAGTAGTTGGGTGCAGTCCCGAAGCACTTGGAGGCAGTGGCGGTTAGATAGGATTCGTCTCTCCTGGTATTGGGGATTGATATCGTGCTGTGTTCCGAACGTCATTACACAAAGTCCCTGGCTAGGGCAAGCGAGATTTACTGGTAGGTACTCCAGTAGTTTCTCAGGGTGTTTTGGACTGTACTCCAACACGACTTATACCGCTATTAGGGGTCTGACGTTTACCGCCCCCTAGGCTCGATATGTGATACTCTTAGACGAACAGACCAGACTGTACGGAGATTGCTATAGACAGGCTCAGTAGGAGTTTGGATGAGCTTGCTCGTCGACCTTCTTATCGACAGATACCTGGGTAGCCGTTACGTACAGCTAGTACCGCTGACATGCCTGTGGTTAAACCCACTGCCAGAGTACTGTTGAGTCTTTAGATTCCCACACAGAGGGTTTCCCAGCTTCAGGCGAAACGAGTAGAGGTCGTATGGTTTTACGAGAGGGTTCGATCACATACGTATACTTGTGCGCGTGTGATGTTCGAGCAGACAACACTAGTGGGCTTTGGTTTTAGCCGGATCCTAGTATTTGATTATTAGATTAGCTTCGTCTCATAGTATTCGTGTATCTCGAAACACGGATGCTGGTATGTATATACGGATGAGAGGGGGTACAGAAGGAGACATCTCATTAGGGTTTTGACCATTGACTTGGTCAAAACAAATATGAGAAAAGGAAAAGTATTTATTATTTTTAAGAAATGATTTTTTATGGCATGGCTACTTATGTTGACCACTTGACTTGGATTGACTTGTTGACCATAGATATTTTGTGAGATATTTTTTACCTTAGATATTTTGTGAGTTATTTTGGTGAGATATTTTCCATGCCATGTGGTCATATATAAGTTAGCCATTCTATTATTTATAATCATTATCAAAGATACATTCTCTCTCCAAAAGCTTGCTCTCTTCTTCTTTCTCTCAAACCCTAGTGTCTCATGTGTTGAGAATCATGGGTTTAGTGAGACTAAGGTACTCTAAATCACACTCTACTCACTCTAGGTTACTTAGTTTAGCACACCAAGTGATCTAGTTGCCTCAACTTGGAGGTTTAGCTCAAGGTTGGAACTCTCGGATGGATCTTCTACTACTTCGAAAGGCCAACGAGGAGGTGCTTTCCAATTCCAAGGAGCTTGGGAGGTGAACGAGGACAGCTGGAACACAAGAAGGACTTGGAACTTTAGGTATAATCTTCTAACATAGTAGATAGAATCTCTAGTTAGTTTGTTAGATATGGTTTAGCTAAGATCTTGTTGTTGAAGTTGATGTTACCTTGTTGTAAAAATCGTTTTTTACCTGTTCCGCCTCCCCATAAACCCATGGGATGTGTAACCTCGACTTACAGTGGTATCAGAGCTGACTAAACCATAGCTAACAGTTTAAACGACAAGTAAAACTACGAAACCGAAATTATCCGAAACCATCGATGCTTAGGTCCAAGTTTCTGTCGATTTTTAATGAGACTCTAAAAATTATTTTAGCAACTGCAGAGTACTCTATGAACTGTAAAATTAACACACACTAAAAACGAGACAATTCCCACAAAAACTGGCCGGCCACATTGATGTTTTTTCCGAGCTCGCCGGTCCAATTGCAGGGGATTGCTTTGTATTTTGATGTGTGGCTTTGTGACTTGGATCTAGGGCTTCACGGGTTGTTTGCTTTTGGTAATTTTGATTTTACTGTAAATTCTTTACTGTGGCAAATACCGGGTGTTTCGAAGTCACAGTTTAATGTCGTTTAATGTTTCAAGTTCTGTTAAATGTGTTTGTAAACTTCCACTAATTGCTATATGTCGGTTAGTTAGGGGTTGCACATTTTTGTGATGATTATATTGGTTTGTGCATATGAACTTGTTGGATCGTCATGATGAATAGCTGGGGATGTGAGATGAGGGTTTTCATTTTTTCATTCGATGTAAAATTTTTAAAGTGATGTAATATTATTTTTGCTAAGCACATCCGGGTTGAGGTTGTAACCACCGTTGTATTATTTCTTTTACTGTTTTTGCTCCTAGGATAGACCCAAGGTGGGGTGCACAAACTATCGGGTTATTTGAAGTGCCGAGTGGCCTACTCACTTTGTTGAGGGAGGTTGCTTCACTTTGGGTATTTAGCGGGTAGTTTGCCGCACCCGTAGGGGTCTAGGGTGGGGTTTGGCTATTCATCACGACCGTAGAATCCGTCTTTTGTTACAGGCTCAAACGAAATACGGATTCGTAGTATATCTAATGTGTCCATCTGTGATCTGGAATGCCAATCATTGCATCTGACGAATGTATATATCTATATATGATATCTAGGAGACGTTGCTTATGTTTTGCATCCGCGCTAGTCCAGCCCCCGCTTTGTCCTTAGTTAAGTAACCTAACGGGTGATGAAGGAGCCTAATGGCGAATGCCGATAGCATAAGCATACGTTATATTTCCGTTGTTTTCTGCAATGGTAGGATTAATTAATGGGATGCATTATATTAATGCAAAGAAAACAATCCAAAGCTGGAACGTTGGAACAATTTCAAAACCACTCGGCTTTTTTAAAATAGCAAAACTTTTAAAATGCGGAGCTTAAACCACTCCTTTTAAAATCTATCAAGTTCCTTCGATTATATCATGTTCACTACGTTCACGGTTTCGCCAAAACCATTCGTAGCCCTCCGTCATTTCAGTTGGATATTCAGTAGTATTCAAGCTATGTATTTTGACCTTCGCCAAGGCATAGTGATTGGTACATGATGAATATTCATCTATAGCATAGATAGATGCGTTGGTTTGGGACAGTCGTACTGCTATTTTGGCCTTCGTCAAGGGTATGTACGGGTAGATTCAAATTAACCTGGATAATGAAGGGTAGAACTTGACATGTGACTTATGATATGTTGGCCTTCGTCAAGGTTATAAGAGCATGGGGCAAAATTCCACATCGGGAGTTTCTAAAGAAACTGAAACTTGCTAGTGTTGCATACCATTTGGAGTGTGATAATTTTGGTAGTATTCCTTCAACTTTATCATACGATGATATTTGGATCCCGATCCTACTGTGAGTATATGCTACTCCTCGGGTGATTTTTTCACTTAACGATCAATGCTATAAACCAAGTAGGTGTCTAGAAATGTGTTAGTAGGGCAACGCCCCGAGGGAAAAGAGGTAATTTAATTAAGGAACTTCGCGAAAGCGTCGTAAAACCTCCTTCGAAGTACCGACACTGGCCTGGCTGAATGGTTAAGCAAGTATTGTACGGTGAGATTAATCCTGACTAATTCTTCTTTTATGGTTTGAGGAACAGTGGGAGCCATCCTGTTTAAATAAAATAAAAACCAATCTAAATTTGCAAGACCATCATGCTAAAGTGTTTCTTCTCTCTCTCCTAATTGCAGCGACAAAACATGATGGGCTTTAAGTTACTATTAGATAAAAATATATTGACAGGGCCAAACTATAAAGATTGGTTCAAGAATGTCAAGATGGCAATCACTTATGACAAATTGGGGTATGTCCTTACTACTAAGGCCCCTCCCATCCCAGGTCCAGAATCCAGTATCGTGAATAAGGAAATCCGTAATACCTGGGAGATTGACCGCGCGAAGGCCAAGTGCCTCGTGCTTGCCTCTATGGACAATGAAAATCAGAGGAGGCACAAGAATATGGATCTAGAATCTAAATTCCTCCATACCAAAGAATTATACGGAGAGCAATCTCATATCGCAAGATACGAGACCTCAAAGAAGCTATTTAAAGCGAGGTTGGCCGTCGGATCATCTGTATGGGAACACGTCCTTCAGATGATTGGTTATATTGAAGAGCTCACGGACCTCGGAAACACGTTAGAGAACGAGCTGTATACAGTCTTGATTCTCCAGTGTCACGACCCAAAAAGTACGGAACATGAACGGCACTTAAATTACGAAACGTCTCGAGGCGTACGTAATCTAAGTAAGCCAAAGCCCAGAAATCAAAACCATTTAAGCAGTAGAGTAAAAGAAAACCAATTTAAAGCAAGTAATTTTAATAGCATAAGCCGAATTATTCATTTTAAAAACATCAAGTCATTTCTGAAAATTTCGGCAGAGTTTCCTTTGTAAAAACTGGCCACGAACGGGGTACAACACTGATAAAGCATATATAATGAATAAAGGCATCCCCAAGCGGGAGCTAGCTCTTTGTCAATCGACGGACAAAACCACACAATACAATATAATATACAACGCCGAAGGGCGAGGATCAAAACTAAAAAGGAAAATCAAAACAACATGAAATCCATAATAAAACAAGCGCGACTCTAAGGTCGAAATAATATACACCGGCCTTCTATGTCTATCAAATAATACAAGTCTGGTTGATACAGTTTGACTAGATACAACTGAAATAATAAATACATAATGGTGGTCCTGATGCAAAGAACCCACCTACCAAAGCAATCATCCGGAAGGGGTAGTGTGCCAGCAAAACCGCAACGAAACCTGTGCGGCAAAACCTGCAAGAAACTGTAGCACAACGGGGGTGAGTTGCCAACTCATGAGTGCAAAACATCTATGAGTAGAAATCGCATGCATAACGCTATCCTAGGTCATATCAAGTAATATCCTCATATAAAAAATCCTGGTATATCTATGTATAAGTGTAATACTACATGCTCGAGTCTGTACCTCAGATAGCAACATATCAGATATATGATGTATGAATGCATTATAAATGAAACAGAATAAATCATGAATGAGACAACTATTTTCTTTATTTTATGAGATTTCTGTATGTTTATAAATCGCATATCATCAATGAATTCGACAGATAAAACAGTGTCCAGCATCGACACAAAACATAAATCTCAGTACCTCAATACATCAGGCTCCGGTTATCCGGAATGGTCTGTATCAAAAAATCTCAATACTTCAATATGTCAAAATCTCAGTGTCTCAAATCTCACTATCTAGGGCTCCGTCAGTCCTGATCGGCCTCTAACGTCAATCACACGACCACGAACGGTATCCTCCGGATATCCGACGCGTCAGGTAAAATCACCGGTAGGCGGTCTGCCCCTGCCGGGCTCATCGTCTACACCTCAATCTTCTTGCCCCGGGGTACCTTACCGGGTCCACCATGTATTCACAGACGGTTCATCCAACTCCTGGAATCGGGTATCGAAATCCATCTCATAACCGAGAAAACAACATGCTGGACGACTCATACATCACGAGAAAACCATACATTTCATTTTAAAGAGAGAGAGAGAAACAGAAGTTTATATATATATTCTTGCGGTTTTCTCCCAAATCCAGGAAATCTCTTCAAAATCCTAAATCCAATCATCAATAGCAAGTAAACAGTGAATATCGGCATAAAACTCCATGATACTGCATAACAGTGAATAATAATATGCATGCAGTAGCAAGTAATAACTGCAATATCTAAACTAGCATGAGTACGCTAATACCATGTCGAACTATCAGTTAACAAGCTATGTCCATGAGTAATATTCTCTAAAGTGTTCGTGACATGGCAATTACCGATGATGATGTGTGTGAGCCGGTAAGCAGGTGTACGTGGAACATACGGATCATCGGTAATGGTGCTTGTGTCCTGACAGCATAGTTTCATTATAATTACAGATAACATATGCACAAGCATGCAATGCGATGAAACATCATGAATATACAGAAAGTGCTGTAGTAACAGCAACACTGAAGAAATAATCCTACCCAATGTACGAGTCATGCAATTTGGTATTTATAATACTCACAATCCTCCACTTTTGAAAGCTAGTGTGACTCGAGCCCAGTCAAAAGGGTAGAGAAATCCACCTAGTCTGAGTCGATCTATATATATATACCTAGTAGTCGGTGATCTCGCCTCAATAGTAACACGTACGATACAATAAATAATATGACATTCTCGAGTCAAGAGTGCGGATCTATCCTCATAACTATCTCTCGTACGGTACATTTATCGTACGACATCCTAAATCTGGGTACGGGTCAAATATAACATTTATCTCATTAATCATCTGATATCCTTATCATCACATATAGTGAACAGAGGGTACTGATCTAAGTCTAGTACAATACTAATATCATCAAAATAATCATGATCTAGCTACTGATCTACAGTCTCAAACAATCCGATGTCATCAACACATATCATCATATAGAAGTATACGTCTCCTAAGCAATCCATTATAAATATCTTAACATATCATATCTCATATCTCGATCACATGTCAACTATCATCATATGTACAAACAACATAGTATCGTCGTCCAACGACCCGTTATAACATCATGACATATCTCGTTCACACTTTAAATATCTCACGGCATCATGTCCAATCAGATCGACTCATTCCCGAGTATCATAAAACAATCTCGTCATCCAAGCATATGAATATACCGATATAAATATGTCTCCAATACGCACAAGGATATCAACGTATGCGAGTATGTGTATGTGTGTGTAAGCAAATCTTTACCCTAGGGTTTCGGGACTAAGAAATCGACTAAAGTCCTTTCTTCAATTCTAGCTAACACTAACTCCTAATCTCCTAAAGCTTTTTTTGCTAAGTTCATATCTCTCACAATATATGAATGTATATCTATATCATATCACATCATTTCTTACGACTTTGCGGGGGTGCTATACGCCATCCACCCTACTTCTCCCCATAGGTATAAATCTACTCACCTTTGCTTGCCGATGCCGATGTCGCCACGCGCTTGCTCGTCGTCTCTAAGTCTTCACGAGGGTACCTACATACAATAAACAATCGCAATTGCTATTAACATTAAGTCCAGAAACCAAAACGGCACACGGATTGCCTATGGTCAAAACCTATAGCCCACGCGTGCAAAAACGACTAAACAACCCTTGTTGTTGATGTACAAACATGCAACAACCCAATACGAATCCAAATATCAAGAATTAACATTTCAAAATACGGAAAACATAACCAAAATCACACTAGATGCTCCCAGATTTTGACTCAGGTCAAATAAAACTAAGCAAACAAGTCTAGGGTGCTGTATATGATGTATATGAGCTACTGGACCAACCCCGACACCCTACCCCAACAAGTGGCCGAGCAAACTCCCCCAAATTCCGAGCTCGCCGGCTCTGGGTGCTCCAATAGGATTCGTCTTGCTACAGGGGGTTCCTAGGGTCAAAAATGGGTCTCTGGTATTGTTTTCATAACTCAAAACTATCCCAGGTCATCCCAGATTCACCTGCACGCTCCAATTCCTCACAAACCGACATGAAAGTTCTGTAATTCCGTATTTTGGGTTTCAGTTGGGCTTGGTCTGGATTTCTATCCTTATAGGGGGTCTAAGGTCCTCAATAAGGCTCAAGTTCACCAACACAACTCAAATAAAACCCTAACCATCTCTAGAATTTTCCAAAGTGCACAAAACTACACGAAATCGATTTTAATCTTGAATAGAGGCTAAAGCAATTGAAATACTATTCTATTTGTGAAGGGATTACCTCATTTGACACTCATGAATCCCCAAGATCATCAAAATCTGATTTTTCTTGGTCCAATGTCCTTCCCTTGAGCTTGTGCAAGTTTTTAATGAAATGGGTATGGGGTTTTGGTGAATATTTCATATAGGGTCATGAGGGTAGAAGATAGGGTTTGAAGAGGAAGAAGGAGAAGTAAAGAAATGGTGGGGGAAATGAATTGAGGCAACCCTCTCTCTCCCTCTCAATTATTCTCACTTCTCTCTCACACTAAAAGCTTACCTACCCTAATCATTATGTCCCCTTTGACTTTTCTTTCTCCTTTTCTTTTCTTTTCTCTTTTCTTTTAAAAAGCCATGCATGATAAACAAAAAGAAAAATCCATGATAGAAAATTGTAACAAGTGTGAAAAATATGACATGTGCATGTCATGTACACAAAGCACGCTTAATGCGCGATTAGCGATAATTAATCGCGATTAGCGTTAAAAGTGCATATAAATAATCAAAAAATTCAAAATTTGCCTAAATCACATAAAACAACCCTATTTCAGTAATTTCTATAATTTTCCAAATTTTTCCCAATTTATCGGTATTTAATTATACCGCCTTATTAAAATATTTAATATTTTATTATTTAATTATAAAAATTCCCAAAAATAATATTTTATTTTTCTGAAATGTTACAATCTTTCCTCCTTAAAGAAATTCGGTTCCCGAATTTAAATTTAAACCCCTCAATACTAAAACATTTCAGTAAAAGACTAAGTCGTCGAGGTCCTGAAAGCATCAATACATAAAACGCATCATAACACAATGCATGCGCATGAACAATGAGCAGATAGCTCCAAAAACAACACTCCATCAAGCATCCCGCAATCATCGGAGTCGCGGGGAAGACACAAATGTCAAACCCAAAAGGGAACCAATATAATATACATCAAAACTATCCATGTAAACATCAAATCTAAACATGTAAACATCTAAAGGAAATGCATGCCAAACCTTTTTAAGTCGCTGTGCGATGCGCATAACACTGCACAGTGGCGGACGTCTAATATAAGAAAAGAACTATAAATACATACATACATACATATATATATATATATATATATATATATATATATATATATATCATTTGTTTAATATATACGTTCCGCCATTTTGAAAATAATTTAGAAGGGTTCCCTGGCTTTTAAATGTTTCGTGTCATATCAGACACACAGGTAAATACTGAGACTATAGCTCTCTTTTTGGAAATCCCTTCGATAACTATCAATACATGCAAAATAAATCCAGGTACTGTCCTCTGACTAGTCCTGCTCAGTACGAAAACAAATAGCAATATCATAAAAACGTACTGCTCTATAAGGAATCAATCCCAAAACGTGCATATGAAAGCTACGTGCGTCTGGTGCGCACGGAAATCACAATCCATATATGTGCCATACATGTGCACAAAAACAACATCTAAGTGCAACGGGTGTGCATGAAAACCTGTCAGAGGCAACGTGTGTGCCTGACAGCAAAATCAGGTGCATCTGACATGCACGAACAACCTCGATTTAGTGCATCTGGCGTGCACCAAAATCGTATCTCATAACATGCGCCCAACATGCGCAAAAATCCGAATCAGGTGCATCCATCATGCACGAAAAAAATCCGAATCATGTGCATCCAACATGCACGAAATCAAGAAATCCAATATCAAGTGCCGAACATGCGCAAAGTCCAATCCAAGCGCGTTAAATATGCGGAAAAATCCAATCAGGTGCACAAGGTGCACGAAAACAATATCGAATATCGCAATCAAAATCGACAGTATACTACACATCTCAACCAAAATCCAAATCAGGTATACCGTGGTATATAATCTCACAACCATGTGCATCAGCATGCACAAAAACAATCAAAATACTAAAAGTGCATGAAAACTATGCCGAAAGCATAAGTCAAATCACATGCATGCCCTAGCTATGAAATCACAATCAATATCTCAAATGACATCAAAACTAACTCAGGTGCAACTGTGGTGCACAAAATCTCAATCATGCAAATAAATCGCTCGAAATATCAGGCATGGAATCAAAATCAACCTCAAGTGCAATAAATACGCACAACTCATAAATCAACACGACGGTGTATGAAAACACATCTCAAGTGCAATAACTATGCACAAAACGTAAATACCCAGTAGGTGCAACCATAGTGCACAAAAGCAAATATCATGAAACTCGGTCATCAAAACACAACCATGCAATAAATCACCCAAAATACCAAAATCCAAAGTGACTGATACGTGATAGTCAACTCACGAAATCACCAATCGTAACAACTACCATCGATATGTCCTTCCTTCAAGGTCGAGAAGTTGTCGGTGCATCCAATGCTAGCAGAGCAAGATATCTACTTGTCTCCTGATCATGGCCTGTCGTCTGGTTCCCTTAGGCTCTCGTCTCTCACTGCGAATTGCTAAGTACATAGCTCCCCGGCTCAACGGTCTAATATGGAAACGATAATGGAAGTAGTCTGCTCTGGAACGTCCTTTAAAAATCTCTGGCCAACTCTTATGGTTACTCATAACATATCTCGTCGACAATGCCGAACTCTGGCCTGCTGGTGTGCATAAAATGACCACTCCTAGGTCCTAGTCTTCTCGTGCATTATTCCAGAAAGGTCCTGCCGAGGTTTCTCCCAAATCTCGTCTCTGCCGAACTGCCCGGAAGTTATCACCCTTCACTAAATCTGTTTCTTGTTCCGGAACGGCTGCATACTCATCGCGACTTCTTCTGGAAGATATATCCATATACAACGCCTCTGCATGCGCATCACATCTCTGATGTCGGCGGAGTAGAACGTCATCTCTTTAAGATCTCGGACGAACCTCTTACTCCACTTTTCTCTACTGTCGACTGCTTCGGACTAGTCTCATCGTGGCTGCATGGACTGCGCTCCAACGGCTATACTCATATCTGGAGTCTCCCAAGCAATGCATCCCACCGCATAGCATCTGAATGAAGTCGAACCATTCGATCGATTCGTCAAAACCTCATAATCCCCCAAGAGCTCAACATCTTGGGTACAGTTTAATAGTATCGAGTACATACCACAACATCGGTGGACCAGCCGTAGAAGGGCAAACCCAAGCCTCACTAATAGCACCGCGGAACTGCCGCAAACCCTAAGATTCAAAGGCTTTCACACGGTCATTATGTCGAGTTAGGGTTTCATTCTTCTAGAGGGTCCATAGAATCGCTTGCATGTCTTTCCGAATACTTTAAACTTGGAATATGGGTTTCTGACATTCGATCGCCTCTATCGACTCTCAATGTATCCGTGTGAAGTCGTCTCTAGCTAAGATCAATCAATCTGATGATCTCGCATCGGGGTAAGCGAACGAACCACATGTCCTAGTCATTCATCCTCGGGTGACTAGTGACCTTCTATCATATCACTAAGTACAACTCGTACTGCAATAGCTCCAACATCTGGGGCAATATCTCCTCGTTCGCAGCAGCAACAGGCTTATTCATTTGCACGCTGAACAGTGCCTCAATCATCATGAATAAGCGATACATCAATGGTCATCACATTCTGGCTGACCTCTATCAGTGGCTCAATCCTCTGGTGCAAATCTGCACGCCCGAGAAATCTCATAACAGCGATCCATCAAACGCTCATGGGGCGAAAACACAATAACACGGCGCATCTATGCAAATCGTATGTCCCTGGAATCACGCCCTGGTCAGTCCTCATCCGTGATGAGCTCGTGTTGACCGCAACTCTAGCCGTAGCCCTCTGTGCTCGTACAACCGTGGTAACAAAACCATAACTGGTACCGATGAGGCTAGATCATAGGAAGGAATATAATACTGTGCAAGGAAATGTACATCCTAAGGTTTCTTAAGCGGAGTAGCGTATTGTAGTATGCTGCGGAACATACGTACGGTACGTCACTCTACTCAAGCTACCTACTCCATCAACCAAGGGTCATCCTACACTCCGAAGGTAAAACCTAATGCTCTGATACCAACTTTATCACGACCCGAAAAGTACGTAACATGACCGAAACTTAAATTACGAAACGTCTCGAGGCGTACGTAATCTAAGTAAGCCATAGCCCAGAAATCAAAACCATTTAAGCAGTAGAGTGAAGGAAAACCAATTTAAAGCAAGTAATTTTAATAGCATAAGCCGAATTATGAGTTTTAAAAATATCACATCATTTCTGAAAATTTCGGCAGAGTTTCCTTTGTAAAACTGGCCCCGAACGGGGTACAACACTGATAAAGCATATATAATGAATAAAGGCATCCCCAAGCGGGAGCTAGCTCTTCGTCAATCGACGGACAAAACCACACATTACAATATAATATACAACGCCGAAGGGCGAGGATCAAAACTGAAAAGGAAACTCGAAACAACATGAAATCCATAATAATACAAGAGCAATTCTAAGGTCGAAATAATATACACTGGCCTTCTATGTCTATCAAATAATACAAGTCTGGTTGATGGAGTTTTACTAGATACAACTGAAATAACAAATACACAATCGTGGTCCTGCTGTAAAGAACCCACCTACCAAAGCAATCACCCGGAAGGGGCAGTATGCTAGAAAAACCGCAACGAAACCTGTGCGGTAAAACCTGCAAGAAACTGTGGCAAAACAGAGGTGAGTTGCCAACTCGTGAGTAGAAAACATCAATGAGTAGAAATCGCATGCATAACTCTATCCTAGGTCATATCAAGTATTATCCTCAAATAAAAAATCCTGGCCCATCTATGTACAAGTGTAATACTACATGCTCGAGTCAGTACCTCAGATAGCAACATATCAGATATTTGATGTATGAATGCATTATAAATGAAACATAATACATCATGAATGGGACTACTGTTTTCTTTATTTTATGAGATTCTGTATGTATATAAATCGCATATCATCAATGAAATCGACATATAAAACAGTGTCCAGTATCGACACAAAACATAAATCTCAGTATCTCAATACCTCAGGCTACGGCTATCCGGACGGGCCTGTATCAAGAAATCTCAATACCTCAATATGTCAAAATCTCAGTGTCTCAAATCTCACTATCTAGGGCTCCGTCAGTCCATATCGTCCCCTAACATCAATCACACAACCACGAACGGTATCCTCCGGATATCCGACGCGTCAGGTAAAATCACCGGTAGGCAGTCTGCCCCTGCCGGGCTCATAGTCTACACCTCGATCTTCTGATCCCGGGGTACCTTACCGGGTCCAATATGTACCCGCAGACGGTTCATCCAACTCCTCGAATCGGGTCTCGAAATCCATCTCATAACCGAGAAAACATCATGGTGGACGACTCATACATCACGAGAAAACCGCACTTTTCATTTTAAAAAGAGAGAGGGAGAGAGAGAGAGAAGTTTATATATATATTCTTGCGGTTTTCTCCCAAATCCAGGAAATCTCATGAAAATCCGAAATCCAATCATCAACAGCAAGTAAACAGTGAATATCGGCATAAAACTCCATGATACTGCATAACAGTGAATAATAATATGCATGCAGTAGCAAGTAATAACTGCAATGTCTAAACTAGCATGAGTACGCTAATAACATGTCGAACTATCAGTTAACAAGCTATGTCCATGAGTAATATTCTCTAAAGTGTTCATGACATAGCAATTACCGATGATGATGTGTGTGCGCCGGCAAGGAGGTGTACGTGGAATATACACATCATCGGTAATGGTGCTGGTGTCCTGACAGCATAGTTTCATAATAATTACAGATAACATATGCACAAGCATGCAATGCGATGAAATATCATGAATATACAAAGAGCGATGTAGTAATAGCAACACTGAAGAAATAATCCTACCCAATGTACGAGTCATACAATTTGGTATTTATAATACTCACAATCCTCCACTTTTGAAAACTAGTGTGACTCGAGCCCAGTCAAAAGGGTAAAGAAATCCACCGAGTCTGATTCGATCTATATATGTATATACCTAGTAGTCGGTGATCTCGTCTCAATAGTATCACGTACGGTACAATAAATAATATGACATTCTCGAGTCAAGAGTGTGGATCTATCCTCATAACTATCTCTCGTACCGTACATCTATCGTACAGCATCCCAAATCTGGTACGGGTCAAATATAACATTTATCTCATTACTCATCTGATATCCTTATCATCACATATCATGAACAGGGGGTACTGATCTAAGTCTAGTACAATACTATTATCATCAACATAATCATGATCTGGCTACTGATTTACAGTCTCAAACAATCCGATGTCATTAACACATATCATCATATAGAAGTATACGTCGCCCAAGCGATCCATTATAAATATCTTAACATATCATATCTCATATCTCGATCACATGTCATTTTTCATCATATATACCAACAACATAGTATCGTCGTCCAACGACCCGTTATAACATCAAGACATATCTCGGTCATACATTAAATATCTCACGGCATCATGCCCAATCAGATCGACTCATTCCCGAGTATCATATAACATTCTCATCATCTAAGCATATGAATATACCAATATAAATATGTCTTCAATACGCACAAGGATATCAATGTATGCGAGTATGTGTATGTGCGTGTAAGCAAATCTTTACCCTAGGGTTTCGAGACTAAGAAATCGAGTAAAGTCCATTCTTCAATTCTAGCTAACACTAACTCCTAATCTCCTAAAGCTTTTCTTGCTAAGTTCATATCTCTCAAAAACAAATGAATGTATATCTATATCATATCATTTCATTTCTTATGACTTTGCGGGGGTGCTATACGCCATCCACCCGACTTCTCCCTATAGATATGAATCTACTCACCTTTGCTTGCCGATGCCGATGTCGCCATGCACTTTCTCGTCGTCTCTAAGTCTTCACGAGGGTACCTACATATAATAAACAATCGCAATTGCTATTAACATCAAGTCCAGAAACCAAAACGGCACACGGATTGTCTATAGTCAAAACCTATAGCCTACACGTGCCAAAACGACTAAACAACCCTTGTTGTTGATGTACAAACAAGCAACAACCCAATACGAATCCTAATATCAAGAATTAACATTTCAAAATAGGGAAAACATAGCCAAAATCACACTAGAATGCTCCCAGATTTTGACTCAGGTCAAATAAAGCTAAGCTAACAAGTCTAGGGTGTTGTATATGATGTATATGAGCTACTGGACCAACCACGACACCCTACCCCACCAAGTGGCCTAGCACACTCTCCCAAATTCCGAGCTCACCGTCCCTGGGTGCTCCAATGGGATTCGTCTTGCTACAGGGGGATTCTAGGGTCAAAAATGGGTCTCTTGTATTGGTTTCTTAACTTAAAACTATCCCAGGTCATCCCAGATTCACCTGCACGCTCCAATTCCTAACAAACCGACATGAAAGTTCTGTAATTCCGTATTTTGAGTTTCAGTTGGGCTTGGTCTGGATATCTATCATTATAGGGGGTCTAAGGTTCTCAATAAGGCTCAAGTTCACCAACACAATTTAAATAAAACCCTAACCCTCTTTAGAATTTTCCAAAGTGCACAAAACTACACGAAATCGATTTTAATCTTTAATAGAGGCTAAAGCAATTGAAATACTTTTCTATTTGTGAAGGGATTAGCTCATTTGACACTCATGAATCCCCAAGATCATCAAAATCTAAATTTTCTTGGTCCAATGTGCTTCCGTTGAGCTTGTGCAAGTTTTTAATGAAAAGGGTATGGGGTTTTGTTGAATATTTCATATAAGTTCATGAGGGTAGAAGATGGGTTTTGAAGAGGAAGAAGGAGAAGCAAAGAAATGGTGGGGGAAATGAATTGAGGCAGCCCCTCTCTCTCCCTCTCAATTATTCTCACTTCTCTCTCTCACTGAAAGCTTACCTACCCTAATCATTATGTCCCCTTTGACTTTTCTTTTTCCTTTTCTTTTCTTTTCTCTTTTCGTTTAAAAAGTCATGCATGATAAACATAAGGAAAAATCCATGAGGGAAAAATGTAACAAGTGTGAAAAATATGACATGTGCATGTCATGTATACAAAATACGCTCAATGCGCGATTAGCGATAATTAATCGCGATTAGCGTTAAAAGTGCATATAAATAATCATAAAATTCATAATTCACCTAAATCACATAAAACACCCTAATTTCAGTAATTTCTATAATTTTCCAAATTTTTTCCTAATTTATCGGTATTTAATTATACCGCCTTATTAAAATATTCAATATTTTATTATTTAATTATAAAAATTCACAAAAATAATATTTTATTTTTCTGAAATGCTACATCCAGTCCCTTCTTTCCACCTATGCCCAGTTTATCTTGATTGTTAATATTCAAAGTAAAGAAGTTTTACTACTAGAACTCCCCAACATGTTGAGGAGTGCTGAATGCTCCCTGAATAAATCAAGGGAAACACCCGCTTTGCTTATTGGTGGAGCTTCTCCTTCTAGGACTAAGGCGAAAGATAAAAGAAAGAAGAAGAATGCCCCCACCAAGCCGAGTGGCGGTGTTAGTAAGGCGGAGGCAAAGGGAAAGGCAAAAGTAGCGGGACAGATAGTAGGAAATGAAGAATGCTTCTACTGTCATAAGAAAGGTCATTGGAAGAAAGGTTGCAGGGCTTGGATGGCCAAGAACCAGAACCCGAAGCAAGTTGTGATTTCAGCTTCAGGTGTGTTTGTAATTGAAAACTGTCTGTCAATCAACTCTACTTCCTGGGTATTGGATATCGGATCAGGATCTCATATCTGCAATTCTTTGCAGGCAATGAGAAGCCGTAGGGTTCTAAAGACCGGTGATATGACCCTCAGGTTTGCTAACGGAGCGAGCGTGGATGCTGTGTCCGTAGGGGAATATCACCTTGGATTGACGAGTGGACATATTTTGGTTTTACGCAACTGTTTTTGTGTACCTAGTTTGACTTGTAATATCATTTCTATATCTTTGTTATCAAAAGAAGGTTATGATTTTACATTTGAAAGCGATGTTGTAAACATCCACCTTGATCAAGGTCTGATTGGGTCAGGTACTCTAAACAACGGTATATACGTATTAAACAAACTACAAGTTTTCAATATCCAGAACACACATAAAAGAAAGACTCCAGAATTAAAACAAACTTTCTTATGGCATTGTTGACTAGGTCACATCAATGAGACAAGGTTAACCAAGTTACAGAAAGAAGGATATTTGGATCCGTCCGATATCAATCTTATGCAACTTGCAATCATGTCTCAAAAGAATGATGATAAAGACTCCGTTCACTGGACACGGAGTAAGAGCAAGTGAGCTCTTGGGACTCATACACAGCGACGTGTGTGGTCCAATGTCTACACATGCAATAAGTGGTTATTTCTATTTCATTATTTTTACGGATGATTTTTCTAGGTATGAACATATTTTCTTGATGAAACATAAATCCGAGGGCTTTGAGAAATTCCGACAATATAAGACTGAAGTGGAAAAGCAAACCGGCAAAAGTATCAAGACACTGAGATCTGATTGAGGTGGTGAATACTTGAGTTTCGAGTTCCTGAATTACCTAAAAGAGAATGGAATTCTCTCTCAGCTTACTCCTCCATACACAACACAACGGTGTATCAGAGAGACGAAACCGAACCCTATTAGATATGGTACGTTCCATGATGAGTAATGCCGAGTTACTGCGATCATTCTGGGGCTATGCACTAGAATCAGCTGCATATCCTTTGAACAAGGTTCCTACCAAGACTGTGCTTACCACACCATATCAGATGTGGAGTGAGAAGAAACCCTATCTTCAGTATCTGAAAATATGGGGATGTCCAGCTTTTATTAAAAAGCAGCATGCGAACAAACTCGAGGTACGCTCAGTACTGTATAAGTTTGTGGGATACCCAAAGAACTCTAGGGGTTATCTTTTCTATTACACGGAGGAACAAAAGGTTTTTGTTTCTCGTCATGCCCACATTCTAGAACATCAGTTTTTAGAAAAAGAAACAAGTGGGAGCTCAATAGAACTGGAAAAATTTCAGAACCACAAGCTATTACTGAAAGCTTGGTGGAACCAGAAGTTCCAAAAGAACTGGACATTCCCACACCACTCCGTAGGAGTAGTAGGCTGTCTCATCCGCCTGAGAGATACTATGGTTTTCTCATAGACGGGGATAGAGAGGATTACATCATTGATAATGATGAGCCGACTAACTTCCAGCAAGCTATTAAGAGCACTGACTCGGTAAAATGGCTGGATGCAATGCGGACCGAGATGGAGTCCATGTACACCAACAAAGTATGGACTTTGGACTTTGCTCCAGAAGGGGTAAAACCCGTAGGCTGCAAATGGATCTTCAAAAAGAAGATTGGTGTAGATGGACAGGTTGAAACCTATAAGGCTAGACTTGTTTCAAAGTGTTTTCGTCAAAGACTTGGTTTGGACTATGATGAAACATTTTCTCCAGTGGCTATGCTCAAATCCATTCGGATCCTTCTTGCCATTGCTGCCTTCCACGATTATAAGATTTGGTAGATGGACGTAAAAACCGCTTTTCTAAATCGAAATTTAGAAGTGTGTGACTATATGGACCAGCCAGAGGGTTCCATTAAGAGTGGGAGCAGTGGGAAAGTGTGCAAGTTGCTTAAGTCCATCTATGGACTAAAGCATGCATCGTGGAGTTGGAACATCTGTTTTGATGAAACGGTCAAAGAATTTGACTTTATCAAAAATCCAGATGAGCCATGCATTTATAGTAACATTGTAGCACGAACTATTGTATTCCTCGTCTTGTACGTGGATGACATTCTCTGGATAAGAAATGGCATTCCTATGCTACAATCTGTCAAAGGGTTCTTATCACACAGGTTCTCCATGAAAGACCTGGGTGATGCCTCTTACATTCTGGGGATCCAGATCTATCGTGATAGATCTAAGAGGATGTTGGGACTTTCACATTCTAGGTACAACGACACCGTACTGAAAAGATTCAGTATGGAAGATTCTAAGCGCGGTAATTTACCGGCTTGTCATGGAATCACCCTTTCCAAAGAGATGTCTCCCAAGACTGATTTGGAAAGGGATCACATGTCTATTATACCTTACGCTTCTGCAGTAGGCTCTATAATATATGCAATGTTGTGTACCAGACCAGATGTAGCTTATGCACTGAGCGTGGTAAACCGGTATCAGTCAAACCCTGGGGAGAAGCACCGGACAACAGTAAAGAACATTCAAGTACCTAAGAAGGACTATGGACATGTTCTTGGTTTACGGCGGAAAAGACCTCCAGATCGAGGCCTTTGCTGACTCCAGCTTCCAGAGTGACAAGGATGACTCCAAGTCTACATCAGGTTATGTCTTTACACTCAATAGAGGGGCGGTCTGCTAGAAGAGTTCCAAGCAGGACACCGTTGCTGACTCGACGATGGAAGCAGAGTATATTGCAGCTTCTGATGCCGCAAAAGAAGCAGCTGGATGAGGAAGTTCTTAACATAATTTCAGGTGGTTCCGTCCATTGTTGATCCAATACATCTGTATTGTGACAACAACGGGACTATGGCTTTAGCAAAGGAACCCAAGTCCCATCAGAAGTCCAGACACATCTTGAGGCGGTATCACCTGATCAGGAGATCACGGATCGCCGGGAAATCGAGGTTCGGAGAGTTGCTACGGAGGACAAAACTGCAGATCCATTCACAAAGGCCATCCCTCAGACACAGTTCGAGTGGCTATTAGAGATGATAGGTCTGGGATATGCCGGCACATGGCCTTAGTGCAAGTGGGAGATTGTTAGTGTAATATGTACTAGAGGCCATTATTGTACAGTACTAGTTTGTATATTAGATTTTGAAAGCTTGGGATATATACACGGATTTATAACAGTCTTGCTTTATATGATATGCTACTTGGTTTGTATTTATCTTAATATATGTATATGTTTCTTTTGACATGTCGCTAATACATATTAAAAGAGCTCTTAGGATCTTTGCTTGACTACTAGCATTGTGATGGCGGTCACACTAGTGAGGGTTGGGTAGTTTACAAGCACATCCTTATACAGGTCCCTAGTCGTAGAAT
Source organism: Agapanthus africanus (assembly GCA_030015575.1). Lineage (NCBI taxonomy): Eukaryota > Viridiplantae > Streptophyta > Magnoliopsida > Asparagales > Amaryllidaceae > Agapanthus > Agapanthus africanus. The sequence goes on along the minus strand of JASDDO010000018.1, from coordinate 311,096,739 downwards.
TATCGAGACAGGGCATCGATACTCCGGAGTAGACTAGTGTATACGCTTCTCATCCCAGCAGGGGAGATGGTATGTCCCATAGCCATTAGTACGTCGTACTAGAGATAGTATGCATGTGCTCATTAGGCTACGAGTACACTGGACAGGACTCGTCGGGAACTGTTGGTTGGTATTATACCTATCGTCAGTTAGCAGTTCCCAGGTGACATGACTAAAGATTAGTCCATTGACTTGACACTGCTACTTCGCCTCAAGTGTGTTCCCACTGTTCTTAGATTGCTACCCTATCACGGCTCTATTGAGTCGTGCAAATAGGTAGTAGTTTGGTGCAGTCCCGAAGCACTTGGAGGCATTGGCGGTTAGATAGGATTCGTCTCTCCCGGTATTGGGGGTTGATATCGTGCTGTGTTTGGAACGCCATTATACGAATTCCCTAGCCAGGGCGAGCGAGATTTACTGGTAGGTACTCCAGCAGTTTCTTAGGGTGTTTTGGACTATTCTCCAATGCGACTTATACCGCTATTAGGGATCTGACGTTTACCGCCCTCCTAGGCCCGATATGCAATACTCTTAGACGAACAGACCGGAATGTACGGAGATTTCCACAGACAGGCTCAGTAGGAGTTTGGATGAGCTTGCTCATTGACCCTCTTATCGACAGATACCTGGATAGCCGTTACGTACAGCTAGTACCGCTGACGTGGTTGTGGTTAAACCCACTGCCAGAGTACTGTTGTGTCTTTAGTGTCCCACACAGAGGGTTTCCCAGCTTCGGGTGGAACGAGTAGTGGTCGTATGGTTTTACGACAGGGTTCAATCATATACGTGTACTTGTGCGTGTATAATGTTCGAGCGGACAATACTAGTAGCCTTTGGTTTAAGACGGATCCTAGTATTTGATTATTGGATTAGCTTCGTCTCATAGTATTCATGTTTCTCGGAACACGGATGCGGGTATGTATATACGGATGAGAGGAGGTATAGAAGGAGACATCTCATTAGGGTTTTGACCATTGACTTGGTCAAAACAAATATGAGTAATGGAAAATATTTGTTATTTTTGATAAATGATTTTTTGTAGCATGGCTACTTATGTTGACCACTTGACTTAGATTGACTTGCTGACAATAGATATTTTGTGAGATATTTTTGACCTTAGATAATTTGGTGAGATATTTTCCATGCCATGTGGTCATATATAAGTTAGCCATTCTATTATTTATAGTCATTATCAAAAATACATTCTCTCTCCAAAAGCTTGCTCTCTTCTTCTTCCTCTCAAAACCCTAGTGTCTCATGTGTTGAGAATCAAGGGTTTAGTGAGACTAAGCTACTGTAAATCACACTCTACTCACTCTAGGTTACTTAGTTTCGCACACCAAGTGATCTAGTTGCCTAAACTTGGAGGTTTAGCTCAAGGTTGGAACTCTCAAGTTGATCTTCTACTACTTCGAGAAGCGGACGAGGAGGTGCTTTCCATTTCCAATCCAAGGAGCTTGGGAGGTGAACGAGGGCAGCGGGAACACAAGAAGGACATGGAACTTTAGGTATAATCTTCTATCATAGTAGATAGAACCTCTAGTTAGTTTGTTAGATATGGTTTTGCTAAGATCTTGGTGTTGAAGTCGATGTTACTTTGTTGTAAAAATCGGTTTTTAACTATTCTTCCTCCCTACAAACCCGTGGGATGTGTAACGTCGACTTACATACGATGCATATCTAAGAAATATGGATTTTTGTAGTGATACGGAGTGTTCTGGTGAAATCCTAAGGGGAAGTAGAAGTGGCAGGGATATATGCAGCTTCGTCGTGAATGATAGTAGTCGCAATTTCCTTTGCCCTCACTCTAATACTTTTATATGTCTTTACTTCTTACCTTCTGTACACCATACTTAAGTTAATTGGTTTTCTTCCTTTCCTACCTTTCTGCACCTGCCTATGGCTTGCAAGAAGACTATCCAATAAGCGTAATAGGTGTACTCTCCTAATATCTGGAGCTCTCGCAATCTGAGAGAAGGTAAAGAGAAAAGACAACCTAATAATCCTATTCAATTTCTTCATAACTGGAAACCATCCTTGAACTGAAACAAGTTTCTTCGAGTTCGTATGTAACTATACGATGGCATAACTAAGCAATATGAATCTTCGTAGTGATACAGAGTGTTTTGGAGAAATGCAAAGGGAAAGTAGGAGCGGCAGTGATAAATGCGATTTTATCGTGAATCATGACAATCCAAAAGCCAAAATGTTTAAGGTTTGGTTAACTTCGTTTACGAGTTTTAATTTAAGGCCAGGTCATGGTTACTATCAAAGAGAGAGAGAGAGAAAAGAAACACTCAGCATGCACTCCAACCTAGATTAGATTGTTTAATCACTGTATCTAATCATGATGGCTCCCACTGTTTCCTTGAATTCTCCTTCAAAACATAAAAGATGAATTAGTCAGGATTAATCGCACCCTACAGGTTCGCTTAACTTTTGGCCAGGCCAGTGTTGGTACTTCGGAGGGCGGTGCCCAGTGCTTTCGCACAGACCTAATTAAATAAACTCATTTTCCTATAGGCGTAGCCCCGTTAACAATTTCCGAGACACCTACTTGATTAGCTAATTGCAAAGTGAAAAATTCTCCCGAAGAGTAGCGGATACTCACAGTATGATCAGGACCCAACTATCATTGTGTGATAATTTTGAAGGAAGCCTACCAAAACTACCACACTCCAGAAAGTATGCAACACCAGTAAATTTCCTATATATTTGAAAATCCCGATGTGGTTTTTGCCCCTAGCAGTTTATGATCTTGACAAAGGCCAACAAATCAAAAACCACTAGTCAAGTTCAACCAATCATTATCCTGGATTAATTTAGACCCACCCGTAGAAACCCTTGATAAAGGCCAACAAGGCTATACGACTGTCCTAAATAATCACATCTCAATGCAAAATACAAGCAATAACTAGCTACCGTACACTACGCCTTAACAAATGCCAATAAGTGCAGCACAAATATTAGGTACTACTCATCCGAAATGACGGAGAGTTATGGCCGTGTTTTTGGCGAAAAACCATTAACATAATGAACTTGATATCGTTGAAGGAACCCGTAACATTTCAAAATATATATATAAAATAGTTTTTTGGGGGAATTTTCATAATTTAATATTATTTTTAATGAATATTTTAATATTTCGGTATAATTAAATACCGATAAAATTGGGAAAATTTTTGAAAAATATGGAAATTACTAAAAGAGGGTGTTTTATGTGAATTATGCAATTTTTAAGTTTTTATGATTAGTTTGACACTAATTTAGTGCTAATCGCGATTAAAAATCGCTAATCGAAGCATATTTGTGCAAAACATGTACCATATTTTTTTTTACACTTGTTACATATTTTTCCATGGCTTTCCTACATGTTTTATCATGGTTGATGATTTTATGAGAGAAGAAAAGAAAAGAAAATAAAAAGGTAGAATAGAATAATGGGTATGGATGAGAGAGAAAGATGAGGGTGTGTTAACTTAGCCATTCCTCTTCATTTTTCATTTCATTCTTTCCTCTCCCCTCCCCCTCTTGCTACTGCTACTGCTGCCTCTCTCTCCCTCTTCATAAAATCCCCCAAAACACCATGGAAAGAAACTCAAAACCCCACCCCCATTTCACAAAAATGATGCACAAGCTCGAGAGAAACACATTGGACCAAGAAAGAGAAGATTTTGAGGACTTTGAGCAACTCAAGAATTTTCTTGAGTTGCCAAAGGAGGTAATTTCTGCACCTTTAGAGTAGTGTTTTAATTCCTTATGCATCTATACTTGTTTCATGTCGATATCGAGTGGTTATGTGGACTTAGGAAAAAACCTAGTTAGGCTAATTGGAAATTGAGAGTTGTGGTGGGTAATTAAGCTCTGTAGAGGCCATACAAACCCCCTAGTGCTAGAATTAAGACTCAAACCCGAGACTAGAAACCCGGAGTACGGATTTAGAAAAGTCGATGTCGGAAAAACTGTGATTCTGTGAAGGTTAATTGAAATCTGCTATCACCCCGAGACTCTGAAAATCATTTTGTGAACACAGAGAGATGTGCAGCCACTCAGGAAGCTAACCCAAAACCCCAGACCCTATCTCCCATTGCAGGCCGCCAATTAATTCCTTCTGGCCGCAATTTGCGGCCAGAGCAGGTTTGAAATGGTTCGTTTTTGTTGTAGGGCCTTATCTCCTGTAAATTAGACCCCCTGGCATGTGCAAAATTGTCCAATTTGACCTAGGGTAGAATCTGGAGCCTTTTTCCTGAGTTGCTGTTTTAATTCATGTTTTCGTTTTGCGTATTTTAAATTCTGGATTTGTATAATTGCGTTTTACCTCGATTACTTGGCGTTTATACGACGATATCGAGGATTGTTTGATGGTTTTGAAAGCGTAGTCCATAGGTTCTAACCTATAAGCTTTTAAGCATATCGTTTTGGTTTTCACGTGTCGTTTTGGTTTCGGTTTGGTTTTAATGCGATGCGATACGTGTGATATGTAGGTACCCCCACGATGATTCGAGACGATGAAGAAGATGAAGGCGACATCGACACCGACACGCAGGATTCTAGGTGAGTAGATTATATCTACGAGGGAAGTCGGGTGGATGGCGTATAGCAACCCTGCAGTTCGATGTTTAGTATAGTATATATGTACTACTTATGATAGCTTATAGTGTGTCATGGATATTTGAGATGAGATTAGGTGTACTATGGTTAGATTAGAGCGTAGAAGTAAACTAGTATAGTTCCTAATTGCGAACCCTAGAATAGGCTTACACCCACACGCACACACCTGCATTTTCGTTATACATATAATTAGGTGACGAGGATAGTGTATGATGTTTGGAGATGAGTCGATGAGATTTGGGCATAGTGCCATGAGATCGGTGATATGATGTGGTTCATATTTAGGATACGACATGTGATTTTAGCGGGCCTTTGGACGTGTGTTCCATACACGCAATTATATTTATATAGATGGCATTGATTTGTACTAGACTTAGATCAGTACCCTAGATCATGAGATATGATGATAAGAATACCTGATAATTGATGAGAGGAATGTGATATTGACCCGTACCCAGCTTTTGGGATGCCGTACGATGATTTACCGTACGAGCTTCATATTGATGATAGATCCGCACTCATGACTCGAGCATGTCATATGATATTGTATCGTACGCGGTACCTTTGAGGCGGGATCACCGATTATTATATTTATGTATATATATGACTCAGATTTAGGTGGTTTCCATACCCCTCCCGATTTACTTGTTAGTTAGAGCTGTAGTTTTGCTAGTAGATGTTAGGATAGGCCGATGTCATACCTATTTCAAAACTAACGAATCGAGAGTATTTTAAAGACAGGAAAAGGGATTCTACGGATATTTTCAAAAGACGCATCTTTTTTTAAAAACACCGTAGCCCTTATTTTTCTAAAAACCCCGATTCGCCTTAATTCGAATGACAAAAATGTATGACATTCGCATATTGATGTAGATTCTTCACTGTTACGTTTATTATTCGATTTCTACATATTCTTGCTATTCCCATCGTATTGCATGTTTAAATATGTTATTGTTATATCAAAACCATGCTGTTAGGACACCAGTACCATTGTCGATGATGCGTATGTTCCACGTACACTTGCTTGCCGGCTCACACACTTCATCATCGATAATTGCCATGTCACTACACTGTAGGACTGTTGCATTCAGGATATGACCCCTTGCATGACGTACTGATATGCTTACATTCTTTTATATGTCGCATACATCATTCTTTATGATTATACGCATTGAGATATGTTATTTCCATGATACTTCTGGATTTGGGAACCGTGGGTATTTTAAAAGAGAGTATGTATTGTTTTAAAAAACCCGGTTACCCTTGATATGATATTTCAGTGCGTCCGCCATGCGTTTTCTCGGTTCAGTGACGTGTGCTTGAAACCCGATTCGAGGAGTTGGATGATCCGTTTACGGGTTCATGGTGGGCCCGGTATGGTTCCCCGGGGCGAGAAATGTTTTTCGTGGAGCAGACAATGAGCCTGTCAGGGTGGCTAGTACCACCGGTGATTGTATTTGAGCTCGGCGGATATCCGAAGGATACCGATCGGAGTTGAGAGATGATGTAGGCCGATCCGGACTGACGAGCCGCATATATATGAGGATTTACGTGCCGATGCTAGGCACAGTTTTTATGATGTTTTCGAGTGTCGTTGCTAGACACTCAGGTTCCATGATTTTGATATGTCTTGAGGGATATATGTTGATTTATATTCTCATACTTCCATGCATATGCTTTATGATATTTATATGCATGATGCTTATTGTCATTGGGTGACACGTGGACGAGATCCACATACATACAGACTTTGATCACATAATTGGATGATATCCTCATACTCATAGACTTCCTGATATAGTTGACATTGATTACATTGATCATACCTCATATTTATGATATATTGCTTCCAGTGGCACTGACACGAGCTTTTGGTACTACACTTATGTATAGATGTTTACCCGAGCCACCTTATCATGCTTCAGACTTATTCATATTGAGGATATATTATTACTGATCGTATTGACCTAGGATTTTGTCATGCATACGATTTCTACTCTGCGAAGTTTTCCATTCACGAGTTGGCAACTCACCCCTGTTGTGCCACAATTTCTTGCAGGTTTTGCCGTACAGGTTTCATTACGGCTTTTCTGGCACACTGCTTCCTTTCTGGGTTATTGCAATGGTTGGTGGGTTCACTCGCATCGTGACTACCCTTGTATTATTTTATTCAGTTGTATCTAGTAATTCCATCAACCAAAACTTGTATATTGTTTCAGACTTAGAAAACCAGTTATGTATTATTTTGACTTTAGAGTCGCGCGTTGTAGTATCATGGTTTTCATGTTGATTTTGAGTTTTTTTTTAGTATTGATTCTCGCCGTTCGGCGTTGTATATTATATTACTTGTGTGGTTGTGACCGTCGATTGACGAAGAGCTAGCTCCCGCTTAGGGATGCCTTTTATCATTGTGTATATATTATTCTTGTTGTACCCCGTTCGGGGCAATTATTTACAATGGAAACTCTGCCGAAATTTTCAGAAAAGTATATAGATTTTAAAAATGCATATTCGGCTTACTTATTTAAAAACCTTGTTTTTAAAACTTGTTTTCCTTACTTCTTAAAAACTAGTTTTCTTATTTACTCCTTGAAATGGTTTTAGATTTCTGGGCTTTTGGCTTACTTGGATTAGATGGGGTCCTATAGACTTCATATGATTCAAGTGCCAGTCACGTGCTATTTCGGGTCGTGACAAAGTTGGTATCAGAGCGCTAGGTTAACCTTTGTTCGAGTCTAAGTTTGACTATGTGGAGCCTAGGGCGTTTATATATATACGGAACTTAGGCTTGACTTTACGGAACTTAGACTTAGTCGAGGGGGTATTATACCCGAACTTTCGTCGCGTAGGATTACCCTTGGTTGATGGAGTAGGTAGCTTGAGTAGAGTGACGTACCGTACGTATGTTCCGCGGCATATTTACGATACGCTACTCCGCTTAAGTGTCCTTAGGATGTATATTTCCTTGCACAGTATTATATTCATTCCTATGATCTATCCTCATCGATACTGGTTATGATTTTGCTGCTACGATTACACGGGCAGAGAGAGAGCTACGGCTAGAGTTGAGGTCAGCACGAGACCGTCATGAACGAGGACTGACCAGGGCGTGATTCCATAGACGTACGATTGCATTGATAGGCGTCGTCTTATTGTGTTTTCGCGCCATGAGCATTTGACCGATCGCTGTTACGAGATTTCCCGGATGTGCTGATCGGCACCAGAGGATCAGGCTACTGCTAGAGGCCAGCCAGAATGTGATGACCATTGATATATCGCTTATTCATGGTGATTGAGGCGATGTTCAGGGTACAGACGAATGAGCCAGTTATTGCTGCAAATGACGAGATATCGCCCAGATGTTGGAGCTACTGCAGCATAAGTATATACTTAGAGATATGATGGAAGGTCGCTAGTCACCCAAGGATGAATGACTAGGACATGTGGTTCGTTCGCTTACCCCGATGAGAGGTCATCAGATAGATTGATTCCAGCTAGAGACAACTTCACGCAGATTCGTTGAGAGTCGATAGAGACGATCGAATGTCAGGAACCCGATTCCAAGTTTAAAGTTTTCGGAAGACAATCCAAGTAATGCTATGGACCCTCTAGAAGAATGAAACCCTAACTCGACGTAATGTCCGTGTGAAAGCCTTTGAACCTTAGGGTTTGCGGCAGTTCTGTGGTGCCATTAGTGAGGCTTGGGTTTGCCCTTCTACGGTTGGTCCACAGGTGCTATGGTATGTACCGGAATACTATTAAATTGTACTCAAGATGTTGATCTCTTGGGGGATTATGAGGTCTGACGAGTCGATCGGATGGTTCGACATCATTCGGATATCATGTGATGGGACACATTGCTTGGGAGACTCTAAATACGAGTATAGCCGTTGGAGCGCAGTCCATGCAGCTACGAGAAGACGAGTCCGAATCATTCGACATTAGAACAAAGTGGAGCAAAGAGTTCGCACGAGATTTCGACGAGATGACGGTCCACTCCGCTGACATCAGAAATGCGATACGCATGCAGAGGCGAGGATTATTGATATATCTTCCAGAAAGAGGCGCGATGAGTATGCAGCCGTTCCGGAACAAGAAAACAGATTTAGTGAGTCATGGTAACTTCCGGGCAATTAGGCAGAAACGAGATTTGAGAGAGACCTCGACAGGACCTTTCTGGAATACTACGAGAAGACTTAGACCCAGGAGTGGTCATATTGCGCACACCCAGCAGGCCAGAGTTCAGTATCGTCGACGAGATAGTTGACCAGGTTAGGATAGAGGACCTCACCCAGATACGTTGTGAATTGATCAAGAAAGGACGAGTATGAAGTATACCTCCGCAGGTTGGGACGAGTTCCTGAGAACGTGTTCGGCCAGATATTTTCTACAGAGTGATGAAGATACAGATTTCGTGATTTCGAGTCCGTTTGAGAGACTTCGGATTGACCGTAGCCGAGAACATTTGCAGTGCGCAGATAGAGACGTGACATCGGAGTAGACGATGATATAGAGAAGTGGGACAAGTGGTTCGTGCGAGATAGGTAATCCGCAGAGAAGATAAGGACCCAGAGACAGAGGACGCCAGACCATGAACAGGAGGCAAGTAGATATCTTGCGCTGCTAGTATTGGATGCACCGGCACCTTCTCGACTTTGGAGAAGGATATATCGACGGCGGTAATTATGATTTGTGATTTTGTGATTCAATTATCACGTATCCGTCACCTTGGATTTCGGTATTTTGGGCGACCTATTCTCATGATTTGGTCTTGATGGCTGAGTTCCATGATTTCAGTTTTCGTGCACCATGGTTGTTGCACCTACAGTGTATTTATATTTTGCGCATAGTTATTACGCTTGAGGTATTGATTGTGATTTCATGCCTATTTTATGCCGGTGATTTGATTTATGCTTCCAGCATAGTTTTCATGCACTTTTAGTGTTTTGATTTGATTTGTGCACGCTGATGCACATGGTTGTGAGCTTATACACCGCGGTATACCTGCTTTTGATTGAGCCGTATTGTATACCGTCGACTTTGATTCTGATATTGATGTTGATTTCTTGCACTCCATGTATTTGATTTGGATTTTCGCGCGTGATGAGCGCATGTTTTGAGATACGATTTTGGTGCACACCAGTTGCGCTAAATCGAGATTTTTCGTGCATGTCTGATGCACCTGATTTTGCTGTCAGGCACACGCGTTGCCTATGACAGATGTTTCGTGCACACCCGTTGCACCTAGATGTTGATTCTGTGCACATGTATGGCACATATATGGATTTTGATTTCCGTACGCACCAGACGCACGTATCATTTATATGCACATTTTTGTGATTGATTTCTTATGGAGCAGTACGTTTTTATGATATTTGCTATGTGTTTTCGTACTGAGCAGGACTAGTCAGAGGACAGTACTTGGATATATTTTGCATGCATTGATAATTATCGAAGCGATTTCCAAAAAAAGAGCTATAGTCTCAGTATATACCTACGTGTCCGATATGACACGAAACGTTTAAAACAAGGAAAACCTTCTAAATTGTTTTCAAAAAGGCGGAACGTACATATTAAACAATGGATATATACGTATATGGTTATTTTATTATAATAGACGTCCGCCACTGTGCAGTGTTATGCGCATCGCACAGCAACTTAAAAAAATCTGTCATGCATTTACTTCAGCTATTTACATGTATAGATTTAATGTCTACATGTATAGTTCTGATTTATATCATATTGGTTTTGTTTTGGATTTGACATTTGTGTCTTTACCATTACTCCGATGATTGTTGGATGCTTGACAGAGATTTGATTTTGAGTTATCTGCACATTGTTCAAGCGCATGCATTACGCTATGATGCGTTTTATGTATTGATGATTTTGGAGCCCCGACGATTTGGACTTTTACTGAAATGTTTTGGTATTTGAGAGATTTAAACTTAAATTCGTGGACCGAATTTCTTTAAGGGGGGGAAATTGTAACATTTCAAAAAATATATATAAAATAATTTTTTTTGGGAAATTTTATAATTTAATATTATTTTTAATGAATACTTTAATATTTCGGTATAATTAAATACCGATAAAATTGGGAAAACTTTTGAAAATTATGGAAATTACTAAAAGAGGGTGTTTTATGTGAATTATGTAATTTTTAAGTTTTTATGATTAGTTTGACACTAATTTAGTGCTAATCGCGATTAAAAATCGCTAATCGGATTTTTAGCATATTTGTACAAAACATGCACCATATTTTTTTTACACTTGTTACATATTTTTCCATGGCTTTCCTACAAGTTTTATCATGGTTTATGATTTTATGAGAGAAGAAAAGAAAGGAAAAGAAAAAGGTAGAATAGAATAATGGGTATGGGTGAGAGAGAAAGGTGAGGGTGTGTTGACTTGGCCATTCCTCTTCATTTTTCATCTCATTCTTTCCTCTTCCCTCCCCCTCTTGCTGCTGCTGCCGCCTCTCTCTCCCTCTTCATAAAATCCCCCAAAACAACATGGAAAGCAACTTAAAACCCCACCCTCATTTCACAAAAATGATGCACAAGCTCGAGGGAAACACATTGGACCAAGAAAGAGAAGATTTTGAGGACTTTGAGCAACTCAAGAATTTTCTTGAGTTGCCAAAGGAGATAATTTCTGCACCTTTAGAGTAGTGTTTTAATTCCTTATGCATCCTGATTGATCTTTTTCCGGTGTGTATATAAGAAAAGTATATAGAAATCACAACCAAAGAAATTTTTGACCGCAATCAATAACTTTGTCGATTGTAGCGCGTTAGCGAGTGCGGATCGTCCAAAGGGAAAGTGAGATCCGTTCGAATTCGAATTAGATGAATTGAAAATTAAAGAAAAGAGAAAAGACAATTCAATTCAAGGTTTAAAAGTGAATTTCAAGAATTATCTAGATCTAAATCTAAAATCAAGAAAACATTTAAAATCAAGAATTAAGAATTGATGATATCCAATCCAATAATCAAGAATCGAAGTGAGGCTCGTAGGAATCGATCGAGTCTATAGATTTGATGAAAACTATTGATTACGTTTTCTTATCCATCGATGATTTGATGCTAGATTGATGATGATCAACGAGATTTAGGGATTTCTTGTGGAAACTAGGGTTTCATCATCTATCCCTTGTCCTTTCGTTGATTTCATTAACATTCTAGCCTCTAGTAAATTCAAGAATCGATCGTGGATCCCTAATTAAGAGCGAACACAATCAAGAAAGCATCACTCGAAACTAGGTCGTCGATTCTTCAATTTGCTAAAGTTTACAAAGCTCATAGGACTTAAGAATCGTTTCAAGATTTGTAACATCATCATCTATTGATTCTCTCGACTCCTTCACGAGCGGAGTTTTACTCAAACATCATAACAAGAAACACAATCAAGAATTGAGATCGAATCATGATGCAAGAATGTAAAGAAAGCAAGATTAAAGAATTTTCACCTTTATTATTCAACAATTCGTTACACTTCGCTCAAGGAATACAAGAATATTGAGTAGAGAACGAGATCGTCGAATTTAGCGTCGCATCGTCTCCGTGAGTCGCGGATCGTCTTGGATCACTTGCTCGGATGAAGATCGGCTTCGCTCCAAAAGGATGGTTGATTTCTCGCTTGATTTGGTACTCGGTGTTCTTGATTTTTAGCTTGGATTTGATTGGATTAGGGTTTGGGTTTGGAGGTACAAGTTGTGTCACACAACTTATGGGAAGAGATGAAGGAATCAACAACCCAAAACCCTAGATCTAGGTTTCTTTTTATAGCCATCTTAACCCTAGATCTAGAATTCAAATTTCAAATTTCCCTCCAAAAGTTTGTTAGAGAGAGGCTTCTAGAAGAAGTTTGTTGGAGGGAATATTCTAGAATGAAGAATATTCTAGAGCTAGGTATAGGGTTCCTAGGCACCCTAATGAGGTCTCCCAAGACATCAACCATGCCAATTTCAAAAAATCTAGGTGCCGAGAAACCCGACTACGGATCGTTGGCTAGAAAACTAGGCGAAAAAGCAAACTAGTTTACAACTAAACTAGAAGAATACAGAAATACAACCTTTGTAGATCCGGTGCTGCACCTCCACGGCTCCGCAACGAAGTCCCCTCGCTGTCCTAGTGAATTCCCGGGCTCTAGCGTCGGCTTCGTCGGAGAAATGGCGAGCTAGGTCGTCGATGTCCATGCCGAAGATGATCTACGTCGAGGCATCGCTAGATCAAGCTCCACCTTCACCAAGCCATGAAACTTGTGAAGGAAACACACTCTACTACTTGGCAAGAGGTAGAGGATGAAGAAATAGGAAGTGGGTTCAATTTAGAATTGGATTTCTCACTCTTTATCATCAATCACCATTGATGAAGTGCAAGGTTTTCTTCTTGAGTTCAAGGAAGAAGAAGAAGAATGTTATGATAAGATTAATTAGAAAAGAAAAGAATAATAATTCTTATCATAAAGGTAACCATGGTAAAGTGTAGAGATTAAACTAGGGTTAGTGGGAATGGTTAGGGTTAAGGATGAGATAAGAATGGTTGACTTGATCAAAGCTTCAAGAAGCTTCAACATGAAACAAAATTAGCCACCATTCTTTTCTCTTTATCCTTTCCAAAAGAATAAACAAATAAATGAATAAATAAATAATGGGAGAATAAACAAAACCCTAACCACTCTCACAACCATGGTTTAATCTTCACACAAATCCAAGTTAACATGTATCATCAAACATGATACAATACAAGTGCACAAAAGTATATCGCATATACAATGCGCACATCCGAGTGAGAAAATCCATCATAAGTGAACCGATACTAGTTAACGCAAAGTAATATATCAAATATATAATTATGCATTAAATCATTAAATCAACACTTGATTTAACGATCCGGTCATATCGCATATAACCGACTAGTATCCAATGTATCGGCTTATCGAATCAACCCTCGATTCGATAACTAGGTTATATCGCATATAACCATTCGACACATTCATCGCGAGAATGAAATACGGTATCACATACACGCATCATTCTCGGTCCCGCACATATCTCATATGCGCTCCTATTTCGTTTCGCTTGAGCCAGGAAACCTCTGTGTAGGACTCTAAAGACTCGTCAATACGCCGGCAGCGGATGATGATCATATCAAATATCCACAAGCCGCAAGCGGTCTGCTAAACGTAACGGCCAACCGGGTATTGAGCGATCTGAAGATCGACGAGCAAGCCCGCTCACACTCCAGTGAATCCAACCAGTAACACTACCGTACAGTCCGGTATGATCGTCTGATATGTCGCATATCTTGCCTAGGGGTGGTAAACGTCAGACCCCAATAGCTCGATAAGTCGTGTCGATATGAGGTCTATAACAATTCGAGATACTACTGGTAACACTTACCAGTAAATCACAGCAACCCTGGCCAGGGATTTCCTGTTATAGCCAATCGAACACAGCGCAACATCAACCCCCTATACCGGGAGAGACGAATCCCCTCCTATCGCTCATTGCCTCCATGTGACTCGGGACTGTACCCAAAAACCACCGTTTGGCACGCCCTCTTGGACGTGGTAAGATGGAAATCAAAGCACAGTGGGAACCACACAAGACTCTATGACGATCTCGGGTCAACAGACTACTCTGTACCAGTGTCACCAGAGAACTGCCATCTGACGTGAGGTATAATACCATCTGGGAGTTCTCGGCGAGTCCGTCCAGTGTACCCAGTCTCTACTGAGCACCCGTATATCATCTCTGATGTCAAACACCAATGGATATGGGATCATCCATCGCCCATCTGTATGGGTCGAGAAGGTATACGCTCGTCTACTCTGGTATATCGATGCCCCATCTCGATACACCCACGACTAGGGACTTTCAAGGATGTACTTATGGACTACCATGTCCCCACTAGTATGATCCGCATCATAGTCCAGGTAGTCAAGCACACATCCTAAGGGCTTTACCAACATGTAATAGAGAGACAATCAGCATACGCGTTAAGGTAAAGTGCAACCAGATAGCATACTATCATGTCGAGCAAGAAAGTCCTCCCTATATATGTCCCAGCATCCACTACAATATACATCCTATGTATAGTATTGGCCTCTAGGGCATACATATAACTAACAATCTCCCACTTGCACTAGGGCCATCTGATAGCAGTGGTTGCAGTATCTCATACTCAACCATCCCATAAAAGTCTCTCTCTGGGAACAGGCCTTTGTGAGTGGATCCGCTGTGTTGTCCTCTGAGTCTACTCTCCTAACCTCGATCCCTTGGAGATCAACCATCTCCATGATCAGGTGATACTGCCTTAGAATATATCTGGATCACTGATGGGACGGACGTTCCTTGGCATAGGCCACAACTCCATTGTCACACAATGGGAGGAACATAGTTCATCTCATGAACCAATATACACCCAAACAGCCTCTTTGGTAGCATCTTTAGTAGCGATGTATCCAGCTTTTATCGTCTAGTATGCCACGGTATCTAGCTTGGAACTCTTCCAACATACCATCCCTTTACTGAGGGTATAGACAATGCCTGTGACTGACATTCAGTCGTCTTTATCACCCTGGAACACTTCCAGTGATTTTCCCAAGGATCAATTGATACCATCTCACTACAACTAGTGAGAATCCTAACATCCATTTAGATCTATCTCATAGATCCAAAATCCAGGATTTAGGAGGTATCATTTTGATCCTATATGGAGAATCATTGTGATAAGCGGACATTGATCGAGCATAGCATAGGAAACGCTTTTCCTATCAAGAGTATGTCATCTACGTACTCTATGAGGATCACCACCATACTCCCTACTACCTTTTTGTATATACAAGGTTCATCTACCATTTTGATGATGTCAAACTCTTTGACTATTTCATCAAAACAGATGTTCCAACTCCGCGATACCTGCTTTATCCTATAAAGCATCTTGCACACGTTTCTGCTGCTCCCACTGTCTACGAAGCCCTCTGGCTGTGTACTTATAGACGCACTCTTCTAAAACATCATTTAGAAAAGCAGTCATGACACCCAACCACCAGACATCGTAGTCATGGTATGTAGCCGTGACAAGTAGGATCTGGATGGACTTAAGCATAGATCCTTAGAAAAAGGTTTCATTATGATCCATATCTGGTCAATTATGCAAACCTTTAACAAGTCTAGCTTTGAAAGTCTCAACTTTTCCATCTACACCAAGTAATCTTCTCAAGATATACTTGCTCCTGATGGGGATTTAACCCTTCAGATATGGCAACCAAAGTCCATACTTTGTTGGTGTATAAGGATTCCATCTCAGATCGCTAAACATCCAGCCATTCTTACAGAGTCTTACTCTCGATGGCCTGCTCGAAGCTAGTTGGGTCATCATCTCATGATGCAATCCTCGCTCCCACTGTCATAGAGAAACAGAAGTATCTCTCAGGTGGGTGAGGAACCCTACTAGATCGGCGGAGAGGCTGAGGTTCGTTGGAATCTACTGAATCCTTTGGCTCTATCCAATCATCTGCTGCAGTTTGTATAGCTGGAACACTTCCAGTTCTACATAACAGACCTTGCCTCGAGCTTGTCCGGATTTTGCTTTTAGACATAGGCCGGACAATCCCCAAATCTTAACTAACTTAAGATATGGGCTCTTCCCTTTCCATATCACATATGAAATGGTAGGCAACTTATTTGATTGGAACCCTATTCAATAGCTATGCAGCTTCACAAGCACATAACTCCCAAAAGGAAAAAGGTATCTCAGTAGTACTCATCATAGAGCACACCATATCATATAGGGTGTGATTGCTCCGCCCCGATATACCATCGTGCTATGGTGTATACGGAGGAGTAATGCTGAGAGAGAATCTCATTCTCCTTTAGAATAGTCCAGGATTTCCGTGCACAAGTATTCTCCTCCCTGATCTCATCATAGGACATAATACTTATACCCGTATTTTGGTTTTCTACTTCTAACTTATATTCTGTGAATATCTCAAAAGGTTCGGACTTGTGTTTCAACAGGAACATATGACTGAATCTTGAGAGATTATCAGAGAATATAACGAAGTATAAAGAACCAGTCTTGGCATTTGTAGACAGGGGACCTACATACATCAACATGTATCATCCCAAGAGTTTACTAACTCTTTCTCTGTTTCCAATAAACAGAGCTGGTGTCATTATATCTTTGTGACATGACTGGCGAGTTTCACAAGATGTAAATTCAAACTAATTTAAATATGCATCTTTATGTAACTCTAGCTAGTCGGGTCACATTGATCTGACCTAGTCTACAATACCTCAAGAAGGAATCGTTCATTTCTGAACTCTTCCTCTTGTGTGTGTTCCATATACTAAGAACTGCAGTTTGATTTAGAACATCAATGCTTTTAGATAACGTGCCTGAACTGATCAACTTTTGATATAGGAAATGTTCAAAACATTATCCATCTATACAAAATTTTATCATTTCTTTACTAATAAAGAGATAGATATGATTTTGTATATCAGGTTCGGTATCTAATAACATTCGTTCAGAATCAATGTATTGTAATACAGGGTGACAGTGACCAACAGACTTGGCTGCAACACTTGCCTCGTTTTCTGCCTCATGAAACTTATCACCCGTTCTCAGTTCTCTACCTTTCTGTAGCCCTATGTAACAGATTACATATCTGGGATCCTGATCCGTTATCATATACCTAGGACGTAAAGGATACTGAGAAACAGTTCTGTATAATGAACAAACCCGAAGATGATGCATCAGCATGCACTCTCTTCGTTTGGGCGGCACGGGAAATCTGGTATTCTCCAATTTCCTGCTCTGTCTTATAATATTTATAAGTTGGAGCGGGACCAACGTTCCCCAGCTCAGTATAACAAGCGGGTTCGGTCAATAATCCGTTTTATTATCTTGATTAAGGCGTGATATGGTCGCTACCTGGAGAGAGAGAGAAGAAAACACTCAGCGTGCGCTCTTGCAAGAATAGATTGGTTATTATTTTATCTAATCAGGATGGCTCCCACTGCTTTTTATCAAATCTTCCTTCAAACCCTAAAAGGAAAGACTAGCCGGGATTAATTACACACTACAAGTTCGCCAATCTTTCAGCCAGGCCAGTGTCAGTACTTTGAGGGAGGTCCCCCGTGCTTTCGCACGAACCTAATTAATGTAAACCTCGTTTTCCCTGAGGCGTAACCTCGTTAACACCTTTCTAGACACCTACTTGATCGGCTAATTGTAATGTATAAAACTCTCCCAGGAGTAACTCTTACTCGCAGCGGGTATCGGGATCCAACTATCTCATAGAAGGTATGCAATCTCATTGCAAATTTCAACACTTGAAATTCCCGATAATATTTTGCCCCTAGTGTTCTATGACCTTGACGAATGCCAAACAACCCATAGTCCACTAGTTAAGTTCAACCCGTACATTTCTTGATCGAATTAAACCCACCCGCACGACCCTTGACGAATGCCAAACAACGCCGTACGAATACCCTAATC
The DNA here is from genome assembly GCA_030015575.1 of Agapanthus africanus. Classification (NCBI taxonomy): domain Eukaryota; kingdom Viridiplantae; phylum Streptophyta; class Magnoliopsida; order Asparagales; family Amaryllidaceae; genus Agapanthus; species Agapanthus africanus. The sequence continues at coordinate 311,078,579 of JASDDO010000018.1, read as the reverse complement.
CAATCACATCATATGCTCAAGCAGATAAATACTAGTTAGCTACCGTACACTACGCCTTGACGAATGCCAAACTACCGCAGCACGAATACTAACTAGTACACATCTGAAATGACGGAGGGCTACGACAGGTTTTTCTGAAAACCTATTGCGTAATGAACTTGATATCGTTGTAGAATCAAATGATTTTAAAATGGAGTGTTTTTTAGGCTTTTCTAGTTTTGCTAAAGGAGTCACTCCCGGTGAAGGGATCGTCGGTCCTTTCCTCGTCGAATGAGGTGCGGGATATATCATATATATCACTGTGCAAAGCATAAACACTTAAAAGCAATCAAAAGACAAACCGAGTGTGTAGCATCTGCCAGTTATTGCCAAAGGAGTCACTCCCGGTGAAGGGATCTCGGTCCTTTCCTCATCGAATAAGGTGCAGGATATATCACATATACCTCTGTGCAAAGCAAGAACTGTAGCTACCCCTTTTATTTTGAAATTCGATTCTACAACATCTTAGGTTTCTTTTATTTCATTAATCACATTAATGAAGTCCCATCATTTAAGTACCTAAACATCACAGATAAATACGACATACACTTATGCCATCCGCATTCTCCTCGATGTCCCCTCGTGCACCGTTAGGTTAGGTAACTAACGGCAGAGCGGGGCAGGGCTGGCGCGGGTGTAAAATATAAGTAACGCCTATATAATATATCATATATACTATATACTGTATCTATCACAGAACATCACATGATCACATCACAGATATCGCAGCAGAAGAATCATATGAAATATTGGATATACTAGGACGTCCGTGTTTTCAATACGAGCCAGTATAAAACACGGATTCCACGGTCGCGATGAATAGCCAAACCCACACCCCTAGACCCCTACGAGAGCGGCAAGAAACCCTACCAATTCTAGAGTAAGGAGACCCGGACTCGACTCCTCGAGTTGGTCTCCCACTGGACTCCAGAACCCGGTTACTTGTGCTCCCCTCCTTGGGTCTATCCTAGTGCGGAAAAGTAAATAATATACAAACGGTGACAACTTCCGCAACCTGGAAGCGCCCCAATAAAAGAATATTACATACAGATTTTTACATGAATGAAAATGAAAAACACTCATCTCACATAAAAAAACCCGGCTATTCAAACACGATGATCCAATATAACATATCCAGCAACACATAACATCACATGTCATCAACGTAAGTAAATATGTCCATCCCAATTGTCGTTGACATATAGCAACGAAACCGGCGATATCACATATTACACTTACGGTCACAGAAAAGAAAGTGTAAAACTACAACAATTGGAATCCGCAACCACCTCAGACATCTCATGCCTGACCAAATGAATTACTTAGACATCGCATGCCTAACAATTATAAACCCCGCATTTTAGTCTCAACATCGAAAATACTTTTCAATACCAAGTCGGGCAATTCAACAGGATTCCCGACATCCTGATCGAATACTCGTCGCAAACTTCAGTAGACGGCCGCACCCCCGATACCATCGACGAAGTGCACCAAGGCGGAACACCGCTGCCGCGAGCACCCGAACGGATGCTTTCGGCGACGGGGTTCTCCTACAGTCACTTGGTCGGGGCTATGGAGTGAGGCTGTCTATTAAGTTTACCCGGCGAGTATCCGCGTACGCTACGTGATTGCGACGGACTTTTGATCTCATCAAAATTCCGTGGCAACCGATCAAGTGAGACTAAAGTGCTATGTTTATAACATTCATTCAGTTATCTCATAACTTCTTGTGAATTCCAATTATTGTATCCCATTCCGGATAAATAGAAAATGTCAAACTTTCCGATCGAACAATCGAACACCCAAGTTTTCCCGATACAGATCAACACATGAAATATTAGTCTAACAACATTCAGTTCGTGCCTCAGTACCAACGGTCCAGCCGTAGAAGGGTCAAGCCAACGCCTCACATGTGGCATGCCGTACTGCCCCAAACCCGAAGGTTCAAAGGGCAGTTCAAGACGGTCATATAATCGAGTTAAGGTTTGTTGTCTTCTAGAGGGTCCATCGCGTTACTTGCACTACTTAGAACGTCGTTAAACTTCGGAAAAATCCAACACTTGGAAATTTCCCGACAGGAGAAAAATTGGGTATTAATATCCGGTCGAACTTTTTAACATATTCAAAAAATTTATCCGGAAAGCCAAATAGACAAAATCTGATACTCCGATCGAATATACGAATCCCCAAAATAACCCCAGAAAATTCAACTCTTGAATTAATTTTAAAAATACCCAGAGAACTCAGCACCTGAAACAATAAATTACTGTGCAAACAGTTATGGGTGACGTCATGATTATGCCGCGGAACCGCCGCATAAGCTAGGCTTATGCCGCGGTTCCGCCGCCATTTACACTGTTCATCCAAAAAAATTTGCGCCGTAATTCTTATATTTCCCTGCTGGGTTTTCTGCATATTTTTAATTTGGAAAAATGCACGATTTTTGAAAAAGTATAGAGAGCATGGAAATTTTGGACTTTCGGGTTCGATCGGACTTCAAATGTCGTCTAGACTTCGCCTAAGGCTCTAGCTAGGCTCTGATACCACTGTAGGGTTCCTAGGCACCCTAATTAGGTCTCCCAAGGCATCAACCATGCCAATTTCAAAAAATCTAGGTGCCGAGAAACCCGACTACGGATCGTTGGCTAGAAAACTAGGCGAAAAAGCAAACTAGTTTACAACTAAACTAGAAGAATACGGAAATACAACCTTTGTAGATCCGGTGCTCCACCTCCACGGCTCCGCAACGAAGTCCCCTCGCTGTCCTAGTGAATTCCTGGGCTCTAGCGTCGGCTTCGTCGGAGAAATGGCGAGCTAGGTCGTCGATGTCCATGCCGAAGATGATCTACGTCGAGGCATCGCTAGATCAAGCTCCACCTTCACCAAGCCATGAAACTTGTGAAGGAAACATACTCTACTACTTGGCAAGAGGTAGAGGATGAAGAAATAGGAAGTGGGTTCAATTTAGAATTGGATTTCTCACTCTTTATCATCAATCACCATTGATGAAGTGCAAGGTTTTCTTCTTGAGTTCAAGGAAGAAGAAGAAGAATGTTATGATAAGATTAATTAGAAAAGAAAAGAATAATAATTCTTATCATAAAGGTAACCATGGTAAAGTGTAGAGATTAAACTAGGGTTAGTGGGAATGGTTAGGGTTAAGGATGAGATAAGAATGGTTGACTTGATCAAAGCTTCAAGAAGCTTCAACATGAAACAAAATTAGCCACCATTCTTTTCTCTTTATCCTTTCCAAAAGAATAAACAAATAAATGAATAAATAAATAATGGGAGAATAAACAAAACCCTAACCACTCTCACAACCATGGTTTAATCTTCACACAAATCCAAGTTAACATGTATCATCAAACATGATACAATACAAGTGCACAAAAGTATATCGCATATACAATAAGCACATCCGAGTGAGAAAATCCATCTTAAGTGAACCGATACTAGTTAACGCAAAGTAATATATCAAATATATAATTATGCATTAAATCATTAAATCAACACTTGATTTAACGATCCGGTCATATCGCATATAACCGACTAGTATCCAATGTATCGGCTTATCGAATCAACCCTCGATTCGATAACTAGGTTATATCGCATATAACCATTCGACACATTCATCGCGAGAATGTAATACGGTATCACATACACGCATCATTCTCGGTCCCGCACATATCTCATATGCGCTCCTATTTCGTTTCGCTTGAGCCAGGAAACCTCTGTGTAGGACTCTAAAGACTCGTCAATACGCCGGCAGCGGATGATGATCATATCAAACATCCACAAGCCCCAAGCGGTCTGCTAAACGTAACGGCCACCCGGGTATTGAGCGATCTGAAGATCGACGAGCAAGCCCGCTCACACTCCAGTGAATCCAACCAGTAACACTACCGTACAGTCCGGTCTGATCGTCTGATATGTCGCATATCTTGCCTAGGGGTGGTAAACGTCAGACCCCAATAGCTCGATAAGTCGTGTCGATATGAGGTCTATAACAATTCGAGATACTACTGGTAACACTTACCAGTAAATCTCAGCAACCCTGGCCAGGGATTTCCTGTTATAGCCAATCGAACACAGCGCAACATCAACCCCCTATACCGGGAGAGACAAATCCCCTCCTATCGCTCATTGCCTCTATGTGACTCGGGACTGTACCCAAAAACCACCATTTTGCACGCCCTCTTGGACGTGGTAAGATGGAAATCAAAGTACAGTGGGAACCACAGAAGACTCTATGACGATCTCGGGTCAGCAGACTACTCTGTACCAGTGTTACCCGAGAACTGCCATCTGACGTGAGGTATAATACCATCTGGGAGTTCTCGGCGAGTCCGTCCAGTGTACCCAGTCTCTACTGAGCACCCGTATATCATATCTGATGTCAAACACCAATGGATATGGGATCATCCATCGCCCATCTGTATGGGTCGAGAAGGTATACGCTAGTCTACTCTGGTATATCGATGCCCCATCTCGATACACCCACGATTAAGGACTTTCAAGGATGTACTTATGGACTACCATGTCCCCACTTGTATGATCCGCATCATAGTCCAGGTAATCAAGCACACATCCTAAGGGCTTTACCAACATGTAATAGAGAGACAATCAGCATACACGTTAAGGTAAAGTGCAACCAGATAGCATACTATCATGTCGAGCAAGAAAGTCCTCCCTATATATGTCCCAGCATCCACTACAATATACATCCTATGTATAGTAATGGCCGCTAGGGCATACATATAACTAACACTAGGTTGTTAGGCCAAGCCTTCTGGATGAAGCCACGTGTATTCTGGAATCTTCTGAAAGCTGTTGCCGTTACAGAAAGCACATGGGAGAATTTTGCTGCCCTGACGTCATCAAGGCGCCGTGGATCCGCGGCGGGAATGGGTATTGGGCCGCGGATCCGCGGCCCTTTGGTGCCGTCTCTGCATGAAAATTCTGGATATTACTTGGGCTGACATTTTGAAACTTTTCTGATGTGTTGAATCTCATTTTGCTTTCTTGATTTCTACCAGATCTCAAGTCTTGTACTTGGCGCATTTTTACCAGCACTTTTAACTGTTTCGGCTTTTCTCCTGCAATTTCATGCACAGATTCTCGATACAAGTGTTGCGCTACACAAAGATAATGCGATGCAATGATAAACACTCAATTTCCCTAAAAAAATGCCGGTTTTAGTATACAACACAGGTTATTTGGTGTTTTACAGTTGTTTTGCTAATATATGCTATACTTATACCGAACACCTCTAGATGAGTGCAAATGGCAGGGAAATTGACGTGTTAAAAATGCAATATTTTCGACTGATCAAATTCCTCCAAACTTATTTTCGGTCGTCTCGAACGAGCTGTTTTATTAAAAAGAGAAGGAGAAAATAAAGAAAGAGAAAAACTAACTAGCACACTTTCGTGGGCAACACGATTGCACTGAGCACGTGCAACAAGCCTTTAAACCTCTAGGTGTCCCTAGTAGGAGGAGTGTTGTCTCCTGAGGGTTTTCAGCGGATTGCACCCACAAAATCCAATAATAAAAGGAAGACCGTGAAAGTTACATTTAAAGATAAGAATTGTAAAAGAAAGACTTTGAAAATTAGAGTTTTCAACTATGCTAGCTTGTCGGTTGTCATGAGCCCTATCTTAATAGTCATGAAAAAATGTCAGAAATCACATCATCGCTCAATAAAACATCGTCTTTATTCTTCATTCCTATCTTTCTTCCAAACATCGATCATATAACCCTACGTGTGTGTAATATACTTCTCTACACCAGGAGAATTCAATTCAAGCTATCATACTCTTGTCCATTTGCCTCAGTACTTTTTAATTAATGAATATTTAGATGAATTTGCTCACACATTTTTCATGTGACCGTTAATACTTCTTGAGGTACTAACCGACCGATTACTCATGTTCTTGCTTATACGGTGTATTTCCTCGTCTTGCACCACCTAAGGCTTAGCAGTGACTCCCAGACCAGTTGGTCTAAGGCACTAGGTGAACAGGCACCCTCGCTATATTTTTTTATTGCTGCCTTGGCGATAACAAAACCAGTGTTCATTTTTCTCACCACTTATATTTTTTTATTCATTTTTTTCCTTCATACTTTAGCTTTTAGACAAGAGCATTTGAAGGTATCCTCTACTATCCCGAGTTTCAAGACGTGTGTAAGTGCACATAGTAGGGTATCAACGTTCAAAATGTTTGGCTACCAGAATAGGAACTATTTTTCAGACTTATTTTTATCCTCAGATTAGTGACTTCCTTCATCTTACTAACCCTTGGGACAACGGCTCATAACTACTTATTACTAGTTCGTATAAGAAAACTTCTAATTTTCTTAGTTTTCTTAAAATTTTCCAATCTTTTGGATATAATTTTTCACTATCTAATTTTTTATTATCTTATTTATGTACAAAATATTTTTTATTTTTTTGAAATTTTTTAAATTTTTATAGGTTTTCTTAAAAAAATGTTTTGTGCTTATGCAAAGTATGATGCAAATGATGCGAAAATAAGCACAAACCTCCCCCAAACTTGTTTTCAACAGTGTCCTCACTGTTGCCATCCGCTAGATCTCAAAAACCTGTAAGCTTGGGTGGAAATTTATTAACGGGGGAAAAATATTTAAGTGAAAATCCTCCCTCAAACTTATTTTTGGCTCATTAATTTGTGTAAAAATTTTCTTTTCAAGAGCCAGATTACACCCCCCCCGGAACTTGAGTTAAGCCAAGTTAATCTTTGAAAATCACAAGAGGGGGTCAAGATTCATTGGTCAATGCCAAGCTTTGCAAAGACCGAAGGTCAACACCAACCATTCGAAAATTTTATCAATGTAGTGCTCAGGTTGGTGGAAGAAGAAGTGGGGAAAGGGTAAGTGGTGGAATAGAATGTGTTTGCGTCTCATTTTGGAGAGACGATGCAGTGAATGTGATGGATTACTCGCATTCTTTTTACAGTCCAGAAGATGGGTGGAGGTTCAATTTCATTGTTTTGATGTGGATCATCTCAACGCCCATGTCATTCAAAAATGCGAGTTTTTCAGCGAACATTTCCTCAAAAGTTTTATCAATACCCCGAAGAATAATGTCATCACAAAGTGCGGGGTGATCTTCAGACTCCAGAAACGGTTCATAATCGATGTTAGTTGTTGACCCGGACATCTCAGTAAAAGAGTCCGTATGTGTATGATACATAGCTGGGTCAAACAATAACATATGAAAAGAGTCTAGATCAGTATCATGAGGATCATCAAATTCGCTGCTGTCGACATCCATTAAGTCGACAAAACAGACCTGAGAAGTAGGTTCGGAGGGTACACTTCCCAACTTGTAAATGTTCTGCTCAATTGACCTATTTCCAAAAGGTAGGGTCATAGAGCCATTACGACAGTTGATGATAGCGTTGGAAGTGGCCAAAAAGGGGCGACCTAAAATCACCGGAATTTGATTCCGTGGGTTCTCTACAGGCTGTGTATCAAGTACAATAAAGTCCACAGGGAATACAAATTCGCCGATTTTTATTAACACATCCTCCAGTTCACCCCTAGGTTTGGTGATTGATCGGTCAGCCATCTGGAGAGTTATGCTCGGGAGCTTTAACACTCCGATACCTAACTGCTCGTAAACCGAGTATGGAAGTAAGTTAACACTAGCACCAAGGTCAAGTAGAGCACGGTTGATGTGTTTTTCCCCGATAGAAATAGAAATAGTAGGACAGCCAGGTTCCTTACGTTTCCATGGTAATTGTTGGGGGAAAGCCGTGTCTACGGTCTTTGCCATGAATATCTTCTTGGGCACTTGAGTTTTCCTCTTCCTAGTGCACAAGTTCTTAAGAGTTTTCGCATAGGACGGAACTTGTGGGATAGTATTTAGGAGAGGGATGTTGATGTTAACTTGCTTAAACATGTCCACAAGCTTCTCTATTTGGGCATTGGGTATGTTGGGCCTCAACCTATTTGGAAATGGAGCTCTATCAATAAGTGTTGGGTCCAACATTTATGGAGAAGGTTGTGGGGATGGGAAGGATGAAGTGGGTGGAGGATTCAAGCCTTTGGGGAAATGGAGAATAGGCTAGGAAGAATGTGGTGGGGTAGAAGAATTGGGGTCAGAATTAGAAGTAGAAGTTGAAGGAAAGGTCTCAGCCGGGGTATCATTAATAGATTTTTCAGTGTCATCAATCTCTTCCCCAACGTGATTGTTAAGCACTCTTCCAGATCTCAACGTGATTGCATTCATATGATGTGAATAGCCAGGATTGGGCAAAGGTTGAGCTGGAAGTTTCCCTCTCTCTCTTGCACTCATTTCAGCTTTTAATCGTGCAATTTCTTCTTCCATCGATTTAATAGTCTCGCTTTGGGACGCAGAGTTTTTCTCAATTTTATCGACGGAAGTCTTTATTGTCAAAAGCAAGTTCATGAATGAAAAGGATTAATCAGTACCGGTCAACTGCAAAGGATTATTTGATGCAGGTGTGTTGACCGGATTTTGAAAGTTTTGTGATTGGAAGGGGTGCTGACTCAATTGAAGTGGTTGCTGTTGTGGTGGAAAAGCCCTTTGGAAATTGTTTTGGGTTGGAACCGTGTTTTGAGATTGTGATTGGTTCCAAGCAAAGTTAGGGTGATTCCTCCAACCCTGATTATATGTGGAAGAAAATGGATCGTTTCTAGGTCGTTGTTGGAAAGCAGAATTGATATGCTCATGACCTTGAAACGAAGAATTTAGTGGACATTCTCCCGTCAAATGAGAAGGATCAGAACAGCATCCACATACAGTTTTGGAGAGTGACATTTCATTTAGGGCGGCGGCTAAAAATTTGTTTTCCATAGTCTCGAGTTTCTTTTGCATAGCTGAAATGTCAGCTCTAACTCCTATGGAAACATCCGATTGGTTATTGCCACCCCTAACCGATTGACTCACACCCTCCTACTGTAAAGATTTTTCAGCAAAATCTTCTAAAAATTTCCAGGCTTCCCCATCATCTTTAATCATGAAGTTGCCTTGACACATGGATTCAAGGGTCTGTTTTGTGTTAGGATTAATGCCCTCATATATGATTCTGCACATATCCCATCTAGGGATTCCGTGATGTGGACATTGAACTAACAGATCCTTGAAGCGTTCAAGACATTTTGAAAATGGTTCATTTGGAAGCTGGGTAAATTGATTGATTTCGCTACGGACTCGAGCCGTTTTATGATTGGGGTAAAATTTCTTTAGGAATACTTTTACGAATTCTCCCCAGTTCGAAATGGAATGTGCGGTTGTGTTATATAGCCACTTCTCGGCTATATCGCACAAAGTAAATGGGAGAAGACGAAACGCATAGCATCCACAGAAAGCTGTGAAGTACCCATCATTGCGCATATATTTTCAAATTTTGTGATAAAGATATATGCGTCTTCAGACTCGAGACCGTGATATTTGGGTAAAAGATTGATGTATTGGGGTTTTATTTCAAAATTGTCCCCGTTGGCTGGTGGAATGGAAAGACGGGTCGAAAGAGGACCTCGCATAGGATAGCACCACTCTTGGAGAGAGATGCGGGGTGGATTCTGCGCACCTGCGGACGGCGACAGAGTAGTGGTAAAGAAGTTCGATGGAGAACCGTCCATCGAAGTGGGTGTGGTGGTGGGTAAAGAAGAAGTAAATGTAGAAATACCGACTTCGGAGTCGATCGGTGGAACGCGGACTAAACGGGCACTAGAATCCCGTGTCCAGCCTATCTTGCACTAAAGGGTTTAGCACAAGTGGCAGTGTTGTGCTAATTAGGGTAAAGATGAAGTGTTGTTTATTTTGAAAAAGAATACGGATTTTTGAAAAAATGATGCAAATCACAACAAATGCAACAAGCAACCCTAAGTCTAGTGGTCACCTAGGTCAAGGCTCTAGACCGCTCCTAACTGCCAAAAGACAAGTCGCAAGATCAATCCTCCACTGCCTCTTGGTCTCTCCTGTGGCCAGGTAAGTGCCAGGTAAGTGGGAAGTTCTCCACTACGTAAGTAGTGGGCCTAATTAAGTAACCACTTGCCTTAGACACACTTGCCTTAGACACCACAAAAGAAACACGGATAAGCAATAGATTACCCACGGCCTTCTCCTGTCCTAAGTGAGCGTGACGGTCTAGATCTTTTTTAGTTAATGAAGGTAATGCGGATGCAATTTTGGGATTTTCGGGCCTTAGGAAGGGTAATGAACTCCCCACCTAATCTGAATTTGGTCTTTGCCCCTTAATTTCCGTATTAAAAATGCAAACAACCAAGATCAAACACGCATAATTTTTTTATTTTTGCGGCGCTGCGAATTTTGCAAAGAAACCTGCAGCAAATTTGTTATTGGAGCAGACAGAGAGAGAGAGAAGAAAGTAAGAGAGGACCTGAGAAGTTTTGGAACAGTGATGCCCTCAGCCAGCCGCGGTTCCGCCGCAATAAGCACGCTTAGACTGCGGATCCGCGGTGGTTCTATCAGATCTCCACAAAAAAACTTACAGAATGCCTCTGTTCACCTCCTGAGCTCTCTGGAAAGATCTGGAAAAAAAATTCTTCACTCCACAGATTCCAGATTTCCTCGCAACAAATCACAATGAATCGTTTAGTGTTTGCGTGAATTTTGATCTAAAAATTTTGATGGAATAAATTTTTCAATTCAAATTTCAAAAACAAACGAATTAGCGCACTATCCCCGGTAACGACGCCATTTGATTGATCTTTTTCCGGTGTGTACATAAGAAAAGTGTATAGAAATCACAACCAAAGAAATTTTTGACCGCAATCAATAACGGTGTCGATTGTAGCGCATTAGCGAGTGCGGATCGTCCACAGGAAAAGTGAGATCCGTTCGAATTCGAATAAGATGAATTGTAAATTAAAGAAAAGAGAAAAGATAATTCAATTCAAGATTTAAAAGTGAATTTCAAGAATTATCTAGATCTAAATCTAAAATCAAGAAAACATTTAAAATCAAGAATTAAGAATTGATGATATCCAATCCAATAATCAAGAATCGAAGTGAGGCTCGTAGGAATCGATCGAATCTATAGATTTGATGAAAACTATTGATTACGTTTTCTTAACCATCGATGATTTGATGCTAGATCGATGATGATCAACGAGAATTAGAGATTTCTTGTGGAAACTAGGGTTTCATCATCTATCCCTTGTCCTTTCGTTGATTTCGTTCACATTCTAGCCTCTAGTAAATTCAAGAATCGATCGTGGATCCCTAATTAAGAGCGAACACAATCAAGAAAGCATCGCTCGAAACTAGGTCGTCGATTCTTCAATTTGCTAAAGTTTACAAATCTCATAAGACTTAAGAATCGTTTCAAGATTTGTAACATAATCATCTATTGATTCTCTCGACTCCTTCACGAGCGGAGTTTTACTCAAACGTCATAACAAGAAATAAAATCAAGAATTGAGGTCGAATCATAATGCAAGAATGTAAAGAAAGCAAGATTAAAGAATTTTCACCTTTATTATTCAACAATTCGTTACACTTCGCTCAAGGTATACAAGAATATTGAGGAGAGAACGAGATCGTCGAATTTAGCGTCGCATCATCTCCGTGAGTCGCGGATCGTCTTGGATAACTTGCTCGGATGAAGATCGGCTTCGCTCCAAAAGGATGGTTTATTTCTCGCTTGATTTGGTACTCGGTGTTCTTGATTTTTGGCTTGGATTTGATTGGATTAGAATTAGGGTTTGGAGGTACAAGTTGTGTCACTCAACTTGTGGGAAGAGATGAAGGAATCAACAACCCAAAACCCTAGATCTAGGTTTTCTTTTATAGCCATCTTAACCCTAGATCTAGAATTCAAATTTCAAATTTCCCTCCAAAAGTTTATTAGAGAGAGGCTTCTAGAAGAAGTTTGTTGGAGGGAATATTCTAGAATGAAGAATATTCTAGAGCTAGGTTGTTAGGCCGAGCCTTCTGGATGATGCCATGTGTATTCTAGAATCTTCTGGAAGCTGTTGCCGTTACAGAAAGCACATGGGAGAATTTTGCTTTCCTGACGTCATCAAGGCGCTGCGGATCCTCGGCGGGAATGGGTATTAGGCCGCGGATCCGCGGCCCTTTGGTGCCCTCTCTGCATGAAAATTCTGGATATTACTTGGGCTGACATTTTGACACTTTTCTGATGTGTTGAATCTCATTTTTCTTTTTTGATTTCTGCCAAATCTCAAGTCTTGGACTTGGTGCATTTTTACCAGCACTTTTAACTGTTTCGGCTTTTCTCCTGTAATTTCCTACGTAGATTCTCGAGACAAGTGTTGCGCTACACAAAGATAATCCGATGCAATGATAAACACTCAATTTCCCTAAAAAATGCCGGTTTTAGTATACAACACAAGTTATTTGGTGTTTTACAGTTGTTTTGCTAATATGTGCTATACTTATACCGAACACCTCTAGATGAGTGCAAATGGTAAGGAAATTGATGTATTAAAAATGCAATATTTTTGACTGATCACATCCATACTTGTTTCATGTCAATATCGAGTGGTTTTGTGGACTTAGGAAAAACCTAGTTAGGGTAATTGGAAATTGAGTGTTGTGGTGGGTAATTAAGCTCAGTAGAGGCCATACAAACCCCCTAGTGCTAGAATTAGGACTCAAATCCGAGACTAGAAACCCAGAGTACGGATTTAGAAGAGCCGATATCGGAAAAATTGTGATTCTGTGAAGGTTAATTGAAATCTGCTATCACCCCGAGACTCTGAAAATCATTTTGTGAACACAGAGAGATGTGCAGACACCAAGGAAGCTAACCCCAAAACCCCATACCCTATCTCCCATTGCAGGCCACCAATTAATTCCTTCTAGCCGCAATTTGCGGCCAGAGCAGGTTTGAAATGGTTCTTTTTTGTTGTAGGGCCTTATCTCCAGTAAATTAGACCTCTGGCATGTGCAAAATTGTCCAATTTGACCTAGTGTAGAATCTGGAGCCTTTTTCCTGAGTTGCCGTTTTAATTCGTGTTTTCGTTTTGCATATTTTAAATTCTGGATTTGTATAATTGTGTTTTACCTCAATTTCTTGGCGTTTATACGACGATATCGAGGATTGTTTGATGGTTTTGAAAGCGTAGTCTATAGGTTCTAACCTATAAGTTTTTAAGCGTATCGTTTTGGTTTTCGTGTGTCGTTTTGGTTTTGATTTGGTTTTAATGCGATGCGATACGTATGATATGTAGGTACCCCCATGATGATTCGAGACGATGAAGAAGATGAAGGCGACATCGACACCGACACGCAGGATTCAAGGTGAGTAGATTATATCTACGGGGGAAGTCGGGTGGATGGCGTATAGCACCCCCGCAGTTCAATGTTTAGTATAGTATATATGTACTACTTATGATAGATTATAGTGTTTCGTGGATATTTGAGATAAGATTAGGTGTACTATGGTTAGATTGGAGCGTAGAAGTAAACTAGTATAGTTCCTAGTTGCGAACCCTAGAATAGGCTTACACAAACACGCACACACCTGCATTTTTGTTATACATATACTTAGGTGACGAGGATAGTGTATGATGTTTGGAGATGAGTCGATGAGATTTGGGCATAGTGCCATGAGATCGGTGATATGATGTGGTTCGTATTTGGGATACGACATGTGATTTAGCGAGCCTTTGGACGTGTGTTCCACACACGCAATTATATTTATAAAGATGGCATCGATTTGTACTAGACTTAGATCAGTACCCCAGATCTCATAAGGATACCTGATAATTGATGAGAGGAATGTGATATTGACCCGTACCCATCTTTTGGGATGACGTACGATGATTTACCGTACGAGCTTCATATTGATGATAGATCCGCACTCATGACTCGAGGATGTCATATGATATTGTATCGTACGCGGTACCTTTGAGGCAGGATCACCGACTATTATATTTATGTGTATACATATATATCGACTCAGATTTAGGTGGTTTCCATACCCCTCTCGATTTACTTGTTAGTTAGAGCTGTAGTTTTGCTAGTAGATATTAGGCTAGGCCGATGTCATACCTATTTCAAAGCTAACGAATCGGGAGTATTTTAAAGACAGGCAAAGGGATTCTACGGATATTTTCAAAAGACGTATCTTTTCTTAAAAACACGTAGCCCTTATTTTTCTAAAACCCTCGATTTGTCTTATTTCAAATGGAAAAAATGTATGACATTCGCATATTGGTGTAGATTCTTCACTGTTGCGTTTATTATTCGATTTCTGCATATTCTTGCTATTCCCATCGCATTGCATGTTTAAATATGTTATTGTTATATAAAAACCATGCTGTGAGGACACCGGCACCATTATCGATGATGTGTATGTTCCACGTACACTTGCTTGCCGGCTCACACACTTCATCATCGATAATTGCCATGTCACTACACTGTAGGACTGTTGCATTCAGGATATGACCCCTTACATGACATACTGATATGCTTACATTCTTTTATATGTCGCAAACATCATTCTTTGTGATTATACGCATTTAGATATGTTGTTTCCATGATACTTCTGGATTTGGGAACTGTGGGTATTTCAAAAAAGAGTATGTATTGTTTTAAAAAACCCGGTAACCTTTGATATGATATTTCAGTGCGTCCACCATGCGTTTTCTCGGTTCTGAGACGTGTGCTTGAAACCCGATTCGAGGAGTTGGATGATCCGTTTGCGGGTTCATGGTGGACCCGGTATGGTTCCCCAGGGCGAGAAATGTTTTTCGTGGAGCAGACGATGAACATGGCAGGGTGGATAGTACCTACCGGTCATTGTATTTGACCTCGGCGGATATCCGGAGGATATAGACCGGAGTAGAGAGATGATGTGGGCCGATCCGGACCGACGAGCCCCATATATATGAGGATTTACATGCCGATACTAGGCATAGTTTTCATGATGTTTTTGAGTGTCGATGCTAGATACTCAGGTTCCATGATTTTGATATGTCTCGAGGGACACATGTTGATTTATATTCTTATACTTCCATGCATATGCTTTATAATATTTACATGCATGATGCTTATTGTCATTGGGTGACACGTAAACGAGATCCACATACATACATACATTGATCACATAGTTGGATGATATCCGCATACTCATAGACTTCCTGATATAGTTGACATTGATTACATTGATCATATCTCATATTTATGATATATTGCTTCCTAAGGCACTGACACGAGCTTTTGGTACTACACTTATGTATAGATGTTTACCCTAGCCACCTTATCATGCTTCAGACTTATTCATATTGAGGATATATTATTACTGATCGTATTGACCTAGGATTTTGTCATGCATACGATTTCTACTCTGCGATGTTTTCTACTCCCAAGTTGGCAACTCACCCCCGTTGTGCCACAGTTTCTTGCAGGTTTTGCCGTACAGGTTTCATTTCGGCTTTTCTGGCACACTGCTTCCTTTCTGGGTGATTGCATTGGTAGGTGGGTTCACTCGTATCGTGACCACCCTTGTATTATTTTATTCAGTGGTATCTAGTAATTCTATCAACCAAAACTTGTATATTGTTTCAAACTTAGAAAACCAGTTATGTATTATTTCGACCATAGAGTCGCGCGTTGTAGTATCATGGTTTTCATGTTGATTTTGAGTTTCTTTTTGAGTTTTGATCCTCGCCCTTCGGTGTTGTATATTATATTGCTTGTGTGGTTATGACCGTCGATTGATGAAGAGCTAGCTCCCGCTTGGGGATGCCTTTTATCATTGTGTATATATTATTCTTGTTGTACCCCGTTCGGGGCCATTATTTACAAAGGAAACTCTGCAGAAATTTTCAGAAAAGAATATAGATTTTAAAAATGCATATTCGGCTTACTTATTTAAAAACCATGTTTCTAAAACATGTTTTCCTTACTTCTTAAAAACTAGTTTTCTTATTTACTCCTTAAAATGGTTTTAGATCTCTGGGCTTTTGGCTTACTTGGATTAGATGGGGTCCTATAGACTTCATATGATTCAAGTGCCAGTCACGTGCTATTTCGGGTCGTGACAGAACCGAGCAGTTTTGAAAAGTAGTGGTTTAGACTCCGTTTTTGAAAACTTGTGGTTTTGAAGAAAACCGAGTAATCTACAGTATAAACTTTTGCTCAAAAGGTCACTCCCTGCGAAGGGATCTTGGCTCTTGCCTCCTCGAATGAGGTGCTGGATAATCCTGACCGAATACCATTATGCAAAGCTAAAGAATATGACTATACTTTTTCGAAATTTGTTCCGACATCTTTTAGGTTTATTTTCCTTGCATTAATCAAAATTAATGTGGTCCCATCAATTAATCTCTATCATACCAGAAAAGAACGAAAATACAATACACGTATATGCTATCCGCATTCTCCACGGGGCCCCGTCATGCACCGTTAGGTTACTTAACTAACGGCAGAGCAAGGGCTGGACTAGCGCGGATGAAAAACATATACAACATCAACTAGTATTATATATATATATATATAGCATTCTTCCTAGGCATGATATAAGCAACATTACTGAAAAGCAATAAGCAATATAGAATAACGGATAATCTAGGTGCCCCGAGTTTCATTTGAGCCGCAAATGAAACTCGACGTTCCCCGGTCGTATGGATATCCTTTGCAATGTATAACCAAGACCCATACGAGTGCGGCAATTTACCCGCCAATTTCAGAAGTGAGGCAACCCCAATCAACAAAATGAATGGGCCACCCAGCACTTCACGAAATTCGGTAACTTGAGCACCCCTCCGTAGGTCATTCTATACCCCCATGAGTGTGGCGAATAGCCCGCCAATTCTAGAGTGAGGCCCCCTCTGTCTCAACGCCATGAGATGCGGCCCCGTTGCCCTCTAGAATCCGGCTATTCGAGCACTCCTCCGCAGGGTAATTTGAGTACAGAAAAGAAAACATATATATAATGGTGACATCGAGCTCAACCCGGTCATGCCCTAATAAAAGAATACAAACTGGTGGAAACGGCAGTCCATAAGTCGGACGCTCGCCTTGCAATAATGAATATACAAATGAGTCTAAACTGTACAGCTACTATTGCATTAGAGGCTTGTTTACCCCAATCAGAGCAAAGCTCTGTTCAAAACCCAAGGCGGGAAACGAAGCAACGCTTCTGTTTCTCCCAATCAGAGCATAGCTCTGTTTTGAAAACTAAAGTGAAAATTAAAATTAAAATAAATGAAGCAATGCTTCAGATCCCCTGCGCTGCACGCAGAACGCCACGTGTCTAAATCAGACACGCCAGCGCAGGGAGCGCAGCGCCCAAGGCAGCGCACTCAATCAGAGCAAGACTCTATGAAGGAAGAAACGTTTCAGCTGACTTACGCTCTGCGCTGCGCGACACGTGTCAGCGCAGTTGCGCTGCGCTCTGCGCTGCGCGACACGTGTCAAGCGCAGTTGCGCTGCATTCTGCGCTGCACGACACGCGTCAAGCGCTGGTGCGCTTGCGCCAAACAGAATTAAAATTCTAGAAACATCTTTCTGATCTTGTTAAAATAAGAAGATTGTCTTTTGTAAAATAGAAGCCTTGGATCAAAGATCCAACGGTGGGGAAAAATCCCCAAATCACTCAGAGAAAGATCTCTCTAACCAATGCAACAAATCATTGGCACTATAAAAAGGCCCCCAGACCACAACACATGAAGACATCAACACAGAGAGAACTCCTCTAAAGAAAATTTTGAGAAGAACTCAAAAAGAGAAAAAGGTAAACCCTTTGAATAAAAAAGAAGAATTTCTTCTGAAAAGATCATTGATCTAAGAACAAGATCAAGGATCTTCAATAAAAAAAATAATAACAAAGGCACTGCCTTTTTTATGAACCATTGGTTCTGGAATCTTAAAAATTCTTTTCTTGAATCCAAAATTGGATCAAGATATTAAAACAGTGCCTTGCACTTGCAAAATCTGTATTGTTGCGCTCTCGGGTTGGCACAAGCCACCAGAGAGCGCCACGTGTCGCTCCATAACGATCTGCGCTATGCGCTTCTAGAAATAGAGCATTGCTCTCTGAATTGGCGCAACTCACCAGAGCGCGCCACGTGTCAGCAGCGCATTGGCGCAGCGCAATGCGCTTGCGCTCATCAGAGCGTGACACGTGACACCTCCCTATGGACTTGCGCTTTGCGCTCCTCAATTGGCGCAAAACGCCTGACAAGCCACGTGGCACTCTGTCAGACTAGTTAATGCAGCGCATTATTAAAGGGCAGAGCCCAATTAAGAGGCCCAATGGACAAAAACAAATGCTCTGCATTATAAAAAAAGGGACAGAGCCCAACTTAAAAAGCCTAACAGGCCAGAATAAAATATAGTGCAGGGGCAGAGCCCTAATTAAAACCTATTAGGCCAAATGCAAATAAAATGTTGCACATTTTCAATTGGACTTAGCCCAATTCTGGCCGTAAGTCCTCAGATTAAATTGACTGAGCACGGCTGCTCTCTTAATCAATTTACACCTGGTTCAAGGGTACATCTCTGAACTCCTCTGACATCTGTCGTTGTAATCCTTCAACGTCGTCAGAGAGGAGATAGGTCCCAACGGCCATACATTCAATGGACCACTATGTCCCTAAACTGGAACATGGACCACCACGTCCTTAAACTGGCAATGGACCACTATGTCCCTAAACTGGAACAATAGAGCTAATTGCTCTCTTGTCGGATCCAAACGATCCCGTTAAGTTGATCTTAGTCTGGAGATTAGGCTAACGTATTCTTAACAAACGTTTAAGTTGATCTTAGCCTCAAATATGGCTAACGTGTCCTTAAACTAACATCCGTCCTCAAAATGGGAATGATGGACCACTATATCCCTAAACAGGAATATGGACCCCCACGTCCCTAAACTGGAACATGGACCACTACGTCCCTAAACTGGAACAATAGAGCCCCCAAATGCTCTTTTGTTGGATCTAAACGATCCCGTTTAAGTTTATCTTAGCCTCAAATATGGCTAACGTATCCTTAAACCTTCAAACAGACTTTAGTCCCAAATTGGACAAAAGAACCCCCAATCAACTTTGGTTCAAGGGTACATCTCTGAACTCCTCTGACATCCGTCGTCGTAATCCTTCAACGTCGTCAGAGAGGTGACGGGTCCCAACGGCCATACATTAAATGGACCACTATGTCCCTAAACTAGAACAATAGAGCCATTGCTCTCTTCTCGGATCTAAACGATCCTGTTAAGTTGATCTTAGTCTGGAGATTAGGCTAACGTATCCTTAACAAACGTTTAAGTTGATCTTAGCCTTAAAAAGGGCTAACGTATTCTTAAACCAAAACCCCAAACCCAAATCTAAGAAAATACGGATTTGGACTAATCCACGTCCTACGGGCGACGACATAAATTAGTCTCCGTATACAATCTACGAGCAACCACAAACAAAACAAACACCCACGACACGAAGTGAAATTCTGGAGAAGGAGAATGTCACGACCCGAAAGTACGGAACATGACCGGCACTTAAACTACGAACGTCTCGAGGCGTACGTAATCTAAGTAAACCGAAAACCCAGAAATCCAAACCAAGAAAATAGTAGAGTGCAGGAAAAACCAACTTAAAGCAAGTAATTTCAATAGCATAAGCCGAATTATGCGGTTTTTAAAACATCAAAAATTTACTGAAAATTTCGGCAGAGTCTCCTTTGTAAATACTGGCCCCCAAACGGGATACAACATGAATAGTATACGAAATCAAGAAAAGGGCATCCCCAAGCGGGAGCTAGCTCTTCGTCAATCGACGGTCACAACCACACAAATAATATAATATACAACGCCAACGGCGAGGATCAAAACTCAAAAGGAAACTCAAAACCACCAGAAATATAACGAGCGACTCTAAGGTCGAAAGAATAACCAACACTGGTCTCTATCTCAATAAATACATGTTTGGTTGATGGAATTTACTAGATACAACTGAATAATATTATACAAGATAATATGATGGGTACGATACAAGAAAAACCCACCTAATAGCAAGTCACCCGAATGAAACTGAGCCCGCAAAGCCGTAATGAAACCTGTACGGCAAACCTGCAAGAAACCGGGGCACAACGGGGGTGAGTTGCCAACTCGTGAATAGAAAAACATCTACGTACAGAAATCGCATAAATAACGCAATCCTAGGTCAATGATCATAATATATCCTCAAAACTGTATATAACATGCAGCCTATAACAAGGCTAGGGTAAATATCTAACCCGAGTTAAATCTCATGTGCCCGTGTCTGTGCCTCAGGTAGCAATATATCATATGAATGAGGTATGAATGCATGAAAACAGAATACATGTAAATGAAGAAACTGTTTTCATAAATTAGTGAGATTTCCTTCGTATTTTTAAACTGAGGTATCATAATGAAATCAGTATCAACAGTGTCTAGCATCGACACAAAACATAAATCTCACTGTCTCGAAATATCAATGTCTCAATCTCAATATCTTGGGCGCCGTCAGTCCAGACCGGCTCCTACCATCCATCTCAAGACCACGACGGTATCCTCCGGATATCCGACGCGTCGGGTAATATCACCGGTAGGTAATCTGTCCCCTGCCAGGCTCAACGTCAACACCACATTCATCTTGCCCCGGGGTACCATACCGGGCCCACCATGTACCCGAAACGGTTCCTCCACTCCTCGAATCGGGTCTCGAAATCCATCAGCAAACTCATGGTGGACGACTCATACATCATAGGAAAACCGCACTTTTTATTTTAAAAGAGAGGAAAAGGTTTATTTATGTTTTTGCGGTTTTCTTCCAAATCCAGAAAATCTCATGGAAATCCGAATCCAAAACCTCAATAACACGTAAAATAGTGAATATATGCATGAGAATCCATGAATACGGCATAACGATGAATAACAGTATGCATGAAGTGACAAGTAATAACTACAATATCTAAGCTGGCATATAAAGTAAGTACACTAATATTATGTCAAACTACTAGCTATCTAGCTAAGTTAAGCAATAATGTTTTCTAAGGTGTACGTGACATGGCAATTACCGATGAAGATGTGTGTGAGCCGGCAATTAAGTGTACGTGGTACCTACGCATCATCGGTAATGGTGCTGGTGTCCTAACAGCATGATATCATTAATGGAGTATGAAACATAAAATAAGCATGCGATGCGAAGCGGACCACAAAAATGAGTGGGAGCTGAAAACTAGACGCAACTATAACAATCTGCATTAATCTAATATAAGTCCTACAAATGGTGCCTTTTGAAATAACACGAATCATGGGTTTTGAAAATAGGGGCTACGGTGTTTTTTATGAAAAGATACGTCTTTTGAAATATCCGTAGGATCCCTTGGGCTGTCTTTAAGAATGCCCACGATTCGTTGGTTTTTAAAATAGGTACGAAGTCTAATCTAATCTAACAACTACACTAAACTATACGGCTGAACTAACAAGCTGAACTACAGGTAAGGGAACCGCCTATCATCTGAGTCGATACATATACATACCTGTATATGTATAGTCGGTGATCCCGCCTCAATAATATCATATCCGATACCCTATCTATAATCAGGCATCCCAAGTCAAGAGTGCGGATCAATCATCAATATAGCTCGTACGTAAATCCGTCGTACGGCATCCCAATCTGGGTACGGGTCAATATCACATTCATCATACTATTCACCGGGTATCCTCTTTATCAAATATCATGATCGGGGTACTGATCTACGTCTAGTACCATACTGATACCGCCTACATATGCATGGACGTGTATGAAACACTACGTCAAGGACCTGCTACAACGTCATGTCGTATCTCAAATAGGAACCCTGCTATATCGCCGATCTCACGGCCTCAAATCAAATCTCATCGACTCAGCTCAATCCCAAGTATCATCCTCAAATCCGTATGTGAACACATAGTCCCATACCCATGTGAACCCATAACTATAAAGAATCCCATGAGCACATATCAATAGGAATGTATGCAAGTATGTATGTGTGTATGTGTAGTGCAACACTACCCTAGGGTTCGCAACACTAAGGTAATCCAACACACCAATATCCATCCTAAGCAACGTTATTAATCCCAAATAACATATAATAAATGTTGGTGTGTATACGCATCCGTATACACCACCACGGACTGCGGGGGTGCTATACGCCATCCACCCGACTTCTCCCCGTAGATATAAATCTACTCACCTGGTCCTCGCTAGCCGGTGCCGACGTCGCCATGTGCTTGCTTGTCGTCTCGAAGTCCACATGGGGGTACCTACATATCATAACGCACCATATCGCATTAAAACTAAATTCGAAATCGAAACGGCATACGAAAATCAAATCGGCACGCGTATCACGCATAGGTCCAAACCTATCGCCTACGCATGCAAGAATAGTCAAACCAACCCTCGATGTCGATGTACAAACGTCAAACCATCGAGAAAAATCCAATCACACTCATTTGCACATTCACGAACACTAATTTTAATATAAACTAGGTTAAAACTCACAAAAACCCCAACTTTACTTAAAAAGTCACTTTTCCGAAAATCTAGCAAGCACAATTCGCCGTTTTTGTACAAAACAAGATGTTTAAATGAATGTAGCGGCCAATATATTTATTAAATATCTTAAATAAGTCATAGAAACAATTTTCGGAATTTAATCTCATTAAATTCCAAAAACCCTAATATTCTAGTTTACAAAATACCCTTTTTTTTTAACAATTTCATAGCAAAAAAATGCGCAAACTACAATTTAGGTTGGATTTCCATGAACTAAAGTGTTAAACTACACTTAATAAAGTTAATAATATGATAAAAACCCTAACCATATTTTTAATCTCACATATAAATGCGTTTCATAAAACCCTAGTTTGCACAAAAGCCTAATTTGGACATTTTTCAAGTAACAACTTGTAATATGCAACTAGATAAATTTTAACAATTTTTCAAGATGTTAGCTCACATCACAAACCATGCACAAGTGATCACAACCCAATTTCAAAACAAAACCTTAACTAGAATTCCTTAATCATACAATTGAATCCACATAAAGCCAAATTAACACTTAATTAAGCTAACTACAAGCAATTAACAACAATTTAAGCAAAAGGGTTAGAATTTACCTAAACAAATTGAAGATCCCACAAGCACACATAGCCCTCCAAAATGCTCCCTTGTCACCAAAATCCATGCTATACGGGCTAAGCTAAAATGGGTAGGAGTCGGATTTTGATTTGGATTTTTGCTTGATTTTTTGTGGATTTTTCTTTGATGGAACAAAGAGAGGAGAAGAGGAAAATGGGGCTGTTGGGGGGGTTTCTGGTTTCGGCCAGGTTGTGGGGGGGTTGGGTGAGGGAGGAGAGAGAGTGAGTTGGAGAAAATAACAAGTAAGGAAGTCCAAGTCAACACAAAGTCAAAAGTCCAACTTACTTATCCATTTTCTTTTCTTTTCTTTCATTTCTTTTCCTTGAAATCCAAGTGGGGACAAAAGAGGGGGCTGCTGAATTCTTCAAGGGGATAAGTGAATGGGGGTGTGTGGGTGTGGGTACGGGTGTGGGGTGATGAAAAATGATAAATACAATACCCCAAACATCCATTTACGCTAAAAAAAAGCCTTTTTTCTTCAATAATTTCTAAACCGTTTTGGTAAATGATTTCGTTCCAAAAACCACATGATAAAATTTTATTTAATGTTTTATGATGCACAAAATTTGTTTCAACTCATTCCAATTTGTAATTTTCCCTAATTAAATGTATTAGCGACGGCTTAAATAATAATAAAATAATATTTTTTTCAGAAAATTTGAAATTTCACCAGCGGCTCAATAAACACTAAATAATAGCAATTACATAGCTAGAATATGTATATTTAATTTTATAATAAGATATTTGCATTTTGACTTTTTACAGAAAACCCCCTTATTTTACCGATTTTTCGAAATTTCACCGAAACGATTTTCAAAGCGTTACAATCTTCCCCCCTTAAAGAAATTCGGTCTCCGAATTTAAATTCAAACTCCCCCAAATACTAAAACATCTAAGAAAACCCATCAAGTCGTCGGGGCTCCGAAATTGTAAATACATAAAACAAATCGTAGCACAGCGCATGCGCTTGAAAAATGAGCATATAACTCAAATCAAAACTCCGTCAAGCATCCCGCAATCATCGGAGTCATGGAGAAGACATCAATGCCAAATCCAAATCAAAACCAATATGACATAACTCAAAACTATACATGTAAATATCGAATCTATATCTGTAAGTATCTGAAGGAAATGCATGCCAAATCTCTTTAAGTCGCTGTGCAACGCGTATAACACTGCACAGTGGCGGACGTCTATCAAAAGAAAATAACTATATACATATATACCTTTGTTTGAAATGTACGTTCCGCCGTTTTGGAAACAATTTAGATGGGTCTCCTTGTTTTAAATATTTCGTGTCATATCACACACGTAGGTAAATACTGAGGCTATAGCTCGCTTTCTGGAAATCCCTTCAATAACTATCAATGCATGCAAAATATATTCAGGTACTGTCCTCTGACTAGTCCTGCTCAGTACGAAAACACATAGCAATATCATAAAAATGTACTGCTCTATACGAAATCAATCCCCAAAATATGCACATGAATGCTACGTGCGTCTGGTGCGCACGGAAATCAAAATCCATGAATGTGCCATACATACGCACAGAAACAACATCTAAGTGCATCGGGTGTGCACGAAACATCTATCGTAGGCAACATGTGTGCCTGACAGCAAAATCAGGTGCATCTGACATGCACGAAAAATGTGCATCTGGTGTGCACCAAAATCGCATCTCAAGACATGCGCTCAACATGCGCGAAAATCCAAATCAGGTGCATCCATCGTGCATGAAATCATGAAATCCAATATCAAGCGCCGAACGTGCGCAAAATCAATCAGGTGCACAAGGTGCGCAAAACAAATATCGAGTATCACAATCGAAATCGAAGTCCAGTGCACACTGCAAGCATATAATAACTATACAGAGTGCAGGAACCAATTCGTGTGCGTGCATACGCACAAAATCAACTTAAATGTCTAAAACCGTAAAATCACAAACATGTGAAACCCAAGCACGAAAACGATATCAAGTGCAACACTGTGCAAAGATCGTAAATTCTCAAACATCAAAATCAAATCATGCGAATAAATCACCCAAAACATCGAAATCAATAATGGCGGAATAGTATCGCTCAAGTGCGTCCTCTAAGAATCTCGGGCCAACTGTCGCGGTCACTAATGGGACGTCTCGTCGATGATCATGAACTCTGGCCTGCTGGTGTGCGTAACCATGACCACTCCTGGGTCAAGGTCTTCACTGTGAATTACCAATCTTTCGGTTCATCGGCTCATCGGCCCTGTCAGGTATGCTAACGGGGACGATTCCGTTCTGGCACTTCTCTGGTCATCTCTTGGTCAATCATCGCAACCACTCGTAAGACAGCATATCACTGGCGTCGGCCTCTGGCTCTCTGAATGTACGTGACACATCTGATCCTGGGTGCAAGTATCATTGCAGCAGTGTCCTGGAAGGAATCCTGCTCATGGTCTCTTCCATGTCTCGTCTCTGCCAACTTCCGGAAGTCGTTGTCCTTTCCTATATCTGCATCTTGCTCTGGAACGACTGCATACTCATCGCGACTCCTTCTGGAAGGTAAGTCCAAGTACCATGCCTCGGCATGCGCATCGCATCTCTGATGTCGTTGGAGTGGAACATCATCTCATCTAGATCTGGTGCGAACCTCTTACTCCACTTTTCTCTAATGTCGTCTGCTTTGGACTCGTCTCGTCGCGGCTGCATGGACTGAGCTCCAACGACTATCCTCGAATCTGGAGTCTCCCAAGAAATGCATCTCACCACCTAGCATCCGAATTAAGTCGAACCATCCAATCGATTGTCAAAACCTCATAATCCCCCAAGGGCTCAACATCTTGGGTACAGTTTAATAGTATCGAGTACATACCACAGCATCGGTGGTCCAGCCGTAGAAGGGCAAACCCAAGCCTCACTAATGGCGTCGTAGAACTGCTGCAAACCCGAAGGTTCAAAGGCTTTCACACGGTCATTAAGTCGAGTTAGGGTTCCATTCTTCTAGAGAGACCATAGAATTGCCTGCATGTCTTTCCGACTACTTTAAACTTGGAATGATAGGTTTCCGACATTCGATCGTCTCTGTCGACCCTCACGTCTCTGCGTAAAGTCGTCTCTAGCTGGAATCAATCTATCTGATGACCTCGCATCGGGGTAAGCGAACGATCCACATGTCCTAGTCATTCATCCTTGATGACTAGCGACCTCCTATCATCTCTTAGTACAACTTATACTGCAATAGCTCCAACATCTGGGGCGATATCTCGTCGTTCGCAGCAATAACTGGCTCACTCGTCTGCATGCTGAACCGTGCCTCAATCATCAGGAGTAAGCAACACACCAACGGTCATCAAAATCTGGCTGGCCTCCATCATTGGCTCAATTCTCTAGTGTCGATCAGCACCTCCGAGTAACCTCATAAAAGCGATCCGCCAATCGCTCGTGGCGCGGAAACACAGTAAAAAGACACAACTCAGCAATCGTGTGTCGCCGGAATTTCGCCCTGGTCAGTCCTCGTTCGTGACGAGCTTGTGCTGACCGCAACTCTAGCCGTAGCTCTCCCTGACCGTAACCGTAGCAGCAAAACCAAACTGGTACCGATGAGGCTAGATCAGGAAGGAATATAATACTGAACAAGGAAATGTACATCCTAAGGCTTCATAAGTGGAGTGGCGTGTCGTAAATATGCCGCGGAACATATCAACGGTACGTCACTCTACTATAGTCACCTATTCCATCAACCAAGGGTCATCCTACGCTCCGAAGGTTAAAACCTAACGCTCTGGTACCAACTTTGTCACGACCCGAAAGTACGGAACATGACCGGCACTTAAACTACGAACGTCTCGAGGCGTACGTAATCTAAGTAAACCGAAAACCCAGAAATCCAAACCAAGAAAATAGTAGAGTGCAGGAAAAACCAAATTAAAACAAGTAATTTCAATAGCATAAGCCGAATTATGCGGTTTTTAAAACATCAAAAATTTACTGAAAATTTCGGCAGAGTCTCCTTTGTAAATACTGGCCCCCAAACGGGATACAACATGAATAGTATACGAAATCAAGAAAAGGGCATCCCCAAGCGGGAGCTAGCTCTTCGTCAATCGACGGTCACAACCACACAAATAATATAATATACAACGCCAACGGCGAGGATCAAAACTCAAAAGGAAACTCAAAACCACCAGAAATATAACGAGCGACTCTAAGGTCGAAAGAATAACCAACACTGGTCTCTATCTCAATAAATACATGTTTGGTTGATGGAATTTACTAGATACAACTGAATAATATTATACAAGGTAATATGATAGGTACGATACAAGAAAAACCCACCTACTAGCAAGTCACCCGAATGAAACTGAGCCCGCAAAGCCGTAATGAAACCTGTACGGCAAACCTGCAAGAAACCGGGGCACAACGGGGGTGAGTTGCCAACTCGTGAATAGAAAAACATCTACGCACAGAAATCGCATAAATAACGCAATCCTAGGTCAATGATCATAATATATCCTCAAAAATGTATATAACATGCAGCCTATAACAAGGCTAGGGTAAATATCTAACCCGAGTTAAATCTTATGTGCCCGTGTCTGTGCCTCAGGTAGCAATATATCATATGAATGAGGTATGAATGCATGAAAACAGAATACATGTAAATGAAGAAACTGTTTTCATAAATTAGTGAGATTTCCTTCGTATTTTTAAACTGAGGTATCATAATGAAATCAGTATCAACAGTGTCTAGCATCGACACAAAACATAAATCTCACTGTCTTGAAACATCAATGTCTCAATCTCAACATCTAGGGCGTCGTAAGTCCAGACCGGCTCCTACCATCCATCTCAAGACCACGACGGTATCCTCCGGATATCCGACGCGTCGGGTAATATCACCGGTAGGTAATCTGTCCCCTGCCAGGCTCAACGTCAACACCACATTCATCTTGCCCCGGGGTACCATACCGGGCCCACCATGTACCCGAAACGGTTCCTCCACTCCTCGAATCGGGTCTCGAAATCCATCAGCAAACTCATGGTGGACGACTCATACATCATAGGAAAACCGCACTTTTTATTTTAAAAGAGAGGAAAAGGTTTATTTATGTTTTTGCGGTTTTCTTCCAAATCCAGAAAATCTCATGGAAATCCGAATCCAAAACCTCAATAACACGTAAAATAGTGAAAATATGCATGAGAATCCATGAATACGGCATAACGATGAATAACAGTATGCATGAAGTGACAAGTAATAACTACAATATCTAAGCTGGCATATAAGGTAAGTACACTAATATTATGTCAATCTACTAGCTATCTAGCTAAGTTAAGCAATAATGTTTTCTAAGGTGTACGTGACATGGCAATTACCGATGAAGATGTGTGTGAGCCGGCAATTAAGTGTACGTGGTACCTACGCATCATCGGTAATGGTGCTGGTGTCCTAACAGCATGATATCACTAATGGAGTATGAAACATAAAATAAGCATGCGATGCGAAGCGGACCACAAAAATGAGTGGGAGCTGAAAACTAGACGCAACTATAACAATCTGCATTAATCTAATATAAGTCCTACAAATGGTGCTTTTTGAAATAACACGAATCATGGGTTTTGAAAATAGGGGCTACGGTGTTTTTTATGAAAAGATACGTCTTTTGAAATATCCGTAGGATCCCTTGGGCTGTCTTTAAGAATGCCCACGATTCGTTGGTTTTTGAAATAGGTACGAAGTCTAATCTAATCTAACAACTACACTAAACTATACGGCTGAACTAACAAGCTGAACTACAGGTAAGGGAACCGCCTATCATCTGAGTCGATACATATACATACCTGTATATGTATAGTCGGTGATCCCGCCTCAATAATATCATATCCGATACCCTATCTATAATCAGGCATCCCAAGTCAAGAGTGCGGATCAATCATCAATATAGCTCGTACGTAAATCCGTCGTACGGCATCCCAATCTGGGTACGGGTCAATATCACATTCATCATACTATTCACCGGGTATCCTCTTTATCAAATATCATGATCGGGGTACTGATTTACGTCTAGTACCATACTGATACCGCCTACATATATATGGACGTGTGTGAAACACTACGTCAAGGACCCGCTACAACGTCATGTCGTATCTCAAATACGAACCCTGCTATATCGCCGATCTCACGGCCTCAAATCAAATCTCATCGACTCAGCTCAATCCCAAGTATCATCCTCAAATCCATATGTGAACACATAGTCCCATACCCATGTGAACCCATAACTACAAAGAATCCCATGAGCACATATCAATAGGAATGTATGCAAGTATGTATGTGTGTATGTGTAGTGCAACACTACCCTAGGGTTCGCAACACTAAGGTAATCCAACACACCAATATCCATCCTAAGCAACGTTATTAATCCCAAATAACATATAATAAATGTTGGTGTGTATACGCATCCGTATACACCACCACGGACTGCGGGGGTGCTATACGCCATCCATCCGACTTCTCCCCGTAGATATAAATCTACTCACCTGGTCCTCGCTAGCCGGTGCCGACGTCGCCACGCGCTTGCTTGTCGTCTCGAAGTCCACATGGGGGTATCTACATATCATAACGCACCATATCGCATTAAAACTAAATTCGAAATCGAAACGGCATACGAAAATCAAATCGGCACGCGTATCACGCATAGGTCCAAACCTATCGCCTACGCATGCAAGAATAGTCAAACCAACCCTCGATGTCGATGTACAAACGTCAAACCATCGAGAAAAATCCAATCACACTCATTTGCACATTCACGAACACTAATTTTAATATAAACTAGGTTAAAACTCACAAAAACCCCAACTTTACTTAAAAAGTCACTTTTCCGAAAATCTAGCAAGCACAATTCGCCGTTTTTGTACAAAACAAGATGTTTAAATGAATGTAGCGGCCAATATATTTATTAAATATCTTAAATAAGTCATAGAAACAATTTCCGGAATTTAATCTCTTTAAATTCCAAAAACCCTAATATTCTAGTTTACAAAATACCCTTTTTTTTATAACAATTTCATAGCAAAAAAATGCGCAAACTACAATTTAGGTTGGATTTCCATGAACTAAAGTGTTAAACTACACTTAATAAAGTTAATAATATGATAAAAACCCTAACCATATTTTTAATCTCACATATAAATGCATTTCATAAAACCCTAGTTTGCACAAAAGCTTAATTTGGACATTTTTCAAGTAACAACTTGTAATATGCAACTAGATAAATTTTAACAATTTTTCAAGATGTTAGCTCACATCACAAACCATGCACAAGTGATCACAACCCAATTTCAAAACAAAACCTTAACTAGAATTCCTTAATCATACAATTGAATCCACATAAAGCCAAATTAACACTTAATTAAGCTAACTACAAGCAATTAACAACAATTTAAGCAAAAGGGTTACAATTTACCCAAACAAATTGAAGATCCCACAAGCACACATAGCCCTCCAAAATGCTCCCTTGTCACCAAAATCCATGCTATACGGGCTAAGCTAAAATGGGTAGGAGTCGGATTTTGATTTGGATTTTTGCTTGATTTTTTGTGGATTTTTCTTTGATGGAACAAAGAGAGGAGAAGAGGAAAATGGGGCTGTTGGGGGTGTTGCTGGTTTCGGCCAGGTTGTGGGGGGGTTGGGTGAGGGAGGAGAGAGAGTGAGGTGGAGAAAATAACAAGTAAGGAAGTCCAAGTCAACACAAAGTCAAAAGTCCAACTTATTTATCCATTTTCTTTTCTTTTCTTTCATTTCTTTTCCTTGAAATCCAAGTGGGGACAAAAGAGAGGGCTGCTGAATTCTTCAAGGGGATAAGTGAATGGGGGTGTGTGGGTGTGGGTACGGGTGTGGGGTGATGAAAAATGATAAATACAATACACCAAACATCCATTTACGCTAAAAAAAGCCTTTTTTCTTCAATAATTTCTAAACCGTTTTGGCAAATGATTTCGTTCCAAAAACCAGATGATAAAATTTTATTTAATGTTTTATGATGAACAAAATTTGTTTCAACTCATTCCAATTTGTAATTTTCCCTAATTAAATGTATTAGTGACGGCTTAAATAATAATAAAATAATATTTTTTTCAGAAAATTTGAAATTTCACCAGCGGCTCAATAAACACTAAATAATAGCAATTACATAGCTAGAATATGTATATTTAATTTTTATAATAAGATATTTGCATTTTGACTTTTTACAGAAAACCACCTTATTTTACCGATTTTTCGAAATTTCACCGAAACGATTTTCAAAGCGTTACAGAGAAAGTTGTTACAGCGATGCGGTAGCGTAATTAACTGCACGGGCTTGCGCCTGCAGGGAAGAGCGTCCCCACAATCAAAAACCCCTCGAACGAGGGGGAATCTGACGAAGTCTGCTACATCGGCCGCATCCGCCCAAACCTCCGATGCACGGTGCCATAAATCAACTTGACATCTTCGGAGAGGTGGACGGATAAAACCAAATAGCATCTGCCCCGAATTTTAGGCAAGACGTCCATGTCTTGTCCGCCGTTCGGAGGGGAACAGATTCTGGCACGCCCAGCAGGACCTTTTCCTCTATCCACTCCACACTTCGTATGTCGTGATTCGCGAACCAATCGCGGTTTGCTAATGGTTGCCCTTGGGTTTCGAGGTACTACGATTTGGTCTTTCGTTTGCTGTAGAAATCAAGCATCAATGGCATCCAACTGCTCGAGCCGCTCGAAATGCAAGTGCAACCGACGCTCCGCCTCACCTGGAGGTGTAGCCTATGGGCCTCAAGCGGCCTCCATCCTTGCCATGCGGGTGGAACAAGTGACTCAGGCCACCACCGGTCTGTTCTTCGGGACCATGCTCCCGCCTGCAAGCTTCACCATCCCGGTGCCCGTGCTGGAGGCGCAAAAGAAGTCGGTCTTCGATCGGCTCACTACTACCACGGCCCCTCTCAACGGGTCGTCCAATGCCAAGCTGGCAGACTCGGTCTTTACCAGGATGAACCTGAACTCCGAGGGGCCTGCCAGAGAAGCCCATGACCCGTGACGTAGCCATCGCGAAGAGGATAGCCATCCCTTCTCCTGAAGTCGTCAAGGCGGCTTCTCCTGCCAAAGGGTCGGTCTTCACAAGACTGACTATTCCGGCTCCCGTTCCTGCTCGAAGGTCTGACTTTGACAGATTGGATACCGCTACTCAAAAGACGTCATTCTTCATGAGACTGGCACCAGAAGCGCTTCATCTGGACAGGGGGCAAGATCCCCATCGCTGAACCAACGCCGTCCGCTCGACATGCTCGCCGTCGTCACTGGCACCGGGTAAGGAAGGCTGGGGGCAACTCCCCCTCTGGGATAACTGCACCAGCTCCGACAGTGGAAGTTGATGCTGCTGTTCCAACCAGGAACAGCTTTGAACTACTTAACAAGATGCGCAGGAACTCGCCAACTGCTGTGCTGAAAAGATCTACTCCACCTATGGAGAAGTCCCCAAAGGCGAAGCTGGAGCAGCCCCCTCAGCGGCTGTCCTCTAAGATTTACAAGGTCTGGCGTCAAGTCCAAGATTCCGTGATGGATCAAGACTATCTCCGCTGACAGAAAAAGATGATGGTTCTGCAGGAGAAGGACTACTCTGTCAAGCCAGAAAAAGCAACAGCTGGCTGGGTGCCCACTGCAACGGCTCCCTCAACGTCAATCACTCAAAAGAAAAGGAGGCCGCAAAAAGCCCCTGTGAATATGGCGAACCGTAAAAGCGCTGAGCACAAACGCCCCAAGTCTGGGGGCATAGTGGTGCATACTGTTTATATGGCATCCGGGAAAGAGGACAGCCGCGCCGCGACGGGTCACCGACCACTCACCCGATCCGTGACGAAAGCCCAAGAACAGCAGCAGAAGCTTCAGGAAATGATGACCGTGATAGCCGCACTCACCGGGCCAAAAGAAAGCCCGGAGGCATCATCAGAGCAGCGCCGGGAGCAAGAAACTGACGCTGACTTCCTACGCAGAGTCCTCGAAAAGAAGGACAGAGAAGCAGCAGAACGAGCAGCTAATATAAAACAAATGGTGCTTCTTTTCCAAGATATGGTAGGAGTGATGTTACAGCAGGATCCTCCAGCTGAAGACCCTCCGACCATTACTGAAGACGATAGAGGGGAGACATCTAATCCTCCTCCGGCTCTTTCAGCAGCCAAGGAGGAAACCATGTCCAAGGCCGCACTGGATGACTATATAGCTCAGCAAATACGAGCTCATCAGGAGAGTGAAGCGGCTGGGCAAATTGTTAGAACCGGACGACCCTATCCGGTCCGGTACGACCAAATTAGTTACCCGCCGGGATATACGATCCCTAGATTCCACGTGTACAAGGGGACAGGAAATCCACACCAGCATGTCGCTCAATTCAGGGCCTTATGCGGCAACACTGGAGGCGACGATAGACTGCTGCTTCTCCAATTCATCAGCAGCTTAGCAGAAACAGCCTTTGAATGGTATTCGGAGCTACCTAACGACTCTGTCAAAACATTTGCGGAGATGGAGCTACTGTTTACACAAAGATTCGCGAGTGCTAGCGGACGCACCCCGATCACGGCATTGATCAACGCCAGGGTAAGGCCAGGCGAAACTTGAGTCTAGTATGCGATACGGTGGCGTAATTTATGGTCAAAGTGCGAGCAGTGCATCGAAGAAGCTCCTTCCGTGGGCATGTTCGTAGGTACTCTCGACCCTCAAGCGACCATATCCTAATTCATGATGTTCTTCAAACCGACCACTTTTCAGGCCTTGATTGACAAGCTGGCCCAAATGGACCAGATGGGTCATAGACCATATCCTTCAAAGACAGAGTCTTGGAATGAAAAAGGCAAAGGGAAAGCAACCTTTGTTGCCAATACTCAACAACGGCTGAGCAACTTAAAGCCGGTTGTTTACCAAAACAATATGCGTCCACGCCCATCCCTCGAGGAAAGACTGGGACGTCCTTACTCGTTTCCCCAGGATAAAATGAGGAAACTGTTTGAGCTGGCAGTGCGCAACGGATTCATTAATCTGCCGAGTCCAAAACGTCCGTTGCAGCCAGGTGATCTCAACAATCCTAATTATTGCCCTTACCATCAAGCAGTAAGCCATCCAATCGAAGATTGCTTCGTTTTCAAAAATTGGGTTGAAGACCAATACCAACAAGGCAAACTCGCGCTGTCCGAAAAATGGAAGGTGAACCCACCACAACCACATGCTCCGAAAAAGATGGACATGCCGGGGGCATCATGCTCATTCATAGAGAAAGCCCAATAGACCACTATGTCCTAAAACTGGATATCGACCGAAACGTCGTTAAACTAACGATTGACCACTATGTCCTAAAACTGGCTGAAGACCGAAACGTCGTTAAACTAACGATGGACTGCAATGTCCTAAAACTTGCAAATGACCGAAATATCTTTAAACTACTACCGCAGCATCCTCAGGCTGACGTGGTAAAAAAAAGAATAAAAAAAAAAACGGTATGTCCATATGCAAAATGGGCACGGATGAAAACCCGAAAGGGCTCTGTGAGTAAAAACAGCAGGGCTACCGGCGACTCTTGTGAAAACCTGAAAGGGCGCAATCTCGTTAGAAAAAAGAATAAAAAAAAAAAAAGAAAACGGTATCTCCATAAGCAAAATGGGCACGGATGAAAACCCGAAAGGGCTCCGTGAGTAAAAACAGCAGGGCTACCGGCGAGTGTTTGCGAAAACCCGAAAGGGCGCAACCTCGTTAAAAGACACTTACAGGGTCCTCTCGACCTTGTAAGGAGAAACCACCCGCGTGAGATCCTTACAAATCATAAGTGAGCAACACACTTAGGGATCCTCACGATTCCTAAGGAGAAATTACACTTGCGAGATCCTGACGACTCGTAAGGAGAACTCTCTTATGTGACCCTTACGGCTCATAAGATTTGAAAGTCTTAAGTTATAGAGACCTGAACCTGTTCTTAAGCAACCCCCACAACCTTCGATATTTCCCTACAAGTGGCTCAATACTGACCCTTGTATACAATCCACGGGCGCGAATAAACATTTCCCTAACCATGTCCCATTCGTGACTAAGGATATGTTCGCACGGTGAACAAACACTTGTAGGTCCTCTCGACTTGCAAGGAGAAAACTCTCTTGTATGATCCTTAAGACTTACAAAAAGCCATACACTTAGGAGTCCCCATGATTCCTAAGGAGAAAACACACCTACGAGATCCTCACGACTTGTAGGGAGAAACACCTTTATGATACCCTTACGGCTCATGAAGTAAAAAGCCTTAGTCGATGGGATCCTAACCCTGTTTGCTAAGCCACCTTTGTTCGACATCGACAGAGGCAAATGATGATTCGCTCCTGGTAATATCCCAGTGGTAGCGATACTGATGCCTAAAACGGTATCAAATTCCAAGTCCTTTTACGGCAAATGATGATTCGCTCCTGGCAATATTCCAGTCGTAGCGATGCTGATGCTAAGATTGGCATCAGATTCCAAGTCCCACACTCGCGATAAAAAAATCAGTGAGCCAAAAATGCATATGAAATAGCCGAAATGATGGGGCAACTTGCAATGAAATCAGCAAGTAAAAATGTATGCATACAAAAACAGCCGAAATGATTGGGCAACTCGGAATAAAAAGCAGCGAGTAAAATAAAAAAAACAGCCAAAATGATTGGGCAACTCGCAATAAAAAGCAGCGAGTAAAAATAAAATAAATAGTCGAAATGATTGGGCACCGCGAAAAATAGCCGAAATGATTGGGCAATCGCGATCTTCGCGATATAAAAAGCTGAAATGATAGACCGTCGCGGAAAGAATAAAAAAAAATGAATGATGAAAGAATGAAATTTTTGCCCTACAGGTGAGATCACACCGATCCCTGTATACAATCCAGGGGCACAAACAGAGAGGGAACCATACCTTCCCAACAAGCTCCACCAGAAAGCGAAGCCAAGCCTCGACGGTTCATAGACAACCTAGAGACAACCTCGACATTTGTCGCAATATTGCAGACACAATGTCAACAAACGAAGCAAAAGAAGATCCCTAGCTTCAGGGTCTCGACGTCGATATCGACAACTTAGAGATCACCAACGGTGTTTCCCCTCACTCCAACCAGATGCAGACGTGACGTCAACAACCGACCTCAGAGTCGCAATGAAACGGAGCCATGGCAAAGTCCCTAGTTTCAAATCTCAATGGCCATATCTACAGCCTGGAGACCAACAACGGTGTGCCTCCTCATTACAGCAGGACATAGATGCTACACCATCAAACGGTGCCACGGATAGTCCTTAGTTCCAAATCTCAACGGTTCAAAGACAACCTAAAGACCGTCTCAGCATTCGTCTCATTACAACAGACGAGATGTCAACGATGGTGTTCCTTCGCAGTCCAGCAGGATGTAGATGCAACGTCAACAAAAGACCCCATGGTTGAAACAAAGCGGAGTGACGGCAAAATCCCAGCTCCATCCCAGTATTCGTCTCGATACAGCAAACGCAGTGCGAGCAAACGAAGCAAAGGACAAATTCCTAGCTTCAGGGTCTTGACGGCAACTCATATAAAGCCTGAAAGACAATTGGAGATCATCTCGCACCAATGCGGAGTGGTCACCACCTCGACGTTCGTTTCGATACAGCAGATGAAATGTCACCACAGCGTTCTTCCCCCAGCAGGATTCGGACGCACCAAAGCAAATGAAGCAAAAGGTAAAATTCCTAGCTTCAGGGCCTTGACGGCAACTCATATAAAGCCTGAAAGACAATCGGAGATCATCTCGCACCAGCATGGAGTGGTCACCACCTCGACGTTCGTCTTGATAAAGCAGATGAAATGTCACCACAGTGTTCTTCCCCCAGCAGGATTCAGACGCGCCAAAGAAAACGAAGCAAAAGCCAAATTCCTAGCTTCAGGGTCTTAACGGCAAGTCATATAAAGCCTGAAAGACAATCGGAGATTATCTCGCACCAGTGCGGAGTGGTCGCCACCTCGATGTTCGTCTCGACACAGCAGACGCAACATCACCAAAAGGAGACACGGCAAAATTCCTAATTCCAAACCTCGACGGTTCACCAGTCACCTAGAGACAACCACGACATTCGTCTCAATACAGCGGATGCAATGCAAGAAAACGAAGCGAAGGCCAAATTCCTAGCTTCAGGGTCTTAACGGCAAGTCATAAAAAGCCTGAAAGACAATCGGAGATCATTTCGCACCAGCACAGAGTGGTCACCACCTCGACGTTCGTCTCGATATAGCAGACGAGATGTCACTACGGCATCCTTCCTCCAACAGGATCCGGACACGCCAAAGCAAACGAAGCAAAGGCCAAATTCCTAGCTTCAGGGTCTTGAAGGCAACTCATATAAAACTGGAAAGACAACTGGAGATCATATCACACCAGTGCGGAATGGTTACCATCCCGACATTCGTCTCGACATAGCAGACGCAACATCATCAAACAGTGGAGCCATGGCAAAGTCCCTAGTTCCAAACCTCGACGGTTCACCAACAACCTAGAGACAACCGCGACATTCGTCTCGATATAGAGGACGCAATGTCAGCAAATGAAGCGAAGGCCAAATTCCTAGCTTCAAAGTCTTGACGGCAACTCATATAAAGCGTGAAAGGCAACCGGAGATCATCTCACACGAGTGCGGAATGGTCACCATCCCGACGTTCGTCTCGACATAGCAGACGCAACATCATCAAACAGCGGAGCTATGGAAAAGTCCCTAGTTCTAAACCTCGACGGTTCACCAACAACCTAGAGACAACCGCGACATTCGTCTCGATATAGAGGACGCAATGCCAGCAAAAGAAGCAAAGGCCAAATTCCTAGCTTCAGGGTCTTGACGACAAGTTATATAAAGCCTGAAAGACTATCGGAGATCATCCCACACCAGCGCGGAGTGGTTATGACCCATCGGGGCTCTCCAAAATGAGCCTAACCTCAAGTTAAAGGTGACATGGAATATCCCTACGCTTTCTCTTTCGACGGTAATACTACCTGGAAGATTACTTGAGGACGTCTTGTCCAGCCCCCGAAGGGATCAGAGACACGAAAATCGCAAGGCTACTCCAACAGCAAGATTGCATATCGAGGAATATATCAGCCAACGCGACGGTACGACGGCCAAAACCCTAAGTACCACAGACCCTAACGGACCTCTGTCGTAAAGAGCAGAGGTTAACTGTGACGTTAGGACATCCTTGCGAGAAATGCTCGATTCATTTCGACTCGTGAGGCAAAGCCTTAGGCGGCGGGGATTAAAAAAAAACCTGCTTCATAAGCACTGGGATCCTGCAAGTCGGCCCAAAACGGCCTCTTGCATACTATCCACGGGTCTCACTCTCTGAAGTCGAATCTCGACAAGGAGGGAAACAACCGCTTACGGGTCCTCTCGACTCATAAGAGGGAAAATTCTCTTATAAGATCCTTACGAATTATAAGAGGAAACGCACTTAGGAATCCTCACGATTGCTAAGGAAAAAATACACCTACGAGATCCTCTCGACTCGTAGGGAGAAAAATCTTTATGAGACCCTCACGGCTCATGAAGTTGAGAAGCCTTAGGCAGCAGACCTGAACCTGCTTCCTGAGCCATCACTACTCCCCAAGATGTTCAAGACAGAATGTTATATATGGCTTACAGGCTATGCTTATTTAAAGAATGTGCCAGTAACAAAGCAGAAAATAAAAGGAAGGAGGCAAAAGAGTTGTCATTCATACTTGGAAAGTTTTTACATCAATAAAGAAATAAACAACAACATTATTGAAATGTTTACAACGGTATAACCTCAGACCCAGGACATGGGTTGAGGAATTCGAAAGTAACCTTATCTAAAACTTTCCAAGCCTGGCGAACCATCCTGATGTGCTTTCTTTCGCGAGCACGAGCGTCAGGGTCCCCACTGATGTCCTCTTCCCTCCAATAAGCAGCGAGTATGGCAGACTGTTGGAAGGCCTGGTATAGGAGATCGACAAGATTGTCTCACCGTCTCTTCGAGATTAAGTTCATCAGGTACACCGAGTGCACCTTATCCTCGGCGGAATCCAACGCCCTAAGCGGCACACCGGAACAGAATAAGGGAAGCGCTTCCCAGATGGCTCCCACGATAAGCTTCAAGAGAGAAGAACGTCGGGGAAGCAATTGACCGTTGTATGCGTCGAAGCGAATCATGATCTCGGCACATACGGCATTAGTAAATTCTCAATTTTGGGAACGGCCGAGTCGGCGGATGTCCCCGTAGGAGATAATCTCGTCGAGGTCGTACATGTGGGCGTCCATCACTCCTATAAAAGAAGATCGACAAAAATCAGCAACTCTTAAGAATTCTGCTATATGATTTAAAAGGAGCAAAGCTCCATCAATGAATCAAGAAATTATAAATAAAATCTTTCAGAGAGCAGAACTCTATTGATGGAATCCTAACAGGGTTCTCTTTAGTTCTCTTCAGATCCTTTTAGAGCAAAGCTCTGCTAAGTGAAACCCTAAATGGGTTTTCTTTAGATCTGGGATCTATTGAAAGCAAGGCTCTGTCAATGAAAATTAATTTAATTTAATTAAAATTTTTACCTAAAAAGTGTTCTCTAAAGAAATTCTAACTCTTGGGGTTCTTGAAGGCAAGAGCAAGGCTCTGAAGTTTTGAAAGTAAAAATCTTAAAAGATGATGATCATCTGTAAAGGACCAAAGGTCCTATTTATAGGCATCAAATGCCCATTCAACTTCCAAGAGTTGCGGCGACGGTTGCAATTCTGCCACCGCTGCGCTCATGTTTGGAGGGCCACGTAAGCGCAACGGTGGGGGGGCATTTGTTTACCCCAATCAGAGCAAAGCTCCGTTCAAATCCCAAGACGGGAAACGAAGCAACGCTTCTGTTTCCCCCAATCAGAGCATAGCTCTGTTTTGAAAACTAAAGTGAAAATTAAAATTAAAATAAATGAAGCAATGCTTCAGATCCCCTGCGTTGCGCGCAGAATGCCACGTGTCAAAATCAGACACCCCAGCGCAGGGAGCGCAGCGCCCAAGGCAGCGCACTCAATCAGAGCAAGACTCTATAAAGGAAGCAACGCTTCAGTAGACTTGCGCTCTGCGCTGCGCGAAACGCGTCAGCGCAGTTGCGCTGCGCTCTGTGCTGCGCGACACGTGTCAGCGCAGTTGCGCTAGTGCAGTAGCGCTGCGCTCTGCGCTGCGCGACATATGTCAAGCGTAGGTGCGCTTGCGCCAAACATAATTAAAATTCTAGAAAGATCTTTCTGATCTTGTTAAAACAAGAAGATTGTCTTCTGTAAAATAGAAGCCCTTGGATCAAAGATCCAACGGTGGAGAAAAATCCCCAAATCACTCAGAGAAAGATCTCTCTAACCAATTCAACAAATCATTGGCACTATAAAAAGGCCCCCAGACCCCAACACATGAAGACATCAACACAGAGAGAACTCCTCTAAAGAAAATTTTGAGAAGAACTCGAAAAGAGAAAAAGGTAAACCCTTTGAATAAAAAAGAAGAATTTCTTCTGAAAAGATCATTGATCTAAGAACAAGATCAAGGATCTTCAATAAAAAAAATAATAATAACAAAGGCATTACCTTTTTTATGAACCATTGGTTCTGGAATCTTAAAGATTCTTTTCTTGAATCCGAAATTGGATCAAGATATTAAAACAGTGCCTTGCACTTGCAAAATCTGACCTGTTGCGCTATCGGGTTGGCGTAAGCCACCAGAGAGCGTCACGTGTCAGCCCCATAATGATCTGCGCTATGCGCTTCTAAAAATAGAGCATTGCTCTCTGAATTGGCGTAACTCACCAGAGTGCGCCACGTGTCAGCAGCGCAACAGCGCAGCGCATTGGCGCAGCGCAATGCGCTTGCGCTCATCAGAGCGTGACACGTGTCACCTCCCTATGGACTTGCGCCTTGCGCTCCTCAATTGGCGCAAAGCACCTGACAAACAACGTGGCACTCTGTCAGACTAATTAATGCAGCGCATTATTAAAGGGCAGAGCCCTATTAAGAGACCCAATGGACCAAAACAAATGCTCTGTATTATAAAAAAGGGGACAGAGCCCAACTTAAAAGGCCTAACAGGCCAAAATTGAATACAGTGTAGGAGCAGAGCCCTAATTAAGGCCTAATAGGCCAAATGCAAATAAAATGTTGCACATTTTCAATTGGACTTAGCCTAATTCTGGCCGTAAGTCCTCAAATTAAATTGACTGAGCACGGCTGCTCTCTTAATCAATTTACACCTGGTTCAAGGGTACATCTCTGAACTCCTCTGACATCTGTCGTTGTAATCCTTCAACGTCGTCAGAGAGGCGATGGGTCCCAACGGCCATACATTCAATGGACCACTATGTCCCTAAACTGGAAGATGGACCACCAAGTCCTTAAACTAGCAATGAACCACTATGTCCCTAAACTGGAACAATAGAGCTAATTGCTCTCTTGTCGGATCCAAACGATCCCGTTAAGTTGATCTTAGTCTGGAGATTAGGCTAACGTATCCTTAACAAACGTTTAAGTTGATCTTAGCCTCAAATATGGCTAACGTGTCCTTAAACTAACATCCGTCCTCAAAATGAGAATGATGGACCACTATGTCCTTAAACTGGAACATGGACCCCCACGTCCCTAAACTGGAACATGGACCACTACGTCCCTAAACTGGAACAATAGAGCCCCCAAATGCTCTTTTGTCGGATCTAAACGATACCGTTTAAGTTGATCATAACCTCAAATATGGCTAACATATCCTTAAACCTTCAAACAGACTTTAGTCCCAAATTGGATTATAGATCCCCCAATCAACTTTGGTTCAAGGGTACATCTCTGAACTCCTCTAACATCCGTCGTTGTAATCCTTCAACGTCGTCAGAGAGGTGACGGGTCCCGACGGCCATACATTAAGTGGACCACTATGTCCCTAAACTGGAACTATAGAGCCAATTGCTCTCTTCTCGGATCTAAAATATCTTGTTAAGTTGATCTTAGTCTAGAGATTAGGCTAACGTATCCTTAACAAACGTTTAAGTTGATCTTAGCCTTAAAAAGGGCTAACGTATCCTTAAACCAAAACCCCAAACCCAAATCTAAGAAAATACAGATTTGGACTAATCCACGTCCTACGGGCGACGACATAAATTAGTCTCCGTATACAATCCACGGGCAACCACTAACAAAACAAACACGCACGACACGAAGTGAAATTCTGGAGAAGGAGAAAATTGTTACCGCGATGCGGTAGCGTAATTAACTGCAGGGGCTTGCGCCTGCAGGGAAGTGCATCCCCACAATCAAAAACCCCTCGAACGAGGGGGAATCTGACGAAGTCTGCTACATCGGCCGCATCCGCCCAAACCTCCGATGCACGGTGCCATAAATCAACTTAACATCTTCGGAGAGGTAGACGGATAAAACCAAATAGCATCTGCCCCGAATTTCATGCAAGACGTCCATGTCTTGGCCGCCGTTTGGAGGGGAACAAGGCTATCCCACACGACAATCCGAACAAACCATCATAGGTAACAACATCACAGCAGTATAAGCAAGTATGTGCAACCCCGTCTAAATGACATTTAGCGAGTAGACGACGTTTAAAAAACACATACACCACATCACAGATATAAACGATGCAAAATTTCCTGTTTTGAAACTTTCCAAGTTTCCCCAAAAGTAAAGACAACACTAAATGAAATCTGGGGAAATCGAACAAGACCAAAAACACCAATTTACAAAACCCTAGACACTGTAAGAAAATGAGGTACATTGGTGAATAGTAAAAAGGGAGTATCGGGATTTTTGGCAATTTGGCCTGCCAAAGTAAGAGGAAATGCCCTCTTTTTCATCGTGTGTCACAAACATTTCTAGACTAAGCCTCTGAATTTGTTTAAAAAAATTTTAGAGAACAAAAAAATTTCAGAACAAAGAGTGGGTTTTGAAATCAGAATTTTTCGGTTTTGAAACTAATGCATCGTCAACTACTAATTTCTAATGTTTGGATGGCTCTGATACCATGTTGGGTCAGTCAACACTGCTGAAACTGGCCATGGCACCCATAAGTGTCACGACCCAAAATTTAGGTACGTGACCGGCACTTAAACCACGTAACGTCAACAGGCGTAACGCAACTTAAGTAAGCCGAAAACGCAGAAATCTAAACCATCAAAGAAGTGATAAAAAGATTGTTAAAAACATTTGAAAATATCAAGTAGAAATCTTTAAATTTATGTTTTTCTTAAAAATTTCGGCAGCACCTCCTTTGTAAAAACTAGCCCCGAAACGGGTACAAACATAGAACATAAATAAAGCATCCCCAAACGGGAGCAAATCACTCCCAAAGGCGGAAAACAACCACTACAAGCTTATATACGACACCGTAGCGAAGAAATAGACAA
The DNA here is from genome assembly GCA_030015575.1 of Agapanthus africanus. Taxonomy (NCBI): domain Eukaryota; kingdom Viridiplantae; phylum Streptophyta; class Magnoliopsida; order Asparagales; family Amaryllidaceae; genus Agapanthus; species Agapanthus africanus. The sequence continues at coordinate 311,035,005 of JASDDO010000018.1, read as the reverse complement.
TATAAATGAAAAACAGCAATAAGAGGTAAAACTACATAATAAAAGCCGGTTCACATGAGCTCGACACCTAGAGTCATAAAATATAGAATATCGTCCTCACAACTCGTCTCTAAGTCAATACATGAAAGTGGTAGATGGAGAGTACTAGATACAATGAGATATACAATGAACATAAACGGATAACCGCAAACCCACCTACAACAAAAAGGCCTCACAGCCAACCGTAGCGGTATCCGCTGAAAAAGATACAATAAGAAGCCCTGCCGCGACCACTCTGAGCGTCAAACCTGTAAAATACTCTGGAACAACGAGGATGAGTTGCCAACTCGTGAATAGTAAGTAACATCATACAGATAATCATAGGTATGCACGTACAGCGATAATTTATCACATACAATCTGATAGTACAAATATGGTAATATAGATATGCAACAATCATGATCAAGGTACTCCATGAGGTAGTACAAATACATGAAGCAATGCATATCAAATAACTACTGAGTATGGGATAAAACATATCATCATCAATGAATCATCATTGTGGAAAAACCGGTGTCCATCAACGACACCCCAAATCCCAATACCTCAGGTGTCGTCACTCTGATCGGCTCTCATATCTATAAATCTCATGGAACCTGAGTGCCCAACATTGACACTCGAAATATCATAAAAACCCGTGTCAAATATCGACACATAAATCCACATAACTCGGGCTCCGTCAGTTCGGATCGGTCCACGGGCTCCGTCAGTCCGGATCGGCCTATATCCATCTCACGACTCCGATCGGTATCCTCCGGATAACCACCAGGTCCAACCAATTACCGGTAGGTAGTAGTCCCTCTGCCAGGCTCATCGTCTACTGCATAACATCCCTTTCTTGCCCCGGGGTACCATACCGGGTCCACCATGAACCCGCAAATGGATCATCCAACTCCTCGAATCGGGTTTCTAACACAAGTCTCAGAACTGAGAAAACTCATGATGGACGCACCGAAATATCATATCAAGAGAAACCGGGTTTTCAAAACAATGCATACTTTCTTGAAATATCACCACGATTCTCAAATCCATAAATCACATGAAATCCGTATCTCAATGCGTAAATCCATGAAATATGATATATGCAGCATAAAACAGTAATATAGGCATATCGAGGGAAAACCTCTCTTTTAAATGAATCCAGTTTTTAAATGTATCACGCAGTTCCCAATTTCTCCAAAATCAAATGCAACATCATATAAAGGTGTACATGTAGCTATGTATGTACGATGCATGTCATATGCGCAATAGAACAAGAATCAACGTCTCAATGTCAATAACGAATACAATACCACATATGTGTATAGGTTGTGCGTGTCATGGCAATTACCGACAGTGTGGGTGTAGCATACAATTTAGTGCTCGTGCAAAATGAACCGTCAGTAATGGTGCAGTGTCCACTAGGTACTAAGTCAAGGCACAATAAGTAATTGTATGCAATGATGCTCATGCACAATCAACATATATGCATATAAACATGCGGCTATAATATCATATCTAGCCCTGACGCTTAACGCCATACTGGCGATTTCCCCGTAGATGTTAAATCTACTCACCGATGATCTCGAGCTAGGTAAATCCGACCACCTGCTTTCCTTTCTACGTAGCGTCCGAAGTCCCCTCCTGCGATCCTATTAACACAAAACACAATAATGCGTGGATTTAGCAAACGACGAAATAATAGACGAACATAACGCCAATTAACGAATCGGTTCCCTTAAGCTACAAAAGGGTTCGCTTAGCAGCTAACGTGTGTAGCGACATCATCAAAACAAACCCACGACAGCTAGCTACCCGAAACACTTAAACTATGTTGGATCAATCGTATCACACGTAGTCGAAACACTATAGACTAACAAATTGATCTCAGATTTTACCTACTGTCCGTACATAAAAATTTAGAAGTACCAAACACCCCAAAACACCTACGGACAACTACCCTAAAAATCCCAACTCCCCAGTCTCCCCAAAAACCGAGCTCACCGGAAAATCCTCAAGTGTCACCAGCCAAAACAGGTGGGATTGGGTTCGGCTTTCAGGTGAACACTCAGGGCCTCTAGTATAACGCTGCTATATTGTTAGATTTTACAGTGAACATTCGTGGTGATAGCAGGTTACAGTGACACTAAAATAGCACTAAAAATACGATATGTGCTCAAAACTACATCATTAGTGTTCTAAACGGCAATTACTAAGCAACATAACAAAATAAACACCTAATTAACAGTTAGGGATTGTTACCTATCCACACTTGATCAAAAATCCTAGCTTTCCATGCTCCAAGTGATCATAGTGGCTTTAGCTAGGCTTGTGAAGGGTTTTAGTAAGTTGTAGTGGTGATTTGGTTTTGGTTTGTGAAGATTTGGGTTAGGGTTTCAGTTTGAAGGGATAAGGGAAATGAGATGAAGAAAAAATATGAGAATGAGAGAATGAGGTGAGAGTGAGGGAGTGTATGAGTGAGGGTGAGGGAAATGAGGTTGTGAGAGTAGCCATACTCTCCTCTCTCTTCATTAAATGCAAGCCATGCTTACTCCATGCCTCATCATGTCATTGTCAACCCTCTCTCTCTCTCTCAAGTCAACGCCAAATTCAAACCTTTTATTTTAAAAACTAAATAGTTTAAATAAATACATACATTTAATTGAAATGAGGGTTAAGGTGCCATGGCTACTTAAGCATGGTTCACCCTAATTAACCCTAGGTTAACATGCACAAGTGTGTGCAAGCCGAAAATAAATAATAATAAAATATTAATTAATTTTTATAAAATATGTGAAAACTATTTTGGTAAATTTTTTACTAAAAATCCACATTATCACTTAATTAACACAAATCGCATTCTAAGGTGTTACAATAAGTTCCTCAGCAGCTACTTTTTAAGCAATCCCCTCGCGACGGAATACAACCCGCCAGACCATATAACTGCATGGGGCACCCTGGGGGTAAGAGCCTGCGCTTCGCCACTACTATCACCACAGTGAGAACCCCCAGGTGTCGGCATCCCTTCCTAGTAGCTCTGATACCATGTTGGGGTTTTTAGCGCCATGGTCGTCTACCGCGGCCGTTGCGGAACGAAAAATTTTGGGCTTTAAAAACTTGGCTCTAGAAACAACTACCTAGAATCGAAATCAAATATGAAACTAGCAATCTAGAAAGATGTTATCTGCAGAAATAGAAGTGTTATACTAAAAGATCTGTGTCCTTCAGTCTTTTACCCTCTTCCTTAGCTCCTTAAGGGCACCTTGATCGAGCTTAACCGTCGGACTTCCTCCGTCGAAGATGATCCATCCGAGAGATGTGGCTCATGGCTCTAACTCCACACTAAGAATCTAGTGAAGCAATTAGGGACTCTAGCTTGCTAATTTAGAGTGACTAGAGATGTAGTGAGTTGGTCTAAGTGAATATCTATCTCTCTTCTATACTTGATTCTCAACACATGAGATGGTAGGGTAGAAGATGAAGAAGGAGGAGGAGGAGCTAAAGCAAGGTAAGTGAGGAGAGAGGAAGCAAATGGTGAGAGTGTTTTTCCAAATGACCATTCTTTTTTTTTTTTTTGAGAGAAAACTATGGAGCATAATTTTGTAAAACATTTTTCAAATAAAAATATAGCAACCATACTTGAATAGTTTGCACAAATGAATTAACAATTCATCTGTCAACTCTATTCAAGCATGGTTCTCACCATTCTCTCTTCATTACCTTTACACCTCATTTCCATTTAAAAATAAATGGATAAACCAAAATGAGATGTCCACCTTCTATAATGTTTTCCGTATAAATACGGATTACACTCAACTGTATATACATACCCGTATTCGTATCAAAATACGAATACCTAAAAAGATAGAATAACACAAAGAACATAATACTAGAATATACATTTTGAATATATATAGGTAAATTATTAAATCAATACGTGATTTAATAATCAGGCTCAATCCTAAGCCGGGTAGTATTATCAACCATCCGGTAGAAAGTCCAGGTAACTACTACAATCATTCGATCGGAGTCCTGCACGTATCAAAATATGGCTACTACATCACTTTGCCTGAACCAGGAAAACCCTCTTTATGGGACTCAAAAGACTCGTCAATACACTGGCTGTGGGTTTAAACACAAGTACGTCAGCGACACTAGCTGTACATAACCGCTACCGAGGTATTGAGCGAAAGAAAGGCCGACGAGCAAACTCATCCGAAACTCTACTGAGCCTGTCAGTGACAATCTCCATACAGTATGGTCTGTTCGTCTAAGAGTATCGCATACTGGGTCTAGAGGGTGGGTAAAGTCAGACCCCTAATAATGCGATATTTCATGTCGGTGTGAAGCCCATCACCCACTGAGAAACTACTGATCCAAATCAGTAATTCTCGTCTACCTTGGTCAAGGATTTATGGTGATGGCCACCCGTGCACAGCGCGACATCAACCCCCAATACCGGGAGAGACGAATCCCCGACGATCCGCTCACTGCATCCATGTGGCCTGGGACTATACCCAACTAAAACCTATTTGCCCGACTTCTTTGAGCCGGGTTGGGTAGTAATCAAAGTACAGTAGGAACTTACACGAGACAAATGAAAATCTCAGGTCGATAGACTAACTTGTACTCATGTCATATGAGAACTGCTATCTGACAATAGGTATAATACCATCTAGCATGTTCCCGGCGAGTCCGTCCAGTGTAACTCATAACCCAATGAGCACCTGTATACTATCTTAGGTGACTAACTGACACCAATGGCTTGTGAGACAGGCCACCTCCCCTCATCGGGGTCTCAAAAAGTTTACACTAGTCTCCTTCGGAGTATCGATTCCCAATCTCGATACTCCCTCGACTAGGGACATTTAAATATGTGCTTATGGACCACCCAGCTCCCACGTATATGATCTCCATCATAATGCAGGTAGTCAAGAAAGAATCCTATAGGCTCTATCAACATGTAATAGTGATCTGTAATACCACATAATGCATGTACATGATGATAAAGACAAACCAGATAGCATACTATCATTTTGAGTAACACTGTTCTACCCGTATAGGTCCTCCCTCAATCATCATAATCACCTTCCTGCGATTACAATAATTGCCTTGACGGAACTATAGCCAACATCTTCTTCTCTTTAACCCTATTAACATATTACAAATGTAGGATCCTGATCCGATATCTAATACCCAGTACGTAGAGCAGACTGAGAAACAGTTCTCAATAACTAACACACCTGAAGAAGATGCATCATAATGCTCTTTCTTCGTTCGGGTTGCGTGGAAATCTTTGCATTCCCCTATCCCTTGCTCAAACTGATAATAATCATAAGATAGAGTGGAATCAACGTTCTACAACATAGTATAATAAGCGGGTTCGGTCAATACATCCATATTATTATCTTGATTAAAGTGTGGCATTGTCGCTTCCTGGAGAGAGAGAGAGAAGAAAACACTTTAGCGTACGCTCTTGCAAGATTAGATTGGTTATTATCTTATCTAATCAGGATGGCTCCCACTATTTTATCAAATCTTCCTTCAAACCCTAAATGGTAAGATTAGCCGGGATTAATTACACCCTATAAGTTCGCCAATGGGTAAGCCAATCAGGTATTGGTACTCCGAGGGAGTCTTCCCATGCTTTCGCATGAAACTAATTAAATAACCTCATTTCCGCAGGGGCATAACCCTGTTAACACCTTTCTTAGACACCTATTAGATTAGCTAATTGTAAAGTGGAAAACTCTCCCAGGAGTAACACTTACTCGCAGTATGTATCGGGATCCAACTATCATATAGAAGGTATGCAATCTCATTGCAAATTTCAACACTTGAAATTCCCGATATCTTTTTTTACCCCTAGCGACTTATGACCTTGTCTATGGTCAACAAATCATAAGTGCTAGTCAAGTTCAACCCGACATTTCGTGATTGAAATAAACCCACCCGCATGACCCTTGGCTATGGTCAATAAGGCCATACGACTACGCTAATCCAATCGCATCAATATACGGCAGATAACCACTAATCAGCTACCGCACACTACGCCTTGACTATGGTCAACAAACGCAGCACGAATACTAAATAGTACTTATCTGAAATGATGGAGGGTTATGACTGGTTTTGATGAAAACGTTTAACGTAATGAACTTGATATCGTAGTAGAATCTAGTGATTTGAAAAAGAGTGGTTTAAGCTTCGCTTTTAAAATCAAGTAGTTTTCAAAACAAACCGAGTAGGTTGTAGTATATGCCAGTTTTGCTAAAGTGGTCATTCCCGATGAAGGGATCTAGGCTCTTTCTTCCCCGAATGATGTGCTGGATATTCATAATAGAATATCGCTATACAAAGCAAAAACTAGAGCTACCTTTTTGAAAAATTTGACTCTACAATACCTTTAGGTTTCTTTTCTTTTCATTAATCTCATTAATGACGTCCCATCATTTATGTTTCCTAAACATCACAAAAGAAACAAAAATAAAATACATATATATGCCATCCGCATTCACCACAGGGACCCCGGTCTTCACTGTAAGGTTACTTAACTTATGGCAGGGCGGGGTCAGGACTAGCGTGGATGCAAAACAAATATTGTGTCTACTAGTATATCATATATATAAGTAGCATTCACCTCACGCAGTTTTATGATCACATCATCACAGAAACATCATAAGCAGACATATGAAATATAGGATATACTAAAAAGTCCGTGTTTTAGATTAAGCCAGTAATGAAAAACACGAATTCCACGGTCGTGATGAATAGCTAAGCCCACATCCTTAGACCCCTAAGAGAGCGGCAAGCAACCCTGCTAATTTAAGAGTTAGTCGATCCGGTCTCGACTTCTCGAGATGGCCTCCTACTGGACTTTAGAACCTGGTTACTTGTGCTCCCCGTCTTGGGTCTATCCTAATGTGGAAAAGTAAATAATATATATCAATAGAGACAACAAGCTCAACCCGAAAGTGTACCAATAAAAGAATATTACATACAAATTTTTACATGAATGAAAATTGAAAAACTCTCATTTCACGCAAAACCCCCCGGCTATTCAATCACGACGATCCAATATAACATATCAACCAGCAACACAATAATATCACATGTCATCAACGTAAATAAATATGCGTATCCTTAATGTCGTTGACGTATAGCAATGAGATCGGGGATACTGCCACATATTACACTTACGGACACAGAAAATAAATGAAAACTACAATAATTAGAATCCGCATTATCCTTAGACATCATAATCCTTAGACATTATTAGATCTAATAACCCAGATTATCACATATTCCGGATTTCATGCCTAACACTATAAACCTTGAATTTAAGTCTTGAATTGAAAACACTTTTCAAAAACCAAGTCGGGTAATTCAACAAGATTCCTGATTATTAGATTGAATGCTCATCGGGAACATTTAGTAGATGGCCACACCCCTGAGGCCGTCAACGAAGTGCACTTGGGCGGAACACCGCGGCTGCGAGCACCCGAGTAGATGCTTTTGGCCATGGGGTTCTCCTATAGTTACTTGGTCGGGGCTTGGGGCGTGGCTGTCTAGTAGTGTCTCCATGTGACTATTCGCATACAATACGAGATTGCGACGGAGTTTTGATCTGAATCGAAATTCCGTGGAAATCCATCAAATGAGACTAAAACACGAGGCTTACAAATCGTTAACTAGTTTTGACAAAACTAATCAGTGTGGATTCCAAAAATTGAATCACATATCCAAACTATCTAGACGATGTTAAACATTTCGATATATATTTCAAACACCAGAAAATCACAGAGACCTCAACAAATTAAGCCTCACTAAAAATACCCAGAAAGTCCAAAATGTCACAATGAAGCAGCAGAAGAAATACGAGTCAATAACTCCTCAAGTTGGCAGCGGAACACGGCCAAACCATGGTCTAGGCGGTGGTTCCGCGGCCACATAATGGAGTTAGGCCCTCATACTTCTTGTGGCTACATAGAATTACCTGCATGATTTTATGAGAATTTTTAATCCGGAAAATTTCAACTTTTGAAAAATGGACAGAAACCATAAAAAATCGGGTTTTGAAACTTCAATCGAACACATTAATGTCGTTTAGACTTCACCTAAGTCTCTATCTTGGCTCTGGTACCATGAAAGTATTTCTTAGCACCTCTATTAGGTTTATACAAGTATCAAGTATGCAATTTTAAAAAATCTAGAGGTATAAGCTATACTAACCTAGAATCGAACTAGAGAATTAAGATTTTGTTGCAAGAATAGAAGTTCTGAACTAAGTGATGGAGGTTTACAACCTTTGTAGACCAAGTCCTTCACTTCTAAAGCTCCAAGTAGTAATCCCTAGAAATCTTCTTTGACTCCACTTAACAAAGGATCGAGCTTGCTTGAAGTCTTCGATGCCGAAGATGATCCACCTTGAAGTATCTCTAACTCAAGCTCACTCTTTACTAATCAAAGTATTAGTGAAGCAAACAACCTAAATTAAATGGACTAGATTAGTATAGGTTGATGAAGTAGGAATTTTCCTCACTAGAAAATCTTTTCTCTTTACTTTTTCCAACTCATGAAAAACCCTAGAGAGGAAGTGAAGAAGGAGATGAACTGGGATGAGAGAATGAATTTTATGGGGTGAGATAAGATTAGGATGAATAAATATCTAAGAATAAAACAAAAATGAGGAGATGAGTCATGGCTTCTTAATGCTTCTCCAAGAATCCAAAGCCATGACTTATTTCCACCATTTTCTATTTTTTCTTAAAAAGAAAATCATCCGTATAATCTTTTCTCATGGTGTGATTCTCATACACCCATGTTCTATGTATCATCATGTAGGGTTCCTATGCACGACAGCAAGGTTTCGGGAGGCATCATCCATGCCATTTTCAAATTTTTGTCATGCTAAACAACTCTAACCTAGGATGTTTAACTAGAGAATCATACGAAGCGTAATGTAAACTACTTTACAACTAAGTGAACTAGGAATAAAACCTTTGTAGAGCGGTCCTTCACTTCAATAGCTCCGTGTAGTAGTCCCTTCACTCTAAGTAGTGATTTTATCTTCCGGACTTTAGCATAGCTTCACAAGAAGAAAGGAACGAGCTTGCTTGAAGTCTTCGAGGCCGAAGATGATCAACGTCGAGGACACACTAACCCAAGCTAGCTCTTCACTAATGTGGAACTAGTGAAGCTAACACCTTAAACTATATTGCTAGTATAGAAAAGGATAATGAAGTAAGAATTTTGGTCACTTTAGAATTCTTTTTCTCACTATTATTTCTCACTTGCACAAAAGCTAGAGAGCTCCTGAGCTTGAAGAAGAAGATGAAGAGAGATAATGTTGTGAGAGTGAATGGCAACCATGGGTGAGAAAATATTTAATATCACTCATGTAGAGACTTACCCATGGGTTTAGATAATTGTTGGGTAAACAAATATCTAGTGTAAGACAAAACTAGTGGACTAAGTCAATGGATCTCTAAACTTCTCAAAGCTTCATGCCATGCGACAAATTTCCAACTAATAATTGAATTACTATAAATAAATAAACCATACATTATCTTTATCATGGTGTAAGTTTCATACACCCATGTTGCATGTATCATCAGCCATGACACATAAATAAAACACAATTAATATTTATCACATATATATTAAGTGTGCACATGTGAGAAAAATAAATGCTTAAGTGAGATAATATTAGTTAATTTAAACTAGTATATCACATATACAATTATACACTAAATTATCAAATCAACATTTGATTTAATAATCCGGCTACATCTCATATAACCGACTAATATTATATGTATCAACCTATCGAATCAATACTTGATTCTATAACCCGGCTTTCTCTCATATAACCGACCGATACAAATATCGTGAGAATAGAATACGGCATCTCATACTCGTATTTATCTCGGTCCCGCACATATCATATATGTGCTCCTACTTCGTTTTGCCTGAGCCAGTAAAACCTCTGTGTAAGACTCTAAAGACTCGTTAATACGCCGGCAGTAGGTGATGATCATATCAAGCACCTATAAGCCATCAGCGGTACTAGCTGGATGTAACGGCTACCCGGGTATGAGCGATCAGAAGATCAACAAGCAAGACCGCTCTAGCTCCTGTAAATCCTGTCAATAACACTACCATACAGTGCGGTCTGTCCGTCTGATATGTCGCAAATCTAGTCTAGGAGTAGTAAACGTCAGACCCCAATAACCAATAAGTCATGTCGATGTGAGGCTCATAACGGGTCGAGAAACTACTGATAACACTTACCAGTAAATCTCCGTAGCAGCCCTGGCCAGGGACTTCCAGTTATGGCCAATCGAGCACAGTGCAACATCAACCCCCAATACCGGGAGAGACGAATCCCCTCTTATCGCTCATTGCCTCCATGTGATTCGGGACTGTGCCCAAAAGCCACCGTTTTGCACATTCTCTTGAACATGGTAAGGTAGAAATCAAAGCACAGTGGGAATCACACAAAACTCTATGACGATCTCGGGTCTACAGACTAATATGTACCAGTGTCACCAGAGAACTGCTATCTGACAATAGGTATAATACCAACTAGGAGTTCTCGGTGAGTCCGTTCAGTGTACCCAGTCTCCACTGAGCACCCGTATACCATCTTTGATGTCAAACACTAATGGATGTGGGATCATCCATCGCCAATCATATGGGTCAAGAAGCGTATACGCTAGTCTACTCTAATATATCGATGCCCTGTCTCGATACACCCACAACTAGGAACATTAAAGGAAGTACTCACGGACTACTTTTGTCCCACTAGTATGATCTCCATCATAGTCCAGGTAGTCAAGTACACATCCTAAGGGCTTTACCAACATATAACCATGAGACTGTATAAAGAGATAAGTAAACATGTTAAGATAAAGAGCAACCAGATAGCATACTATCATGTCGAGCAAGAAAGTCCTCTCTATATATGTCCAAGCATCCACTATAATATACATCACATGTACAATAATGGCCTCTAGGGCATACACATAACTAACACACCAACCATGATACAATTTAGAAATTCATATATATATATATATATATATATCATATGCACACACACACACACATATATATATAAATATTTATAAAGAGAAGAAAATCTTTAGTGAGCAATAATATTAGTTAATATATAAATATATCAAATATATAAATATATATCAAATTATCAAATCAACATGTAATTCAATAATCCGGTTATATCATATATAACCGACTAATATCATATTTATATGTATATCACATTATTAAATCAACACTTGATTCAATAATCCGGTGATATCACATACAACCGGCTTATATTCAATATTAGTTAATATATATATAACATACACACACACATCAAATTATTAAATCAACACTTGATTCAATAATCCTGCTATATCAAATATAATCCGACTAATATCAAATATAAATAAACAACATATACAAAAATCAAATTATTGAATCAACACATGATTCAATAATCCACTTATATCACATATAACCTAACCGATATCAAATATCGCGAGATTAGAATATGGTATCACATACTTGTATTTAATCAAGCTCCTGCACATATCTCCATATATGCCCTACTTTGTTTCGCTTGAGCTAGAAATCCTCTGTGTCGGACTCTAAAGACTCGTCAATACGCCAGCAGTAGGTAATGATCATATCAGATATCCACAAGCCATCAGCGGTACTAGCTGAACGTAACGGCTATCCAGGTATTGAGCGTATAAAAGATCAGCAAGTAAGCTTGTCCAAACTCCTGTAAAGCTTATAAGCAACACTTACCGTATAGTCCGGTCTTTTCATCTGATATGTAGCATATCGAGTCTGGGGGTGGAATCGTCACACCCCAGTAACTTGATAAGTCATGCCGATGTGTGTCCTATAACCGTTCGAGAAACTACTGATAACAATTACCAGTAAATCTCATTAATCCTGGCCAGGGACTTGCTGTTATAGCCAATCGAGCATAGCGCAACATCAACTCCCAATACCGGGAGAAACGAAACCCCTGCTATCGCTCACTGCCTCCATGTGACTCCAGGCTGTTGACTATAGTGCCCTCAAGTCAATTATTGTAATCGCAGGCACGCGATTGTAATGATTGAGGGAGGGCCTATATGGGTAGAGTAGTCTTACTCGAGATGATAGTATGCTATCTGGTTTGCTTTTATCATTATGTACATGCATTATGTGGTATTACAGATCACTATTACATGTTAATAGAACCCATAGGATTCTTTCTTGACTACCAGTATTATGATGGCGATCATATACGTGGGAGCTGGGTGGTCTATAAGTACATCCTTAAATGTCCCTAGTGGAGGGAGTATCGAGACCGGGCATTGATACTCTGGAGTAGATTAGTGTATACTTATCGAAACCTCGACGAGGGGCGGTGGCCGGGCTCACAAGCCATTGGTGCCAGTCAGCCACCTAAGATAGTATACTTGTGCTCATTGGGCTATGAGTACACTGGACGGACTCACCCGGAACATGCTAGTTGGTATTATACCAATTGTCAGGTAGCATTTCTTAGTTGACCTGGGTACAGGTTAGTCTGTTGACCTGAGATCGTCATTTTTCTCGTGTGAGTTCCAACTGTGTTTTGATTACTACCCTACCACAGCTCAAAGGAGTCGTGCAAATAGATTTTAGTTGGGTACAGTCCCGAGCCACATGGAGGCAGTGAGCGGATCGTCGGGGATTCATCTCTCCCGGTATTGGGGGTTGATGTCGCGCAGTGCACGGGTGTCCATCACCAGAAATTCTTGGCCATGGTAGACGAGAATCACTGGTTTGGATCAGTATATTCTCAGTGGGTAATGGGCTTCAAACCCACAAGAAATATCGTGTTATCAGAGGTCTGACTTTATCTACCCCCTAAACTCGATATGCGATACTCTTAGACGAACAAACCAGACTATAAGGAGATTGTCACGGACAGGCTCAGTAGGGGTTCAGATGAGTTTCCTCGTCGGCCTTCCTTTCGCTCAATACCTAGGTAGCCATTACGTATAGCTACTGCCGCTGACGTGCTTGTGGTTAAACCCACCGCCAGTGTATTACGAGTCTTTAGAGTCCTACACAGAGGGTTTTCACGGTTCAGGCGTGTTCATAGAAGAATATTGCATTTAATACCACCCATTCTTATGCTCGTTTGTTTATAGGCAAGTGCTTTTAATCCGTGTTCGCTACATAATTACAGGCTACAGGTTCCTAGTCCAAAATAACGCAAATGATACAAAATCTCCACTGTTATGCAAAAATCCAGAACATCTGTTGCCAACAGATAAAAGCCGGGTTACGGTCATCCGTATCCGTCCAGTGCCGCGTACCAATTCCAGAAACAAGATAAATGACTGTGGTCATTCGTGTCTCGGACAAGCACAGAGCACGAGGGGGCGGCACAAGAATCAATGGTTGCGCGGAGGAGATGAGGTCAAAAGAATTATTTTTTATGCCAATCTGGACTGTTGCAGATATGAAGAAATTATGGATACAATTTGCAATTTGGAACATTTAGAACAACATAAGAGAGCAACACAAGAAACCCTACAAAAAACGACAAGCCAACTCCTCCAAAGAGCCGCGGATCCGCGGCCAATGTGGCGACTCGGCCGCGGATCCGCGGCCGCGTTGACTCAGTGTCAACTCAGAATTTTGGGGTAGTTTGGTAACTTTGTATGGGCTCAGAAACATGCACTAGGGTTTCAACACTCAGCCTATAAATAGCCCAGTTTTATGCCAAGCCAAGGGTGCTTCTTTTTTGTTAGGATTTAGTTTAGCTTTAATTCTTCTTCTTCTTCTTCTTCATGTATTCTTCATTAAAATGTTGTAAGAACATTGAGTGGATGATGAAATGAAGATGAGGGTTTGTTATTCTTTTTAACTTGTATCTTTTAATTCTTGCATTATCTTTTAATTCTTGTGTAACTTTTATAATTGTTGTTAAGTAGTTGTTGTTATTTTTTGCTCTTTTCTTTTCTTCTCTTATCTGTATTATTTTCAAGCGATGATACTGATTGTCACGATCTAACCGTGTCGTGTTTAAAAAGAGTTTTGAAATTACCGCAATCAAAACGGTGTCGCTTGTAGCGATCCGCGATGAATACGGGTCGTCCGCAGGGAGATGGTAAGTTTTTATATCTTGTTTTAACGAGTTAATATCGGGTTTTGATTTGTTGGTTAACTAATTGTCGTAACAAAGATATGAATAAAAAGGGCTTGTTAAGGGTAGTAATAAGTTAGATTGTATGAAGGTGATGTTTGCCAATTCCTTATAGCCCCGACTTGGTATTGATACTAAAGCAATAGGTAACAACGCGGATTAGGGAACTTGAAATACGGTATTTGCGGTATTTCGCTAAATCCGTTTTCCTTGTCCCTTGTCCTTCCGTTGTTATCTCTTGATTTTAGCCTTCGGCAAACCACGGGCAATCCGGTCATGATTAGGAATCATCACTATCGGGGTAGGATAGAATGCCTAGTGAGCGGAGTTGCGGGTGATTTGCACGAAGTTTCAATAGGCAAGTTTTAGGTTTTAAAGTTTGGACAAAGAAAATCTTCAAATACGATCTAACATATTACACCCTTAACAAGTGAAAAGATTACTCACACATATTTACAAATTAACAAGAAAGAAAAGAGAAGATACATAAAAACATGCAATGAAATAAAGAGGAAAAGAGAACCGATGAGTTCAAGCGTTTTATCACCCAGTGTTCAATCCCCGGCAACGTGTGAGATCCAAATACCAAGCTTTAAGGTTGCAAGCTCACTTAAGAGGTTGCAAGATCAAAGCAAGGCATGAATTTCACAATTGAAATCATGTAAAGTGGAACAAGACATGTAATAAAAATACGAACTTTTATTGAAGAACAAACTTGTTACAAGAGATCTTGAAGTCAAGAACCTAAGCCTTAAACTTGCAAGTTCTAAATGAGAAGTTGCAAGGTCAAGACAAAGGGGCAAGAGCTCAAGAATGAAAAGAAAAATTACAAGAATTCTAAGATAGAACTAAAGAAAAAGCTACCCTTTCCTCTTCCCTCTGGTCTCTATTTATAGGCTCAGAAAGAAATATTCATATCTGCCCCATTATGGCTCATGCTGATTTGTTTGATTGCCTTTGATTTGAACACATGCTTTTTAGTCTTGAATGCATATAATATCATATGCATATAAAATCATATCCTTGATTTCATATAAAATCATATCCTTGATGATTGCATATAAAATCATATCCTTGATTGCATATAGAATCATATCCTTGATGATTGCATATAGAATCATATCCTTGATTGCATATAGAATCATATCCTTGATTGCATATAAAATCATATCCACATGTGCTTAAAAGTCTTGTGTACACACTTGTTGTGTTGGACCATTTAGAAAAAAATGTGTACACAACTTGTTGCATAAAGGAACTCCTGAAGTATCGGTCGGTTAGCGTTTCTGGGCGCAGTGTCTTCCCTCAAGTGATATATCCGCGCTGTTGGATGCATTTCCAGTATTTTGTCATGTATACCTGTAATCTGTAATACTGAGCAGACACTGGTCAATAATACCGATAAATACAACAATTAGATAATGAATGAACGGTATTAGAATGCAATTTTCTGATATGAACAAATACCCCCAAACTTATCTATTGCTCGTCCCGAGCAAAACCAATTTATTCACAAAAAATTTCCTAACCTCACTTTCGCAGGGAACGCGATTGCACTGAGCAAGTGCAACAAGCCGTTAAACCTCTAGGTGTCCCTAGTAGGAGGAGTGTTGTCTCCTGAGGGTTTTCAGCGGATACTACCCACAAAATCCGGTCAAGCTAGTTTTGTAAAATAACTAAGATTCAAACCCTAAAGTTTTGTTTCAGAAAATAACAATTCTATTATCCTAGGTCTAGACTATCGACCCTTTATTTTTCACACCTCGCTTCTTATTTAACTACAGCTTTTATATGTCTTCACGTGCAGTGCAAATAGTGTCGTTAAGTTCCCGAAAGGTCGAATAAAGTCATCATATCACACAATTAAGCCCGGATAAAAATTTTAAAAGGATCACATAAGTTTTATAAAGAGTTAAGCAATTTTTTTCAAGCTTCGTTTTCCAGTAAAAAGTTTCAACTTCAGAATTTCTATCTTCCTTAACAGGAAACTAGGTCTTATTTTTCACTCCACCCTTTCCTTGTTTTCATTTCATACACACCTCTGTGAATCGTGCAATAGTCTTTATCATAGAATAAAACCTTCATATCTCCGCTAAATTTTTTTCTAAAAAAGCCTGTCTTTTATCAAGATTATTCTCACACAAAGAACCGTTAGGAATTTTAACTCGGAGAGAACACTTTTTGGACTTTGTTTTAATCTGGACTTTCTAGGCTTCTTAGCGAGCTTTGGGCCAATGCACCACACCAGTTGGTTTTAGGGCATTAGGTGTAGAAACACCCCGGCGGACTTAATTACTCAAGTTACCCAGGTCCAAAAACAAAAGACAGTTTGGCGTGAAAATCAGATGATTTAATACGAACGGAGATATAACCGGCAGTTCAATTATTTTTTGGATAAAAGACGTGTTTAGTGGGTTTGGTGTGTAATCATTCCAATCAAGTTTCAGATGGGTTATTTTTCAGACTTAGTTCCAATTACGGCATCAATAACATTCCTTCATATTCGCTTTACTTCATAAACTATTCTTGACACTACTTATTTCAGAACAAACCTATTTGATCCTCAGAAAATCATTGATCCATTTAAAAGTTTTTCGACATAAAAGACTTATCATCTAATTCCCAAAAACTCACGACACGTGTAGTGTGATGTAAAGACGTATATCAGCTATAGTTAACTTCAAAGGAGAGTTATTTTTCAGGTTTTCAAAATCTAAACATAAGATTTAGTTATTCTTATTTAATCAAACAAAACCGTCGAAATGTTGAATCAGAGTCCTACCACTAGCTAACTTGACAGAAAAGTTTTTATGTTTTTAGAAAATTTTCAGATTTTTATGGATTTTATGGATTTTAATATGCAGATGCAAAATATACATATGAATGCGAAGGTAAGAAATGCGTACCGAGTGTACCCCCAAACTTAAACTGAACAGTGTCCTCACTGTCATTGCATGAAGAGATCATTTGAAGGGTCAAAAATTGTCGGTTAGCGATACACAATTTTTATTTGTTTTTGTTTGTAAAGAAAAGAAAAAGAAAAAGAATGGAAAAGAATATTCACAAATATATACAAAAGGCTTTATACATACCCCCAAACTTATTTGGAACAGTATCCACTGTTCTTAGCTGGATAACCGAAGTTTGGAGGTGGGCAGAGGAAGATCAGGCAGGGTAAACCGGCTCCTGTAAGAATAGGAGCTCCTCTGTTGGTTCGGCGCTAAGGTACGGTTTTAGTCGGTGTCCGTTCACTTTGAAATATGAACCGTCCTTTGGATTTTCCAAATCCACAGCGCCCTGCGGATACACATTCCGCACAAAATACGGCCCTTTCCAGCGAGATCGGAGCTTTCCTGGATGGAAATGAAGTCTGGTGTCGTAAAGCAGTACCTGCTGACCAGGTACGAAGGTTTTGCGCAAAAGGTGTTTATCGTGAAACACCTTCGTTCTATTCTTAACGACAACCGCGTTATCGTAAGCCTCATCCCTAAGCTCGCTCAGTTCGTTCAGTTGCAGCTTCCGATGGCTGCCCGCATCTTCGAGAGATAGATTCAGCTCTTTTATCGCCCAAAATGCACGATGCTCTATTTCGACAGGGAGGTGGCAAGCTTTTCCGTATACAAGCCGATAGGGAGACATGCCAAGGTCGGTCTTATAAGCAGTGCGAAAAGCCCAAAGGGCATCAGTTAGTTTCAGCGACCAATCCTTACGGTTCTTGGAAACCGTCTTCTCCAGTATCGGCTTGATCTGCCGATTTGAGACTTCGGCTTGACCACAGGTTTGGGGGTGATAGGGCGTGGATAGCTTATGATTAATGGAATACTTCCGCATTAAGGCCTCGAAAGTCTTATTGCAGAAATGACTTCCATTGTCGCTAATGATCGCTCGGGGGTGCCCAAAACGGGAGAAAATGTTTTCTTTAAGGAACCTAACGACAACCTTGTTGTCATTAGTCCGGCTGGGCACAGCCTCGACCTACTTAGAGACGTAATCAACAGCTAGAAGGATGTACAAGTTCCCGAAAGAGCTGGGAAACGGCCCCATGAAATCTATCCCCCACACGTTGAAAATCTCTACAACCAAGATTGGTTGGAGCGGCATCTCGTTTCTCCGGAATATCCGGCCCATATATTGGCACCGGGAGCAAGTCTTACAATAGTCATGAGCGTCTTTGAAGAGTTGTGGCCAGTAGAAACCACATTGCAAGATCTTCTCAGCTGTCTTTCTGGGGCCAAAATGCCCGCCACACGCTTGATCGTGGCAAAATGACAGCACACTCTTGAATTCCTCATCAGGGACACACCTACGAATAATCTGGTCAGGACAGTACTTGAACAGATAGGGTTCGTCCCAGTAAAAATGTTTTACTTGGGATAAAAAGCGAAGTCTGTCCTGACTTGACCATTCGGTTGGTAGTAACCCTGTGGCCAAATAGTTCACAATATCTGCGAACCAAGGTTCGCGAGATATTGTCAAGAGTTGTTCATCCGGGAAAACGTCATTGATCGGGATTTGAAGCGACGGCGAAGAAGGAAGTCGTGAGAGATGGTCGGCAACGACGTTTTCACATCCTCGTTTGTCCTTAATGACAAGGTCAAACTCTTGAAGCAAGAGGATCCAACGTATAAGCCGAGATTTGGCATCTTTCTTCGCAAAAAGATGGCGCAGAGCAGAATGATCAGTGTAAACAATGACTGGAGAGCCGATGAGGTAGGGCCTGAACTTCTCTAAAGCAAATACAACAGCCAAGAATTCCTTCTCAGTTGCTGTATAATTGAGTTGGGCGTCGTTCAGGGTTCGGCTAGCGTAATAGATTACGTGCGGCATCTTGTTGATGTGTTGTCCAAGGACAGCACCGATGGCAGAGTCGGATGCATCGCACATAATCTCGAATGCGCCATTTGATTGTCACGATCTAACCGTGTCGTGTTTAAAAAGAGTTTTGAAATTACCGCAATCAAAACGGTGTCGCTTGTAGCGATCCGCGATGAATACGGGTCGTCCGCATGGAGATGGTAAGTTTTTATATCTTGTTTTAACGAGTTAATACCGGGTTTTGATTTGTTGGTTAACTAATTGTCGTAACAAAGATATGAATAAAAAGGGCTTGTTAAGGGTAGTAATAAGTTAGATTGTATGAAGGTGATGTTTGCCAATTCCTTATAGCCCCGACTTGGTATTGATACTAAAGCAATAGGTAACAACGCGGATTAGGGAACTTGAAATACGGTATTTGCGGTATTTCGCTAAATCCGTTTTCCTTGTCCCTTGTCCTTCCGTTGTTATCTCTTGATTTTAGCCTTCGGCAAACCACGGGCAATCCGGTCATGATTAGGAATCATCACTATCGGGGTAGGATAGAATGCCTAGTGAGCGGAGTTGCAGGTGATTTGCACGAAGTTTCAATAGGCAAGTTTTATGTTTTAAAGTTTGGACAAAGAAAATCTTCGAATACGATCTAACATATTACACCCTTAACAAGTGAAAAGATTACTCACACATATTTACAAATTAACAAGAAAGAAAAGAGAAGATACATAAAAACAAGCAATGAAATAAAGAGGAAAAGAGAACCGATGAGTTCAAGCGTTTTATCTCCCAGTGTTCAATCCCCGGCAACGGCGCCATTTGATTGTCACGATCTAACCGTGTCGTGTTTAAAAAGAGTTTTGAAATTACCGCAATCAAAACGGTGTCGCTTGTAGCGATCCGCGATGAATACGGGTCGTCCGCAGGGAGATGGTAAGTTTTTATATCTTGTTTTAACGAGTTAATACCGGGTTTTGATTTGTTGGTTAACTAATTGTCGTAACAAAGATATGAATAAAAAGGGCTTGTTAAGGGTAGTAATAAGTTAGATTGTATGAAGGTGATATTTGCCAATTCCTTATAGCCCCGACTTGGTATTGATACTAAAGCAATAGGTAACAACGCGGATTAGGGAACTTGAAATACGGTATTTGCGGTATTTCGCTAAATCCGTTTTCCTTGTCCCTTGTCCTTCCGTTGTTATCTCTTGATTTTAGCCTTCGGCAAACCACGGGCAATCCGGTCATGATTAGGAATCATCACTATCGGGGTAGGATAGAATGCCTAGTGAGCGGAGTTGCGGGTGATTTGCACGAAGTTTCAATAGGCAAGTTTTAGGTTTTAAAGTTTGGACGAAGAAAATCTTCGAATACGATCTAACATATTACACCCTTAACAAGTGAAAAGATTACTCACACATATTTACAAATTAACAAGAAAGAAAAGAGAAGATACATAAAAACATGCAATGAAATAAAGAGAAAAAGAGAACCGATGAGTTCAAGCGTTTTATCTCCCAGTGTTCAATCCCCGGCAACGTGTGAGATCCAAATACCAAGCTTTAAGGTTGCAAGCTCACTTAAGAGGTTGCAAGATCAAAGCAAGGCATGAATTTCACAATTGAAATCATGTAAAGTGGAACAAGACATGTAATAAAAATACGAACTTTTATTGAAGAACAAACTTGTTACAAGAGATCTTGAAGTCAAGAACCTAAGCCTTAAACTTGCAAGTTCTAAATGAGAAGTTGCAAGGTCAAGACAAAGGGGCAAGAGCTCAAGAATGAAAAGAAAAATTACAAGAATTCTAAGATAGAACTAAAGAAAAAGCTACCCTTTCATCTTCCCTCTGGTCTCTATTTATAGGCTCAGAAAGAAATATTCATATCTGCCCCATTATGGCTCATGCTGATTTGTTTGATTGCCTTTGATTTGAACACATGCTTTTTAGTCTTGAATGCATATAATATCATATGCATATAAAATCATATCCTTGATTTCATATAAAATCATATCCTTGATGATTGCATATAGAATCATATCCTTGATTGCATATAGAATCATATCCTTGATGATTGCATATAGAATCATATCCTTGATTGCATATAGAATCATATCCTTGATTGCATATAAAATCATATCCACATGTGCTTAAAAGTCTTGTGTACACACTTGTTGTGTTGGACCATTTAGAAAAAAATGTGTACACAACTTGTTGCATAAAGGAACTCCTGAAGTACCGGTCGGTTAGCGTTTCTGGTCGCAGTGTCTTCCCTCAAGTGATATATCCGCGCTGTTGGATGCATTTCCAGTATTTTGTCATGGATACCTGTAATCTGTAATACTGAGCAGACACTGGTCAATAATACCGATAAATACAACAATTAGATAATGAATGAACGGTATTAGAATGCAATTTTCTGATATGAACAGATACTTGACGGAGTTCCTTGCTAAGGTGAGGACCCAAGTGTTAGCTTGCACCATTTGTAAAACCGTATTTTCCTTTTCTCTCTTTTCTTACTTCTTGTTTTGTTTTATTTTCATTTACCATGTATGAATAACTTCACTTGTTAAGGTTAAGGAAGGTTGTATGAGGGACGGAAAAATTCCTTGTGCTTCTCTTCGCCAAACATCTTGAAACGAACCCCGACCAAACAAACGAAACTCCATCACTTAGACACGCTATACATGACATGTAGCCGCGACCTAAGTCGAGAAGTCCTTTAAGTGCACTACAACGTGACATGTAGTTGTGATTTAATTGGATACATGGTTGCGGGTGTTTGGCCGAGGGTTGGAAATAAGCGCATTTAGCGGACGGACAAGGGGCACTAGGAATGGATTTAGCGTTGGAAAGCTCGCTTAAACTCGCAAATCCCATTCCTATGTCTTCCTAATCCCCGCTACTTTCGATTATCCCAACATCGTTTTATGAATGGCGAAAGATAAGCACAAGACTAATTCTAACTCTACAAACTAACCTTAACCTTAACAAGCTTACTTGAATATACATACAAACACTTATGATAGAATTGAACATATACATTCTTTATTGACTTGTCTAAGACACGAACGGATATACAACCATCTCCCTGCGGATCGACCCGTGCTCAACCGGCTAGCTGCAAAGCCGCACCGTCCTTAATCGCGGTTAACTTTAGAATTTTGAGCTCCGACACGCCGAAAGCATGCGATCAAATGGCGCCGTTGCCGAGGAGACGGTATCGTATTTTCTTTCTTGTTATTTGGGTTAATATTTTTTTTGTATATATATAAAATTATATATAATAAATATAATAAAAACCATTTTGTTAATTTTAATTTCTTTTTGTGTGCAAGTGTGCAGGCGATCTGGAGCAAGTACAGTAATATAATCAAGAGATAGATGTTTTTATTCTATTGTAAAGATGAAGAGGAGTGCAGTGACCTAAAGAAAAGTCCC
This sequence comes from Agapanthus africanus, assembly GCA_030015575.1. Taxonomy (NCBI): domain Eukaryota; kingdom Viridiplantae; phylum Streptophyta; class Magnoliopsida; order Asparagales; family Amaryllidaceae; genus Agapanthus; species Agapanthus africanus. Next base: position 311,012,531 of record JASDDO010000018.1, on the reverse strand, counting down.
AAGTCGACAATTCGACCGCGGAACCGCGGTCAAAGGGTTGATTTCTAGGCGGTTCCGCGGTCTAATTGAGGCTTCTCAGTCCCAATTTTTTTCTGCTTCTTCTCATTCCTCTACACCTCTCTGTGAACTCCACTGAATTACATTTTCTGCAGGTTTCTTTGCACAGATTGTGCCGTCGCCAAATAAAATTTTTGTTGTTTTAGATTTTGTTTGTTTATACGCTTTGCATATAATAATACGGACATTAAGGGGCTTGAACACCAATTCAGATTGGGTGGGGATTTCATCACCCTTCCCAAGACCCCGCAAATCACTAATTGCATACGCATTACCTGGATTTAATAAAAAATATCTAGACCAAACCTATTAGGACTTGTCGCGCTCATTTAGGACAAGTGAAGGTCGCGGGGGATCGGTCGTTTATCTAAACTTGACTTTGTAGTGCTTAGGCTAGACAAGTGAGGAGGTAATTTTAAAAGGCCCGTCTCACGGTGATTCGTTAGCAGAACCCTCCATACGTCACTTGTGCTTACCTGGCTACAATTGGCAGTGAAGAGGCGATTCGAGGGTTATCCTGCAAGTTGTTGCTTGGAAGTCTAGGAGCGGCCTAGTTGGACTTTGAAGACCCTAGCTCTAGGTGTTGTTTGTGCATATTGTGATTGTGATTATACTTGTATAAAGTTTGGTCCCATAATTCCGTATTCTTTCAAAAACAAACAATTTCAAAACTCCAAAAATAAACATATTTTTATAAAAAAGATAATAATAATAAATAAATAAACCACTTCCATCCCTCCCTACCTTTTCACTCCTCTAACATGGGTACCCCACCTCGCAAAACTCTTGCCGAACATTAGTACCCACAACCAGACATTTCTTCATATGGTTCTTGCTTTGGCCGAACTCCGAACGATCCTTCCATGCCCGCATTTTTTTTGAGAGATCGGATAGACGCATCTAGGACAAACAATTGGAATCCGCAATCCACTTCGTATCAACCGTTTCAAACATTCACCCCGTCTTACGTTGATACCTCTTTTGAGAGTCCTGTTGTAACTCCAAAAGCTATGTCTATTGCTGAACGTATTGAACAATCTCGTAACCGATTTTTCACTCCTTTCACCACTGCAAATTCTTTTGATCAATAATTCCATCCACCTTCTTATCATGACTTTGATCATCACCATGTCCAACCATTCAATTCCTATCAGTCCTATCCGACTTTTACACCTTCGCTAGACATTGCTTCTGAACAGCCATTTGGGAATTTCCAGTATCCAAACAACTTTGAATGTTTTACTGAAATCTCTTCACAACCCATGTCTAGCCTTGAACAGTCGTTGGAAGAATTTCAGGTAACGTTATGTCAACAGATGATGGATTTGAATGCGTCCATGGCCGACCTCATACAACCTAATGACCCGGTAGCTAGTTTCTAACTAGGTCTAAATTTTCCAATGTATGATGATGCGGTTGGACAGATTGAGAATTTGAGTGGAGAGAGTGAGTTGTATACCCTTCCAAATCAAACATACTTGTTTCAACATGAATCCCACAACTCCGGTTTTGAATGTCTATCAAGTGTTCCAAATGATTCACCAGTTGAAGATAGAACGTTTAATGAGTTGTGCGACTTTATAGTGTTTGATTTAGCAGATTGTGAAGGGTCCCTTTCGAGTAAAACCATCACCAAATCTTTTTACCTCTACGCCTCCATCTTAGAACCACAATTGATTAAACTCCATTCATTTGATGAGGTGTCTGAGAATATTGATTTTCACTTGATTGAGGATATCGACGCTGGAAATATTTAGGACGATGAACCCACAGCTTTGGATGAGTTTTTAACGTTTTAAAAATTAAATAAATAAAAATCCTTCAGGCGAATTTTCTGATTTTCGGTAAAATAAACCGTATTTTCCGTAAAACTTAACTGTAATTATTTTTCAATATAGATTTAAATACGCCTATTTTAACTATGTAATTACTAGTATTTGGGTTTTAGTTAGTCAATTATAAATTATTAGTTTACTTAAATATTTTTCCTTAATTAATTATTTTAAGTATTAACATAAGCTTTTAATTATACAATTAATTAGTGTAAATTACAAATTGAAATGGGTTAATTTAAAATTTGTGCACCATGACACACTAAAACAAATGTAATATGTTGCTTTGAATTCAGTTGGAGTTGTCAAGAGGTTTCTAGATAATTATAGAATGAGTTATTGGAAAAAAAATAAAGAAAATAAACTAATTAATTAAAAGAAGTGTTATTTTGAGTCTCCAAACTTACCCACAAACCCCACACTCTCTTTTTCTCCCTCTCCCCATGTGTGGCCGAGCCTTGGCAGCCCTCCTCCCATTTGGCTCATAACAAATTTCTTCTAGAATCTAGGTTAAATGAAAAATGAAAATAAAATAAGTTAAATATGAAAAGACTTAAAGAAGGAAATTATTGTGGAACATTCTACATATCTCCACACACCTCACTCCCTCACTTTTCACCCATCTTTGCTGCTGGCTTAGATTGGCTCTCCCCCTCCCCACATATCCTCTATCATTTTTCTCCAAAAAAGCCTCCAAAAATCTATCAAAAAATCAATACATATTATCACAAATTCATCACTAAACCTTATCCAATTTTCTTTGCTACTAATTAGCTTGGAATTTGAAGCAAGAGACCCATCTTTTAAGGTCAAATTGCATGTTTGGATCTCAAGTTCATTGAGGTAAAATCTTAACCCTTTTGTCAAGTGTTGATTAATTAATCCAAATTAGATTATTGTGATGTTTAATATAGTTTTAGGTTCAAGATTGAAAGTCCTATAAATTGGGTTGTTATCAAAGTAGGGTTCTTATCAATAGATTAAGGTCTTATTGTGTAGATTAATATGTAAATTGAGTGTGAAACATAATCTAGTTACAATTTGTTAGCTTTCACTTTAAAATTGTCACAAAATTGCTATTTTTATTAAACTAGGTTTTTGAAATTTATTTAAAATATGGGACTAAAAATAAAGTTCGGGTTTTAGCACATCCTTAAGGTTGCAAGGAGTGGTTCAACAATTTAAAATATGCAAAATCAAATTTAGTTGTGGAATTGTCAATTTTGGCTTAAAAGGTGTTAAATTCGGCTAAATTGCAAACTAGAAATTTTGATTTAATACAAATTAGTGTGATAAAAATATAGTATTGATTTATATAACTTGGTTATGATATTAAATGAATATTTTGGCCATTAGTTTCATTTAAACATAAAGTTTCGAAGTAAAACGGTAAATTGACGTTTTCTAGGTTTTTGCGGAATAGGACAATTTGATCGGTTTTAAGGTTTCGATGATTTAAATCTTGTTTTATATTATAAATAATGAGTTTTGGAACTACGAGTTATTTGTTGGTGTTTTATCTCGATCAATCGACGTTTGTACGCCGATATCGAGCGATATTTGGTTCTTTTGCATGCGCGGGTCGTAGGTTTAAACCCATGCACGTTCATGCGCTGTTTTGGTTTTGTCCGTGATTTGGTTTATGATATTATATATGTTCGCGTATAGGTACCCATTACGTAGACTTCGGATGATGAAGAAGAGGAGGGCGGCATCGACTTCGACAGACAAGAGCCAGGTGAGTAGATGTATATCTACGGGGAAAGTCGGGTGGATGGCGTTTAGCACCCGCGCAAACGTTGAATAGGAATATTACTTACTGTTATTAGGAAGTCGGACGTGACCTTAGATTCTTGGCGAGTAGGATCCTATTAAATACTTTAGGTTGGACTATACCGATTTAGAAAGACTTAACCAGATAATGAATGTCTTGGAAGGAATCCGTAGGTTTCAGGTAGACAGACACACACGCACACACATACATTTGACTTAGTGTATATGTATGTGTGTGTGTGTGTGTGTGTGTCTATATATATATGATTGTGTGTAGGTTTCTATAGGTATATATATATATACATAAAACATATACACGTGGTATGGGGAGGTTATATGATATCTGGGAAGGAGTCAGTAGGATTGGGCGTGATGCCGTGAGTTAAAGATATACGATCGAGTATGATATGAGATGCACTATGATATTAGCGGATCATTGGGAAATAAGGAAATGGATATGTATAAAAAAACGATAATAGGGGATGATGACATTGAGATATACGGGACTCTAGAATAGAACCTGGACTGTAATATGTGAATTAATCACGATATGATATATGTGTGACTCGATCACGATATGATACATATATGAATTAATCACGATATGATATATGTGACATGATACTTCTGAGAACCATTTGACGATGTATATTTACACAGACAATGATATGTATTTGATGATATTGGGATATATGCGATTATAGCACAGTACCCTTGATGATGATATTATACGAATAATGATGTCCGTAGGTGATACTTGACCCGTACCCCGATTTTGGGATGCCGTATGATGGATTTTACCGTACGAGGCATAGATATGATGATTGATCCGCACTCTTGGTTCGAGGAAGTCATACTACGTACGTGACGCTATTGAGGCTGGATTGCCGACTATTAAAGATATGGACTCAGTCTTTAGGTGGATTCTTATTTCCTATCGACTAGTTTCTTTAGTTTAGTTCCTTAGGGGGTTATATAGACACTAGTTTAAGCTCGAGTCATATAGTTGTAGTTAGGTATGTATATTCCAAATGACTGGTTAATACACATTCATCTTTACGTTCAGATTGTAATCATCAAGTTGTATATTCATACATGTGTTTCTTTAGTCTGTATGAAACTCTGCCTGTTAGGACACTAGCACCATTACCGATGATGCGCATATTCCACGTACACTTATTTGCCGGCTCACACACATCATCATCGGTAATTGCCATGTCATGTATACTTTAGAACAATATTATCTTTTATTGATAGAATCAGTTAAAGGGTAAATCAATATAATATTGTGATTACTCTTAGGTGATAGTCTAAACATTGCATTTATTACTTAGATACTTCATGCATTCGCATTTTCATGTTATCATGCAGTATTGTGGGGCATATGCCGATACTCATTACTGCTTACTCATGATTTTGGGATTTTGGATTTCTATGAGATTTCAGGATTTTGGGAAAAACCGCCAGAATATATATAAAAACTTCTCTCTCTCTCTCTCCCTCTCTTTTTAAATTACAAGTTGTGGTTTTCTCGGGATGTATGTGTCGTCCACCATGAGATTTCATGTTTTTTTTGTTGGATTTCGAGACCCAATTCGAGGAGTGGATGAACCGTCTCGGGTACATGGTGTGGCCGGTATGGTACCCCGAGGCAAGAAGATCGAGTTGTAGACGATGAGCCTGGCAGGGGAAGACTACCTACCGGTGATGTCTGGCGCGGCGGATATCTGGAGGATACCGACCGTTGTCGTGAGATTTGATGATATGGGCCGATACGGACTGACGGAGCCCAAGAGATTGAGACTATGAGATATTGAGACTATGGGCTATTGAGATTTTGAGTTTTACATGTTTTGTGTCGATGCTTGACACGGATTCCATGTATTTCATTTCTGATTCAGATTACCATACAGATTTTACGATGATAAGGTTAAAGATTTCTTATACCGATATACCCATATTTCATGGTTTATTGTTTTACATTCATGGTGCATGCATACTCATATACATGACATGTTACTAGTTGAGGAACTGACACGAGCACTGAGCACTGCATTTGTGCATAGTTTATTACTCTGCACTTCTAGATGACTAGTGATATATTAAGTATATTATTATGAGCCAGGACAGCATCGTGCATTCGATTTCTTCTCGCAGATGTCTTCTACTCACGAGTTGGCAACTCACCCCCGTTGTGCCAAATTTTTCTTACAGGTTTCGATGTACAGGTTTCCTTGGCAGCTTACTGGCACATCATTTCATTCAGGGTGATTTGCTTGGTAGGTTGGTTCACTTGTATCAGGACCGCCGTTGTACCTTTATTATTTTATTTGTATCTAGTATGCTCCATCAACCAGACTTGTGTTACTTGATTGTCTATAAGACCAGTTGTTTTTATTTCGACCTTAGAGTCGCACTTGTATTATTATGGTTTCTGGTGGATTTGGTTTTCTTTTGTGTTTTGAGCCTCGTCCTTCGGCGCTGTATACTATAATGCATTGTGTGGTTGTTTCCGCCTTTTAGCGTAGAGCTAGCTCCCGCTTAGGGATGCCTTTTTATTGTTTGTATATATTATTCTTGTTTGTACCCATTTGGGGCCAGTTTTTACAAAGGAGACTCTGCCAAAATTTTTGAGAAAATTTGATATTGCTTTTAAACTTGTTTTTCCTACATGTTTTCCTTTACTTCTTCTTTGAAAGGTTTAGATTTCTGGGCTTCGGCTTGCTTAGATTACGGTACGCCTCTAGACGTTTCGTAATTTAAGTGTCGGTCACGTTCCGTACCTTCGGGTCCTGACAAAGTTGGTATCAGAGCGCTAGGTTTAACCCTTGTCTAAGTCTAGGTTGACCTGGGTTGATGGAGTAGGTGACTTAGGTAGAGTGACGTACCGTAGGTATGATCCGCGGCATACTTACGATACGCTACTCTGCTTAAGAAGCCTTAGGATGTACATTTCTTTGCACCATATTCTATTCGTTCCTTTGATCTTTCTTCGTCAATATCGGATGGTGGTTTTTGTTACCACGGAAGCACGGGCAGAGAGAGCTGCGGTTCGAATGCGATGACCGCAGGGTATCGTCTATTCTTGAGGATTGAGGCATCGTTTACCGTGCGGACGAAGGGTATTTACATGTCGTCTAGACGAAGTTAAAAGGTTCGAACGAATGTCAGAAACCCATTTTCCCAACTTTAAGGTATTCGGAAGAACATACAGGTATTTCTATGGACCCTCTAGAAGAATGAAACCCTAACTCGACATAATGAGCATGAGAACGCCTTTGAACTTTAGGGTTTACGGCAGTTCTGCGGTGCCATTAGTGAGGCTTGGGTTAGCTCTTCTACGGCTGGTCCGCAGATGCTGGGGCATGTACTGGATATTTTTAAATTGTACTTTAGTGTTGAACTCTCGGGGAATTATAGGATTTTGATGAATCAATCGAAAGGTTTAACGTAGTCTGGATATCAGGTGAAGGGATAGATTACGTGAAAGACTCTCGATGTGAGAATAGCCGCTTGTAGCGCAGTTAGCACAGTGATGAGGAGACGAGTCCGAATCAGTCGACATTAGAAAAGGCGCACATTGACGATAGTGTTTACGATTGCGATTTGGTGATTTGAATATTATATTTTCCGTTGTTTGAATTTTGGTATTTTGAGGATTTTGTTCTATGATTGGTATTTCCTATATGTAGATTCATTACACTCTATTCGTGTTCCATATATAAGTTGTATTGATATTGTTTTGTGCATACCCAGTGCACTCGATTTGGTTTTATACATTTTGAGATATTGATTTGATTTCGTGCATATGGGTTGCACATGATTTTGACGCATGCTTCGACATAGTTTTCATACATTTTTCATACTGTGATTTTGATTTTGATATTCGGTGTATGCTTTTCGTGCACCATGTGCACTTGACTGAGATTCTTGCACACACTTGGCGCACTTGATACGATTTTGTGCACACTAGATGAACTAAATCGGGGTTTTGTGCAGATTAAATGCACCTGATATTATTATCGTGTACGCCCGTTGCACTTGACAGATGTTTTTGGTGCACACCCGTTGCACTCAGTTTTGTTTCTGTGCGTATTCATGGCATCCGTATTTGATTTCGGTTTTCGTGCGCACCGGACGCACGGGGTATCTCGTATACTGTGATTGGGATTGATTTCATTTTGAATAGTATGTTTTTATAATGATTACTATTTGGTTTAGTAACCAGGCGTGACGTGTATGTTAAATAAAAGATATATATGTATAGCTTTTTTTAAAAAAAATAAATGTCCGCTACTTATGCCGTGACACGCGTATGCACGACAATTTTTAAAAAAGGGCTTATTGCATGCTTCTTTATTCAGATATTTGTACGATTGTACTACGATACGTACTATATGTACAAGTTATAGTTTTAACGTATATCATGTTGGTTTTCGTATTGGACTTTGACATTGTATTTTCACCATTACTCCGATGATTGCGTTAAGCTTGACAGAGTTTTGATTTTGAGTTATGTACTTATTTTTCATGCGCATGCATCGCGCTAAAAATGTGTTTTACGTATTGATGATTTCGGAGCCCCGACAATTTGAGTGTTTTGGCTGAATATTTTAGTAATTAGGGGGGAATTTTAATTCAAATTCGGGGATCGAATTTCTTTAAGGGGGGAAAATTGTAACGTTTTAAAAATTAAATAAATAAAAATCTTTTAGGCGAATTTTCTGATTTTCGGTAAAATAAACCGTATTTTCCGTAAAACTTAACTTTAATTATTTTTCAATATAGATTTAAATACGCCAATTTTAACTATGTAATTTCTAGTATTTAGTATTTAGTTAGTCACTTATAAATTATTAGTTTACTTAAATATTTTTCCTTAATTAATTATTTTAAGTATTAACATAAGCTTTTAATTATACAATTAATTAGTGTAAATTACAAATTGAAATGAGTTAATTTAAAATTTGTGCACCATGACACACTAAAACAAATGTAATATGTTGCTTTGAATTGAGTTGGAGTTGTCAAGAGCTTTCTAGAAAATTATAGAATGAGTTATTGGAAAAAAAATTAAAAAAATAAACTAATTAATTAAAAGAAGTGTTTATTTTGAGTCTCCACACTTACCCACAAACCCCACACTCTCTTTTTCTCCCTCTCCCCATGTGTGGCCGACCCGCAGCCCCCCTCCCATTTGGCTCATAACAAATTTCTTCTGGAATCTAGGTTAAATGAAAAATGAAAAGAAAATAAGTTAAATATGAAAAGACTTAAAGAAGGAAATTATTGTGGAACTATATACATATCTCCACACACCTCACTCCCTCACTTTTCACCCATCTTTTCTGCTGGCCGAGCTTGGCTCTACCCCTCCCCACATTTCCTACGTCATTTTTCTTCAAAAAAGCCTCCAAAAATCTATCAAAAAATCAATACATATTATCACAAATTCATCACTAAAGCTCATCCAATTTTCTTTGCTCCTAATTAGCTTGGAATTTGAAGCAAGAGACCCATCTTTAAAGGTCTAATTGCATGTTTGGATCTCAAGTTCATTGAGGTAAAATCTTAACCCTTTTGTCAAGTGTTGATTAATTAATCCAAATTAGATTATTGTGATGTTTAATATAGTTTTAGGTTCAAGATTGAAAGTCCTATAAATTGGGTTGTGATCAAAGTAGGGTTCTTATCAATAGATTAAGGTCTTATTGTGTAGATTAATATGTAAATTGAGTGTGAAACATAATCTAGTTACAATTTGTTAGCTTTCACTTTGAAATTGTCACAAAATTGCTATTTTTATTAAACTAGGTTTTTGAAATTTATTTAAAATATGGGATTAAAAATAAAGTTAGGGTTTTAGCACATCCTTAAGGTTGCAAGGAGTGGTTCAACAAATTAAAATGTGCAAAATCAAATTTAGTTGTGGAATTGTCAATTTTGGCTTAAAAGGTGTTAAATTTGGCTAAATTGCAAACTAGAAATTTCAATTTAATACAAATTAGTGTGATAAAAATATTGTATTTATTTATATGACTTAGTTATGATATTAAATGAATATTTTAGAAATTACTTTCGTTTAAACATCAAGTTTCGAAGTAAAACGGTAAATTGATGTTTTCTAGGTTTTTGCGGAATAGGACAATTTGATCGTTTTTAAGATTTCGATGATTTAAACTATGTTTTATATTATAAATAATGATTTTTGGAACTACGAGTTGTTTGTTGGTGTTTTATCTCGATCAATCGGCGTTTGTACGCCGATGTCGAGCGATATTTGGTTCTCTTGCATGAGCGGGTCGTAGGTTTAAACCTATGCACGTTTGTGCGCTGTTTTGGTTTTGTCCGTGATTTGGTTTATGATATTATATATGTTTGCATATAGGTACCCATTACGTGGACTTCGGATGATGAAGAAGAGGAGGGTGGCATCGACTTCGACAGACAAGGGCCAGGTGAGTAGATGTATATCTACGGGGGAAGTCAGGTGGATGGCGTTTTGCACCCGCGCAAACGTAGAATAGGAATATTACTTACTGTCATTAAGAAGTCGGACATGACCTTAGATTCTTGGCGAGTAGGATCCTATTAAATACTTTAGGATGGACTATACCGATTTAGAAAGACTTAACCAGAGAATGAATGCCTTGGAAGAAATCCGTAGGTTTCAGGTAGACACACACACACGCACACACATACATTTGACTTGGTATATATGTATGTGTGTGTGTATATATATATATATATGATTGTGTGTAGGTTTCTATAGGTATATATATATACATATAACATATACACGTGGTATGGGGAGGTTATATGATATCTGGGAAGGAGTCAGTATGATTGGGCGTGATGCCGTGAGTTAAAGATATACGATCGAGTATGATATGAGATGCACTATGATATTAGCGGATCGTTGGGAAATAAGGAAATGGATATGTATAAATAAACGATAATAGGGGATGATGACATTGAGATATACGGGACTCTAGAATAGAACCCGGACTGTAATATGTGAATTAATCACGATATGATATATGTGTGACTCGATCACAATATGATACATATATGACTTAATCACTATATGATATATATGTCATGATACTTCTGAGGACCATTTGACGATGTATATTTATACTGACAATGATATGTATTTGATGATATTGGGATATATGCGATTATAGCACAGTACCCTTGATGATGATATTATACGAATAATGATGTACGTAGGTGATACTTGACCCGTACCCCGATTTGGGATGGCGTACGATGGATTTTACCGTACGAGGCATAGATATGATGATTGATCCGCACTCTTGGTTCGAGGAAGTCATACTACGTACGTGACGCTATTGAGGATGGATCGCCGACTATTAGAGATATGGACTCAGACCTTAGGTGGATTCTTATTTCCTATCGACTAGTTTCTTTAGTTTAGTTCTTTAGGGGGTTAGATAGACACTAGTTTAGGATCGAGTCATATAGTTGTAGTTAGGTATGTATATTCCAAATAAGTGGTTAATACACATTCATCTTTACGTTCAGAATGTAATCATCAAGTTGCATGTCCATACATGTGTTTCTATAGTCAGTATGAAACTCTGCCTGCTAGGACACTAGCACCATTACCGATGATGCGCATATTCCACGTACACTTATTTGCCGGCTCACACACATCATCATCGGTAATTGCCATGTCACATACACTTTAGAACAATATTATCTTTTATTGATAGAATCAGTTAAAGGGTAAATCAATATAATATTATGATTACTCTCAGGTGCTAGTCTAGACAATGCATTTATTACTTAGATACTTCTTGCATTCGCATTTTCAGGTTATTATGCAGTATTGTGGGGCTTATGCCGATACTCATTTTTTCTTACTCATGATTTTGGGATTTTGGCTTTCTATAAGATTTCTGGATTTTGAGAAAAACCGCCAGAATATATATAAAAACTTCTCTCTCTCTCCCTCTCTTTTTAAATTACAAGTTGCGGTTTTCTCGTGATGTATGTATCGTCCACCATGAGATTTCATGTTTTTTTTCTGTTTGATTTCGAGACCCGATTCGAGGAGTGGATGAACTATCTCGGGTACATGGTGTGCCCGGTATGGTACCCCGGGGCAAGAAGATCAAGTTGTAGACGATGAGCCTGGTAGGGGAAGACTACCTACCGATGATGTCCGGCGCGGCGGATATCCAGAGGATACCGACCGTTGTCGTGAGATTTGATGATATGGGCCGATCCGGACTGACGGAGCCCGAGAGATTGAGACTATAAGATATTGAGACTATGGGCTATTGAGATTTTGAGTTTTACATGTTTTGTGTCGATGCTTGACACGGATTCCATGTATTTCATTGCTGATTCAGATTACCATTCAGATTTTACTATGATAATGTTAAAGATTTCTTATACCGATATACTCATATACTTGACATGTTACTAGTTGAGGCACTGACACGAGCACTGAGCATTGCATTTGCGCATAGTTTATTACTCTGCACTTCTAGATGACTAGTGATATATTAAGTGTATTATTATGACCTTGGACAGCGTCGTGCATTCGATTTCTTCTCGTAGATGTCTTCTACTAACGAGTTGGCAACTCACCCCCGTCGAGCCAAAGTTTTCTTACAGGTTTCGATGTACAGGTTTCCTTGGCAGCTTACTGGCACATCATTTCATTCAGGGTGATTTGCTTGGTAGGATGGTTCACTTGTATCAGGACCGCCGTTGTACCTTTATTATTTCATTTGTATCTAGTAAGCTCCATCAACCAGACTTGTATTACTTGATTGTCTAGAAGACCAGTTGTTTTTATTTCAACCTTAGAGTCGCGCTTGTATTATTATGGTTTCTGGTGGATTTGGTTTTCTTTTGTGTTTTGAGCCTCGCCCTTCGGCGTTGTATACTATAGTGCATTGTGTGGTTGTTTCCTCCTTTTGGCATAGAGCTAGCTCCCGCTTGGGGATGCCTTTTTATTGTTTGTATATATTGTTCTTGTTTGTAACCATTTGGGGCCAGTTTTTACAAAGGAGACTCTGCCAAAATTTTTGATAAAATTTGATATTGCTTTTAAACTTATTTTTCCTATATGTTTTCCTTTACTTCTTCTTTGAAAGGTTTAGATTTCTGGGCTTCGGCTTGCTTAGATTACGATACGCCTCTAGACGTTTCATAGTTTAAGTGCCGGTCATGTTCCGTACCTTCGGGTCGTGACAGAGTTTGTCTCTCAAATTCATCATTTACTTTCACTTCCGTATGGACATCATCCTGAGTCATTAAATGTTTTTCCTGAACCCCATATGCGTCTGGAATTTGATGATAAATGCATGGATGAGCTAATTTTTGAGGAGAATATTGAGGAAATTTTTTAGGATGAACCAGTTTTAATTGATGAGTCGGATTTTCCAATTCATCCTATCCCTTTCATTGACTGTGCACATCCTCCTAAACCTTTAACCGATACTCTTCGTCAATCACTTCCCCACATCCTTTCCGTCGTTCCGGCCTTGCAAGGAACCATATCACTTTCACTTTCTTTGTCTGGTTTACCAAGTTCGGCATACCCATGTTTTCTCACGAATCTTGAGGAATTTGACCCAATTTCTTGCCATATTGATATATTAGTACAATCCATTTTTTCAAATTGATCATTACGGATTGTACCAATTTATTCAATCCATTTCCACCCTCAAATCCGTATTCCACTTCTTTCTCCCTTCCACCATTCTTCTCCTCCACCGAGACCGTATACCGCTTCTTTCTGCATACGGTCTCACGTATTCTCCTTTTCTTTCCTCACCGTATTCTTTCACCAGCCCGGGCCTTATCCCGATAAAATTTTTGAATGAGTGGTGTTAAACTTTGGCCTGTGTATGGCCTTGTATAAATTAATACTGTTCTCTTTCCCTCCTAATCCTGAACTTCACCACTTAAACAGTGGAAACACTATTTCACTTAAGTTTGGGAGGGACCTTTTTGTGTATAAATTTTTGTTTTGTTTTTTGTTTTGTATAAAACTTTTTTAGGGAGCGCCGACAATTTTGACCCTCTTGGTATAGCCTGACAGTGAGGGCACTGTCAAGTTTAAATTTGGGGATGTGCTTGGTAACCTTTCTACCTTCGCATTCATGTGTATATTTTGCATTTGCATACTTATAACCCATAAAAATCAAAAAATTTACAAAAATATAAAAACTTTGTTGTCAAGTTAGCTAATAGGGTAACTTAGATTTTTTATTTCGAAAGTTTAGTTGATACGTTAGAAATAACTAAATCTTAGGCTTAGGAATTGAAAACCCTAATAATAACCCTCCTTCCGTTTAACCTTGGTAATTATACATCCTTACAGTTTTTTTAAAAAATAGGTAATCTTGAGTTTAGTTCTTGAGTTAATTCTAAATGAAGGGAAAGTTTTGAAGCTTTACTGAAGGATAAGTCTGAAAAATAGTTTCTATTTTTGAGTCCAAATTTAGAAAGTATATACCCTACAAACTGCACATACACACACCTTGAAAATTGGGATAGTAGAGGACACCTAGAAATACTCTTTCCTGGAAACCTAGTATGAAAGAAAAAAACGGTATTTAAAGCTAACCACCAAAAGAGTATCATTGAAAAAAATATATCGGGTCTTGAAGAAGAAGAAAATAAAGAAAAGAAAAGTAAATAAATAAATTCAAGACTTGGAAACTGCTATTTACGCTTTAAGCTCACACATTCAGTAATCGTCCATTAGTGCCTCATGAAGCATTAATAGTTGCATGAAAGGTGTGTAAGAAAATCAGTCCATCATTAATGAAAAGAAGTAGTATTAGGTATTAGGGTAAGGGTACTATAGCTTGAATTGAATTCTTAAGTGTAGGGGTGAAATTTTACATACACGTAGAGGTATACAATCGATGTTTGGAGGCTAGATAGAAATAAAGAATAAGACTTATGTTTTCCGTAAAGTTAATAAAAATCCCTGATTGGAGACCGCACTTTAGAAGGAAAACTCTGGAGAGACCGAGATCTTTCTAAACTGTAAAACGTATAGGATCTGGGGTTGAATAAATTAGAGATGTGAAACATAAGGGTAGGATATTTCTAACTTAGGATAATAGAATTTCATATCTAGTTACTAAACTGTAGGAATAGAATCGACGTTTACTTATAAAACTAGCTTGATGGGATTTTGTGGGTAGTATCCACTGAAAACCCTCAGGAGACAACACTCCTCCTATTAGGGACAGTTAGAAGTTTAACAGTTTGTTGCACGAGCTCAGTGCAATCGCGTTCCCAGCGAAAGTGAGGTTATGACTTTTTGTGAATAATTGATTTTGTTCGGGAAGAGCAAAATTTAAGTTTGGGGGTATTTGTTCATACCAGAATATTGCATTTAATACCGTCTATTCATATGCTCGTTTGTTTATAGGTAAGTGCTTTTAATCCGTGTTTGCTACATATTTATAGGCTGCAGGTTCCTAGTCCAAAATAACGCAAATGATACAAAATCTCTACTGTTACGCCAAAATCCAGAACATCCGTTGCCAACAGATAAAAGCCGGGTCCCGGTCATCCGTATCCGTCCAGTAACGCGTACCAGTTCCAGAGACAAGACAAATGACAGTGGTCATTCGTGTCTCGGACAAGCACAGAGAACGAGAGTGGCAGCACAAGAATCAATTGGTGCGCGGAGCTCGAGGGAGATGAAGTCAAAAGATTTATTTTTCATGCCAATTTGGACTATTGCAGATCTGAAGAAATTGTGGATGCAATTTACAATTTGGAACATGTAGAACAACAGAAGAGAGCAACACAAGAAACTCCACAAAAAACGACAAGCCAACTCATCCAAAGAGCCGCGGATCCACGGCCAATGTGGCGACTCGGCCGCGGATCCACGGCCGAGTTGACTCAGTGTCAACTCGGAATTTTGGGGTAGTTTGGTAACTTTGTATGGGCTCAGAATCATGCTCTAGGGTTTCAGCACTCAGCCTATAAATAGCTCAGTTTTGTGCCAAGCCAAGGATACTTCTTTTTTGTTAAGATTTAATTTAACTTTAGTTCTTCTTCTTCATGTATTCTCCATTAAAATGTTGTGAGAGCATTGAGTGGATGATGAAATGAAGATGATGGTTTGTTATTCTTTTTAACTTGTATCTTTTAATTCTTGCATTGTTTTTTAATTCTAGTGTAACTTTTATAATTGTTGTTCAGTAGTTGCTGTTATTTCTTGTTCTTTTCTTTTCTTCTCTTATCTATATTATTTTTAAGCGATGATACTCGATGGATTTTCTTTCTAAGGTGATGACCCAAGAGTTAACATGCACCATTTCTAAAACCGTATTTTCCTTTTCTCTCTTTTCTTACTTCTTGTTTTGTTTTATTTTCATTTACCATGTGTGAATAACTTCACTTGTTAAGGCTAAGGAAAGTGGTATGAGGGACGGAAAAATCCCTTATTCTTCTCTTCGCCAAATATCTTGAAATGAACCCCAACCAAACAAACGCAACCCCCTCACTTAGGCACGCTATACGTGACATGTAGCCACGGCCTAAGTCGAGAAGTCCTTTAAGTGCACTACAACGTGACATGTAGTTGTGACTTAATTGGATACATGGTTGCAGGTGTTTGGTCGACGGTTGGAAATAAACACGTTTAGCAGACGGACAAGGGGTACTAGGAATGGATTTTGCATTGGAAAGCTCGCTTAAACTCGCAAATCCCATTCCTATGTCCTCCTAATCCCCGCTACTTTTGATCATCCCAACATCGTTTAAAAAATGGCAAAAGATAAGGACAAGACTAATCCTAACACTACTAACCAACCTTAACCTTAACAAGCTGACTTGAATATACATACAAACACTTAGGATAGAATTGAACATATAAATTCTTTATTGACTCGTCTAAAACACGGACGGATATACAACCATCGCCCTGCGGATCGACCCGTGCTCAACCGGCTAGCTGCAAAGCGACACCGTCCTTGATCACGGTTAACTTTAGAATTTTGAACTCCGACATGCCGAAAGCGTGTGATCAAGGTGATATGATGTAGATGACATATGTTGGTACATACAGGTGTCCAATTAAATATGTGTACTGGCTACACAGACTTTTATCGGACGGTTGATAATACTGGCGGCTTAGGATTAAGCCGGATTATTAAATCAAGTTTTGATTTAATAATTTATATATATACATATATATATATATATATGTATGTATTCTAGTATTATTCTTCACTATTTATTTTCTCTCTTGGCTATTCGTATTTTTATACGAATTCACGTGTATATATGTCGATACATGTACTGGTTGTATTCCGTATTTATATGGAATATCTTTTAGAAGATGGGCACCTCATTATGTGATTTTCCTTTTTAGAAAATCATTAGGAAATGAGGTGGAGAGGTGAGGTGTCATGAGCATGTTGAGATATGTAGAGAGGTATGGCTCTTTATTTGTTTATTGCTAAATGAGATGAGATATTTTTCCATGGTTCAAAAGACTTAGCCATTCCTTCTACATAACACACACACATACTCACATTCATTCATACTTTTTAAAGACTTAGCCATTTCTTGAGTTGCTCATGCCCATGGCTTTCCTCATCACCGCCTTCTTCTTCTTTGATTGCTCATTAGAGCATGAGGCTTGAGAGAAAAGATAGTGAGATATTCCTACACACCCTACTCTCCATTGCTAGCAACCTTGGTGCATCGGTTGCTGCTTTAGGCGAAGCTGGAGCCTGCATCGTCTCACTCGGGTGGATCATCTTTGATGGAGGAAGACCGGAGCCCAAGCTCGATCGAAGACGCCTCAAGGACCTTATGAAGATGGTAGAAGACCGAAGAACTTGGTTCGCTCTGTATAACACTTCTATCATAGTAGTTTAGCACTTTGTAGTTTGCTAGTAAAGGTTTATGGCTTGATCTTGACAGATTCGTTAGCGCCAAATTTTTTAAACGCCAATTTTTGTTCTGCACCGGCCACGGTAGAAGGCCAGGGCACACTGACGTACCCCAATATGGTACCAGAGCCACCACATAAACCAATACTAGCTAGTTTACATAAGGTTAGAATCTCGATCGACCAATTTTTCCGAATCGTATTTCTATTCTTCCATCCTTGCTGCCGATTTCAAAACTTGTTCAAAAAATCTTTTAGAGCATCTTAAAAATACATGCAGGCATTTATAGGGCACCAGACGAAATTTGAGCACGTGAACCCATTACTTTGCCATAGAACTGCGGCATATTAAGCCCATTGGCCGTGGTTGCGCGGTAGTTGTGTGGTTGTTCTGTGTCAAATATCATCTGGCACTCTATTTTATGGAAATATGATTTTTGTGATATTTTGTTTTGGCCCAGATTTGTTTGAGTGCTAGATTGCATTTCAGGCCAATTTGGAAATGTTTAGTCGATCAAAATTTTAAGTGTGTGTTTATCAGTACATGTTTTAGCATCTGCGACCGTGAATGTCATTGAGTGGTATAACCCGACTAATTACTATATGTTCTATTAGACGGGTTTGCAAACATGACATTCACGTTGATGTTCTGTGTTTGTGCTGATATTGTGGTTGGATTGTCTTGGTGGATAGCCGGTGGTACAATGGTAGTAGTACAGTTAAAATTCATTTGTATATTTATTATTGCGGGACGAGCGTCCGACATGTGGACATCCATCACTGCCAGATTGTATATTCTTTTATTGGGGCACGACCGAGTTGAGGTCGGTGTCTCCATTGTATATATATTTTTCTTTTCTGTACTAGGATTACCCTGTAGTGGAGTGCACGAATAGCCGGGTTCTAGAGAGCAACGAACCCGCATCTCATGGGGTTGAGACGGAGGGGGCCTTACTCTAGAATTGGCAGGCTATTCGCCGCACTCGTAGGTGGTATAGGATGACCCACGGTGGAGTGCTCAAGTTACCGAATCCCGTGAAGTGCTGGGTGGCCCATTCACTTTGTTGATTGGGGTTGCCTCACTTCTGGGATTGGCGGGTAACTTGCCGCGCTCGTAGGGGTCCAGGTTTTCATTGCACTGGCTATCCACACGACCGGGAACGTCGGGTCTCATTTGCGGCTCAAATGAAACCCGAGGCTCCAAGATTATCAACCATTCTGTGTTGTTTGCTGAGATTATATGATTTTGCTTATATCATGTCTGGGACAATGTTATATATATATATTTATATATACTAGTAGATGTTGTATATGTTTTTCATCCACGCTAGTCCAGCCCCCGCTCTGTCGTTAGTTAAGTAACCTAACGGTGCATGACGGGGCCCCGTGGTGAATGCGGATGGCATATACGTACATTGTATTTTCGTTCCTTTTTCTGGTGTGTGGATTAATTGATGGGACTGTGTTAATTTTGATTAATTCAAGGAAAAACAAACCTATATGATGTTGTTGGAACCAAATTTTCAAAAATTGTTATTACAGAACGTTTC
The DNA here is from genome assembly GCA_030015575.1 of Agapanthus africanus. NCBI lineage: Eukaryota > Viridiplantae > Streptophyta > Magnoliopsida > Asparagales > Amaryllidaceae > Agapanthus > Agapanthus africanus. The sequence continues at coordinate 310,993,404 of JASDDO010000018.1, read as the reverse complement.
CTTTTGCTTTGCACAATGGTATTCGGTTCAGAATATCCAGCACCTCATTCGACGGGGCAAGAGCCGAGATCCTTTCATCAGGAGTGACCTCTTGGGAAAAAGTTTACGTAAGTGTAATAACTTCACTATAGTCAATTCTTTTACTTTGCATTGTGGTATTCGGTTCAGAATATCCAGCACCTCATTCGATGAGGAAAAAGCCGAGATCCCTTCATAGGGAGTGACCTCTTTAGCAAAAGTTTGCGCCACTATATATTTGTAAAACTGCTTGAGTTCTTTCAACGATATCAAGTTCATTACATTAAAGGTTTTTTTGCCAAAAACCAGCCGTAGCCCTCCGTCATTTCGGATGAGTAGTACCTAGTATTCGTGCTGTGTTTGTTGGCCTTTGTCAAGGCATAGTATACAATAGCTAGATATTGCTTGTCTATTGCATAGAGTTACGATTATCTAGGACAGTCGTATAGCCTTGTTGGCCTTTGTCAAAGGTTTGTACGGGTGGGTCTAGATTAATCCAGGATAATGATGGGTTGAACTTGACTAGTGGTTTATGATTTGTTAGCTTTGTCAAGGTCATAAACCATTACGGTAAAAACCACATCGGGAGTTTCAAACATACAAGAAACTTGCCAGGCATGCGCATACCTTCTGGAGTGTGGTGACTTGAGTGGCTTCCATCAGGTTATCATGTGGTGATAGTTGGATCCCGATTCCCACTGATGAGTAGGTATTACTCCTCGGGTGATTTTAGATGATCCCGACTAATTTTCCTTTTTGGGTTTGAAGGAGAATTCGAGGAAACAGTGGGAGCCATTCATATTAGATAAAGTGATTAACCAATCTCATCTAGGTTAGAGTGCATGCTGAGTATTTTTTCTGTTTTTCTTTGGCAGCGACCATGACCTGACCTCAAACTAAAACTCATGAACCAAGTTAACCGAGCCTTCTTAAACACTTTGTCTTTTGGATTGTCATTTAGTCGCATATATCATTGCCACTCATACACCCCCTTTGCATTTCTTTAGAACACTCCGTATCATTACGAAGATCCACATTTCTTGGATATTCCATTGTATAGTTACATACGAACTCGAAGAAACTCGTTTCAGTTCGAGGATGGATTCCGGTTCTGGAGAAATTGAATAGGATTATTCGGTTGTCTTTTCTCTTTACCTTCTTGCGAGGGCTCCTAGTATTAGGAGAGTACACCTATTATGCTTATTGGATAGTCTTGTTTCAAACCTTAGGCTGGTGCCGAAGGGTAGAGAAGGAAGAAAACCAATTAGCCTGAGTATGATGTACAGAAGGTAATAAGTAAAGACATATAAAGGGATTAGAGTGAGGGCGAAAAAAATTGCGAATGTTATCATTCACAACGAAGCCACACATATCCTTACCACTCCAACTTTCCCTTTGCATTTCTCCAGAACACTCCGTATCACTACGAAGAACCATATTGCTTGGATGTGCCATCGTATAGTTACATACGAACTCGAAGGAACTTGTTTCAGTTCGAAGATGGTTTTCGGTTCAGGAGAAATTGAATAGGATTATTCAGTTGTCTTTTCTCTTTAACTTCTCTCAGGTTGCGAGGGCTCCTGGTATTAGGAGAGTACACCTATTGTGCTTATTGGATAGTCTTCTTCCAAATCATAGGCAGGTGCCGAAAGGTAGGGAAGGAAGAAAACCAATTAGCCTAAGTGTGGTGTACTGAAGGTAATAAGTAAAGACATATAAACGGATTGGAGTGAGGGCAAGGAAGTGTACTGCTACGATCATGAATCTGGATAGTGGAAGAGGTATTACTAGGAATACCCAACCACCCCTTCGAAATATTTTCATGTTTCAGTTTTACTGTGCGGTGTTAATTGAAAACTGTTTTTCCAATTAGATTCTAACTCCAGGGTATGTATTTACCATATTTGATTCTCATATTTGTATGGCGTTACGGATGCTGAGTGGTAGTAAGATATTGGGAATTGGGTGATTAGATCCTCTATATATCAGAATTCTTTGTAATTGGTGATATTTGAGGAAATCACCTGGGTTTTGCCTGACGACAAATATTTGGTTTTGAATATCCGTCGTTATGCACCAATTTCAAACTGATATATCTGTACATTTATTTTATAAAGTAAGAAATAATTTTTGAAATAATTTTTATGACATTTACCTATATCAGTTGATTGTTAGGTAAGATGCATTCAACAACGGTGTAATTCTTCTTAACCATATCACAGTTTTCAGCCCACGACGCACAGGGTTTGAATTATTAAACTCATTGGACTTATACAGAGTATTGTATGTTGTCCGGTGTCCGTTAGGACAAAGGGGTTGGTACTCGTACTATATTCTGTTTACTCATGACTTCTCTAGTTTTAGACAAGTATTTCGTTGAAATACAAGGTCCATATTTTGAGAAGATATATGTATAAGAATAAAGTAGAGAACCATATGTTGCAAGTATCAGGATTCTTCAAGGTGATCGACGATGTAGATACTTGTGTTTGGTATTCCATTTTAACTAATAGTTTTGAGAACTTGTATCTCTTTCAGATTACTCATGCGTGGGTGCATTCTTTGATGAGTAATGTTGCTTGGCCTCCTTCCATTTAGTTGATATGCGCTGGGAACGGCTGCATTTATTTTGAATTTGGTTCCAATTAAATTAGTACCTTTGTTTCTATATTGTATATAGAATGGATTCATATCTTAATGATATTAAGGTATATGGAGTTGCCCGACTTATGCTTAAAACCAGAATCCGGATAAACTCTAGGCATGTTTCAGTAATGGCTGTTTGCGGGTTATCCCAGGCTTTGACGAGGGTTAACATTCCACCATCTGGAAGATCAATAGTTATATTGTTCTTAACTTGCCACAGTTTTAGTAAAATGGATTCTTTTAAGAAAACATTAGTGGGGGTATGATAGAACTGAAATTGATTCAATTACAGAACCACAAACGATTACTAAAAATTTAGTAGAATCTGAGGATTCAATTGGATTCGACAATCCATTAGCCACTCCGCAGATTTTGTGGTTAACATCAGACACCCGAGAGGTACTTCGGTCTTCTCAAAGACGGTGACAGGGAGGTTTTTGATTACCCAAACTTGCCACTACTGCTATTCTAGACTATGAGATCTGGCAAGAGGATGAGTATAACGTCGTTCTAAATTAGCTTTTGAAGTGCACGTGTATATAACTCTATCAGAAGGTTGTTGTAGTCGGTGGGAGCAGTGGAAGCATAGTGGGCAAGTAGCTTTTGTCTATTTATAGACTAAAGCAGGCATAGCTGAAATAGATCGTCTAGTTTTAATATTACTTTCATAGAGTTTTACTTCATCAGAACAACAGATAGACCTGATTAGAAGGTAGTTGGGAGTAATGTCCTGGTATTTGGATGACATACTCTTTATAGGAAGTGATTTTCCTATACTACGATCGGTTATACTGTGATTGCCACAAGGTGTTTCTCCACATAGGATCTGGATAAAATATCAGAGATTCTGGTAACTAGATCTATGGTTTTAGATCTAGATTTGGGAAGTGTTCCAATTTGGGGACTTGACAATATTCTAAAGTTTTTTAGAATGGATGACTCCTGGCGTGGTGGTGTACCCGCAGGTGACAGAGTCACCCCTCTCTTAAGAGATGTCTTCTAGACTGATGAGGAGAGGGATTTTCATGATTGGAATATGATTATCACTAGTTTTCACCATGTCGTTTTAAAAAGAATTTGAAATAACCGCAATAAAAAAAAGATGTCGCGTGTAGCGAGTTGAGATGAGTACGGGTCGTCCGCCGGGAGATGGTAGGTTTTTAAGATTGTTTTAACGCGTTAATACCATAACTTGAGTTTTTTGTTATACGAAGTGTCGTAACTATGATATGTTCGATACAAAGACTTTATAGGGGTAGTTTTAGGTTAGCTTGTGTTAGGATGATTTTTGCGGTTTCCTTATAGACCGAATTCTGATATTGAAACTAAGGCAATAGGCAATAACGCGGATTATGGATCTTGAAGTGCGGTATTCGCGATTGTGTGTTAAATCCGTATTCCTTGTCCCTTGTCCCTCCATTGTTGTCTCTTGACTTAGCCTTCGGCAAACCACTGCAACCGGTCACGATTAGGATTCATCGCTATCGTGGTAGGATAGGATGCCTAACGGAGCGGAATTGCGAGTCGTTTGGTCGGAGTTTCAATTACAAAGTTAAGGGTTTTTTAAGGTTTTAGCAAACACATCCCCTAACACAAACTAACCATATTCTACCCTTAACAAGTAATTCAATTACTCACACATATTTACAATACCAACTAAAACAAAGAAAAGAGTAAGGCACATAACAAAAATTGCAAGAAAAGTAAAGCCAAGGTTAGAAAGTTAAGAACCGATATATCCAACGTGCAAATTCCTTCAAGTGTTCTTTAAGCCCTTACCAATGTGAAATCAAAATACCAAACTTTAAACTTGCAAGCTCACTGAAGAGGTTGCTAAATCAAAGCAAGGCAAGGATTTCACAAGTTCAATGTTTGTAGAAAGCAAGACACATGTAACGAACAATGAGAACTTTTATTGATATTCAAATAAGATACAACTAGTCTTGAATTCAAGAACCTAAATCTTAAGCTTGTAAGTTCAATAAAGAAGCTACAAGGTCAAGATAAAGGGCAAGTGCTCAAGAGTTTAAAGGAAAGACAAGTTAACATCTACAAATTACAACTTGTTCTTAACTAAAACTTAAGCCAAAAAGTCTCCCTGCCCTTGCTCACTGATCTGGTACCTATAGGCTCAAAATAAGAATAAAAAAATAAAATAGTAAGGATGATGTGATAACAAGGGATAGCCAGAAGAAAAATGGGGTGCATTGGGCATGATGGGGTCGGTGGAATCAGACTTTTAGAGCATTTCGCCGGTTGACTTTTGGGCAATTAGGCTCGTATTTGTTTTGTGATGTTGTGTGCTCTCCATAATCCCACTGGTATTATTTGATCTCTTTGTAGAAACCTGGGTTGTATTTAGTAGTTTTGGAGGGAAATCAAAACTTCAAATCACATCACAACTTTTCACATCATTCATTACCTACACCCACTTGCCACACCACTTGTACAAGTCATGAGTAGTGTTGTGCCCACTTGTGCAAGGTAGCCGCCAAGGTTCATGCATCACAAAAAGGTGTTCACACCTGTAATATGTTGGACTATTTTACATAGAAAAAATGTGTACACTTGCATGTTGCAAAAAGAATCTCTTCAAACATTGATCGGTTTCCTGCTCCGGTTGCAGTGTCGACTTGCAAATGTCATATCCGTGTATTTGAGTGTGTTCCCAGTGTTTTATCATGAATATCTGTGATATGTATTTATTGAGCAGACACGGGTTAATAGCACCGATATAATATAAAAATGATAATGAATGAGTGGTTTTGAAATGCAGTTCTCTATGATGAACAGCATATCACTTTCTTAGGCAGCTGAGTCAATCATGAGATGAAAAGTACCGCACCAGATATTGCTTTTGCACTGTATGCAATAAGTATATATTAATCCAATCCTGGAGAAACATATGGAAGCATTTATGAACATAAGTGGATGTTCTTGGTATATGGTAACGACAACCTTCTTCAGGAAGCGGTTATCATTTTTGGCTTATAAGGTGACCTGGATGACAGAGTGGCTGTCAGATTTATAGTTTTTCCTCTTTTGAGGGGCAGTATGTTGGACAGGTGATCCAAGCGGATACTTTGGAAGGCATGGCGTAGGATACTGATTAATTCAGTGATTGATATGGTCTTAAGAAGTTTGTTGGATTTGGAGTTCATTTATGAACTGGGTCCCATCAAATATTAAGATAAATTCTAAGACATGTATTGCTCATTTTGGGAGATAGTTTTTCTCTGCAAAGTTGAGATATATAGAGAGAAAGATAGAAACATTGGAATGGATCCACTCACCGAGGCTATTTCTCGAACAAAATAGTTTCGCAAACGGGCTTTGCGAGACTGATTAGTAAAGAAGTTGGGTGTTTGGTATTATACGGTCTGTGAGTATGCGACACAGAAATAATTAGCCTTAAGTGCAAGTGGAAGATTTTTGGCTATAGTGCCCTTAAGTCAATTATTGTAATCGCAGACACGCGGTTGTGATGATGGAGGGAGGGCCTATATAGTAGAACGGTCTTACTCGAAGGCGATAGTATGCTATCTGGTTTGCCTTTATCATCATGTACATATATTATGTGGTATTATAGATCACTATTACATGTTGATAGAGCCCATAGGATTCTTGCTTGACTACCAGCATTATGATGGCGATCATATGTTAGTTATATGTATGCCCTAGAGGCCAATACTGTACATACGATGTATATTGTAATGGATGCTTGGACATATATAGGGAGGACTTTCTTGCTCGACATGATAGTATGCTATCTGGTTGTACTTTATCTTAACATGTACTCTGATTGTCTCTATATTACATGTTGATAAAGCCCTTAGGATATGTACTCGACTACTGGGACTATGATGAGATCATACTAGTGGGGCCACGGTAGTCGACGAGTACATCCTATAACTGTTCCTAGTCGAGGGTGTATCGAGACAGGACATCGATACACCAGAGTTGACTAGCGTATACGCATCTTGACCCATATGATGGGCGATGGATGATCCCATATCCATCGGTGTTTGACATCAAGGATGGTGTACGGGTGCTCAGTGGAGACTGGGTACACTAGACGGACTCGCCGAGAACTCCCAGATGGTATTATACCTCAGGTCAGATGGCAGTTCTCCGGTTACACTGGTACAGAGTAGTCTGTTGACCCGAGATCGTCATAGAGTCTTATGTGATTCCCACTGTGCTTTGATTTCCATCATACCACGTCCAAGAGGGCGTGCAAGAAGGTGGCTTTTGGGTACAGTCCTGAATCACATGGAGGCAATGAGCTATAGGAGGGGATTCGTCTCTCCCGGTATAGGGAGTTGATGTTGTGCTGTGTTCGATTGGCTATAACCGGAAATCCCTGGCCAGGGTTGCTGAGATTTACTGGTAAGTGTTATCAGTAGTTTCTCGAACTGTTATAGACCTCATATCGACACGAATTATCGAGCTACTGGGGTCTGACGTTTACCACCCCTAGACGAGATATGCGACATATCAGACGACGAGACCGGACTGTACTGGAGTGTTACTGTTTGGATTCACAGGAGAATGTATAGGCTTGCTTGTTGATCTTCTGAGCGCTCAATACCTGGGTAGCTGTTACGTTTAGCTGACCGCTTGCAACTTGTGGGTGTTTGATATGATCATCACCTACTGCCGGCGTATTAACGATTCTTTAGGGTCCTACACAGAGGTTTCTTGGCTCAGGCGAAACGGAGTAGGGGCAAATATATGATATGTGCGGGACCGAGGATAATGCGATATAAGATACCGTATTCTATTCTCGCGAGATATGATATCAGCCGGGTCATCGGATCAAGTGTTGATTCGATGAATCGGTACGGATAAATATTAGTCGGTTATATGCGATATAGCCGGATTGTCGGATCAAGTGTTGATTCGATAATTTAATTTATAATAATATATATGATATATTAAATTACATTAACTAATATTTGCTCATTAAAAGATTATTTTTCTCACTCGGGTAATACATTGATATATATGCGATATATGTTAAATGTATTATTTTATTTTGTTACAATAAATATTGTATATGTGATATATAATATTGTAACATGTTATAATTATTAATGCAACATGTTTAGTGCAGTTTAAAAAAGATTAGGGTTTGATTTGGGTTAATGTATTCTAGATGTTTCTAGATGGTTTTACTTTGTCATTTGCTAAGATATTATGATAGATATTTCTTTGTGACTCACCCTTTAACCCAACCCAAACCCTAACCCTAGTAAACTCTCTACATTGGTTACTACAACCATGGTTGCATAAATAATTATGATAACTTTTTATTATTCATCACAAATGAATTCTATCATCTTCTTCCTTGAGTTATTCATTGAAAAAGGTTTCTAGCTTTTTCTAAGTGATGATAAATGAGTGAGAAAAAGATAAATAAAGAGAGCAAAAATACTACTTCATCATACTCATCTTCCCTTACCCTTTAGATGAGAGTGTTCACTCAATTTTAATGAGTGTTAGCTTGTGTTAATGAAACTTCAAGGTAGATCATCTTTGTATCGAAGATCGGAAGCAAGACTGCACCTTTCTCTTTGTGGAGCCTCTCGAGAGTCCGGAGCATGATGATCGCAGCGAAGGGACTTCAACACGAAGCTTAAGAAGTGAAGGACCGGATCTACAAAGGTTGTAATCCTTCTCACTTAGTGTTAAAGTGTTTAGCATGTTAGTTTTTGCCTAATCTCTAGTTTAAAGATCCGGCTTCGGGTTGTTCGGCACGGCTAATTTTTTTAATCGGGCATGCTTGATGCCTTGTAGATCCTTGTGCACGTGCATAGCAACTCTACAGTGGTATCAGAGCCAAGCTAGAGCTTTAGGCGAAGTCTGAGCGAAGTTTAAAGTCCGATCGAAACTCGAAACCCCGACACGAACCCTTCTCTGTACATTTTTCAAAAATGTGGTTTTTTCTTAATTAAAAATGCTCAGAAAAACAAGAAGGAAAAACTAAGAATTACTGTGAAGTACAGTCCCCTAAGCTATTTGACCACGGAACCGCGGCGAAACCATGGGTTTGGCGGCGGTTCCGCGGCCAAAATTTGGACTTAGTCCCTGAAATTTCACTTAATTATTCTTAGGTCCTTTCTTGTTAAATTTTTCTGGGAATATTTTAATTCCACTCAAGTGTTGAGTTTTCTAGGGTTGTATTGGGGAATCGTTGATTCGATCAGATAATTTAACTTTGTTTAGTTTTGTCCGGATAATTTTTAGAAATTGTTAAAAAGTTCGAACGGATATCAATAACTCACTTTTTCCCCAGTCGGAAAATTTTTCAAAAGTTGGATTTTTTCTCGTGATTAAGAACGTTCTAAGTCGTGCAAGTAACGCGGTGGACCCTCTAGAAGACAACAAAGCTTAACTCGATTATGTGACCGTCTTGAACTGCCTTTTGAACCTTAGGGTTTGGGGCAGTACGGCGTGCCACATGTGAGGCGTTGGCTTGACCCTTCTACGGCTGGACCATTGGTACTGTGGCATGTGATAGATGTTTTTAAACTAATTTCAAGTGTTGAGATATATTGGGGAAATCTTGGGTGTTTGATTATTCGATCGAAAAGTTTAACATTGTCTATTTATCTGGAATGTGATACAATATTTGGAATCCACAAGTTGTTATGAGATAACTAATTTGAATATTATAAATCTAGCACTTTAGTCTCAGATGATCGGTTGCCATGGAATTTTGATGTGATCAAAAGTCCGTCGCAATCACGTAGCGTACGCGGATACTCGCCGGATAAACTTAATAGACAACCACGCCCCATAGCCCCGACCAAGCGACTGTAGGAGAACCCCGTCGCCAAAAGCATCCGTTCGGGTGCTCGTGGCAGCGGTGTTCCGCCTTAGTGCACTTCGTCGACGGCATCCGGGGGTGCGGCCGTCTACTAATGTTTGCGACAAGCATTCGATCAGGATGTCGGGAATCTTGTTGAATTGCCGACTTGATATTGAAAAGAGTTTTTGATAAATGAGACTAAAATGCGGGGTTTATAATTGTTAGGCATGTGATGTCTAAGAAATTCATTTGGTTAGGCATGCGATGTCTAAGAAGGTTGCGAATTCCAACTGCTGTAGTTTTACAGTTTCTTTTCTGTGACCGTAAGCGTAGTATGTGGTGTATCGCCGGCTTCGTTGCTATACATCAACGACAATCGGGATACGCATACTTGCTTACGTTGATGATATGAGATATTATGTGTTGCTGTGATATGTTATATTGGATCGTCGTGTTTGAATAGCCGGGGGGGTTTATGTGAGATGAGAGTTTTTTTTCTCTTTTTCATTCATGTAAAATTCATTTGTATGTAATATTCTTTTATTGGGGCACTTCCAAGTTGCGAATGATGTCACCGTTGTATATTATTTACTTTTCCGCATTAGGTAGACCCAAGGCGGGGAGCACAAGTAACCGGGTTCTAGGGTCCAGTGGGAGACCATCTCGAGGAGTCGAGACCGGGTCTCCTAACCCTAGAATTGGCAGTGTTACTTGCCGCTCTCGTAAGGGTCTAGGGATGTGGGTTTGGCTATTCATCATGACCGTGGAATCCGTGTTTTATACAGGCTCGTATTAAAAACACGGACGTCCTAGTATATCCAATATTTCATATATGTTCTTCTGTTGCAATGTTCTGTGATGAGATCATATTACTGCCTGAGATGAATGTTTATATTATATATATGAGATATATGTTATATTGCAGATTTCATTTCTAAAAGAGATGCTTGCGAAGCATAATAAAATGGGACTTCATTAATGAGATTAATGAAAATAAAAGAAACCTAAAATGTTGTAGAAACTTGTTTTAAAAAAAAACTGGTAGCTCTAGTTCTTACTTTGCATAGCGGTGTTCCTTGAAGAACATCCAGCACCTTATTCGATAAGGAAAGAGCCGAGATCCCTTCACCAGGAGTGACCTCTTTAGTGAAACTAGCAGATGCTACAAACTCGGTTTGTCTTTTGATTGCTTCTATAGTTCTTGCTTTGCATAGTGATATTTGTGAAATATCCTGCACCTTATTCGATGAAGAAAGGGCCGACGATCCCTTCACCGGGAGTGACCCCTTTAGCAAAACTAGAAAAGCCTAAAAAACACTCCATTTAAAAGCACTCGATTCTACAACGATATCAAGTTCATTACGCAATAGGTTTTCTTAAAAACCTGTCGTAACCCTCCGTCATTTTAGGAAGTAGAGTACTTAGTATTCGTGCTGTGTTTGTTGACCTTAGTTAAGGCACAGTGTACGGTAGCTAAGTGATGTCTTCCTATATAGCATATGATGCTATTAGTTAGGACAGTCATATGACTTTGTTGACCTTAGTTAAGGGTCATGTGGGTGGGTCTAATTAATCAAGAAATGACGGGTAGAACTTGACTAGTGCTTATGATTTGTTGACCATAGTTAAGGTCATAAGTCACTAGGGGTAAAATATTATCGGGAATTTCAAGTGTTGAAATTTGCAATGAGATTGCATACCTTCTATGAGATAGTTGGATCCCGATACCCGCTGCGAGTAAGAGTTACTCCTGGGAGAGTTTTACACATTACAATTAGCCGATCAAGTAGGTGTCTAGAAAGGTGTTAACGGGGTTACGCCTCTGGGAAAATGAGGTTCACATTAATTAGGTTCGTGCGAAAGCACGGGGGACCTCCCTCAAAGTACCGATACTGGCCTGGCTGAAAGATTGGCGAACTTGTAGCGTGTAATTAATCCCGGCTAGTCTTTCCTTTTAGGGTTTGAAGGAAGATTTGATTAAAACAGTGGGAGACATCCTGATTAGATATATTTGATAACCAATCTAATCTTGCAAGAGCATACGCTGAGTGTTTTCTTCTCTCTCTCTCCAGGCAGCGACCATATCACGCCTTAATCAAGATAATAATACGGATATATTGACCGAACCCGCTTGTTATACTGAGCTGTGGAACGTTGGTCCCGCTCCAACTTATAATTGTTATAAGACAGAGCAGGAAATTGGGGAATACCAGATTTCCCGTGCCGCCCAAACGAAGAAAGTGCATGTTGATGCATCATCTTCGGGTGTGTTCATTACAGAGAACTGTTTCTCAGTATCCTTTACGTCCTGGGTATGTGATACCGGATCAGGATCCCGCATATGTAATCTATTACATGGGCTATAGATAGGTAGAGAACTGAGAACGGGTGATAAGTTTCATGAGACAGAAAACGGTGCAAGTGTTGCAGCCAAGTCTGTTGGTCACTGTCACCCTGTATTACCAGAATACATTGATTCTGAACGAATGTTATTAGATACCGAACCTGATATACAACATCATATCTTTTTCTTTATTAGTAAAGAAGGATATAATTTTGTATTGTTGGATAATGTTTTGAACATTTCGTATATCAAGAGTTGATCGGTTCAGGCACGTTATCTAAAAGCATTGACGTTCTAAATCAAACTACAGTTTTTAGTATACAGAACACACACAAGAGGAAGAGTTCAGAAAGGAACGAATCATTCTTGAGGTATTGTAGACTAGGTCATATCAATGCGACCCGACTAGCTAAGTTACATATAGATGCATATTTAAATTAGTTTGAATTTACATCTAGTGAAACTTGCCGGTCATGTCACAAAGATAAGATGACCATAGCTCTGTTTATTGGAAACAGAGAAAGAGTTATTGAACTCTTGGGATTGATACATGCTGATGTATGAAGGTCCCCTGTCTACACATGCCAAGACCGGTTCTTTGTACTTCATTACATTCTCTGATAATCTCTCAAGATTCAGACATATGTTCCTGTTGAAACACAAGTCCGAAGCTTTTGAGATATTCACAGAATATAAATTAGAAGTAGAGAACCAACAACGGGTATAAGTATTATGTCCTTTGATGAGATCAGGGTGGAGAATACTTGAGCACGGAATTCCTGAATTATTCTAAAGGAGAATGAGATTCTCTCTCAGCATTACTCCTCCGTATACACCATAGCACGATGGTATATCGGGACGGAGCAATAGCACCCTATGTGATATGGTGTGCTCTATGATGAGTATTACTGAGTTTCCTATTTCCTTTTAGGTGTTATGCGCTTGAGAAGCTGCATACCTATTGAATAGGGTTCAAATCAAATCAGTTGCCTACCACTTCATATGTGATATGGAAAGGGAAGAGCCCACATCTTAAGTTTGTTAAGATTTGGGGTTGTCCGGACTATGTCAAAAAGCAAAATTCGGACAAGCTCGAGGCAAGGTCTGTTATGTAGAACTGGAAAGGTTCCGGCTATACAAACTGCAGCTGATGATTTGGTAGAACCAAAGGATTCAATAGTTTCCAACGAAGCTCAGCCTCTCCGCCGATCTAGTAGGGTTCCTCACCCACCTGAGAGATACTTCGGTTTCTCTATGACAGTAGGAGCGAGGATTGCATCATGAGATGATGACCCAACTAGTTTCGAGCTTTCCATCAGGAGTGAGAATCTGTAAGAATGGCTGGATGCTTATCGATCTGAGATGGAATCCTTATACACCAACAAAGTATGGACTCTGGTTGCTTTATCTGAAGGGTTAAATCCCCATCAGGAGCAAGTATATCTTGAGAAGATTACTTGGTGTACATGGAAAAGTTGAGACTTTCAAAGCTATGCTTAAGTCCATCCAGATCCTACTAGCCACGGCTACATACCATGACTACGATATCTGGCGGTTGGGTGTCATGACTGCTTTTCTAAATGATGTTTTAGAAAAGAGCGTCTATAAGTACACAGCTAGAGGGCTTCGTAGACAGTGGGAGCAGCAGAAACGTGTGTAAGATGCTTTATAGGATAAAGCAGGCATCGCGGAGTTGGAATATCTATTTTGATGTGGTAGTTATAGAGTTTGACTTCATCAAAATGGTAGATGAACCTTGTATATACAAAAAGGTAGTAGGGAGAATTGTGGTGATCCTCATAGAGTACGTGGATGACATACTCTTGATAGGGAAGGAGTTTCCTATGCTACGCCTGGTCAATCTCCGCTTATCACAAGGATTCTCCATATAGGATCAAAGTGATACCTCCTAAATCCTGGGTTTTGGATCTATGAGATAGACCTAATTGGATGTTAGGATTCTCACTAGTTGTAGTGAGATGGTATCAATCGATCTTGGGGAGAATCACTGGAAAGGTTCCAGGGTGATAAGGACGACTGAAAGTCAGTCGCAGGCATTGTCTTTACCCTCAGTGGAGGGACGGTATGTTGGAAGAGTTCCAAACTAGATACCGTGACTTACTAGACGATTAAAGGCAAGAAACATCGTTACCAAGGATGCTACCAAAGAGGCAGTCTGGATATATATATAAGTTCATGAGATGAACTTCGTTCCTACCATTGTGTGACAATAGAGTTGTGGCTTATGCCAAGGAACTCCCGTCCCATCAGAAATCCAGATATAATTCTTAGGCAGTATCACCTGATCAAGGAGATGGTTGATCTCCAGGGAGATCGAGGTTAGGAGAGTAGACACAGAGGACAACAGCGCGGATCCACTCACAAAGGCCTTTTTCCCAGTAGAGACTTTTATGGGATGGTTGAGTATGAGATATTTCAACCACAGCTAATTGTTGGGTATGCGATACCACAACAGATGGCCCTAGTGCAAGTGGGAGATTGTTAGTTATATGAATGCCCTAGAGGCCATTACTGTACATACGATGTATATTGTAATGGATGCTTGGACATATATAAGGAGGACTTTCTTGCTCGACATGATAGTATGCTATCTGGTTGTACTTTATCTTAACATGTACTCTGATTGTCTTTATATTACATGTTGATAAAGCCCTTAGGATATGTACTCAACTACTGGGACTATGATGAGATCATACTAGTGGGGCCACGGTAGTCGACAAGTACATCCTATAAGTGTTCCTAGTCGAGGGTGTATCGAAACAGGGCATCGATACACCAGAGTAGACTAGCGTATACGCATCTTGACCCATATGATGGGCGATGGATGATCCCATATCCATCGGTGTTTGACATCAAGGATGGTGTACGGGTGCTCAATGGAGACTGGGTATACTGGACGGACTCGCCGAGAACTCCCAGATGGTATTATACCTCACGTCAGATGGCAGTTCTCCGGTGACACTAGTACAGAGTAGTCTGTTGACCCGAGATAGTCATAGAGTCTTGTGTGATTCCCACTGTGCTTTGATTTCCATCATACCACGTCCAAGAGGGCGTGCAAAAAGGTGGCTTTTGGGTACAGTCCCGAATCATATGGAGGCAATGAGCGATAGGAGGGGATTCGTCTCTCCCGGTATAGGAAGTTGATGTTGTGTTGTGTTCGATTGGCTATAACCGGAAATCCCTGGCCAGGGTTGATGAGATTTACTGGTAAGTGTTATCAGTAGTTTCTCGAACTGTTATAGACCCCATATCGACATGACTTATCGAGCTACTAGGGTCTGACGTTTACCATCCCTAGGCGAGATATGCGACATATCAGACGACGAGACCGGACTGTACGGGAGTGTTACTGTTTGGATTCACAGAAGAATGTACAGGCTTTCTTGTTGATCTTCTGAGTGCTCAATACCTGGGTAGCTATTACGTTTAGCTGACCGCTTGCAGCTTGTGGGTGTTTGATATGATCATCACCTACTGCCGGCGTATTGACGATTCTTTAGAGTCCTACACAGAGGTTTCTTAGCTCAGGCGAAACGGAGTAGGGGCACATATGTGATATATGCGGGACCGAGGATAATGCGATATGAGATACCGTATTCTATTTTCGCGATATATGATATCAGCCGGGTCATCGGATCAAGTGTTGATTCGATGAATCGGTACGGATAAATATTAGTCGGTTATATGCGATATAGCCGGATTGTCGGATCAAGTGTTGATTCGATAATTTAATGTATAATAATATATATGATATATTAAATTACATTAACTAATATTTGCTCATTAAAAGATTATTTTTCTCACTCGGGTAATACATTGATATATATGCGATACATGTTAAATGTATTATTTTATTTTGTTACAATAAATATTGTATATGTGATATATAATATTGTAACATGTTATAATTATTAATGCAACATGTTTAGTGGAGTTTAAACAAGATCAGGGTTTGATTTGGGTTAATGTATTCTAGATGTTTCTAGATGGTTTTACTTTGTCATTTGCTAAGATATTATGATAGATATTTCTTTGTGACTCACCCTTTAACCCAACCCAAACCCTAACCCTAGTAAACTCTCTACATTGGTTACTACAACCATGGTTGCATAAATAATTATGATAACTTTTTATTATTCATCACAAATGAATTCTATCATCTTCTTCCTTGAGTTAGTCATTGAAAAAGCTTTCTAGCTTTTTCTAAGTGATGATAAATGAGTGAGAAAAAGATAAATAAAGAGAACAAAAATCCTACTTCATCATCCTCATCTTCCCTTGCCCTTTAGATGAGAGTGTTCACTTAATTTTAATAAGTGTTAGCTTGTGTTAATGAAACTTCAAGGTAGATCATCTTTGTATCGAAGATCGGAAGCAAGACTGCACCTTCCTCTTCGTGGAGCCTCTCGAGAGTCCGGAGCATGATGATTGCAGCGAAGGGACTTCAACACGGAGCTTAAGAAGTGAAGGACCGGATCTACAAAGGTTGTAATCCCTCTCACTTAGTGTTAAAGTGTTTAGCATGTTAGTTTTCGCCTAATCTCTAGTTTAAAGATCCGGCTTCGGGTTGTTCGGCACGGCTAATTTTTTAATCGGGCATGGTTGATGCCTCGTAGACCCATGTGCGCGTGCATAGCAACCCTACATCATATACGTGGGAGCTGGGTGGTCTATAAGCACATCCTTAAATGTTCCTAGTCGAGGGAGTATCGAGACTGTGCATTGATACTCCGGAGTAGACTAGTGTATACTTATCGAGACCCCGACAAGGGCGGTGGCCGGTCTCACAAGCCATTGGTGTCAGTCAGTCACTTAAGATAGTATACAGGTGCTCATTAGGTTATGAGTACACTAGACGGACTCGCCGGGAACATGCTAGTTGGTATTATACCTATTGTCAGATAGCTGTTCCCAGGTGGCATGGGTCCAGGTTAGTCTGTTGACCTGAGATTGTCATTTGTCTCGTGTGAGTTCCCACCATGCTTTGATTACTACCCTACCACGGCTCAAAAGAGTCGTGTAAACAGGTTTTTGTTGGGTACAGTCCTGAGCCATATAGTGGCAGTGAGCGGATCGTCGGGGATTTTTCTCTCCCGGTATTGGGGGTTGATGTCGCACGGTGCATGGGTGGCCATCACCAGAAATCCTTGTCCATGGTAGAGGAGGATAACTGATTTGGATCAGTAGTTTCTAAGTGGGTGATAGGCTTCATACTGACACGCAATATCGCGTTATGAGGGGTCTGACTTTATCCACCTCCTGGAATCAATATGCGATACTCTTAGACGAACAGACCGGACTGTACGAAGATTATCACAGACATGATCAGTAGGGGTTTGGATGAGTTTGCTCGTCGGCCTTCCTTTCACTCAATACCTGGGTAGCCGTTATGTACAGCTAGTGCCGCTAACGTGCTTTTGGTTAAACCCACTGCCAGCATATTGACGAGTCTTCAGAGTCCCACACAGAGGGTTTTCACAGTTTTGGCGATATCATGTAGATGACGTATGTTGGTACATACAGTTGTCCGATTAAATATGTGTACGGGCTACACAGACTTTTATCGATCGGTTGATAATACTAGCGGCTTAGGATTGAGCCGGATTATTAAATTACTTTTGATTTAATAGTTTATATATATTTATATATGTATTATAGTATTATTATTCACTATTTATTTTATCTCTTGGCTATTCGTATTTTTATACGAATTCGTGTATATGTATTTTGATACATATACCGGGTTGTATTCCGTATTTATACGGAATATCTTCTAGAAGACAGACACCTCATTATATGATTTTCCTTTTTATAAAATCATTAGGAAATGAGGAAGAGAGGTGAGGTGGCATGAGCATGTAAAGATATGTAGAGTGGTATAGCTCTTCATTTGTTTATTGCTAAATGAGATGAGATATTTTTCCATGGTTCAAAAGACTTAGCCATTCCTTCTACATAACACACACACTCACATTCATTCATACAGTTTGGAGACTTAGCTATTTCTTGAGTTGCTCATGCCCATGGCTTTCCTCATCACTTCCTTCTTCTTCTTTGATTGCTCATTGGAGCATGGGACTTGAGAGAAAAGATAGTGAGATATTTCTACACAACCCACTCTCCATTGCTAGCAACTTTGGATCATCGGTTGCTTTGCTAGGAGAAGCTGGAGCTTGCATCGTTTCCCTCGGATGGATCATCTTCGACGGAGGAAGACCGGAGGCCAAGCTCGATCCAGGATGCCTCAAGGAGCTTATGAAGATGGTAGAAGACCGAAGGACTTGGTTCACTTGGTATAACATTTCTATCAGAGTAGTTTAGCACTTTTTAGTTTGCTAGTAAAGGTTTATGGTTCGATCTTGTCATGACCCGAAGGTACGGAACGTGACCGGACTTTAAATTACGAAGCGTCTAGAGGCGCAACGTAATCTAAGTAAGCCGAAGCCCAGAAATCTAAACCAAATAAAAGAAGTAAAGGAAAACATATAGGAAAACAAGTTTAAAAGCAAGATCAAATTTTCTCAAAAATTTCGTCAGTCTCCTTTGTAAAAACTGGCCCCAAACGGGTACAAACAAGTATAATATATACAAACAATAAAATGGCATCCCCAAAAAGGAGCTAGCTCTACGCCAACAGGCGGAAACAACCACACCTTGCACAATAATAAACAACGCCAAAGGGCGAGAATCAAAACTTAAAAGAAAACAAATCCACCAGATACTATAATAATACAAACGCGACTCTAAGGTCGAAATAAACAACTGGTCCTCTAAACTATTAAGTTGTAATGCCTTGAAAAGTCGTTTTGGTATTTTCCCGAAAATCGGTGAAAATTTGGTATTTTTCCGTAAATCGTCTTTGTTATTTTGCAGTTTAGGCCTAATTATACCTAATTTGGATAGGTAATTGCTAGTTTTTAGTAGCTAATGAGTTACTTATAAAATTCTGGTCATTTAAAATTTTTTCCTAATTTTTCAATTTTTTAATATTATTTTAAGCCGGTAAAAATTCATTAAATTAGCGATAAATACAAATTTCTTTGGGCTAATTTTAATCTATAGAACCATGACAACTAAAATCTAGTTCGTAATATAAATTTTTAGTATTTTATTTTAAGTTCTAGTTAGTTATAATCGATGGAAAATTAAAATTTTAATTATTTGAACTAAAACTTGCAAATATGATATTGTGGGGGGTCTTTTTGCATGGAATTCTTTTTGTAATCACTCACACACACCCTCACCCCTCCATGGCCGAGCCCACCATCAACAGCCCACTTCCCCCCCTCAAAAATTTTCTCCATCTCATTTGTATGTGTGAAATAGAGTTTAAAGGTATATGTTTAGATGTATTGTTTTGGAGGCTTAGTGTACCTTGATTTGAGGGGGGTTGACTTGGAAAATTTTGCACAACACCCACACCATCCCCCCTATGACCCCCCGGCCGAAAATCTGCAGCCCCTCCCTCTTCACTTTCCTCTTTTCATTTCCTTCAATTTTAATCAAAAAATTGCTCCAAAATCCAATTTAAATCTCACAAATTAATTTCCATTCTTCCTCCCATTCTCCTTAGCTTTTATAACTTGAATCATGGTGTTATGAATCCATCATTGGAGGCAAATTCTTCTTGCTAGATCTCTAGATTTTTAAGGTATAATTTCTACCCATTTAAATTCTTATTGTTAGATTTCTTTAATTGAGTTGTTTTAGTGTTAATTTTAGTTCTATTTGCATGCTAGTTTTTTTAAAGTTTATGGCTTGAGTTGAATTAGGGTTTGGAAAACCATTATTAGGTTAATTAAGTTATTTTGTTATCTAGTTATTATACAAACCAAATTTAAGAGGTTACTTTGCTTAGTGGGCTCAAATTAGTGTTAATTTAGTGTTTTCATGTATAGTTTGGATTGGAATTGCTCATTTTGAAAAATTCAAGAGAGTGGGTTGTGATCAAGTTAGGGTTTGTAGTGTTTGATTATGGTTTTAATGGGTAGATTAGCATGTTAATTGAATGCAAAACCCAATTTGGTTATTAGTTGCTATTTGTTAGTCTAAAATTTTGCTAATTGTGTTAATTTGGTTAACTAGGTTTTAGGAATTTAATTAATCAATTGGGATAAAAATCTAATTAGGGTATCCATGGTATTATTAACATTTTAAATTGTATTTTAATATTTTAGATCATGCAAATCAAAACTAAATTGTTGTTTATGCATTTTTGCTAAAATGGTTGAAATTTGGGTAAAATTGCAAACTAGTTTTTTTGAACATATATAGTTTGATGAGATTAAATTGTGGTTATGGGTTATATGACTTATTTAAGTTATTTAATAAGTATTATGGCCGCTAGAATTGTTTAAACGTCGAGTTTTGTACTAAAACGGGAAATTTTGCTTGCTAGTTTTTCGGAAAAACGGCTTTTAAAGTGAATTTGGGGTTTTTGTGAGTTTTAACCTATTTTATATTAAAATTAGTGTTCGTGAATGTGCAAATGAGTGTATTTGGGTTTTTTTCGATGGTCTGGCGTTTGTACGCCGATGTCGAGGGTTTTTGGGTTGATTTGTGGAAGCAACCATAGGTTTTGACCTATGTGGGATTCGTGTGTCGTTTTGGTCATGAGTCGGATTTTAATGTGATGCGGTGCGTTATGATATGTAGGTACCCCCATGTGAACTTCGAGACGGCAAGCAAGCGCATGGCGACGTCGGCACCGGCGAGCGAGGACCAGGTGAGTAGATTTATATCTACGGGGAGAAGTCGGGTGGATGGCGTATAGCACCCCCGCAGTCCGTGGTGGTGTATACGGATGCGTATACACACCAACAATTATTATATGTTATTTGGGATTAATAACGATTTTAGGATCGATATTGGTGTGTTGGATTACTTTAGTGTTGCGAACCCTAGGGTAGTGTTACACTACACATACACACATACATACTTGCATACATTCCTATTTATATATGCTCATGGGATTCTTTATAGTTATGTGTTCACATGGGTATGGGACTATGTGTTCACATACGGATATGAGGACGATACTAGGGATTGAGCTGAGTCGATGAGATTTGTTTTGTGGTTGTGATATCGGTTTGTACGAGACTGTCGATCAGTAGTCAGATCATGACTATATTGATGATATTAGTATTGTACTAGACATAGGTCAGTACCCTGGACTATGATCTTGGATAAAGAGGATACCAGATGAATAGTGTGATGAATATGATATTAACCCGTACCCAGATTTGGGGATGCCGTACGACGGATTTACGTACGAGCTATATTTTGATGATTAATCCTCACTCTTGACTTGGGATGTCTGATTATAGATATGGTATCGGATATGATATTATTGAGGCGGGATCACCGACTAATATATATACATGTATGTATATGTATCGACTCAGATGTTAGGCGGTTTCCTTACCTGTAGCCCAGCTGGTCAGCTTAGCCCTTTAGTTAGTTTAGTTATTAGATTAGATTCGATTCTTACCTATTTCAAAACTAACGAATCGTGGGTATTTTAAAAGACACCCCAAGGGATCCTACGGATATTTCAAAAGACGTATCTTTTCATAAAAACACCGTAGCCCCTATTTTCAAAACCCTATGATTCGTGTTATTTCAAAAGGCACCATTTGTAGGACTTATATTAGGTTAATGCAGATTAGTTATAGTTGCGTCTAGTATTCAGCTCCCGCTCTTATTTGTGGTTCGCTTCGCATCGCATGCTTATATTATGTTTCATACTCCATTATTGATATCATGCTGTTGGACACCAGCACCATTACTGATGATGCGTATGTACCACGTACACTTACTTGCCGGCTCACACACATCTTCATCGGTAATTGCCATGTCACGTACACCTTAGAAAATATTATTGCTTGACTTAGCTTGTTAGTTAGTAATTTGACATGATATTAGTATACCTGCCTTATATGCCAGCTTAACATTGTAGTTATTACTTGTCACTTCATGCATACTGTTATTCATTGTTATGCCTACATTCATGGTTTTACATGCTATTGATGATTTGGATTCGGATTTCCATGAGATTTTCTGGATTTGGGGGGGGGGGGAACCGCAAAAACTTATATAAACTGATTTCTCTCTTTTTAAATAAAAAAAAGTGCGGTTTTTCCCATGATGTATGAGTCGTCCACCATGAGTTTGCTGATGGATTTCGAGACCCGATTCGAGGAGACGGATGAACCGTTTCGGGTACATGGTGGACCCAGTAAGGTACCCCGGGGCAAGAAGCACGTGATGATGACGATGTGAGCCTGGCAGGGGAGCACTACCTACCGGTGATTTTACCCGACGCGTCGGATATCCGGAGGATACCGTCGTGGTCTTGAGATGGATGGTAGGGGCCGGTCTGGACTGACGGCGCCCTAGATATTGAGACTGTGATGTTGAGATTTCGAGATATTGAGGTACAGAGACTGTGATACAGAGATATTGAGATATTGGGATTACGTTTTGTGCCGATGCTAGGCACTGTTTTATGCTGATTTCATTATGATACCTCATTTTAAAAATACAAAGGAAATCTCACTAAATTATGAAAACAGTTCCTCATTTACATGTATTCTGTTTTCATGCATTCATACCTCATTCATATGATATATTGCTACCTGAGGCACTGACACGGGCACATGAGATTACACTCGGGTTAGATATCTACCCTAGCCTTGTTATAGGTTGCATGTTATTCTTATATTTGAGGATATATTATGATCATTGACCTAGAATTGCATTATTTATGCGATTTCTTTTCGTAGATGTTTTTCTACTCACAGTTGGCAACTCACCCCCGTTGTGCCCCAGTTTCTTGCAGGTTTGCCGTACAGGTTTCATTACGGCTTTGCGGGCATAGTTTCCTTCGGGTGATTTGCTAGTAGGTGGGTTTACTTGTATCGTACCCCCATTATATATCCTGTATATCATTATTCTGTTGTATCTAGAAGTTCCATCAGCCAAACAAGTATTTATTTGAGATAGAGACCAGTGATGTTTATTCTTTCGACCTTAGAGTCACGCGTTGTATTTCTGTGGATTTCTTGTTGTTTTGAGTTTCTATTTGAGTTTTGATCCTAGCCCTTGGCGTTGTATATTATATTGCTTGTGTGGTTGTGGCCGTTGATTGACGAAGAGCTAGCTCCCGCTTGGGGATGCCCTTTTTTTTTATTTCGTATACTATTCATATTGTATCCCGTTTGGGGGGCAGTATTTACAAAGGAGACTCTGCCGAAATTTTCAGAAAATACTTGATGTTTTTAAAAACCGCATAATTCGGCTTATGCTATTAAAACTACTTGTTTTAAATTGGTTTTCCTTCACTCTACTACTTTTCTTGGTTTGGATTTCTGGGTTTTCGGCTTACTTAGATTACGTACGTCTCAAGACGTCACGTAGTTTAAGTGTCGGTCATGTTCTGTACTTTCGGGACGTGACATAAGTAATACAAGTCTGGTTGATGGAGCTTACTAGATACCAATTATGCCAACGGGGGTGAGTTGCCAACTCGTGAGTAGAAGACATCTGCGAAACGAAATCGAATGCACGACGCTGTCCTAGGTCATAATAATATACTAATATATCACTAGTCATCTAGTAATGCAGGGTAATAAACTACGCGTAAGTGCAAATGCTCCGTGCTCGTGTCAGTGTCTCAAATAGTAATATGTCATGTGAATGAGTATGCATGCACCATGAATGTAAAACAATCAATCCTGAAATCTGGATATTTCTGTATAAGAAATCTTTAACTTTTATCCTGGTAAAATTGGTATAGAAATTTGAAATATCCTCGATGAAATCCATGGAAATCTGTGTCAAATATCGACACAAAACATTTAAATCTCAATTCTCAATACCTCATAGTCTCAATATCTCATAGTCTCAATATCTCGGGCTCCGTCAGTCCAGATCGGCCTATATCATCAAATCTCACGACAACGGTCGGTATCCTCCGGATATCCGCCGCGCCAAACATCACCGGTAGGTAGTCTTCCCCTGCCAGGCTCATCGTCTACAACTCGATCTTCTTGCCCCGGGGTATCATACCGGGCCCACCATGTACCCGAGATGGTTCATCCACTCCTTGAATCGGGTCTCGAAATCTAACAGAAAACATGAAATATCATGGTGAATGACACATACATCACGAGAAAACCGCAACTTATATTTTAAAAAGAGAGGGAGAAAGAGAGAGAAGTTTTTATATATATTCTTGCGGTTTTCCCCAAAATCAAGAAATCTCATAGAAATCCAAAATTCCAAAATCATGAGTAAGTAAATGGTAAGAGTCGGCATAAGCCCCATAATACTGCATGATAACATGAAAATGTGAATTCATGAAATGTCTAAGTAATAAATGCAATGTCTAGATTAACACCTGAGAGTAATCACAATACTATATTGATCTAGCTTTTAGCTGATTCTATCCATAAAAGATAATATGTTCTAAAGTGTACGTAACATAGCAATTACCGATGATGTGTGTGTGAGCCGGCAAATAAGTGTACGTGGAACATGCGCATCATCGGTAATGATGCTGGTGTCCTAACAGGTAGAGTTTCATATTGACTACAGAAATGTATGTATGAACATGCAACGTGATGATTACAATCTGAATATAAAAGTAAAATGTGTACTAACTACTCATTTGGAATATACATATCTAACTACAACTATATGACTCGAGCCTAAACTAGTATCTATCTAACCCTCTAAGGAGCTAAACTAAAGGAACTAGTCGATAGGAAATAAGAATCCACCTAAGGTCTGAGTCCATATCTGCAATAGTCGGCGATCCAGCCTCAATAGCGTCACGTATGTAGTACGGCTTCCTCAAATCAAGAGTGCGGATCGATCATCACATCTATGCCTCGTACGTTAAAATCCATCGTACGGCATCCCAATATCGGGGTACGGGTCATGTATCACCTACGTACATCATCATTCGTTTAATATCATCGTCAAATAATGTCATGATCAAAGGTACTGTACTGTAATCGCATACATCCCAATATCATCAATCATATATCATGTCTGCGTAAATATCCATTGTCCATTAGTCCTCAGAAATATCATGTCACATATATCATATGTTGATCAAGTCACATATATCAAGTCATGATTAAGTCACATATATATATATCATATCGTAATCAAGTTACACATATCTCATATCGTAATCAAGTCATAGGTTACAGTCCGGGTTCTATTTTTAGAGTCTCATGTACCTCAGTATCATCACCACCTATTATTGTTTATGTATACATATCCATTATCTCATTTTCTAATGATCCGCTAACATCATAACACGAATGTATAGCCAAGAAATCACGGCATCAAGCCCAGTTATATTGTTTCATCCCCATGTATCATATCACATCCTTATATCACATATACATGTTGTGTATATATATACCTATACATAGTCCTATATATATACACATACACATATACACCAAGTCAAGTTTCTGTGTGTGCGTGAGTGTGTATCTATCTGAAACCTACGAATCTCTTCCAAGATGTTCATCCGTAGGTAAGGTCTTTCTAAATCAGTCTAGTCTAACCTAAGGTCATTACTAGGGTCCTACTCACCGAGAATATTAGGTCACGTCTGGCCTCCTAATGACAACAAGTAATATTCCTATTCTACGTTTGCGGGGGTGCTAAACGCCATCCACGCGACTTCCCCCGTAGAAATACATCTACTCACCAGGTCATTGTCTGCCGAAAACGATGTCGCCCTCCTCTTCTTCCTCGTCCGAAGTCCACGTGAGGGGTACCTATTTGCAAACACATATAATATCGTAAACAGAATCACGAAAAAAACCAAAACGACGCACGAAACGCGCATAGGTTAAAACCTATGACCCGCTCATGCCAAAGAACCAAATATCGCTCGATATCGGCGTACAAACGCCGATTGATCGAGATAAAACACCAACAAACAACTCGTAGTTTTAAAACTCATTACTTATAATATAAAACATGATTTAATTCATCGAAACCCTAAAATCGATCAAATCGTACGATTTCGTAAAACCCGAAAACGCCAATTTACCGTTTTACTTCAAAACTTGATGTTTAAATGAAACTAATTGTCATAATGCTCATTAAATAGAATAACTAAATTATAGAGACCACTACTGTATTTTTAACACCTTAATTTGTATTAAATTGAAATTCTAGTTTGCAAACTTGCCCGATTTCGATGCTTTTAAGCAAAATTTCACAATTTCACTTCTAGACTTGATTTTGCATGAATTAACTTATTAAACTACAATTCATGATGATAATAATATAATGAAGCCATAATTAAGTTTTAAATCTCATTTATTTAAGAATTTCTAAAATCTAGTTAGCAAAATAGCATTTTTATCACAATTTTCTATTATCAACCTCAAATTAGTAACTAAATTAGGTTTTTCATTCCGATAACATATTAATATTCTCATTAAAACAACAATCTAATAATAAAAACCTTAATTAGAATTTTATATTACCAATATATATGTTTTATAAAAACCTAGTTAACTAAATTGCTTAATTAAAACAATTTTGAATGAACAAATTATTATTCAACAACCATGCAAGATTTTTCTATTCTAAAAATGTTAAACTAGCTATTATAACCCTACTTAATTAATAAAAACCATAACTTGATTTTATAAAGCCTAACTTGAATTTTGAAACTTGCAATTGAAACCACAATTAATTTTGCAATTAAGCTAGATTAATAAAGCAAACAACAACTTAACTATGGTTTAGGATTTTATACCTCAAAGGTTGTGGATCAATATGAAAACTTAGCTTACCAAAAATGCTAATTTGCTCCAAGAGCCAAGCTAAAATGAGCAAGGAATGGTGGTAGGAATTAAATTAGGGATTTTTGGATTTTTATTTGGATTTTTTTAGGATTTTTGATGATTTTTGGAGGGAAATTAAATTTGGAAAATGGGGGGCTGCCATGGGGGATGAGGCCGGCCACAACATTAGGAAGTGGGAGAGAAAGAAAGAGCGAGGAATTGTGTAGAAACTTCACCCAAAATATCACTTCACTTTAAGTCTTTTCATCACTTTATTTAATTTTATTCATTTCTTTTCTAATACAACTAAAGAAAATTATAGAGACATGGAAAAATTTGGAAACAAATTTTGCATGATACACACTAGATTCTAGTATGAAATGGTTCACTTTTGCAAATTAAACCCATTCAAATTTGTAATTTACACTAATTTAGTGTATAAATAAAGCTTATATTAATATTTAAAATAATTAATTTAGAAAAAAATATTTAATTAAACTAACAATTTATAAGTAACTAAATAAAAATCATTTACTAGTAATTACATAATTAAAATAGGTCTTTTTAAAATTTATAATGAAAAATAATTACGGTTTAGTTTTACGAAAAATACGTTTTACTTTACCGAAAATCATAAAATTCACTTAAAGAATTTTATTTATTTATTTATTTATTTTTAAAACGGTACAATCTTCCCCCCTTTAAGAAATTCGGTCCCCGAATTTAAAGTAAAACTCCCCCCAATTACTAAAACATTCAGCCAAAACACTCAAATCGTCGGGGCTCCGAAATTATCAATATATAACTAAAATCAACTCCGTCAAGCATAACGCAATCATCGGAGTTATGGTGAAAATAAAATATCAAAGCCCAATACGAAAACCAACATAATATACATCAAAACTATAACTTATATAGTGCGCGTCGTAATAAAATCGGCTAAACATCCTAATAAAGAAACACGCAAAAACCTCTTTTTTAAAATCGCCGTGCGATGCACGCGTCACGGCATAAGTAGCGGACATTTATTTAAAAAATAGCTATACATATATATATATATATATATATATATATATATATATATCTTTTATTTAACATACACGTCCTGCCTGGTTACTAAATCAAATAGTAATGATTATAAAAACATACTGCTCCAACTAAAATCAATCCCAATCACATCATAAAAATATCATGTCCGTCCGGTGCGCACTGAAATTGAAACCAAATACAGATGCCATGAATACGCACAGAAACAAAACTGAGTGCAATGGGTGTGCACCAAAAACATCTGTCAAGTGCAACGGGCATGCACGACACTAATATCAGGTGCATCTAATCTGCACAAAACCCCGATTTAGTGCATCTAGTGTGCACAAATCGCAACAGGTGCACCAAATGTGCGCAAGAATCTCAATCAGGTGCACATGGTGCACGAAAACATACACCGAATATCAAAATCAAAATCACAGAACGAAAATGCATGAAAACTAGGTCGAAGCAAATATCAAAATCATGTGTAACCCATATGCACAAAATCAAATCAATATCTCAAAATGTGTAAAACCAAATCGAATGCACTGGGTATGTACAAAACAACATCAATACAACTGTCACGACCCGAAAGTACGGAACGTGACTAGCACTTAGATTACGAGACGTCTAAAGGCGTAACGTAACCTAAGTCAGCCAAAGCCCAGAAAAATCTAAACCAAAATCAAAGCGAATGAAGGAAAACCTTTAATGAAGACGGTTTTTAAATCATTCAAGTTGAATAGAATCCCTTTAAAAAGAAAACATCAAAAGTTTCCGAAAATTTCGGCAGAGTCTCCCCTGTATTTTCTATCCCCCAAAATGGGTACAACAAGATAATAAACCTGTAATCATAAAATGGCATCCCCAAGCGGGAGCTAGCTCTTCGCCCAAGGCGGATCACAACCACATGCAATATAATAGCAATATCAAGAAAAGAGCATAAAAGAAATGCAAAATATCAGAAAACACAACGCCGGCTCAAGTGAGCTCGACCCAAAAGAAACCACAAATATACAATCTCTCAGTCTCATCACTAGGTCGCATATACAAGATAAAGTGGTAGATGGAGAATACTAGATACAATGATAAAGCAAAAGGAAATAAAGTGTGCTCGCAACCCACCTACGGGCGATGTCGCGAGTCTGAGAAAAAGGAGCTGATGATAAGATAGCCGCCGCTACAAGGGTGACGGGTCCGACCTGCAAGACACTGTGGCACAACGGGGGTGAGTTGCCAGCTCGTGAGTAGAATATAACATCTAGTAAGGCAATCGTAAGAATGCACGCAATGCACCACCACATGTATGTCCATATGTGATATAATAGCTCTAGTATGCATGCACCTGTATGCAATGTCATTACTAAATCTTTAAGTGTTTTAAATGCTAAGGATACTACATTCTTAAATTTAGAAAATGAATATCTGTATAATAGCTAAGTGCTATCAAGAAATCATCTGAAAACCCGTGTCAAGTATCGACACCAAATATGAATCATATCTGTCTCAATATCGGGCTCCGTCAGTCCGGATCGGCCCATATCATAAATCTCACGACAACAGTCGGTACCCTCCGGATATCCGCCGCGCCAGACATCACCGGTAGGTAGTCTTCCCCTGCCAGGCTCATCGTCTACAACTCGATCTTCTTGCCCCGGGGTACCATACTGGGCCCACCATGTACCCGAGACGGTTCATCCACTCCTCGAATCGGGTCTCGAAATCCAACAGAAAACATGAAAACTCATGGTGCACGACACATACATCACGAGAAAACCGCAACTTTGTTTTAAAAATGATAAATATAAGCTTTTGTTAAATTCTTGCGGTTTTCCCCAAAAATCCAGAAATCTCAGCCATACTGAAATCCTCAAGAAAATCATAATGTTCACATGTTATATATAATAAATGTCTATGATATCAATGTATATGATGTGAATTTTGGATAGAATCTATGTAAATATGATGATAATGTGAGGTATATGCATGCTATGCAATTTCATATATCATGTATGATGCAAGTGGCGATACTGAGCTAAACAGGTTCTATAGTGCACGTGGCATGGCAATTACCAAAGGCGTGTGTGTCACATGAATAGTGCGCGTGCAACAGATGCCAATGGTAATGGTGTTCGTGTCCTACGAAGTGATATCGCATAAGTGTAGATGAATGTCCATGCAATCTAATATACGGTTAGCTATAAGGGTATGCAATGTACATAAAGGGATAAGCTAACTAACAATATAAATCTTGCAAAAAGTAGGGTAATCCTAACTAGGGGGCGCATCGCGCCATCCAGACGATTCCCCCATAGATGAATACATCTACTCACCTGAAATCCCCGCTAATCCGATTCGACCACCGCCTTGCCTTTACGCGCCGTGTCCGATGTTTCCCCGACCGATCCTATATTTGCACAACACCAAGCATAAGATTACAAAACCTAAAACGATACAAGTCACAATATACAATTGTCGACGCTCTCGAATTAAACATAGCATGCACTCGGTGCGCGGGAAAACGCACGAAAATCGCTAATCTTTAACTAGAATCGTCATTTCGGGGAAATCGACAAACTAAAACCCGACTAGACGAAACCCCGCATTCGCGAACTCTAATAGTCCTATACGAAGCTAATTATATCGCTAAAATAACGCAATTTGATCGCATTCTATTTTGCATAAAAATCTAGCAAGCAAAAGCATACCGATTCGATGTAAACGTCGAAATTTATCGATTTAGCGAGCATAACCTTACACAATTAACCACTCTAACCAACTAGGTAACCACAGCCCTAACTTAATCCATCAACCATGCTTCAAACCCTAGTTCAAAATCAAATCCCATTCTTGATTTTCCTAAACAAACAATTACTACTAAATTAACACTTCAAATTTCAATTTTAGCACATTCAATCTACAATTTAACAACTAGTTTAGAAATTTCACCTCACAAGTGGAACCCTAGCATGATCAAGCCACCAAAGAAGCCTCCTTTCTACAAGTTTTGCACTAAATTTGGTTGAGGAGAGAGTGGATTAGGGTTTTGTTTTGAATTGGAGAAGAAAATAATGTATTTTGTTGATTTTTGCATGATTTTAGAAGCAAGAAAAATGAAGAAAAAATTTGGGCTGAAAGAAGGAGGGGCTCGGCCTGAGCTAAAGAGGAGAGAAAATGAGAGTATGTGTAGAAAATTCCATGAAGAAAATATCATCTAAGGTCAATTTAGGCTTTCACATCAAAACTTTTTCAAAAAAACCCCATTTTACTTCATTTTTTCATAAATTTCACACCATAAAACCAAAATCTTGCAAGTCATGATACAATTTTATTAACACCATATTTTAGCTTATAAAGATTCCTAATTATGAAATTTACCTAATTAAATTTGTATTTATCACTAATTTAATGTATTTTAAAAAAGCCTAAAATAATAAAAAAATAATTAATTACGATTTTTTTTTTTTTGACTAGATAATTATAAGTGACATTTTAGTGACAAAATTATAGTAATATCTTATCTAAATTTTGTATAATTAGGTCTACAATGAAAAATATCTATTTTGACTTTTTACGGAAAAAGCCGAAAAATTAGCCGATTACCGAAAAACTGCCTAAACGATTTTCGAAGGGTTACAATCTTCCCCCCTTAAAGAAATTCGGTCCCCGAATTTAGAATTTAACTACGTGTACCTTCAAAAAGATGGGGATATCTCTTCCTCATCTCGACCTCGGTCTCCCAGGTGACCTCCTTGCTGTTCGGGCCACGCCAAAGGACCTTGACGGA
Source organism: Agapanthus africanus (assembly GCA_030015575.1). NCBI lineage: Eukaryota > Viridiplantae > Streptophyta > Magnoliopsida > Asparagales > Amaryllidaceae > Agapanthus > Agapanthus africanus. The sequence goes on along the minus strand of JASDDO010000018.1, from coordinate 310,961,917 downwards.
CGGTATAACCTTCGACTTTAATTTCTTCACCTGCCGATCCAAAATGACAACCGGCTGCTCGGTGAAAGAAAGATCACGCTCTAGCTGGATCGTCTGGTGCTGAATCGCCTGGGAAGGATCATGAAAGTACTTGCGGAGCATCGAGACATGGAACACGGGGTGAACATCGGGGAAGCTGGGCGGAAGAGCTAACCGATAATCGACCGGACCAACACGCTCTAGGATCTCGAAAGGACCAACATATCTAGGACTCAGTTTCCCTTTCCGCCCAAATCTCATCACACCTTTCATCGGAAAGACCTTCAGGAAAACATGATCGCCAACAGCGAACTCGAGTCGGCGACGGCGCCTGTCAGCATATAATTTCTGCCTGCTCTGTGCTGCTTTCATCCTGTCCCGAATCAGCTGTATCTTCTCGGTCGTCTCCTGTACAATCTGCGGCCCCAAAATACTGCTCTCCCTAAGCTCTGTCCAACATACAGGCGATCGACATCTCCTCCCATATAAAGCCTCAAAATGTGCCATCTGAATCGTTTCCTGGAAGCTATTATTGTAGGAAAACTCGATCAAAGGCAAATGACGATCCCAGCTACCACCGAAATCTAAAACACAAGCTCTGAGCATGTCCTCAAGAGTCTGAATAGTACGCTCCGACTGACCGTCAGTCTGTGGATGAAAGGCTGTGCTAAAACTCAATCGGGTGCCCAATGCTTCCTAGAGTTTCTGCCACAATCGGCTGGTAAACTGGGTGCCCCGGTCGGACACGATGCGAGTCGGAACACCATGCAGTCGCACTATCTCATCAATACAAATCTGGGCGTACTGAGAAAATCCAAAAGTGGTCTTCACTGGCAGGAAGTGAGCCACTTTCGTCAGTCGATCCACAATCACCCAAATAGAGTCATACCCTCGACTGGTCCTGGGTAGACCCATAATGAAGTCCATGGAGACCTACTCCCACTTCCACTCAGGGATGGGCAAAGGCTGTAACTCGCCGGCTGGCCTCTGGTGCTCGGCCTTGACTTGCTGACAAGTCAGGCATCTCGACACAAAGTCTGTAATATCCTTCTTCATCCCATCCCACCAGTAAACCTCTCTCAAATCACGGTACATCTTGGTGGAACCTAGATGCACACTGTATACTGATCTATGTGCCTCCTCGAGAATATCACGCCTCAGTCCCTCTGAATCTGGCACGCACAGTCGAGTCCCAAATCGAAGTATCCCCTGATCATCAATCACGAACTCGAAAACTCTGCTCTGCCGAATCTGCTCAATAATCTCTAATATACGGGCATCGCCGGACTGTGCCTCGCGGATACGGTCAAGTAACTGTGGGCGTGCTCTGAAATGGGCCAGCTGTCCCCCCATAGGAGTAAATTCGAACTGCACTCTGCTGTCACATAACACCTGCCAATCCGCCGTCGATTGCATATGTACTGCGCTCAAACAAGATAAGCTACCTCCGGGCCTCCTACTCAAAGCATCTGCCACCACATTCGCCTTGCCCGGATGGTATAAAATCTCGCAGTCATAATCTTTCACCAACTCCATCCAACGGCGCTGTCTCAGGTTCAGGTGTCGCTGCTGGAAGATATACTTCAAACTCTTGTGGTCAGTGAATATCTGGCACGACTCACCGTATAGGTAATGTCTCCAGATCTTAAGGGCAAATACCACTGCAGCCATCTCTAAATCATGGGTGGGGTAGTTCTGTTCGTGTTTCCTCAGCTGCCGAGAAGCATACGCGATAACTCTGTCGTGCTGCATCAATACACATCCCAACCCCACTCGAGAAGCATCACAATATACCACGAACCCGCCTGATCCTGAAGGCAATGCTAACACTGGTGCAGTAGTCAGACGAGTCTTCAACTGCTGGAAACTATCCTCACATGCCTGGGTCCAATCAAAAGGAACCCCCTTCCGGGTCAACCCGGTCAATGGTGCAGCAATGCGGGAGAAATCCTGGACGAAACGTCGATAATAGCCGGCCAGACCTAGAAAGCTGCGAACCTCTATAACTGATACTGGTCTAGGCCAACGCTGAACTGCCTCGATCTTCTTCGGGTCCACACAAATACCGTCTCTCGTCACAACATGACCCAAGAAGTCGACACTGTCTAGCCAGAATGCGCACTTGGAGAATTTGGCGAACAGCTGATGCTCCCTCAAAGTCTGCAATGTGATACGTAAGTGCTGCTCATGCTCCTCCCGGCTCCGAGAATAAACCAAGATGTCGTCAATGAACACAATAATGAACTGATCGAGATACGGCCTGAATACATGGTTCATCAAATCTATAAATGCTGCCGGGGCATTGGTGAGCCCGAACGACATCACCAAGAACTCATAATGACCATATCGAGTACGGAAAGCGGTCTTCGGAATATCCTCCTTCCGAACTCGCAACTGGTGATAACCTGACCGTAAATCAACCTTCGAGAAGAACCCTGCACCCTGGAGCTGATCGAATAAGTCATCAATGCGGGGTAGGGGATACCTGTTCCGTACAGTAACCCGGTTCAGCTGACGATAATCAATGCATAAACGCATACTTCCGTCCTTCTTCTTAACAAACAAGACGGGAGCACCCCAAGGTGACACACTCGGTCGGATAAGCCCTTTGTCCAGCAAGTCCTGTAACTGATCCTTTAGCTCTCTCAGCTCCGCCGGGGCCATCCGATAAGGCGGTATAGAGATAGGCCCCGTGCCAGGGATCAAGTCAATACAGAACTCAATCTCGCGCTCTGGTGGCAGACCAGGCAGCTCGTCAGGGAATACATCAGGAAACTCTCTCACAACAGGGACCTGGTCCAACGGAACCTCTGTGGAGCTAGTATCACAAATATAGGCTAAGAATCCCTGACACCCTTTCCTTAAGAGCTGACTAGCGCGAAGAGATGAAATCAAGCTGGGAAGGGTAGCGCTACGATCTCCCTGAATAACAAGAACCGGCTCACCAAGAAAACTGAATCTGACTGCTTTTTCACGGCAGTCCACGGATGCATAACAGGTGGCTAGCCAGTCCATACCAAGAAGAACGTCAAAGTCTAGCATATCTAGGAGAATCAAATCTACTGAAGAATCTCTCTCCCCGATACGAACGGAACACGATCGGTACACAAAACGGGCAACAAAAGACTCACCTACCGGGGTAATAACGACAAGCGGCTGATCTAACGGAGAAGACTCTCGGCCCAACCTCGGTGCAAAGTACGTGGATACATAGGAATGTGTGGAGCCTGGATCAAATAATACCCGTGCATCAAAAGAACATACTGGCAGAGTACTTGTCACGACGGCATTGGATGCCTGTGCATCCTGAGGAGTCAACGCGAACACTCGGGCCTGTCCACCACTAATAGTTGGCTGTCCTCTGCCTCTACCTCGGCCTCTGCCTCTGCCTCTGTCGCCTCGTCCTCTCTGAACTGGACCGCCACGCCCACGGCCTCTAGGAGCATCTGGCTGGCGTGAAGCATCATCAGGAGTAGGAAGTAAAGCTCTCTGAGAAGGTGGTGAGGGTGGTAAAGTCACATGCGGGACTGTCGCCGAGCCCTGACGCCCCATGGTACAGTCTCTGATACGGTGGTACTGACTCTCGCACCGAAAACATCCTGGAGACAACTGCTAGGTCTGTGGATATGAACCAAATAACTGACCTCGTCTCAATCCTCTGCCTCCACCATCACCCGAAAATAATCTATCGCGGTGTCTACCCATCTGCCGCTGAGCTGGCGTATCAGTACGGATCCTCTTCGGCCCAGAAACGACCGGAGTCTCAGAAATACGCTCCTCCAAAAGTAAGGCTGCAACCATCGCGGCTGCGTATGTATCAAAGTGCTGGGTGCCGATGGCATGGAATAGCTGTGTATCAATCCCTCGTACAAACCTCTTTATTCTCTTCTCTTCTGTGTCGACTAGGTACGGAGCATATCGAGACAACTGGGTAAACTGTATATCATACTCCGACACTGTCATCCCAGGAGTCTTGCGCAAAGACTCAAAACTACGGGCTCGAGCATCTCGGACACTCTCCGGAAGAAAACGGGCAAGAAATGCAGATGTAAACTCCTCCCAGGTCATAGAAGGTAGACCTGCAGCTCGGTCTCTCTCTACTGAATCGTACCATGTCTGGGCAAGACCCTCCAGACGAAAACTCGCAAACTCCACCAATCTATCCTCAGAACACCTCAACGAACGGCAAATCCGAGCCATCCTATCAAGAAATGCCTGTGGGTCCTCTGTCGCATCTGTATCGGTAAAAGCTAGAGGTCTCAATCTCATGAACTCCTGTAGTGAAACAGGGATAGTCTCCGTAGTAGCAGCAGGAGTGACCATCTGTGCAGCAGGTACGATCGTGGTCTGTGCGGTGGAAGGAACGTCCTCGGATCTCTGTGCCCGGCTGGACTCAACTAAAGATCCCATCATCTGCCGCAACTCTTGCATGCCGGCCTCTAGTCTGTCAATACGGTCTGGATAAGGCGGATCAGTATGACCCTGAGGGGTAGGCGTATCATCCCGCTCGATCCTCGCCTCAGACGGGCCCGCCCGAATCTCATCCCTAGCGGCAGCCTGCTGAGCTCTCGTAGTCTTTGGCGGCATCGAAGCTGGAATAAGAAACAGGACTGATAAGGACATTGCAATTGAATCAAGGAATGCAAGGAATCAAGAAAGGAAATATAAGCAATTATGTCCTAAGGTCACTTAGGCGGAGTACCGTATCGTAAGTATGCCGCGGATCATACCCACGCTACGCCACTCTGCTTAAGTCACCTACTCCATCTACCAAGGTCGTCCTACACTCAGAAAGGTAAAACCTACGCTCTGATACCAACTTTGTCACGACCCGAAAGTACGGAACGTAACTGGCACTTAGATTACGAGACATCTAAAGGCGTAACGTAACCTAAGTCAGCCAAAGCCCAGAAAAATCTAAACCAAAATCAAAGCGAATGAAGGAAAACCTTTAATGAAGACGGTTTTTAAATCATTCAAGTTGCATAGAATCCCTTTAAAAAGAAAACATCAAAAGTTTCTAAAAAAACCCCATTTTACTTCATTTTTTCATAAATTTCACACCATAAAACCAAAATCTTGCAAGTCATGATACAATTTTATTAACACCATATTTTAGCTTATAAAGATTCCTAATTATGAAATTTACCTAATTAAATTTGTATTTATCACTAATTTAATGTATTTTAAAAAAGCCTAAAATAATAAAAAAATAATTAATTACGAAAAAAATTTATTTGACTAGATAATTATAAGTGACATTTTAGTGACAAAATTATAGTAATATATTATCTAAATTTTGTATAATTAGGTCTACAATGAAAAATATCTATTTTGACTTTTTACGGAAAGAGCCGAAAAATTAGTCGATTACCGAAAAACTGCCTAAACGATTTTCGAAGGGTTACAACAACTGATATATGAAACACGAATAAAGTGTAATAAAAGTACACATAGAAAATACCAATCGTAGCATAAAATCCTCAAAATACCAAAATCCAAACAACGGAAATATGAAATTCAATTCACCAAATCACAATTGTAAACACTATCATCAATGTGCGCCTTTTCTAACGTCGACTGATTGGACTCGTCTCCTCATCGCTGTGCTGACTGCGCTGCAACCGGCTATGCTAATATCAAGAGCCTCCCGTGTAATCTATCCCTTCACTTGATATCCGGACTACATTAAACTTTTCGATCGATTCATCAAAATCCTATAATTCCCCGAGAGCTCAACACTCAAGTACAGTTTAAAAATATCCAGTACATGCCCCAGCATCTGCGAACCAGCAGTAGAAGGGCAAACCCAAGCCTCATTAATGGCACCGCGGAACTGCCGTAAACCCTAAGGTTCAAAAGCGTTCTCATGGTCATTATGTCAAGTTAGGGTTTCATTCTTCTAGAAGGTCTATAAAAATAGCTGCATGTTCTTCCGAATACCTTAAACTTGGGAAAATGGGTTTCTGACATTCGTTCGAACCTTTTAACTTCGTCTGGACGTCATGTGAATACCCTTCGTCCGCACGCTAAACAATGCTTCAATCCTTAAGAATAAACGATACCCTAATGGTCATCACATACTATCCGCAGCTCCCTCTGCCCGTGCGACCGTTGAAACAGAAACCACCCTCCGATATCGACGAAGATAGATCAAAGGAATGAATGAAATATGGTGCAAAGAAATGTACATCCTAAGGGTCCTGAAGCAGAGTAGCGTATCGTAAGAATGCCGCGGATCATACCCACGGTACGTCACTCTACCTAAGTCACCCACTCCATCAACCAAAGGTTACCCTAAACTTATACAAAGGTTAAACCTAGCACTCTGATACCAACTTTGTCACGACCCGAAGGTACGGAACGTGACCGGCACTTAAATTACGAAGTGTCTAGAGGCGCAAAGTAATCTAAGTAAGCCGAAACCCAGAAATCTAAACCATATAAAAGAAGAAGTAGAGCAAAACATATAGGAAAACAAGTTTAAAAGCAAGATCAAATTTTCTCAAAAATTTCGGCAGAGTCTCCTTTGTAAAAACTGGCCCCAAACGGGTACAAACAAGTATAATATATACAAACAATAAAATGGCATCCCCAAGCGCGAGCTAGCTCTACGCCAACAGGCCGAAACAACCACACCATGCATAATAATATACAACGCTAAAGGGCGAGGCTCAAAACTTAAAAGAAAACAAATCCACCAGATACTATAATAATACAAACGCGAAGCTAAGGTCGAAATAAACAACTGGTCCTCTAAACTATTAAGTAATACAAGTCTGGTTGATGGAGCTTACTAGATACCAACGAAATAATAAAAGTACAACGGCGGTCCTGATACAAGTGAACCAACCTACCAAGCAAATCACCCTGAATGAAATGATGTGCCAGCAAACTGCCAAGGAAACCTGTACATCGAACCTGTAATAAAATTTGGCACATCGGGGGTGAGTTGCCAACTCGTGAGTAGAAGACATCTGCGAAACGAAATCGAATGCACGACGCTGTCCTAGGTCATAATAATATACTAATATATCACTAGTCATCTAGTAGTGCAGGGTAATAAACTACGCGTAAGTGCAAATGCTCCGTGCTCGTGTCAGTGCCTCAAATAGTAATAAGTCATATGAATGAGTATGCATGCACCATGAATGTAAAACAATCAATCCTGAAATCTGGATATTTCTGTATAAGAAATCTTTAACTTTTATCCTGGTAAAATTTGTATAGAAATCTGAAATATCCTCGATGAAATCCATGGAAATCCATGTCAAGCATCGACACAAAACATGTAAATCTCAAGTCTCAATACCTCATAGTCTCAATATCTCATAGTCTCAATATCTCGGGCTCCGTCAGTCTGGATCGGCCCATATCATCAAATCTCACGACAACGGTCGGTATCCTCCGGATATCCGCCGCGCCAGACATCACCGGTAGGTAGTCTTCCCCCGCCAGGCTCATCGTCTACAACTCGATCTTCTTGCCCCGGGGTACCATACCGGGCCTACCATGTACCCGAGACGGTTCATCCACTCCTCGAATCGGCTCGCAAAATCCAACAGAAAACATGAAATATCATGGTGGACGACACATACATCACGAGAAAACCGCAACTTATATTTTAAAAAGAGAGGGAGAAAGAGAGAGAAGTTTTTATATATATTCTTGCTGTTTTCCCCAAAATCTAGAAATCTCATAGAAATCCAAAATCCCAAAATTATGAGTAAGTAAATGGTAAGTGTCGGCATAAGCCCCATAATACTGCATGATAACATGAAAATGTGAATGCATGAAATGTCTAAGTAATAAATGCAATGTCTAGACTAACACCTGAGAGTAATCACAATACTATATTGATCTAGCTTTTAGCTGATTCTATCCATAAAAGATAATATGTTCTAAAGTGTACGTGACATAGCAATTACCGATGATGTGTGTGTGAGCCGGCAAATAAGTGTACGTGGAACATGCACATCATCGGTAATGGTGCTGGTGTCCTAACAGACAGAGTTTCATATTGACTACAGAAATGTATGTATGAACATGCAACGTGATGATAACAATCTGAATATAAAGGTAAAATGTGTACTAACTACTCATTTGGAATATACATATCTAACTACAACTATATGACTCGAGCCTAAACTAGTATCTATCTAACCCCCTAAGGAGCTAAACTAAAGGAACTAATAGATAGGAAATATGAATCCACCTAAGGTCTGAGTCAATATCTGCAATAGTCGGCGATCCAGCCTCAATAGCGTAACGTACGTAGTATGGCTTCCTTAAATAAAGAGTGCGGATCAATCATCACATCTATATCTCGTACGGTAAAATCCATCGTACGGCATCCCAATATCGGGGTACGGGTTAAGTATCACCTACGTACATCATCATTCGTTTAATATCATTGTTAAATAATGTCATGATCAAAGGTACTGTACTGTAATCGCATACATCCCAATATCATCAATCATATATCATGTCTGCGTAAATATCCATTGTCAATTAGTCCTCAGAAATATCATGTCACATATATCATATCTTGATCAAGTCACATATATCAAGTCATGATTAAGTCACATATATATATCATATCGTAATCAAGTTACACATATCTCATATCGTAATCAAGTCACAGGTTACAGTCCGGGTTCTATTTTTAGAGTCTCATGTATCTCAGTATCATCACCACCTATTATTGTTTATGTATATATATCCATTATCTCATTTTCTAATGATCCGCTAACATCATAACATGAATGTATAGCCAAGAAATCACGACATCAAGCCCAGTTATATTATTTCATCTCCATGTATCATATCACATCTTTATATCACATATACATGTTGTGTGTATATATACCTACACATAGTCCTATATATATACACATACACATATACACAAAGTCAAGTTTCTGTGTGTGCGTGTGTGTGTGTCTATCTGAAACCTACGAATCTCCTCCAAGATGTTCATCCTTAGGTAAGGTCTTTCTAAATCAGTCTAGTCCAACCTAAGGTCATTACTAGGGTCCTACTCACCGAGAATCTAAGGTCACGTCTGGCCTCCTAATGACAACAAGTAATATTCCTATTCTACGTTTGCGGGGGTGCTAAACGCCATCCACCCGACTTCCCCCATAGATATACATCTACTCACCTGGTCCTTATCTGCCGAAAATGATGTCGCCCTCCTCTTCTTCCTCGTCCGTAGTCCACGTGAGGGGTACCTATATGCAAACACATATAATATCATAAACTGAATAACGGACAAAACCAAAACGACGCACGAAACGCGCATAGGTTAAAAGCTATGACCCGCTCATGCCAAAGAACCAAATATCGCTCGATATCGGCGTACAAACGCCGATTGATCGAGATAAAACACCAAAAAACAACTCGTAGTTTTAAAACTCATTACTTATAATATAAAACATTATTTAATTCATCGAAACCCTAAAATCGATCAAATCGTCCGATTTCGTAAAACCCGAAAACGCCAATTTACCGTTTTACTTCAAAACTTGATGTTTAAATGAAACTAATGGTCATAATGCTCATTAAATAGAATAACTAAATTATAGAGACCACTACTATATTTTTAACACCTTAATTTGTATTAAATTGAAATTCTAGTTTGCAAACTTGCTCGATTTCGATGCTTTTAAGCAAAATTTCACAATTTCACTTCTAGACTTGATTTTGCATGAATTAACTTATTAAACTATAATTCATGATGATAATAATATAATGAATCCATAATTAAATTTTAAATCTCATTTATTTAAGAATTTCTAAAATCTAGTTAGCAAAATAGAATTTTTATCACAATTTTCTATTATCAACCTCAAATTAGTAACTAAACTAGGTTTTTCATTCCGATAACATGTTAATATTCTCATTAAAACAACAATCTAATAATAAAAACCTTAATTAAAATTTTATATCACCAATATATATGTTTTATAAAAACCTAGTTAGCTAAATTGCTTAATTAAAACAATTTTGAATGAACAAATTATTATTCAACAACCATGCAAGATTTTTCTATTCTAAAAATATTAAACTAGCTATTATAACCCTACTTAATTAATAAAAACCATAACTTGATTTTATAAAGCCTAACTTGAATTTTGAAACCTGCAATTGAAACCACAATTAATTTTGCAATTAAGCAAGATTAATAAAGCAAACAACAACTTAACTATGGTTTAGGATTTTATACCTCAAAGGTTGTGGATCAACATGAAAACTTAGCTTCCCAAAAATGCTAATTTTCTCCAAGAACCAAGCTAAAATGAGCAAGGAATGGTGGTAGGAATTAAATTATGGATTTGTGGATTTTTATTTGGATTTTTGTAGGATTTTTGATGATTTTTGGAGGGAAATTAAATTTGGAAAATGGGGGGGCTGCCATGGGGGATGAGGCCGGCCACAACATGAGGAAGAGGGAGAGAAAGAAAGAGTGAGGAATTGTGTAGAAACTTCACCAAAGATATCACTTCACTTTAAGTCTTTTCATCACTTTATTTAATTTTATTCATTTCTTTTCTAATACAACTAAAGAAAATTCTAGAGACATGGAAAAATTAGGAAACTAATTTTGCATGATACACACTAGATTCTAGTATGAAATGGTTCACTTTTCCAAATTAAATCCATTCAAATTTGTAATTTACACTAATTTAGTGTATAAATAAAGTTTATGTTAATATTTAAAATAATTAATTTAGGAAAAATATTTAATTAAACTAAAAATTTATAAGTGACTAAATAAACATCATTTACTAGTAATTACATAATGAAAATAGGTCTTTTTAAAATTTATAATGAAAAATAATTACGGTTTAGTTTTACGAAAAATACGTTTTACTTTACCGAAAATCATAAAATTCACTTAAAGAATTTTATTTATTTAATTATTTATTTTTCAAACGCTACAGATCTTGATGGATTCGTTAGCGCCGAATTTTTTAAACTGCAGTTTTTGTTCCACACCGGCTACGGTAGATGGCCAGGGCGCTGATGTAACCCAACATGGACTGTACCCAAATCTACCTGTTTGCATGACTCTTTTGAGCCATGATAAGGAGAAAATCAAAGCACAGTGGGAACCAAACAAGACACTATGGCGATCTTAGATCTACAGACTAACCTATACAAATGTCGCCAAAGAACTGCTATCTGACGATAGGTTACCATCTAGGAGTTCTCGGCGAGTCCTGTTCAGTGTACCCATTCTCTAATGTGCACCTGTGTACAATCTTTGATATCAAACACCAATAGTTGTGGTATCAACCATCTCCCCCTACAGGATCAAGAAACATAAACACCAGTCAACTCTGGAATATCGATGCCCTGTCTCGATATTCCTCGACTAGGAACTGTTAAAGGATGTGCTTGCAGACTACACAAGCCCCACTAGTATGATCTACATCATAGTCTTAGTAGTCAAGCCTACATCCTAAATGCTTTATCAACATATATCAGAGAGACAGTATAAAAACCAAGTGTATATGTTAAGATAAAGAGCAATCAGATAGCATACTATCATGTCGAGGAAGAAATTTCTCTAAATATATGTCCAAGCATCCACTATATCATACAATAATGGCCTCTGGGGCATACATATTCCTAACAGAAGTGATCTTCGATATGCTTTTCAAAGATAAGAAGCTCAAGGTATCCCATCAAATCCCAAGCGCTGATGCAATCACTGAGAAGAAGAACTACTGCAAGTGGCTTAATTCTGAATCCTATTTACCCTCTTTAAGATCTCTTATAAAATTAATATTCAGAATATGTAAAGTTTAAACAAAATAAGTATTTGTATTTAAAATTTGATCAGAAGGTCCTTGGTTCAAGACTTCCTATAGGCACAAGCATCTATGGTTAATTATACCCTAATGTCTAAAGAATCATTTGTAGAGGATACCTTATTAGCTTACTCAAATCACATCACAGATATCACATTTAAATATACATAATACTTGCAAACAGAGAATAATATAAGAAATATAGATATTTCATTTATATTTGTGTACAATTTGAACCTAAATTACATCAATATTGCAAAGAGTATAAAATTGTATGAGAACTCTAATTTAAGAGTTTAATTCTATACTTGGGGTATTTTAGTGTCAAATTTTGACATATATTGACTTGCACTGCCTTATGTGGGGGCCATATGTCATGCCCCGCTTCCCAAGATACATAAAATATGGGACGTAACTCGGCCAGACATGCTACCTACTGTAAGGAATCATCCTACCATAGTCACATTAAGGATGTCATGCTGTAATCAAGCCATAAAATAATATATAACTATCTAACACAATGTCCAATGCCACAACAATAATTATAATAGAAATCAATAGTGGAAGCAATACTGGAATACTAGTCTCGATTGATCCAATGATAAATAGGAAACAATAAGAATACTTGTCCCTTATGGACTCACAAAAAATCCAATAAAAGAGTTCAATACTGAAAATAAACATAAACCATAATAACTAGATAGACGAGAATACTTCTCACTGCTCGGCAATCTTCTCGAAATATTCTATATCCTGCGGTTCTAATGCCTAATGATTTGGCCCATGCAAAACCCAGATGTCAGAGCGTCATAGATAAAATAATCATGAATATAACCGGAATGGTATGCAATAAATCATTTACAGTAAATCGGTGTCATGTGAGTACACATTAACAATAGCAATAGCAAGTAATATAACCAACAAGATGTAGCAAGGCAATCATGTCATGTGGATCTTATATGTCCATGTCTATAAGTTATCTAACCTAACAGTAGTTGAAATCAATCAATGCAATCCTCCTCGTAACTCAACAGTTATCTCGTACATGCGCGGGACCACGATTTCTTGTCTCTCAGGGATGAATCCCAAGACGTACTGCTAGGCAGTAAACAATGTCAATATCAATACATATGATGTCAGCTCATCATACCGCAGCCAGAAGCTCGTATCGACTGATCAGTCTCTATCAATCAATATCTTTTTGAGTTACAATTTAGTTTCCATTCTTGATTTTCCCTTTTCCCCAGGTTTTCATGTTTCATGTCAAGTATTCATACAGTATTTACCTAATACCAACACAGGAACAATCCAGCATGTTCATGTTATGTCAATCGAGACAACTATGTCAAAATGGGGGATTCTTGGCATTTTGGTAAACATTACATTTCAAGTAGGCTTGATATGAAACTAATAATTAAATAAGCATGAATACATGTGTACAATCAATAATTGGTATGTTCAAGAATATCGTAATCTTATCAGGTATATGATTAAGGTATTGACATTAATAGGAATAGTATAGGAAATTAAAATCATATACTAATACATGTCAGGGTTAAATATCAGTTCATAAGTCAGGCTGAGACGGCTTAGGGATGTCTGAGACGACTCGTATATGTGTTGGAGACGGCTCACAAGTGTTTGAGACATCTTAGAAGTACTTAAAGGTTAATATTTCATCTCCGAATGTAAGAGATGACTCATGATGGTCTTGAACCAGCTCGATCTATTTTAAGACGGCTCGTTCTATATTTAGAACGTAATATTTTTCTTTCTGGGTATATAAGACGGCTTAAGTAATGTTGAGCCAGCTCGTGGTTTTTTTTTCTGAGATGACCAGATTACTAAATTTTTTATTATCTACTCCATACAAGTGTCTAATATGTCAAATACTCCATATTTATTATATATATCCAAATCAGCATGAAGGTGATATCTTTTAGCGTTTAACGGGGTACATATCATATTCAAGTTAGATTTCGATGCTTAGAATATATCGACACGTCGTGATTCAAATCACGATGTATCATCCGATTAGGTCGTTATTCTATATATTAAATAGTATACAGTGAGGTCTAATTCATATTATACTAGCATATAATAAACAACATCACCAAGAATAACGAAAAGATCATATCTTGATCACAAAAGTATGCATACGTACTGTATTCGTTAAAAGTCATTAAGCAGGATTTGATCTTTCCATAGCATGTAAGAAAGTATTGGATACTTGCCTCACCGGTGATCTTGTGAAAACAACGGTGATAGGAACATGATCTCTTGATTGGATGAAGCAGCCGATGAATGAAATGAAGAAGACGATGGCGATCCCCTCGAGATGATGAAAATGATGATGGTGGTGTGGTCACGCGGGTTGCTTACTAGGGTTAGGGTTTAGTTTAGAGAAGAGGAAGGTTTAAGGTTTCGGATCAGATATGAGGAGAAGGATAGGGTTTTATGATTTAAGTGGGTTGCATGATTATCATGGGATTTATATAGGATGTGTTAATACATAGGGCAAGTATTTTACAAGTCTTATATCAATTAGGACTAGGGATTTAGATAAGGTAAAATATGATTATCATATGCTTAAATTAATATATCTCCATTTACCAAAGTATTAAACCTAAAGAATCAATAAACCAGAATCACGTCAAGTAACAATAACAGGATGTACATCAGTTTGGGACGGCTCATAAAAGCTTAAGTCGAATCACAAGTCTTTTCTAACAATCAATTCTATCTGTCTCCGTAAGATGGCTCAGGATATGTTTGAGCGACTCGTCCTTAATCTTAAGAAAAAATAATTAGAATAAAATCAAAATAACCAGCAATAGTTTAATCGAACAAATACTGTACACATGTTTTAAGGTGTTACACCATATCATAAAAGTGAGGCCACCCTATACCGGGTCTTCCAATTTATCCAGAAAAAGAGATGTTATGTTTGTGAGAGACCCAATTTGGACACTCCCGACGTCAGGAGGGGGTCCTGACCAAGGCGGGAGGCCTATTTTGGGGCCTCCCGATGGTATGTTTTGCCTAAGTTGAGAAACACTTTTGATAGGGTTTCCTTTTCATATGAAACTGCCCTATATGTGGGCACATCATTTCATCTTGAATGGATGTGGGGTCACTCTATGTGGGACCCTCAATTCATCAAAGCAACATGACATATTTCGCGCATGCATGTTGTTAGGTGTATATGCCCTAGAAGCCATTATTGAATAATACAGGATTGTATATTACATTTTGGAAGCTTGGGATATATGTTGGATATAGTGCCCTCAAGGCAATTGTTGTAATTGCAGGAACGTGATTATGATAATTGAGGGAGGACCTATACAGGTAGAACAATCTTACTCGAGATGATAGTATGCTATCTGGTTTGTCTTTATCATTGATGTGTACACGTTTTACTTGTTATTGTTAGTGCTATATGCCCTAGAGGCCATTATTGTATCATACTGGATTGTATATTACATATTAGATGCTTGGGATATTTCACAGTTATAATAATAGTCTTGCTCGATATGGTAGTATGCTACCTGGTTTGATTCTACCTCAATATGTGTATGTGTTTCTTTTAACATATCGCTTATATATATTGGTAGAGCCCTCAGGATCTTTTCTTGACTACCAGCGTTGTGATGGCAGTCACACTTGTAGGGGCTGGGTATTCTATATGCACATCCTTATACAGGTCCCTATTCATTGGATTATCGAGACGGGGCATCGATACTTTAGAGTAGACTAGTGTATACGCTTCTCATCCCAGCAGAGGATATGGTCTGTCCTACAGCCATTAGTACGATGTACTGGAGAAGGTATGCAGGTGCTCACTGGGTTATGAGTTACACTGGACAGGACTCATTGGGAACTGCTGGTTGGTATTATACCTATCGTCAGGTAGCAGTTCCCAGGTGGCATGAGTACAACTTAGTCCGTTGACTTTCCATCGCTACTTGGTCTTGGGTGTGTTCCCACTCCACTTTGATTACTACCCTACCATACTCAAAGGATTCATGCAAACAGGTAGTAGTTGGGTGTAGTCCCAAAGCATTTAGAGACAGTAGCAATCAGATAGGATTCGTCTATCCCAGTATTGGGGGTTGATATCGTGCGTTGTTCGGAAAGCCATTACACAAAGTCCCTGGCCAGGGCAGTCGAGAAATACTTGTAAGGTACTCCAGTAGTTTCTCATGGTGTATTGGGATCTCCTCCGGTATAACTTATCACGTTGTTAGAGGTCTGACGTTTATCATCCCCCTAGGCGGACATGCGAGTATCTCAGACGAACAGACCGGACTATACGGAGATTGTAACCGATAGGCTCAGTAGGAGTCCGTGTGAGTTTGCTCATCGGTCTTCTTATCAGATACCTGGTTAGCCGTTACGTGCAGCTAGTACCGTTGACGGCTTGTGGTTAAACCCACTGCCAGCGTACTGTCGAGTCTTTAGAGTTCCACATAGAGCGTTTCCCTGCTTCAGGCAATTGATGTAGACGTCGTATGGTTTTACGAATGGGCTTCGATCACGTACGTATATTTATACAAGGATGCTGATCGGGCGGACAATACTAGTGGGCTTTGGTATAAGCCGGATCCTAGTATTATATTATTGGATTGTTATCATCTCAGTGTATCCGTATTTTTTGGAATACGGATATGGGTATGTATATACGGTGAGAGGGGTATTCTTTTTAATTTGTCAAGGCATGCTTCTAGAAGGTGATACCTCGTTATTTGTATTATCCATTTTTTAAATGGATTAATGAGGTAGAAATAGAGGAGACTTTTTGTGGCATGGTGTAAAGAATGGGCTTTGATTATTTTATTTGCTTTAGGTTCACTATTGAGGCATGGCACATATATTCTATTAGGATTTATTCCATGGCTTAATGAGTGAGTGATTAGCCATTCTCTACACTTTGCCTAAACACTTGATCATTTTCTTTCTTGAGATCATTTTCTTGAATTGCTCTCCTTGAGCTCTCTAGGTCTCTCCATCTCCTTCTTCCTCTAACTAAACCCAAACCTTCACATGTGTTGTGAGCCAAGGGTTTACTGAGACTACACAATCCTTTAGACTTTCTACATCTCCTAAGCTAGTTGGTTTAGCAAACCATCTAGCTTAGTTACCTCATTTAGAGGTTGAAGTTTGGAGCACATTCTCTCGCGGTGGATCATCTTTGACGCAAGAAGGCCGATAGAGCAAGCCTGATCCGATCACCGAGGAGCCTTGGAGAGGAGCACTAGAAGACCCGAATGACCGTATCTTGGAGGTATAACCATTCTATCATAGTAGATAAACCTCTTAGATAGATTAGCAAGTTAAGGCTTTAGTAAAGATCCTGGAGTTTTAGCTGCTGTTGCGTAGTCAAATATCATTGTTTTTGAAAATTCCGCCTCCCTGCGAACTGCGGGGTGCGCGACATCGGCGTACAATGGTATCAAAGCCTACAAAACCTTAACTAGCTAGTTAGAAAAGTCTTTAGAAATTTGATCGCGGAAAAATCCTAAAATTACGTCCGAAAAACCCCGTTTCTGTCGATTTTTTAAGCAGGTCCAAAAATCTTTTCACAGGCCTGAAAAATACGTGCAGGGTTTTTTGAGAACAAAGTAGAAATTTGGGTTCTTGAGTCCCTAAGACTGCAATGGAATCACGGCCAAACAATGCTTTTGGCCACCGTTCCGCGGCCGAGTCAAAGGTGACTCGGCCTGATTTTCTACAGTGCGTCTAGGTTAGGCCGCGGTTCAGCAGCCATGTGGTCGAGTTGGCTCTCGAATTTCTTGGGGCTCCATTATATACCCTGCATGATTTTCTGCATATTTTTAATCTTAAAATTTCCAACTTTTGAAAAATTTACAGAAACTAGGTAAATGTCGGGTTTCGAAGTTCGATCGAGCACTTTAACGTCGACTAGACCCCTACTAATGCTCTAACTTGGCTCGGATACCGTGAAAGTATGTCTTAGCACCACTACCAGGTTTCTAGAGGTATCAAGTATGCAATTTTAAAAGATTTAGTGGGCTAAAACCTGCTAACCTAGAATCGAACTAGAGAATTAGGGTTTATAAACATGTAAAAAAGCTTTACACTAAGTGAATAGAGAATACAACCTTTGTGGACTGGTCTTTCACTTCTAAAGCTCCAAGTAGTAGTCTGTTAGCTCCAAGTAGTGGTCCTTCGAACACTTTTTAAGCACCACTTGGTGAAAGGAACGAGATTGCTTCGTTGTCTTCGAGGACGAAAATGATCCACCTTGAAGAATTTCTAACTCAAGCTATCTCTTCACTAATTAAGGAATTAGTGAAGCAAACAACCTACACTAATGTGCTATATGAGAGTAAGTTGATGAAGTAGGAATTTTATTTCTCCTTTCCTTTTTCTCTCAAGAAAATTTACGAGGAGAAGAAGATGAACCTTGGACTTGGGTGAAGAAAAATATTTCAAGTGATATTTGTAGAGAGTTAATGATAGCTAAGGATAAAGGTTAGGTTATAAAATATCTAGATTAAAACAAAATTAGTGGGTTGAGTCATGGCTTCTTGAAGCATCTTAAACCATGCTCATTTTCCACTAATTTTCTTTCTACCTTAAATAAAAATTACCCAACATTATCCTTGGCTTGGTGTGAGTCCCATACACCCATGTTCTATGTATCATCCACCATGATACAATAGTAAATATAATATATATATATATATATATCATATAATTATATATATATATATATATATATTCCAAAGAAGAAATTCTTTAGTGAGCACAATATTAGTTAATATATATAAATATCAAATATAAAAATATATATCAAATTATTAAATTAACACTTGATTTAATAATCCGGTCATATCATATATAACCGACCATCACTTATATGTATATCACATTATCGAATCAACACTTGATTCAATAACCCGGTCATATCACATATAACATATCATTGAATCAACACTTGATTCAACAATCCGGTTATGTCACGACCCAGAAAAGGCACTTGAATCATGTGAAATATATACGACCCACCCTAATTCAAGTAAGCCAAAATACCCAGAAATCTAACCCTTTTTTGGGAAAATAGTGGAGGTGAAGTTTTGAAATGACGGTATAATGAAAACAAGTTCTTTCTTCAAAAAAAAGATATGTAATAGCATATGAAAACACAATGTTTTGTAGCTGTCTTGAAAACATGTTTCGTCATTGAAAATTTCGGCAGCACCTCTTTTGTATGTTTTAACCCGAAATCAAATACAAGTAATAATAATAAATGGCATCCCCAAGTGGGAGCTACCTCATTGCCAATTGGCGGAAACAACCACGCAATGATATAAATATACAACGCCGATGGCGAGGATCAAAACAGAGAAACAAGTAAAGAAAACAAGCATCATTAATAAAAACCAAAATAAAGAATAAATACACAACTGCGCCTCAAGGTCCAAAATAATATACAACGATGGTTTCTAAGTTTACAAATATACACAGTCTGGTTGATAGAACTTTTAACTAGATACAACTGAAATAAATATACAAATGTAATGGTGGTCACGATGCAAGTGAACCCCACCTTCCAAAGCAATCACCCGGAAGAAACGGTGTGCCGGCAAGGCAGCTATGAAAAACCTATGCGGTCAGACCTGCAAGAAAACTCTGGCACAATGGGGGTGAGTAGCCAACTCGTGAGTAGAAGACATCACCGAGTAGAAACCGAATGTATGACTATCTCCTAGGTCATACAGTAAGATAATAATAATATAAGGACATCTAATAATAACAAGAATAACAGTATAAATATAAGTGTAAAACCAAGTACTCGTGTCCGTGTCATAAAGTGATAGCATGTCGAGTGTATCATGTATGAATGCATCATCCAATGTGTTTCCAGCAACGACACACCAAATCGAGATAAAACCTGATTGTCCAACACTGACACTCGAAACATCACGAAACCCGTGTCCAGTATCGACACGTAAATCCTCATATCTCAGGCACCGCATCCTCTGATCAGCCCTCCTATCTATCTCACGACTCAAGCCGGTATCCTCTGAATAACCACCGGGTCCAAACTATCACCGGTAAGTAGTGCTCCCCTGCCAGGCTCATCGTCATCCTCATGAATTTCTCATCCTGGGGTACCTTACCGGGTCCATCATGTACCCGCAGACGGCTCATCTAACTCCTCGAATCAGGTCTCGAAAACAAGCTCAGAACCGAGAAAACTCATGGTGGACACGAAATATCATATCAAGGAAAAAACCGCCTTTTTAAATATTTCAAGTTTCAAATGTATCTTGCGATTTCCCAATTCCACAAAACAGAAATCTCATGAAAACGTCATATGCGATAAATCAATATAGCAATGTATGCGTAATGCAAATCATGATGCGTATTAGTACCAGAATTGTTATCTAACTATCAATAATGAACGTCGTACACCATATATTTATCCATGGTAGTTTCTATAGTGTGCAATGCATAGCAATTACCGATGCTTATGTGTGTGAGCCGTCAAGCAAGTGTACGTGCAACATACACATCATCGGTAATGGTGCAGGTGTCCTAACAGACGAGTTCATAACAAAAAGTAGACAGTGAAAGCAATAATAAGGTATATATATCTATATACGAGCCATACTGTTTATCATATTTAAAAAGCACGAATCTTTATTTTTAAAAAAGTAGGGACTACGGTTTTTTGAGAAAGAGATGTCTTTTGAAAATCCGTAGCGTCTCTCGGTTTATCCTTTGAAAATGCCTTACGATTCGCAGATTTGAAAATAGGTATGACTCGAGCCAAAGCTAACATCTACCTAAGCAACTAAAAGACTAAACTAAGAACCAAGTTGAAGGTGATAAGAAAGTCTATAGCATAACCGAGTCGATATATCTAATAGTCGGCGATCCCGCCTCATAGCGTCACGTACGGTAAAATCTATCGTACGGTATCCTCGAGTCGAGAGTGCGGATCAATCATCATATATGCATCTCGTACGGTATAGTCCGTCGTATGGCATCCTCAAAATCAACGGTACGGGTCAAATATCATATATCGTAATTCGTACGATATCATTCTAATATATCATCAAATCACATGTTATCACATGTTTTGTGTATCACCCAGCGATCCTTTAATATATCATATCATATATGAGGTCTCACTCGATCATGTATCATAACCTCACGACATCATGTCCGATTATATCGACTCATATCCATAAAACGTATCATATCATATCCTCATGTCACGTGTATATGTGCGTATATATATATATACATACGCACACATATATATATACACACATATACACACATCTATAGAAACCAAGTATATGTGTGTGTGCGTGTGTGCGTGCATGTGGTAACAACATATAACCTAAGTTCTCCTAGGAACTCTATTTGCTAATTGTCCATCTCACATCATTATATGAATATAATATATACATAAACTATTCTACGGTTGCGGGGGTGCTATACGCCATCTACCCGACTTCCCCCATAGATATACATCTACTCACCTTCGATCCTCGCTTGCCGAAGTCGATGACGCCTTCGTCCTAAAGTCCACACGAGGGTACCTATATATCAAAACACATCGTATCACTTCAAAATCACATTCGAAAACCGACTCGTCACGCGAAGTGCTCATATGTTAGAACCTATAGCCTACACATGCAAAAACAACCAAATAAACCTCGTCGTTAACATACAAATGTCTAATGACCAAATCCAAATTCAAATACCAAAAACTAAGTTTTAGAAATCGGAGAAACATTGCTAAAACCCACTCAATATGCTCCCAGATTTTTGCACAGATAGATAGGGACAAATCTAACAATACAGGGGCTAGGTTATGAGGAGTGGGAGCTACTGACCAAACCCCAACACTAATGACCAAAATTAGCCCGGCAAGGATATCTATTTTCCTGGTGTCGCCGGCCCCGTGTTGGAATTCGGGTCTTGTCTCTGTATGGTGGTCTTCTAGTGGTCTAACTTAGTCAATGTAGTTGTTTGATTTTCTATAAACACTCCAAGTTGCTCCAGATTCCCTGTAGTCCTCAAACCTTCACAAAACCGACATCGGAAAAATTCTAACTCATGTCTTGGGATTTCAATGCTCAGTTGGTCCAGGATTCATACACTAGAAGGGTTGAAGACTACTAATCCTCAAACACACAATCACAACTTATAATCACCCTTAACCTCATCTTGGAAATTTCCAAGATCACCAAACCTCCCTTGTTTTGCTTAAAACTACACTAGGATATAAGAAACACCAAAACATAACTATAAGGGTTAGGATTATATCTCATTTGGCAACTCAAGAATTTTCTTGAGTTGCCCCAAGTGCTCAAAGTTTTGACTTGTTCCTACCATCATGCTTGTACTGAGCTAGAGATCATTTTTTGTGAAGAGAGTATAAGGTTTTGGCTAAGATTTTGAGGTGTTTGTATAAGGTAGAGGAAGGGGATTGGTGAGGAGAATGAGATGAAGAAAATGATGATGAGAGAAATGAAAGAGGAAAAGAACAAGAGCCATGGTGTGTAGAAGGTTCTCTCTCTCTTTCTCTCACCTCAACCATGCCTCCATGTCACAAAATATCTCATATTTAAAATTCCATTTTCTTTTCTTTTAAAAATAAATTCAAAAACCATATATTTGCAAAAGAATCCATGGTTTAATTAAATGTAATAAGTGTTTTGCAACATGACTTGGTGCATGTCATATGCATAATCAAGCTTAATGCATAATTAGAAAATATTAATCAAGTTTAACATTAAACATGTATATAATTAATTATATAATAATCTATAAAATTTCTAAATCCTACAAATTCTTTCCAAATCAATAATTCATATTAATTTCCCAATTATTCTCCAAACTATAAGTATATAACCATAATACTTCATTAAAACCAAATTTCTATATCTTTATAATATTCATGAAATTTATTATTTCATTATTTAAATTCCGAAAGTAATCTTTTATTTTCCTGAGATGTTACAATCTTCCCCCCTTAAATAAATTTGGTCCCTGAAATTTAAATTTAAATCCCCAAAATAATAAAACATTTCAGTCAATAAATCAAATCAACGGGGTTCCGAGTATCATGAATACATAAAACATATCATAGCGCAATGCATGCACCTGAAAATGAGTGCAAAACTCAAAATCGAAACTTCATCAAGCGTCACACAATCATCGGAGTTATGAAGAAAATATAAACGTCAAATCCATTGCGAAAATCAAATATGATATAATTAGGATTATAACATATATATAGTACGCATCTTATGAAAACATCAAGACAACTGGAGTAGAGTGCATGCAAAATCTTTTTTCAAATCGCCGTGTGATGCGCATATCACGGTACAAGTAGCGGACGTTAAATTTATAAAGAAAATAGCTATATATATCCTTTGTTCAATATATACGTCCCCCCTTTTGAAAATGTTTTTAGAATGGTTTTCTTCGTAAAATTTTCATGTCATCACGGACATGTAGGAAAATATTGAGACCATAGCTCCTTTTTGAAAATCCTCTTGGCAAATATTGATGCATGCAAAATACTCAGGTACTGTCCTTAGACAAGTCCTGCTCGATTATTAAATCATATAATATATATCATAAAAACATGCTGCTCAAAAGAAAATCAATCCTAAAAATGTATACAAAGAATGCCATGTGTGTCTGGTACGCACGGAAATCGAAATCAAATGCTGGTGCCACAAATGTGCACAGAAACAAAACTGAGTGCAACAGGTGTGTACGAAAGCATCTGTCAAGTGCAACGGGTGTACATGACAATAATATCAGGTGCATCTGATATACACTAAGAATCTTGATTTAGTGGATCCGGTGTGCACAAAATCACATCTAGTGCGCCAAGTGTGCGTAAGAATCCCCATCAAGTGCACAAAGTGTATGAAAACGCATATAAAGTGTCTATCGAAATCAGCGGTACACGACATACACCAAATCAAAATCAAGTATACCGCGGTATTTAAACTCATAAACATATGCAACTGCGTGCACAAAACCACACCGAAGTACTGAATACGCGTGTAGCCTACATCGAATGCATAAGTCAAAATCATGAGTATATTGTATGCATGAAAATCAAATCAAATATATCGGAGTGTACAAAATCAGAATAAGTGCAACGGGTATGCACAAAAACGAACATCAGTACAACTGATACATGAAATACTAATCAAGTGCAACTGTGGTACATATAGGATTTATCAATCATAAAACAAATCGTCAAAATACCGAAATCTAAAACAACGAAAATGTGATGTCCGAATCACCAATTCGCAAATCATAATTAACTGTCGTCGATGTGCTCCTCTTTCAATGTCGAAAAGTGATGGTGCATGTAAGGCTGGCAGAGCAAGAATATCTACTTGCCCCTTGCCCACGATCTGGCGTCCTCTTCTTTTAGGTCCTCGTTTCTCTATGCGGATCACCAGTTATATGACTCCTCGGCTCGACAGCCCTATTCGGAGTGATGACGGAACTGTTCCGCTGTGGCGCTTCTCTGAAGGTTTCCTGACCAATTAACATGGTCACTCGTAATGTATCACATCAATGATGGCAGTCTCTGGCCCCCTGAGTTTGCGAGATACAACCGATCCTGGGTCCAAGTCTTTATCGAGTAGTATCCCTGAAAGATCCTATCAGGGTATCTTCCCAGTCTCGTCTCTGCCAGACTTCCCGGAAATTGGCACTCTTTACTTAATCCATTGCTCATTTCGGGACAGCTGCATTCTCTTCAGGACGTTCTTCTGGAAAGGTGGCCGTATTCAATGCCTCTGCTTGTATATTAAATCTCTGACATCAACGGAGTGGAATGACAACTCATGAAAATCTCGCACAAACTTCTTACTCCGCTTCCCTTCAATATGGAACAATTCGGAATCATCTCTTCGTAGCTGTATGGACTGCGCTCCAATTGGCTGTAGTTGTATCTGGAGTCTCTTTCGAAGCTACGAACTCGGCATATTCAATATCTTTTAGAAGGCACCTGGCCAATTATGTCCTCGGGAACTCGTCCAAGTCATCGGAGTAATGCGCCATCGCTCGTCTTTTCTCGATCGACTCACAACATGTCTGTGTGAGTTCCTTCTATCCGAAACTGGTCAACTTACTGATCTTATATCGGATCATCCATAAACAATATCCTTTCTTGATCGATTTATTCTAGATCTGTGTAAGATCCTTCAAACTGGAATTCTTCAACTCAACTTAGCCTACGCCGGCGCATCAGATCAGACGAATCATCTCAGTCACTCTATTCAAGATGGAGTGGCTACAATCTGTCACATCTCCGTGTATAAACTCATGCTACATTATCTTCAATGGTCTGGGGCGATATCTTATCAAACTCAGCAACAACTGGCTCATCTGTCTGCACGGTAGACAATGCCTCAATCATCTGGGGTAGATTGTACCGTAATAATCTTCGTAATCTGGCTGGCCTCTAGCAATGGCCCGATCTTCTAGTGCGGATCTCGAACGCTCGTGCCAACAAGAAATCCATGTAAAACAATATATCAAAACATTCGTGTGTCACCAGAATACCTCTTGGTCAGTCCTCGTTCATGACGAGCTCGCACTGACGCATCTCTAGCCGTAGCTCTTTCTGCTTGTGTAGCCATGGTAACGGAAACCACAATCCGATATCGATGAGGATAGATCATAGGAACGAATAGAAATATAGTGCATAAGAAATGTACATCCTAAGGCTACTTAAATAGAGTAGCGTATCGTAAATATGCCGCGGAACATACACACGGTACGTCACTATACTTAAGTCACCTACTCCATCAACTAAGGTCAACCTATGCGATGAAAGTTCAGGTCAAATACCCCTCAGTCAAGTCTAAGTTCTGTAAGGTCAAGCCTAGGTTCTGAATATATATACGCCCTAGACTCCGCATAGTCAAACCTAGACTCGAACCAAGGTTAAACCTAATGCTCTGATACCAACTTTGTTACGACCCGGAAAAGGCATGTGACTGGCATTTGAATTATGTGAAGTCGATAGGACCACACCTAATTAAAGTAAGCTAAAATGCCACGAAATCTAAAACATTTATGGAAAATAATGGAGGTGAAGTTTTGAAATGACGGTGTAATGAAAACAAGTTCTTTCATTAAAAAAAGATAAGTAATATGTAACACCTTAGGGTTTCGATTAGTGTTAATTAGACGATAATGCGGGTTTTATGTAAAATGTTTACTAATTTGGGTTCCTCACATTTTATAACATTTAATTAATAATTTATTGTTAATTGTTATGCCTTGCACACACTTTTGCATGTTAATGTGAGGGTGTGTTTGTGTTAATCTAGTTTAGCAACCATGACAACTTAGCCAAATTCTAATCCTTGTTTAAACCTTAACCCTAACCCTAAATATTTATGTGAGATATTTGTTTGGATGAGAGGTGGTGTCAAGGTGAATCATGGAGGGCATTAATGGAGGTGGGGGGGGGGAGAGAGTAAGAATAAGGACTTATCTCACCCTACACTCACCTCTCTCTCTCTTTTCACCTCACACACTCTCATTCTCACTCTATCTTATTCTCATTCTCATTATTTCCTCTCTTCCTCAACCCTCAAACTGAACCCTTATCCCTTCCATCACAAAACCTTCACAAAACTTCACAAAATCTCACCCAAATCACTTCTAAATCCTTGTTTTGCCTCTTAGATGCCTTGGAGCTTGGAAAGCTAGGATCTTGGAGCTTGTGGTAGTAGGTAATGATCTCTTTCTGTTAAGTAAGTCTTTTTAGTGTTGTGTAGCTTATTCGTTTGAATTTAGAACGCTTAAAGTAAAACATCATGCACATATCATATTTTTAGTGTCATTTTGTGATATCTGTGATCTGTTGTGACCCAGTGTGTGTACTAGAAAATCTAGCAGAGTAGTGGTGTTGTACTTGTGACCCTAAGCCTACACCCGAAGCACGAACCCCTCATGCTCAGATTTGGCCGGTGACGCATAGAGTTTTTTCGGCTAGCTCGGTTTTTGGGTGGGGTTTGGGATTGGTTTTTGGTGGGTAGCTGTCTGTAGTTGTTTAGGTGTGTTTGGACCTTCTTGATTTTTGGGTTTTCACTGTATACAAAATCTGGGATCACTTTGCTAGTTTCTTGTGTTACGAATACATGTGTTATGTTATCCGACACGGTGCGTGTACTTTGTGTGGTCTTTGCTCTTGGGTTGGTTTCGTAGTGTCGCTACGCACGTTAGCCACTAAATGAACACTTGAGGGTATATTTAGAGTTGGTGCGTCGGTCAAATGTAGTTTGTACGTGTTATTGGTTGATTGCTAATATATACTTGTTAAATTGTTGTTTTATGATCTTAGGGACGCAGGCGAGGACTTCGGACGCTGCGAAGAAGGGAAAGCGAGTGATTGGCTTTACTTAGCCCCAGGATCATCTGTGAGTAGATTTAACATCTACAGGGGAATCGCCCGCATGGCGTTATGCGTCTGGGGTAGATATGATATGATATTAGTCGCATGTTTATATTGCACATATAGAGTTTGCGCATAAACTTCATTGCATATTATTACTTGTTGTGCTTGGACTTGTACCCATTGGACACTGCACTATTATTGATGGCTCTTATTGCACGAGCATTGATTGTATGCCACACACACCGTGGATGATTGCCATGACACGCACAACACACATACATATATGATATTGTTTGGTTAGGGACATTATGACATTGATTCCTATTCCATTATGCATTGACATATAGCATACATGTATACCTACATGCTTACACATATGCCTTGGTATACCTACATGAATACACATATACCTGGAGGGTATTGTATTATTATTGACATGCATATACACATACTTAGCTTGATATAGCTACACACATACCTGGAGGGTATTACATCATTATTCATAGGTAGATACACATATCTTGTTATACCGACATGGTTACGCATATCTGGATATAGCTTCATATTCACCTTTATATGATGTTTTATGGATTTTGGAGAAATTAGGAACCTCATGATATATTTATTAGTTTGTTGCAGTTAAATAGCGGTTTTTCTTTTATATGCTCATATTACTGTTTCATGTTGCTTATATTATATTTAATTGATTTTGCATTGATATATGGATTTCATATGATATTTCCTGGGTGTTTTACTCTTGGGTATATATATCAGTGGTAAGAGACGCTGATATTTATACATGTATATATATATCAGTGGTATGGGACGCTGTTATATATGTACACCTATAATATATATATATATATATATATATATATATATCACTGGTATGGGACGTTTCTATATATGTAAACCTATAATATATATCATCATAATGATCTGTGCAAGTATTCTTATTCATTATATATGTGGGGCCTTTGCGCTCGATGTGAGGGGCCTATGTGCCCGATATGAGGGGCCTATATGCCAGATGTGAGGGGCCGATGTGCCTGATATGAGGGGCCTATGTGTCCGACGTGAGGATGACATGTTTTATTCCATACTCCGTATTTATTTGATATGCATTGCTTCATGTATTAGTAGTACCTGATAGAGTACCTTTCATGACTGGTGCATATACATATTGCTATTTATTGCTATCAGCTTGCATGTGATAGATTAGCGCAGTACGTGCATACTTGCGATTACCTGCATATATTATTTTACTATTCATGAGTTGGCAACTCATCCCGTTGTGCCACAGTGTTTTGCAGGTAGTCCTTCAGAGTAGTCAGAGGCAGGGCTTTCATCTATCATATCATCTTTTGTAGCGGACACCGCTACGGCTGACTGTGTGCAGTTTTGCTATAGGTGGGTTTTGCGGTTATCCGATATTGATCATTGTATATTCGTTGTATCCTGTTCTCTCCATCTACCACGATCATGTATTGAATTAGAGACGAGTTGTGAGGACGATATTGTATATTATTTTGTGACTTGGAGATCTTTTATGCAGTTTTTTTTATTCATATCGCCTTTTTCTTCGCTACGGCGTCGTATATCTGTTGTGGTAGTTGTTTTCCGCCTTTGGGCGTGGATTTTCTCCCTTTTGGGGATGCTTTACTTATATCTTTTGTTGTACCCTTTTTGGGGGCTTGTTTTACAAAGAAGGTGCTGCCAAATTTTTTTAAAGTAAGTAAATTTGGATTTTAAAGAATTTTGATTGAGATTTCAAAAGTTTTAACAATATTATTATCACTTACTACTTTTAATGGTTTAGATTGCTGGGTTTTCGACTTAATTGAATTACTTTACGCCTGTAGACGTTACGTAGTTTAAGGGCCATCACGTGCCAAATTTTGGGTCCTGACAAATTTGGTATCAGAGCGCTAGGTTTTACCTTTCGGAGTGTAGGATGACCTTGGTATGATGGAGTATGTAGCTTAAGCAGAGGGATGTAGCGTGTGTATGTCCGTGGCATACTTACAACACGGTACTCCGCCTAAGTGACCTAAGTACTAATTTCTTGAAATTCTTTCCATGATGATACATATCCTTGTGATTCGATTTCCGTGTTCTTATCGAATACTATTTCCATTTATAGCCTTTATGCCGCCGATGACTATGAGGGCTCAGAGAGAGGCAGTGAGGGCCGAAGTCAGAGTTAACTCGTTTGGCATGAGGACTGACCAGGACGGTACGCTCGTTGCGCAGGAGCAGATAAATCCGCCTTTGATAGATCGTATCGCTAGGCTTGAGGCAGATATGCAGGACTTGCGCCAGATGATGAGGTCGTTGATTGAGGCCAGTCGAGCGCAGCGACAGGAAGTTGCCACCCCTGTTACCCAGTTATTCCTTGCGATTAGCACACAGCATTGTGTTACTTACACAACAATAGTGGACGTAGCCGTATTAGCTGAGGAGCGTCTTTCCAAGACTTTGGGAGTTCGAGGACAGAGAAGGGCTCGTGCAGGTGTACCAGCCTAGAAACAGAGGCTTAGTTGCCGTGATAGGTTTCGTGCACGTCGCGGGAGTAGCAGAGGCTTGGGACGAGGCCAGTTGTTTAGCTCTTTTCCCCATGAGGGTCAGCAGTTTTTATCTGGATGTTACCGGTGCGGGAGTTTGAGTCACCGTGTTTGAGATTGTATCGAGCCACATAAGGGCGGGACAGCTGTACCACATGATACCTTACCACCTTCATCTTAGAGGGAGTCGCCTGTTCCGCCTGTTGTTGATCCGCGTCAGACATATGTTCAGAGAGGTCGTGGTCGCGGAGGGTTTGTTCCGAGAGTACAGGATGGTAGAGGAGGAAGACAGCCAGTTGCGGGTAGAAGGCAGACACGGGCGTTTGCTTCTACTCATCGGGACGTGCGGGCGTCCAATGCAGAGTTTTCAGGTAATCTTATTTGTATGTTTTCTTATTGCACTTGTTTGTTTAATCCTGTGGTTGCGCGACACGTGTGTCGGTCATGTGCCAATCGGATAGGAGATAGTGGTTCGTCCGTCGATTTGATCCTTCTAGAGATGTTGGACCTTGATGTTCTCCTGGGCACGGAGTGGTTAGCTACGTGCTATGTGTCTTTGGATTGCCGCAAGAAGACAGTCAGGTTTTGTTTTCCCAGCGAGTCAGTTCTTGTTGTACAGGGGGACAGTGGTGCCGCCCCTCACAGTTTGATTTCAGCCTTTTTCTCTAGTCGGCTTTTGAGGAGAGGATGTCGAGGATTCTTGGCTTCCATTCATGATACCGGAGCCACAGTGGGTTCATTGGACCGGGTTCCTATCGTGCGATAGTTTTCCGATATTGTTCCAGGTGAGCCGGCGGAGCATAGGGAGCTTAAGGATCTGCTGCAGAGTTGCTAGATAGAGGGACTTATGCATCCGAGTGTTTCGCTTTGGGGAGCTCCTATTCTGTTCGTCAAGGAGAAGGACGGTAGTTTGAGGTTATGTTTTGATTTTCGTCAATTGAACCTAGTTACGGTGCGGATTAGGCATCATTTACCTCGCATTGACGATTTCTTTGATCAGCTCCAGGGTGCGAGACATTTTTCTAAGTTAGATTTGGGATCAGGTCGTCATTAGTTGCGGGTTCGGAGTGATGACATCCCGAAGACTGTTTTGTGCGCGCTACGGGCTTTATGAGTTTTTGGTGGTGTCATTGGACTCACCAATGCCCTAGCAGCATTCATGGATGTGATGAACCAGATTTTTCAGGCTGTTCCTTGACCAGAGTATTGCTGTGTTATTGATGACATTCTGGTCTTTTCCAAGAGTCTTGAGGAACATGAGCAGCACTTGAGGATTGTTTTGCAGACATAAGGAGAGTACCAGCTGTTTGCTAAATTCTCGAAGCGTTTCCTTCAGGCTTGATAGTGTTGAACTTCCTAGGTCATGGGTTACGGGAGACGGTATTCGTATGGACTCGAGGGAGATCGAGGCCATACAGCTTTGGCCCAGACTTGTATCAGGGACAGGGGTCCGCAGATTTTTTGGCTTAGCCAGTTTTTTTACCGCCGTTTCGTGCAGGATTTTGTGAGTATCGCTGCACCATTGACCGTACTGAAATGGAAGGGGGTTCCTTTTCTTTATACTGAGGCATGCGTGCTGAGTTTTCAGTGGTTGAAGACTTGGTAGACGACTGCACCAGTTCTATCTTTGCTTTCTGGATCGGGCGACTTGTTCGTTTATTGTGATGTTTCGCGAATGGGGATTGATTGTGTACTGATGTAGCATGATAGAGTTATCGCTTATACTTCCCGACAGTTGGAGGAAGTACGAGCAGGATTTATCCCACTCATGATTTGGAGATGGCCACGGTGGTCTTGCGCTGGAGATTTGGGGACACTGCTTGTACGGGAGTCATGTCAGATTTTCACGGACCACCAGAGCTTTGTGTACATCTTCCTTCAGCGGGTTTTGATTGTTGAGACAGCGCCGTTGGATGGAGCTTAAGAAGGATTGTGATTGTGAGATCCTTCATTTCCCGTGGCAAGGCGATTGTGGTAGCTGATGCTTGAGTCGTAGGCCCAGGGGTAGTTGTCCCAGTTATGCGCAGTTCAAAGACAGTCTTCTGCAGATTTACAGTTCTTGTGCGACAGATGAGTATAGTTTAGGTTCGCCTCTACTGAGGGGACAGCTTGCTCATGTCCGCGCCGTTCCACTTTTATTTAATTGTTGTCGTGAGGCACAGCCCGCCGATGCTCGTTTGTTGAGAACCTTGAGCACGTTCGGCTAGGTAAAGATTCGGAGTTCTTGATTTATGACCAGGGTGTTCTATGATAAGGGACTCGATGGTGTGTACCCGATACTGATGGGTAGGGATGCGAGGTCCTAGAGCAGGCACATCAATCAACTTTCTTTGTTCATCCAAGTGCCACCGAGATGTTACGTGACTTGAGAGTTGGTTACTGGTGGGCAGGGGTGAAGAGTGAAGTTTTGGATTTCGTTTTGAGGTGCTTGGTTTGTCTGCGAGCTAAGGTTGAGCATTTGAGGCCGGTTGGAGAGTTGCAACCTTTTTACCGTTCCAGAGTAGGAATGGGAGCAGATCTCCATGAATTTCGTTATGGTGTCTACCCAGGGATAGTCGAGGGTATGACTCCATTCGAGTGATTGTTGTCTGGTTATGCTCAGTTTGCTTGTTGTTCTTCGGTAAGTTTGTACCTTTGCACGGAGTTCCTTCATGCGTTGTATCCGATAGAGGCACCCAGTTTGCTAGCCGTCTTTGGCAGAACCTTCAGGAAGCCTTGGGTACTGGTTGAGCTTTAGCTCTGCTTTTCATCTGTAGGCCGATGGTCAGACAGAGAGAACTATACAGACTCTGGAGGATATGCTTGTGCATATGTACTATTTGTTTGTTGGCAGTTGGGATCGTCACTTGCCACTGATGGAGTTCTCCTACGATGATGGTTATTAAGAGTCGTTTCAGATGGCATCTTTTAGGCCTTGTGTGGTAGGTTGTGTCGATCGCCAGTCTATTTTACTGACTCCACGAGAGTAGCATTTTTGGACCCCAGCTAGTCCAGAGACTTCGGAGAAGATCCAGTTGATTCAGGTCAGGATGAGAGCAGCCCAGTGCAGACAGAAGTCTTATGCCGACCGTAGTTGTCGCAGACTTGAGTTCGCAGTGGGAGATCATGTATTCCTACGGATTTTTCCGATGAAATGGCGTGTTGAGTTTTAGGAGGCTTAGTCCCAGAATTGTAGGTCCTTTTGAAATCCTTTAGCGAGTTAGTACCGTTGCCTATAATTTGGCACTTCCACCCAGATTTTTGAGTATTCACCCCGTACTTCTTGTGTCGATACTTTGTAAATACCTTCATGACCATTCTCACAAGATTGAGTATCAGACCATTTAGCTTTGATGCGATCTTTTTGTTCACCGGCAGCCGATAGTGTCAGTGGATCGGCAGGTGGAGAAACTTCGGTCAAGGGTCTTGCCATCTGTGGAGGCATTTTTTGGCATAGCCGTCTAGTGAGGGGATCACTTGGGAGGCTACGAGCAAGATGTGGATGTTTTGCACTCATCTCTTTGAAGGTATGCATAGTATGAATTTTAAATTCGGGGACGAATTTTCTATAAGCGGGGGAGATTGTAACACCTTAGGATTTCGATTATTGTTAATTAAAGGATAATGTGGATTTTTCTGTAAAAAGTTTACCAATTTGGGTTCCTCATATTTTATATCATTTAATTAATAATTTATTGTTATTTGTTATGGTTTGCACACACTTGTGCATGTTAATGTGAGGGTGTGTTTGTGTTAATCTTGTTTAGCAACCATGACAACTTAACCAAATCCTAATCCTTGTTTAAAACTTAACCCTAACCCTAGATATTTGTATGAGATATTTGTTTGGATGAGAGGAGGTGGCAAGGTGAATCATGGAGGGCATTAATGGGCATTAATGGAGATGAGGGGGAGAGAGTAAGAATAAGGACTTATCTCACCCTACACTCACCTCTCTCTCTTTTCACCTTACACACTCTCATTCTCACTCTATCTCTTTCTCATTCTCATTATTTCCTCTATTCCTTAACCCTCAAACTGAACCCTTATCCCTTCCATCACAAAACCTTCACAAAACTTCACAAAATCTCACCCAAATCGCTTCTAAATCCATGCTTTGCCTCTTAGATGCCTTGGAGCTTGGAAAGCTAGGATCTTTGAGCTTGTGGGAGTAGGTAATGATCTCTTTCTGTTAAGTAAGTCTTTTTAGTGTTGCGTAGTTTATTCGTTTCAGTTTAGAACGCTTAAAGTAATATTTCGCGCACATATCGTATTTTTAGTGTCATTTTGTGATATCTGTGATCTGCTGTGACCCAGTGTGTACTAGAAAATCTAGAAAAGTAGTGGTGTTGTGCTTGTGACCCTAAGCCTACACCCGAAGCATGAACCCCTCATGCTTAGATTTGGCCGGCGACGCATAGAGTTTTTCCGGCGAGCTCGGTTTTTGGGTGGGGTCCAGGCTTGGTTTTTGGTGGGTAGCTGTCTGTTGTTGTTTAGGTGTGTTTGGTCCTGCTTGATTTTTGGGTTTCCACTATATACAAAATCTAGGATAACTTTGCTAGTTTCTTATATTACGAATACGTGTGTTATGTTATCCGACATGGTGCGTGTACTTTGTGTGGTCTTTGCTCTTGAGTTTGTTTCGTAGTGTCGCTACGCACGTTAACCACTAAATGAACACTTGAGAATATGTTTAGAGTTGGTGCATCGGCCAAACGTAGTTTGTACGTGTTATTGGTCGATTGCTAATTTACACTTGTTATATTGTTGTTTTATGATCTTAGGGACGCAGGCAAGGACATCGGATGCTGCGAAGCAGGGAAAGCGAGTGGTTGGCTTTACTTAGCCCCAGGACCATCAGTGAGTAGATTTAAAATCTACAGGGGAATCGCCCGCATGGCGTTATTGGTCAGCTAGATATGATATGATATCATTCGCATATTTATATTGCACATATAGAGTTTGCGCATAAACTTCATTGCATATTATTACTTGTTGTGCTTGGACTTATACCCATTGGATACTGCACTATTATTGACGGCTCATGTTGCACGAGTACTGATTGTATGCTACACACACCGTCGAAGATTGATATGACCACACAACACACATACATATATGATATTGTTTGGTTAGGGACATTGTGACATTGATTCCTATTCTATTATGCATTGACATATAGCATACCTGTATACCTACATTGTTATACATATGCTTTGCTATACCTACATGAATATACATATACCCGGAGGGTATTATATCATTATTGACATGTATAGCTACACACATACCTGGAGGGTATTACATCATTATTCTAAGATAGATACACATATCTTGCTATACCGACATGTTTACGCATACCTGGCTATAGCTACATGTTCACTTTTATATGATGTTGTATGAATTTTAGAGAAATTTAGAACCGCATGATATATTTATTAACTTGTTGCAGTTAAATAGCGGTTTTTCCTTTATATGCTCATATTACCATTTCATGTTGCATATATTATATTTCATGGATTTCGCATTGATATATGGATTTCATATGATGTTTTCTGTGTGTTTTACTCTTGGGTATATATATCAGTGGTATGAGACGCTGATATATATACATGTATATATATATATACATGTATATATATATATCAGTGGTATGGGACGCTATTATATATGTACACCTATAATATATATATACATATACATATACACATATATATATATCAGTTGTATGGGACGCTGTTATATATGTATACCTATAATATATATCATCATAATGATCTGTGCAAGTATTCTTATTCATTATATATGTGGGCCGATATTATGGTCGATATGAGGGGCCTATGTGCTCGATGTGAGGGGCCTATGTGCTCGATATGTGGGGCCTATGTGCCCGATATGAGGGGCCAATGTGCCCGACGTGAGGATGACATATTTTATTCCATACTCCATATTTATTTGATATGCATTGCTTCATATATTAGTAGTCCCTGATAGAGTACCTTTCTTGACTGTTGCATATACATATTGCTATTTATTGTTATCAGCTTGCATGTGATAGATTAGCGCAGTACGTGCATACTTGCGATTACCTCCATATGTTATTTACTATTCACGAGTTAGAAACTCACCCCCGTTGTGCCACAGTGATTTGCAGGTAGTCCTTCAGAGCAGTTAGAGGCGGGGCTTTCATCTATCGTATCATCTTTTGCAACGGACACCGCTACGGCTGACTGTGTGCAGTTTTGCTATAGGTGGGTTTTGCAGTTATCCGATGTTGATCATTGTATATTGGTTGATCATGTACTCTCCATCTACCACGATCATGTATTGACTTAGAGATGAGTTGTGAGGACGATATTGTATATTATTTTGTGACTTGGAGATCTTTTATGCAGTTTTTTTTATTCATATCGTCTTTTTCTTCGCTACGGCGTCATATATCTGTTATGGTGGTTGTTTTCCGCCTTTGGGCTTTGATTTGCTCCTGATTGGGGATGCTTTACTTATATCTTTTGTTGTACCCTTTTTGGGGACTTGTTTTAAAAAGGAGGTGCTGCTAAATTTTTTTAAAGGAAGTAAATTTGGACTTTAAAGAATTTTGATTAAGATTTCAAAAGTTTTAACAATGTTATTATCACTTACTACTTTTGATGGTTTAGATTGCTAGGTTTTCGGCTTACCTGAATTACGTTATGCCTGGAGACGTTACGTAGTTTAAGAGCCGTCACGTGCCAAATTTTGGGTCGTGACATAATAGCATATGAAAACACAATGTTCTGTAGCTATCTTGAAAACATGTTTCGTCATTGAAAATTTCGGCAGCACCTCCTTTGTATATTTTAACCCGAAAACAATTATAAGTAATAATAATAAAAGGCATCCTAATGCGAGAGCTAGCACTTCTCCAATTAGCGGAAACAACCATGTAATGATATAAATATACAACGCCGAAGGTGAGGATCAAAACAGAGAAACAAGTAAAGAAAACAAGCATCATCAATGAAAACCAAAGTAAAGAATAAATACACAACTGCGACTCAAGGTCCGAAATAATATACAACGGTCGTTTCTAAGTCTACAAATATACATAGGCTGGTTGATGGAGCTTTTAACTAGATACAACTGAAATAAATATACAAATGTAATGGTGGTCACGATGCAAGTGAATCCCACCTACCAAAGCAATCACCCGGAAGAAACAGTGTGCCGGCAAGGCCGCTATGAAAAACCTGTATGGTCAGACCGGCAAGAAAACTGTGGCACAACGGTGGTGAGTTGCCAACTCGTGAGTAGAAGACATCACGGAGTAAAAACTAAATCTATGGCTATCTCCTAGGTCATACAGTAAGATAATAATAATATAAGGACATCGAGTAATAACAAGAGTAACAGTATAAACGTAAGTGTAAAACCAAGTACTCGTGTCCGTGTCATAAAGTGATAGCATGTCGAGTGTATCATGTATGAATGCATCATCCAATGTGTGTCCAGCAACGACACACCAAATCGAGATAAAACCTGAGAGTCCAACACTGACTCTTGAAACATCATGAAACCCGTGTCCAGTATCGACACGTAAATCCTTATATTTCAGGCGCCGCATCGCCTGATCAGCCCTCATATCTATCTAATGACACCGGTCGGTATCCTCCGGATAACCGCCGGGTCCAAACTATCACCGATAGGTAGTGTTCCCCCTGCCAGGCGCATCGTCATTGTAACGCCTTAGATTTCGGTTAGTGTTCGTTTAGACGTTAATGCGGGTTTACTGTAAAAAGTTTACCAATTCGGGTTCCTCACATTTTATAACATTTAATTAATAATTTATTATTATTTGTTATGAGCATGCACGCACATGTGCACGTTAATGTGAGGGTTTGCTTGTGCTAATCTTGTTCTTAGCAACCATGACACTTAACCTAATCTAATCCTTGCTTTAATCTTTTGCCTTAACCCTAATCTAATCCTTAACCATTCTTAGATCTTTTGTGTGAGAGAGAGATATTTGTTTGGATGAAGAGGTGGCATGGTGACTTGGTGTGAAGGCATTAATGAGGAGTTAATGCATTGGTTACGCTCACCTCAAACCTCACCCTACACTCACCTCCCTCTCTCATTTCCTCACACTCTCTCACTCTTTCTCACTTAATTTCTTTCATATTTCTCTATCTCCCTCAACTCTAAACTGAACACTTGAACCTACTTCACAAAATCCATCACAAACATCACAAATCTCACAAAAATCCCACCTTTTACCATCTTTTGCCTCTTGGATGCCTTGGAGCATGTAAAGCTTGGATCTTTGAGTTTTTTTGTGTAGGTAATGATCTCTTTCTGTTGTTTATGTTGTTTTTGTTTTATGTAGACTTTTAGTTTTAGTTTAGAATGTTTAAAGTTTAGTTTTGTTCATAATATCGTATTTTTAGTGTCGATTTGTGATATCTGTATTCTGCTGTGACCCAGGGTGTGTACTAGAAAACCAAAGAATGTAGTTGTGTTGTACCAGTGATCATAGGACCTCACCTGGAGTACGAACCCAAGGATCTCGGACTCGGCCGGCGACATGCAGGGGATTTCCGGCAACCTCGGCCGTGGGTAGGAGTTAGGGTTTGGGTTTTTCTGGGTAGGTGTCTACAGTGGTTTAGGTGTTTTTGGTCTTATTTGGTTGTTGAGTTTTCTAAGTATACAAAATCTGGGATCACGTAGGTAGTTTCTTGTGTTTTGTTTAAGCGCGATACGTTATACGATACGGATCGTACACTTTGTGTGGTTTTACTCTTAGATTGTTTTCGTCGTGTCGCTACGTACGTTAGCCACAATATGAACACTTGAGAGTATGTTTTGTGTGGTTGCGTCGGTCAAATATAATTTGTACGTGTTTTGGGTCTATTATTAATATATACTTGTTTTATTGTCTTAATATTGGAGGTTCGCAGGCGGGGACTTCGGACACTGCTACAAAGGGAAAACAGGTGGTTGCCTTCACTTAGCTAGGAGCGCTGGTGAGTAGATTTAACATCTACAGGGGAATCGCCCGCATGGCGTTATGCGTCTGGGCTAGAGATGTTAATATTGTCGCATATTCTGTATCATATTTAGAATTGCGCATATATACTACTGCTTAGTTAATTGTTGTGCTTGGACTAGTATCCTTAGAACACTGCACTATTATTGACGGCTTATATTGCACGAGCACTGATTGTATGCCACACACACCGCCAATAATTGCCATGACACGCACAACCCACTTATAGATATAATATTGTTTGGTTAGGGACATTGTGATATTTATTCATATTTCTTATCGCATATGATATATAGCATACCAGTATACTGACAAGCTTACCCATATGCCTTGACATACTTACATGCTAGTTACCTGTATACCTATAAAGTATTGTACCATTAGGGATAGGTACATACACACCTAATGATATAGCTACAGGTATACCTTTCATACACATTTACACTTATACCTGGAAGGTATATTACATTATTACTGATAGGTAGATACGTATATCATGCTATATCTTTATGTTTACACATATATCAGCTATAGCTACATGTTTACCTTTATTTGATATTATTTAGAATTGGAGAAATTAGGACCCGCATTATATTTATATTAACTTGTTGCAGTTAATTAGCGGCTTTTCCTTTATATGCTTAAATTTCAGTTTTATGTTGCATATATTATATTCATGGTCGCATTGAGATATGGATTTTTCATGATGTTTTCTGGATTTGGGGACCGTGGTAGTTTATAAAATTATGCATTATTTAAAAAACCCGACTTCCCATGATATGATATTTCAGCATCCACCATGAGATTTATCAGTTCTGATATATATACCCCACGCGAAGAAAGGAGGGGTCCGTGTGTGGGTACATGGTGGGGCCCGTAGGTACCCCGGGGCAAGAATCTCAGAGAGGAGATGAGTTAGTGGGGGAACCATACTTACCGGTGACATTACCTATGAATCGGAAGTTATCAAGGGGATACCGACGGGAGTCATGTGCGTATGGATACGTCGAGAGGCAAGGGTCAGAGGTTGGCACTTGAGCTTTCGGTATAGCGTATGATACGTACCTATTAGGGTGCCAGTCAGGGTGACAACACCTGATAGATCAGCCTTTCTGTGTCGATACTTGACACATTGTTTTCATGATATTTTACTCCTAAGTATATATAACAGTGGAATGGGACGCTGTTATATATATGTATGTATGTATGTATATATATATATATATATATGTATGTATGTATGTATGTATGTATGTATATATATATATATATATATATGTATGTATGTATGTATGTATGTATGTATATATGTATATTAGTGTGGGATGCTAATATATATGTATACATATAAATTCATATACTTCATCATATTTATTCATGCAAATATAGCTACGATTTAAGAGATTCACTTGATATTAGATTTAGAACATTTGAGATTACTTGATATTGCACATAAAGGGTATATGAGATTCACTTGATTTTGTACATTCAAGATATATAAGATTTATTCGATATTGTACATTAAGGATTTGTGAGACTTATATTATATGAGAGCTAATTTGGGGGCTGATTTGAGGAATTGGGATTTGGATTATCTTGATGGATTTTGATCCTACCACGATGTCAGCATTCCGTGGAAAATGACAAATTTCATTCCATACTTCACATTTATTGTTATGCACTGTTTCATGTATTAGTAGTACCTATTAGTGTACCTTTCATGACTGTTGTCTTTACATACTTCATTTTATATGCATTGCTTCATGTGTTAGATGTACCTGTTAGAGTATCTTTCATGACCGTTGCATATATACATTTTCATATCATTATTGCATGATTATTTCATACCGATTGTCATATATTATTGCTTCATTTATTAGTTGTACCCGCTAGTGTACCCATTCATATTTATTGCATTCATATGACCTTTTATTGCTATTAATTGCATATCTTAGATTCACGCTGTAGCTACATACTTGCGATTACCTACATATGTTATTTTACTATTCATGAGTTGTCAACTCACCCCTATTGTGCCACAGTTGTTTTGCAGGTTGTTCCCCAGAGTAGTCGAGGCAGGGTATTCATCTATCTTATCATCTTTGGCTGTAGATACCGCATCGGCTCACAGTGTGCAGTTTTCCTTATGTGGGTTTTGTGTTTATTCGTTGTTGTATTGTATATTCGTTGTATCCTTGTACTCTCCATCTACTATTATCTGGTTAGACTTAGAGACTTGGTGTGAGAATGATATTGTATATTATTTTGTGACTTGGTTGTCTTTTATACAGTTTTATTTTTATCGTCTTTTACTTCTTCGCTACTGCGTCGTATATCTGTTGTTGTGGTTGTTTTCCTCCTTTGGGCATGTATTTGCTCCCGTTTGGGGATCCTTTACTTATATTTATGTTGTACCCATTTTTGGGGTTAGTTTTTACAAAGGAGGTGCTGCCAAAATTTTCATGGAAATAAAGTTGGACTTTTAAAGAATTTGGGTTGAGATTTCAAATGTTTCAAAACTTCTATTATCTATTCTTACTAGTTTTGATGGTTTAGATTTCTGCGTTTTCAGCTTACTTAAATTGCGTTACTCCTGTGGACGTTGCGTAGTTTAAGGGCCGTCACGTGCCAATTTCGGGTCGTGACAAAGTTGGTATCAGAGCCCTAGGTTTTACCTTTCGGAGTGTAGGATGACCTTGGTATGATGGAGTAGGTATCTTAAGCAGAGTAACGTAGTGTGTATGTCCGCGGCATACTCACGTTGCGGTACTCCGCCTAAAGTGATCTAAGAACAAATTGCTTGAAATTCCTTCCTTGATAATTCATATCCTTGTGATTCGATTTCCGTGTTCATATCGAATCATATCTCTATTTATAGCCTTTGCCGCCGACGACTATGGCGACTCAGAGTGATGCAGCGAGGGCCGAGGTCAGAGTTGACTTGGGTGGCTCAAGGACTGACCAGGATGGCGCACTCTTTGCACAGGAGCAGATGGATCTGCCTTCGATGGATAGTATCGCTAGGTTTATGGCAGAGATGCAGGACATGCGCCAGACTATGAGTTCATTGGTTGAGGCCGTTCGAGCGCAGCAACAGGAGGTTGTCACCCCTGTTACCCAGTTGTTCATTGCTATCAGCATGCAGCATTCCTTCACCTACATAGCACCAGTGGATGTAGCCCTAGTTGACGAGACACGTATTCCAGAGACTTTGGGAGTTCTGGAACCGTGGAGGACTCATACCGGTGTACCAGCCAAGAGACAGGGGCCTAGTCGTCGAGACAGCTTTCATGACCGTCGCGGGAGTAGCAGAGGTTTGGGATGAGGAGAGTCGTGTTAGCTAGATCAGCTGTTTGTTGTGTTAATTTCTGTCAGCGATTCTTTTGTTGCGCAACACGTATTTCAGTCGTGTGCCAATCGGTTAGGAGATTCATCTGTCACTTGATCCTTCTAGAGATGTTGGATTTGACGTTCTCCTTGGCACGGACTGGTTAGCTACGTGCTAGGCTTCTATGGACTGCCGCGAGGAAACAGTCAGGTTTTGTTTTCCCGGCGAGTCAGTTCTTGTTGTGTAGGGGACAATGGTGCCGCCTCTCACAGCTTGAATTCTGCCTTTTCGCTAGTCGGCTTTTGAGGAGAGGATGTCGAAGATTCTTGGCGTTCATTCGGGATACCAGGGCCACAGCAGGTTTGTTAGACCGGGTTCCTTCGTGCAAGAGTTTTCCGACGTTGTTCCAGATGAGCCGGTGAAGCTTAGGG
This sequence comes from Agapanthus africanus, assembly GCA_030015575.1. Taxonomy (NCBI): domain Eukaryota; kingdom Viridiplantae; phylum Streptophyta; class Magnoliopsida; order Asparagales; family Amaryllidaceae; genus Agapanthus; species Agapanthus africanus. The sequence continues at coordinate 310,919,320 of JASDDO010000018.1, read as the reverse complement.
AGCTTAAGGATCAGCTGCAGAGTTGTTTGTTGGGGGGCTTGTGCATCTGAGTGTTTCGCATTGGGGAGCTCTTATTTCTGTTTGTCAAGGAGAAGGACGGCAGTTGAGGTTGTGTATCGATTGAGCGTCAATTTAACCGGCCTATGGTGCGGATAGGTATCCTTTACCTCGCATTGACGATTTCTTGATCAGCTCACGAGTGCGAGACTTTTTCTAAGTTTGTTTGGGATCAGGATATCATTGTTGCGGGTTCAGAGTGATGACATTCTGAAGACTGTCTTGTGCGTGCTACGGGCTTTGTGTGTTTTGGTGGTGTCATTGGACTCACCAATGCCCTAGCAGCATTCGTATATATGATGAACCAGATTTCTTCAGGACATTCCTCGACCAGTTATTTTTTTGCTATTGACGACATTCTGGTCTATTCAATGTGTCGTGGGGGACAGGAGTAGCACTTGAGGATTTGTTTTGCAGACATTGGGAGAGCCCCAGCGGTTTGCTAGATTCTCGGAGTGTTCCTTCAGGCTTATTTATGTTGACTCCTAGGTCTTGTAGTTATGGGAGACGGTTTTCGTATGGTCCAGAGGAAGATCGAGGCCGTACAACTTTGGCCCAGACTTGTGTACGGATGGAGGTCCGCAGATTTTTGGGCTTAGCAGGTTGTTACCGCTGTTTCGTGCATGATTGCTTGTGTATCGCTGCACCATTGACTGAACTGACCGGAAAGGAGGTTCTTTTTCTTTGGACTGAGGCATGCGTGCGGAGTTTTTCAGTAGTTGAAGACTCGGTTGACAACTGTACCGGTTCTTTCTTTACTTTCTGGTTCGGACGACTTTGTTGTTTAACTGTGATATTTCGCGAGTGGGGCTCGATTTTGCGCTGATGCAGGATTATAGAGTTATTGCTTTTGCTTCCCTACATTTGGAGGAAGTACTAGCAGGATATCCCACTCATGATCTGGAGATGGCCACGGTGGTTTTGCGTTGGAGATTTGGAAACACTACTTGTTCGAAGAGTCGTGTCAGATTTTCATGGACCAACAGAGCTTAATGTACATCTTCCTGCAGTGGGTTTTGATTGTTGTGATAGTCTTCTGCAGATTTACAGTTTTTGTGCGATCGTTGAGTACAGCTTAAGTTCGCCTCTACTGAGGAGACAGCTTGCTCATGTTCGCGCCCGACCACTTTTCCTTAATCGCTTCCAAGAGGCACTGCCCGCCGATGCTCGGTTGTCAGAAATTCTGAGCATACTCGGCTGGGTAATGATTCGGAGTCCTTGATTTGTGACCAGATGTGCTACGTTTAGGTACGCGTTTGTGTACCTGATAGTATTTGGTAGAGACGCGAAATCCTAGAGCATGCACATCTGTCAACTCTCAGTGTTCATCCGAGTTCCACCAACAGTTAACGTGACTTGTGAGATAGTTACGGGTGGGCAGGGATGTAAAGAGAAGTTTCGAGTTTCGTTTCAAGGTGTCTGTCTTGTTGTGTGCTAAGGTTGAGCATCTGAGACAAACTGGACAGTTGCAGCCTTTAACCGTTCCGAAGTGGGAATGGGAGCAGATCTCCAAGAATATTCATTGTGGCGTCTACCCAGGTTTAGTCAGGGTGTGACTCCATTCGGATACTAGTTGTCCGGTTATACTCAGGTTTCTCAGTTGTTCTTTGTTAAGTTGTGCATTGCATGGAGTTCCTTCATGTGTCGTATCCAATGAAAACACCCTATTCGCTTGCCGTCTTAGGCAGGAGCTTCAGGAAGCCTTGGGTACTGGTTGAGCTTTAGCTCCATCTTTTCATCCGCAGGATGATGGTTTTGTGAGAGCGGGCTATACCGACTCTGGAGGATATGTTTGTGCATACGTATTAATTGTTGTCGACAGTTGGGATCGTCACTTGCCATTGTTAAGGTTCTCCTTTGATAGCAATTATCAGGAGACACTCCAATTGGTAACCTTTAGGTTTAGTTGTTAGACCGTGTCGATCTCTAGTCTGTTTTTCTGACTCTGCGTAAGTAGGATTTTTGGACCCCAGCTAGTCTAGAGATTTCGGAGATGATCCAGTTGATTCAGGTCAGGATGAGAACAACCCTGTGTGGACATAAGTCTTATGCCAACCGTGGTGGTCGCAGACTTGAGTTCGCAGTGGGAGATCATGTATTCCTACGGACTTTTCGATGAATTACGTGATGAGTTTTGGGAAGCTTATCCCAGAATTTTAGGTCCTTTTGAGATCCTTAAAGCGAGTTAGTTTCGTTGGCTTTAATTTGGCACTTCCGCCCAGATTATTGAGTATTCACCCAGTATTCCTTGTGTCAATACTTTGTAATTACTTTCATGACCTTTCTCACATGATTCAGCATCAGACCATTTAGCTTGGACGCGATCTTTTCGTTCACCGGCAACCAATTGTGTTAATGGATCGCCAGGTGGAGGAACTTCGGTCAAGCGTCTTGCCATCTGTGGAGAGTTTTCTTAGACGTAGCCGTATAGTAAGGTGATCAATTGGGAGGCTGCGAGTGAGATATGAGAGTTTGTAATCTTCTCTTTGAAGGTATGCTTAGTGAGAATTTTTAATTCGGGGACGAATTTTTATAAGGGGGAGATTGTAACGCCTTAGATTTCGGTTAGTGTTCGTTTAGACGTTAATGCGGGTTTACTGTAAAAAGTTTACCAATTCGGGTTCCTCACATTTTATAACATTTAATTAATAATTTATTATTATTTGTTATGAGCATGCACGCATGTGTGCACGTTAATGTGAGGGTTTGTTTGTGCTAATCTTGTTCTTAGCAACCATGACGCTTAACCTAATCTAATCCTTGCTTTAATCTTTTGCCTTAACCCTAATCCAATCCTTAACCATTTCTAGATCTTTTGTGTGTGAGAGAGAGAGAGATTTTTTTGGATGAAGAGGTGGCATGGTGACTTGGTGTGAAGGCATTAATGAGGAGTTAATGCATTGGTTACACTCACCTCAAACCTCACCCTACACTCACCTCCCTCTCTTATTTCCTCACACTCTGTCATTCTTTCTCACTTAATTTCTTTCATATTTCTCTATCTCCCTCAACGCTAAACTGAACACTTGAACCTACTTCACAAAATCCATCACAAACATCACAAATCTCACAAAAATCCTTACTTTTACCATCTTTTGCCTCTTGGATGCCTTGGAGAATGCAAAGCTTAGATCATTGAGTTCTTTTGTGTAGGTAATGATCTCTTTCTGTTGTTTATGTTTTTTTGTGTTATGTAGACTTTTAGTTTTAGTTTAGAATGTTTAAAGTTAAGTTTTATGCATAATATCGTATTTTTAGTGTCGATTTGTGATATCTGTATTCTGCTGTGACCCGGGGTGTGTACTCGAAAACCAAACAATGTAGTTGTGTTGTACCAGTGACCATAGGACCTCACCTGGAGCACGAACCCAAGGATCTCGGACTTGGCCTGCGACATGAAGGGGATTTCCGGCGACCTCGGCCGTGGGTAGGAGTTAGGGTTTGGGATTTTCTTGGTAGGTGTCTGCAGTGATTTAGGTGTTTTTGGTCTTGTTTGGTTGTTGAGTTTTCTCAGTATACAAAATCTGGGATCACCTAGGTAGTTTCTTGTGTTTTGTTTAAGCACGATACGTTATACGACACGGATCGTGCACTTTGTGTGGTTTTGCTCTTAGATTGTTTTCGTCGTGTCGCTACGTACGTTAGCCACAATACGAACACTTGAGAGTATGTTTTGTGTTGTTGCGTCGGTTAAATATAGTTTGTACGTGTTTTGGGTCTATTATTAATATATACTTGTTTTATTGTCTTAATATTGTAGGTTCGCAGGCGGGGACTTCGGACACTGCTACAATGGGAAAACAGGTGGTTGACTTCACTTAGTCAGGAGCGTTGGTGAGTAGATTTAACATCTACAGGGGAATCGCCTGCATGGTGTTATGCGTCTGGGCTAGAGATGTTAATATTTTCGCATATTCTATGTCATATTTAGAATTGCGCATATACACTACTGCTTAGTTAACTGTTGTGCTTGGACTAGTAGCCTTTGGACACTGCACTATTATTGACGGCTCATATTGCACGAGCACTGATTGTATGCCACACACACCGTCAATAATTGCCATGACATGCACAACCCACTTATAAATATGATATTGTTTGGTTAGGGACATTGTGACATTGATTCATATTTCTTATCGCATATGATATATAGCATACCTGTATACCTACATGCTTACCCATATGCCTTGCATACACATTTACACTTATACCTTGAAGGTATATTACATCATTACTGATAGGTAGATACGTATATCATGCTATATCTTTATGTTTACACATATATCAGATATAGCTATATGTTTACCTTTACTTGATGTTATTTAGAATTGGAGAAATTAGGAACCGCATTATATTCATATTAACTTGTTGCAGTTAATTAGCGGCTTTTCCTTTATATGCTTACATTTCAGTTTTATGTTGCATATATTATATTCATGGATTTTCGCATTGAGATATGAATTTTTCATGATGTTTTCTGGATTTGGGGACTGTGGTAGTTCATGAAATTATGCATTATTTGAAAAACCCGGTTTCCCTTGATATGATATTTCAGCATCCACCATGAGATTTATCGGTTCTGATATATATACCCCACGCGAGGAAAGGAGGGGTCCGTGAGCGGGTACATAGTAGGGCCCGGAGGTACTCCGAGGCAAGAATCTCAGTGAGGAGATGAGTTAGTGGGGGAACCATACTTACCAGTGACATTACCTATGACTCGGCGGTTATCATGGGGATACCGATGGGAGTCATGTGCGTATGGATACGTCGAAAGGCGAGGGTCAAATCTAGGCACTCGAGCTTTTGTTATAGCGTATGATACGTACCTATCAGGGTGCCAGTCATGGTGACAGCACCTGATAGATCAGCTTTTCTGTGTCGATGCTTGACACATTTTTTTCATGATATTTTACTCCTTAATATATAACAGTGGACTGGGACGATGTTATACACACACACACACACACACACACACACATATATATACACATACATATATATATATATATATATATATATTAGTGGAATGGGACGCTAATATATATGTATACATATAAATTCATATACTTCATCATATTTAATCATGCAAATATACCTAGGATATAAGAGATTCACTTGATATTGGATTTAGGACATTTGAGATTACTTGATATTGTACATAAAGGATATATGAGATTCACTTGATTTTGTCCATTTAGGATATATGAGATTTATTCGATATTGTACATTAAGGATTTGAGAGACTTATATGATATGAGAGCCAATTTGGGGACTGATTTGAGGAATTCGGATTTGGATTGTCTTGATGGATTTTGATCCTACCACGATGTCTGGATTCCGTGAAAATGACATATTTCATTCTATACTTCACATTTATTGTTATGCAGTATTTCATGTTTTAGTTGTACCTATTAGTGTACCTTTCATGACTGTTGCCTTTACATACTTCATTTTATATGCATTGCTTCATATGTTAGATGTACCTGTTAGAGTATCTTCCATGACCGTTGCATATATACATTTTCATATCATTATTGCATGATTATTGCATACCGATTGTCATATATTATTGCTTCATGTATTAGTTGTACCTGCTAGTGTACCCATTCATGTTTATTGCATTCATATGACCTTTTATTGCTATTAATTGCATATGTTAGATTCGCGCTGTACGTGCATACTTGCGATTACCTGCATATGTTATTTTACTATTCACGAGTTAGCAACTCACCCCGTTGTGCCACAGTTGTTTTGCAGGTTGTTCCCCAGAGTAGTCGAGGCATGCTATTCATCTATCTTATCATCTTTTGCTGTGGATACCGCATCGGCTCACAATGTGCAGTTTTGCTTAGGTGGATTTTGTGGTTATTTATTGTTATATTGTATATTCGTTGTATCCTTGTACTCTCCATCTATTATTATCTGGTTTGACATAGAGACTTTGTGTGAGGACGTTATTTTGTATTATTTTTTGACTTGGTTGTCTTTTATACAGTTCTCTTTTTATCGTCTTTTACTTCTTCGCTACGGCGTCGTATATCTGTTGTGGTGGTTGTTTTCCGCCTTTGGGCGTGTATTTGCTCATGTTTGGGGATTCTTTACTTATATTTATGTTGTACCCATTTTTGGGGTTAGTTTTTATAAAGGAGGTGCTGCAAAAATCTTCATGGAAATAAAATTTGACTTTTAAAGAATTTGGGTTGAGATTTCAAATGTTTCAAAACTTCTATTATCTATTCTTACTACTTTTGACGGTTTAGATTTCTGGGTTTTCGACTTACTTTAATTGCGTTACTCCTATGGACGTTGCGTAGTTTAAGGGCCGTCATGTGCCAATTTCGGGTCGTGACAGTCATCCCAACGAATTTCTCGCCCCAGGGTACCTTACCGGGTCTACCATGTACCCGCAAACGACTCATCCAACTCCTCGAATCTGGTCTCGAAAACAAGCTCAGAACCGAGAAAACTCATTGTGGACACAAAATATCATATCAAGGGAAAAAATGCCTTTTTAAATATTTCAAGTTTCAAAAGGTATCTTATTGTTTCCCAAATCCACGAAATAGAAATCTCATGAAAACGTCATATGCGATAAATCACTATAGCAATGTATGCGTGATTCAAATCATGATGTGTATTAGTACAAGAATAGTTATCTAACTATCAATAATGAACGCCGTACAACATATATCTATCCATGGTAGTTTTTATAGTGTGAGTCGCATGGAAATTATTGATGCTGATGTGTGTGAGCCGGCAACCAAGTATATGTGCAATATACACATAATCGGTAATGGTGTAGGTGTCCTAGCAGACGGGATCATAACAGAATGTAGACAGTGAAAGCAACAATAAGGTATATAAATCTATATACGAGCCATACCATTTATCGTGTTTAAAAAGCACGAATCGTTGTTTTAGAAAAGTAGGAACTACAGTGTTTTGAGAAAAGAGATGTCTTTTGAAAATCCGTAGCGTCCAATGGTTTATCCTTTGAAAATGCCTTACAATTCGTAGTTTTGAAAATAGGTATGACTCGAGCCTAAGCTAACATCTACCTAACAACTAAAAGACTAAACTATGAACCGAGTCGAAGTTGATAAGAAAGTCTATTGCATAATCGAATCGATATATCTAATAGTCTGCGATCCCGCGTCATAGCATCGCGTATGGTAAAATCTATCGTATGGCATCCTCGAGTCGAGAGTGCGGATCAATCATCATATATGCATCTCGTTCGGTATAGTCCATCGTAGGGCATCCTCAAAATCGAGGGTACGGGTCAAATATCATATATCGTCATTCGTACGGTATCATTCTAATATATCATCAAATCACATGTTATCGCATGTTTCGTGTATCGCTCAACGATCCTTTAATATATCATATCATATATGAGGTCTCACTCGATCATGTATCATAACCTCACGACATCATGTCCGATCATATCGACTCATATCCATAAAACGTATCATATCATATCTTCATCTCACGTGTATATGTGTGTGTGTGTATATATATGAACATACGCACACACATATATATATACACATATACACACATCTATATAAACTAAGTGTGTGTGTGTCTGTATGTGTGTGCGCGCGCGTGTGTATGCATGTGGTAACAACATATAACCTAAGGTCTCCTAGGAACTCTATTTGCTAATTGTACATCTCGCATCTTTATATGAATATAATATACATATAACTTATTCTATGGTTGCGGGGGTGCTATACGCCATCAACCCGTCTTCCTCCATAGATATGCATCTACTCACCTTCGATCCTCGCTTGCCGAATTCGATGACGCCTTGTTCTTCCTTGTCGTCCCGAAGTCCACACGAAGGTACCTACATATCCAAACACATCGTATCGCATCAAAATCACATTCGAAAACCGAATCGTCATGCGAAATTCTCATAGGTTAGAACCAATAGCCTACGCATGCAAAAACAACCAAATAACTCTCGTCATTGACGTACAAATGTCCAACGACCAAATCCAAATTCAAATACCAAAAACCAAGTTTTAGAAATTGGAAAAACATTGCTAAAATCTACTCAATATGCTCCCAAATTTTTGCACAGATAGATAGGGACAAATCTAACAATACATGGGCTAGGTTATGAGGAGTGGGAGCTACTGACCAAACCCTAACACCAATGACCAAAATTGGCCCTGCGAGAATAGCTATTTTCTCGGTGTCGCCGGTCCAACATTGGAATTTGGGTCTCGTCTTTCTGTGGTGGTCTTCTATTGGTCTAATTAGGTTAATGTAGTTGTTTGATTTCCTATAAACACTCCAAATTGCTCCTGATTCCCTGTAGTCCTCAAACCTTCACAAAACAGACATCGAAAAAATTCTAACTCAAGTCTTGGGGTTTCAATGCTCAGTTGGTCCAGGATTCATACACTAGATCGGTTGAAGACTATCTAATGCTCAAACACACCATCACAACTCATAATCACCCTTAACCTCATCTTGGAAATTTCTAAGATCACTAAACCTCCCTTGTTTTGCTTAAAACTACACTAGGAAATATGAAAAACCAAAACTTAACTAGAAGGGTAGGGATTATACCTCATTTGGCAACTCAAGAATTTTCTTGAGTTGCCCCAAGTGCTCAAAGTCTTGATTTGTTCCTACCATCATGCTTGTAGTGAGTTATAGATTATTTTTTGTGAAGAGGGTATAAGGTTTTGGTTACGATTTTGAGATGTTTGTGTGAGGTGGAGGAAGGGGAATGATAAGGAGAATGAGATGAAGAAAATGAAGATGGGAGAAATGAAGGAGGAAAAGAATAAGTGCCATGGTGTGTAGAAGGTTCTCTCTCAAACTGTCACACCCCGAAGGTACGGAACGTGACCGGCACTTTAATTACGAAGCGTCTAGAGGCGCAACGTAATCTAAGTAAGCCGAAGCCCAGAAATCTAAACCATTTAAAAGAAGAAGTGTAAGGAAACAAGTTTTAAAAAAACAACATTAAATTTCTCAAAAATTTCGGCAGAGTCTCTTTTGTAAAAACTGGCCCCAAACGGGTACAAATAAGAATATATACAAAAGCAATAATAAAGGCATCCCCAAACGGGAGCTAGCTCTACGCCAAAAGGCGGAAACAACCACACAATCTACTAAAATATACAACGCCGAAGGGCGAGGCACAAAATTCAAAAATGGAAACCAAATCCACCAAAAACCATAATAATACGAGCGTGACTCTAAGGTCGAAAGAATAAACAAGTGGACATCTAAACATATTAAGTGATACAAATCTGATTGATGGAGCTTACTAGATACAAATGAAATAATAAAAGTACAACAGCGGTCCTGATACAAGTGAACCAACCTACCAAGCAAATCACCCTAAATGAAATGATGTACAAGCAAGCTGCCAAGGAAACCTGTACATCGAAACCTGTAAGAAAAATTTGGCACAACGGGGTGAGTTGCCAACTCATGAGTAGAAGACATCTGCAAGTAGAAATCGTATGCACGACGCTCTCCTAGGTTATAATAATATACTTAATATATCACTAGTCATCAAGTAGTGGCAGGGTAATAAACTATGCGTAAGTGCAATGCTCAATGCCTATGTCAGTGCCTCAAGTTGTAACATGTCATGTGTATGAGTATGCATGCTCCATGAATGTAAAACAATCAACCATGTAATCTGGCTATATCTGTATAAGAAATCTTTAACTTTTATCATAGTAAAATTTGTATAGTAATCTGAAATATATCAATGAAATGCATAGAAATCCGTATCAAGTATCGACACAAAATATGTAAATCTCAGGTCTCTGTTCATATCAGAATACTTCATTTTATACCGCCCATTCTTACGCTCGTGTGTTTATAGGTAAGTGCTTTTTATCCGTGTTTATCACATAATTGCAGAATACAGGTTCTCGGTTCTAAAACGGTGAAATTCATGGAAAACACGACAATATCCGGGTTCCTGCCAACCACTGATAAAACACGGTCTCCGCTCTTCATCCGTATGTTACCAGATATCAGTTAAGAGACAAAATGTCAAATCATTGTCGTTATCAGGCACAAGGCTCAATGGTAGCACAAGATCCAAGAGATCTACGCGGAGCTCGAGGCAATCATGACAAAAACATCCACAAAAAGTCCACCCTTCCTCAACAGAAATTCTGGAAGAATTGTGAATGTATTTTCAGAAAATGTATGTACCAAACAGTTGGAAAAATCCAACCAGGGACCCCAACCAAAAACCACTGCCCAATTCCACTGTTCGGCCGCGCATGCGCGGCCAAAAGGGGGTTTTGGCCGTGCAAGCGCGGCAAGGTGGGGCCCACTCCCTACCGAATTTCAGGGGCACTTTTGGTACTTCAAATATGGTCTGCTGGTTGCCCTAGAACCCCATTTCTCTGCCTATAAATACAGCAGAACTTGCCAAAGCCAAGGGGTCATTCTTTGCATTCTTTTTGTTCCTCTTTTGTAGTATTTTGTATAGTTGTTCTTCTTCTTCTTCATTCCTCTTCCATGAATTGTAGTGAGAGCTTTTTGTGGATATGAATAAAGATGAGGGTTTTGTATCATTCTCTTGTGCTTCTTCTTCCCCTTTGAGATTTTTGCTTTCTCTTGCTCATTCAACCTCTTCATTGAGCTTGAATGGTTAAGGGTTAGTTATTGATCTCAAAGGTCGTATTTTCTCCCGGGACTAGTTCTTCACTTCACATGCGTTCTCTACCCTTCCCTTGATCTTGCAACCTCTTCATTGAGCTTGCAAGTTTAAGGGTTGGCTATTGAGCACATGCTTGGCTTGGGTTCTACTTCCGTGTTCTTTTCTTGTTCTTTTTATTACTCGCTTTTTATTACTTGTCTTTCTATTTCATGCAATTTTATTCATGCTCTTTATTACTTGTATCTTTTCTTTTCTTTGTTCTTTTCTTTTTGTTCTCTTTTGTTTATTTTGTGAATGTTGTAATTATTGTTGTTGTTAAGAATTAATACGGTTTTATAAGTTAACATTTCCTTCTCATCTCCTTTTCCCGTTATTTTCCTTTTGAACTCCGCCCAAACCATACGCAAGCGCTCCGTTAGGCACCGTACCCTGACAAGGTAACGGTGATTCCTAACCACGACCGGTTGCGTTCGGTTTGGCCGGAGGCGAAGGCAAGAGACAAGAACGAAAGGACAAGGGTAAATAAGCCGGATTCCTCGAATACCGTGCTTAAATCCCCTAATCCACGTTGTTGCCGATTGCTTAGCTTCAATTGGTCAAGACTCGGCTCAAAGGTTTTGAGTACGGATTTCTTAGCTTATAATTTCGTATTTTCTTAACAACTTTATACTTGCAGATAAACACATAGGTTAGAACAAACAAACATACAAGATTCTTTATTGACTCGTCTAAAGCAAGAAGGTAAGATAACACCATCTCCCTGTGGACCGACCCGTGCTCACCGGCTAGCTGCAAAGCGACACCGTCCTGATCGCGGTTACACTTAAATTCTTTGAACATCCGACACGCCAAAAGCGTGCGATCAAATGGCGCCGTTGCCGGGGAGACGGTAGCGTATTTTCTTTCTTGTTATTCGGGTTAATATTCTTTTTTGTATATATATAAAAAAAAATATTCTTTTTGTTTTTGGACAATATTTTTGCGGGCAAGTGTGCAGATTTTTGCGTATTTGCAAACTGCAATTGTGGGGAGCAAAGTGTACATTCAAGGCTAAGGTGTTTACAAAGTACAGTGCCAAAGATCCGGGTAGTTTGACCCGCGCAAGCGAACCATTCAAGCTTACCAGATTTGATTCAACGGGGGTTTCCTAACCCAAAAACTTAACGGTACGTACTTTCCTAACACCTTCTTCTCAAATCCGACGCTTCCAATATACTATTCTTTGAGGATTCTTTGCAAGTTCGCTAGCAAACGCCAAAATTGACTAACCCGTATTTGTTGCAGCGCCGCGCTTAAAATTAAAAAAAAAACGATTGTTGATTCTTTATAGAATTTTTGAATTGCGCATTGCATACATTAATACGGACTTAAGGGCAAGCGAACCCCACAATATACGGTAAAGGATTTCATCACCTTTTCCGTGGCCCACAAATCACGAACTTGAGCATAACGTTTACCCGCACAAATTTTAAAAGAAACTAGACTTTAAGCCTTAAGGACTTCGCGCTCACTAGGAGAAGTGAACTGTATTTAGAAGCTTGCTTAACGGTATATTGTTTACGGGGTGTCTAGGAAAGTGTTAACGGCGAAACCGCCAAAAGAGAAAGGGTTATTTAATTAAGGAACTTCGCGAAAGCGTTGGAAAACCTCCCCTTATCTCTGCACTTACCTGGCCTCGTGATCAGTGTATTTTTAAGCCTGTTTCTCGACACAGTTTTACTTCGACAATCAAGTTCTCGAGCAGGTCTAGTTGACCTAGGTGAACCCTAGAACGATTAGGTGTGTGGTATTTTTTGTGTCGTGATTTTTGTCCATATCCTTTTTTTGTATATTTCATTCTTTTGCTAAAAAAAAAAAAAAAAAAAAATCACATTCTTTTTTCCCTCCTTTTTCTCCACTTTTCTTTCATTCTCTCTTTATATCATGGGTACTCCACCTCGCAAAACTCTTGCCGAACTTTGGTACCCACAACCAGACATTACATCATACGGTTCTTGTTTTGGTCGAACTTCAAACGACCCCTCCATGCCGAAAATTTCTTTGAAAGATCGGATAGACGCGTCTAGGACAAACAACTGGACCCCACAATCCACTTCGTATCAACCGTTTCAAACATTCACCCCTTCTTGTGTTGATACCCCTTCTGAAAATCCAGTTGTAACCCCGAGACCAATGTCCATTGCTGAACATATTGCACAATCCCGTAGCCGATCTTTCACCCCTTTCACCACTACAAATTCTTGGGATCAACAATTCCATTCACCTTCTTATCCCAATGTTGATCCCACTCCTGTCCAGCCATTCAACTCCTACCAATCCTACCCTAATTTTGCACCTTCCCTAGACATTGCATCAGAACAGCAATTTGGGAGTTTTCAGTATCCAAACAACTTTGAATCTTTTACTGAAACCCCTTCACAACCAATGTCTAGTCTAGAACAATCCTTGGAAGACTTTAGGGTAGCGTCAAGCCAACAGATGATGGATTTGAATGCGTCCATGGCCGCCCTCATACAACCTAGTGACCCGGTAGCTAGTTTTCAACTAGCTCCAGATTTTTCAATGTATGAAGAGGCGGTAGGACAGGCTGTGAATTTGAGTGGAGAGAGTGAGATGTACCCCCTTCCAGATCAAACCTACCCGTCTCAAATTGAATCCCACAACTCCTGTTTTGAAAGTCTATCAAGCATCCTACATGATTTATCAATTGAAGATAGAATGATGAATGAGTTGTGCGACTTCGTAGTGTTTGATTTACCCGAGTGTGAAGGGTCTCTTCCAAGTGAAACCAATCCTAAACCTTTTGACCTCTACACCTCCACTCTAAAACCTGAATTGATTACTATCCATGCTTTGGTTGAGGTGTCAGAGAATTTTGATTTTCACTTGATTGAGGATATCGACGCTGGGAATATTTTGGATGATGAAACCGTAGATTTGGCTGAGTTTGTCTCTTCAAATCATCATCCCGAGTCATTAAATGTTTTTCCCGAACCCCATATGCGTCTTGATTTTGATGAAATTGGCATGGATAAGCTGAATTTTGAGGAGAATTTTGAGGATATTTTTGAGGATGAAACAGTTCAAGATGATGAGTCGGATTTTCCAATTCATCCTGTTCCTTTCATTGACTGTGTACACCCTCCTGAACCTTTAACCGATACCCTTCCTCAACCACTTCCCTCCATCCTTTCGATCGTTCCGACCTTGCAAGAACCCGTATCATTTTTATTTCATATGTCTGGTTTACCAAGTTCGGCGTACCCATGGTTTCTCACGAACCTTGAGGGATTTGACCCAATCTCTCGACGGGTAAATATATTAGCACAATCGCTTTTTACACATCGCTCATCACAAATTGTGCTAATCTATTTACTCCATTTGCACCCTCAAGTTCGTATTCCACTTCTTTTTCCCTTCCGCCATTCTTCTTCCCCTCATCTACCGAGACCGCATTCCACTTCTTTCCACAAGCGGTCTCGCGTAATCTCCATTTCTTACCTCTTCACCTTCTTTCACCAACCACTGCTGTACCATGATAAAATCTTTGAATGGTTGGTGTTAACTTTTGGCCTGTGTAAGGCCTTGTATAGATGGATACTGTTCTTTCCCCCCCAATCCTGAACTTCATCGCTTAACAGTGAAAACACTGTTTTACTTAAGTTTGGGGGGGACACTTTTTTTGTATATATTTTTTGTTTTCTTTTTTTTGAAGCACCGGCAATTTTGACCCTCTTGGTATAGCCTGACAGTGAGGGCACTGTCAAGTTTATGTTTGGGGGTGTGCTCGGTAAGCTTTCTTCCTTCGCATTCATATGTATATTTTGCATCTGCATATTAAATCCATAAAATCCATAAAAATCTGAAAATTTTCTAAAAATATAAAAACTTTTTGTCAAGTTAGCTTGTGGAAGAACTCTGATTCAACATTCAACGGTTTTTGTTTGAAAAGATAGGAATAACTAAATCCTATGTTTGGATTTTGAAAACCTGAAAGATAACTCTCCTTTGAAGTTAACTATAGCTGATATACGTCTTTACATCACACTACACGTGTCGTGAGTTTTTGGGAATTAGATGACAAGTCTTTTATGTTTAAAAAACTTTTAAAAAGATAAATGATTTTCTGAGGATCAAATAGGTTTGTTCTGAAATAAGTAATGTCAAGAATAGTTTATGAAGTAAAGCGAATATGAAGGAATGTTATTGATGCCGTAATTGGAGCTAAGTCTGAAAAATAACCCATCTAAAACTTGATTGGAATGATTACACACCAAACCCACTAAACACGTCTTTTATCCAAAAAATTGAACTACCGGTTATATCTCCGTTCGTATTGAATCATCATGTTTTTCACGCCAAACTGTCTTTTGTTTTTGGACATAGGTAACTTGAGTAATTAAGTCCGCTGGGGTGTTTCTACACCTAATGCCCTAAAACCAACTGGTTTGGGTGCATTGTCCCAAAGCTCGCTAAGAAGCCTAGAAAGTCCAGTTTTAAAACAAAGTCAAGCAAGTGTTCTCTCCGAGTTAAAATTCCTAACGGTTCTTTGTGTGAGAATAATCTTGATAAAAGACAGGCTTTTATAAAAATTTTAACGGAGATATGAGGGTTTTATTCTATGATAAAGACTATTGCACATTCACAGAGGTGTGTATGAAATGAAAACAAGAATAAGGTGGAGTGAAAAATACGACTTAGTTTCCTGTTAAGGAAGATAGAAATTCTGAAGTTGAAACCTTACTGGAAAACGAAACTTGAAAAATGCTTAACTCTCTATAAAACTTATTTGATCCTTTTAAAATCGTTATTTGGGCTTTATTGTGTGACATAATGACTTTATTCGACCTTTCGGGAATTTAACGACACTATTTTGCACTGCACGTAAAGACATATAAAATCTGTAGTTGAATAAGAAGTGAGGTGTGAAAAATAAAGGTTCGATAGTCTAGACTTAGGATCATAGAATTGTTATTTTCTAAAAACTTTAGGGGCTTGAATCTTAGTATTTTACAAAACTAGCTTGACCGGATTTTGTGGGTAGTATCCGCTGAAAACCCTCAGGAGACAACACTCCTCCTACTAGGGACACCTAGAGGTTTAACGGCTTGTTGCACGCGCTCAGTGCAATCGCGTTCCCTGCGAAAGTGCGGTTATCATTTTTGTGAATAAATGGTTTTGCTCGGGACGAGCAAAAGTTAAGTTTGGGGGTATTTGTTCATATCAGAATACTGCATTTTATACCGCCCATTCTTACGCTCGTGTGTTTATAGGTAAGTGCTTTTTATCCGTGTTTATCACATAATTGCAGAATACAGGTTCTCGGTTCTAAAACGGTGAAATTCATGGAAAACACGACAATATCCGGGTTCCTGCCAACCACTGATAAAACACGGTCTCCGCTCTTCATCCGTATGTTACCAGATATCAGTTAAGAGACAAAATGTCAAATCATTGTCGTTATCAGGCACAAGGCTCAATGGTAGCACAAGATCCAAGAGATCTACGCGGAGCTCGAGGCAATCATGACAAAAACATCCACAAAAAGTCCACCCTTCCTCAACAGAAATTCTGGAAGAATTGTGAATGTATTTTCAGAAAATGTATGTACCAAACAGTTGGAAAAATCCAACCAGGGACCCCAACCAAAAACCACTGCCCAATTCCACTGTTCGGCCGCGCATGCGCGGCCAAAAGGGGGTTTTGGCCGCGCAAGCGCGGCAAGGTGGGGCCCACTCCCTGCCGAATTTCAGGGGCACTTTTGGTACTTCAAATATGGTCTGCTGGTTGCCCTAGAACCCCATTTCTCTGCCTATAAATACAGCAGAACTTGCCAAAGCCAAGGGGTCATTCTTTGCATTCTTTTTGTTCCTCTTTTGTAGTGTTTTGTATAGTTGTTCTTCTTCTTCTTCATTCCTCTTCCATGAATTGTAGTGAGAGCTTTTTGTGGATATGAATAAAGATGAGGGTTTTGTATCATTCTCTTGTGCTTCTTCTTCCCCTTTGAGATTTTTGCTTTCTCTTGCTCATTCAACCTCTTCATTGAGCTTGAATGGTTAAGGGTTAGTTATTGATCTCAAAGGTCGTATTTTCTCCCGGGACTAGTTCTTCACTTCACATGCGTTCTCTACCCTTCCCTTGATCTTGCAACCTCTTCATTGAGCTTGCAAGTTTAAGGGTTGGCTATTGAGCACATGCTTGGCTTGGGTTCTACTTCCGTGTTCTTTTCTTGTTCTTTTTATTACTCGCTTTTTATTACTTGTCTTTCTATTTCATGCAATTTTATTCATGCTCTTTATTACTTGTATCTTTTCTTTTCTTTGTTCTTTTCTTTTTGTTCTCTTTTGTTTATTTTGTGAATGTTGTAATTATTGTTGTTGTTAAGAATTAATACGGTTTTATAAGTTAACATTTCCTTCTCATCTCCTTTTCCCGTTATTTTCCTTTTGAACTCCGCCCAAACCATACGCAAGCGCTCCGTTAGGCACCGTACCCTGACAAGGTAACGGTGATTCCTAACCACGACCGGTTGCGTTCGGTTTGGCCGGAGGCGAAGGCAAGAGACAAGAACGAAAGGACAAGGGTAAATAAGCCGGATTCCTCGAATACCGTGCTTAAATCCCCTAATCCACGTTGTTGCCGATTGCTTAGCTTCAATTGGTCAAGACTCGGCTCAAAGGTTTTGAGTACGGATTTCTTAGCTTATAATTTCGTATTTTCTTAACAACTTTATACTTGCAGATAAACACATAGGTTAGAACAAACAAACATACAAGATTCTTTATTGACTCGTCTAAAGCAAGAAGGTAAGATAACACCATCTCCCTGTGGACCGACCCGTGCTCACCGGCTAGCTGCAAAGCGACACCGTCCTGATCGCGGTTACACTTAAATTCTTTGAACATCCGACACGCCAAAAGCGTGCGATCAGTCTCAATACCTCATAGTCTCAATATCTCATAGTCTCAATACCTCGGGCTCCGTCAGTCTGGTTCGGCCCATATCATCAAATCTCATAACAACGGTCGGTATCCTACGGATATCCGCCGCGCCAGACTTCACCGGTAGGTAGTCTTCCCCTGCCAGGCTCATCGTCTATAACTTGATCTTCTTGCCCCGGGACCATACCGGGCCCACCATATACCCGAGACGGTTCATCCACTCCTCGAATCGGGTCTCGAAATCCAACATAAAACATGAAATCTCATGGTGGACGACACATACATCACGAGAAAACCGCAACTTATATTTTATAAAGAGAGAGAGAGAGAGAAGTTTTTATATATATTCTTGCGGTTTTCCCCAGAATCCAGAAATTTCATAGAAATCCAAAATCCTAAAATCATGACTGAGTAAATAATGAGTATCGGCATAAGCCCCACAATACTGCATGATAACATGAAAATGTGAATGCATGAAGTGTCTAAGTAATAAATGCAATGTCTAGACTAGCACCTGAGAGTAATCACAATGTTATATTGATCTAGCCTTTAGTTGATTCTATCAATAAAAGATAATATGTTCTAAAGTGTATGTGACATGGCAATTACCGATGATGATATGTGTGAGCCGGCAAATAAGTGTGCGTGGAATATGCGTATCATCGGTAATGGTGCTGGTGTCCTAAGAAGCAGAGTTTC
Source organism: Agapanthus africanus (assembly GCA_030015575.1). Taxonomy (NCBI): domain Eukaryota; kingdom Viridiplantae; phylum Streptophyta; class Magnoliopsida; order Asparagales; family Amaryllidaceae; genus Agapanthus; species Agapanthus africanus. The sequence continues at coordinate 310,900,966 of JASDDO010000018.1, read as the reverse complement.
ATTTTAACTAAAGAAACATATGTATGAACATGCAACGTGATGATTACAATCTGAATATAAAGATGAATGTGTATTAAGCACTCATTTGGAATATACATATATAACTGCAAACTATATGACTCGAGCCTAAACTGGTATTTATCTAACCCTCTAAGGAACTAAACTAAAGATACTAGTCGATAGGAAATAAGAATCCACCTAAGGTCTGAGTGGATATCTCTAACAGTCGGCGATCTAGCCTCAATAGCGTCACGTATATAGTACGACTTCCTCGAGTCAAGTGTGCGGATCAATCATCACATCTATACCTCGTACGGTAAAATCCATCGTACGGCATCCTAAATCGGGGTAAGGGTCAACTATCACCTATGAACATCATCATTCGTATAATATCATCATCAAATATAATCCTGGTCAAGGGTATAGTGCTATAATCGCATACATACCAATATCATCAAACATATATCATTGTCTGTGTAAATATACATCGTCAAATGGTGTAACAACCGAGCCCAATGCTACTATTTTCTGTTATTGGTTGAGCATTAGATATTACTCATTTCATTTATCTTGCTTATTTGGGTCTTACTGTAAAATTTTATCTGGCTAAGTCATTCTGCATATAACAAATTTTAGCATCTAAAATAAAATTAAAAAATATTCATCTTGGCCTACTTGACACCCTTAGCCTCGTGGTAGCGTCCGTGCATTGTGTTCTCGTCCCGTTCAGTGAAACGGGCGAGTTTGGATGGCTACGTGCACGTGCGTGTGTCCGTTATGAGAGTATGCTTTTTAATCATAAAACATTTCATTTTAAAATTTGGAACCCGCTTAAAATCCTATTATTTGAATTTCGAATTTTTGGACCCAACCCGGACGCAATTTGGAAATGTTTCATTTGGCGCCAAAATCCTAAATTTTAATATTATTAAAACCATCACATATATTTTTCTAACTAACCTGATATCTTACTGTTCATTACTTATCTTTTAAATCTTTAAGTTAACCATATAATATTTTACAATCTTTTATATCCTTCTCAATTTATTCTCTCAGCCAATCACAACCTCCCCTTTAACCCCGTGGGCTCCACTTTCTCTCTCTCCTTCTTCTCTCTCTTTCCACTTTCTCTCTCTCTCTACCCCTTATATATTCTCTCGTACTTCTCTTTATCATTTTTCTCTTCTTGCTTCATGTCTCGTTTCTCATTTCTTTTAACTGTTCTTTTGTTACCGGAATTCCGTCGTGGCGGTGACGTTTCTCGACGTTCCAGCGAGATACCCCGATCCGTGTAGTTCCTTTGTTCGTCGTTTGGGTTCATTCCGTGAACCGTGCGCCGTCGCGAGTTTTCCCCGCCGACGGTTAACGTTCCGTTTTCCCGATTCGCGACCCATCGAGACAAGTTAATCTTGCTACATGCTATATACTTTTATAATCTTCATTTTATAATGTTATACATTTGAAAATCTTATAGTTTACATATGAAATGTCGTTGAAAAATCGGATATGACAAATCTGAAATTTACTGTACATCTTATCTTATAAAATTCATTATAAATCATAGAAAAATCATTAGTATACGTTCTTTAGTTCGTTACGAAGCTAATTCAGAATACTATAACTCTATGAAATACTTACTTGCAAAATAAATTGTTTAATTAACGTAAAATGCAAATGAACACGTCTCTAAACTGCTGTCCAGGAAAATTCCAGCAGCAAACTTTCAACTTTGAATATTCATAACTTTTTGTAGGGATAACCTGAGATGCTTATACTTATAAAAATGAAAACCTTATTGAATTATCTTTGTTTTGGTATAAGATACGTCTCTTTTGGAGAACATTTGTTATTTTTAAGCTATTTTACAAATTAGGGTGACGCTGAATTTCTGAACGGAACCTTCTTGTGCATGGTTAATCAATACATCTTTTATAGTTACTAATCGCTTTGAATATGCTATCCATATTAATATTATTATATCAATATTTATATCACATATTGTTTAGTTGTACATCCCACATTACCATTTTATAGTTTTATAACTTTTCGGATACCCGTTTGCATCCATCGCATTTAAGATACATATAATTGCATCCATAGATCACATTACTACATAATAATGTGATATTAACACTCCATGTTTAATAAATTGCATCCTAATTAATATTGGAACTATAAATGTAACCCTAATCGATAACTGTGCATCCATATCCTTGAAATTATATCTATTTGCATATCATATTATATGTTCCAGTTTATTGTTCTGATAGTACTCATGCTTGTTTATTTATACACATGCTTATGTTAGTTTGATTATGAGCACCCATATGACATCTTGTGCTTCCTGACATGACCTGTTACACTTCCTACTTGACATGACATGGTACCGTGCACTCTTGACATGACATGACACCTTTATACATTACCTGGCTTGACCTGATGTACCATGGCGTTACCTGTTACCTGATCTTGTGTTTAATGCCAACAAACATAACATGTAGTCCCCATGGACCGTTCCTGTTGTCTATCCAGACAGACCTACTTTTACCTGATTTCGTGTTGGCATTAGTCCTTGACTACTGAATACCTGACCTGACATACATAGCTTGGGGGTATGGGGAAATCAAAGGTGAAACCGACTTGTAACTCAACAGTTCGATACTTGTTCTGATCAGTCTTACGGGCTTGGCCAGCCCCGGAGTGATGATGCTGACATCATTCGTCCATCCAGCTACCTATTACTGCTTAGCGGCACGTCTCGGATTCAGCCCCGAGGACCTTGACCGTGGTCCCGGGCACGCACGGGATACTATTGAGTTACATCGACGATTCATCAATTTGATTTCAAAGACTATAGAGTAGAAACCTGATAGGACAGTTAGTTACCACTGCACATTACCCTGCACTGTTATTTCTTAGTACTGCTTTATTCATGTTCATACCGGCATTGCTTATTACCATGTTCATATTATATTATCGGTTGACATCACGCGCTGACGTCTGGGTTTTGCATGGCCCAGATTCTTTACCACTGTCGACGACTGAGCAGGAGTACTTCAGCCAACTAGCTGATTTGTGAGTTCTGTAGTGGTTAGTTCATTTATTGCATTTTATTTCCAGGTGTGATCCCGCATTACGGGACGTACCTTTCAATTATTGCATTGGATCATTTGCTTCCGCACTTATTTATCATTGACTCTGGTTATTATGGATTTGGACATGTGTTAGATAGTTTATTTATCTTGTTCTTGATATCTCTACAGCCGTAATATGACTGTGGATGGATACTTCCTACCCACAGGTAGCATGGTTGGCTATGTCACGTGCTCAATCTTGCGTACTCTGGGAAGCGGGGCGTGACATGGTTCTTTTGGTATCAGAGCCATAGATTAGTTGGGTTGATTCTTTTATAGTTGGGTATTGTACCCAATACACGAATCAGAACACCCGTGATTAGGAAACATGTCCAGCCACCTTGACCGTTTTACCATCTTTGAATCATTCTTCCGGATCATGTCGACATGCAAACTTACTTTGCATTGTCAATTCGAAAACCTAATTCCTTGTTATCTCTAGGACTTAGGCGACTTGGGTGGAGTTAAGTAATTGCGGCTATGATACCGCGGCATAGCTACAATGCGGTACTCTATTTAAGTATCTTGGAGTTCTAGCCTTGATCCATATTCAGAATCTATTATCATGCTAATATTGGGTGTTTTGAGTTCAGGATTATGACAGGTAAGAAGTTGAAGACGTACCAGAGGCGTGTGAACGAAGCCGCCATGCTTGGAGTGATAAGAGGAATGCTGGAAATCAAAGAAACAGCCCGAGCTGATCCAGCAGCAACCGGACTCGTTTCAAGAAGGTTTGCAGATCGTTCAGCAGTCTGTGAACAAGATTAGAACTAGACCAGTTGACCGAGTAGGGACCGTGGCAGAGTTCAGACGTGTGGGTCCTACTACTTTCACTGGTTTGGAGGAGCCGTGCCAGCCGAGCAGTGGCTAGTCAGCACGGAGAATTTGCTGATTGCGGCACAGATTCCAGAGGACAAAGGAGTTGATGTGGTGCGCATTCAACTAGTGGATTATGCCGAGAGTGGTGGCTTGTGGAGGAGAACCGTTTGCCCAAGCCAAGCAGTTGGGCGGATTTCTCTAAGAGTTTCCTGGAGAAGTTCTTTCCGCGGACTGCACGGGAGGAAATGGAAGAGAAATTTATTGGGCTGAGGCAGAATGGAGCACCCGTGGACGTGCATGCAGCAGAGTGGACGAGACTCAGCAGTTTCGCTGGACCTTTAGTCGCCAACGATGCAGACAGGGCACGAAGGTCCATGCGCAGCTTGGATGTGGACATCCAAAGGCAAACCGTCTCCCTGGGTTTGACCACTTTCTCACAGGTTCTTACGGCAGCTCGAGAACAGCAGAGCATATCAGGAAAATTGGGAGTTCACAGCAGACAGCAGTTGCGGTAAGGAAGCAGTTCTGTCGGGCCGGTCGAGTTTAGGGCTAGGCCGACAAACAATGTTCTTGCATCAATGGAAGTGATGAAAGTAAAGAGCCAGCTGTTGTTCATGATTCTATGGACGTGTTTGAAGATATATCAGGCTTACCGCCGAAGCGAGACGTGGAGTTCACGATTGACCTTAGTCCTGGTGCAGCGCCAGTGTCTAAAACTTACTATCCAATGGCACCAGTGGAATTGGAAGGAGTTAAGAAGCAAGTTGGTGAATTACTTGAGAAGGGTTGGATTCGAGGCAGCAACTCGCCTTGGGAGCTCCAGTTCTTTTAGTAAAGAAGAAGGATGGCACGAGAAGGATGTGCATTGATTATCGAGAATTGAACCGGGCGACTATTAAGAACAAGTACCCGATCCCTCGCATTGGAGGACTTTTGAGCAGCTTAGTGGCGCGAGAGTATTCTCGAAACTGGATTTGCGATCCGGATATCATTAGGCCCTACAGATGTTGAGACAGGAGAAGCTTTATGCGAAGATGAGTAGTGTGAATTCTGGCTGGAAGAAGTGAAATTTCTGGGACATGTCGTGTCGGGTGATGGAATCGCCGTCCATCCCGAAAAGATTGCAGCAGTTCGAGATTGGCCTATTCCAAGGAATGTAGCTGAGATAAGAAGTTTCCTTGGATTAGCCGGATACTACAGGAGATTTGTGGAGAACTTTGCTCGTTTGGCAGAACCGCTGACCAAGCTTATGCGTAAGGAGGTACCTTTTGTATGGACGGATAAGTGTGCGTTGGCTTTGAGACGTTGAAGCAGAAGTTGATAACCGCCCCTATCCTGACCGTACCAGACAATTCCGGAGGACTGATGATTCATAGCGACGCATCTGGGAAAGAATTGGGATGTGTTTTGATGCAGCATGGGAAGGTCGTAGCATACGCATCAAGACAACTGAAGACCCATGAGAAGAATTATCCAACCCATGACTTGGAGCGTGCGGCTGTGATTTTCGCTTTGAAGATTTGGAGACACTACCTTTTGGGCGTAAGAGTCGAAGTTTTTACAGATCATAGGAGCTTGAAGTACGTGTTCACGCAGAAGGAGCCTATCATGAGGCAGCATAGATGGTTGGAGTTGATGGCTGACTACGATCTTGATCTTAAGTACATCCGGGGAAGGTTAATGTTGTACCGGATGCGCTTAGTCGGTTACCAGCAATTCAGGTATTAACTACGCAGAAGGAGATCATTGCAGATTTTCGAAGATTCGACTTGGAGGTTGTGCTACCACATTCTACGGGACAGTTGATGCAGTTGCAAGTATAGTCGTCCTTGGTTGAGAAGATTAAAGCGGCACAATCGCAGTATCCTAGACTGCAGAAGTTTTGAGAGCAGGTTGAGGCTAGACTACGAAGAGATTTACTGGTCCACGAAGATGGTTCGTTGAGGTATGGTAGCCGTTTGTGTGTGCCAAAGGATGATGTACGTGAAGAGCTTATGAAGGAGGCACACAGTTCAGCTTACTCTATACATCCGGGAGGTACAAAGATGTACCGAGATATTCGACAGCATTTCTGGTGGGAAAGCATGAAACGGGAGATTGCTCGCTTCGTGGCTAAGTGCTTGGTGTGTCAGCAAGTCAAGGCTGAACACCAAAGGGTTGCTGGTTTGTTGCAACCACTTCCGATTCCTCTGTGGAAGTGGGAACATATAACCATGGATTTCGTGACGGCTTTACCGCGGAGTCCAAAGGGCAACAATGCAGTATGGGTGATTGTCGATCGGTTGACCAAGGCAGCTCACTTTATTCCTTTTCGGGTTGGTCAATCAACGGAGACTTTGGCAGAGCGGTACATGCAGGAGATTGTAAGATTGCATGGAGTACCGGTGAGCATCGTGTCCGATCGGGACACTCGGTTCTTGTCACACTTCTGGAGGAGTTTACAGGAAAGTTTGGGGACTCGATTGAAGTTTAGCACAGCTTATCATCCTCAAACTGATGGACAATCGGAGAGAACGATCCAAACTCTTGAAGATATGTTGAGGGCATGCATGTTGGACTTCAAGGGTTCTTGGGAGGATCACCTACACTTGGTGGAGTTTTCTTACAACAATAGTTTCCAAGCGACTATTCAGATGGCTCCGTTTGAAGCGTTGTATGATCGTAAGTGCCGTTCACCTATTTGTTGGGATGATGTTGGTGAACGAAGGTTACTAGGACCAGATTTGGTGGTACAGACAGTCGAGAAGGTGAATACAATCAGGAAGCATATGAAGGCAGCTCAAGACAGACAGAAAAGTTGGGCTGACACGTCAAGAAGACCTCTAGAGTTCGCCGTGGGTGATTTGGTATTCCTGAAGATATCACCGACTAGAGGGGTGATTCGCTTTGGGAGTCGGGGAAAGCTTAGCCCTCGATTCGTTGGACCCTTCGAGATATTGGAGCGTGTTGGAGAGGTAGCGTACCATTTGGCGTTACCACAGTCCTTGGCAGATGTGCACGATGTGTTTCATGTATCTCAACTACGGAGGTATGTTCGAGATGAAACCCAAGTATTGGATCATTCGGAGTTGACTGTACGGGAGGACCTAACTTTTGAAGAGCGACCAGTTGAAATCAAGGATCGGAGAGAAAAGGTTCTTAAGAACAAGGTTACCCCTCTTGTGCTAGTTTCTTGGGGTAATCGATCGCATGGAGAATCCACTTGGGAGCGAGAAGACGAGATCCGACAGAAGTTTCCTCACCTTTTCCTGTAGTTTTCTATCTTGTATTCTTGGAATTTCGAGGACGAAATTATTTTGTAGTTGGGTATAATGTAACAACCGAGCCCAATGCTACTATTTTCTGTTATTGGTTGAGCATTAGATATTACTTATTTCATTTATCTTGCTTATTTGGGTCTTACTGTAAAATTTTATCTGGCTAAGTCATTCTGCATATAACAAATTTTAGCATCTAAAATAAAATTAAAAAATATTCATCTTGGCCTACTTGACACCCTTAGCCTCCTGGTAGCGTCCGTGCATTGTGTTCTCGTCCCGTTCAGTGAAACGGGCGAGTTTGGATGGCTACGTGCACGTGCGTGTGTCCGTTTTGAGAGTATGCTTTTTAATCATAAAACATTTCATTTTAAAATTTGGAACCCGCTTAAAATCCTATTATTTGAATTTCGAATTTTTGGACCCAACCCGGACGCAATTTGGAAATGTTTCATTTGGCGCCAAAATCCCAAATTTTAATATTATTAAAACCATCACATATATTTTTCTAACTAACCTGATATCTTACTGTTCATTACCTATCTTTTAAATCTTTAAGTTAACCATATAATATTTTACAATCTTTTATATCCTTCTCAATTTATTCTCTCAGCCAATCACAACCTCCCCTTTAACCCCGTGGGCCCCACTTTCTCTCTCTCCTTCTTCTCTCTCTCCACTTTCTCTCTCTCTCTACCCCTTATATATTCTCTCGTACTTCTCTTTATCATTTTTCTCTTCTTGCTTCATGTCTCGTTTCTCATTTCTTTTAACTGTTCTTTTGTTACCGGAATTCCGTCGTGGCGGTGACGTTTCTCGACGTTCCAGCGAGATACCCCGATCCGTGTAGTTCCTTTGTTCGTCGTTTGGGTTCATTCCGTGAACCGTGCGCCGTCGCGAGTTTTCCCCGCCGACGGTTAACGTTCCGTTTTCCCGATTCGCGACCCATCGAGACAAGTTAATCTTGCTACATGCTATATACTTTTATAATCTTCATTTTATAATGTTATACATTTGAAAATCTTATAGTTTACATATGAAATGTCGTTGAAAAATCGGATATGACAAATCTGAAATTTACTGTACACCTTATCTTATAAAATTCATTATAAATCATAGAAAAATCATTAGTATACGTTCTTTAGTTCGTTACGAAGCTAATTCAGAATACTATAACTCTATGAAATATTTACTTGCAAAATAAATTGTTTAATTAACGTAAAATGCAAATGAACACGTCTCTAAACTGCTGTCCAGGAAAATTCCAGCAGCAAACTTTCAACTTTGAATATTCATAACTTTTTGTAGGGATAACCTGAGATGCTTATACGTATAAAACTGAAAACCTTATTGAATTATCTTTGTTTTGGTATAAGATACGTCTCTTTTGGAGAACATTTGTTATTTTTAAGCTATTTTACAAATTAGGGTGACGCTGAATTTCTGAACGGAACCTTCTTGTGCATGGTTAATCAATACATCTTTTATAGTTACTAATCGCTTTGAATATGCTATCCATATTAATATTATTATATCAATATTTATATCACATATTGTTTAGTTGTACATCCCACATTACCATTTTATAGTTTTATAACTTTTCGGATACCCGTTTGCATCCATCGCATTTAAGATACATATAATTGCATCCATAGATCACATTACTACATAATAATGTGATATTAACACTCCATGTTTAATAAATTGCATCCTAATTAATATTAGAACTATAAATGTAACCCTAATCGATAACTGTGCATCCATATCCTTGAAATTATATCTATTTGCATATCATATTATATGTTCCAGTTTATTGTTCTGATAGTACTCATGCTTGTTTATTTATACACATGCTTATGTTAGTTTGATTATGAGCACCCACATGACATCTTGTGCTTCCTGACATGACCTGTTACACTTCCTACTTGACATGACATGGTACCGTGCACTCTTGACATGACATGACACCTTTATACATTACCTGGCTTGACCTGATGTACCATAGCGTTACCTGTTACCTGATCTTGTGTTTAATGCCAACAAACATAACATGTAGTCCCCATGGACCGTTCCTGTTGTCTATCCAGACAGACCTACTTTTACCTGATTTCGTGTTGGCATTAGTCCTTGACTACTGAATACCTGACCTGACATACATAGCTTAGGGGTATGGGGAAATCAAAGGTGAAACCGACTTGTAACTCAACAGTTCGATACTTGTTCTGATCAGTCTTACGGGCTTGGCCAGCCCCGGAGTGATGATGCTGACATCACTTGTCCATCCAGCTACCTATTACTGCTTAGCGGCACGTCTCGGATTCAGCCCCGAGGACCTTGACCGTGGTCCCGGGCACGCACGGGATACTATTGAGTTATATCGACGATTCATCAATTTGATTTCAAAGACTATAGAGTAGAAACCTGATAGGACAGTTAGTTACCACTGCACATTACCCTGCACTGTTATTTCTTAGTACTGCTTTATTCATGTTCATACCTGCATTGCTTATTACCATGTTCATATTATATTATCGGTTGACATCATGCGCTGACGTCTGGGTTTTGCATGGCCCAGATTCTTTACCACTGTCGACGACTGAGCAGGAGTACTTCAGCCAACAGGCTGATTTGTGAGTTCTGTAGTGGTTAGTTCATTTATTGCATTTTATTTCCAGGTGTGATCCCGCATTACGGGACGTACCTTTCTATTATTGCAGTGGATCATTTGCTTCCGCACTTATTTATCATTGACTCTGGTTATTATGGATTTGGACATGTGTTAGATAGTTTATTTATCTTGTTCTTGATATCTCTACAGCCGTAATGTGACTGTGGATGGATACTTCCTACCCACAGGTAGCATGGTTGGCTATGTCACGTGCTCAATCTTGCGTACTCTGGGAAGCGGGGCGTGACAAATGGTCCTCAGAATTATCATGTCACATATATCATATCGTGATTAAGTCATATATATCATATCGTGATCAAGTTACACATATATCATATCGTGATTAAGTCACATATTACAGTCCGGGTTCTATTCTAGAGTCTCGTATATCTCAATGTCATCATCATCTATTATCGTTTATGTATACATATCTATTTTCTCATTTCCCAACGATCCGCTAATATCATAGTACATCTCATATCATACTCGATCGTATATCTTTAACTCACGGCATCACGCCCAATCATACTAACTCCTTCCCAGATATCATATAACCTCCCTATATCACGCGTATATATTATACACACACACACACACATATAGAAACCTACACACATTCATATATATATATATATATATATATATATATATATATATATATATATACATACATGTATACCAAGTCAAATGTATGTGTGTGCGTGTGTGTGTGTCTACCTAAAACCTACGAATTCCCTCCAAGGCAGTCATCCTTATGGTTAAGTCTTTCTAAATTAGTCTAGTCCAACCTAAAGTCTTTAATAGGACCCTACTCGCTAAGAATCTAAGGTCACGTCCGACTTCCTAATGACAGTAAGTAATATCCCTATTCTATGTTTGCGGGGGTGCTAAACGCCATCCACCCGACTTCCCCCGTAGATATACATCTACTCACCTGGCCCTTGTCTGCCGAAGTCGATGCCGCCATCCTCTTCTTCGTCGTCCGAAGTCCACGTGAGAGGTACCTATACGCAAACATATATGTGTTCTCCTCCGAAACACGGAGACGAGACCGCAGAGGTTCGTCTTGCCTGAATTTGGGGGCAGATGCTAATTGATGCTATCCGTCCACCTCTCCGAAAGTGCCAAGTTGATTTATGGCACCATGTATCGAAGGTTCAAACGAAAGCGGCCGATGTAGCAGACTTCGTCAGATTCCCCCTCGTTTTAGGGGTTTTTAATTGTGAGGACGCTCTTCGCTGCAGGCGCAAGCCCCTTCAGTTAATTACGCTACCGCATCGCGGTAATAACTTTCTCCTTCTCCAGATGGTCACTTCGTGTCGTGTGTGTTTGTTTTGTTTGTGGTTGCCCGTGGATTGTATACGGAGACTAATTTTTGTTGTCGCGCGTAGGGCGTGGATTAGTCCAAATCCGTATCTTCATAAATTTGGGTTTTAGGGTTTGAGTTTAAGGATACATTAGTCTCATTTGAGACTAAGATTAGCTTAAACGTTTGTTAAGGACACATTAGTCTAATTTTAGACTAAGATCGACTCAACGTTTGTTAAGGACACGTTAGTATGATTTTAGACTAAGATCAACTTAACAGGATCGTTTAGATCCAACAAAAGAGCATTTGGGCTCTATTGTTTAGTTTAGGGACATGGCGGTCGATTACCAGTTTAAGGACATGGTGGTCCAAGGTTAAGGACCTCAAAGTCCATGGGTTTAAAGGGACCCCACAGTCCGAGTTTAAGGACATCGTAGTCCATGGGCTTAAGGACCCCACAGTCCAGGTTAAGAACATCGTAGTCCATGGGCTTAAGGACCCCACTGTCCGAGATTAAGGACATCGTAGTCCATGGGCTTAAGGAACCCACAGTCCAGGTTAAAGACGTCATAGTCTATGGAATGTATGGTTGTCGGGACCTGTCACCTCTCTGAAGACGTTGAGGGATTACAACGACAAATATCAAAGGAGTTCAGAGATGTACCCTTGAACCAATTTTGGTTGGGAGATCTATAATCCAATTTGGGACTAAATTCTGTTAAAAGGTTTATGAGCATATGGGCTCAGTTGATATGAGTTAAGGACTTATGACCAAACTTAGGCTAAGTCCAACAAACATTTTATTTATTGCTCGGGCTATTGAGCCTTTATTTGGGCTTGGCCCTTTTAATAAGGCTAAGCATTGGGATCTGACATATTTTTTGTCTTGTATCGAATGCATAGCATTCATCAGAACAATGTGTGTTCTGACAGCGCACCACATAGCGCGCCATGCGCTTTCCTCCAATTAAAGAGCGCATTGCGCTTCTGCCAAGTAGCGCACACAAAAAGGACACGTGTCGCGCTTGGCGCTAAGCGCCAGTTTATGAGCGCATTGGGCTTTCAATTTATGAGTGCATTTCTAGTTTAGTGGCGCACCAGTGAGTGACATGTTGCGTGCTTGGCGCTGAGCGCCAGCCCATGAGCGCAGTGCGCTTCAGAAGCGTAAAACGTAAGTTGCATACGTGGTTGACACGTGGTGCGTTTTGGCGCTGAGCGCCGGTCAAAGGAGCGCAAAAGCGCAGTTCAAGAGTGCAAGGCACTTTTTAATAGCGCAAAGCGCATTTGATCAAATTTATGATCTGTGAACAAGTTTATGTTCCTTTTAAAGGAGGATTTGCCTCAAGATTCAAGAACAACAGTTCTTATTTTGGAAAGGGCTTTGCCTTTGTAGATCAATGATCTGTGAATGAAGTAAATACTTCTTTTGTTTTTATGATGAGTTCTTTTGATCTCTTTTTATAAAAGACCTAGATCTATGATCTTTTAAGAAGATAATTCTTCTGTTTTAATGAGATGATTTCATCTCTTTTGCAAGAATCATTCTTTTTTACTTTGAAGAAATGTTCTTTCAAGAGCTTGCTCTCTTTCTTTTGAGTTTTCTCAAAATTTATAGGAGTTTTTTCTATAACAGTGTTGAAGTCTTAGGGCCTTTATATATAGCAAGTTGATTTGTTAAATCAGTTAAAGAGATCTTTCTCTGATTGATTTGGGAATATTTTCCACCGTTGGATCTTTGATCCTAAGGCTTCTACTTTGCAGAAGATAATCTTCTTGTTTTAATAAGATTGAAAAGATCTTTTCATAACAGAATTTTAATTCTAATTAATAATTTATTATTATTAGATCTTTTGATCTAACGGTGGGGAATTTTTAATTCCAGCGCTGACGCACCTTGCGCGAGCGCACCTACGTTTAACACGTGGCACGCAGCGCAGAGCGCAGCGCAACTGTGCTAGCGCACCTGTGTTTGACACGTGGCGTGCAGCACGCCTAGCGCTAGCGCACTTATGGTGCACTTCCTAGGGCGCGGCGCCCCTGGCGCTAGCGCATCTTTGTTTGACACGTGGCGCGCAGCGCACCTAGCGCCGAATCTGAAGCGTTGCTTCGATTTTTGAATTTTGAATTTTAAAACAGAGGATTTCTCTGATTGGGGTGCGCTGCCTAGGGCGCAGTGCACTTAGCGCTAGCCCATTTGTGTTTGACACGTGGCACGCAGCACAGAGTGCTGGATCTGAAGCGTTGCTGCAATTCTTTTGAATTTTGAATTTTAAAACAGTGCTTTGCTCTGATTGGGGGAAACAAATGCCCTCCACCATTGCGCTTACTTGGCCCACACGTGAGCGCAGCGGTGGCAAAATCTGAGCCCTTGGATCAACTCAGAAGTTGAAGAGGCGTCTTAACGCCTATAAATAGGACCTTCGGTCCTCTGGATGATTATCATCTTCTTTGAGAATTTTGTTCAGAGCACTGCTCTCTTGTTTATGAATTTCTCAAGAGCAAAAACTCTTTCCAAATTTAGGTAAAATTTTAATAAATTTTAATAAGTTAGGGTTTTACTTATTAACAGAGCCTTGCTCTTTGTAGATCTTTGATCTATAGAAAACCCATTTAGGGTTTCATTAACAGAGCTTTGCTCTCCTGAACATGTAGATATTTTAATCTCTTGTGATGAACTCTTAAGAGTTTGTTCATGGATCTTAAAAATAAAATTTTATTTTTGATGGATCATCTTCTCAGAGAAAGGCTCTTTTTGAGGAATTTTATTCCTTCATCATTAGACTTTGACATATGTCTGTCTAGTGAAGAGCGTTGCTCTCAATGGGAGTTTTACTACTCTGCCCGAGGGATTTCTCATTTAATGAGAATCTCTTGAGGATTTCCTCTTTTAATGACAGCCTCATCCAATAATGAGGCTGTTTTATTAATGATGAACTGTCATCTAGATTTTGTGGGTCCTCTTTTGTCCCTTTTAACTGCATTGCAGTGCGGCACGGACTTATAGTACTTTGTAATAGAATTTAATTTATAGCATGGGCTGCTGAAAATTCACTCTTTTTTGCTCAGGCATTATGTCTTCCGACGCCTCCTTCTCGTTCATTCGCTCAGAAGGCGGGTTCCCTGAAGCACCCGTTGACCGTGAGGTATTTGCGTTGATAAAAGACCATGACCCGGAGCATAAGAGCCTTCATTTATGGGGTAAATGGTATGACCAAATTATCATGGGCCGACGGAGCTTTTCCTGTGCGACACCCTCGAAGCCTTTTCAGCGATTGCTTATGCAGATGCGCCTCCGATAAATTACACTGTGGAGGAGGTCAACTGGACATCGGAAGGTCTCCTTCGGCCTTCTATCGCCGCAATACCCGTGCAGCCGCCGGTAGCTTTAGACATCCTAGGGCGACGCATATGTCAAGGCGAGTCGCGTCCTTGGGGACAGCCGTACAATGTAGGACTAACTCCTCGTCACCCAGCCGGGTATTTGCAGTGGGCCCGGTATATCTTATCGTTGAGGAAATCACAGTTGATGAAGCTCGAATTGTATTCCGCCATTTATGCTTCTTTGTTTCAATATTCCACACCCCTAAATGGTGGGTCAGGGCATTTCTGGAATAGTGGAACAATCCAACCCACACCTTCCTCCTGTCAGATCTAGAAGTCTCCATTTCTTTGGAGGAGTTTGCAGAGGTCTCAGGTTTACCCGTTAGGGGGGAACATTATGAGGAATTGCTTCCCCCGGATGAGTATGTTTTCGCTACCAAATCCATGGTAATGGCTCTTACTCCAGAGAATGCAATTCAACATCAATTTCCGAGCTTGATAAAGGTATTGAATATGTATGAAAACCTCTCTCTCGCATCCGAAGGTCGTGGAGTTAATTTTACGGCTTTTATTGCTAATTTTCTTCACTCGGAAATGTTGAAGGAAGAAGTCGATAAATTTTTCAGTCTTGACGACCCCTTCGGCTTGGGTTTAGGTAATCTGCTGGCGGCGGAGGTAGATCAGAAAAGCTTCTTTCTACCTAATACCCCAGTCATCCCTTTTACAGAGCTGGCGGCTCCTGGGATTGATGAAGAAACGTTCTTTCTAGGGTTCCTTAGAATGTGGCTGAGTTGGTTCGCGCTTCTCATGCACCCTAGCCGCATAAGGCCATCCGTTTTCTATCCTGCGCCTCGAATGGTTGCCGGGATACCAGTAGCTGTAGGGATTGTTAGGTTAGCCCATATGTATCACGGCCTCAGCTTGGCAGCTGATACCACTGAGCCAGGGGTGCAGTCAGTAAATTTCCCGATGCATTATTTCACGTCATGGCTCGAGTTACACGTGCTAGGCTTCTTAGGCATCCACAAGAGGCCGGGTTTTTATGACAGGTGCAGGTTCCCTCGGATCATGCGACTGGTCGGCGCCTCTATTGTGACTCCGATGCAACGGGAAGCTAGAGGCTTGTTTCTTCGCCCGCGTACGGTTGGGGCTGGCATGTATTTTACTGATAAAGTTTTGACTGTCGGTCAGGAGTCGCGGAAGACGGTGCTGTCCTTGCAGGACATATTTAAAGATGAGGTCTTCGTCTTGAAGGCTCGGGAGATTCTGCATCTGTACTCTATCCGGCCGGGCTTTCTTGTATTCAAGATGAATGACTCGGCTTTATTCATGAGGTATAACCCGCATCGCTTCGCCCGGCAATTAGGTTACAATCAGGGCGTCCCACTTGAGGCTTTTTTGGTCGAACCTGCTGCTACCGAAGAGGGAATGAGGAGCGCGCTGCATCATTTCATGCGCTTGAACACAGGGTCCAACTTCTTCATCAGCGAGCTAAGCTGCGTCCCAACGGCCCTTAATGCATACATGGCGTGGTATCAGCATTCAATGGGCGCCGTCATCAGGGAGGAGAAACGATTGTTGCTCGATCGCAGGGGTGTAGTGCCGGCTGGTGATCGAAATGTTCCTCTGAAGCGACGGAACATTGTTGATCCTCCCTTGAGAAAGGTCACTGTAGTTGAGCCTCCACATATGCTAAGCCCTACACGCGGGTTGCCCCCATCCAGCGTGCCTGAAAAATAAGTGGCTGCCGCATCTCCCGAGTCGGACGTAGGAAAAGAAGTTGGGACTCGTCGTCCAAACGCGTCTACCAAACGCAAACTCGTATTGTCGGCCACCGGCGCCCATTCTCAAAAGAAGAAGAAGCAAGTACTTACTTTGGACACCATATTAGGCTCGACGCCCCTACTCCGTTTAGCGAAGGTTTGAGCGAATATGGGACCAACGAGGGTTTATTCGGGATGCTTAATGATACCGATTTTGAGGTTGCCATTGAAGCTTCCAAACAATCGGCCGCCCTCGAAAAGGAATTGGCCGCCCTTGCGCAGTCAGATATACTTTATCTTTATCTCTCCGCTGTTTATTTCACTCTTTTTTTTATCATACTTTGACTGACGCTTCCTGTTTTAACAGGTGCCTCTACAGAAGAAGCCATTGCTGCTTCGCTTAAAACCTTTGAAGAGGAGGAAAGGCTTCGCACCTCATTTCTAACAAAGGCTTCGCTTGAACAAACGATGATGGATACCGTAACGGTTCCGAAGGTAAAACCTAGCCCCAGTGATAATATCTCCTTGGTGAAGGTCCTGAAGAAGTCTCCTCTCCCTGCCAAAACCGAGAAGCAACCCAAAAAACATATGGCCAGGGGGAAGAAGCGATCTTCTGCAATCATTATCTCTAGATCAAAGCGGAGGAAGAAGACTGTTACTAATCCACCAGAAGACAGTCTTCTTTTTCCTGGTTCGTCTTCCGAGGAAGCCGCACAATTGGCTGAGCCTATAAGACGATCACAGGACGAATATGAGAATGTGAGAATCCCGAAAAGGCCTTGCCCCGCCGTCATCTTTTATGAAGACCCTCCGTGGGTACGGCGATTATTCATAGCCCCTCTGGAAGAATGGGGCGAAAGGGCTCTTAAGCAGGCCGTCTCAGCCGATGCTGAGGATGCACTTTCATTGTGGACCGGTGGCCATGAGTCTACTCTCGAACCTCGGCGAGCGTACCTCCTCAGGAAGGAGCGTCGGCTTGAACAAGCCATACTAGAAGCTCCTTTGTGCATCGGTATGTTCATGTATCTATTTGTAATATTTTTGTTTTGCTTGTATATATATATATATATATATATATATATATATATATATCCTTATCCTCGTACAAACTTTGCAGGGACTTCGGCGATGGCAGAGAAGTTAAGCCCAAGTCACGCCCTGACTATGGACTTCGCAGATAACCCCAATCAGGCACTAATCAATGTGGAAGGCGTTGACGCCAATGTTGTTCCTACGACGGAGCTTCCCTTGGTGATTCCTGCTCTTGAGGTGATTGCTCCTCCGGAGGAGGCATCTTCATTGGCTGCGGATCCAATAGATCTTTCTGCGAATGGCCCGGCGACTGTGGGACAGGTGGCGAAAGCCACTGTCATTTCATTGGAGCGTGTAGCGATGGTCACTGCTTCTCCACCGGGCGTTATTATACCAGCCGACATCCGTGATGATGTGCTCGGGAACGCGGAGGGGGGTGAGGCAGTCGCTGCATCCAGTGGTGCCCTTGTCGTGGTCTCGACCGGTGACTTACCAGGTAAATTTCAGATTATTGCTTTCTATTCTATTCTGCAACCCCTTTTCTACCTTTTCTGACAGTACATTGTTTTGCATGCAGCTGCGGTGGGCGTTGAGGTTGTGCCACTCGAGGAAGCGCCACCAGTTACCGCTTTGACGGTGACTGCCCCTCCATCTTCTCTTATATCTTCTCAAATGCTGGAAGGTGTGGGTTTGTGATAAATTTAAATCGGGGACATCATCTTTCGTGTACTAACCATGTACCATCGTGATCTCGCAGGAGTTCTTCTTGATCATTTGTATCAGGTGTTGAACCCGCACTTCTCTTTCCTATCGGAGATTGCTTCATCTAATGGCGCTGGTAAGTACAGCCTTCAGCTAATGTTCCTTCTTTTACCGGCAGTCAAATCATTTCTGATTCTTCTTTGTTTTGATTGCAGTACTACAAATTGAAGGAGGAGATGAAAGAACAGTTGCGCCACTGGTACTCCCGGCCTTGCCCCATGTTGCAACCCGTATAGTAGACTCTAATTTTTGTGTACTTTCTTTATTTCTTGAGCCGTCATCTGATTATGATTTGTTCTGCAGCAGTCACATCGACTCCAGCCCCGTTCGAGTCTCGCGTCATAATGCCGGCCGGACCCTTTTCCCGACATCTATCCTCGAAAGGCGCCGCGAATAGTCTGCGCATGGTGAGCGACTATATTGAGAAGCTCGAAATGGAGACTCCTACATCTGCCGCGGATTTTTCCGCGGAGGTTAACCTAATGCTGGCGACGCTTGTAAACTTCCATAACGAAGGCATCGTCGAGTCTTGGGTTAACCACTGCCGGAAGATTGAGGACTGCTTGCATGAGCTCGAGCTTATGCGTCCTGCTCCTGAGATTCAGGTTTTGAACTCCAAGCGGGCTGCATGGGTTGAGAAGAGTGTGTCCTTCCTCCGCCATTTTGAACAAGAAGTGACCTTGAGGCGGAAGGAACGTGAGAAAGCTTCCGCTGAGTCTGTTCAATTGCGTGCCCAGGTTGAAGCGAACGCCGCGCAACTGAGAGCCGTCTTTGACACCTTGCAGCAGTGTATTTCGGACGGGCTTGTATTGAGACAGAAGCTCGACTCTATCGAGCGGATTATGCAGAGTCGCGAAGCTGCTCAAAGGGAAATCGATGAGAAGATTTTATCATGCTTGCAGCAAAGGACTCGAATCGAAGCGGAGCTGGCCGCGGCGGCTGATCAGGAAGAGGGGCTGAAGGAAGTGTGCGAGCGGCTGATCGGACTATTGAAAGCGCTTCCCTCTCAATAATAATTTTTTTTGTACCATGTGTAATTTTGAATAAAATGTATTCATTATTTTATTCTTTCATATGATGTATTTTGTACCCAATTGAATTCATGAATAAAAGATACATTTCTTTCGCAATGTCTTGTGTCATCTCTCTGCTTTCTTCTTTCTTTTGTTATCAGCATGTCACTTTAGCAAGCATAGCCGGCCGATGATAGAGTAAGCATCTTGTTTTGGCTTCTTCGAGAGGTAATAATGGCTTAGGAAGCAGGTTCAGATCTGCTACCTAAGACTTTTCAACTTCATGAGCCGTGTGGGTCTCATAAAGACTTTCTCCCTACAAGTCGAGAGGATCCCGTAGGTGTATTTTCTCCTTAGGAATCGTGAGGATTCCTAGGTGCGTTTTCCCTTATAATTCGTAAGGATCTTATAAGAGAATTTTCCCTCCTACAAGTCGAGAGGACCCGTAAGCGGTTGTTTCCCTTCTTGTCGAGATTTGAGTTTGGAGAGTGTGGCCCGTGAATAGTATGCAAGAGTCCATTGTGGATCGACTTGCAGGGCCTCAGTGCTTAGGAAACCGGTTCTTATCCCCATTGCCTAAGGCTTTTCCCTACGAGTCGAGACGAATCGAGAAGTTCCCGCAAAGACACTAATTTCTTCACGAGTCGAGACGAATCGAGCATTTCCCGCAAGAATATCCTAACGTCGCAGTTAACCTCTGCTCTTTACGACAGAGGTCCGTTAGGGTCTGTGGTACTAGGGTTTTGTCCGTCGTACCATCACGTTGGCAGATGTATTCCTCGATAGGCAATCTTGCTGTTCGAGCGGCCTTGCGACTGTCGTGTCTCTGATCCCTTCGGGGGCTGGACAAGACGTCTTCAAGCAATCCTCCTAGGCAATTTGACCGTCGGAAGAGCAAGCGTTAGGAATTTAGCCATGCCGCTTTTTAGTTAAGGTTAGGCCTATTTTGGAGATCCCCGATGAGTCATAACCACTCCGCGCTGGTGTAGGATGATCTCCGATAGTCTTTCAGGTTTTATATAAGTTGTCGTTAAGACCGTTAAGGTAGGAATTTGGCCTTCACTTCGTTTGCTGGCATTGCATGTGCTGTATCGAGACGCATGTCGCGGTTGTGTCTAGGTTTCTGGTGAACCGTCGAGTTTTGGAACTATGGATTTTTCCGTGGCTCCGTTGTTTGATTGTCACATCTGAATCCTGCTAGAGGAAGAATGCTGTAGTGACATCTCGTCTGCTGTATCGAGGCGAATGTCGAGGTGGTGAACACTCCACGCTCATGTGAGATGATCTCCGATGGTCTTTCAGGTTTAATATGAGTTGTTGTCAAGACCTTGAAGCTAGGAATTTGTCCTTCGCTTCGTTTACTGGCATTGTGTCTGCTGTATCGAGACGAATGTCGCGGTTGTCTCTAGGTCGCTGGTGAACCGTCGAGGTTTGGAACTAAGGATTTTGCCGTGGCTCCATTTTTTATTGTCGCGTATGAATCCTGCTGGAGGAAGAACGCTGTAGTGACATCTCGTCTGCTGTATCCAGACGAACGTTGAGGTGGTGACCACTCTGCGCTAGCGTAGGATGATCTCCGATAGTCTTTCAGGTTTTATGTGATTTGCCGTCAAGACCATGAAGCTAAGAATTTGGCCTTTGCTTCATTTGCTTCGGCGTGTCCAAATCCTGTTGGAGGAAGGACGCTGTAATGACATCTCGTCTGCTGTATCGAGACGAACGTCGAGGTGGAGCTGGGATTTTGCCATCACTCGGCTTTGTTTCGATCGTGAGGTCTTTTGTTGACGTTGCATCTTCCTACAGAGACCCTGATTTCTCTGCGGGTTGGCGCGAATCGAGATGCCCTCGTTAAGGACACTGATTTCCCTGAATCGAGGTTTTTGGCCAAGGACGCTGATTTCCTCGGAGTTGAGACAAATCGAGGTATTCCCGCAAAAACACTGATTTCTCTGCGGGTCGACGTGAATCGAGATGCTCTCGTCAAGGACGCTGATTTCCTTGAATCGAGGAGGTTGCCAAGGACACTGATTTCCCTGGGGTTGGTTGACTTGTTTTCGAGAAAGAGTCATTGGATAACGTATTTCCGAGACGGGGTCATGCGGATGACGTATTTCCGTGACGGAGTCATGTGGATAACGAATTTCCGAGACGGGGTCATGTGGATGACGTATTTCCGAAACAAGGTCATGTGGATGACGTATTTCCACGACGGGGTCATAGTGGATTACGTATTTCCGAAACGGAGTCATGTGGATAACGTATTTCCGAGCGTGGTCATATGGATGACGTTGCGTCTGTTGTAAGGAGACGAATGCTGAGGTGGAGCTGGGATTTTGCTATCACTCCGCTTTGTTTCGACCGTGAGGTCTTTTATTGACGTTGTGTTTGCATCCTGCTGGACTGCGAAGGAACGCCGTTGTCGACATTGCGTCTGCTGTAACGAGACGAATGCTGAGGTGGAGCTGAGATTTTGCCGTCACTCCGCTTTGTTTTGACCGTGAGGTCTTTTTGTTGATGTTGGATCTGCATTCTGCTGGACTGTGAAGGAACGCCGTTGTCGACATTGCGTCTGCTGTAACAAGATGAATGCTGAGGTGGAGCTGGGATTTTTCCGTCACTCTACTTTGTTTTGACCGTGAGGTCTTTTTGTTGAAGTTGGATCTGCATCCTGCTGGGCTGCGAAGGAACGCCGTTGTCGACATTGCATTTGCTGTAAAGAGATGAATGCTGAGGTGGAGCTGGGATTTTGCTGTCACTCTGCTTTGTTTTGACCGTGAGGTCTTTTTGTTGACGTTGCATCTGCATCCTGCTGGGCTGCGAAGGAATGTCATTGTCGACATTGCGTTTGCTGTAACAAGACGAATGCTGAGGTGGAGCTGTGATTTTGCCGTCACTCCTCTTTGTTTTGACCGTGAGGTCTTTTTGTTGACGTTGGATCTGCATCTTGCTGGACTGCGAAGGAACTCCGTTGTTGACATTGCGTCTGCTATAACGAGACGAATGCTGAGGTGGATCTAGGATTTTGCCGTCACTCCGCTTTGTTTCGACAGTGAGGTCTTTTATTGACGTTGCGTCTGCATCCTGCTGGACTGCGAAGGAACGCCGTTGTCGACATTACGTCTGCTGTAACGAGACGAATGCTGAGGTGGAGCTGGGATTTTGCCGTCACTCCGCTTTGTTTCGACCGTGAGGTCTTTTATTGACGTTGCGTCTGCATCCTGCTGGACTGCGAAGGAACGCCATTGTTGACATTGCGTCTAGTGTAATGAGACGACTGCTGGGGTGGAGTTGGGATTTTGCCATCACTCCGCTTTGTTTCGACCATGAGGTCTTTCGTTGACATTGCATTTGCATCCCGCTAGACTGCGAAGGAACGCCGCTGTTGATATTGCGTCTAGTGCAATGAGACGAATGCTGAGGTGGAGCTGGGATTTTGCCATCACTCCGCTTTGTTTCGACCGTGAGGTCTTTTATTGACGTTGCGTCTGCATCCTGCTGGACTGCGAAGGAACGCCGTTGTTGACATTGCGTCTGCAATATTGCGACGAGTGTCGAGATTGTCTCTAGGTTGTCTATAAACTGTTGAGATTTGGAACTAGGGACTATACCGTGGCTCCGTTTCGTTGTGTCGCTTCCTTTCCTTGCTGGCATAGGGAGGAACACTGTCGTTGGTCTTCTGAGATGCAGATGTGACCGTTGAGACTTGCTCTCTTTCTGACGGAGCTTGGTGGGATGATATGGTTCCATCTTCGTTTGTTCCCCTGGATTGTATACAGGGATCGATGTGATATCACCTGTAGGGCAAGAGTTTCATTTTTTTGATTATTATTTTTATTTCTTTCCGTGATGCTCTATCATTTCAGCTTTTACATCGCGAAGGTCGCGATTGCTAAATCATTTCGGCTATTTTTCGCGGTGCCCAATCATTTCAGCTATTTATTTTATTTTTACTCACTGCTTTTTATTGCGAGTTGCCCAATCATTTCGGCTATTTTCCATACATGCATTTTTTTACTTGCAGATTTTGATGCAAGTTGCCCCATCATTTCGGCTATTTCGTATGCATGTGTGGCTTGCTAGCTTCTTGGTGCAAGCTTGGAATTAGACACCCATTTCGGCATCAGCACTGCTATAACTGGGATATTGCTAGGAGCGAATCATCATTTGCCTCTGTCGATGTTGAACAAAGGTGGCTTAGCGAACAGGGTTAGGATCCTGTCGACTAAGGCTTTTGACTTCATGAGCCGTATGGGTCTCATAAAGGTTTTTCTCCCTACGAGTCGTGAAGATCTCGTAGGTGCATTTTCTACTTAGGGATCGTGAGGATTCCTAAGTGTGTGTTCTCTTATAAGTCGTAAGGATCTTACAAGAGTGTTTTCTCCTTATAAGTCGAGAGGACTTAAAAAGGTTGTTCACCTGTAGACATATCCCTAGTCACGAATAAGACTTTGTTAGGGAAATGTTTATTCTCGCCCGCGGATTGTATAAAAGGGTCGGTGTTGAGCCACTTGTTGGGCAGTGTTGGATGTTGTGGTGGCTGGTTCATGTAGCTTAAGACTTTCAAATCTTATGAGCCGTAAGGGTCCCATAAGAGGGTTCTCCTTACGAGTCGTGAGGATCTCGCAAGTGTAATTTCTCCTTAGGAATCGTGAGGACCCCTAAGTGTGTTTCTCCCTTATGAGTCGTAAGGATCTCACGCAGGTGGTTTCTCCTCACAAGGTCGAGAGGACCTTGCGAGTGTCTTTTAACGAGATTGCGCCTTTTCGGGTTTTTACAAAACTCGCCGGTAGCCCTGCTGTTTTTACTCACGGAGCCCTTTCGGGTTTTCATCCGTGCCCATTTCTCTTATAGACATACCGTTTTTCATTTCTTTTCTTTTCTTTTTCTTTTCTTTTTTTTTTACCACGTCAGCCTGAGGGTGCTGCGGGTGGTAGTAGTTTAACGACATTTCGGTCATATCGTACGATTACGCAGCTAGATTTTGCCGCAAATCTCCGCATTTTTTTTGTTGGAGGCGGACTCCTTGAAGAGAGGGCTGAGGGCGATTTCTTTATCAGAGTTGCTTCCAAAGGTGACAACTTGCGATCCTTTGGTGTCGGCTATGTGACAGTTGCCAGCAGCTCTTTCGCGCTCATACCGTCGTGCTTTTCTGTTCCCGACGAGCCTTGCGCTTCACTCGTTGAACGTGTCGTCGATGGGCAACATATCCCTGCCACCAGTTTTTAAAATCTATGCACTCCTCGGTAGGGTGTGCAATCTTCTGATGGTATAGGCAGAAGTTAGGATGTATGTCCGCTTCATCAAGACGTATATTGCCAGGGGAATTTCCTTTGAAAGAAGGAAACTTCATTCTATTGCTAGGGCCCTAGCGAATCGTTTCCTTACTTTAAGCTTTCTTTTGCTGGCGATAAGGATGCTTTGCTCCAGTTGGGGTATCTCGACCTTTTCCTCCAGTCCTCGGCGTTTGGCCTTTTCGAATATCGCCAGTTCACGCTCTTGATTGGCTTTGCTTTTCTGACGGTCTTCGTTCAGCAGCAAGTCGATTGTCTCGTCAGACGGTTCCAAGGGTTTTGGCTTAGGATTTGCCCCCAGTTTCTTGGTGCAAGGAGCTTCCTCATTGTCTATTGACGAGTGAGAGATCACATGGCAGCTTGCTACGTAGTCTTCAGATTCACTTGACGAGTCTTATCCATCATCTTTGTCTTCAAGGACGTGGCGGAGAAACTCTTGAAGTGTGACTGGGGTCCACGCTTTCTGGTTATACTCTTTCAGCGCGTCAATCTGTTTTTTGCAGGTCTGTGCGCTTGTTATCAAGCTTCACGGCTTTTGGGTTTTCTTCTTCTTCTTTGAAGACTTTGATGGCTGGGTGTGAGCGCTTTGACTATCACCACCAATTTTTGGAGTTGGGTGCTGCTTCAGCATTCCCTCGACGATCTTGGGTTCCAGTGAATTCTTCACTTAATCGCCGGACATGTTGGAGATTTTTCAGCATTCTTTTCGTCTTTGCCA
The DNA here is from genome assembly GCA_030015575.1 of Agapanthus africanus. Taxonomy (NCBI): domain Eukaryota; kingdom Viridiplantae; phylum Streptophyta; class Magnoliopsida; order Asparagales; family Amaryllidaceae; genus Agapanthus; species Agapanthus africanus. Next base: position 310,875,879 of record JASDDO010000018.1, on the reverse strand, counting down.
AAAGAACAACTTCCCATGGGGCTTCCCTTATGAATGAGCACGATGCCCCTGGCATGTCCACCTTCTTAGGGGCATGAGGTTGTGGCGGTTTCACCTTCCACTTTTCCGATAATGCGAACTTGCCTTGTTGGTATTGTTGGTCCTCAATCCAGTTTTTGAAGACATAGCAGTCTTCAATCGGATGGCCCAATACTCAGTGGTAGGGGCAGTAATTGGGATCGTTGACGTTGTTTGGCTGCAATGGACGTTTTGGATCTGGCAGATTGATGAGTCTATTGCGCACTGCCAGCTCGAACAGTCTCCTCGTTTTATCTTGGGGAAACGAGTAAGGACGTCCTAGTTTCTCCTCGAGGGATGGGCGTGGACGCATATTGTTTTGGCGAGCAACCGGCTTTAATTTGCTCGGCTGTTGCTGAGTATTGGCGACGAAAGATGCTTTTCCTTTCCCCTTTTCATTCCGAGAATCCGTCTTTGAAGGAGATGGTCTATGACCCATCTGATCCATTTGGGCCAACTTGTCAATCAAGGCCTGGAAGGTAGTTGGCTTGAAGAACATCATGAACTGTGGGAGATGGTTGCTTGAGGGTCAAGAGTGCCCACGAACATGCCTATAGCCGGCGCTTCTTCGATGCGCTGTTCGCATTTCGACCACAGATTCCGCCATCGTATTGCGTATTAAACCCATGTTTCGCCTGGCCTTACCCTGGCATTGATCAATGAGGTGATCTGGGTGTGTTCGCTGGCGCTTGCGAACCGTTGAGTGAATAGCGACTCCATCTCTGCAAATGTTTTGACAGAGTCGTTAGGCAGCTCCGAATACCATTCGAAGGTCATTTCCACTAAACTGCCGACGAATTGGCGAAGCAACAGTTTGTCGTCGCCTCCAGTGTTGCCGCATAAGGCCCTGAATTGAGCGACATGCTGATGGGGATTGCCTGTCCCCTTGTATACATGGAATTTAGGGATCGTGTATCCGGCGGGTACTTTATTTGGTCATACCAGCCTGGATATGGTCGTTTAGTTTTAACAATTTGGCCGACCGCTTCATTCGCCTGGTGAGCTCGTATTTGCTGAGCAATGTAATCATTCAGAGTGGTCTTGGAAATGGTTTCCTCCTTAGCTGCTAACAGAGCCGACATTGGATTTGATGCTTCTCCTTTATCATCTTCAATAATGATCGGAAGGTCTTCTGCTGGAGGATCCGGCTGTAACATTATCCGACCATGCCTTGGAAGAGAAGTGCCATTCGTTTTATGTTGGCAGCTGGTTCTGCTGCTTCTCTGTCCTTCTTTTCGAGGACTCTGCGTAAGAAGTCAGCATCGGTTTCTTGTTCGTGACGCTGCTCTGATGATGCCAGTGAGTGTGTCCATTTGCGTCAGCATTTCCTGAAGCTTCTGTTATTGCTCCTGGGCTTTGGTCACGGATCGGGTGAGTGGTCGGTGACCCGTCGAAGCGCGGCTTTCCTCTTTTCCGGAATCCATGTAAACAGTATGCACCTTTAGGCCCCCAGACTTGGGGCGTTTGGGCTCAGCGTCTTTGTGGCCCGCCACGTTCACAGGGGCTTTCTCTGGCCTCCTTATCTTTTGAGTGATTGACGTTGAGGGGCCGTCACAGCGGCACCCAGGTGGTTGTCGTCCTTTGTGGCTTGCCAGGACGGTTCTCTTCCTGCTGGATTTTTAGCTTTTTCTGTCGGAGAGGATAGTCTTGATCAATTACCTACTCCTGGACCCGTCGCCAGACTTTGTAAACCTTAGAGGACAGCTACTGAGGGGGCTGTTCCGGCTTTGTTTCTATAATTTTCTCCACCAGTGGAGGAGATCTCTTCAGTACGGCGGTAGGAGAGTTCCTGCGCACTTGGTTCAGCAATTCAAAGCTGTTCCCTGTTGAAACAGCAGCATTGACTTCCACCGTTAGGGCTGGTGGAGTTAGCCCAGAGGGGGAGTTGCCCCCAGTTTTCCTTACTCGGTGCCAGTGGCGACGTCGAGCGTGCCGAGCCGCTGGGATGGTTTCAGCTATGGGGATGGCTTTGTCATGCCCCCTGTTTTGAGGAGAGGCTGTTATTGGCGCTAGCCGGTCGAAGACTGACGTCCGTTGAGAGAGGGTAGTCAGTCTTGCGAAGGCCGACTTTCGAACTGGGGAAGTAGCCTTCGTGACTTCGCATGGAGTAGGAGATGAAACGGACAGTAGTGTGAAGACCGCCCCTTTAGCAGGGGAAGCTGCCTTGACGACTTTAGGAGCAGGAATGGCAATCCGCTTCGGGATGGCCGCTTCAGGTATCGCGGGCTTCTTCATATGCCCACTCGAGCTTTGGCCCAGTTTGCTGAAAACTGAGGCATTAGACTTAGGCGACCCGTTAAGAGGGGCCACGGTAGTTATAAGCCGATCAATGACCGACTTCTTTTGCATTTCTTGCAGAAGAGGGATGTTAATGCTCAGTAGTAGGAGCATGGTCCCGAAGAACAACCCGGTGGTAGCCTGCGTCACCTGTTCCACCAGCATAGCGAAGATGGAGGCAGCTCGGGGCCCGTAATTCAGTCCTCCAAACGGGATGGAGCGAGAGTTGCAGTTGCAGTTAGTGCAGTTTGAAGCCATTATCTTCTGTCTTTTGCACGGAGCAAAGCACCAAATCTAAGTATCTCAAATCCACATGCAACCATATCAAACCGTGATTCGTTTGCGAACACGACAAACGAAGTGTGGAGTGGAAAGAGGAAAAGGTCCCACCGGGCGTGCCAGAATCTGTTCTCTTCCGAAACACGGAGACGAGACCGCAGAGATTCGTCTTGCCTGAATTTGGGGGCAGATACTAATTGGTGCTATCCGTCCACCTCTCCGAAGATACCAAGTTGATTTATAGCACCATGTATCGAAGGTTTAAACGGATGCGGCCGATATAGCATATTTCGTTAGATTCCCCCTTCGTTTGAGGGGTTTTTGATTGTGGGACGCTCTTTCCTGCAGGCGCAAGCCCCTGCAGTTAATTACGCTACGCATCGTGGTAACAAATTTCTCCTTCTCCAGATGGTCACTTCGTGTCGTGTGTGTTTGTTTTGTTGTGGTTGCCCGTGGATTGTATACGGAGACTAATTGTGTTGTCGCCCGTAGGGCGTGGATTAGTCCAAATCCGTATCTTCTTAGATTTGAGTTTTGGGGTTTGGGTTTAAGGATACGTTAGTCTCATTTGAGACTAAGATCAACTTAAACTTTTGTTAAGGACACATTAGTCTAATTTTAGACTAAGATCGACTCAACGTTTGTTAAGGACACGTTAGTCTAATTTTGGACTAAGACCAACTTAACAGGATCGTTTAGATCCAACAAAAGAGCATTTGAGCTCTATTGTTTAGTTTAGGGACATTGCGGTCGATTACCAGTTTAAGGACATGGTGGTCCAAGGTTAAGGACCTCATAGTCCATGGGTTTAAAGGGACCCCACAGTCCGAGGTTAAGGACATCGTAGTCCATGGGCTTAAGGACCCCACAGTCCAGGTTAAGGACATCGTAGTCTATGGGCTTAAGGGCCCCACAGTCCGAGGTTAAGGACATCGTAGTCCATGGGCTTAAGGACCCCACAGTCCTGGTTAAAGATGTCATGGTCTATGGAATATATGGTTGTCGAGACCCGTCACCTCTCTGATGACGTTGAGGGATTACAACGACAAATATCAGAGGAGTTCAGATATGTACCCTTGAACCAATTTTGGTTGGAAGATCTATAGTCCAATTTGGGACTAAAGTCTGTTAATAGGTTTATGAGCATATGGGCTCAGTTGATATGAGTTGAGAACTTATGGCCAATCTTGGGCTAAGTCCAATAAACATTTTGTTTATTGCTCTAGCTATTGAGCTTTTATTTGGGCCTGTCCCTTTTAATAATGCTAAGCATTGAGTTCTGACATATTTTTTGTCTTGTATCGAATGCATAGCATTCATCAGAACAATGTGTGTTCTGACAGCACGCAACGTAGCGCGCCTGGCACTTTGCGCCAATTAAAGAGCGCATCGCGCTTCTACCAAGTAGCGCACATGAAAAGGACACGTGTCGCGCTTGGCGCTAAGCGCCAGTTTATGAGCGCATTGCGCTTTTAATTTATGAGCACGTTGCGCTAGTTTAGTGGTGCACCAGTGAGTGACACGTGGCACGCTTGGCGCTGAGCGCCTGTTTCAGAAGCGCAAAGTGCAAGTTGCATACGTGGTTGACACGTGGCGCGTTTTGGCGCTGAGCGCCGGTCAAAGGAGCGCAAAAGCGCAGTTCAAGAGTGCAAGACACTTTTCAATAGCGCAAAGTGCATTTGATCAAATTTATGATCTGTGAACAAGTTTATGTTCCTTTTAAAGGAGCTTTGCCTCAAGATTCAAGAACAACAGTTCTTATTTTGGATAGGGCTTTGCCTTTGTAGATCAATGATCTGTGAATGAAGTAAATACTTCTTTTGTTTTTATGATGAGATCTTTTGATCTCTTTTTATAAAAGACCTAGATCTATGATCTTTTAAGCACATAATTCTTCTGTTTTAATGAGATGATTTCATCTCTTTGTGGAAGAATCATTCTTTTTTACCTTGAAGAAATGATCTTCTTTCAAGAGCTTGCTCTCTTTCTTTTGAGTTTTCTCAAAATTTGTAGAGAGCTTTTTCTATATCAAAGTTGAAGTCTTGGGGCCTTTATATAGAGCAAGTTGATTTGTTAAATCAGTTAAACAGATCTTTCTCTGATTGATTTGTGAATATTTCCCACCGTTGGATCTTTGATCCTAAGGCTTCTACTTTGCAGAAGATAATCTTCTTATTTTAATAAGATTGAAAAGATCTTTTCATAACAGAATTTTAATTCTAATTAATAATTTATTATTATTAGATCTTTTGATCTAACGGTGGGGAATTTTTAATTCCAGCGTTGGCTCACCTTGCGCTAGTGCACCTACGTTGGACACGTGGTGCGCAGCGCAGAGCGTAGCGCAACTGCGCTAGCGCACCTATGTTTGACACGTGACGCGCAGCGCGCCTAGAGCTAGCGCACTCATGGTGCATTACCTAGGGCGTAGCGCCCTTGGAGCTAGCGCATCCGTGTTTGACACGTGGCGCGCAGTGCACCTATCGCCGGATCTGAAGCGTTACTTCAATTTTTGAATTTTGAATTTTAAAACAGAGTTTTGCTCTGATTGGGGGTGCGCTGCCTAGGGCGCAGTGCACTTGGCGCTAGCCCATCTGTGTTTGACACGTAGTACGCAGCGCAGAGTGCTGGATCTGAAGCGTTGCTGCAATTCTTTTGAATTTTGAATTTTAAAACAGAGCTTTGCTCTGATTGGGGGAAACAATATGTACATCGTAAACCGAATAGCGGATAAAACCAAAACGACGCACGAAACATGCATAGGTTAAAACATATGACCCGATCATACAAAATAACCAAATAGCCCTCGACATCGGCGTACAAACGTCGATTATTCGAGAAAAACCCAAACATACAAATCATAGTTCTAAAACTTACTAGTTATAATATACAATAGATTGCAACTTATCAAAAACTTAAAATAATTTAATTCGGTTTATTTCCGAAAACCTAGAAAGCGTCAATTAACCTTTTTACTTCAAAACTTGGTGTTTAAACGAAACTAATGGCCATAATATTCACTAAATATCAGAACTAAGTCATACAAATCATACTATATTTTTATCACACTTATTTGTATTAAAATGAAAATTCTAGTTTGCAATTTTAAACAATTTCAACACCTTTTAAGCAAAAATTCATAATTCCTCAACTAAACTCGATTTCGCATATTTTAAATTGTTAAACCATTCAAGGAAACCTTAATGATGTGCTAAAAGTCTAACTAGATTTTTAATCCCATATTTTAAATTAATTTCTAAAAACTAGTTTACAAAATAACATATTTATCACAATTTTTAAAGTAAAAGCAAGCAATTAGTAACTAGATTATGTTTCACATTCAATTAACATGTTAATCTCCTCATTAACACCATAATCTAATGATAAAAATCCTAATTAGAATTTTGTCTCACCTATATATATCTTTTATAAAATTCTAGTTAGCCAAAACCCTAATTGCAACAATTTAAATACAACAATTTACAAATTAGCAACTAATTTAAGTTTTCTATGTCTTAACTTATTTAATTATACCATATAATCATGAACACATTGTGATAACCCTAACTTGATTTTAGAAACCCTTTCTTGAATTTTAAACTTGCAAATTTAAAACCATAATTAAACACCTAATTGGCTAATTTAAGGTAACTGACCCACAGATTAACTATAGGATTAAAATTATACCTCCACAACATGAGATTAACCATGCAATCTTAGTCTCCCAAAGTGACCTTCTTGCTCCAAGATCCTTGCTAGATTAGGAAAAAGAATGAAGGGTATAGGTTACGTTTGGAATTTGTGATGTTTTTTGTGGATTCTTCATGAATTTTGATGGATTTTAAACGCAAAAATGATGTGGGAAAAAATTGGGGTTGCCTATGGAGGAGGCCAGCCATGGAGAGAGTAATGGGAGGAGAGTGAGAAAAGTGTGTAGAAAATTGTAGAAGGGTTCTCAAAATATTACCTCATTTAAGTCTTTTCATGAATTAACAAAATTTATTTATTTTCCTAACTCAATTTGACCTAGAAAGGTCTAGAAATTTGAAGACAATTCAAGAAAAGGAAAATATGCTACAAACTAAATTCTAGTATATCATGGCTCACTTTTGTAAAATAAACCCATTGCAATTTATAAGTTGCACCTATTTAATGTATAATTAAAATCTTATGTTAATATTAAAAATAATTAATTTAGGAAAAATATTTAATTAAACTACCAATTTATAAGTGACTATAGAAATACCAAATACTAGCAATTATATAGTTAAAATAGGCGTATTTAAATCTATATTGAAAAATAATTATAGTTAAGTTTTACGGAAAATACGGTTTATTTTACCGATTATCTGAAAATTCACCTAAAGGATTTTATTTATTTAATTATTTATTTATTTTTTTGAACGTTACAATCTTCCCCACTTAAAGAAAATCGGTCCCCGAATTTAAATTAAAACTCCCCCCAAATACTAAAACATTTAGCAAAACACTCAAATCGTCGGGGCTCCGAAATCAACAATACAAGCAACACATTTTTAGCGCAATGCATGCGCATGAAAAACAAGTACATAACTCAAAATCAAAACTCCGTCAAGCATAACGCAATCATCGGAGTTATGGTGAAAATACAATGTCAAAGTCCAATACGAAAACCAACATGATATACATTAAAACTACAACTTGTACATATAGTACGCAGCGTAGTACAATCGTCCAAACATCTAAACAAAGAAGCATGCGAAACCCCCTTTTTAAAATCACCGTTCAATTCGCGTGTCACGGCATAAGTAGCGGACGTTCATTTTAAAAAAAAAATTGCTATGCATATATATCTTTTATTTAATATACAAGTCCCGCCTGGTTACTAAACCAAATAGTAATTATTATAAAAACATACTGCTCAAAATGAAATCAATCCCAATCACATCATAAAATATCATGTGCGTCCGGTGCGCACTGAAATCGAAACCAAATACAGATGCCACGAATACGCACAGAAACAAAACTGAGTGCAACGGGTGTGCACCAAAAACATCTATCAAATGCAACGGACGTGCACGACAATAATATCAGGTGCATCTAATCTGCACAAAACCCCGATTTAGTGCATCTGGTGTGCACAAAATCATATCAAGTGCGCCAAGTGTGTGCAAGAATCTCAATTAAGTGCACATGGTGCACGAAAACATATACCGAATATCAAAATCGAAATCACTGACGGAAAGTGCATGAAAACTATGTCGAAGCATACGTCAAAATCATGTGCAACCCATACGCACGAAATCAAATCGATATCTCAAAATGTATAAAACTAAATCGAGTGCACTGGGTATGTACAAAACAACATCAATACAACTGATTTATGAGACACGAATAGAGCGTAATGAATGTACACATAGGAAATACCAATCGTAGAACAAAATCCTCAAAATACCAAAATCCAAACAACGGAAATATGAAATTCAAATCACCAAATCGCAATCGTAAACACTATCATCAATGTGCGCCTTTTCTAATGTCGACTGATTCGGACTCGCCTCCTCATAGCTGTACTGACTGCGCTACAAACGGCTATGCTTATATCTAGAGTCTCCCACGTAACCTATCCCTTCACTTGATATCCGGACTACGCTGAACTTTTCGATCGATTCATTAAAATCCTATAATTCCCCGAGAGCTCAACACTCAAGTACAGTTTAAAAATATCCAGTACATGCCCCAGCATCTGCGGACCAGCCGTAGAAGGGCAAACCCAAGCCTCACTAATGGCACCGTGGAACTGCCGTAAACTCTAAGGTTCAAAGGCGTTCTCATGGTCATTATGTCGAGTTAGGGTTTCATTCTTCTAGAGGGTCCATAGAAATACCTGCATGTTCTTCCGAATACCTTAAACTTGGGAAAATGGGTTTCTGACATTCGTTCGAACCTCTTAACTTCGTCTGGACGACATGTGAATACCCTTCGTCCGCACGCTAAACGATGCCTCAATCCTCAAGAATAGACGATACCCTATGGTCATCGCATTCGAGCCGCAGCTCCCTTTTCCCGTGCGACCGTGGTAACAGAAACCACCATCCGATATCGACGAAGATAGATCAAAAGAACGAATAGAATATGGTGCAAAGAAATGTACATCCTAAGGATTCTTAAGCAGAGTAGCGTATTGTAAGTATGCCGTGGATCATACCCACAGTATGTCACTCTACCTAAGTCACCTACTCCATCAACCAAGGTCAACCTAGACACGGACAAAAGTTAAACCTAGCGCTCTGATACCAACTTTGTCACGCCCCGAAGGTACGGAACGTGACCGGCACTTAAATTACGAAGCGTCTAGAGGCGCAACGTAATCTAAGTAAGCCGAAGCCCAGAAGAAGTGTAAGGAAACAAGTTTAAAAAAACAACATCAAATTTCTCAAAAATTTCGGCAGAGTCCCCTTTTTAAAAACTGGCCCCAAATGGGTACAAATAAGAATATATACAAAATCAATAATAAAGTCATCCCCAAACGGGAGCTAGCTCTACGCCAAAAGGCGGAAACAATGTATTAAAATATACAACGCCGAAGGGCAAGGCTCAAAATTCAAAAATGGAAACCAAATCCACCAAAAACCATAATAATACAAGCGCGACTCTAAGGTCGAAAGAATAAACAACTGGACATCTAAACATATCAAGTAATACAAATCTGTTTGATGGAGCTTACTAGATACAAATAAAATAATAAAAGTACAACGGCGGTCCTGATACAAGTGAACCAACTTACCAAGTAAATCACCCTGAATGAAATGATATGCCAGCAAGCTGCCAAGGAATCCTGTACATCGAAACCTGTAAGAAAAATTTGGCACAACGGGGGTGAGTTGCCAACTCGTGAGTAGAAGACATCCGCGAGTAGAAATCGCATGCACGACGCTTTCCTAGGGCATAATAATATACTTAATATATCACTAGTCATCAAGTAGTGGCCGGGTAATAAACTTTGCGTAAGTGCAATGCTCAGTGCTCGTGTCAGCGCCTCAAGTAGTAACATGTCATATGTATGAGTATGCATGCTCCATGAATGTAAAACAATCAACCATGAAATCCGGCTATATCTGTATAGGACATCTTTAACTTTTATCATAGTAAAATTTGTATAGTAATCTGAAACATCATCAATGAAATCCATGGAAATCCGTATCAATTATCGACACAAAACATGTAAATCTCAAGTCTCAATACCTCATAGTCTCAATATCTCATAATCTTAATACCTCGGGCTCCGTCAGTCCGGATCGGCCCATATCATCAAATCTCACGACAACGGTCGGTATCCTTCGGATATCCGCCACGCCAGACATCACCGGTAGGTAGTCTTCCCCTGCCAGGCTCATCGTCTACAACTCGATCTTCTTGCCCAGGGGTACCATACCGGGACCACCATGTACCCGGGACGGTTCATCCACTCCTCGAATCGGGTCTCAAAATTGAATAGAAAACATGAAATCTCATAGTGGACGATACATACATCACGAGAAAACCGCAACTTATATTTTAAAAAGAGGGGGAGAGAGAGAGAAGTTCTTATATATATTCTTGCGGTTTTCCCCAAAATCCAGAAATCTCATAGAAATCCAAAATCCCAAAATCATGAGTATGTAAATAATGAGTATCGGCATAAGCCCCACAATACTGCATGATAACATGAAAATGTGAATGCATGAAGTGTCTAAGTAATACATGCAATGTTTCGACTAGCACCTTAGAGTAATCACAATATTATATTGATCTAGCCTTTAGCTGATTCTATCAATAAAAGATAATATGTTCTAAAGTCTACGTGACATGGCAATTACCGATGATGATGTGTGTGAGCCTGCAAATAAGTGTACGTGGAATATACGTCTCATCGGTAATGGTACTGGTGTCCTAACAAATAGAGTTTCATTTTAACTAAAGAAACATATGTATGAACATGCAACGTGATGATTACAATATGAATATAAAGATGAATGTGTATTAACCACTCATTTGGAATATATATCTAACTACAAACTATATGACTCGAGCCTAAACTGGTATCTATCTAACCCACTAAGGAACTAAACTAAAGAAATTAGTCGATAGGAAATAAGAATCCACCTAAGGTCTGAGTGGATATCTCTAACAGTCAGCGATCCAGCCTCAATAGCGTCACGTACATAGTACGACTTCTTCAACTCAAGAGTGCGGATCAATCATCACATCTATGCCTCGTATGGTAAAATCCATCGTACGACATCCCAAATCGGGGTATGGGTCAACTATCACCTATGTACATCATCATTCGTATAATATCATCATCAAATATTATCATGATCAAGGGTACTGTGCTATAATCGCATACATCCCAATATCATCAAACATATATCATTGTCTGTGTAAATATACATCGTCAAATGGTCCTCAGAATTATCATGTCACATATATCATATCATGATTAAGTCATATATATCATATCGTGATCAAGTTACACATATATCATATCGTGATTAAGTCATATATATCATATCCTGATCAAGTTACACATATATCATATCGTGATTAAGTCACATATTACAGTCCGGGTTCTATTCTAGAGTCTCGTATATCTCAATGTCATCATTACCTATTATCGTTTATGTATACATATCCATTTTCTCATTTCCCAACGATCCGCTAATATCATAGTACATCTCATATCATACTCGTTCGTATATCTTTAACTCACGGCATCATGCCCAATCATACGGACTCCTTCCCAGATATCATATAACCTCCCCATATCACGCGTATATGTTACACACACACACACACACACACACACACACAGAAACCTACACACACACACACACACACATATAAACCAAGTCAAATGTATGTGTGCGTGTGCGTGTGTGTGTCTACCTGAAACCTACAAATTCCCTCCAAGGCAGTCATCCTTATGGTTAAGTCTTTCTAAATCAGTCTAGTCCAACCTATAGTCTTTAATAGGACCCTAATCGCTAAGAATCTAAGGTCACGTCCGACTTCCTAATGACAGTAAGTAATATCCCTATTCTACGTTTGCGGGGGTGCTAAACGCCATCCACCCGACTTCCCCCATAGATATACATCTACTCACCTGGCCATTGTCTGCCAAAGTCGATGCCACCATCCACTTTTTCGTCGTCTGAAGTCCACGTGAGGGGTACCTATACGCAAACATATATGTACATCGTAAACCGAATCGCGGATAAAACCAAAACGACGCACGAAACGCGCATAGGTTAAAACCTATGACCTGCGCATGCAAAATAACCAAATAGCCCTCGACATCGGCGTACAAACGCCGATTGTTCGAGAAAAACCCAAACATACAAATCATATTTCCAAAACTTACTAGTTATAATATACAATAGATTGCAACTTATCGAAAACTCAAAATAATTTAATTCGGTTTATTTCCGAAAACCTAGAAAGCGTCAGTTAACCTTTTTACTTCAAAACTTGGTGTTTAAACGAAACTAATGGCCATAATATTCACTAAATATCATAACTAAGTCATACAAATCATACTATATTTTTATCACAATTATTTGTATTAAAATGAAAATTCTAGTTTGCAATTTTAACCAATTTCAACACCTTTTAAGCAAAAATTCACAATTCCCCAACTAAATCCCACATTTTAAATTAATTTCGAAAACCTAATTTACAAAATAGCATATTTATCACAATTTTTAAAGTAAAAGAAAGCAATTAGTAACTAGATTATGTTTCACATTCAATTAACATGTTAATCTCCTCATTAACACCATAATCTAATGATAAAAATCCTAATTAAAATTTTGTCTCACCTATATATATCATTTATAAAAACCTAGTTAGCCAAAAACCTAATTTCAACAATTAAATACAACAATTTACAAACTAGCAACTAATATAAGTTTTCTATGTCTTAACTTATTTAATTACACCATATAATCATGAACACATTGTGAAAACCCTAACTTGATTTTAGAAACCCTTTCTTGAATTTTAAACTTGCAAATTTAAAACCATAATTAATTAGCTAATTTAAGGTAACTAACCCACAAATTAACTATAGAATTAAAAGTATACCTCCACAACATGAGATTAACCATGCAATCTTAACCTCCCAAAGTGACCCTCTTGCTCCAAGATCCTTGCTAGATTGGGCAAAAGAATGATGGGTATAGGTTAAGTTAGGAATTTGTGATGTTTTTTGTGGATTTTTCATGAATTTTGATGGATTTTAAATGCAAAAATGATGTGGGAAAAAATTGGGGGCTGCCCATGGAGGAGGCCGGCCATGGAGAGAGGAATGAGAGGAGAGTGAGAAAAGTGTGTAGAAAAGTGTAGAAGGGTTCTCAAAATATTACCTCATTTAAGTCTTTTCATGAATTAATAAAATTTATTTATTTTCCTAACTCAATTTGACCTAGAAAGGTCTAGAAATTTGAAGACAATTCAAGAAGAGCAAAATATGCTACAAACTAAATTCTAGTATATGATGGCTCACTTTTGTAAAATAAACACATTGCAATTTATAATTTGCACCTATTTAATGTACAATTAAAGCTTATGTTAATATTAAAAATAATTAATTTAAGAAAAATATTTAATTAAACTAACAATTTATAAGTGACTAAATAAAAACCAAATACTAGCAATTATATAGTTAAAATAGGCGTATTTAAATCTATATTGAAAAATAATTATAGTTAAGTTTTACGGAAAATACGGTTTATTTTACCGATTATCTGAAAATCCACCTAAACGATTTTATTTATTTATTTTTTTGAACGTTACACTCTCTCCCTTTCACCTCAACCATGCCTCCATGTCACAAAATATCTGACGTTTAAAATTCCATTTTCTTTTCTTTTAAAAATAAATTCAAAAACCATATATTTGCAAAAGAATCCATGTTTCAATTAAATGTAATAAGTGTTTTGCAACCTGACATGGTGCATGTCGCATGCATAATAAAGCTTAATGCATAATTAGTAAATATTAATCAAATTTAGCATTAAACTTGTATATAATTAATTATATAATAATCTATAAAATGTCTAAATCATACAAATTCTTTCAAAATCAATAATTCATATTAACTTTCCAATTATTCTCCTAACTATAAGTATATAACCATACTACTTCATTAAAACCAAATTTCTATATCAGTATAATATTTATGAAATTTATTATTTTATTATTTAAATTCCGAAAATAATATTTTATTTTCCTGAAATGTAACAGGTTATATCACATATAACATAACCTGTATCACATATCGCGGTATTAGAATACGGTATCACATACTCGTATTTAATCAAACACCCATACATATCACTATATGTGCCCTACTTCGTTTTGCTTGAAATAGGAAACCTCTGTGTGGGACTCTAAAGACTCGTCAATACGCCAGCAGTAGATAATAATCACATCAGTTACCTACAAGCCATCAGCAGTACTAGCTAGACATAACGACTACCCAGGTATTAAGCGAATAGAAAATCAATAAACAAGCTTGTCCAAACTCCCGCAAAGCCTTTAAGCAACACTTACCGTATAGTCCAGTCTCTTCGTATGATATGTTGCATATGAAGTCTAGGGGTGGAATCGTCAAACCCCAGCAACTTTATAAGTCATGCCGATGTGTGGCCTATAACCTTTCAAGAAACTACTGATAACACATACCAGAAAATCTCATCAGCTCTGGCCAGGGACTTGCTGTTAAAGCCAATCGAGCATAGCGCAACATCAACTCCCTATACCGGGAGAGACGAAACCCCTCCCATCACTCATTGCCTTCATGTGACTCGGGACTGTACCCAAAATCCACCTATTTTCACGACTCCTTTGAGCAATGGTAGGGAGGAAATCAAAGCACAGTGGGAACCATACAAGACTCTATAACGATCTCGGGTCTACAGACTAACATGTACAAGTGTCACTAGAGAACTGCTATTTGACGATAGGTATGGTACCATCTAGGAGTTCTCGATGAGTCCTATTCGGTGTACCCATTCTTTAATGAGTACCTGTGTACAATCTTTGATGTCAAACACCAATGGTTGTGGGATCAATTATCGCCCCCATACAGGATCAAGAAACGTACACACTAGTCTACTCTGGAATATCGATGCCCTGTCTCGATACTCCCTCGACTAGGAACAGTTAAAGGATATGCTTACTGACTACACAAGCCCAACTATTATGATCTGCATCATAGTCCTGGTAGTCAAGCTAACATTCTAAGGGCTTTATCAACATGTATCAGAGAGACAGAATAATATAAGTGTACATGCTAAGATAAAGTGAAACTAGATAGCATACTATCATGTCGAGCAAGAAAGTCCTCTATGTAAGTCGATGTCGCGCACCCCGCGGGTTCGCGGGGAGGCAGAATACGCAAAAAACGATTTTTTATGGGCTTCACAACATCGACTTAAACTCCAGGATCGTTACTAAACCGTAACTAGCAAAACCGTAAGAGGTTAACTAATCGGATAAAAAGTTATAACTCACATAACCATGTCCTTCGGGTCTTCTTGATGTGCTCCTCCTTGTCATAGGCTTCTCGGATCGTACATGGATCGTGCCACCTCGTCGGTCCTCTCAAGTCACAGACGATCCACCCGAGAGTCTATAGTCCGAGCTCCAATCTCAAATTTGAGGTAACTAAGGCACCTAGTTTGCTAAACTAGATGTCCTCGATGATATAGAGAGTGAAGATGGATTAGTTTGTCTTTAAATATCCTAGGTTTCTCAACACATGAGACATTTAGGGTTAGAGGAAAAAGAAGGTGCGTGAGGAAAAGAGAGTGTAGAAAATGAACATTAGAATGAGATGGCTTCAAGTTGTGACCATTTGTGATGAATAATGCGTACCAATAATGCAACAACAAAATATCTTGCATGCATCAAAAGATCACGATGTGAGCCACCTAGTGAGTCATGCCATGAGTCACCAAGTAGCCATGCCTCATTTAATGCAAAACTCCACCTCATACCTCCACCTCATTTATCTTTTAATCAAAAGATTAAATTCAAAATGAGGTGTGTACTTCTAGAAGCAATCTTGAGTAAATTACAAGAATGCCCCTCATCCGTATATACATACCTGTATCTGTATTCCAAAAAAAGAATACAAAGAGATGAAAATAATCCATCAATATAATACTAAGATCCGGCTTAAACCAAAACTCATTAGTATTATCCGCCCGAACATCATACGTGCACAAGTACACGTATGTGATCGAAGCCCTGCCGTAAAACCATACGGCCTCTACATATTTTGCCCGATGCAGGAAAACCCTCTGTGTAGGACTCTAGAAGCTCGACACTACGCTGGTAGTGGGTTTAATCACAAGCTGTCAGCGGTACTAGATGCACGTAATGGCTACCCAGGTATCTGTCGATAAGAAGGCCAATGAGCAAACCCATCCGAACTCTTACAAAGCCTATCTATGACAATCTACATACATTCCGGTCTGTTCGTCTAAAAGTATCGCATATCGGGCCTAGGGACGGTAATCATCATACTCTTAATAGCGCAATAAGTCATGCCGAAGTGTAGCCTAAAACACCCTGAGAAACTACTGGAGTACCTACTAGTAAATCTCGCTTGTCCTGGCTATGGACTTTATATAATGGCTTTACTAACACAGCGCAATATCAATGTCACGACCCAAATGTGGCACGTGACCGATGTAGGGTTCCTAGGCACTCTAATGAGGTCTCACAAGGCATCAACCATGCCAATTTCAAATTTTACAAGTGCCGAGAAACCCTAATACGGATCGTTAACTAGATTTTAGGCGAAACTAGAAACTAGTTAACAACTTAACTAAAGGGAAAACGGAAATACAACCTTTGTAGATCCGGTCCTCCACCTCCATAGCTCCATGATGGTGTACCCTCGCTGCGATCATTGGAACCCGGGCTCTAGCGTCGGCTTCATCGGAGAAATGGGCGGGCTAGGTCATCGACTACGATGCCGAAGATGATCTACGTCGAGGCATCACAAGATCAAGCTCCCACTTCACCAAGTCATGAAACTTGTGAAGAAAACACCCTATACTACTTGGCAAGTGGTAGAGGATGAAGAAATAGGAAGTGGGTTCACTTTAGAATTGGATTTCTCACTCATTTTCTCAAGTTGCCATTGATGGAGGCAAGCTTCTTCTTGAAGAAGAAGAAGAAGATGATGAAAAATGTTATGATATATTATTTCAAAAAGAAAATAAAATGAATACTTATCATAATCAAACCATGGTCAAGTGTAGAGAATGAACTAGGGTTAAGTGGAATGGTTAGGGTTAAGCAAGAGACAAAATGGTCACTTAGTCAAAGCTTCATGAAGCTTCAATATACAAACAAACAAAGCCACCATTTTCCCTTTTTTCTTTTCCAAAATAAAATAAATGAAATAAATAAATAAATGAATAAGAAAAAGAAAACCCTAACCATTACACAACCATGGTTTAATCTTTACACAAACTCAAGTAAGCATGTATCATCAAACATGATACAATCAAGTGCACAAAAGTATATCACATATACAACTTGTGAACTTCAAGTGAGAAAATCCATTTAAAGTGAACCAATACTAGTTAATGCAAAGTAATATATCAAATATATAATTATGCATTAAATCATTAAATCAACACTTGATTTAACGATCCGGTCATGTCGCACACAACCGACTAGTATACATTGTATCGATTTATTGAATCAATCCTTGATTTGATAACTAGGTTATATCGCATATAAACATTCGACACATTCATCGCGACAATGAAATACGGTATCACATACACGTATTATTCTCGGTCCCGCACATATCTCATATGCGCTCCTATTTCGTTTCGCTTGAGCGAGGAAACCTCTGTGTAGGACTCTAAAGACTCGTCAATACGCCGGCAGCAGATGATGATCATATCAATCATCCACAAGCCGCAAGCGGTCTGCTAAACGTAACGGCCACCCGGGTATTGAACGATCAGAAGATCGACGAGCAAGCCCGCTCACACTCCTGTGAATCCAACCAGTAACACTTACCGTACAGTCCGGTCTCGTCGTCTGATATGTCGCATATCTTGCCTAGGGGTGGTAAACGTCAGACCCCAATAGCTCGATAAGTTGTGTCGATATGAGGTCTATAACAATTCGAGAAACTACTTGTAACACTTACCAGTAAATCTCAGCAACCCTGGCCAGGGATTTCCGGTTATAGCCAATCGAACACAGCGCAACATCAACTCCCTATACCGAGAGAGACGAATCCCCTCCTATCGCTCATTGCCTCCATGTGATTCGGGACTGTACCCAAAAGCCACCGTTTTGCACGCCCTCTTGGACGTGGTAAGGTGGAAATCAAAGCACAGTGGGAACCACACAAGACTCTATGACGATCTCGGGTCAACAGACTACTCTGTACCAGTGTCACCAGAGAACTGCCATCTGACGTAATAATACCATCAGGGAGTTCTCTGCGTGTCCGTCCAGTGTACCCATTCTCCACTGAGCACCCGTATATCATCTCTGATGTCAAACACCAATGGATATGGGATCATCCATCGCCCATCTGTATGGGTCGAGAAGGTATACGCTAGTCTACTCTGGTATATCGATGCCCCGTCTCGATACACCTACGACTAGGGACTTTGAAGGATGTACTTATGGACTACCATATCCCCACTAGTATGATCCACATCATAGTCCAGGTAGTCAAGTACACATCCTAAAGGCTTTACGAACATGTAACAGAGAGACAATCAGTGTACACGTTAAGGTAAAGGGTAACCAGATAGCATACTATCATGTCGAGCAAGAAAGTCCTCCCTATATATGTCCAAGCACCCACTACAATATACATCCTATATATAGAAATGGCCTCTAGGGCATACATATAACTAACAATCTCCCACTTGCACTAGGGTCATCTGTTAGCAGTGGTTGTAGTATCTCATACTCAACCATCCCATAAAAGTCTCTCTCTGGGAATAGGCCTTTATGAGTGGATCCGCCGTGTTGTCCTCTGAGTCTACTCTCCTAACCTCGATCCTCTGGAGATCAACCATCTCCATGATCAGGTGACATTGCCTTAGAATATGTCTGGATCACTGATGGGACCGGCGTTTCTTGGCATAAGCCACAACTCCATTGTCTCACAATGGTAGGAACTAACTTCATCTCATGAACAAATATACACCCAGACAGCCTCTTTGGTAGCATCTTAAGTAGCGATGTATCCAGCCTTTATCGTCTAGTATGCCACGGTATCTTTCTTGGAACTCTTCCAACATACCGTCCCTCCACTGAGGGTAAAGACAATGCCTGTGACTGACATTCAGTCGTCTTTATCACCCTGGAACACTTCCAGTGATTCTCGTCAGGATTGATTGATACCATCTCACTACAACTAGTGAGTATCCTAACATCCATTTAGATCTATCTCATAGATCCAAAACCCAGGATTTAAAAGGTATCATTTTGATCCTATGTGGAGAATCATTGTGATAAGCGGAGATTGATCGAGCGTAGCATAGGAAACTCCTTCCCTATCAAGAGTATGTCATCCACGTACTCTACGAGGATCGTCACCATACTCCCTACTACCTTTTTGTTTATACAAGGTTCATCTACCATTTTGATAATGTTAAACTCTTTGACTACTTCATCAAAATAGACGTTCCAACTCCGCGATGCCTGCTTTATCCTATAAAGCATCTTGCACACGTTTCCGCTGCTCCCACTGTCTACGAGACCCTCTGGCTGTGTACTTATAGACACTCTCTTCCAAAACATCATTTAGAAAAGCAGTCATGACACCCAACCACTAGATATCGTAGTCATGGTATGTAGCCGTGACAAGTAGGATTTGGATGGACTTAAGTATAGCTCCTTAGAAAAAGGTTTCAACATAATCCATGCCTGGTCAATGATGCAAACCTTTAACAAGTCCAGCTTTGAAAGTCTCAACTTTTCCATCTACACCAAGTAATCTTCTCAAGATATACTTGCTCCTGATGGGGATTTAACCCTTCAGATATAGCAGCCAAAGTCCATACTTTGCTGGTGTATAAGGATTCCATCTCAGATCACTAAGCATCCAGCCATTCTTACAGAGTCTCACTCCTGATGGCCAGGTCGAAACTAGTTGGGTCATCATCTCATGATGCAATCCTCGCTCCCACTGTCATAGAGAAACTGAAGTATCTCTCAGGTGGGTGAGGAACCCTACTAGATCGGCGGAGAGGCTGAGGTTCGTTGGTAACTATTGAATCCTTTGGTTTTATCAAATCATCTGCTGTAGTTTGTATAGCTGGAACCTTTCCAGTTCTACATAACTGACCTTGCCTCGAGTTTGTCCGGATTTTGCTTTTAGACATAGGCCGGACAACCCCAAATCTTAACTGACTTAAGATATAGGCTCTTCCCTTTCCATATCACATATGAAGTGGTAGGCAACTGATTTGATTGGAACCCTATTCAATAGGTATGCAGCTTCTCAAGTGCATAACTCCCAGAAGGAAATAAGTAACTCAGTAGTACTCGACATAGAGCACACCTTATCATATAGGGTGTGTTTGCTCCGCCCCGATATACCATCGTGCTATGGTGTATACGGAGGAGTAATGCTGAGAGAGAATCTCATTCTCCTTTAGAATAGTCCAGGAATTCCGTGCTCAAGTATTCTCCTCCCTGATCTCATCAAAAGACATAATACTTGTACCCGTATTTTGGTTCTCTACTTCTAACTTATATTCTGTGAATACCTCAAAAGGGTCGGACTTGTGTTTCAACAGGAACATATGTCTGAATCTTGAGAGATTATCAGAGAATGTAATGAAGTATAAACAACCAGTCTTGGCAAGTGTAGACAGGGGACCTACATACATCAACATGTATCATCCCAAGAGTTCACTAACTCTTTCTCTGTTTCCAATAAACAGAGCTGGTGTCATTATATCTTTGTGACATGACTGGCAAGTTTCACAAGATGTAGATTCAAACTGATTTAAATATGCATCTACATGTAACTTCAGCTAGCCGGGTCGCATTGATATGACCTAGTCTACAATGCCTCAAGAAGGATTCGTTCATTTCTGAACTCTTCCTCTTGTGTGTGTTCTGTATACTAGGAACTGTAGTTTGATTTAGAACGTCAATGCTTTTAGATAACGTGCCTGAACCGATCAACTTTTGATATAGGAAATGTTCAAAACATTGTCCATCAATACAAAATTATATCCTTCTTTACTAATAAAGAGACAGATATGATTTTGTATATCAGGTTCGGTATCTAATAGCATTTGTTCAGAATCAATGTACTTGGAATACAGGGTGACAGTGACCAACAGACTTGGCTGCAACACTTGCCCCATTTTCTGCCTCATGAAACTTATCACCCGTTCTCAGTTCTCTACCTATCTGTAGCCCTATGTAACAGATTACATATCTGGGATCCTGATCCGGTATCAAATACCCAGGACGTAGAGGACATTTGAGAAACAGTTCTTTGTAACGAACACACCCGAAGATGATGCATCAACATGCACTCTCTTCGTTTGGGCGGCACGGGAATTCTGGTATTCCCCAATTTCCTGCTCTGTCTTATAACATTTATAAGTTGGAGCGGGAGCAACGTTCCCCAGCTCAGTATAACAAGCGGGTTCGGTCAATATTCCGTATTATTATCTTGATTAAGGCGTGATATGGTCGCTACCTGGAGAGAGAGAGAAGAAAACACTCAGCGTGCGCTCTTGCAAGAATAGATTGGTTATGTTTTATCTAATCAGGATGGCTCCCACTACTTTTTATCAAATCTTCCTTCAAACCCTAAAAGGAAAGACTAGCCGGGATTAATTACACACTACAAGTTCGCCAATCTTTCAGCCAGGCCAGTATCGGTACTTTGAAGGAGGTCCCCCGTGCTTTCGCACGAACCTAATTAATGTAAACCTCATTTTCCCAGAGGCGTAACCCCGTTGACACCTTTCTAGATACCTACTTGATCGGCTAATTGTAATGTGTAAAACTCTCCCAGGAGTAACTCTTACTCGCAGCGGGTATCGGGATCCAACTATCTCATAGAAGGTATGCAATCTCATTGCAAATTTCAACACTTGAAATTCCCGATAATTTTGCGCCTAACCTCCTATGACCTTGACAAAGGCCAACAAACCATAGGATGCTAGTCAAGTTCAACCCGTCATTTCTTGATTGAAATAAACCCACCCGCACGGCCCTTGACAAAGGCCAACAAGGTCGCACGACTACCCTAACTCAATCTGCATCATATGCATAAGCAGATAAGCACCAGTCACCTACCGCACACTACGCCTTGACAAAGGCCAAAAAACGTAGCACGAATACTAACTACTACTTATCTGAAATGACGGAGGGCTACGACAGGTTTTTCTGAAAACCTATTGCGTAATGAACTTGATATCGTTGTAGAATCAAATGATTTTAAAATGGAGTGTTTTTTAGGCTTTTCTAGTTTTGCTAAAAGAGTCACTCCCGGTGAAGGGATTGTCGGTCCTTTCCTCGTCGAATGAGGTGCGGGATATATCATATATATCACTGTGCAAAGCAAAAACTCTTAAAAGCAATCAAAAGACAAACCGAGTGTGTAGTATCTGCCAGTTATTGCTAAAGGAGTCACTCCCAGTGAAGGGATCTCGGTCCTTTCCTTATCGAATAAGGTGCAGGATATATCATATATACCTCTGTGCAAAGCAAGAGCTGTAGCTACCTGTTTTTATTTTTGAAATTCGATTCTACAACATCTAAGGTTTCTTTTATTTCATTAATCTCATTAATGAAGTCCCATCATTTAAATACCTAAACATCACAGATAAATACGACGTACGCTTATGCCATCCGCATTCGCCTCGATGTCCCCTCGTGCACCGTTAGGTTAGGTAACTAACGGTAGAGCGGGGCAGGGCTAGCGCGGGTGTAAAACATAAGTAACGTCTATATAATATATCGTATATACTATATACAGTATCCATCACAGAACATCACATGATCACATCACAGATATCGCAGCAAAAGAAACATATGAAATATTGGATATACTAGGACGTCCGTGTTTTCAATACGAGCCAGTATAAAACACGGATTCCACGGTCGTGATGAATAGCCAAACCCACACCCCTAGACCCCTACGAGAGCGGCAAGCAACCCTACCAATTCTAGAGTTAGGAGACCCGGACTCGACTCCTCGAGTTGGCCTCCCACTGGACTCCAGAACCCGGTTACTTGTGCTCCCCTCCTTGGGTCTATCCTAGTGCGGAAAAGTAAATAATATACAAAAGGTGACATCTTCCGCAACCTGGAAGTGCCCCAATAAAAGAATATTACATACAAGTTTTTACATGAATGAAAATGAAAACACTCATCTCACATAAAAACCCCCGGCTATTCAAACACGACGATCCAATATAACATATCCAGCAACACATAACATCATATGTCATCAACGTAAGTAAATATGCGCATCCCAATTGTCGTTGACATATAGCAACGAAACCGGCGATATCACATATTACACTTACGGTCACAGAAAAGAAAGTGTAAAACTACAACAGTTGGAATCCGCAACCTGCATAGACATCGCATGCCTAATCATATGAATTCCTTAGACATCGCATGCCTAACAATTATAAATTCCGTATTTTAGTCTCAAAATCGAAAACACTTTTCAATATTAAGTCGGGCAATTCAACAGGATTCCCGACATCTTGATCGAATGCTCGTCGCAAACTTTAGTAGGCGGCCGCACCCCCGACGCCGTCGACGAAGTGCACCAAGGCGAAACACCGCTGCCGCGAGCACCCGAACGGATGCTTTCGGCGACGGGGTTCTCCTACAGTCACTTGGTCGGGGCTATGGAGTGCGGCTGTCTATTAAGTTTACCCGGCGAGTATCCGCGTACGCTACGTGATTGCGACGGACTTTTGATCACATCAAAATTCCGTGGCAACCGATCAAGTGAGACTAAACTGCTATGTTTATAACATTCATTCAGTTATCTCATAATTATTTGTGAATTCCAATTATTGTATCACATTCCGGATAAATAGAAAATATTAAACTTTCCGATCGAACAATCAAACACCCAAGTTTTCCCGATACAGTCCAACACATGAAATAAGTCTAAAAACATTCAGTTCGCGCCTCAGTACCAACGGTCCAGCCGTAGAAGGGTCAAGCCAACGCCTCACATGTGGCACGCCGTACTGCCCCAAACCCTAAGGTTCAAAGGGCAGTTCAAGACGGTCACATAATCGAGTTAAGGTTTGTTGTCTTCTAGAGGGTCCATCGCGTTACTTGCACTACTTAGAACGTCTTTAAACTACGGAAAGATCCAACACTTGGAAATTTCCCGACAGGGGAAAAGGTGGGTGTTTATATCCGGTCGAACTTTTTAACATATTCTAAAATTATCCGGAAATCCACATAGACAAAATTTGATACTCCGATCGAAACACCGAGTCCCCAAAACAACCCCAGAAAATTCAACTCTTGAATAAATTTTAAAAATTTCCATAAATCTCAGCATTTAAATAAAGAAGTTACTGTGCAAAAATGGTTGACTGAAGAGACTAAATGGGTGCGGAACCGCCGCAATAGGCGGCTAATGCCGCGGTTCCGCCGCGCTTTAGAAAGATCATTAGGTAATTTTTGCACCGTAATTCTTAGAATTTCCTGTTGAATTTTTTAAGCATTTTTAATTTGGAAAAAACCACTTTTTCAGAAAAAGTCCAGAGAGGGTTAAAAGTTAGGGTTTCGGGGTTCGATCGGGTTTCTAACATCGTCTACGCATCGCCTAAGGCTCTAGCTAGGCTCTGATATCACTGAAGGGTTCCTAGGCACTCTAATGAGGTCTCACAAGGCATCAACCATGCCAATTTCAAATTTTACAAGTGCCGAGAAACCCTAATACGGATCGTTAACTAGATTTTAGGCGAAACTAGAAACTAGTTAACAACTTAACAAAAGGGAAAACGGAAATACAACCTTTGTAGATCCGGTCCTCCACCTCCATAGCTCCGTGATGGTGTACCCTCGCTGCGATCATCGGATCCCGGGCTCTAGCGTCGGCTTCATCGGAGAAATGGGCGGGCTAGGTCATCGACTATGATGCCGAAGATGATCTACGTCGAGGCATCACAAGATCAAGCTCCCACTTCACCAAGTCATGAAACTTGTGAAGAAAATACCCTATACTACTTGGCAAGTGGTAGAGGATGAAGAAATAGGAAGTGGGTTCACTTTAGAATTGGATTTCTCACTCATTTCTTCAAGTTGCCATTGATGGAGGCAAGCTTCTTCTTCTTGAAGAAGAAGATGATGATGAAAAATGTTATGATATATTATTTCAAAAAGAAAATAAAATGAATACGTATCATAATCAAACCATGGTCAAGTGTAGAGAATGAACTAGGGTTAAGTGGAATGGTTAGGGTTAAGCAAGAGACAAAATGGTCACTTAGTCAAAGCTTCATGAAGCTTCAATATACAAACAAACAAAGCCACCATTTTCCCTTTTTTCTTTTCCAAAATAAAATAAATGAAATAAATAAATAAATGAATAAGAAAAAGAAAACCCTAACCATTACACAACCATGGTTTAATCTTTACACAAACTCAAGTAAGCATGTATCATCAAACATGATACAATCAAGTGCACAAAAGTATATCACATATACAACTTGTGAACTTCAAGTGAGAAAATCCATTTAAAGTGAACCAATACTAGTTAATGCAAAGTAATATATCAAATATATAATTATGCATTATATCATTAAATCAACACTTGATTTAACGATCCGGTCATGTCGCACACAACCGACTAGTATACATTGTATCGATTTATCGAATCAATCCTTGATTTGATAACTAGGTTATATCGCATATAACCATTCGACACATTCATCGCGAGAATGAAATACGGTATCACATACACGCATTATTCTCGGTCCCGTACATATCTCATATGCGCTCCTATTTCGTTTCGCTTGAGCCAGGAAAGCTCTGTGTAGGACTCTAAAGACTCGTCAATACGCCGGCAGCAGATGATGATCATATCAATCACCCACAAGCCGCAAGCGGTCTGCTAAACGTAACGGCCACCCGGGTATTGAGCGATCAGAAGATCGAGGAGCAAGTCCGCTCACACTCCTGTGAATCCAACCAGTAACACTTACCGTACAGTCCGGTCTCGTCGTCTGATATGTCGCATATCTTGCCTAGGGGTGGTAAACGTCAGACCCCAATAGCTCGATAAGTCGTGTCGATATGAGGTCTATACCAATTCGAGAAACTACTGGTAACACTTACCAGTAAATCTCAGCAACCCTGGCTAGGGATTTCCGGTTATAGCCAATCGAACACAGCGCAACATCAACTCCCAATACCGGGAGAGACGAATCCCCTCCTATCGCTCATTGCCTCCATGTGATTTGGGACTGTACCCAAAAGCCACCGTTTTGCACGCCCTCTTGGACGTGGTAAGGTGGAAATCAAAGCACAGTGGGAACCACACAAGACTCTATGACGATCTCGGGTCAACAGACTACTCTGTACCAGTGTCACCAGAGAACTGCCATCTGACGTAAGGTATAATACCATCTGGGAGTTCTCTGCGAGTCCGTCCAGTGTACCCAGTCTCCACTGAGCACCCGTATATCATCTCTGATGTCAAACACCAATAGATATGGGATCATCCATCGCCCATCTATATGGGTCGAGAAGGTATACGCTAGTCTACTCTGGTATATCGATGCCCCGTCTCGATACACCCACGACTAGGGACTTTGAAGGATGTACTTATGGACTACCATATCCCCACTAGTATGATCCGCATCATAGTCCAGGTAGTCAAGTACACATCCTAAGGGCTTTACCAACATGTAACAGAGAGACAATCAGTGTACACGTTAAGGTAAAGGGTAACCAGATAGCATACTATCATATCGAGCAAGAAAGTCCTCCTTATATATGTCCAAGCACCCACTACAATATACATCCTATGTATAGAAATGGCCACTAGGGCATACATATAACTAACAACCGACACTTAAATCATGTGACATCTAAAGACGTCGACACGGTTCAAGTAAGCCGAAAACCCGGAATCTAAACCCTTTTTGAAAATATTGGAGGTGAAATTTAAAATAGTAATCAGATGGAATCAGTTTAAAATAACAGTTAAGTTTAACTAAGTATGCTTAAAAAACAACTATGACGTTTTGAAATTTGACAGCACTTCTTTTGCATTTTTGTATAACCCGATACAATATAATAATATAACTAACATCCCAACAGGAGCTAGCTTCCACGCCCAAACAGTGGAGCAACCAAGAAAACAATATACGACTCACAATGGCGAAGAAAAGAAAAGCAAAAAAAAATCAATAGTATAAAATGGTGGACTCCAATGAGTGTGACATCACAACACACAAAATCTAAGTCTCGCTTCTAAGTCCACAATATAAACTTTTCTGAATTGATGGAGTTTTCACTAGATACAAGAATATATGAATAACCAAGTGTGAATACGGTACAATAGTAACCCACTTACCCAACAATCACCGAGAAGAATGTGTGCCCAAGCCGCTGATAATCTAAACGGTAAAACCTACAAGAAACTATGGCACAACGGGGATGAGTTGCTAACTCAGTGAATAGAAGTACATCTAAAGGTAGAAATCGAAATGTACGACGATACCTAGTTCATAAGTATAGTACTATCATGATATATACTAATATAATATGATACACATATGTATCATAATACAACACTAACTATCAAGCAATTCCAAGTAGAATATATCAACTACAAATGACCTGTACCTAGGTATAAGCCCAATGCAACCGAATATATATATATATATATATATATATATATATATATATATATATATATAAACCTCTTCTTTATAATAGCCACGGAATAGATATGTCACGACATAAAGCGGACGTGATAGTATGAAATATAATAGATATCTTATTTAAGATATACGTCCTGCTATTTTAATGAATAGTGTTAAGAGGTTTACAATTTAAAAGATTTCAGTGTCATATCAGACACATCAAATTAATGAGGCTATAGCTCGATTTTGAAATCCCTTTTTATGTGTATGAATGCCCGTACGAATATATATACAGGTACTGTCCCCCGGATCAATCCTGGTCGGCTACAATAACTGTAATCTAACCGTGTACCTCATGATAGCAATCATATCAATATGTATGGATGTCCAGTATCGACACCCGAAATCAGAAATCTCTTGTATCTAGCACCGACATGTAAATGCAGATATCGTCGACATCATCTCAACAGATGATCGCCGCCCGATATCCCTAGCCCTGGTCTGTATCCTCTGGATATTCGCCGTACCCAATAAAAGCCCGGTTAGTATCCCTTTGATATCTGCCGTGCTCGTCTCTATTTTCGATATCGAGTATCTTCGTTAGGCTCCCCGCCTATAATGCGACTATCATGCCCCTCGGCCTCGAACCGGGTCCACCATGTATCCCGCTGTATATCCCCCCACTCAGTACGGATAAGTCATAAATCCCAAACCGTATAGCAACCCCACTAGGTTCGGAATAAAAACTCAGAAAAGATAAAACTCATGGTGGACTCCAACTCATCATTTCCAGAAAGATCAAGTAAAGAATGAAAATATTTATATAGACCATTGTGATGATATATTATATATATACATATATAACAGCACCCCATACCACCGATATATATCATCAGGAGTAAAATATCCAGAAAATCCATAAGAAACAAATACAATATCTATAGTACTGATATGCGTAATTTACAACAGGAAATAGAGAAAGACTGCTTAATTAAGTCATATAGGCATAATGATATAACCCTACTGTGCAATGGCACTATTAATGATGTGTAGTGTAGCATTCGCGTATGTGCTCGCGTAGCATGGAAATCATTAGTATTAGTGCAAGTGTTCTACAGGTGTAATCATACACACACACACACACATACACATTATATAACAGAACAGTTCTACAGCGACATGGCAGTACCGATGAGGTGTAGTGTAACATATATATACGTGCTCGTGCAACATGATACTCATTGGTAATTGTGCAGTGTTCTATCAGAGTGTTCGTATCGCAGAAACGTATACATCGATAGTATAACGCAAACATATAAAGTAATCTAAGCGTAACTATTAATTGTAATTAGTTGCTATGAGCTATACCATTATCTTTGGAAATAGAACGATACATTGGGTTTGAAATAAGGAAGCTGCCTTAGTTTTAAAATAGATATTCATTTTGGAAGTGGGCATCGCATCCTTGTATTTTATCATTTAAAAGAGAAACGAATCGTAGTTTTTATAAGAATTTAGCTCACACAAGTATTACATCCTAAAACGGAATATAATCTAACTCTACGAGTATAAAGGAAAACTTGACCGTTATTCCGCATACGAATCTCATCACTTCCAATAAGTATAATCTTTTGTATAATACCTTATTGTATCACTGTATCTGTATCATTTTTAGTACGACATGATTCCTCGTACATATCATCAAACCATATCCACATCGTATGGATCTAACCTCACGTATGTATCTCTTTTAAAACTAGGTATGAAACTATATGCAAATGAAGAACATACTAGATGCGATACTATATCAAAATCTTGAATAAATACACAACTAACTAGATATCATAATACTATTTATATGGTTATGGGGGTGCTATACGCCATCCACCCGACTTCCCCCGTAGATATAAATCTACTCACCAACTTAATAAGCTTGTTGAAATCCACACTGCTATATCCGCCAACTCCGTCTCGTAAATCCTCGAAGTCCCACCAATAATCGTATTTATGAAAAATCGACGTAAAAATCATATCAAAACTCAAAACAATGAGATAAGCACCTATAGGTTAGAACCTACGGCATACTTAATCCAGAAACAATAATATGCCGCAGAAATCTACGTATGAACGTCGATATTTCAGTCGCAGTACAAAATACGCAAAACCCGTATCGTAATATCAGAAATTTGATAAAACCTTTACTAATCATTCCCAGATTTTACTGCATAAATATTTAGACAAAACAAACAATTCTGAAACTTATAAAATACCAACACAAAACTACAGGAGAAAAACCAACACCAAAAGCCCAGGGGAGGCCGGCGTTGCTGGAATTTCATGGAATGTCGCCGGTTGGACCAGGGAGATTGAGGCTCGGGTTTTGTTTAAAGTTCTCTAACGATCTCAGTATGGTTTTGGTCTTGCTGGTTTTTCTTGTGAGTACACCTATTAATTCCAGATTCATTTTCAGTGAGCTAGATATCACAAAATACACTGTTTTCTGCACTGCACACTAAAAACAGATATAAACTTATTCTGAACATACAAGGATGAAAAGGAATTATACCTATGGAGATGATTCACAAAAGAACACCAGCTCAAGAATCCTATGATGGAATCACCTAAGGGTTATAGTGTATTGAGTTTGATAAAGGGTACACTTGATGAAGGAAATCATTGTTCTCTTTCTTTTGGTATGAACACTTAGAAATTTTCATGGTTTGGGACTGAAGAAGTGTAGTGTTCAGTTGAGAGGCTAAGGAATTTAATAGGTATTGTGTGGTGTAGCGAATGCATGAGGTGGAGGGGGTAAGATGGAGGTGGCATGAGAGGAAGGAGGAGGTGTCACACTTGATGGGAGGTGGTGTGTTCATGCAAGGAGGAGGTGGAGAGTGTTGAGCATGGTGAGGATATGTTATATGTGAGGGTTTTAACCTAGTTTATAATATCCCAACTATTAACAAAAGACTTAAAACAAAAGAAACCCTTTTATGTAAAACCTACATCCATGTTTAAAAATTAAATAATTATCATAACACTTAATTATCATTATCATAATATAAAATATAATGTCATGTTAAAACAATAAAAATATCATTTTCGTGATACCACCCACTTTATTCATATTTATCAAAATAATTGCATTTTTCGGATATGATTCCGATACTCAAATTCATAAGCGATATGATTTTTGTAAACTTATTAAATTCATTATTTTTATATTTAAAATTATAAATAAATATTTATATTTTTTCCAAAATGTTATAGTCTCTCCCCTTAATGAAATTCGGTCCCCGAATTTAATTTAAACCCTCTTCTTAAAACAAATTTTTTCTTAATCCAATCTGCTCAAATTGAAAACAATTTTTCCGGGGTCCAAATTTAAAACATAAAATCCGCTCGATATAACGGAACTCCAAAGTCCCATACGAGCTAAAACGCATCATAACGCAACCGTGTACGTGAAACATCAAAATATATAAAACTCACATAACTGTAACTCTAGCGGGCACTATCAGAATTACTCCAGTTATGATACAAATTACCAAATAAGAAAGTCGTTGTGTATCCTAAGTACACAATCAATGCCATAATCATAGTGCAATATCGGTGCACACAACCAAGCATTTTTTTTTATATAAATCAAATATATAATATATCCTATCAAGTGCAAAGCACGAAAACAAAAACAACCCTAATGGGTTTGTATGTACATCCCAAACCACACGTCACGGTGTGCATGAAAACAAAACAGCGTTAAGTGCAACAGGCGTGCACGAAATGATACCCAATGCATCCACTGTGCATGGAACAAAAGTGTACAAAATAGTATCAAGTGCATCGGGGTTCACAAAATAAATCTCAAGTGCATCGAAGTGCACAAAATCAAAACCAAGTATACCAAGGGTATATATATATATATATAATCTTTTAACCATGTGTATCTGATGTGCACAGAAATATCAGTATAGTGCATCCGGTGAACATAACACTCCAATCGAGTGTGGTCACTTCGCACGAAAATCTCAACAAGTGCACCTGGTGTACACAAAAAATAAATCAAAATGAAATCGCTGTACATGGAAATCTCATCAAGTGCACCTGGTGTGCACAAAACATCATGTGACCCATAAATCCTCAAAAAAATACATACGTCAAATAACGAACGCTGAGTTTTCCCTTCTTTATTGTTGGAAACAAAATATTTGGATCTTAAAAACGAAATTCGAACTCAAATGATATCGAAGCATATTCTCTTCAATGTCGAAAGGTGTTTATACCACCGGAATTGGCATAGCAAGGATTACTACTTGCCGTCTGCCACCTTCTAACGTTCTCTGTCTCTGAATTCTGGTTCTTCTTGCGGATCTCTTATACCATGGCTTCTTTAGACGATAATCTGGTGAGGAGCAACGACATAATCAGTCCTCCTGCTGATACCTCTCACTACATCTCCTTGACCAGTAATCCAGTCTCTCGCAACATAACATGCTGATGACGGAAATCTCTATCATCTACTTGTATATGAACAACTGATCCTGGGTCCAACATTACATATTATCAACTTCTAGAAAGAACTCCTTCAGGTCTCCTACTGATCTCCGCTATCCAGCCTGCGCGGAACTAGCACTCATTACTGAATACACTTCCTCTTTAGTAACAACTGTCATTATTTTTTTTTTTTGATTTCCCCCCTGAAAGTGTAGTCGTACTCGCTTCTGCATTTGCTTTGAATCTTCAACATCGGTGGTGAAGAACAACTGTCCTCTGAAACTTTGCACCAATCTCCTATTGCATAAATCTCTAATATCAACCACTTAAAGAGCGTATCATGATAATCATGTGAGTTGCAAGTCATACTCGATTATGACCATGCCCGGAGCCTTACAAGACTTCCAAACACACGAATCCGGCATCTTTGATACTCTATAGAAGAATCTGGCTAAGCTCTCCTACAAAAACTACTCCTAATTTGTCGGATGAATATGATCTCTTTCTCGAGTTACGTACATCAGGTCTGAGAAAGATCCATCGGAAGAAGCAAATCAATTTCACCGATCTCGTATCGGATCATCACAACGAATTAAAAGTCCTAACCATCCCACATATGAACGGCTATGAATCCTTCTGATCCATCTACACTTGTAAACATCGTCAACCTTTGACTTCATGAACTCTGGGAGCAACATCTCGATAACCTCAGCAATGATTGGTACCGTTGTCTGAACAGTACGCGACACCACGATCTTGGGAGAGGGGAAAACATCACGCCTCAAGTCCGGCTAATTTCCATCAATGACTCTACCATCTGGTGCGGATCCTGAAGAAACTCGATTCAATATTAGAGCTCGATCAATATCAATACACGACGTGTCTCTATATCACCGGGAAAGTCAACCTGGTTAGTCCTTGTCCCAGACAAGTCTGCTCTGACCGTACCTCTAACTGCAGCACTCTCGGCATCCATAAACATGGTGACCGGAACAATCAACATGCACTGACGAGGATAGATCAACGAAATGAATAGAAGGAAGATCTCAAGATATAAATCCTAAGGTAACTTAGGCGGAGTATCATATTGTAAATATGCCGCGGAACATATGTACGGTACGTCACTCTACTTAGTACCTACTCCATCAACCAAGGTCATCCTACATAACAAAAGTTCGGGTATATGTCCCCCAAAGTCAGGTCTAATTCCTATTAGGTAAAGTCTAGGTAACAAAAGGTATTCCCAGACTCCATATAGTCAAACCTAGACTCGAACAAAGGTTACTAAACGCTCTGATACCAACCTTGTCACGACCCAAATTTAGCATGTGACCGGCACTTAAATCACGTGACATCTAAAGACGTCGACGCGGTTCAAGTAAGCCGAAAAACCGGAATCTAAACCCTTTTTGAAATATTGGAGGTGATGTTTAAAATAGTCATCAGATGGAACCATTTTCAAATAATAGTTAAGTTTAACTAAGTATGTTCGAAAAACATATATGACGTTTTGAAATTTGACAGCACCTCTTTTGCATTTTTGTATAACCTGATTCAATATAATAATATAACTAGCATCCCAACGGGAGCTAGCTTCCACGCCCAAACTGCGGAGCAATCAAGCAAATAATATATGACGCACAATGGCGAAGAAAAGAAAAGCGAAACAAAATCAATAATATAAAAGTATCGACTCCAATGAGTGCGACATCACAGCACACAAAATCTAAGTCTCGCTTCTAAGTCCACAATATACCCTTTTCAAAGTTGATGGAGTTTTCACTAGATACAAGAATATATGAATAACCAAGTGTGAGTACGATACAATATTGACCCACTAACCCAACAATCTCCGAGAAGAATGTATGCCCAAGACGCTGATAATCCAAGCGGTAAAACCTGCAAGAAACTGTGGCACAACGGGGATGTGTTGCCAACTCAGTGAATAGAAGTACATCTAAAGATAGAAATCGAAATGTACGAAGATACCTAGGTCATATGTATAGTACTATCATGATATATACTAATATGATATGATATACATATGTATCATAATGCAACACTAACTATCATGCAATCCCAAGTAGAATATATCAACTACAAATGACCTGTACCTAGGTATAAGCCCAATATAACCAATATATATATATATATATATATATATATATATATATATAAACCACTTCTTTAAAATAGCCGCGGAATAGATATGTCATGGCATAAAGCGGACGTGATAGTATGAAATATAATAGATATCTTATTTAAGATATACGTCCTGCTATTTTAATGAATAGTGTTAAGAGGTTAACAATTTAAAAGATTTCGGTGTCATATCAGACACATCAAATTAATGAGGCTATAGCTCGATTTTGAAATCCCTTTTTATGTATATGAATGCTCGTACGAATATACATACAGGTACTGTCTCCCGGATCAGTCCTGGTCGGCTACAATAACTGTAATCTAACTTTGTACCTCATGATAGCAATCATATCAATATATATGGATGTCCATCATCAACACCCGAAATCAGAAATCTCTCGTGTCCAGCACCAACATGTAAATGCAGATATCGTCGACATCATCTCAACAGATGATCGCCACCCGATATCCCTGGTCCCGGTTGGTATCCCTTGGATATCCGCCGTGCCCAATCGAACCCCGGTCAGTATCCCCTGGATATCTGCCGTGCTCGTCTCTATCTCCGGTATCGAGTATCCTCGTTAGGCTCCCCACTTATAATGCGGCTATCCTGCCCCTCGGCCTCGAACCGGGTCTACCATGTATCCCGCTGTATAGCTCCCCCTCTCAGTACGGATAAGTCACAAATCCGAAACCGTATAGCTACCCCACTCGGATCGGAATAAAAACTCAGAAAACATAAAACTTATGGTGGACTCCAACTCATCATATCCAGAAATATCAAGTAAATAATGAGAATACTTATATAGACCATTCTGATGATATTATATATATATATATAACAGCGTCCCATATCACCGATATATATCACCAGGAGTAAAATATCCAGAAAATCCATAAGAATCAAATACAATATCTATATTGCTGATATTCGTAATTTACAATAGGAAATAGAGAAAGACTGCTTAATTAAGTCATATGAGCATAATGATATCAGCCCTACTGTCATGGCACTACTAATGATGTGTAGTGTAGCATTCACTTCTGTGCTTGTACAGCATGGCAATCATTAGTATTAGTGCAAGTGTTCTACAGGTGTAATCATATATATATATATACACATACACATTATATAACAGAACAGTTCTACAGTGACATGGCAGTACCAATAGGGTGTAGTGTAACATATATATACGTGCTCGTGCAACATGATACTCATTGGTAATTGTGCAGTGTTCTATCAGAGTGTTCATATCGCGGAAACGTATACATCGATAGTATAACGCAAACATATAAAGTAATCTAAGCGTAACTATTAATTGTAATTACTTGCTATGAGCTATACCATTATCTTTAGAATTGGAACGATACGCTGTGTTTGAAATAAGGAAGCTGCCTTATTTTTAAAATAGATATTCGTTTTGGAAGTGGGCATCGCATCCTTGTATTTTATCATTTAAAAGAGAAACGAATCGTAGTTTTTAAAAGAATACAGCTCACACAAGTATTACATCCTAAAACGGAATATAATCTAACTCTACGAGTCTAAAGGAAAACTTGACCGTTATTCTTCATACTTATCTCATCACTTCCAATAGGTATAATCTTTTGTATAATACCACATTGTATCACTGTATCTGTATCATTTCAAGTACGGTATGATTCCTCGTACATATCATCAAGCCATATCCACATCGTACGGATCTAACTTCACGTACATATCTCATTTAAAACTAGGTATGAAACTATATGCAAATGAAGGACATACAAGATGCGATAATATATCAATATCTTGAATAAATACAAAACTAACTAGATATCATAATACTATTTATAAGGTTGCGGGGGTGCTATACTCCATTCACCTGATTTCCCCCGTAGATATAAATCTACTCACCAACTTAATAAGCTTGCTTAAATCCACGCTGCTATATCCTCCAACTCCGTCTCCTCGAAGTCGCACCTAAAATCGTATTTATGAAAAATCGGCGTAAAAATCATATCAAAACTCAAAACAATGAGATAAGCATCCATAGGTTAGAACATACGGCATACTTAACCCAGAAACAATAATATGCCACTGAAATCTACGTGTCAACGTCGATGTTTCATTCACAGTACGAAATACGCGAAACTCGTATCGTAATATCGGAAATTTAATAAAACCTTTACTAATCATTCCCAGATTTTACTGTGAAAATATTTAGACAAATCAAACAATACAGAAACTTTTAAAATACCAACACAAAGCTACAGGAGAAAAACCAACACCAAAAGCCCAGGGGAGGCCGGCGTCGCCGGAATTTCATGGAATGTCGCCGGTTGGACCAGGGAGATTGGGGCTCGGGTTTTGTTTAAAGTTCTCTAACGATCTCAGTATGGTTTTGGTCTTGCTAGTTTTTCTAGTTATTACACCTATTAATTCAAGATTCATTTTCAGTGAGCTAGATATCACAAAATACACTGTTTTCTGCACTGCACACTAAAACAGATATAAACTTATACAGAACTTACAAGGATGAAAAGGAATTATACCTATGGAGATAATTCACAAAAGAACACCAGCTCAAGAATCCTATGATGGAATCACCTAAGGGTTATAGTGTATTGAGTTTGATAAAGGGTACACTTGATGAAGGAAATCATTGCTTTCTTTCTTTTGGTATGAACACATAGAAATTTTCATGGTTTGGGGCTGAAGAAGTGTAGTGTTAAGTTGAGAGACTAAGAAATTTACTAGGTATTGTGTGGTGTAGAGAATGCATGAGGTGGAGGGGGTAAGATGGAGGTGGCATGAGAGGAAGGAGGAGGTGTCACACTTGAAGGGAGGTGGTGTGTTCATGCAAGGAGGAGGTGGAGAGTGTTGAGCATGGTGAGGATATGTTATATATGAGGGTTTTAACCTAGGTTATAATATTCCAATTATTAACAAAAGACTTAAAACAAAAGAAACTCTTTTATGTAAAACCTACATCCATGTTTAAAAATTTAAATACTTATCATAACACTTAATTATCATTATCTTAATATAAAATACAATGTCATGTTAAAACTATAAAAACATCGTTTTCGTGATAACACCCACTTTATTCATATTTACCAATATAATTACATTTTTCAGATATGATTCCGATACTCAAATTCATCAGCGACATCATTTTTGTAAATTTATTAAATTCATTATTTTTATATTTAAAATTATAAATAAATATTTATAATTTTTCCAAAATGTTACAATCAACCCCCATACCGGGAGAGACGAATCCTATCTAACCGCCACTGCCTCCAAGTGGTTCGGGACTACACCCAACAACTACCTGTTTGCACGACTCCTTTGAGCCGTGGTAGGGTAGTAATCTAAGAACAGTGGAAACACACTCGAGTCTAAGTAGGAGTGTCAAGTCGACGGACTAAGCTGTACTCATATCACCTGGGAACTGCGACCCGACGATAGGTATAATACCCACCAGCAGCTCCCTACGAGTCCTATCCAGTGTACTCATAACCCAATCATCACCTGCATATTATCTCTAGTACGACGTACTAATGGCTATGGGACAGACCATCTCCCCTGCTAGGATAAGAAGCGTATACACTAGTCTACTCTGGAGTATCGATGCCCCATCTCGATAATCCTATGACTAGGGACCTGTAAAAGGATGTGCTTATAGACAACCCTGCCCCCACTAATGTGACTGCCATCACAATGCTGGTAATCAAGCAAAGATCCTAAGGGCTCTATCAATATTTATAAGCGATATGCTAAAAGAAACAAATGCACATATTGAGGTAGAAACGAACCAGGTAGCATACTACCATTTCGAGAAAGACTGTTACTATATCCGTGTATATCCCAAGCTTCCAATATTTAATATACAAACCAATATGATACAATAATGGCCTCTAAGGCATATATCACTAACAATCTCCCACTTGCACTAATACCATGTATTGGCATATTGCAGACCTACCATCTTGAATAGCCTCTCGAGCTGTGTCTGAGGGATGGCCTTTCTAAATGGATCTGCAGTGTTGTTCTTCGAATCAACTCTCCACACCTCGATCTTCTGGTGATCAACGATCTCCCTGATCATGTGGTACCGTCTCAAGATGTGTCTGGACTTCTTATGGGACCTGGGTTCCTTCGCTAAAGCTATAGCGCCATTATTGTCACAATACAGAAGTATTGGATCTACAATGGACGGAACCACCTGAAGTTCTACTAAGAACTTCCTAATCCATAC
Organism: Agapanthus africanus; assembly: GCA_030015575.1. Classification (NCBI taxonomy): domain Eukaryota; kingdom Viridiplantae; phylum Streptophyta; class Magnoliopsida; order Asparagales; family Amaryllidaceae; genus Agapanthus; species Agapanthus africanus. The sequence continues at coordinate 310,837,484 of JASDDO010000018.1, read as the reverse complement.
TGGTTCTTTCGCGGCATTACAAGTGGCGATATACTCTGCTTCCATCGTTGAGTCAGCAACGGTGTCCTTCTTGGAGCTCTTCCAACAGACCGCCCCTCCATTGAGGGTAAAGACATAACCCGACATGGACTTGGAGTCATCTTTGTCACTCTGGAAGCTGGAGTCAGCAAAAGCCTCGATCTGGAGGTCTTTTCCGCCATACACCAAGAACATCTCCGTAGACCTTCTTAGGTACTTGAAAATGTTCTTTACTGCTATCCAGTAGTTCTCCCCTGGGTTTGACTGATACCGGCTTACCACGCTAAGTGCATAAGCAACATCTGGTCTGGTATACAATATCGCATACTTTATAAAGCCTACTACAGAAGCGTAGGGTATAATCGACATTCGAGCCCTTTTCAAATCAGTCTTGGGAGACATCTCTTTGGAGAGGGTGATTCAGTGACAAGCCGGTAGAATACCGCGCTTTGAATCTTCCACACTAAATCTGTTTAGTATTGTGTTGATGTAACTGGACTGCGAAATTCCCAACATCCTCTTAGATCTATCACGATAGATCTGGATCCCCAGAATGTACGAGGGATCACCCGGCTCTTTCATGGAGAACCTCTGTGACAAGAATCCTTTGACTGGTTGTAGCATAGGAATGTTATTTCTTTTCAAGGGAATGTCATCCACGTACAAGACGAGGAGTACCATAGTTCTCGCTACAATCTTACTATAGATACATGGTTCATCTGGATTTTTGATAAAGTCGAATTTTTTGATCGTCTCATCAAAACAGATGTTCCAACTCCGCGATATCTGCTTTAGTCCATAAATGGAATTAAGCGACTTGCACACTTTCCCGCTGCTCCCACTCTGAATGAAACCCTCGGGCTGATCCATATAGACGCACTCTTCCAAATGTCCATTAAGAAAAGCAGTCTTTACTTCCATTTTCCAAATTTCATAATCATGGAAGGCAGCAATGGCAAGAAGAATCCGAGTGGATTTCAGCATAGCCACTGGAGAAAGGGTTTCATCTTAGTCCAAACCAGGTCATTGACGAAAACCTTTTGCAAAAAGTCTAGCCTTATAGGTTTCAACCTGTCTATCTACACCAATCTTCTTTCTGAAGATCCATTTGCAGCCTACCGGTTTTACCCTTTCTGGAGCGATGTCCAAAATCCATATTTTGTTGGTGTACATGGACTCCATCTCGGTCTGCATTGCATCCAGCCATTTTACCGAGTCACCGCTTTGAATGGCTTGCTGGAAGCTAGTTCGCTCATCATTGTCAATGATGCAATCCTCTCTATCCTCGTCTATATGAAAACTGTAGTATCTCTCGGGCGGATAAGACTGCCTACTAGTCATGCGGAGTGGCGCGGGGATGTCCTGTTCTTTTGAAACCTCTGGTTCTACCATGCTTTCAGCAATAGCTTGTGGTTCTGGAATTTCTTTCAGTTCTATTGCGCTCCCGCTAGTTTCTTTTTCCAAAAATTGATTTTCCAAAAAAATGGGCATGTCGAGAAATAAAAACCTTTTGTTCCTCTGCGTAATAGAAAAGATACCCCTTAGAGTTCTTTGGGTATCCCACAAACTTACATAGTACTGAGCGTTCCTCGAGCTTGTCCACATGCTTCTTTTTAACAAAAGCTGGACATCCCCATATCTTCGGATACTGAAGATATGGTTTCTTCCCACTCCACATCTGATATGGGTGTGGTAGGCATAATCTTGGTAGGAACCTTGTTCAAAAGATATGCAGCTGATTCTAATCCATAACCCCAGAAGGATCGCGGTAACTTAGCGTTACTCATCATGGAATGTACCATATCCAATAAGGTTCTGTTCCGCCTTTCCGATACACCGTTGTGTTGTGGTGTGTATGGAGGAGTAAGCTGAGAGAGAATTCCATTCTCTTTTAAGTAACCAGGAACTCGGCACTTCAGTATTCACCACCTCGATCAGATCTCAGTGTCTTGATACTTTTACCTGTTTGTTTTTCTAATAATTCTTATATTCCCGAAATTTCTCAGAGTCCTCGGATTTATATTTCATCAAGAAGACATGTACATACCTAGAGAAATCATCCGTAAAAGTAATGAAATAGGAATAACCACTTCGTGCATGTATAGACATTGGACCACACACATCACTATATATGAGTCCCAAAAGCTTGCTCGCTCTTACTCCATGTCCAGTGAACGGAGTCTTTGTCATCATTCCTATGAGACAAGATTAACAAGTTTCATAGGAATGATATTCGAACGGATCCAAATATCCCTCCCTATGTAACTTCGTCAACCGTGTTTCATTGATGTGACCCGGTTTACAATGCCATAAGAAATCCTTATTTAATTCTGGAGACTTTTCTTTATGTGTGTTCTGGACGTTAAAAACCCGAGCTTGATTTAATACGTATATACCGTAATCTAGTGTACCTGACCCAATCAAAGCTTGATTTAAGTGGATGTGGACCATATCGCTTAGAAATGTAAAATCATATCCTTCTTTAGAAAATAAAGATACAGATATGATATTACAAGCTAGAAAAGGTACACACAAGCAGTTATGTAAAATCCATATCTGCCCACTTGTCAATCTTAGGTGATATTCCCCTATGGATATAGCATCCACGCTCATTTCGATAGCAACCCTGAGAGTCATATCACCTGCCCTGATAACTCTATGGTTTCTCAAAGCCTATAATGAATTACAGATTTGAGATCCTGATCCGGTATATAGTACCCAGGAAGTAGAGATAATTGACAGACAGTTTTCCATCACAAACGCACCCGAAGCCGAAGCCACAACGTGCTTCGGGACCTGGATTCTGGCTTTCCAAGCCCTGCATTCTTTCTGCCAATGCCCTTTCCCGTGACAATAGGAACAATCCTCCTTCCCTACTGTTAGCCCCGAAACTTTTGTCGTGCCCTTTCCTTCTACTTTACCGACACCGCCTATCGACTTGGTATAGGCCTTCTTCTTCTCTCTCTTGGCTTTCGCCTTGGATCTTGAAGAGGAAGATTACTCAATAAGCAGAGCGGTTGTCTCCCTTGTTTTCTTCAGGGTGTAAGTAGAAGGTAGGGACTGTAAAATCAAGTCAGCATATGACTCGTTCTCCAACATGGTCTTCAGGTCCGTGAGCTCTTTAATATAGCTGATCATTGTAGGGATTTGGTCCTCTACAGATGACCCGACAGCCAACCTTGCTTGAAGCAATTCCTTAAAGGTTTCATATCTTGCGAAACGATATTGCTCTCCATATAAATCTTTGTTATGGAGGAAGATAGAAGCTAAGTCCATCTTCTCATGCTGCCTATGGTTTTCACTATCAATTGAGGCCAACACGAGGCACTTGGTATTCGTACTGTCTTTTTCCCTTATCTTACGGATATCAACATCCGCGACAGTGGAATCTGGACCTTGGATGGCGGGGGATTTAGTAGTAAGGAGGTGACCCAGCTTGCCATACGTAATGGACATCTGGAAAAACCTTTGCCAATCAATATAGCCTGCTTCAGTCAATTTATTATCTAGCTGTAACCCAAGTCTGGTCACCTGGTCGCAGTAATTAGGAGAGAGATAGAACACTTAGCAAGATACTCTTGCAAGTTTAGATTGGTTATTAGTTTATCTAAATAGGATGGCTCCCACTGTATCTCGAATCCTTCCTCAAACCATAATTAGTCAGGATTAATCTCACTCTTACAATACCTGCTTAACCTTTCGGCCTGGCTTGTATTGGTACTTCGAGGGAGGTTTTCCAATGCTTTCGCGAAGTTCCCTAATTACATAACCTCTTTTCCCTAGAGGCGCAGCCCCTCTAACACCGTTCTAGACACCAACATGGTTTATAGCACTGATCGTTTTTAGTGAAAAATCGCCCGAGGAGTAGTGGATACTCACAGTAGGATCAGGATCCAAATATCATTATGTGATAATCCTGAAGGAATTCTACCAAAAGTATCTTACACTCTAAATGGTATGCAACATTAGCAAGTTTCAGTTTTCTTAGAAACCCCCGATGTGGATTTTTGCCCCAAGCTCTTATGACCTTGATGAAGGCCAACATATCATAAGTCGCAACTCAAGTTCTACCCGTCATTGTCCAGGTTAATTTGAACCAACCCGTACGTACCCTTGATAAAGGCCAAATTAGTAGTACGACTATCCCAAACCAACTCATCTATCTATACTACAGATGAATACCCAGCAGATACCAATCACTATGCCTTGGCAAAAGTCAAAATACATAGCTTGAATACTACTGAATACCTATCTGAAATGACGGAGGGCTAAGAATGGTTTTAGCGAAACCGTGAATGTAATGAACTTGATTTAATCAAAGAACCATGATAGCTTTTAAAGGAGCGGTTTAAGCTCTGCTTTTAAAAGCTTGCTTTTTTTGAAAAAACCGAGTGGTTTTGTCATGCCCTGCTTCCCGGTGTATGGTAAGGAGACGCGACGGGTTACGCGACGTATTTACTCAGAAGTAAATACGCTATGCGTAACTAAGTGTTGCGCCACGGCAGCGCCCCGGCCTCGTACTCGAGGCCAAAATGCGGAATCAAAATTTTTTCCTTACTCGGAAACCGGCGCTACCGCGGACAAAGAAAAACCCGGATCGTAACCATTAACCTAATGCTAGCAAATAAGAGATAGGGTGAGAAGTATACCAAGTGATCCGAGTCCTCCGGTCTTCTCATCATCGCCCCGATCTCCCGCGGAAAGTCTTGTCTCCACATCGTCGCCTCCTCGCCGGAAAGGGCACCACATCGCCTGCGTCTTTTACGGGCTCCCGCCTCAATACCGAGGCAACTCGGGCATGAAGCCGGCAACTCGACATGCTCAAGATATGCTGTAGAATGTAGTGTAGAGGATGCTTGTCTCTTTGGGGTTATGTTGTTGCCATTGAGGATGATGGAGGAAACAAGGATTAGAAAAATGGTGCTTACATTTTTCTAGCATGAAAATGAGATCAAGAAAGAAACTCTCAAGAATGAAGCTCTCTTCTTCTTCTTCTCTCAACCATGAAAAACTCCTCTTCTTAGAAAAATGGTGGAGGAAAAGAATATGAATCCATCACCTTAGAAGGAAGGTGAGTGTAGGAAAAGGTGGAGGGTAACCACAAGCTAAACATCATCATCACAAAATCAAATCAACTCCAAATCACTTCTAATCAACCAAAAGCAAGTGATGAGAATGGTATCTAAAGATTCTATCATAATAAATACATTTGCATGAAAAACCCTCCACAAAGTGTAATTTGCAAAACTGCAAATTACCCCCTCCATCAGAAAAGTCCGGCCGGGAAAGAACAAAGGAAAACCGGCCGGAACGGAATGCAAACCGGCAACTCCAGAAAACTGGTCCCGTAATAAATTACAGGAAAACCCCGATACTGTGCATACACACCCGCATCTGTATTCCGACCGGATACAAATGCAATGAGACAAAATCTACACTGTACTAAACTAGGACCGGCTTAAGCCAAAGCCGGCTAGTAATATCCATCCGATCCTGATCCGTGCAATACCGCACGTATCTGATCGAACCCTGCCATATAACCATACGGCCACTAGTAAAAACCGTCCGATCCTGATCCGTGCAATACCGCACGTATCTGATCCGACCCTGCCATATCTCCATACGGCCTCTACAGCGTTTCGCCCGAAAGCTTGAGTAACTGTAAGTGTGGTGGACTCTAAAGACTCGTCAATACTATGGCTGTGGATTTAACCACTAGCACGTCAGAGGTATTAGCCAATACGTGACGGGCCACCAGCTATTGACCAAAAGGGACGTCGATGAGCAAACTCATCCTGACACCCTACTGAGCCTGTCAGTGACAATATCCGTACAGTCCGGTCCGTTCGTCTATGAGCATCGCATGTCGGGCCTAGGGGGTTGGTAAAAGTCAGACCCCCAAAAGCGGTACAAGTCGTGTCGGAGTGTAGCCCAGAACGCCCTGAGATACTACTGGAATACCTACCAGTAAATCTCCTGCCTCGGCCGAGGGCTTTGCGTAATGGCTCTCCTAGACACAGCGCGCCCTCACCCCCAATACCGGGAGAGACGAACCCCTGCAGATCCGCTCACTGCCTCCATGTGGCTCGGGACTGTACCCAACTAAAACCTGTTTGCACGACTCCTTTGAGCCGTGGTAGGGTAGTAATCAAAGCACAGTGGGAACTCACACGAGACAAATGACGATCTCAGGTCGATGAACTAACCTGTACACATGTCACCTGGGAACTGCTATCTGACGTCTGGTATAATCCCAACTAGCAGGTTCCCGGCGAGTCCTGTCCGGTGTACTCATAACCTAATGAGCATCTGTATACATCTTAGGTGAACCAACTGACACCAGTGGCTTGTGAGACCGGCCACCGCCCCTCGTCGGGGTCTCGACTGTATACACTAGTCTACTAATGGAGTATCGATGCCCAGTCTCGAAACTCCAACGACTAGGGACCATTTAAGGATGCGCTTATAGACCCCAGCTCCCACGTATATGATCGCCATCATACTGCTAGTCGTCAAGCAAGAATCCTAGGGGCTCTATCAACGTGTAATAGCGACCTGTAAGGTCACCTGAAACAGTACACGATGATAAAGGTAAACCAGATAGCATACTATCATCTCGAGTAAGACTGTTCTACCGGGATAGGTCCTCCCTCAATCATTGCAATCACGTGCCTGTGATCCAATAATTGACTCTGAGGGCACTATCTCCAACAATCTCCCACTTGTACTCAAGGCTAATTATTGCGATGTCGCATACTCACAGCCCGTGTGATACCGAACACCCAACTTCTCTACTAGTCAGTCGCACAAAGCCTGTTTGCGAAACTATTGCGTTCGAGGAATAGCCTCAGTGAGTGGATCCGCTGTGTTGTTTCTTTCTATGTCTCTCTATATCTCAAGTTCGCGGAGAAAGCCATCTCCCGAAATGAGCAATACCTGTCTTAGAGTATGTCTGGATATCTGATGGGACCTAGCTCATAAATGAACTCCAAATCCAAACTTCTTAGACTGTATCGACAACTGAACTTAATCAGTATCCTGCGCCATGCCTCCCTCAGTATTGCCTTGGATCACCTGTCCAAAATACTGCCCCTCGTCAGAAGGAGAAACTATAACTCTGACAACCTCCTTGTCGTCCATGTCACCTTGGAAGCCTGGAATGATAACTGTCTCCCAAAGGAGGCTGTCGTTATCACATCCCTAGAACATCAACTTATGTTCTAAAACTGCTTCCGACTGTTTCTCCAGGATTGGATTAATATCAACTTATTGCATCTACTGCAAGAACAACATCTGGTGTGGTACTTGACATCTCATGATTGACTCAATTGCCTAAGCAAGTGATCTGTCAATCATGCGTATCCCTCTCCCCTTTAGTCTGTAAGACACCTTTAGAGAGGGTGACTCCATTACCTGCAGGTGTACTACCGTGCCAGGAGTCGTCCATTCTAAATACTCATAGAATGCTGTCAATGTACCCAGATTAGGAAACCACCCAAATCTAGATCTAAAACCATAGATCTAGTAACCAGAATGTCTGATATAATATCCAAGTCCCATGTGGAGAATATACTGTGTGACGACCAAAGTATAACCGATCGTAGTATAGGAATATCACTTCCTACTACGTGTATGTCATCCAAAACCAGGACATCACACCCTACTACCTTCTTAACAGATCCATGCCCTATTCTGATGACGTCAAACCTATGACTGTCACATCAGAAATAGATGATCTATCTCCGCTATATCTGCTTTAGTCTATAGACATAAGCCTGATGTCCACCAATGCTTCCGCTGCTCCCACTGACTACGACAACCCTCTGGCAGAGTCATATAGATGCGCACTTCTAAAGCTAGTTTAGAACGACGCTATACTCATCCTCCTGCCGGGTCTCGCAGCCTGGAATAACAACAATGGCAAGTGTGGGTAAATAAGAACTTCCCTGTCACCGTCCTTGAGGCTACCGGAGTACCTCTCGGGTGCCTGAAGTTACCCACCTTATCTGCGGAGTGGCAAATGGAATGTCAAATCAGATTGAATCTTTAGGTTCCTTATCAAATCTTCAGTAATCGTTTGTGGTTCTGGAATCACTTCCAGTTCTACCATACTCCCACTGCTGTTTTTGAAAAAATCCATTTTTAATAAAACTGTGGCGAGTCTAGAACAATATTTCTATTGATCTGCCAGATGGTAGAAAATCAACCCTCGTCATAGCCTGGGTCAACCCACAAACAGCCATTACAGAAACGTGTCTTGAGTTATCCGAAGTCTGGTTTCAAGCATAAGCCGGACAACTCCCCGTATCTTAACAATGTCAAGATATGAACTGTTCTACATCCAAGAAATAGAGGCACTGATTTAATTGAACCAGATTCAAATCATGCAGCTGTCTCCAGTGCATGTCAACTAAATGGAAGGAGGCCGATCAGCGTTACTCAACTTAGGAGTACTTTCAATTATGAGTAACCTGAAAGAGAAGCAATTTCTCTTTATCATTACTATCAACTGAACACCATACACAAGTATCTACATCTTCGATCACTTTGAAGAATCCCGATACTTGCAATACTTGGTTCTCTACTCTATTCAAATACCTATAACTCCTCAAAACTTAGACCCTGTGTTTGTACGAAACACATGTCTAAGAACTAGAGAACTTAAAAGTAAACAGAATATAGTATGAGGACCAACCCCTTTGTCCTAATGGACACTGGACAACATACAATACTCTGTATAAATCCGCTGAGTCTAACAACTCTTTCACTGTTCTTCGTAGGTTGAAAACTGTACTTATGGTTAAGAAGAATTACACCGCTGTTTGATGCTCCTTACCTAACCATCCACTGATGTAGGTAAATGTCATCGACATAATATCAAAAGGTATATCTCACTCTATGAAAATAGACGTACAGATATATCAATTTGAAATTGGTGCACAACAGCGGATATTCAAAACCAAATATTTGCCGACCGGCAAATAGGCCAGGTGATCTCCTCAAATATCACCGATTACAACGAATCCCGATATAATGAGGATGATCACCCAATTCCCAATAACTTACTCCCACTCATCATCTGTAAAACCATACAGATGTGAGAATCAAAACTGGTAAATACATACCCTGGAGCAAGTGTCTAATCGGGAAATCAGTTTTCTTTTAACATTACACAGTGAAACTGAAACATTGAAATGTTTCGGTGGGGTATCCTGGTATTCCTAGTAATGCCTCTTCCATTATCCAGATTCACAACTGTAACCGTATAATTCTTTGCCATTTCTCCAAATCCCTTTATATGTCTTTAGTCGTTATCTTCTGCACACCCCTTTAGGCCAATTGGTTTTCTTCCCTCCCTACCGTTCGGAACCAGCCTATGGTTTGGAAGAAGACTATCCAATAAGCATAAAAGGTGTACTGTCTTAATCCTAGGAGCACTCGCAACGCGAGAGAAGGTGAAGATAAAAGACACCTGAATGTACTTTATTCCTATTTCTCCTGAACTAGGATCCATCCCCGAACTGGAACAAGTTCCTTTCGAGTTCGTATATAACCATACGATGGAGTATCCAAATAAACTGTGGATCTTCGTAGTGATACGGAGTGTCCTGGAGAAATACAAAGGTGATTTAGGATTGGCGAAGAAATACTTGGTTTGGTCGTGAATATCAGTCGCAATTTACTTTGCCCTCTTATTAATCCCTTGCTTTGTCTTAATCTTAATACCTTCTGCACATCATCGTTACGCTAGTTGGTTTTCTTCATTCCCCACCGTTCGGCACCAGCCTAAGGTTTGGAAGAAGACTATCCAATTTGCATAATAGGTGTACTATCTCCTAAACCAAGGAGTACTCGTAATGAGAGAAGGTGAAAAGAAAAGACAACTGAATAATCCTATTCGTTTTCTCCAGAACCAGAAACCATCCTCGAAGTCCTTCGAGTTCGTATCTAACCATACGATGGTTTTGTCCAATGGAAGTGGACGTTCGTAGTAATACGGGGTGTCCTGGAGAAAAGGGTAAAATTAGGAGTGGCAATGATGTCTGCAACTTTGACAATCCAAAAGCCTGTGTTAAGAAGGTTCGGTCAACTTGGTCACTGAGTCATAGTCCAGGGTCGGGTTAATGGTCGCTGCCAAAGAGAGAGAGAAAAGAAACACTCAGCATGTACTCTAACCTAGATCAGAATGGTTATCACTTTATCTAATCTGGAAACCTCCCACTGTACCTCAAATTCTCCTCCAAACCTGAAAGAAGAATTAGTCGGGGTCACCCGAGGAGTAAACCAACTCATCAGTGGGAATCGGGATCCAACTATCATCACATGATAACTTGACGGAATCCACTCAAGTCACCACACTCCAGAAGGTATGCGCATGCCTGGAAAGTTTCAGTTCTTTTGAAACTCCCGATGTAATGTTTTTACCCCTAGGACCTAAGTGACCTTGACAATGCCAACAAATCAAAGAGTCCTAGTCAAGTTCTACCCGTCATTATCTTGATTGCGTTAAACCCACCCGTACGAGTCCTTGACAATGCCAACAAGACCGTACGACTGTCCTAACCAATCCACTTATCCATGTGACAGAAAAGCATTACATAGCTACCGAACACTACGCCACGGCAATGCACGACAAACGCAGCACGAATACTAAGTAATACTAATCTGAAATGACGGAGGGCTACGACTGGTTTTTGGCGAAAAACCTTTAACGTAATGAACTTGATATCGTTGAAGGAACTGGATAACCTTTTTACAAAATATAGTGACGAAAACCTTTACTAAAGAGGTCACTCCCGGTGAAGGGATCTCGGCTCTTTCCCCGTAGAATGAGGTGCAGGATATTCCAACTGAATACCACGATGCAAAGCAAAAGTAATCGGCTATAGTGAAGTTAATGCCCTGACGCAAACTTCTGTCCAAGGGGTCACTCCCGGTGAAGGGATCTCGGCCCTTGCCTCGTCGACTGAGGAGCAGGATATTCCAAATGAATACCACGATGCAAAACAAAAGTGAACGTCCTTGCAATAACAGCTTTTTGAAAAATGTTCCAACAACATCAGAATAGGTTTGTTTAGCTTGCATTGATCCGAATCAACGCAGTCCCATCAATTGATCACACCACAAAGAACGAAAATATACTGATGTACGTATATGCCATCCGCATTCGCCACTGGGTCCCATCATCACCCGTTAGGTTAGCTAACTAACGGCAGAGCGGGGACTGGACTAGCGCGGATGAAAAACATATACAACATCTACTAATATATATACCAATATATAGTATTTCGCTCAAGGCGTGAATAAAATGCAACATCACAGAAATGTACAGCATCACAGAACAATACAGATATCTGGAAGCCCCGGGTTTCACAGAGCCGCTGCTGAAACTCGACGTTCCCCTGGTCGTGTGGATAGCCTGTGCAATGAAAACCTAGACCCTTACGGGCGCGGCAAGTCACCCGCCAAAACCTGAAGCGAGGCAGCCCCCTTCAGCAACGTGAATGGACCACCCAGCACTTCACGGAATCCGATAACTCGGGCACCCCTCCTGGGTCAACCTGTACCCCCTACGAGTGCGGCGAATAGCACGCCAATCCTGGAGTGAAGCCCCCTCCGTCCCAATGCCATGGGATGCGGGCTTGTTTCCCTCCAGAACCCGGCTATCCGTGCACCCCACCGCGGGGCAATCCTAGTACAGAAAGTAAAATATACATACAACGGGTACATCGACCGCAACCAGGTCGTGCCCCAAAAGAATAATACAAACAGGCAGTGACGGCAGTCCACATGTCGGACGCTCGCCCCGCAATATCAAATGTACATATAAAACAAAACTGTACTAACATTGCATCCAGGCTATCCCCCACGACCGATCCGCAACAACACAGCATAAACATAGAACATCAACGTGAAAGTCACGTTCGCAAATCCGTCTAACCGGGCTATAGCAGTTAGACCGGATTTACCGATCAAGTGAAATTCATGGTCGCAGATATAATGTAAATACTGTGAAATAATGTGTTTAAAATATCCAATCGATCAAAAATTAACAAGTGGGCCCCCAAGTAATACTGTAGCAGTCACAGAAGATCTGGGCCCAAATTTAATATTCCAAAAGCCCTATTTTCAGCCCAGAAAGCAACTGAAGAGAAACGACCAAGTGACCTGACCATAGTGCGGCGGAACCGCGGCCCAAAGGGGGTTTTGGCCGCGGTTCCGCGCTCCAACTAGGGGATCACTCTGTCGTTTTTCTACAGTAGCCTTATATTTTCCAGTACATCATTTTTCTGCAACCTGAAAAATTTTTAGACACCAAAAAGTTTCAACAGAAAACTGATGTGAACAAAAATGAGGTTTTTGGAAATTTGGTCGATCGGATAAGCAAAACGCATTAGAACAAGCTAGGCAAGGTTAATGGCGTGGCTCTGATACCATGTTGCGCCACGGCAGCGCCCCGGCCTCGTACTCGAGGCCAAAATGCGGAATCAAAATTTTTTCCTTACTCGGAAACCGGCGCTACCGCGGACAAAGAAAAACCCGGATCGTAACCATTAACCTAATGCTAGCAAACAAGAGATAGGGTGAGAAGTATACCAAGTGATCCGAGTCCTCCGGTCTTCTCATCATCGCCCCGATCTCCCGCGGAAAGTCTTGTCTCCACATCGTCGCCTCCTCGCCGGAAAGGGCACCACATCGCCTGCGTCTTTTACGGGCTCCCGCCTCAATACCGAGGCAACTCGGGCATGAAGCCGGCAACTCGACATGCTCAAGATATGCTGTAGAATGTAGTGTAGAGGATGCTTGTCTCTTTGGGGTTATGTTGTTGCCATTGAGGATGATGGAGGAAACAAGGATTAGAAAAATGGTGCTTACATTTTTCTAGCATGAAAATGAGATCAAGAAAGAAACTCTCAAGAATGAAGCTCTCTTCTTCTTCTTCTCTCAACCATGAAAAACTCCTCTTCTTAGAAAAATGGTGGAGGAAAAGAATATGAATCCATCACCTTAGAAGGAAGGTGAGTGTAGGAAAAGGTGGAGGGTAACCACAAGCTAAACATCATCATCACAAAATCAAATCAACTCCAAATCACTTCTAATCAACCAAAAGCAAGTGATGAGAATGGTATCTAAAGATTCTATCATAATAAATACATTTGCATGAAAAACCCTCCACAAAGTGTAATTTGCAAAACTGCAAATTACCCCCTCCATCAGAAAAGTCCGGCCGGGAAAGAACAAAGGAAAACCGGCCGGAACGGAATGCAAACCGGCAACTCCAGAAAACTGGTCCCGTAATAAATTACAGGAAAACCCCGATACTGTGCATACACACCCGCATCTGTATTCCGACCGGATACAAATGCAATGAGACAAAATCTACACTGTACTAAACTAGGACCGGCTTAAGCCAAAGCCGGCTAGTAATATCCGTCCGATCCTGATCCGTGCAATACCGCACGTATCTGATCGAACCCTGCCATATAACCATACGGCCACTAGTACAAACCGCCTGATCCTGATCCGTGCAATACCGTACGTATCTGATCCGACCCTGCCATATCTCCATACGGCCTCTATAGCGTTTCGCCCGAAAGCTTGAGTAACTGTAAGTGTGGTGGACTCTAAAGACTCGTCAATACTATGGCTGTGAATTTAACCACTAGCACGTCAGAGGTATTAGCCAATACGTGACGGGCCACCAGCTATTGACCAAAAGGGACGTCGATGAGCAAACTCATCCTGACACCCTACTGAGCCTGTCAGTGACAATATCCGTACAGTCCAGTCCGTTCGTCTATGAGCATCACATGTCGGGCCTAGGGGGTTGGTAAAAGTCAGACCCCCAAAAGCGGTACAAGTCGTGTCGGAGTGTAGCCCAGAACGCCCTGAGATACTACTGGAATACCTACCAGTAAATCTCCTGCCTCGGCCGAGGGCTTTGCGTAATGGCTCTCCTAGACACAGCGCGACCTCACCCCCAATACCGGGAGAGACGAACCCCTGCAGATCCGCTCACTGCCTCCATGTGGCTCGGGACTGTACCCAACTAAAACCTGTTTGCACGACTCCTTTGAGCCGTGGTAGGGTAGTAATCAAAGCACAGTGGGAACTCACACGAGACAAATGACGATCTCAGGTCGATGAACTAACCTGTACACATGTCACCTGGGAACTGCTATCTGACGTCTGGTATAATCCCAACTAGCAGGTTCCCGGCGAGTCCTGTCCGGTGTACTCATAACCTAATGAGCATCTGTATACATCTTAGGTGAACCAACTGACACCAGTGGCTTGTGAGACCGGCCACCGCCCCTCGTCGGGGTCTCGACTGTATACACTAGTCTACTAATGGAGTATCGATGCCCAGTCTCGAAACTCCAACGACTAGGGACCATTTAAGGATGCGCTTATAGACCCCAGCTCCCACGTATATGATCGCCATCATACTGCTAGTCGTCAAGCAAGAATCCTAGGGGCTCTATCAACGTGTAATAGCGACCTGTAAGGTCACCTGAAACAGTACACGATGATAAAGGTAAACCAGATAGCATACTATCATCTCGAGTAAGACTGTTCTACCGGGATAGGTCCTCCCTCAATCATTGCAATCACGTGCCTGTGATCCAATAATTGACTCTGAGGGCACTATCTCCAACACTAAGGATATAAAGTAAAATGTACACAAGAGACTTGAATATAAATGAACAGCTACTTTTATTTATTTAACAATTCTTTACAAGTACAACTGGAAAATGTAATACAGGAATAGAAAGCAATGCCTAAACAATGGCATAACTGAAATGAAAAGTATATACAAGTGCTTACAGCACTGGGTCGATGGCAAACTGCTCCAGGTCTTCAGTACTGGGCTCGATCTCTAGTGAGTCGGATCCACCTGACAACATTCCAAAGAAAGATGAAAAGGAATGTCGTCAGCGCACAATCGCTCGGTAAGTCCCAAAGAAAACGAGAAGTAGAATAGACAGAAAAGAGAATATAACTGTATAATGTTATCTTTTGTTCTATTAGCATAGTTGTTTGTAGCTTGGTACAGAATATGCCATTGTATACAAGAGGAGTCCCGCTATTCCGGAGACTAAGGTATTCGGAGCACAAGGAACCGTTATGCCACGGTACAACAGCAATGGATATTCAGGTTAGGTGTATTAAAGTGACCGTCTCGTGTCGTTTCTAACACATTCCGTACCAGTCTACCCCTTTAAAACCCCCGTAATGTCTTTTGTATTGATTGTATTGTTTTGTTATATAGATGGATGACTTGCAGAAACTATGATATCATGTAAACAGAATGGATATAAATGGATAGTCATGTAATCAGAGTATATCTATGGTTCGGTTCAGTCGAGTCATGTTTATATAGATTGAATTCTGGTATAAATGGATTCATATTGTATTGTAGTTATACTTGAATTGAATTCAAGTCAGATTTATTTCATATTAGACGGAGACTCTGTCTGAGTTATACACTTTAAAAGAAGTTGAATTCCTGAATTAGTTTTGATATTATCGGTAACTGGTGCACATGGACGGCAGGATTTGTATCTTTTTCCAAGACAATTACTGTATTGATAACACCGTTTTTAGGTTGTCTACCTTAGATAGGCAAGCACCCATATTCTCCGGCTCCCTGAGGCTCAAGAGAACTGGTTCCGCTTAAACCTTTGTTTACTAGGGTCCTTATTGTAATTTAATATAACTTGAAGCGGTTTTATGAAAAATAGTTTTGATATATTTTCAAAATACACCTCAAGTATTTAATTATCGTCTTTAGGGTTTTCATAATTGTAATCTTTTATAAAGTGAAATATTCTAGTGGATATAATCTAGATTTCATTGTATATGGTATTTTAGTGCAATCTTGGAATTGTATTGAGTTGTAATGGTAGTTTCATGAAATTGGTGATTCCTTTGATTTAAAAAACATAAAATATATATATTGCATACTTAAAGTAGATATTTTGATAGTATTTATATATATTTATCAAAATAGAACTTTTTTATTAAATATAAATCACATTTTTCTTAAAACTTGCATTAAAAATTCCATCGAGATCAAATGCTCCTTGCGGAGGTCTGCATCTCGCTCTACTAGGCCCGAGGATGTGATAACCTGCACCATCCCGATCGTAGTTCCCCAAAATGGGTTGTAGAGGCGTATTTGCAAGGAATTAAATAATACACTTTTAAATAAAACGGTTTATGAATGTTTATGGTATTTAAATGTAAACTCGTATTTTCCCATAAACTAATATTCCACAAATCATCGTGTTATGCCAAGAATTTGCGTTGTGATGAGGTAGGTCTTTACCTCATGAGTTTCCTAAAGGTATTATGGGTAAAATGAATAAACAATGGCGTATGTAAACATGATGGTATTTTACTGTAGAAGTGAAATAGAAATTGCAATACGAATTATTTTGAGAAGAAACTTGTTCTGTAGTGTTTATTAATGTTCGTTAAATATTATAAGAAGATATGGTAATTTATTTTATAAGATAAATTGGGCTTTTAAAGAAAAGAGAGTCGTAAGCCGAAATAACTCCGCTTCCGACGAGTTTTGAAACGAAGATGTTTAAGAGTAGAAGTTGAGAAGGGTGAAAGAGAATTACTGATTGAATATAAAGAGGAGAGATAGAGGAAGCTATTGGAATCGTCGGGAAGTCGTTTCGTCACCGGATTCTTCCCGAAACGTCGCCGGAACCTTGCCCTTTGCTAACTCCACTTGTACAACTTAGGACTTGGAAATTTTAGAGTGTTTTGATATGGGATTTCTGAATGAGGAGGGGTGAAATGCAGTGTGGTATTTATAGGAAAAATTAAGGTTTAGGGTAATGAATTTAGGAATTAAAATGTGCATTAAAAATGGATTAAAGAGGTGAATTTAATCGCTCTGTAAATTTGCAGAGAAATCAAACAAAATAGGAATAGTGGGGGCGTCCAAGGGGTGTGGGGAAATTTTTTGGGAGCATTTACCACCGGAAACCCCGGCGGTGCCGGCCCCAGGAAATATCTCGCCGGTCGTTTAGAGGGTGAGGGTGCTTGGATTGCTTCCACGTGTCCGGGTGTGTATGAATAGTAATTTTCATATGTTTGTTTATGTTGTGACTTTCCATTTTTTGTGTAGTGCACGTGTAAACCTTTGGGCTTCTAAAATATTAAAATAATAATCAATAAAAATATATGTGGCTGGGGCGATTCGAATACAGGGGCTATATCACAGCAGTGCAAGGTTTTACCAATGAGCTACAAGTGCTTTATTGCTGTTCAAAAGCAAATTAAATTTATATCTTATGCTCAGCCATAGGTGTTCCTTTCTGTATTTTTGAAAAAATTCTGTACAGAAATTTATGGTTGTTATATTCTATGCTCTTTATAAAAATTTGGTTCTCGAAATTTATAGAAGGAAAGTGTAACGATTCAAGAAAAGTTTATTGATAGTGATGGTGATAGAACTAGAGATAGAGCATAAAATATTTGGAAGAACGAAAGAATGCAAAAGTTTTGGTAAGATTGAAGAACAAGTGAGGGAATTACCAGGGTTACCTTGGTCTACAGTCTCGGCTTCTACGGCCGCTAATGTGAAAGCCTGACGTCGGGGTACATTCCTCCTAGCTGGAGGCACATTCCTCTGTCCTTGGGGAATGTTCCTCTGCCCTCGAGGCATGTTCCTCGGTGCCTGATGGAATTGGTGATTAGGCTGTGCAGGTGGTCCTAGTAGAGGTAGAGCTGGGAGAGCAAGATGAGGGTCAGGAGCCTGGATAGCTGGCCGCTGCAGATAAGTGATTGCTGGTATAGGTGCAGCATTTGGATTGAGTCTTCGACAACAAGACCCAATATCATGTGTGGCTGAGCTGCAGACTAAGTAAAGGCGATTTGCACGCCAGCAGTCCTTCACTAGGTGTCCATCCCTCCTGCAGTAGGTGCAAAAGGCTGTGCTGGGCCGATTGATTGGTACTCCCGGTCTCCTGGGAACAAATGGTGGCCTTGAAGAGGCTCTTCCTGCCATTTGAGTGGCGGTGCGCTTCACTCCGGTAGATTGGGGTCTACCCTTCATCTTCACCACTACCTTATATCGACGGGCAGCTTTCAGGGCCAGTTCGTGGGTAGTGAAATCCCCTTTAGCTAAAGCAGCTTGGATCTCCGGATCTAACCCTTGCTGAAATTGTCTGGACCTGATCTCAGCAGTAGGTATTAAGTATGTCGCGAACCTGTTAAGGTCTTGTGTTAGCTGTGTAGTATGTGATATAAGAAAATTGAATATTGAGGCATATCTTACCTACTGAGCATGGTAAACTCAGCATCATACTCATCCACAGATTTGGTCCACATCGAACCCTGTTGTAGGTAGATGAATTGATTTTCCATGTCAATTTGGGCAGTCTCTGGAAATTACTTCGTGTCAAACAAGTCGCGAAAGGTTTTCCATTCAATCGGTTGGTCAGGACAGCTTTCTTCCTGTTAGTTGTATGTATGCCCTAGAGGCCATTATTGTACATGATTGTATATTATAGTGGATGGTTGGACATATATAGGAAGGACTTTCTTTCTCGACATGATAGTATACTATCTGGTTACTCTTTATCTTAACATGTATACTTTTACTGTCTTTCTGTTACATGTTGATAAAGCCCTCAGGATGTGTGCTTGACTACCAGGACTATGATGCATATCATACTAGTGGGGCCAGGGTAGTCCACAAGTACATCCTTTAATTGTTCCTAGTCGAGGGAGTATCGAGACGGGGCGTCCAGAAGTAGACTAGTATGTACGATTCTTGACCCTGTATGGGGCGATGGTTGATCCCACAACCATTGGTGTTTGACATCAGAGAATGTGCACAGGTGCTCATTGGAGAATGGGTACACTGAACATGACTCGCCGAGAACTCCTAGATGGTATTATACTTAATATTAGATAGCAGTTCTCTAGTGACACTGGTACAGGTTAGTCTGTAGACCCGCGATCGTCATAGAGTCTTGTGTGATTCTCACTGTGCTTTGATTTCTACCTTACCACGTTCATGAGAGCATGCAAAAAGGTGGTTTTTGGGTACAGTCCCGAGTCACATGGAGGCAATGAGCGATAGGAAGGGTTTCGTCTCTCCCGGTATTGGGAGTTGATGTTACGCTGTGCTCGATTGGCCATAACAGGAAGTTCCTGGCCAGGGCGGAAGCTGAGATTTACAGGTAAGTGTTATTAGTAGTTTCTCGACCCATTATGAGCCTTACATCGGCACAACTTATCAAGTTATTAGGGTCTGACGTTTACTACCCCCAGATTAGATTTGCGACATATCAGACGAAGAGACCGGACTGTACGGTAGTATTACTTATTGGATTCACGGGAGTATGAACAAGTTTTTTTGTTGATCTTCTGATCGCTCAATACCCAGGTAGCCGTTATGTCCAGCTAGTACAGCTGACGGCTTGTGGGTGACTGATATGATCATCACCTATTGCCGGCGTATTGACGTGTCTTTAGAGTCTTACACAGAGGTTTTCTTAGATCAAGCGAAATGAAGTAGGGCACATATGTGATATGTGCGGAACCGAGATTAATACATGTATGTTATACCGTATTCTAATATCGCAATATAGGTTATATGTGATATAACTTGATTATTGGATCAAGTGTTGATTCAATAATTTGTTATATGATATTAGTCGGTTGTATGAGATATAACCGGATTATTAAATCAAGTGTTGAATTAATAATTTAATATATAATTGTATATTTTATATATTAATATATATTAACTAATATTAGCTCACTTAGGAATTTCTTTTCTACTTATACATTTAATATATGTTAATGTATTTATTTTTTGTCATGTTTGATGATACATTGCACATGGGTGTATGAGACTCATACCATTCTTAAGATAATTAGGGTCATTATTTATTTAGGGGATAAACAAAATTAGGTGGAAAATGGCTTGGTTTGGATGCTTGTGGAAGCATGTAGAAACCTTGACTTAGTCCACTAAATTTTACTCTAGATATTTATTAACCTAACTATTATCTTTAGCCATGGTTAAGTCTCTACAAGTGTTTATATAAGATATTTTCTCATCCATGGTTGATTACTTGATGACTTGAGTTTCTTCTTCATCTCCTTCCTTGCTTTCTAGCTTTCAAATGAGTGAAGAAAAGAAAGAGAAGAAAACAATTCTAAAGTGAGCAAAATTCCTATTTCACCAATCAATACCAAACTAGACATTTAGTATAGGTTGTTTTTTCACTAATTCACAATTAATGAAGAGGTAGCTTGAGTTAGCGATTCTTCAACATAGATCATCTTCGGCCTTAAAGATCTTTGAGCAAGTTCGTTCCTTTCACCTAGTAGATCCTAAGGAGAGTCCGGGAGACTACCACTTAGAGCTAAGAGACTACTACACGAAGCTTTAGAAGTGAAAGACCGGTCTATAAAGGTTGTATTCCTTGTTCACTTTGAGTAAAGTTGTTTACTTTTATTGAAAACCCTAATTCTCTAGTTAGATCCTTGGTTCGGGCTCACCCGACACCCTAAAATTTTAAAATAGCAAACTTGATGCTTACCGAAACCGTGTCGGGGTGCTAAGAGAACCTAGCAGTGATATCAGAGCCATGCTAGAGCATTAGGAGTAGCCTAGGCGAAGTTAAAGTATTAGTTCGAAAATCCGGAAAACATGCTCTCTGGAAATTTTTCAAAAGTTGGAATTTTTCTAATTAAAAATATTCAGAAAATTGTGCAGGGTTTTCTATGGACCCACAAGAAAAATGACGGCCCAACTCAACCAAACGACCACAGAAGCACGACCAAAGAATGCCTTTGGCGGCGGTTCTGCGGTGCCGTTGGTGAGGCAGGGAGCATGCCTTCTTGTGCAGGTCCGTAGGTACTTATTGCACTATTTGGGTATTTTTAACTGTGACTCAAGTGTTGATGTCACGACCCAAAATTGGCACGTGACAGCCCTAATACTACGCAACGCCTAAAGACGTAACGTAGTAAAAGAAAGCTAAAACCCAGAAATCTAAACCATAAAAGAAGACAGGAAAAGATAATAGCAGTTTTGAAACATTTGAAATCGCAACCCAAATTCTTTAAAAGTCCAACTTCTTTCTATAAAATTTTGGCAACACCCCCTTTGTAAAAACTGACCCCAAAATGGGTACAACAATAAAGATAAATAAAGCATCCCCAAACGGGAGCAAATACACGCCCAAAGGCGAAAAACAATAATCACCACAAATATACGACGCCGTAGCAAAGAAATAAAGACAATAGAGATAAAGCTGTATAAAAGACAACAAATCCATAAATAATATACAAAACGTCCTCACCAAGTCTCTAAGTCAACAACATAATAGTAGATGGAGAGTACAAGATACAACGAATGTACAATACAAAATACAGATAACCACTAAAACCCACCTAAGCAAAATAGCACACTGTGAGCCGATACGGTATCTGTAGCAAGAGATGATAGATGAATAGCCTGCCTCGACTACTCTAGGGAAACACCCTGCAAAACAACTGTGGCACAACGGGGGTGAGTTGCCAACTCATGAATAGTAGATAACATATGCAGGTAATCGTAGGTATGTACGTACAGCATGAATCTAAGATATGCTATTTACAGTAATAATAAGTCATATGAGTGCAGAATAATGGAAAGTACACTAACATGTACAACCAATATATGAAGCAATAGTGATATGACAATAGTATGCAATAATCATGTGATAGGGATATGAGAATGTAGATATGCAGCAATCATGAAGGGTACACTAACAGGTACTACTAATACATGAACAGTGCATAAATAAATAGGTATGAGGTATGGAGTGAAATATGTCATTTCCACGAAAACCTGACATCGTGGTAGGATCACAATCCATCAAGACACTCAAATCCCAATTCCTCAAATCAGCCCCCAAGTTAGGCTTTCATATCATATAAGTCTCACATCTCCTTAATGTACAATATCGAAAGTCTCCTATATTCTGAATGTACAAATCAGCAATCTCATATGTATCCGGTATCCAATCTCAATGAATCACTTAATATCCCAAATCAAATCTCAAGTAAGATTCTAGCATCCTAAATATATGTTTGTAGAAATAAATATGATGGGGTCAATATACATATATTAGTGTCCCACTCCACTAATATTGGTGTAAGGGCATATATAACAACGGCTTAATCTCCTGTTATATATAGAAAGAGTATTTAGAAATATCATGAAAACAATTGTGCCAAGCATCGACACAGAAATACTGATCTATCAGATGCCGTCTCCAAGACTAGCATCCTGATAGGTACGTATCATAAGCTATCCCGAAAGCACGAGTGCCTAGCTCCAACCCTCGCCTTTCGACGTATCCATACGTACATGACTCCCAACGGTATCCCCATGATCCCCGCCGAGTCATTGGTACTGTCACCGGTAGGTACTCGCCCACCTCCAGGCTCAATCGGCAAAGTCCATCGATCATCTTGCCAAGGTGAACCATACCGGGCCCCACCATGTACCCTCATACGGCACCCACTCCACGTATGGAGTATATAATCAGAACCGATAAATCTCATGATGGATGCGCAAATATCATACCAAGGAAACCGGGTTTTTCAAATAATGCATAATTTCATGAACTCCCGCGGTTCCTAAATCCAGAAAACATCATGTAAAATCCAAATAACAATGCGCAAATTCAGGAATAAATATGTGCGATATATTTGAAATGCGAGCATATAAAGGAAAATATGTAGCTGAAACCAGATATATGCGAAATCAATAAGGTACAGCTAAGTATAGGTGTCTACCTATAAGTAAATGATGTAGTATACCCCTCTGGGTATAAGTAAAATATGAGCAAGGTATACCTGTAGCTGTATCATAAAGGGTATATATACCTATCACTAATGGTACGATACTCTATAGGTATACAGGTATGGTAAATGTCATATATGATAAGCAGTACGAATCAATGTCACAAGGTCCCTAACCAAGCAATATATTATCTATAAGTGGTTTGTGTGTGGCATGGCAATTATTGACGGTGTGTGTAGCATACAATCAGTGCTCGTGCAATATGAATCGTCAATAATTTGTGCAGTGTCCTACGGCTACTAGTCCAAATACAACATCTAAGTAATGGGGTAAAGGCGCAATTCTAACAATAACATAGAATATGCGACAAGTATTAGAATCCTAGCCCAGACGCATAACGCCATGCGGACGATTCCCCTGTAGATGTTAAATCTACTCACCAACGCTCCAAGCTAGGTGAAACCAACCACCGGTTTCCCCCTGTAGCAGTGTCCGTAGTCCCCGCCTGCGAACCGCAACAATAAAACAATAAAGAAAATATATATTAATAACAGACCCAAATCACGTACACACTGCACTAGACCGACGCAACAACACAAAACATACTCTCAAGTGTTCGTATTGTGGCTAACGTGCGTAGCGACACGATGAAACTAACCCAAGAGCAAAATCATGCAAACAGCACGATCCGTGTCGTATAACGTGTCGCGCGGACACAAAACACTTGAAACTGCCTAAGTGATCCCAGATTTTGCATACTGTGAAAACTAACCGAACAAACAAGACCAACAGAACCCAAACCATTGCAGACACCAACCCAGGAAAAATAAAACCCTAACTCCTAACCCTAGCCGGCGTCGCCGGACCTCCTCCTTGCAGTCGCCGGCCCTGGCCGGTGGCCTGGGTGTCGTGTCTCAGGTGGTGCTCCAGGGTCCCTAGTACATCACTACAATTTTGCTTAATTTTTCAGTAAACTTCCCGGGTCACAACAGGTTCCAGATGTCGCAAATCGACACCAAAATACGATATTTTGCCCAAAACGTAAACCCTATGGTATTTTAGTGAAATCTGGGTTAAACTCAGTTAAAGTGACCCTAACAACACTTAAATATGTATGGTTTAACAACACATGACCTAACAAAAATTCCACCCAATTCACCATAATTTAGCACTAAACTCATAATTAACACAAACCGACGCTAATTCTACATACAAGCTAGGAAAAAGGGAAATGAGTTTAGGAATTATACCTCACTCACGACCCTAGGCACAAGGAGATGTGAGAAGAAGGGGAAGAAGAGCTGCTATAGGTGCTGGGGCTGCTACTGCTACAGCTGCTGATGCTGCTTGCTGCTTGCTTCTGGTGCTGCTACTTGCTTCTGGTGCTGCTGTTGCTTGATCTGCTGCTTCTTGAGCTGCTGCTGATGCCTCTGCTACTGCTACTTCATCTTCTTCTTACTGCTGGAGCTGATGCTGTTGTTGTAGCTGCTGCTGTGCTGTCTGGAGCTGCTGCTGCTGCAAGCGGATGCTATTGCTGTTGCTGTCTGCTGCTGATGTTGTTTCTACTGGGTTGCTGCAGAAGTCTTGTGTGTGTATGTGAGTGTATATAAGAGTGAGAGAACAAAAAAAATGAGAGTGAGGGTGAGGATGAGAGAAAGGAAAACAACCCCCCCTTCTCACTCTCTCTTTCCTCAATTAATGAAGCATGGCACAAGCCATGTAGCACCATGCCTCTCTCCCTCTCATGGTCAACATTTCAACCCAATTTAAAAATCCTTTTAAATTCATTTTTCATTTTTTTTAAAACAACCATGCACAATAAAACCCAAAAGCACCTAATATAATTATTAAAACTAGATTAGGGAAAATGGTTAGCTTACCATGTTGCTAATCATGATTAAACCCCAAATTACAACCCTAGTTAACATGCACAAGTGAGTGCAAGCCTAGGAAAAATCTAATAAAATATTCATTAAATAGGATAAAATAATTGGAAATCAATTTGGAAAACTTTTTATTAAAAACTGTTAGTTATATGTATGCCCTAGAGGCCATTACTGTACATACAATATATATTGTAATGGATGCTTAGACATATATAGGGAGGACTTTCTTGCTCGATATGATAGTATGCTATCTGGTTGTACTTTATCTTAACATGTACTCTGATTATCTCTATCTTACATGTTGATAAAGCCCTTAGGATATATACTCGACTACTGGGACCATGATGAGATCATACTAGTGGGGCCACGGTAGTCGACGAGTACATCCTATAACTGTTCCTAGTCGAGGGTGTATCGAGACAGGGCATCGATACACCAGAGTAGACTAGCGTATACGCATCTTGACCCATATGATGGCCGATGGATGATCCCATATCCATCGGTGTTTGACATCAAGGATGGTGTACGGGTGCTCAGTAGAGACTGGGTACACGGGACGGACTCGCCGAGAACTCCCAGATGGTATTATACCTCACGTCAGATGGCAGTTCTCCGGTAACACTGGTGCAGAGTAGTCTGTTGACCCGAGATCGTCATAGAGTCTTGTGTGATTCCTACTGTGCTTTGATTTCCATCATACCACGTCCAAGAGGGCGTGCAAAAAGGTGGCTTTTGGGTACAGTCCCGAATCACATGGAGGCAATGAGCGATAGGAGAGGATTCTTCTCTCCCGGATTAGGGGAGTTGATGTTGTGCTGTGTTCGATTGGCTATATCTGGAAATCCTTGGCCAGGGTTGCCGAGATTTACTGGGAAGAGTTATCAGTAGTTTCTCGGACTGTTATAGACCTCATATCGACACGACTTATCGAGCTACTGGGGTTTGACGTTTACCACCCCTAGGCGAGATATGCGACATATCAGACGACGAGACCGGACTGTACGGGAGTGTTACTGATTGGATTCACAGGAGAATGTACAGGCTTGCTTGTTGATCTTCTGAGCGCTCAATACCTGGGTGGCTGTTACTTTTAGCTGACCGCTTGCAGCTTGTTGGTGTTTAATATGATTATCACCTACTGCCGGCGTATTGACGATTCTTTAGAGTCCTACAAAGAGCTTTCTTGACTCAGGAAAAACGGAGTAGGAGCACATATGTGATATGTACGGGACCGAGGATAATCCGATATAAGATACCGTATTCTATTCTCACGATATTTGATATCAGCCGGGTCATCGGATCAAGTGTTGATTCATCGGTAAATGAGATATTAGTCGGTTATATGCGATATAGCCGGATTGTCGGATCAAGTGTTGATTCGATAATTTAATGTATAATAATATATATGATATATTAAATTACATTAACTAATATTAGCTCACTAAAAGATTCTTTTTCTCACTCGGGTAATACATTGATATATATGCGATATATGTTAATTGTATTATTTTATTTGGTTACAATAAATATTATATATGTGATATATAATATTGTAATATGATATGATAACTAATGCAACATGTTTAGTAGAGATTAAACAAGATTGGGGTTAATGCTTTCTAAATGATTCTAGAAGGTTTAGTTTTGTTTTGTGAAAGATATTTTGTTATGACTCATGCTTTAACCCAAACCAAAACCCAAACCGTAGTTAATTCTCTAAATGGGTTTAGTTGACCATGGTTACATTATTCATCATATTAATCTTTTCATTGTTCATCACAAAAGGATATTCTATCATCTTCTTCTTTGAGTTCCTTCTTGGAAAAAGCTTTCTAGCTTTTTGGTAAGTGATGAAAGTGTGTGAGAATATGAAAACAAATGAGAGCAAAAATCCTACTTCATCATCCTCATCTATCCTTGCCCTTTAGATGAGGGTGTTCACTTTATTTAGTGAGTGTTAGCTTGTGTTAATGAAACTTCAAGGTAGATCATCTTTGTTATCGAAGATCGGAAGCAAGACTGCATCTTTCTCTTCGTGGAGCCTCTCGAGAGTCCGGGACATGATGATCGCAGTGAAGGGACCTCAACACGGAGCTTAAGAAGTGAAGGACCGGATCTACAAAGGTTGTAATCCCTCTCACTTAGCGTTAAAGAGTTTAACATGCTTGTTTTCGCCTAATCTCTAGTTTAAAGATCTCGTATCGGGTTGTTCGGCACGGCTAATTTTTAAATCGGGTATGGTAGATGCCTCGTAGACCCTTGTGCGTGTGCCCAGCAACCCTACAGTGGTATCAGAGCCAAGCTAGAGCTTTAGGCAAAGTCTAGACGAAGTTTAAACTCCGATCGAACTCCGAAACCCTAATTTAAACCCTTCTCTGGACATTTTTTGAAAATGTGATTTTTTATGTATTAAAAATTCTCATAAAATAGTGCAGGAAAAACTAAGAATTACTGTGAAGTACGGTCCATTAACTCAATTATATGACCGTGGAACCGCGGCCAAACCAAGAGTTTGGCCGAGGTTCCGCGGCCAAAATTTTGAATTAGTCCCTGGTATTTCATATATTTATTCTTAGTTCCTTTCTTGTCATTTTTTTCTGGGAATTTTTAATTATACTCAACTGTTGAGTTTTCTAGGGTTGTATTAGGGACTCGTTGATTCGATCGGATAATTTAACTTCGTTTAGTTTGTCCGGATAATTTTTAGAAACTGTTAAAAATTTTGACCGGATATCAATAACTCACTTTTTCCCGACCCGGAAAATTTCTAAGTGTTGGATTTTTCCGTAGTTTGAGAACGTTCTAAGTCGTGCAAGTAATGCGGTGGACCCTCTGGAAGACAACAAAGCTTAACTCGATTATGTGACCGTCTTGAACTGCCTCTGAACCTTAGGGTTTGTGGCAGTACAGCGTGCCACATATGAGGCGTTGGCTTTACCCTTCTACGGCTGGACCATTGGTACTGTGGCATGTGATGGATGTTTTTAAACTGATTTCAAGTGTTGAGATATATTGGGGAAATCTTGGGTGTTTGATTATTCGATCGGAAAGTTTAACATTGTCTATTTATCTGGAATGTGATACAATATTTGGAATCCACATGTAGTTATGAGATAACTAATTTGAATGTTATAAATCTAGCAGTTTAGTCTCAGATGATCAGTTGCTACGGAATTTTGATGTGATCAAAAGTCCGTCGCAATCACGTAGCGTACGCAAATACTCGCCGGGTAAACTTAATAGACAGCCATGCCCCATAACCCCGACCAAGTGACTGGAGGAGAACCCCGTCGCCAAAAGCATCCGTTCGGGTGCTCGCGGCAGCGGTGTTCCGCCTTAGTGCACTTCGTCGACGGCATCCGGAGGTGCGTCCGTCTACTGAAGTTTGCGACGAGCATTCGATCAGGACGTCGGGAATCTTGTTGAATTGCCCGACTTGATATTGAAAAGAGTTTTTGATAATGAGACTAAAATGCGGGGTATATAATTGTTAGGCATGCGATGTCTAAAGAATTTATTTAGTTAGGCATGCGATGTCTAAGGAGGTTGCGGATTCCAACTGTTGTAGTTTTACACTTTCTTTTCTGTGACCGTAAGCGTAGTATGTGGTGTATCGCCGGCTTCGTTGCTATACATCAACCACAATCGAGATACGCATACTTGCTTACGTTGATGATATGAGATATTATGTGTTGCTGTGATATGTTATATTGGATCGTCGCGTTCTGAATAGCCGGGGGTTTTATGTAAGATGAGATTTTTTCTTTTTTATTCATGTAAAATTCATTTTATGTAATATTCTTTTATTGGGGCACTTCCGGGCTAAGGATGATGTCACCATTGTATATTATTTACTTTCCCGCATTAGGTAGACCCAAGGCGGGGAGCACAAGTAACCGGGTTCTAGGGTCCAGTGGGAGACCATCTCGAGGAGTTGAGACCG
Source organism: Agapanthus africanus (assembly GCA_030015575.1). Lineage (NCBI taxonomy): Eukaryota > Viridiplantae > Streptophyta > Magnoliopsida > Asparagales > Amaryllidaceae > Agapanthus > Agapanthus africanus. Next base: position 310,808,800 of record JASDDO010000018.1, on the reverse strand, counting down.
GGTCTCCTAACCCTAGAATTGGCAGTGTTGCTTGCCGCTCTCGTAGGGGTCTAGGGATGTGGGTTTGGCTATTCATCGCGACCGTGGAATCCGTATTTTATACAGGCTCGTATTGAAAACACGGACGTCCTAGTATTCCAATATTTCATATATGTTCTTCTGCTGCAATGTTCTGTGATGAGATCATATTACTGCCTGAGACGAATGTTTATATTATATATATGAGATATATGTTATATTGCAGATTTCGTTTCAAATGTGATGCTTGTGAAGCATAATAAAATGGGAGTTCATTAATGAGATTAATGAAACTAAAAGAAACCTAAGATGTTGTAAAAACTTGTTTAAAAACTAGTAGCTCTAGTTCTTGCTTTGCATAGCGGTGTTCCTTGTAGATGATCTAGCACCTTATTCGATAAGGAAAGAGCCGAGATCTCTTCACCGGGAGTGACCTCATTAGTGAAACTAGCAGATGCTACAAACTTGGTTTGTCTTTTGATTGCTTCTATAGTTCTTGCTTTGCATAGTGGTATTTGCGAAATATCCTGCACCTTATTCGATGAGGAAAGAGCCGATGATCCCTTCACCGGGAGTGACCTCTTTAGCAAAACTAGAAAAGCCTCAAAAACATTCCATTTAAAATCACTCGATTCTACAACGATATCAAGTTCATTATGCAAAGGGTTTTCTTAAAAACCTGTCATAGCCCTCCGTCATTTCAGATAAGTAATAGTTAGTATTCGTGCTGCGTTTGTTGACCTTGTCAAGGCGTAGTGTGCGGTAGCTGATTAGTGCTTATCTGCATAAGCATATGATGCGATTGGATTAGGGTAGTCGTGCGACTTTGTTGACCTTGTCAAGGGTCGTGAGGGTGGGTTTAATTCATATCAGGAAATGACGGGTTGAACTTGACTTGCGATCTATGGTTTGTTGACCTTGTCAAGGTCATATATCGCTCGGGGCAAAATATTATTGGGAATTTCAAGAGTTGAAATTTGCAATGAAATTGCATACCTTCTATGAGATAGTTGGATCTCGATACCCACTGCGAGTAAGAGTTACTCCTGAGAGAGTTTTACATATTACAATTAGCCGATCAAGTAGGTGTCTAAAAAGGTGTTAACGGGGTTACGCCTCTGGGAAAACGAGGTTTACTATAATTAGGTTCGTGCGAAAGCACGGGGGACCTCCCTCAAAGTACCGACACTGGCCTGGCTGAATGATTGGCGAACTTGTAGCGTGTAATTAATCCCGGCTAGTCTTTCCTTTTAGGGTTTGAAGGAAGATTTGACTAAAACAGTAGAAGACATCCTGATTAGATATATTAGATAACCAATCTAATCTTGCAAGAGCATACGCTGAGTGTTTTCTTCTCTATCTCTCCAGGTAGCGACCATATCACGCATTAATCAAGATAATAATACGGATTTATTGTCCGAACCCGCTTGTTATTGTTAGTTATATGTATGCCCTAGAGGCCATTACTGTACATAGGATGTATATTGTAGTGGATGCTGGGACATATATAGGGAAGACTTTCTTGCTCGACATGATAGTATGCTATCTGGTTGAACTTTACCTTAACGTGTATACTGATTGTCTCTCTGTTACATGTTGGTAAAGCCCTTAGGATGTGTGCTTGACTACCTGGACTATGATGCGGATCATACTAGTGGGGACAGATAGTCTATAAGTACATCCTTCAAAGTCCCTAGTCGTGGGTGTATCGAGACGGGGCATCGATATACCAGAGTAGACTAGCGTATACCTTCTCGACCCATACAGATGGGCGATGGATGATCCCATATCCATCGGTGTTTGACATCAGAGATGATATACGGGTGCTCAGTAGAGACTGGGTACACTGGACGGACTCGCCGAGAACTCCCAGATGGTATTATACCTCACGTCAGATGGCAGTTCTCTGGTGACACTGGTACAGAGTAGTCTGTTGACCCGAGATCGTCATAGAGTCTTGTGTGGTTCCCACTGTGCTTTGATTTCCATCTTACCACGTCCAAGAGGGCGTGCAAAACGGTGGTTTTTGGGTACAGTCCCGAGTCACATGGAGGCAATGAGCGATAGGAGGGGATTCGTCTCTCCCGGTATAGGGGGTTGATGTTGCGCTGTGTTCGATTGGCTATAACAGGAAGTCCCTGGCCAGGGCTGCTCAGAGAATTGCTGGTAAGTGTTACCAGTAGTTTCTTGACCCGTTATGAGCCTCATATCGACACGACTTATCGAGCTATTGGGGTCTGACGTTTACCACCCCTAGGCAAGATATGCGACATATCAGACGATCAGACCGGACTGTACGGTAGTGTTACTGGTTGGATTCACTGGAGTGTGAGCGGGCTTACTCGTCGATCTTCAGATCGCTCAATACCCGGGTGGCCATTACGTTTAGCAGACCGCTTGCGGCTTGTGGGTGTTTGATATGATCATCACCTGCTGCCGGCGTATTGACGAGTCTTTAGAGTCCTACACAGAGGTTTCCTGGCTCAAGCGAAACGAAATAGGAGCGCATATGAGATATGTGCGGGACCGAGAATAATGCGTGTATGTGATACCGTATTTCATTCTCGCGATGAATGTATCGAATGGTTGTATGCGATATAACCTAGTTATCGATTCAAGCGTTGATCCGATAAGCCGATACATTGTATATTAGTCGGTTGTGTGCGACATGACCGGATCATTGAATCAAGTGTTGATTTAATGATTTGATGCATATTTACATATTTGATATATTACTTTGCATCAACTAGTATCGGTTTACTTAAGATGGATTTTCTCGCTCGGATGTGCACATTGTATATGTGATATACTTTTTGTGCACTTGATTGTATCATGTTTGATGATACATGCTCTTTAGGGTTTGTGTAAAGATTAAACCATGGTTGTATATTGGTTAGGGTTTTATTTTTCATTTATTTATTTATTGCATTTATTTTATTTTGGAAAAGAAATGGCAAAAGAAAAGAAAATGGTTGCTAGTTTTGTTTTACATTGAAAGTTCATGAAGCTTTGACTAAGTGACCATTTTGTCTTCATGCTTAACCCTAACCACTCCTTCTAACCATGATTTATTCTCTACACTTGACCATGGTTGCCACATGATAAGTGTTCAATTTATTTTCTATTTTGAATTAACTTATCATAAGATTTATCATCTTCTTCTTCTTCTTCTTCAAGAAGAAAGCTTTCTTCAACAATGGCAATTTGAGCATAAGGGTGAGAAATCCAATTCTAAAGTCTACCCACTTCCTATTTCTTCATCCTCTACCTCTTGCCAAGTAGTAGAGTGTGTTTCCTTCACAAGTTTTAGGGCTTGGTGAAGGTGGAGCTTGATTTAGCGATGCCTCGACGTAGATCATCTTCGGCATGGACATCGACGACCTAGCTCGCTTTTTCTCCGACGAAGCCGACTCTAGAGCCCGGATTTGATTTGGACAGCGGAGAGGACCTCGTTGTGGAGCCGTGGAGGTGGAGAACCGGATCTACAAAGGTTGTATTTCCGATATCCCATTAGTTAAGTTGTTAACTAGATTGTTTTTCGCCTAGAAATTTAGCAAACGATCCGTAGTCGGGTCTCTCGGCACCCATAAATTTTTATATTGGCATGATCGATGCCTTGTGAGACCTCATTAGGGTGCCTAGGAACCCTACAGTTATACTGAGCTGGGGAACGTTGGTCCCGCTCCAACTTATAATTGTTATAAGACAGAGCAGGAAATATGGGATTACCAGAATTTCCGTGCCGCCCAAACGAAGAAAGTGCATGCTGATGCATCTTCTTCGGGTGTTTTCATTACAGAGAACTGTTTCTCAGTATCCTTTACGTCCTGGGTATTTGATACCGGATCAGGATCCCACATATGTAATTTGTTACATGGTCTACAGATAGGTAGAGAACTGAGAACGGGAGATAAGTTTCATGAGATAGAAACGGTGCAAGTGTTGCAGCCAAGTCTGTTGGTCACTATCACCCTGTATTACAAGAATACATTGATTCTGAACGAATGTTATTAGATACCGAACTTGATATACAACATCATATCTTTTTCTTTATTAGTAAAGAAGGATATAATTTTGTATTGTTGAATAATGTTTTGAACATTTCCTAAATCAAGAGTTGATCGGTTCAGGTACGTTATCTAAAAGCATAAACGTTCTAAATCAAACAACAGTTCTTAGTATACAGAACACACACAAGAGGAATAGTTCAGAAATGAACGAGTCCTTCTTGAGGTATTGTAGACTAGGTCATATCTGTAAGTCCACGGCGGCGCCCCGGCCTCCATCCCGAGGCCAAATGCGGAAGCGATGGTTAACTTTAATTTTTCTTGAACCGGCACCACCGCGCACTAAAACCCGGATCGGGCCATTAACTAGTCCTAGCTAACTACAAGATGGGGAAGAGAGATATACCGACTGATCCGTGACCTCCGGTCTTGTCGTCGTCGTCCCGATCTCCCGCGGAATGTCCGGTCTCCACCTCCTCGCCGGAAGGGCACCACGTCGCCGGCTTCTCTTACGGGCTCCCACCTCTATACCGAGACAACTCGGGCACGAAGCTGGCGAGTCGACGTGCCCAAGATTTGCTGTAGAATGTGTAGTGAGCTATTTGTGTCTCTAGAGGTTTGTACGGAGTTGGCTTTTGAGATGGTGGAGGAATGGAGTTTTGGAGATGGAACTTGTGGGGATTTTACCAAGCCAAAAGAGATAAAAAAAACCCCACCAAAATGTTTGGACAGCCCCCCATTTTCATTGGCCGGCCATGGCTTGAATGAATAAGAATTGGGAGTGAGAAAAAAGTCAAGAGGGGAGGGTGCTATCATCCAAGAGAGAGAAAGTGTTATGATGATAAAACAATGATCACAATACAAGAACCTCACTCCAAAACTTAATCATATCCAACAAAGGTCAATCCATCATGAAAACTATCATGAAGCAAAAAGTCAAGCAATCATGGTGCAAGTATCATGATCCAATAAGATGTAAAGAACACCCTCCACAAATGCTTATTTGCACAAATGCAAATAAGCCCTCCTCCACCAATCTTCGGCCAATGAAAGATACAAACGAAAATGGCCGAAACGGAAAGCAAACTGGCAACTCCAGAAAACTGGTCCAGTAATAAATTACAGGAAAACCCCGATACTGTGAATACACACCCGCATCTGTATTCCGACCGAAATACAAATGCAATGAGACAAAATCTACACTGTACTATACTAGGATCCGGCTTAAACCAAAGCCGGCTAGTATTATCCGTCCGATCCTGATCCGTGCAATACCGCACGTATCTGATCGGAGCCTGCCATATCTCCATACGGCCTCTACAGCGTTTCGCCCGAAAGCTGAGTAACTGAATGTGGGGGACTCTAAAGACTCGTCAACACCTCGGTTGTGGATTTAATCACTAGCACGCTAGAGGTATAAGCCAATACGTAACGGGCTACCAGGTATTAACCAAAAGGGATGTCGATGAGCGAACTCATCCTGACACCTTACTGAGCCTGTCAGTGACAATATCCGTACAGTCCGGTCCGTTCGTCTATGAGCATCGCATGGCGGGCCTAGGGGGTTGGTAAAAGTCAGACCCCCAAAAGCGGTACAAGTCGTGTCGGAGTGTATCCCAGAACACCCTGAGATACTACTGGAATACCTACCAGTAAATCTCCTGCCTCGGCCGAGGGCTTTGTGTAATGGCTCTCCTAGACACAGCGCGACCTCACCCCCAATACCGGGAGAGACGAACCCCTGAAGATCCGCTCACTGCCTCCATGTGGCTCGGGACTGTACCCAACTAAAACCTGTTTGCATGTCTCCTTTGAGCGTGGTAGGGTTGTAATCAAAGTATAGTGGGAACTCACACGAGACAAATGACGATCCTCAGGTCGATGAACTAACCTGTACACATGTCACTAGGGAACTGCTATCTGACGTCAGGTATAAGACCAACTAGCATGTTCCCAGCGAGTCCTGTCCGGTGTACTCATAACCCAATGAGCACCTGTATACATCTTAGGTGATCCAACTAACACCAGTGGCTTGTGAGACCGGCCACCGCCCCTTGTCGGGGTCTCGACTGTATACACTAGTCTACTCTGGAGTATCGATGCCCTGTCTCGAAACACCCACGACTAGGGACCTTTTAAGGATGTGCTTGTAGACTACCAGCTCTCACGTATATGATCGCCCTCATACTGCTGGTGGTCAAGCAAGAATCCTAGGGGCTCTATCAACGTGTAATAGCGACCTGTCAGGTCACCTAAAGCAGTACACGATGATAAAAGTAAACCAGATAGCATACTATCATCTCGAGTAAGACTGTCCTACTGGGACAGGTCCTTCCTCAATCATTGAAATCACGTGCCTGTGATCCAATAATTGACTCTGAGGGCACTATCTCCAACAATCTCCCACTTGCACTCAAGGCTAATTATTGCGATGTCGCATACTCACAGCCCGTGTGATACCGAACACCCAACTCCTCTACTAGTCAGTCTCACAAAGCTCGTTTGCGAAACTATTGCGTTCGAGGAATAGCCTCAGTTAGTGGATCCGCCTTGATGTTCCTTTCTATGTCTCTCTATATCTCAAGTTCGCGGAGAAAGCCATCTTCCGAAATGAGCAATACCTGTCTTAGAATGTCTGGATATCTGATGGGACCTAGCTCATAAATGAACTTCAAATCCAAACTTCTTAGACTGTATCGTCAACTGAACTTAATCAATATCCTGCGCCATGCCTCCCTCAGTATTGCCTTGGACCACCTGTTGGAGATAGTGCCCTCAGAGTCAATTATTAGGTCACAGGTACGTGATTGTAATGATTGAGGGAGGACCTATCCCGGTAGGACAGTCTTACTCGAGATGATAATATGCTATCTGGTTTACCTTTATCATCGTGTACTGTTTTAGGTGACCTGACACGTCGCTATTACACGTTGATAGGGACCCTAGGATTCTTGCTTGACCACCAGCAGTATGAGGGCGATCATATAAGTGGGAGCTGGGGGTCTACAAGCATATCCTTAAAAGGTCCCTAGTCGTGGGAGTTTCGAGACCGGGCATCGATACTCCATTAGTAGACTAGTGTATACAGTCGAGACCCCGACGAGGGGCGGTGGCCGGTCTCACAAGCCACTGGTGTCAGTTGGATCACCTAAGATGTATACAGGTGCTCATTGGGTTATGAGTACACCGGACAGGACTCGCCGGGAACATGCTAGTTGGTCATATACCAGACGTCAGATGGCAGTTCCCTGGTGACATGTGTGCAGGTTAGTTCATCGACCTGGGGATCGTCATTTGTCTCGTGTGAGTTCCCACTGTACTTTGATTACTACCCTACCACGGCTCAAAGGAGTCGTGCAAACAGGTTTTAGTTGGGTACAGTCCCGAGCCACATGGAGGCAGTGAGCGTATCTTCAGGGGTTCGTCTCTCCCGGTATTGGGGGTGAGGTCGTGCTGTGTCTAGGAGAGCCATTACACAAAGTCCTTGGCCAAGGCAAGGAGATTTACTGGTAGGTATTCCAGTAGTATCTCAGGGTGTTCTGGGCTACACTCCGACACGACTTGTACCGCTTTTGGGGGTCTGACTTTTACCAACCCCCTAGGCCCGCCATGCGATGCTCATAGACGAACGGACCGGACTGCACGGATATTGTCACTGACAGGCTCAGTTGGGTGTCGGGGTGAGCTTCCTCATCGACGTCCCTTTTGGTCAATAGCTGGTGGCCCGTCACGTATTGGCTAATACCTCTGACGTGCTAGTGGTTAAATCCACAGCCATAGTATTGACGAGTCTTTAGAGTCCGCCACACTTTCAGTTACTCAAGTTTCGGGCGAAACGCTGTAGAGGCCGTATGGAGATATGGCAGGGTCCGATCAGATACGTGCGGTATTGCACGGATCAGGATCGGACGGTTTGTACTGTAGAGGCCGTATGGAGATATGGCAGGGTTCGATTAGATACGTGCGGTATTGCACGGATCAGGATCGAACGGATTTTACTAGCCGGCTTTGGCTTAAGCCGGTCCTAGTTTAGTACAGTGTAGATTTTGTCTCTTTGCATTTGTATCCGGACGGAATACAGATGCGGGTGTGTATGCACAGTATCGGGGTTTTCCTGTAATTTATTACGGGACCAGTTTTCTGGAGTTGCCAGTTTGCATTCCGTTCCGGCCGGTTTTCCTTTGTTCTTTCCCGGCCGGACTTTTCCGATGGAGGGGGGTTATTTGCAAGTTCGCAAATAACATTTTGTGGAGGGGTTTTATGCAATTGTGATGATTATGATAGCTTTCATATCTATCCTCCATGCTTGCTTTAATGTGAAGTGAAAGGGTATGGGTTGAATAGTGGAATAAGCATGGTTGTATGTTTTTTTGTCTCTTGATGTGGTCACCTCCTCTCTTCATCCTACCATCACCTCCCTTCATACTACATATTGTTTTCTCCCTCCACCATTCCATTTTAGACAAGGCCGGCCACTACTTGGTGATGGGGAAAAATTTCATTTTTGGGAGAGTGGAGAAATTATCATTTCATTTTGAATACACCAAAATTTTCATCTCCATTTTGGTTCTTCACTTCCCTCCATCCAATGGCAACAACAAACCCCAAAGTGAGACATCCACACTACACTACACTTCCTACAGCATATCTTGAGCATGTCGAGTTGCCGGCTTCATGCGCGAGTTGCCTCGGTATTGAGGTGGGAGCCCGTAAAAGTACCCCGCTTCGTGGTGCCCTTTCCGACGAGGAGGAGACGGACGGAGATCCCGCGAGGAGATCGGAGTGGAGATGAAGACCGGAGGACTTGGATCGTCGGTATACATCTCTTCCCTTTCTTATTAGTAGCGTAGACTTGTTAATGGTTACGATCCGGAGTTTAGTGCGCGGTGGTGCCGGTTTGCAAAGTCCGCAAAAATTAAAGTTTATCACCGCTTCCGCATTCCGGCGTCGGTTTGACGGCCGGGGCGCCGCCGTGCACTTACAGTGGTATCAGAGCCTCGCCATTAACTTAGTCTAGCTTTGTGTAATGTGTTTGCATTTCCGATCGATCAAAAAGTTCCAAAACTGCATTTTAGTTCGCATCAGTTTCTGTTGAAAATTTTTGGTCTCGAAAATTTTTTCAGGTTGTAAAATATTGATGTACTAGAAAATCTAAGAGTTCTGTAAAAATTTGAGGAAGTAACTCCAAAGTTGGAGCGCGGAACCGCCGCGAAAAGCCCATTTGTGCGGCCCTTCCGCCGCGCACTATTCACATCACTTCACCAATTTTTTACAGAGGCCTTCTGGGCTTAAAATATGGGTTTTGGAATATTAAAGTTGGGCCAATTGTTTCTGTGAGTGCTACAGTTTTCTTTGGGGCCCACTTGTTAATTGTTTGATCAATCGGAAATTTTTTAAACACATTTTTCACAGTATTTACATTATATCTGCGACCGTGAATGTCACTCGATCGGTAAATCCGGTCTAACTGCTATAGCCCGGTTAGACGGATTTGCGAACGTGATTTTCACGTTGATGTTCTATGTATTTGCTGTGATGTTGCGGATCGGTCGTGGGGGATAGCCTGGATGCAATGCTAGTACTGTGCTGTTGTATTATGTACATTTGATATTGCGGGGCGAGCGTCCGACATGTGGACTGCCGTCACTGCCTGTTTGTATTATTCTTTTGGGGCACGACCTGGTTGCGGTCGATGTACCCGTTGTATGTATATTTTACTTTCTGTACTAGGATTGCCCCGCGGTGGGGTGCACGGATAGCCGGGTTCTAGAAGACAACAAGCCCGCATCTCATGGCATTGGGACGGAGGGGGCTTCACTCCAGGATTGGCTGGCTATCCGCCGCACTCGTAGGGGGTACAGGTTGACCCAGGAGGGGTGCCCAAGTTACCGGATTCCGTGAAGTGCTGGGTGGTCCATTCACGGTGCTGAAGGGGGCTGCCTCGCTTCAGGTTTTGGCGGGTGACTTGCCGCGCCCGTAGGGGTCTAGGATTCTCATTGCACAGGCTATCCACACGACCAGGGGAACGTCGGGTTTCAGTAGTGGCTCTGTGAAACCCGGGGATCCCAGATATCTGTATTGTTCTGTGATGCTGTACATTTCTGTGATGTCGCATTTTATTCACGCCTTGAGCGAAATATAATATATTGGTATATATATTAGTAGATGTTGTATATGTTTTACATCCGCGCTAGTCCAGTCCCCGCTCTGTCGTTAGTTAGCTAACCTAACGGGTAATGACGGGACCCAGTGGCGAATGCGGATGGCATATACGTACATCAGTATATTTTCGTTCTTTTTGGTGTGATCAATTGATGGGACTGCATTGATTCGGATCAATGCAAGTTAAAAACAAACCTAATCTGATGTTGTTGGAACACTTTTTCAAAAAAAGCTGTTATTGCAAGGACGTTTACTTTTGTTTTGCATCGTGGTATTCATTTAGAATATCCTGCTCCTCAGTCGACGAGGCAAGGGCCGAGATCCCTTCACCGGGAGTGACCCCTTGGACAAAAAGTTTGCGTCAGGGCATTAACTTCACTATAGCCGATTACTTTTGCTTTGCACCGTGGTATTCAGTTGGAATATCCTGCACCCCATTCTACGGGGAAAGAGCCGAGATCCCTTCACCGGGAGTGACCTCTTTAGCAACGGTTTTTCGTCACTATATTTTTAAAAGCTATCAGTTCCTTCAACGATATCAAGTTCTTTACGTTAAAGGTTTTCGCCAGAAACCATTCGTAGCCCTCCGTCGTTTCAGACGGGTAGCACGTAGTATTCATGCTATGTTTGTTGGCCTTCGTTAAGGCATAGTGTATGGTAGCTGCTTGTTGCCTTTCTGCAGCATAGATAGATGCGTTGGTTTGGGACAGTCGTATAGCCTTGTTGGCCTTCGTCAAGGGCTTGTGCGGGTGGGTTCAAATCAACCTGGAGAATGACGGGTAGAACTTGACATGTGACTTATGATTTGTTGGCCTTCGTCAAGGTCATAAGAGCATGGGGCAGAAATCACATCGGGAGTTTCAAAAGTACTGAAACTTGCCAGATATGCGCATACCTTCTGGAGTGTGATACCGTGAGTGGATTCCGTCACGTTATCATGCGATGAGAGTTGGATCCCGATTCCCACTGATGAGTTAGTTTACTCCTCGGGTGACCCCGACTAATTCTTCTTTCAGGTTTGGAGGAGAATTTGAGGTACAGTGGGAGGATTCCAGATTAGATAAATTGGTAACCATTCTGATCTAGGTTAGAGTGCACGCTGAGTGTTTCTTTTCTCTCTCTCTTTGGCAGCGACCATTGACCCGACCCTAAGACTTTGACTCAGTGACCAAGTTGACCGAACCTTCTTTACACCGGCTTTTGGATTGTCAGAGTTGCAGACCTCATTGCCACTCCTACTTTTACCCTTTTCTCCAGGACACCCCGTATTACTGCGAACGTCCACTTCCATTGGACAAAGCCATCGTATGGTTAGATACGAACTCGAAGGAATTCGAGGATGGTTTCCGGTTCTGGAGAAAACGGATAGGATTATTCAGTTGTCTTTTCCCTTTTACCTTTTCTCAAGTTATGAGTACTCCTTGGTTTAGGAGATAGTACACCTATTATGCAGATTGGATAGTCTTCTTCCAAACCTTAGGCTGGTGCCGACCGGTAGGGAATGGAGAAAACCAATTAGCCTAAACGGTGTGCAGAAGGTATTAAGATTAAGACAAAGCAAGGGATTAGTAAGAGGGCAAAGTAAATTGCAACAGATATTCATGACCAAACCAAATATTTCGTTACCACTCCCACATCACCTTTGTATTTCTCCAGGACACTCCGTATCACTACGAAGATCCACAGTTTATTTGGATACTCCATCGTATGGTTATATACGAACTCGAATGGAACTTGTTCCAGTTCGGGGATGGATTCTGGTTCAGGAGAAATAGGAATAAGGTTTATTCGGTTGTCTTTTATCTTCACCCTCTCTCATTGCAAGTGTTCCTAGGATTGGGACAGTACACCCCTTATGCTCATTGGATAGTCTTCTTCCAAACCATAGGCTGGTGCCGAACGGTAGGGAAGGAAGAAAACCATTCGGCCTAAAAGGGTGTGCAGAAGGTAAAGACTAAAGACATATGAAGGGATTTGGAGAGGTGGCAAAGAACTATACGGTTACAGTCGTGAATCTGGAAGAGGCATTACTAGGAATACCAGAATACCCCATCGGAACATTTCAATGTTTCAGTTTCACTGTGTAATGTTAAAGGAAAACTGATTTCCCGATTAGATACTTACTCCAGGGTATGTATTTACCAGGTACGATTCTCACATCTGTATGGTTTTACAGATGATGAGTGGGAGTAAGCTATTGGGAATTAGGTGATTGTCCTCGTTATATCGGGATTCGTTGTAATCGGTGATATTTGAGGAAGTCACCTGGGTTATTTGCCGGACGGCAAGTATTTGGTTTTGAATATCCGCTGTTATGCACCAATTTCAAATTGATATATCTGTACGTCTATTTTCATAGAGTGAGATATACCTTTCTGAAATTATGTCTACGACATTTACCTATATCAGTGGATGGTTAGGTAAGGAGCATTAAACAGCGGTGTAATTCTTCTTAACCATAGGTACAGTTTTCGACCTACGACACACAGTGAATGAGTTATCAGACTCAAGGGACTTATACAGAGTATTGTATGTTGTCCAGGGTCCATCAGGACAGAGGGGTTGGTCCTCATACTATATTCTGTTTACTTTTAACTTCTCTAGTTCTTAGACATGTGTTTCGTAGAAACACAGGGTCTAAGTTTTGAGGAGTTATAGGTATTTGAATAGAGTAGAGAACCAGGTGTAGCAAGTATCGGGATTCTTCAAAGTGATCGAAGATGTAGATACTTGTGTATGGTATTCAGTTGATAGTAATGATAAAGAGATCTTTCTTCTCTTTCAGGTTACTCATAATTGGAAGTATTCCTAAGTTGAGTAACGCTGATCGGCCTCCTTCCATTTAGTTGACATGTGCTGGGGACAGCTGCATGATTTGAATCTGGTTCAATTAAATCAGTGCCTCTGTTTCTATATTGGATATAGAACAGTTCATATCTTAACGATGTTAAGGTACGGGGAGTTGTCCGGCTTATGATTAAAACCAGACACTAGACAACTCAAGGCACGTTTCTGTAATGGCTGTTTGTGGGTTGACCCAGGCTATGACGAGGGTTGACTTTCTACCATCTGGATGAACAATAGCAATATTGTTCTAGACTCGCCACAGTTTTATTAAAAATGGATTTTTTCAGAAAACAGTAGTGGGAGTATGGTAGAACTGGAAGTGATTCCAGAACCACAAACGATTACTGAAGATTTGATAAGGAACCTAAAGATTCAATCTGGATTGACATTCCATTGGCCACTCCGCAGATAAGGTGGGTAACTTCAGGCACCCGAGAGGTACTAATACGGTAGCCTCAAGGATGGTGACAGGGAAGTTCTTGCTTACCCACAAATACCATTGCTGTTGTTCCAGGCTGCGAGACCCGGCAGGAGGATGAGTATAGCGTCGTTCTAAACTAGTTTTAGAAGTGTACGTCTATATGACTCTGCCAGAGGGTTGTCGTAGTCAGTGGGAGCAGCGGAAGCATTGGTGGATAGGTTGCTTATGTCTATTTATAGACTAGAGCAGATGTAGCGGAGATAGATCATCTATTTCTGACGTGACAGTCATGAGTTTGACTTCATCAGAATAGGGGATGGATCTGTTGAGAAGGTAGTAGGGTGTGATGTCCTGGTATCTGGATGACATACACAGAATAGGAAAAGAAACTCCTATACTACAATCGGTTATACTTTGGTCGTCACACAGTGGTTTCTCCACAAAGGACATGGATTTTATATCAGACATACTGGTTACTAGATCTGTGGTTTTAGATCTAGATTTGGGTGGTTTCCCAATCAGGGTACTTGACAGCATTCTAAGAGTATTTAGGATGGACGACTCCTGGCACGGTAGTGTACCTGCAGGTAATGGAGTCACCCTCTCTAAAGGTGTCTTACAGACTAAAGGGGAGAGGGACGTGCATGATTGGCAGATCACTTGCTTAGGCAAGTGAGTCAATCATGAGATGTCAAGTACCACACCAGATGTTGTTCTTGCACTAGATGCAATAAGTTGACATTAATCCAATCCTGGAGAAACAGTCGGAAGCAGTTTTAGAACATAAGTGGATGTTCTAGGGATATGATAACGACAGCCTCATTCAGGAGACGGTTATCATTCCAGGCTTCCAAGGTGACATGGACGACAAGGAGGTTGTCAGAGTTATAGTTTTTCCTTCTGATGAGGGGCAGTATTTTGGACAGGTGGTCCAAGGCAATACTGAGGGAGGCATGGCGCGCAGGACACTGATTAAGTTCAGTTGTCAATACAGTCTAAGAAGTTTGGATTTGGAGTTCATTTATGAGCTACGTCCCATCAGACATCCAGACATATTCTAAGACTGATTTTGCTCATTTCGGGAGATGGCTTTCTCCGCGAACTTGAGATATAGAGAGACATAGAAAGAAACAACTAAGCGGATCCACTCACTGAGGCTATTCCTCGAACGCAATAGTTCCGCAAACGAGCTTTGTGAGACTGACTAGTAGAGGAGTTGGATGTTCGGTATCACACGGGCTGTGAGTATGCGACATCGCAATAATTAGCCTTGAGTGCAAGTGGGAGATTGTTGGAGATAGTGCCCTCAGAGTCAATTATTAGGTCACAGGTACGTGATTGTAATGATTGAGGGAGGACCTATCCCGGTAGGACAGTCTTACTCGAGATGATAGTATGCTATCTGGTTTACCTTTATCATCGTGTACTGTTTTAGGTGACCTGACACGTCGCTATTACACGTTGATAGAGACCCTAGGATTCTTGCTTGACCACCAGCAGTATGAGGGCGATCATATAAGTGGGAGCTGGGGGTCTACAAGCATATCCTTAAAAGGTCCCTAGTCGTGGGAGTTTCGAGACCGGGCATCGATACTCCATTAGTAGACTAGTGTATACAGTCGAGACCCCGACGAGGGGCGGTGGCCGGTCTCACAAGCCACTGGTGTCAGTTGGATCACCTAAGATGTATACAGGTGCTCATTGGGTTATGAGTACACCGGACAGGACTCGCCGGGAACATGCTAGTTGGTCATATACCAGACGTCAGATGGCAGTTCCCTGGTGACATGTGTGCAGGTTAGTTCATCGACCTGGGGATCGTCATTTGTCTCGTGTGAGTTCCCACTGTACTTTGATTACTACCCTACCACGGCTCAAAGGAGTCGTGCAAACAGGTTTTAGTTGGGTACAGTCCCGAGCCACATGGAGGCAGTGAGCGTATCTTCAGGGGTTCGTCTCTCCCGGTATTGGGGGTGAGGTCGTGCTGTGTCTAGGAGAGCCATTACACAAAGTCCTTGGCCAAGGCAAGGAGATTTACTGGTAGGTATTCCAGTAGTATCTCAGGGTGTTCTGGGCTACACTCCGACACGACTTGTACCGCTTTTGGGGGTCTGACTTTTACCAACCCCCTAGGCCCGCCATGCGATGCTCATAGACGAACGGACCGGACTGCACGGATATTGTCACTGACAGGCTCAGTTGGGTGTCGGGGTGAGCTTCCTCATCGACGTCTCTTTTGGTCAATAGCTGGTGGCCCGTCACGTATTGGCTAATACCTCTGACGTGCTAGTGGTTAAATCCACAGCCATAGTATTGACGAGTCTTTAGAGTCCGCCACACTTTCAGTTACTCAAGTTTCGGGCGAAACGCTGTAGAGGCCGTATGGAGATATGGCAGGGTCCGATCAGATACGTGCGGTATTGCACGGATCAGGATCGGACGGTTTGTACTGTAGAGGCCGTATGGAGATATGGCAGGGTTCGATCAGATACGTGCGGTATTGCACGGATCAGGATCGAACGGATTTTACTAGCCGGCTTTGGCTTAAGCCGGTCCTAGTTTAGTACAGTGTAGATTTTGTCTCTTTGCATTTGTATCCGGACGGAATACAGATGCGGGTGTGTATGCACAGTATCGGGGTTTTCCTGTAATTTATTACGGGACCAGTTTTCTGGAGTTGCCAGTTTGCATTCCGTTCCGGCCGGTTTTCCTTTGTTCTTTCCCAGCCGGACTTTTCCGATGGAGGGGGGTTATTTGCAAGTTCGCAAATAACATTTTGTGGAGGGGTTTTATGCAATTGTGATGATTATGATAGCTTTCATATCTATCCTCCATGCTTGCTTTAATGTGAAGTGAAAGGGTATGGGTTGAATAGTGGAATAAGCATGGTTGTATGTTTTTTTGTCTCTTGATGTGGTCACCTCCTCTCTTCATCCTACCATCACCTCCCTTCATACTACATATTGTTTTCTCCCTCCACCATTCCATTTTAGACAAGGCCGGCCACTACTTGGTGATGGGGAAAAATTTCATTTTTGGGAGAGTGGAGAAATTATCATTTCATTTTGAATACACCAAAATTTTCATCTCCATTTTGGTTCTTCACTTCCCTCCATCCAATGGCAACAACAAACCCCAAAGTGAGACATCCACACTACACTACACTTCCTACAGCATATCTTGAGCATGTCGAGTTGCCGGCTTCATGCGCGAGTTGCCTCGGTATTGAGGTGGGAGCCCGTAAAAGTACCCGGCTTCGTGGTGCCCTTTCCGACGAGGAGGAGACGGACGGAGATCCCGCGAGGAGATCGGAGTGGAGATGAAGACCGGAGGACTTGGATCGTCGGTATACATCTCTTCCCTTTCTTATTAGTAGCGTAGACTTGTTAATGGTTACGATCCGGAGTTTAGTGCGCGGTGGTGCCGGTTTGCAAAGTCCGCAAAAATTAAAGTTTATCACCGCTTCCGCATTCCGGCGTCGGTTTGACGGCCGGGGTGCCGCCGTGCACTTACACCACCTGTCCAAAATACTGCCCCCCCCGTCAGAGGGAAAAACTATAACTCTGACAACCTCCTTGTCGTCCAGGTCACCTTGGAAGCCTGGAATGATAACCGTCTCCCGAATGAGGCTGTCGTTATCATATCCCTAGAACATCCATTTATGTTCTAAAACTGCTTCCGACTGTTTCTCCAGGATTGGATCAATGTCAACTTATTGCATGCAGTGCAAGAACAACATCTGGTGTGGTACTTCACATCTCATGATTGACTCAATTGCCTGAGCAAGTGATCTGCCAATCATGCACATCCCACTTCCCTTTAGTCTTGTAAGACACCTTTAGAGAGGGTGACTCCATCACCTGCAGGTACACTACCATGCCAGGAGTCGTCCATTCTAAATACTCTTAGAATGCTGTCTAAGTACCCAGATTGGGAAACCACCGAAATCTAGATCTAAAGCCATAGATCTAGTAACCAGTATGTCAGATATAAAATCCATTTCCTTTATGGAGAAACTACTGTGTGACGACCAAAGTATAACCGATTGTAGTATAGGAGTTTCTCTTCTTATTCTGTGTATATCATCCAAATACCATGACATCACATCTTACTACCTTCTTAACAGATCCATCCCCTATTCTGACGAAGTCAAACCTATGACTGTTACGTCAGAAATAGATGATCTTTCTCCGCTATATTTGCTTTAGTCTATAAATAGACATAAGCCACCTGTCCACCAATGCTTCCGCTGCTCCCACAGACTACGACAACCCTCTGGCAGAGTCATATACACGTTCACTTCTAAAGCTAGTTTAGAACGACGCTATACTCATCCTCCTGCCGGGTCTCGCAGCCTGGAACAACAGCAATGGCAAGTGTGGGTAAACAAGAACTTCCCTGTCACCGTCCTTGAGGCTACCGGAGTACCTCTCGGGTGCCTGAAGTTACCAACCTTATCTGCAGAGTGGCCAATGGAATGTCAAACCAGATTGAATCTTTAGGTTCGTTATCAAATCTTCAGTAATCGTTTGCGGTTCTGGAATCACTTCCAGTTCTACCATACTCCCACTACAGTTTTCTGAAAAAATCCATTTTTAATAAAACTGTGGCGAGTCTAGAACATTATTGCTATTGTTCATCCAGATGGTAGAAAATCAACCCTCGTCATAGCCTAGGTCAACCCACAAACAGCCATTACAGAAACGTGCCTTGAGTTATCCAGAGTCTGGTTTTAATCATAAGCCGGACAACTCCCCGTACCTTAACATCGTTAAGATATGAACTGTTCTATATCCAATATAGAACCAGAGGCACTGATTTAATTGAACCAGATTCAAATCATGCAGCTGTCCTCAGTGCATGTCAAGTAAATGGAAGGAGGCCGATCAGCGTTACTCAACTTAGGAATGCTTCCAATTATGAGTAACCTGAAAGAGAAGCAAGTTCTCTTTATCATTACTATCAACTGAATACCATACACAAGTATCTATATCTTCGATCACTTTGAAGAATCCCGATACTTGCTATACCTGGTTCTCTACTCTATTCAAATACCTATAACTTCTCAAAATTCGGACCCCGTGTTTCCACGAAACACCTGTCTAAAAACTAGAGAAGTCATAAGTAAACCGAATATAGTACGAGGACCAACCCCTCTGTCCTGATGGACCCTGGACAACATACAATACTTTGTATAAGTCCCTTGAGTCTGATAACTCATTCACTGTGGGTCGTAGGTTGAAAACTGTACTTATGGTTAAGAAGAATTACACCGCTGTTTAATGCTCCTTACCTAACCATCCACTGATATAGGTAAATGTCATAGACATAATTTCAAAAAGGTATATCTCACTCTATGAAAATAGACGTACAGATATATCAATTTAAAATTGGTGCACAACAGCGGATATTCAAAACCAAATATTTGCCGTCTGGCAAACAACCCAGGTGACTTCCTCAAATATCACTGATTACAACAAATCCCGATATAATGAGGATAATCACCCAATTCCCAATAACCTACTCCCACTCATCATCTGTAAGACCATACAGATGTGAGAATCATACCTGGTAAATACATACCCTGGAGCAAGTGTCTAACTGAGAAATCAGTTTTCCTTTAACAGTACACAGTGAAGCTGAAACATTGAAATGTTTCGATGGGGTATCCCGGTATTCCTAGTAATGCCTCTTCCATTATCCAGATTCACAACTTTAACCGTGTAATTCTTTACCACCTCTCCAAATCCCTTTTTATGTCTTTAGTCATTACCTTCTGCACACCCCTTAGGCCAAATGGTTTTCTTCCTTCCCTACCGTTCGGCACCAGCCTATGGTTTGGAAGAAGACTGTCCAATAAGCATAATGGGTGTACTGTCCTAATCCTAGGAACACTCGCAATGCGAGAGAGGGTGAAGATAAAAGACACCTGAATAAAACTTATTCCTATTTCTCCTGAACCAGAATCCATCCCCGAACTGGAACAAGTTCCTTTCGAGCTCGTATATAACCATACGATGGAGTATCCAATAAACTGTGGATCTTCGTAGTGATATGGAGTGTCCTGGAGAAATACAAAGGTGATTTAGGATTGGCGAAGAAATACTTGGTTTGGTCGTGAATATCAGTCGCAATTTACTTTGCCCTCCTTCTAATCCCTTTCTTTGTCTTTACATAATACCTTCTGTACACCATCGTTAGGCTAATTGGTTTTCTTCATTCCCTACCGGTCGGCACCTGCCTATGGTTTGGAAGAAGACTATCAAATTCGCGTAATAGGTGTACTATCTCCTAAACCAAGGAGTACTCGCAACCTGAGAGAAGGTAAAAAGAAAAGACAACTGAATTGTCCTATCCGTTTTCTCCAGAACCTGAAACCATCCTCGAATAAATTCTTTCGAGTTCGTATCAAACCATACGATGGTTTTGTCCAATGGAAGTGGACGTTCGTAGTAATACGGGGTGTCCTGGAGAAAAGGGTAAAAGTAGGAGTGGCAATGAGGTTTGCAACTCTGACAATCCAAAAGCCAGTGTTAAGAAGGTTCGGTCAACTTGGTCACAGAGTCATAGTCTTAGGGTCGGGTCAATGGTCGCTGCCAAAGAGAGAGAGAAAAGAAACACTCAGCGTGCACTCTAACCTAGATCAGAATGGTTACCAATTTATCTAATCTAGAAACCTCCCACTGTACTGTCAATTCTCCTCCAAACCTGAAAGAAGAATTAGTCGGGATCACCCGAGGAGTAAACCAACTCATCAGTGGGAATCGGGATCCAACTATCATCGCATGATAATGTAACGGAATCCGCTCACGTCATCACACTCCAGAAGGTATGCGCATATCTGGCAAGTTTCAGTTCTTTTGAAACTCCCGATGTGATTTTTTGCCCCATGCTCTTATGACCTTGGCGTGAGGTCAAAATATCATAAGTCACATGTCAAGTTCTACCCATCATTGTCCAGGTTAATTTGAACCCACCCGTACATACCCTTGACGTAGGCCAAAATAGTAGTACGACTGTCCCAAACCAACGCATCTATCTAAGCAACAGATAAATACCCGGTAGCTACCAAACACTATGCCGTGGCGTGAGGTCAAAATACATAGCTTGAATACTACCGAATATTTAACTGAAATGACGGAGGGCTACGAATGGTTTCTGACGAAAACCTTTAACGTAATGAACTTGATATCGATGAAGGAACGGATAGCTTTTTGAAAATATAGTGACGAAAACCATTGCTAAAGAGGTCACTCCCGGTGAAGGGATCTCGGCTCTTTCCCCGTAGAATGAGGTGCAGGATATTCCAACTGAATACCACGGTGCAAAGCAAAAGTAATCGGCTATAGTGAAGTCATTGCCCTGACGCAAACTTTTTGTCCAAGGGGTCTTCCCGGTGAAGGGATCTCGGCCCTTGCCTCGTCGACTGAGGAGCAGGATATTCCAACTGAATATCACGGTGCAAAACAAAAGAGAACGTCCTTGCAATAACAGCTTTTTGAAAAGTGTTCCAACAACATCAGATTAGGTTTGTTTTAACTTGCATTGATCCGAATCAACGCAGTCCCATCAAATGATCACACCACAAAGAACGAAAATATACTGATGTACGTATATGCCATCCGCATTCGCCACTGGGTCCCGTCATTACCCGTTAGGTTAGCTAACTAACGACAGAGCGGGGACTGGACTAGCGCGGATGCAAAACATATACAACATCTACTAATATATATACCAATATATTATATTTCGCTCAAGGCGTGATAAAATGCAACATCACAGAAAAGTACAGCATCACAGAACAATACAGATATCTGGGATCCCCGAGTTTCACAGAGCTACTACTGAAACCCGACGTTCCCCTGGTCGTGTGGATAGCCTGTGCAATGAAATCCTAGACCCCTACGGACGCGGCAAGTTACCCACCAAAACCTGAAGCGAGGCAGCCCCTTCAGCAACGTGAATGGACCACCCAGCACTTCACGGAATCCGGTAACTTGGGCACCCCTCCTGGGTCAACCTGTACCCCCTACGAGTGCGGCGAATAGCCCGCCAATTCTAGAGTGAAGCCCCCTCCGTCTCAATGCCATGAGATGCGGGCTTGTTTCCCTCTAGAACCCGGCTATCCGTGCACCCCTCCGCGGGGCAATCCTACTACAGAAAGTAAAATATACATACAACGGGTACATCGACCGCAACCTGGCCGTGGCCCAAAATAATAATACAAACAGGCAGTGACGGCAGTCCACATGTCGGACGCTCGCCCCGCAATATCAAATGTACATAACACAACAAAACTGTACTAGCATTGCATCCAGGCTATCCCCACCGACCGATCCGCAACATTACAGCAATACACAGAACATCAACGTGAATGTCACGTTCGCAAATCCGTCTAACTGGGCTATAGCAGTTAGACTGGATTTACCGATCAAGTGACATTCACGGTCGCAGATATAATGTAAATACTGTGAACTAATGTGTTTAAAATATCCGATCGATCAAATTTTAACAAGTGGGCCCCAAGTACTACTGTAGCACATCAAGAAATTCTGGGCCCAAAATTAATATTCCAAAAATCCTAATTTTAACCCAGAAAGCAACTTCTGATATTTGATGCAGTGATCTCAACATAGTGCGGCGGAACCGCGGCCTAAAGGGGGGTTTGGCCGCGGTTCCGCGCTCCTATTATGGAGTCACTGTATCGAATTTCTACAGTGTTCTTAGAATTTCCAGTACATCACTTTTCTACAACCTGAAAAAATTTTCGACTCCAGAAAATTTCAACAGAAAACTGATGCATGTGAAAACGCGGATTTTGGAATTTTGGTCGATCGGAAATGTAAACACACTAGACAAAGCTAGACTAGGTTAATGGAGAGGCTCTGATACCAATGTAAGTGCACGGCGGCGACCCGGCCTCCATCCCGAGGCCAAATGCGAAAGCGATGGTTAACTTTAATTTTTCTTGAACCGGCACTACCGCGCACTAAAACCCGGATCGGGCCATTAACTAGTCCTAGCTAACTACAAGATGGGGAAGAGAGATATACCGACTGATCCGTGTCCTCCGGTCTTCTCGTCGTCGTCCCGATCTCCCGCGGAATGTCCGGTCTCCACCTCCTCGCCGGAAGGGCACCACGTCGCCGGCTTCTTTTACGGGCTCCCACCTCTATACCGAGGCAACTCGGGCACGAAGCTGGCGAGTCGACGTGCCCAAGATTTGCTGTAGAATGTGTAGTGAGCTATTTGTGTCTCTAGGGGTTTGTACGGAGTTGCCTTTTGAGATGGTGGAGGAATGGAGTTTTGGAGATGGAACTTGTGGGGATTTTACCAAGCCAAAAGAGATAAAGACCCCCACCAAAATGTTTGGACAGCCCTCCAATTTTCATTGGCCGGCCATGGCTTGAATGAATAAGAATTGGGAGTGAGAAAAATGTCAAGAGAGGAGGAAGCTATCATCCAAGAGAGAGAAAGTGTTATGATGATAAAACAATGATCACAATACAAGAACCTCACTCCAAAACTTAATCATATCCAACAAAGGTCAAGCCATCATGAAAACTATCATGAAGCAAAAAGTCAAGCAATCATGGTGCAAGTATCATGATCCAATAAGATGTAAAGAACACCCTCCACAAATGCTTATTTGCACAAATGCAAATAAGCCCTCCTCCACCAATCTTCGGCCAATGAAAGATACAAACGAAAATGGCCGAAACGGAAAGCAAACTGGCAACTCCAGAAAACTGGTCCCGTAATAAATTACAGGAAAACCCCGATACTGTGTATACACACCCGCATCTGTATTCCGACCGAAATACAAATGCAATGAGACAAAATCTACACTGTACTATACTAGGATCCGGCTTAAACCAAAGTCGGCTAGTATTATCCGTCCGATCCTGATCCGTGCAATACCGCACGTATCTGATCGGAGCCTGCCATATCTCCATACGGCCTCTACAGCGTTTCGCCTGAAAGCTGAGTAACTGAATGTGGGGGACTCTAAAGACTCGTCAACACCTCGGTTGTGGATTTAACCACTAGCACGCCAGAGGTATAAGCCAATACGTAACAGGCTACCAGGTATTGACCAAAAGGGACGTCAATGAGCGAACTCATCCTGACACCCTACTGAGCCTGTCAGTGACAATATCCGTACAGTCCGGTCCGTTCGTCTATGAGCATCGCATGGCGGGCCTAGGGGGTTGGTAAAAGTCAGACCCCCAAAAACGGTACAAGTCGTGTCGGAGTGTAGCCCAGAACACCCTGAGATACTACTGGAATACCTACCAGTAAATCTCCTGCCTCGGCCGAGGGTTTTGTGTAATGGCTCTCCTAGACACAGCGCGACCTCACCCCCAATACCGGGAGAGACGAACCCCTGAAGATCCGCTCACTGCCTCCATGTGGCTCGGGACTGTACCCAACTAAAACATGTTTGCACGTCTCCTTTGAGCGTGGTAGGGTAGTAATCAAAGTACAGTGGGAACTCACACGAGACAAATGATGATCCTCAGGTCGATGAACTAACCTGTACACATGTCACCAAGGAACTGCTATCTGACGTCAGGTATAAGACCAACTAGCATGTTCCCGGCGAGTCCTGTCCGGTGTACTCATAACCCAATGAGCACCTGTATATATCTTAGGTGATCCAACTAACACCAGTGGCTTGTGAGACCGGCCACCGCCCCTCGTCGGGGTCTCGACTGTATACACTAGTCTACTCTGGAGTATCGATGCCCTGTCTCGAAACTCCCATGACTAGGGACCTTTTAAGGATGTGCTTGTAGACTACCATCTCTCACGTATATGATCGCCCTCATACTGCTGGTGGTCAAGCAAGAATCCTAGGGGCTCTATCAACGTGTAATAGCGACCTGTCAGGTCACCTAAAGCAGTACATGATGATAAAGGTAAACCAGATAGTATACTATCATCTCGAGTAAGACTGTCCTACTGGGACAGGTCCTCCCTCAATCATTGCAATCACGTGCCTGTGATCCAATAATTGACTCTGAGGGCACTATCTCCAACAATATCAATGCGACCCGACTAGCCAAGTTACATTTGATGCATATTTAAATTTATTTGAATTTACATCTTGTGAAACTTGCCGGTCATGTAACAAAGATAAGATGACCATAGCTTTGTTTATTGGAAACAGAGAAAGAGTTACTGAACTCTTGGGATTGATACATGCTGATGTATGAAGGTCCCCTGTCTACACATGCCAAGATCGGTCCTTTGTACTTCATTACATTCACTGATTATCTCTCAAGATTCAGACATATGTTCCTGTTGAAACACAAGTCCGAACCTTTTGAGATATTCACAGAATATAAGTTAGAAGTAGAGAACCAAAAACGGGTATAAGTATTATGTCCTTTGATGAGATCAGGGAGGAGAATACTTGAGCACGGAATTCCTGGACTATTCTAAAGGAGAATGAGATTCTCTCTCAGCATTACTCCTCCGTATACACCATAGCACGATGGTATATCGGGGCGGAGCAATAACACCCTATGTGATATGGTGTGCTCTATGATGAGTACTACTGAGTTTGCTATTTCCTTTTGGGAGTTATGCACTTGAGAAGCTGCATACCTATTGCATAAGGTTCCAATCTAATCAGACGCCTAGCACTCCATATGTGATATGGTATGGGAAGAGCCCATCTCATAAGATAGTTAAGATTTAGGGTGCTCCGGCCTATGTCTAAAAAGCATAATCCGGACAAGCTCGAGGCAAAGTCAGATCTGTAGAAGTTTGTTGGATATCCCAAGCATATGCAAGGGAATATCTTCTACCTAACCGAGGAATAAAAATGTTTTGTTTCTCAACATGCCACCTTTGTGAAAGGGAATTTCTTATGATGAAACTAGTAGTCATGAGGTAGAACTGGAAGGAGTTCCAACTATACAAACTACAGAAGATGATTTGATAGAACCAAAGGATTCAATAGTAACCAACGAACCTCAGCCTCTCCGCCGATCTAGTAGGGTTCCTCACCCACCTGAGAGATACTTCGGTTTCTCTATGACAGTAGGAGCGAGGATTACATCATGAGATGATGACCCAACTAGTTTCGAGCTGGCCATCAGGAGTGGGACTCTGTAAGAATGGCTGGATGCTTAGTGATCTGAGATGGAATCCTTATATACCAACAAAGTATGGGCTTTGGTTGCTTTATCTGAAGGGTTAAATCCCCATCAGGAGCAAGTATATCTTGAAAAGATTACTAGGTGTACATGGAAAAGTTGAGACTTTGAAAGCTATGCTTAAGTCCATCCAGATCCTACTTGCCACGGCTACATACCATGACTACGATATCTGGCGGTTGGGTATCATGACTGCTTTTCTAAATGATTATTTGGAAGAGAGCGTCTATAAGTAAACAGCCAGAGGGCTTCGTAGACAGTGGGAGCAGCAAAAATGTGTGCAAGATGTTTTATATGATAAATCAGGCATCGCGGAGTTGGAACATCTGTTTTGATGTGGTAGTCAAAGAGTTTGACTTCATCAAAATGGTAGATGAACCTTGTATATACAAAAAGGTAGTAGGGAGTATGGTGGTGATCCTCGTAGAGTACGTGGATGACATACTCTTGATAGGGAATGAGTTTCCTATGCTACGCTCGGTCAATCTCCGCTTATCACAAGGGTTCTCCATATAGGATCAGAGTGATACCTACTAAATCCTGGGTTTTTGATCTATGAGATAGATCTAATTGGATGTTAGGATTCTAACTAGCTGTAGTGAGATGGTATCAATGGATACTGGGGAGAATCACTGGAAAGGTTCCAGGGTGATAAGGACGACTGAATGTCAGTCGCAGGCATTGTCTTTACCTTCAGTGGAGGGACGGTATGTTGGAAGAGTTCCAAGCTAGATACCGTGACTTACTAGACGATTAAAGGCAAGATACATCGTTACCAAGGATGCTACCAAAGAGGCAGTCTAGATACATATAAGTTCATGAGATGAACTTCGTTCCTACCATTGTGTGACAATGGAGTTGTGGCTTATGCCAAGGAACCCCCGTCTCATCAGAAATCCAGATATAATTCTTAGGCAGTATCACCTGATCATGGAGATGGTTGATCTCCAGGGAGATCGAGGTTAGGAGAGTAGACAAAGAGGACGACATCGCGGATCCACTCACAAAGGCCTTTTTCCCAGTAGAGACTTTTATGGGATGGTTGAGTATGAGATACTTCGACCACAGCTAATTGTTGGGTATGTGATACCACAACAGATGGCCCTAATGCAAGTGGGAGATTGTTAGTTATATGTATGCCCTAGAGGACATTACTGTACATACGATGTATATTATAATAGATGCTTGGACATATATAGGGAGGACTTTCTTGCTCGACATGATAGTACGCTATCTGGTTGTACTTTATCTTAACATGTACTCTGATTGTCTCTATGTTACATGTTGATAAAGCCCTTAGGATATGTACTCGACTACTGGGACTATGATGGGATCATACTAGTGGGGCCACGGTAGTCGACGAGTACATCCTATAACTGTTCCTAGTCTACGGTGTATCGAGACAAGGCATCGATACACCAGAGTAGACTAGCGTATACGCATCTTGACCCATATGATGGGAGATGGATGATCCCATATCCATCGGTGTTTGACTTCAAGGATGGTGTACGGGTGCTCAATAGAGACTGGGTACACTGGACGGACTCGCCGAGAACTCCCAGATGGTATTATACCTCACGTCAGATGACAGTTCTCCGGTGACACTGGTACAGAGTAGTTTGTTGACCCAAGATCGTCATAGAGTCTTGTGTGATTCCCAGTGTGCTTTGATTTCAATCATACCACGTCAAAGAAGGCATGCAAAAAGGTGGCTTATGGGTACAGTCCCGAATCACATGGAGGCAATGAGCGATAGGAGGGGATTCGTCTCTCCCGGATTAGGGAGTTAATGTTGTGCTGTGTTCGATTGGCTATATCTGGAAATCCCTGGCCAGGGTTGCCGAGATTTACTAGTAAGAGTTATCAGTAGTTTCTCGAACTGTTATAGACCTCATATCGACACGACTTATCGAGCTACTGGGGTCTGACGTTTACCGCCCCTAGGCGAGATATGCGACATATCAGACGACGAGACCGGACTGTACGGGAGTGTTACTGATTGGATTTACAGGAGAATGTACAGGCTTGCTTATTGATCTTCTGAGTGCTCAATACCTGGGTGGCTATTATGTTTAGCTGACCGCTTGCAGCTTGTTGGTGTTTGATATGATCATCACCTATTGCCGGCGTATTGACGATTCTTTAGAGTCCTACACAGAGGTTTCTTGACTCAGACAAAACGGAGTAGGAGCACATATGTGATATGTGCGGGACCGAGGATAATGCGATATGAGATACTGTATTCTATTCTCACGATATTTGATATCAGCCGGGTCATCGGATCAAGTGTTGATTCGATAAATCGGTAAATGGGATATTATTCGGTAATATGCGATATAGCCGGATTGTCGGATCAAGTGTTGATTCGATAATTTAATGTATAATAATATATATGATATATTAAATTACATTAACCAATATTAACTCACTAAAAGATTCTTTTTCTCACTCGGGTAATACATTGATATATATGCGATATATGTTAATTGTATTATTTTATTTGGTTACAATAAATATTATATATGTGATATATAATATTGTAACAAGATATGATAACTAATGCAACATGTTTAGTAGAGATTAAACAAGATTAGGGTTTGATTTGGGTTAATGCTTTCTTGATGATTCTAGAAGGTTTAGTTTTGTTTTGTGAAAGATATTTTGTTATGACTCATGCTTTAACCCAAACCAAAACCCTAACCCTAGTTAATTCTCTACATGGGTTTAGTTGACCATAGTTACATTATTCATCATATTAATCTTTTCATTGTTCATCACAAAAGGATATTCTATCATCTTCTTCCTTGAGTTCCTTCTTGGAAAAAGCTTTCTAGCTTTTTGGTAAGTGATGAAAGTGAGTGAGAATATGAAAACA
Source organism: Agapanthus africanus (assembly GCA_030015575.1). Lineage (NCBI taxonomy): Eukaryota > Viridiplantae > Streptophyta > Magnoliopsida > Asparagales > Amaryllidaceae > Agapanthus > Agapanthus africanus. The sequence goes on along the minus strand of JASDDO010000018.1, from coordinate 310,780,303 downwards.
AATGAGAGCAAAAATCCTACTTCATCATCCTCATCTATCCTTGCCCTTTAGATAAGGGTGTTCACTTCATTTAGTGAGTGTTAGGTTGTGTTAATGAAACTTCAAGGTAGATCATCTTTGTTATCGAAGATCGGAAGCAAGACTGCATCTTTCTCATCGTGGAGCCTCTTGAGAGTCCGGGACACGATGATCGCAGCGTAGGGCCCTCAACACGGAGCTTAAGAAGTGAAGGACTGGATCTACAAAGGTTGTAATCCCTCTCACTTAGCGTTAAAGAGTTTAACATGCTTGTTTTCGCCTAATCTCTAGTTTAAAGATCTCGTATCGGGTTGTTCGGCACGGCTAATTTTTAAATCGGGCATGGTAGATGCCTCGTAGACCCTTATGCATGTGCCCAGCAACCCTACAAAAACTACATATTAAAATATAATTATCCATAAAACATATTCTAAGGTGTTACAATCTCCCCCCTAAAAGAAATTCGTCCCCCAATTAAAAAAATATACTGCTACGTGTACCTTCAAAGAAAGATTACAACTCTCAAATCTCGCTCGCAGCCTCCCAAGTGATTACCTCACTATACGGCTACGTCCAAGAAAGCCCTTCACAGATGGCAAGACCCTTGACCGACGTTTCTCCACCTGCCGAGCCATTAACACAAATGGCTGCCGGTGAGCGAAACGATCGTGTCTATGCCAAAAGGTCTGGTGCCAAATCATGTGAGAAATGTCATGAAGGTAATCATAAAGTATCATCACAAGGAATACGGGGTGAAAACTCAATAATCTGGGCGGAAGTGCCAAATTAAAGGCAACGAAACTAACTCGCTTATAGGATCTCGAAAGGACCTACAATCCTGGGATAAGCTTCCCAAAACTCAACACGTCATTCATCGGAAAAATCCGTATGATGATCTACCAATGAGAACTAAAGCCTACGACCAACACGGTTGGCATAAGACCTCCGTCCGCAATGGACAATTCTCATCCTGACCTAAAACAACTGGATAATCTCCGAAGTCTCTAGACTAGCTGGGGTCCAAAATCCTACTACGCAGAGTCAGAAAAACAACAGAGTGGTGATCGACACGACCTAACCCTTCAACCTAAAGGTTGCCAATTGGAGTGTCTCCCGATAACAGCTATCGAAGGAGAACCCTAGCAATGGCGAGTGACGATCCCCAACTGCCAGAAACAATTAACACAAACGCACAACTTAACAAAGAACAACTGAGCAAACTGAGTATAACCGGACGGCAAGAATCCGAATGGAGTCATACCCTGACTAAACCTGGGTAAACACCATAATGAAATTCGTGGAGATCTGCTCCCACTCTTACTTCGGAACGGTTAAAAGTTGCAACTCTCCAGCCGGCCTCAGATCCTCAACCCAAGCACACAAAAGACAGACACCTTGAAACGAAACCTGAAACTTCTCTTTACATCCCTGCCCACCCGTAACTATCTCACAAGTCATGTCCAATTTTGGTGGAACTTGAATGAATACAGAGAGTTGACTGATGTGCTTAATCTAGGATTTCACGTCTCTACCCGATAATATCAGGTACACAAACGCGTCCCTAACTTAGCACACCCGTGTCACAAATCAAGGACTCGGAATCATTACCCAGCCGAGTATGCTCAAGTATCACTGACGAACGAGCATCGGCGGCCAGTATCTCGCGAAAGCGATTACAGAAAAGTGGTCGAGCGCAGACATGAGCAAGCTGTCCCCTCAGTAGAGACGAACTTAAGCTATACTCAACGATCGCACAAGAACTGTAAATCTGTAGAGGACTATCACAACAATCAAAATCCGCTGCAGGAAGATGTACATTAAGCTCTGGTGGTCCGTGAAAATCTGACACGACTCTCAAACAAATAGTGTCTCTAAATCTCCAACACAAAACCACCGCGGCCATCTCCAGATCATGAGTGGAATATCCTTCTCGTACTTCCTCCAAATGTAGGGAAGCAAAAGCGATAACTCTATAATGTCACCTCAGTACACACTCGAGCCCCACTCAAGAAACATTACAGTTAAATAACAAGGTCGCCCGAACCAAAAGCAAAGAAAGAACTGATGCAGTTGTTAACCGAATCTCTAACTGCTGAAAACTCCGCACACATGCCTCAGTCCAAAGAAAAGAATCCTCCATTGCGGTCAATTCAGTCGACGGTGCAGCACTACTCTAGAAATTCTGCACGAAACGGCGGTAAAAACCTGCTGAGCCCAAAAATCTGCGGACCTTCGTCCTGCATACAAGTCTGGGCCTAAGCTGTACGGCCATGATCTCCCTCGGAACCATACGAAACCGTCTCCCGTAACTACAAAACCTAGGAGTCAACACAAACAAGCCTGTAGGAACACTCCGAGAATCTAGCAAACCGCTGGTGCTCTCCCAGTATCTGCATAACAAATCCTCAAGTGCTACTCCTGTCCCTCAAGACGCATTAAATAGACCAGAATGTCGTAAATAACACAACAATAACTGGTCGAGGAACGGCCTGAAGAAATCCGGTTCATCACATCTACGAATGCTGCCAGGGCATCAGTGAATCCAATGACTCACTAAAACACACAAAGCCCGTAACACGCATAAGGCAGTCTTCGGAATTCCATCACTCCAAACCCGCAATAATGATGACCCGATCCCAAACAAACTTAGAAAATGTCTCGCACTGTGGAGCTGATCGAAGAAATCGTCAATGCGAGGTAAAGAATACCTATCCGCACAGTAAGACGGTTCAATTAACGATCCGTCGATACACAACCTCAAACTGCCGTCTTTCTCTTTGACGAACAGAAATAGGAGCTTCCTAAAAGCGAAACACTCAGACGCACAAAACTCCCCAAACAACAACTCTGCAGCTGATCCTTAAGCTCCCTAAGCTTCGCCAGCTCATCTGGAACAACGTCGGAAAAACTCTCGCACGAAAGGAAAACCGTTCCAACAAACCCACTGTGGCTACGGTATAACGAATGAACGCTAAGAATCTACGACATCTCCTCAAAAGCCGACTAGCGAAAAAGGCTGAATTCAAGCTGTGAGAGGCGGCACAACTATCCACCTGTACAACAAGAATTGACTTGCCGGGAAAACAATCCTGACTGTTTCCTCACAGTAGTCTACAGACGCCTAGCACGTAGCTAACCAGTCCGTGCCCAGGAGAACGTCAAATCCAACATCTCTAGAGGGATCGAAACGACGGACAAATCTCTATCTCCTATCTGGTTGGCACACAACTGAAATACGTGTCGCGCAACAAAAGAATCGCTGACAGAAGTTAACTCAAACAAACGGCTAATCTACCTAACATAACTCTTGCCCCAACCACGGCACAAGTGTGTAAAACAAACAAACACATCAAAAGAACATGCGAATTAAGGATACCTGAAAACTCTGTAATGGACGCCTGCGCGTCCCGATGAGTAGAAGCAAACTCCTGTGTCTGCCCTCTACCCGCAACTGGCTGAACTCCTCTGGTAGACTGATCCTTCTGAGCGAACCTTCCACGTCCACGACCTCTCTGCACATGTCCCTGACGAGGTGCTAAGGAACAATGTCTGACGAAGTGCTGAAGGCTTCCGCATCGAAAACATCCACGTGGTGACTGCTGACCCTCCTGGGAATGAGAGCTGGACGACTGTCCTCGTCCTAAGCCTCTGATACACCTATGACGGCCACGAAATCTGTCTCGACGACCAAACCTCTATCTCTGGGCTGGTACACAGGTATGAGTCCTCCACTGTCCTGGAACTCTCAGAGTCTCTGGAACATGTGCCTCGTCAACTGGAGCTGCAACCACTGGTGCTATGTAGGTGACGAACTGCTGCATGATGATCGCAAAGGACAACTGAGTAACAGGGGTGACAACCTCCTGTCGCATCGCTCGAACGACATCAACCAATGAACTCATAGTCTGGCGGAAGTCCTGCATCTCTGCCACAAGCCTATCGATACTATATGTCGAAGGCTGATCCGTCTGCACCTCTGCAGCTAGAGTGCCATCCTGGTCATTGCTCGTCTCACCCGAACCAACTCTGACCTCGGCCCTCGCTGCATCACTCTGAGTCCCCATAGTCATCGGTGACAAGGCTATAAATAGGGATAAGATTCGATAAGAATAAGGAAATTGAATCACAAGGATATGAATCATCAAGGAAGGAATTTCAAGCTATTTGTACTTAGGTCACTTAAGGTGAAGTACCGCATCGTGGGTATGCTGCAGACATACACACACTACGTTACTCTGCTTAAGCTACCTATTCCATCATACCAAGGTCATCCTACACTCCGAAAGGTAAAACCTAGCGCTCTGATACCAACTTTGTCACGACCCGAAATTGGCACGTGACGGCCCTAATACTACGCAACGCCTAAAGACGTAACGCAGTAAATGAAAGCCAAAACCCAGAAATCTAAACCATAAAAAGAAGACAAGAAAAGATAATAGCAGTTTTGAAACATTTGAAATCACAACCCAAATTCTTTAAAAGTCCAACTTCTTTCTTTAAAATTTTGGCAACACCCCCTTTGTAAAAACTGACCCCAAAATGGGTACAACAATAAAGATAAATAAAGCATCCCCAAATGGGAGCAAATACACGCCCAAAGGAGGAAAACAATCATCACCACAAATATACGACGCCGTAGCGAAGAAATAAAGACAATAGAGATAAAGCTGTATAAAAGACAACAAATCCACAAATAATATGCAATAACGTCCTCACCAAGTCTCTATGTCAACAACATAATAGTAGATGGAGAGTACAAGATAAAATGAATGTACAATACAAAATACAGATAACCATCAAAACCCACCTAAGCAAAATAGCACACTGTGAGCCGATGCGGTATCTGTAGGAAGAGATGATAGATGAATAGCCTGCCTCGACTACTCTAGGGAAACACCCTGCAAAACAACTGTGGCATAACGGGGGTGACTTGCCAACTCGTGAATAGTAGATAACATATGCAGGTAATCGCAGGTATGTACGTACAGCATGAATCTAAGATATGCGATTTGCAGTAATAATAAGTCATATGAGTGCATAATAATGGATAGTACACTAACAGGCACAACTAATATATGAAGCAATAGTGATATGATAATAGTATGCAATAATCATGCGATAGGGATATGAGAATGTAGATATGCAGCAATCATGAAGGGTACACTAACAGATACTATTAATACATGAACAGTGCATAAATAAATAGGTATGAGGTATGGAGTGAAATATGTCATTTCCACGAAAACCTGACATCGTGGTTGGATCACAATCCATCAAGACACTCAAATCCCAATTCCTCAAATCAGCCCCCAAGTTGGGCTCTCATATCATATAAATCTCGCATCTCCTCAGTGTACAATATCGAAAGTCTCCTATATTCCGAATGTACAAATCAGCAATCTCATATGTATCCGGTATCCAATCTTAATGAATCACCTAATATCCCAAATCAAATCCCAAGTAAGATTCTAGCATCCTAAATATATGTTTGCAGAAATAAATATGATGGGGTCAATACACATATATTAGCGTCCCACTCCACTAATATTGGTGTAAGGGTATATATATAAACGGCTAAATCCCCTGTTATATATATACAAAGAGTATTTAGAAATATCATGAAAACCAATGTGCCAAGCATCGACACAGAAATACTGATCAATCAGATGCCGTCTCCAAGACTAGCATCCTGATAGGTACATATCATACGCTATCCCGAAAGCACGAGTGCCTATCTCTGACCCTCGCCTTTCGACGTATCCATACGTACATGACTCCCAACGGTATCCCCATGATCCCCGCAGAGTCATTGGTATTGTCACCGGTTTGTACTCGCCCACCTCCAGGCTCAATCGGCAAAGTCCATCGATCATCTTGCCGAGGGGAACCATACCGGGCCCCACCATGTACCCTCATACGGCACCCACTCCTCGTATGGAGTATATAATCAGAACCGATAAATCTCATGGTGGATGTGCAAATATTATACCAAGGAAACCGGGTTTTTCAAATAATGCATAATTTTATGAACTCCCGCGGTTCCCAAATCCAGAAAATATCATGTAAAATCCAAATAACAATGCGCAAATCCAGGAATAAATATGTGTGATATATCTGAAATGCGAGCATATAAAGGAAAATATGTAGCTGAAACCAGATGTATGTGAAATCAATAAAGTACAGCTAAGTATAGGTGTCTACCTATAAGTAAATGATGTAGTATACCCCCCTGGGTATAAGTAAAATATGAGCAAGGTATACCTGTAGCTGTATCGTAAAGGGTATATGTACCTATCACTAATGGTACAATACTCTATAGGTATACAGGTATGGTAAATGTCATATGTGATAAGCAGTACGAATCATTGTCAAAAAGTCCCTAACCAAGCAATATATTATCTATAAGTGGTTTGTGTGTGACATGGCAATTTTTGACGGTGTGTGTAGTATACAATCAGTGTTCGTGCAATATGAATCGTCAATAATTTGTGTAGTGTCCTACGGCTACTAGTCCAAATACAACATCTAAGTAATGGGGTAAAGGCGCAATTCTAACAATAACATAGAATATGCGACAAGTATTAGAATCCTAGCCCAAACGCATAACGCCATGCGGGCGATTCCCCTATAGATGTTAAATCTACTCACCAACGCTCCAAGCTAGGTGAATCCTACCACCTGTTTCCCTCCTAGCAGTGTCTGTAGTCCCCGCCTGTGAACCTGCAACATTAAAACAATAAAGCAACTATATATTAATAATAGCTATAAAACACGAACAAACTATATTGGACCGACGCAATAACACAAATCCTACTCCCAAGTGTTCGTATTGTGGCTAACGTGCGTAGCGACACGACGAAAATGACTTAAGAGCAAAACCACGCAAACAGCACGATCAATGTCGTAGAACGTATCGCGCGGACACAAAACACTAGAAACTGCCTAAGTGATCCCAGATTTTGCATACCGTGAAAACTAACCAAATAAACAAGACCAACAGAACCTAAGCCACTGCAGACACCAACCAGGGAAAAACCAAACGCTAACTCCTAACCCTAGCCGGCGTCGCCGGACCTCCTCCTTGCCGTCGTCGGCCCTGGCCGGTGGCCTGGGTGTTGTGTCTCAGGTAGTGCTCCAGGGTCCCAAGTACATCACTATAATTTTGCTTAATTTTTCAATAAACTTCCCGGGTCACAGCAGGTTCCAGATGTCGCAAATCGACACCAAAATACGATATTTTGCCCAAAACATAAACCCTATGGTATTTTAGTGAAATCTGGGTTTAACTCAGTTAAAATGACCCTAACAACACATAAATAGGTAGGGTTTACCAACACAATCATGACCTAACCAAAATTCCACCCAATTCACCATAATTTTGCACTAAACTCATAATTAACACAAACCGACGCTAATTCTACATACAAGATAGGAAAAAAGGAAATGAGTTTAGGAATTATACCTCACTCATGATCCTAGGCACAAGGAGAAGTGAGAAGAAGGGGAAGAAGAGCTGCTGCAGGTGCTGGGGCTGCTGCTGCTACAGCTACTGATGCTGGTTGCTTCTGGTGCTGCTACTTGCTTCTGGTGCTGCTGTTGCTTGAGCTGCTGCTGATGCCTCTGCTGCTGCTACTTCATCTTCTTCTTGCTGCTGGAGCTGATGCTGTTGTTGTGGCTGCTGCTGTGCTATTTGGAGCTGCTGCTGCTGCATGCTGATGCTATTGCTGTTGCAGTCTGCTGCTGATGTTGTTTCTGCTGGGGCTGCTGCTGAATTCTTGTGTGTGTGTGTGAGTGTATATAAGAGTGAGAGAACAAAAGAAATGAGAGTGAGGGTGAGGATGAGAGAAAGGAAAACAACCCCCCTTCTCATTCTCTCTCTCCTCAATTAATGAAGCATGGCACAAGCCATGTAGCACCATGCCTCTCTCCCTCTCATGGTCAACATTTCAACCCAATTTAAAAATCCTTTTAAATTCATTTTTCAGTTTTTTTTAAAACAACCATGCACAATAAAACCCAAAAGCACCTAATACAATTATTAAAACTAGATTAGGGAAAATGGTTAGCTCACCATGTTGCTAATCATGATTAAACCCCAAATTACAACCCTAGTTAACATGCACAAGTGTGTACAAGCCTAGGAAAACTCTAATAAAATATTCATGAAATAGGATAAAATAATTGGAAATCAATTTGGTAAACTTTTTATTAAAAATTATATATTAAAATATAATTATTCACAAAACACATTCTAAGGTGTTACAGTTGAGGTCTCTGGGAATTTTGGGTGTTTGATAAATCGATCAAAATGTTTAACATCATCTAGATATCTGTAATCTATGATACAATATTTGGAAACCACAATAATTAGTTTTGTGAAAACTAATTAGTATTTTGTAAATCAAGCAATTTAGTCCCTTTTGATCGGTTGCCACGGGGTTTTGATTCGGATCAAAACTCTGTCGCAATCTCGTATAGTACCTGAACACTCACCGGGTAACACTACTGGATAGCCACACCCCATAGCCCCGACCAAGTGACTATAGGAGATCCCCGTAGACAAAAGCATCCGTTCGGGTACTTGCGGCCGTGGTATTCCGCCTAAGTGAACTTCGTCGACGGCATCGGGGGTGCGGACGTCTACTAATGTTTCCGTCGAGCATTCGATCAATGTTGGGAATCTTGTTGAATTGCTCGACTGGATATTGAAAAGTGTTTTTAATTTGAGACTAAAATGCCGGGTTTATATTGTTACGCATGAAATTCGGAATATGTGATATTCCGGGTTTTTGATGTCTATAGAATTTATACGGTTAGGCATGAAATCCGAAATATGTGATATTTTAGGTTTATGATGTCTAAGGATGTTGCGGATTCCAATTGTTGTAGTTTTCATTTCATTTCTACAACCATAAGTATAATATGTGGTGTATCGCTGGTTTCGTTGCTATACGTCAATGACAATTAGGATACACATATTTACATACGATGATGACATGTGATATTATGTGTTGCTGTGATATGTTATATTGGATCATCGTGTTTGAATAGTCGGGAGTTTTTGCGTGAGATGAGAGTTTTTCATTTTCATTCATGTAAAAACTTGTATGTAATATTTTTTTATTGGGACACTTCCAGGTTGAGGATGATGTCACCACTGATGTATATTATTTACTTTTCCATATTAGGATAGACCCAAGGCGGGGAGCACAAGTAACCGGGTTCTAGAGTCCAGTGGGAGACCATCTCGAGGAGTCGAGTTCGAGTCTCCAAAATCTAGAATTGGTAGGGTTGTTTGCCTCTCTCGTAGGGGTCTAGGGATGTGGGTTTGGCTATTCATTACGACCGTGGAATCCGTGTTTTTTTACTGGCTTAATTTAAAACACAGACCTCCTAGTATATCCAATATTTCATATGTTGTCTTTTGCTGCAATGTTCTATTATGAGATCATATAACCGCGTGAGACGAATGCTTTATATTATATATATGATATATAATAAATGTTGCTTATAGTTTGCATCCGTGCTAGTCCTGCCTCCACTCCGCCGTTAGTTAACTAACCTAACGGTGCATGACGGGACCCCGTGGCGAATGCGGATGGCATAAGCTTACGTTGTATTTTCGTTTCTATATCTATGATCCTTAGGAAGTATAAATGATGGAACTTCATTAATGAGATTAATGAAAAGGAAAGAAACCTAAAGATGTTGTAGAATCAAATTTTCAAAAAGGATAGCTCTAGTTTTTGCTTTGCATACTGGTATTCCTTGATGAATATCCAGCACCTCATTCGATGAGAAAAGAGCCGAGATCCCTTCAACAGGAGTGACCTCTTTAGCGAAACTAGAAAATGCTACAACCCACTCGGTTTTTTCTTTTGATTGCTTCTCTAGTTCTTTCTTTGCATAGTGGTATTCCTTGATGAATATCCAGCACCTCATTCGATGAGGAAAGAGCCGAGATCCTTTCACCGGGAGTGACCTCTTTAGCGAAACTGGTAAAAGCCTCAAAAACACTCCTTTTAAAAATCACTTGATTCTACAATGATATCAAGTTCATTACGCAAAAGGTTTTCTTAAAAAGCTGTCGCAGCCTTCCGTCATTTCAGATAAGGACTATTTAGTATTCGTGCTACTTTTGTTGACCTCTGTCAAGGCGTAGTGTGTGATAGCTGAATAATGCTTATCTTATGTATATGATGCGATTGGATTAGGATAGTCGTATGGCCTTGTTGACCTCAGTCAAGGGTCGTGTGGGTTGGTTTAATTCAATCACGAAATGTACGGGTTGAACTTGACTAGCAGCCTATGGTTTGTTGACTACCGCCAAGGTCATATGTGTTAGTAATATGTATGCCCTAGAGGCCATTATTGATGATATAGTGGATTCTTGGACATATATATAGAGGGCTTTCTTGCTCGACATGATAGTATGCTATCAAGTTACCTTTATCTTAACATGTATACTAGTATTTATACTGCCTGTCTCTTACATGTTGATAAAGCCCTTAGGATATGTACTTGACTGCTAGGACAATGATGAGATCATACTAGTGGGGCCTGGGTGGTCCTTATGTACATCCTTTAATCAGTTCCTAGTCATGGGAATATCGAGACCAGGGTATCGATATTCCAGAGTAGACTAGTGTATACGCTTCTTGACCTATATGATGGGTGATGGATGATCCCACATCCATTGGTGTTTGACATGAAAGATGGTATACGGGTGCTCAGTGGAGACTGGGTACACTGAACAAGACTCGCCAAGGACTCCTATGTGGTAGTATACCTATCATCAGAAAGCAGTCCTCTAGTGACACTAGTACATGTTAGTCTGTAGATCTTAGATCGTCATAGAGTCTTGTGTGGCTCCCATTGTGCTTTGATTTCCTCCCTACCACGGCTCAAAGGAGTCGTGCAAAAGGGTGGATTTTGGGTACAGTCCCGGGTCGCATGGAGGCAATGAGCGATAGGAGGGGTTTCGTCTCTCCCGGTATTAGGGGTTGATGTTGCGCTATACTCGATTGGCTATAACTGGAAGTCCCCGACCAGGGCTGCTGCCGAGATTTACAAACAAGTGTTATCCGTAGTTTCTTGAACCATTATAGGCCAGACATCGACATGACTTATCACGTTACTAGGGACTGATGTTTACCACCCTTAGACATGATATGCGACATATCAGACGAAAAGACCAGACTGTACGGCAGTGTTACTGATAGGCTTCATGGAGAGTATAGACGTGCTTTCTTGTTGATCTTCATATCGGTCAATACCCGGATAGCCGTTACATCCAGCTAGTACCACTGACGGCTTGTAGGTGATTGATGTGATCATCACCTACTGCTGGCATATTGACGAGTCTTTAGAGTCCCATACAGAAGTTTCCTGGTTCAAATGAAACGAAGTAGTACACATATGTGATATGTGTGTGGGACCGATTAAATACGTGTATGTGATACCGTATTGTAATCTGGCAGTTATCTGTTATCGGTTCGGTTATATATGATATAACTAGATTGTCGAATCAAGTGTTGATTTGATAATGTGATATACAGATATATGATATTAGTCAGTCATATGTGATATAACCGGATTATTAAATCAAGTGTTGATTTTATAATGTGATATACATTATATGTGATATAATTAAATCTTAACTAATATCATTAGCTCACTAATTATTCTTCATAATATATATATATATATAAATATATATGATATATATATATATATAATGAAGCATGACATGGTTTCTATTTTTGAGAAAAATAGAAAAAGAGGTGGAAAATGAGAGTATGGTTGCAAGCATGGGCTTTATTCATAGTTTATTCATCTTGACTCACTATTCAAGCATGGTTGCAATTTTATATTGCAAAATTCAATGCTTGGATGAGTGGGGGTCAAGAGTTGCCATTCATTCTAGTCTCATTCTCAACACTTAGCAATTTTTCTTGAGTTGCTCCCATGGTTGCTCTCTAGCTTCATCTTCCTCTTCAAATATCATGGTTCAAGCTTCAACCCTCACAAGAGATATGAATCATGAAGCTTGAATAAAATCTTGTGATCTTTTAACATCCCTTACTTCACCATCCCACACCAAACTAGCAATTTTGTATGGTGTGTTTTCTACACTAAAGAAGTTTAGTGTAGAGTTAGCTTGGGCTAGAGGAACTTCGGGTGGATCGTCTTTGGCGCGAAGATCACGAAGGAGGTTCGTTCAACTCGAAGAGGAGCCTAATAGAGTCGCGTGGACTTCAACCTGGAGCTATTGAAGAGAAGGACTCGAATTACAAAGGTTGTATGCTCTTTTCTTCTGTTGGTTTTAATCACATCACAAAGGCAAACCCAAAAAATCTAGTAATGATCTTGTTAGTCTAACAAAGCACCTTATAAAAAATAAAATGTGGCATGCTTGATACCTCTAGAAACTCATGGTGGTGTTAAAGGTCGACTTTCATAGTATCAGAGCTAAGCTAGAACATTAGGGTAACTTGTAGCGACGTTAGAAATCCGCCGTTTTTGTCGTGCAAAAACTACTGATAAAAAAGGTTTCGAAATTGATGTTTTGAGTTGTTTGCATACCCCGCAGGCTCACGGTTTGAACCGAGAAGCCGTGGGGTGGAGCGTGCAGACCCCGGGGACAGCCTGGGGGGATTGAACTACTAGGCCCACTTCCCAAGACCACCACAAGGTGGTCTTGGTGGTGGGTACTCGAAACTGCCCCACCGTAAGCAGTTTCGGGTCTGCCTCGCCCCCTGGCCACCTCGTGGTAGCCTCGGTTGTGGGGTAACCCCTCTAGGCCCCCCATTCGATAGTTTATTTTGGGTCTTCGCCCCCACGAATATTCGAGCTGGTTTCATGTTCGTTTCGTCTCCCGGATTGGCTTAAAACGATTGGTTTTGGAACTTTAGCTCACTGGATTTTTCAAGTCTTGGAAAAATTGGTTAAGTTTGCTAATTGCGTGCGGAATTCTAATGTCGCGGTTACTTTACAAGCTTTGTGATGTGTGTGATACAATTATTAGAATCCGGATTAATTAGTTGTTGCGCTACGGCAGCGCCCCGGCCGTCTTACCGAGGCCAAAATGCGGAATCAAAAAATTTTCCTTACTTGGAAACTGGCGCTACCGCGGACAATAAAACCCGGATCGTTAACCATTAACCTAGACTAGCAAACAAGAGATGGGAAGAGAAGTATACCAAGTGATCCGAGTCCTCCGGTCTTCTCCTCGTCGTCCCGATCTCCTGCGGAAACTCCGGTCGTCGCCTCCTCGCCGGAAGGGCACCATATCGCCTGTATCTTTTACGGGCTCCCACCTCATACCGAGGCAACTCGGGCGCGAAGTAGGCTAGCCGACGCGTCTAAGATTTGCTGTAGAATGTGTAGGGTTGAAGCTATGTCTCATTTGGGGTTTTGTTGCCATTTGAAGATGATGGAGGAAACTAGATAAGGAAAAATGGTGCTTGCATTTTTCCTAGCATGAAATGAGATCAAGAAAAATCCCACAAGCTCAAAATGAAACTCTCTCTTCTTCTTCTCTCAAGTGTGGCTTCTTTTCTCTAGGGAGAAAAATGGTAGAGGAATGAAAATCCAAACCATAACAAGAAGGGAGATGAGTGTAGGAGAAAAAGAAAGGTGACCATATCCAAACACCATCATCACAATCTCACATCAAACACAAATCAATCCTAATCACCTTTTACAAGAAATGATGATAGAAAAGAAAGGAATAAAAAAGATGCTTATCATAATCAAACTATTTGCAAGAAAACCCTCCACAATGTGTTATTTGCAAACTTGCAAATAACACCCTCCATCAAAAGGTTCGGCCGGGAAAGAACAAAGGAAAACCGGCCGGAACGGAATGCAAACTGGCAACTCCAGAAAACTGGTCCCGTAATAAATTACAGGAAAACCTCGATACTGTGCATACACACCCGCATCTGTATTCCTACCGGATACAAATGCAATGAGACAAAATCTACACTGTACTAAACTAGGATCCGGCTTAAACCAAAGCCGGCAAGTAATATACGTCCGATCCTGATCCGTGCAATACCGCACGTATCAGATCGAACCCTGCCATATAACCATACGGCCACTAGTACAAACCGTCCGATCCTGATCCGTGCAATACCGCACGTATCTGATCAGACCCTGCCATATCTTCATACGGCCTCTACAGCGTTTCGCCCGAAAGCTTGAGTAACTGAAAGTGTGGTGGACTCTAAAGACTCGTCAATACTATGGCTGTGGATTTAACCACTAGCACGTCAGAGGTATTAGCCAATACGTGATGGGCCACCAGCTATTGACCAAAAGGGACGTCGATGAGCGAACTCATCCTGACACCCTACTGAGCCTGTCAGTGACAATATCCGTACAGTCCGGTCCGTTCGTCTATGAGTATCGCATGGCGGGCCTAGGGGGTTGGTAAAAGTCAGACCCCCAAAAGCGGTACAAGTCGTGTCGGAGTGTAGCCCAGAACGCCCTGAGATACTACTGGAATACCTACCAGTAAATCTCCTGCCTCGGCCGAGGGCTTTGCGTAATGGCTCTCCTAGACACAGCGCGATCTCACCCCCAATACCGGGAGAGACGAACCCCTGCAGATCCGCTCACTGCCTCCATGTGGCTCGGGACTGTACCCAACTAAAACCTGTTTGCACGACTCCTTTGAGCCGTGGTAGGGTAGTAATCAAAGCACAGTGCGAACTCACACGAGACAAATGACGATCTCAGGTCGATGAACTAACCTGTACACATGTCACCTGGGAACTGCTATCTGACGTATGGTATAATCCCAACTAGCAGGTTCCCGGCGAGTCCTGTCCGGTGTACTCATAACCCAATGAGCACCTGTATACATCTTAGGTGTCCCAACTGACACCAGTGGCTTGTGAGACCGGCCACCGCCCCTCGTCGGGGTCTTGACTGTATACACTAGTCTACTAATGGAGTATCGATGCCCAGTCTCGAAACTCCCATGACTAGGGACCATTTAAGGATGTGCTTATAGACCACCAGCTCTCACCTATATGATCGCCATCATACTGCTGGTAGTCAAGCAAGAATCCTAGGGGCTCTATCAACGTGTAATAGCGACATGTCAGGTCACCTAAAGCAGTACACGATGATAAAGATAAACCAGATAACATACTATCATCTCGAGTAAGACTGTCCTACCGGGATAGGTCCTCCCTCAATCATTGCAATCACATGCCTGTGATCCAATAATTGACTCTGAGGGCACTATCTCCAACAATCTCCCACTTGCACTCAAGGCTAATTATTGCGATGTCGCATACTCACAGCCCGTGTGATACCGAACACCCAACTCCTCTACTAGTCAGTCTCACAAAGCTCGTTTGCGAAACTATTGCGTTCGAGGAATAGCCTCAGTGAGTGGATCCGCTGTGATGTTTCTTTCTATGTCTCTCTATATCTCAAGTTCGCAGAGAAAACCATCTCCCGAAATGAGCAATACCTGTCTTAGAGTATGTCTGGATATCTGATGGGACCTAGCTCATAAATGAACTCAAAATCCAAACTTCTTAGACTGTATCGATAACTGAACTTAATCAGTACCCAGCGCCATGCCTCCCTTAGTATTGCCTTGGACCACCTGTCCAAAATACTGCCCCTCGTCAGAAGGAGAAACTATAACTCTGACAGCCACTCTGCCATCTATGTCACCTTGGAAGCCTGGAGTGACAACCGTCTCCTAAAAGAGGCTGTCGTTATCACATCCCTAGAACACGCACTTATGTCCTAAAACTGCTTCCGATTGTTTCTCTAGGATTGGATTAATATCAACTTGTTGCATCTACTGCAAAAACAACATCTGGTGTGGTACTTGACATCTTATGACTGACTCAATTGCCTAAGCAAGTGATCTGTCAATCATGCGTATCCCTCTCCCCTTTAGTCTGTAAGACACCTTTAGAGAGGGTGACTCCATTACCTGCAGGTGTACTACCGTGCCAGGAGTCGTCCATTCTAAATACTCATAGAATGCTGTCAAGGTACCCAGATTAGGAAACCACCCAAATCTAGATCTAAAACCATAGATCTAGTAACCAGAATGTCTGATATAATATCCAAGTCCTGTGTGGAGAAACTACTCTGTGACAACCAAAATGTAACCGATCGTAGTATAGGAATATCACTTCCTACTCTGTGTATGTCATCCAAATACCATGACATCACACCCTACTACCTTCTCAACAGATCCATCCCCTATTCTGATGAAGTCAAACCTATGACTGTCACATCAGAAATAGATGATCTATCTCCGCTGTATCTGCTTTAGTCTATAAATAGACATAAGCCACCTGTCCACCAATGCTTCCGCTGCTCCCACTGACTACGACAACCCTCTGGCAGAGTCATATAGACGCGCACTTCTAAAGCTAGTTTAGAACGACGCTATACTCATCCTCCTGCCGGGTCTCGGAGCCTGGAACAATAGCAATGGTAAGTGTGGGTAAACAAGAACTTCCCTGTCACCGTCCTTGAGGCTACCGGAGTACCTCTCGGGTGCCTGAAGTTACCCACCTTATCTGCGGAGTGGTTAATGGAATGTCAAATCAGATTGAATCTTTAGGTTCCTTATCAAATCTTCAGTAATCGTTTGCGGTTCTGGAATCGCTTCCAGTTCTACCATACTCCCACTACTGTTTTCTGAAAAATAACCATTTCTTTTTAAAATGTGGCGAGTTAAGAACAATATCACTATTGATCTTCCAGATGGTAGAAAGTCAACCCTCGTCATAGCCTGTGTCAACCCACAAACAGCCATTACAGAAACGCGCCTTGAGTTGTCCAGTGTCTGGTTTTAATCATAAGCCGGACAACTCCCCGTACCTTAACATCGTTAAGATATGAACTGTTCTATATCCAATATAGAACCAGAGGC
Organism: Agapanthus africanus; assembly: GCA_030015575.1. Taxonomy (NCBI): domain Eukaryota; kingdom Viridiplantae; phylum Streptophyta; class Magnoliopsida; order Asparagales; family Amaryllidaceae; genus Agapanthus; species Agapanthus africanus. The sequence goes on along the minus strand of JASDDO010000018.1, from coordinate 310,763,364 downwards.
ATTGATTTAAATGAACCAGATTCAAATCTTGCAGCTATCTCCAGTGCATGTCAACTAAATGGAAGGAGGCCGATCAGCGTTATTCAACTTAGGAATGTTTCCAATTATGAGTAACCTGAAAGAGAAGCAATTTCTCTTTATCATTACTATCAACTGAATACCATACACAAGTATCTACATCTTCGACCACTTTGAAGAATCTCGATACTTGCAATACTTGGTTCTCTACTCTATTCAAATACCTATAACTCCTCAAAACTTAGACCCTGTGTTTCTACGAAACACATGTCTAAGAACTAGAGAAGTTAAAAGTAAACAGAATATAGTATGAGGACCAACCCCTCTGTCCTAATGGACACTGGACAACATACAATACTCTGTATAAGTCCGCTGAGTCTAACAACTCTTTCACTGTACGTCGTAGGTTGAAAACTGTACTTATGGTTAAGAAGAATTACACCGCTGTTCAATGCTCCTTACCTAACCATCCACTGATATAGGTAAATGTCATAGACATAATTTCAAAAGGTATATCTCACTCTATAAAAATAGACGTACAGATATATCAATTTGAAATTGGTGCATAACTGCGAATATTCAAAACCAAATAATTGCCGTCCGGCAAACAACCCAGGTGACTTCCTCAAATATCACCGATTACAACGAATCCCGATATAATGAGGATGATCACCCAATTCCCAATAACTTACTCCCACTCATCATCTGTAAAACCATACAGATGTGAGAATCATACCTGGTAAATGCATACCCTGGAGTAAGTGTCTAATCGGGAAATCAGTTTTCTATTAACAGTACACAGTGAAACTGAAACATTGAAATGTTTCGTTGGGGTATCCTGGTATTCCTAGTAATGCCTCTTCCATTATCCAGATTCACAACTATAACCGTATAATTCTTTGCCACCTCTCCAAATCCCTTTATATGTCTTTAGTCATTACCTTCTGTACACCCCTTTAGGCCAATTGGTTTTCTTCCCTCCCTACCGTTCGGCACCAGCCTATGGTTTGGAAGAAGACTATCCAAAAGGCATAAAGGGTGTACTGTCCTAATCCTAGGAGCACTCGCAACGCGAGAGAAGGTGAAGATAAAAGACACCTGAATGTACTTTATTCCTATTTCTCCTGAACTAGGATCCATCCCCGAACTGGAACAAGTTCCTTTCGAGTTCGTATATAACCATACGATGGATTATCCAATAAACTGGGATCTTCGTAGTAATACGGAGTGTCCTGGAGAAATACAAAGGTGATTTAGGATTGCTGAAGAAATACTTGGTTTGGTCGTGAATATCAGTCGCAATTTACTTTGCCCTCCTACTAATCCCTTGCTTTGTCTTAACTTAATACCTTCTGCACACCATCGTTATGCTAATTGGTTTTCTTCATTCCCCACCGTTCGGCACCAGCCTAAGGTTTGGAAGAAGACTATCCAATCTGCGTAATAGGTGTACTACTCCTAAGCCAAGGAGTACTCGCAACCTGAGAGAAGGTGAAAAGAAAAGACAACTGAATAGTCCTATCCGTTTTCTCCAGAACCAGAAACCATCCTCGAAGTCCTTCGAGTTCGTATATAACCATACGATGGTTTTGTCCAATGGAAGTGGACGTTCGTAGTAATACGGGGTGTCCTGGAGAAAAGGGTAAAAGTAGGAGTGGCAATGAGGTTTGTAACTCTGACAATCCAAAAGCCAGTGTTAAGAAGGTTCGGTCAACTTGGTCACTGAGTCATAGTCCAGGGTCGGGTCAATGGTCGCTGCCAAAGAGAGAGAGAAAAGAAACACTCAGCGTGCACTCTAACCTAGATCAGAATGGTTATCACTTTGTCTAATCTAGAAACCTCCCACTGTACCTCAAATTCTCCTCCAAACCTGAAAGAAGAATTAGTCGGCGTCACCCGAGGAGTAAACCAACTCATCAGTGGGAATCGGGATCCAACTATCATCGCATGATAACGTGACGGAATCCGCTCACGGTATCACACTCCAGAAGGTATGCGCATGCCTGGCAAGTTTCAGTTCTTTTGAAACTCCCGATGTGATGTTTTTACCCCTAGGACTCAAGTGACCTTGACGGAGTCAACAAATCAAAGAGTCCTTGTCAAGTTCAACCCGTCATTATCTGGATTGCATTAAACCCACTCGTACGTGCCCTTGACGGAGTAAACAAGGCCGCACGACTGTCCTAATCAATCCCATTTATGCAACAAACAAGCACCACTTAGCTACCGTACACTACGCCTTGACGGAGTCAACAAACGCAGCACGAATACTAAATAATACCCATAAGAAATGACGGAGGGCTACGAATGGTTTTTGGCGAAAAACCTTTAACGTAATGAACTTGATATCGTTGAAGGAACTGCATAGCCTTTTATAAAAATATAGTGACAAAAACCTTCGCTAAAGAGGTCACTCCCGGTGAAGGGATCTCGGCTCTTTCCCCGTAGAATGAGGTGCAGGATATTCCAACTGAATACCACGATGCAAAGCAAAAGTAATCGGCTATAGTGAAGTTAATGCCCTGACGCAAACTTCTGTCCAAGGGGTCACTCCCGGTGAAGGGATCTCGGCCCTTGCCTCGTCGACTGAGGAGCAGGATATTCCAAATGAATACCACGATGCAAAATAAAAGTGAACGTCCTTGCAATAACAGCTTTTTGAAAAGTGTTCCAACAATATCAGAATAGGTTTGTTTATCTTGCATTGATCCGAATCAACGCAGTCCCATCAATTGATCACACCACAAAGAACGAAAATATACTGACGTACGTATATGCCATCTGCATTCGCCACTGGGTCCCGTCATCACCCGTTAGGTTAGCTAACTAACGGCAGAGCGGGGACTGGACTAGCGCGGATGAAAAACATATACAACATCTATTGATATATATACCAATATATTATATTTCGCTCAAGGCGTGAATAAAAAGCAACATCACAGAAATGTACAGCATCACAGAACAATACAGATATCTGGAAGCCCCTGGTTTCACAGAGCCGCTGCTGAAACCCGACGTTCCCCTGGTCTTGTGGATAGCCTGTGCAATGAAACCCTAGACCCTTACGGGCGCGGCAAGTCACCCGCCAAAACCTGAAGTGAGGCAGCCCCCTTCAGCAGCGTGAATGGACCACCCAGCACTTCACGGAATCCGGTAACTCGGGTACCCCACCTGGGTCAACCTGTACCCCCTACGAGTGCGGCGAATAGCCCGCCAATCCTAGAGTGAAGCCCCCTCCGTCTCAAAGCCATGAGATACGGGCCCGTTGCCCTCTAGAACCCGGCTATTCGTGCACCCCTCCGCGGGGTAATCCTAGTACAGAAAGTAAAATATACATACAACGGGTACATCGACCGCAACCAGGTCGTGCCCCAAAAGAATAATACATACAGGCAGTGACGGCAGTCCACATGTCGGACGCTCGCCCCGCAATATCAAATGTACATATAAAACAAAACTGTACTAGCATTGCATCCAGGCTATCCCCCACGACCGATCCGCAACAACACAGCATAAACATAGAACATCAACGTGAAAAGTCACGTTCGCAAATCCGTCTAACCGGGCTATAGCAGTTAGACAGGATTTACCGATCAAGTGACATTCACGGTCGCAGATATAATGTAAATACTGTGAACCAATGTGTTTAAAATATCCGATCGATTAAATTTTAACAAGTGGGCCCCCAAGTACTACTGTAGCACATCAAGAAATTCTGGGCCTAAAATTAATGTTCCAAAACCCCTAAAATCATCCCAGAAAGCAACTGAAGAAAAACGACACAGTGATCTGAGCATAGTGGGGCGGAACAGCGGCACAAAGGGGGGTTTTGCCGCGGTTCCGCGCTCACAAAATGGAATCACTCTGTCGAACTTCTACAGCAGCCTTATATTTTCCAGTACATCACTTTATGCAACCTGAAAAATTTTTTGAGCAAGAAAAAAATCAACAGAAAACTGATGTACAGAAAACGTGTATTTTTGGAATTTTGGTCGATCGGAAATGTAAAACACATTAGACAAAGCTAGACAAGGTTAATGGCGTGGCTCTAATACCATGTTGCGCCACGGCAGCGCCCCGGCCGTCTTACCGAGGCCAAAATGCGGAATCAAAAAATTTTCCTTACTTGGAAACTGGCGCTACCGCGGACAATAAAACCCGGATCGTTAACCATTAACCTATACTAGCAAACAAGAGATGGGAAGAGAAGTATACCAAGTGATCCGAGTCCTCCGGTCTTCTCCTCGTCGTCCCGATCTCCTGCGGAAACTCCGGTCGTCGCCTCCTCGCCGGAAGGGCACCACATCGCCTGTATCTTTTACGGGCTCCCACCTCATACCGAGGAAACTCGGGCGTGAAGTAGGCTAGCCGACGCGTCCAAGATTTGCTGTAGAATGTGTAGGGTTGAAGCTATGTCTCATTTGGGGTTTTGTTGCCATTTGAAGATGATGGAGGAAACTAGATAAGGAAAAATGGTGCTTGCATTTTTCCTAGCATGAAATGAGATCAAGAAAAATCCCACAAGCTCAAAATGAAACTCTCTCTTCTTCTTCTCTCAAGTGTGGCTTCTTTTCTCTAGTGAGAAAAATGGTGGAGGAATGAAAATCCAAACCATAACAAGAAGGGAGGTGAGTGTAGGAGAAAAAGAAAGGTGACCATATCCAAACACCATCATCACAATCTCACATCAAACACAAATCAATCCTAATCACCTTTTACAAGAAATGATGATAGAAAAGAAAGGAATAAAAAAGATGCTTATCATAATCAAACTATTTGCATGAAAACCCTCCACAATGTGTTATTTGCAAACTTGCAAATAACACCCTCCATCAAAAGGTTCGGCCGGGAAAGAACAAAGGAAAACCGGCCGGAACGGAATGCAAACTGGCAACTCCAGAAAACTGGTCCCGTAATAAATTACAGGAAAACCTCGATACTGTGCATACACACCCGCATCTGTATTCCTACCGGATACAAATGCAATGAGACAAAATCTACACTGTACTAAACTAGGATCCGGCTTAAACCAAAGCCGGCAAGTAATATCCGTCCGATCCTGATCCGTGCAATACCGCACGTATCAGATCGAACCCTGCCATATAACCATACGGCCACTAGTACAAACCGTCCGATCCTGATCCGTGCAATACCGCACGTATCTGATCAGACCCTGCCATATCTCCATACGGCCTCTACAGCGTTTCGCCCGAAAGCTTGAGTAACTGAAAGTGTGGTGGACTCTAAAGACTCGTCAATACTATGGCTGTGGATTTAACCACTAGCACGTCAGAGGTATTAGCCAATACGTGACGGGCCACCAGCTATTGACCAAAAGGGACGTCGATGAGCGAACTCATCCTGACACCCTACTGAGCCTGTCAGTGACAATATCCGTACAGTCCGGTCCGTTCGTCTATGAGTATCGTATGGCGGGCCTAGGGGGTTAGTAAAAGTCAGACCCCCAAAAGCGGTACAAGTCGTGTCAGAGTGTAGCCCAGTACGCCCTGAGATACTACTGGAATACCTACCAGTAAATCTCCTGCCTCGGCCGAGGGCTTTGCGTAATGGCTCTCCTAGACACAGCGCGACCTCACCCCCAATACCGGGAGAGACGAACCCCTGCAGATCCGCTCACTGCCTCCATGTGGCTCGGGACTGTACCCAACTAAAACCTGTTTGCACGACTCCTTTGAGCCGTGGTAGGGTAGTAATCAAAGCACAGTGGGAACTCACACGAGACAAATGACGATCTCAGGTCGATGAACTAACCTGTACACATGTCACCTGGGAACTGCTATCTGACGTATGGTATAATCCCAACTAGCAGGTTCCCGGCGAGTCCTGTCCGGTGTACTCATAACCCAATGAGCACCTGTATACATCTTAGGTGTCCCAACTGACACCAGTGGCTTGTGAGACCGGCCACCGCCCCTCGTCGGGGTCTCGACTGTATACACTAGTCTACTAATGGAGTATCGATGCCCAGTCTCGAAACTCCCACGACTAGGGACCATTTAAGGATGTGCTTATAGACCACCAGCTCTCACGTATATGATCGCCATCATACTGCTGGTAGTCAAGCAAGAATCCTAGGGGCTCTATCAACGTGTAATAGCGACATGTCAGGTCACCTAAAGCAGTACACGATGATAAAGATAAACCAGATAGCATACTATCATCTCGAGTAAGACTGTCCTACCGGGATAGGTCCTCCCTCAATCATTGCAATCACGTGCCTGTGATCCAATAATTGACTCTGAGGGCACTATCTCCAACATTAGTTTTATGAAAACTAGTTAGTATATTGTAAAGCTAGCCGTTTAGTCTCAATTGATCGATTGCCACGAAGTTTTGATTCGAATCAAAACTCCGTCGCAATTGTGTATTGTACGCGATCACTAAGTTGAGAATCTTGTTGGATTATCTGACAACCAATTGAAAAGTGTTTTGAATTTGAGACTAAAATGCAAGTTTTATAAGTTAGGCATGAAATCCGGAATATGAGATATTCCGGGTTTATGATGTCTAAGAATATTTCAGATTCTAATTATTGTAGTTTTCTGTTTTATTTTTTGCGAATGTATATGTAATATATGGGGTCTCCCAATCTCATTGCTATATGTCAACGAGGTTTAGGGATACGCATATTTGCTTACGTTGATGATATGTGATGTCATTTGTTTCTATTGATATGATTTATTGGATCGTCGTGAAAGAATAGCCGGAGGATTTTATGTGAGATGAGGGTTTTTAGTTTCATGCATATAAAATCTGTATGTAATATTCTTTTATTGGGGCACTTCCGGGTTCAGGATGATGTCACCACTGTTGTATATTATTTACTTTTCCGCATTAGTATAGACCCAAGGCGGGGAGCACAAGTAACTGGGTTCTAGAGTCCAGTGGGAGACCATCTCAAGGAGTTGAGACCGGGTCTCCTAACTCTAGAATTGGCAGTGTTACTTTCTGCTCTCGTAGGGGTCTAGGGATGTGGGTTTGGCTATTCATCACGACTGTGGAATCCGTGTTTTACATTATTGACTAAATTTAAAACACGGACATCCTAGTATATCCAATATTTCATATATTGCTTCTGCTGCTTGATTCTGTGATGTTGATCATATAACTGCATGAGAAGAATGTAATATTTTATATATGATATATAATAAATGTTGGTTATGTTTTGCACCCGCGCTAGTCCATCCCCCGCTCTGCCGGTAGTTAAGTAACCTATCGGTGCATGACGGGGCCCGGTGGTGAATGCGGATGGCATAAGCGTACGTTCTATTTTCGTTTAATTTTTCTGTAATGTTTAGGAAACATTAATTGATGGGACTTTAATGATATTAATGAAAAGAAAGAAACCTAAAGATATTATAAAATCTAATTTTCAAAAAGGGTAGCTCTAGTTTTTGCTTTGCATAGTGGTATTTTTTGATGAATATCCAACACTTCATTCGATAAGGAAAGAGCTGAGATCCCTTCATCGGGAGTAACCTATTTAGCGAAACTAGCAAATGCTACAACCCACTCAGTTTTGTCTTTTGACTGCTTCTCTAGTTCTTGCTTTGCATCTTGGTATTCATGAATATCAAGCACCTCATTCGAGGAGGAAAGAGCCGAGATCCCTTCACCGGGAATGACCTCTTTAGTGAAGCTAGAAAAGACTAAAAAACACTACTTTTCAAAATCACTAGATTCTACAGCGATATCAAGTTCATTACGGTCATGGTTTTCTTAAGAATGTACGTAGCCCTCCGTCATTCAGATAAGTACTATTTAGTATTCGTGCTACGTTTGTTGACCTTGTCAAGACGTAGTGTGCGGTAGCTGATTAGTGCTTATCTGCCAACATGAGTTGCGATTGGGTTAGGGTAGTCGTGTGGCCTTATTGACCTTGTCAAGGGTCGTGCGGGTGGGTTAAATTCAATCAAGAAATGACGGGTAGAACTTAACTACCGCTTATGGTTTGTTGACCTTGTCGTGGTCTGTCACGACCCGAAATGGCACGTGACTGTCACTTGAATCATATGAAGTCTATAGGACCCCATCTAATTTAAGTAAGCCAAAATCACAAAAATCTAAACCATTTTAAAAGAGGGAGAAGGAAAAAGTTTAGTTTTAAAGCAAGTGGTTTAACGAAATAAGCTGTAGTATGCATTTTTAAAACAACAAGTCTTTTCCAAAAATTTCGGCAGAGTTTCCTTTGTAAATACTGGCCCCAAACGGGATCAAACATGCATAATATAAAGGCGTCCCCAAACGGGAGCTAGCTCTTCGCCAATTGGCGGACACAACCATGCAATGCAATATAATATACAACGCCGAAGGGTGAGGATAAAAACTCAGAAAGAAACCAGAGAAAAACTATAATAATACAAGCGCGACTCTAAGGTCAAAAGAATATATACTGGTCTTCTAAGTCTATAAATTTATACAAGTCTGGTTGATAGAGTTACTAGATACAACTGAAATAAATACAAATACTATGGTGGTCACGATACAAGTTAACCCAGCTACCAAAGCAATCACCCGGAAGGAAGTAGTGTGCCAGCAAGCCGCAATGAAATCTGTACGGCAAACCCTGCAAGAAACTGTGGCTCAACGGGGGTGAGTTGCCAACTCGTGAGTAGAAAACATCACCGAGCAGAAATCGCATGTATGACTCAACCCTAGGTTATACGATAACATATTCTCAATATATAAACCTATACCATCTACACATAAGTGTAACATCAAGTGCTCGTGTCAGTGCCTCAGGTAGCACCATAATACATATATGATGTATGAATGCATTAAAAATGAAAACAGAATATATCATGAAAGAGAAACTGCCTTCTTTGTTTAGTGAGATTTCTGTATATAAAAATCATCAATGAAATCATCAGAGAATCCGTGTCAAGGATCGACACAAAATATATATATCCCAATATCTCAATATCTCAGGCTCCGGCAATCCGAACTGGCCCGTATCATTAAATCTCAATATCTAGGGTTCCGGCAATCCGGACTGGCCCATATCATCAAATCTCAAGACCATGTCGGTATCCTCCGAATATCCGGCGCGTCATAATAATCGGTAGGTAGTTCTCCCCTGCCGCGCTCAACGCCATCATCTGGAATCATCTTGCCCCGGGTTACCTGATTGATCTCAAAAATATATGTTACCGCAATCAAGAACGGCGTCGCTTGGTAGCTAGCCGGTGAGTACGGGTCGGTCCACAGGGATATTGTGAATTTCCTAATTGCTCTTACGAGTTAATTCCAAACGGTGTGAATGGATCAATTAAATCTAAAAACTAAATTAAGCTAGATCTAAATCTTTCTAGGGTTAGGTCTAGGTTAAGTTTGGAAAGTCAATAAATCTCACCGCTTTCTATACCCATATTAGGATCTATTAGGAGTTATGGTAATTATTAATAAAAGGGATTAGAACCATTTGGAAAGATGTTTCTTCCTCTAGGTTCTTGTCCTTCCTTTATCAATCCTTACCCTAACCTTCATGGAAAACACGCGCAACCGGGCCTTTACACTACGGTATCACCGCTACCTCGAGGGATAGGGTGCCGTAGGGACCGGTGTGTGCATGTATGCATGAAGTCCTATGAAAATATATGACGGGAAAGAAAGGGGTGAGAGATCTTCATCTCTCAAACCTTCCCCAAAGCTAACCCTAACAAGCGAGGAGACTACTCGCTCATTAGGGAATTGAAAAACATTTATCTAGGACAGAGAATAAAAGACTTAACTAGGGCAAGGAATTAAATTTAACTAGGGCAAGAATAGAAATTTAACCTAGGACAAAAAATAAATTAAGAACTTACAAATTGATGCTCTCCAAAAAGATTTCTGAATTTTATTAATGAAAGGAGGCATGAACAAATACAATGAATTGGGTCTCTATTTATAGGACATAGAAAACCCTAGGTTTACAATTGCTGCACGTCTGCATTTACCAAAATACCCCTAGGAAGACCATTCAATGCCACAACAAAACTTGGTAAAAAATTATTCCACTAAGGGCTCTAGATGGTCGCGGAACCGCGGCCGCAGCAGGGGTTGGGCCGCGGTTCCGCGGCCCAATGATAGGCTTGCTTGCTTTTGTTTGCTTCTTTTGGGCTTTCTTGGATTCCTACTTCTTTAGTATTTTTCTAAAATTGGCTTCTAGGTTTCTTCCAGATCTTCCAGTGAATACTTGTAGTGAACTTTTAACCGTTCGCTTTGATATTTTGGACCTTGCGCTGCCTTGTACTTTGTGAACTTTATCTTTTATGTAGGCTTGGTCAAGATCCTTCTATTAGTTGGTCGTAGTCCCACTTTTGCATCGTCTTTTATCTTTTTCACTGTTTTTTCTCCAAGAACCTGTAACCTGTACTATGTAGCAGACATGGGTCAAAAGCACCTGTTTATTTGTAAAATGCATAAGAATGGGGAATATAATAATGCAATATTATGATATGAACAGTACCGCACCGGGTCCACCATGCACCCACCGACGGTTCCTCCTCTTCCTCAAATCGGGTGTATGATATCGCTCAAGAGCCGAGAAAACTCATAGTGGATATATCTCAAATCAAGAAAACTGCAATTTTCTATCTTTAAAATGATAATAAGTTTATAAAATCCTTTCGGTTTCTCCAAATCCAGAAATCTCATAGAAATCCGAAATCCCAATCTCAAGAGTAAATAAACAATGAAATACCGGCAATAAGCTACATAATATTGCATGACAAATGAATATATCAATGCATGGGATATCAAGCAAAGAATGCAATAATTAAACTAGCATATAACAGCAAGCGCATTAGTACTATGTCGAAACTATAAGCTAGAAATTTATACAATGAAATAGTGTTTTCTAATGTGTACATAACATGGCAATTACCGATGATGATGTGTGTGAGCTGGCAAGCAGGTGTACGTGGGGTATAGGCATCATCGGTAATGGTGCTGGTGTCCTGACAACATGATTTTAAGAATAACTAATGAAAACACAAATAAGCATGTAATGCGATGCGAACAATAAGAATATGCGGAACATGAATAATAACGCGACATATAAGAATATACATATATATATGAGTCATACAGTTTTGACATTTGAAATAACACAAATCGTGTGTTTAGAAAATAGGGGCTACGGTGTTTTTAAGAAATGGTACGCCCTTTGAAATATCCGTAGTATCCCTTGGCCTGTCTTTAAAATACTCACGATTCGTTAGTTTTAGAAATAAGTATGATTTAAGCCCAGTCTAACATCTACTAAGTAATCTACAGGACTAAACTAACAGACTAATCGAAAGGGTAAGGAAAACCACTTGAGTCTGAGTCGATATCCATATCTAGTAGTCGGTGATCCCGCCTGAATAGTATCAAGTACGATACAATATATCTTATGACATCCTCGAGTCAAGAGTGCGGATCTATCATCATAATTATATCTCGTACGGTAAATCCATCGTACGGCATCCCAAATCTGGGTACGAATCGAATATCACATTTATCTCATTACTCCTCTGGTATCCTTATCATCATATCCTGAATTAGGGGTACTGATCTAAAATCTAGTACAATTTGATACCATCAACGTATATATATGAGTGTGTATGAAAACACATCTCCTAAATATCCGCTATAATATCATGTCGTATCTCATAATACGAACCAAGTCACATCACCATCTCGTGGCATCATGCCCAAACACATCGACTCATCTCCAAATACCATATACTATCCTCATCATCCATGTATACGTATACATACATACATATATATATATATATATATATATATATATACATACTCACATAAATATTTGTATATGTATATATATGTATATATCCCCATATACGCACAAGTAAAACAAATGTATGCGTGTGTGTGCGTGTGTGCAATTCTTTACTCTAGGGTTTCACGACTAAAAAGATAACTAAGTTACTTCTAATACACTAAAACTAACTCATGAACACCTGAAACCTATCTTGACAATCATTAGTCTCACAATACACACATATAAACAAATATAAATATGTATTCGTATACTACACTACGAAACTGCGGGGGTGCTATACGCCGTCCACCCAACTTCCCCCGTAGATATATATCTACTCACTTTGATCCTTGCTTGCCAAAGTCGATGACGCCACGCTCATCCTTGTTGTACGAGTCCACTCAAGGGTACCTACATATACACACATAAAATATCGTAAACCGAAATCGCGCACAGAAACCAAAACGGCATGCGTATCACACATAGGTTAAAACCTATGGTCTACGCATGCAAGAATAACCAGCAATCCTCGATGTCGATGTACAAACGTCAAACCATTAAGTTAAAACCCAAATACCAAAACAAAAGTTAAAACGAAGTCGCAAAACAAAGCAGCAACTCAAGAAAACACCTCCAGATTTTACACTCGGTTGAATTAGCCAATTTTGCATTTGGGTGGGGTCTACTTTACTGAAGATAAAGCTCTGGACCAAACACGAAGGCAATCACTCTTACCCTGGCCGCAAATTGCGGCCATAAGGAATAAAATTGCGGCCATGGATAAGGGTAGGGTTTCGGGTCTTCAGGTAGCTTCTAGGTTGCCTGCATGACTCACTGTGATCGCTATAAATTTTTCAGGTGTCTCGGGTTGTAGCAGATTTCAATTTCTCATCACAAATTTCACAAAATACGATATCAAGGATTTCTAAGCTTGCTAAATGGGGTTCTAGTCTCTGCTTTAGTCTAATACTATCACTACAGGGGTTGTATGGCCTCTACTAACCTCAATTACACCTTCACAACTCAAGAATTCCACAAACCTCATCTAGGAATTTTCTAAGTTCACTAAACCAAACTAAAACACTTCTAAACATGCATGAAAGATAAAGTGAGTGAAATACTACACTAATGGTGTAAGAATTACCTCATTTGGTAACTCAAGAAAATTCTTGAGTTGCCCCAACTCTTCAAAATCTAAACTTTCTTGGTCCAAAGTGCTTGTAGTGAGCTTATACATGTTTTTAATGAAAGGGAGATGATGTTTTGATGTTGATTTGAGTTGTTTGTGAGGATGAAGAGGAGGTGGAGAAGTGGGCAGCCATGAAGGAGAAAGAAGAAGATGAAATGATGAAGAGAATGAAGAATGAGCCCATTGTCAAAGAACCCTCACCTCTCTCTCTCTCTCTTGCCCATACCCATTTGTTTCTTCCCTTTTCTTTTCTTTTCCTTTTTCTTTTCTTTTCTTCTCATTATCTTTTCATGTCATTTAAAAACAAAGCCATGCAAGAAAAATAAAGAAAATACCATGGTAGGAAAATGTAACAATGTGTAATATGACATGGCACATGTCACATGCACAAATCAAGGTTAATGCACGATTAGTGATATTTAATCGCGATTAGCATTAAAATGGAATATAATTAATCATAAAGAATTTATAATTCCTTAAATCATATAAAACACCCCATTTCAGTAATTCCTATAATTTTCCAAATATTTCCCAATTTATCGTTAATTAATTATACCGCCTTATCAAAATATTCATAATATTTATATTTTAATTATTTAAATTTCCAAAAATAATATTTTATTTTTATGAAATGTTACAAGGTCATAAGTGGCTAGGGGTAAAAACATTATCGGGAATTTCAAGTGTTGAAATTTGCAATGAGATTGCATACTTTCTATATGATAGTTGGATCCCGATACCCACTGCGAGTAAGAGTTACTCCTGGGAGAGTTTTGCACTTTGCAATTAGCTAATCCAGTAGGTGTCTAGAAAGGGGTCAATGGGGTTATGCCTCTAGGGAAACGGGGTTTATTTTAATTAGGCGCATGCGAAAGCACGGGGAACCTCTCTCGGAGGACCGATACCTGCCTGGCCGAACGATTGGCGAACCTGTAGGGTGTAATTAATCCCAGGTAATCTTACCTTTTAGGGTATGAAGGAAGATTTGATAAAAATAGTGAGAGCCTCCTGATTCGATAAAATAACCAATCTAATCTTGCAAAGAGCGCACGCAAAGTGATTATCCTTCTCTCTCCCCTAGTAGCGACCAATGACATGTCTTAATCAAGATAATAATATGGATGTATTGACCGAATCTACTTATTATACTAGGCTAGGTTCCGCTCTATCTTATGATTGTCATAAGTCTGAGCAAGGAATAGGAGAATATACGAATTCCTACGCCATCCAAACGAAGAATAAGCATGCTGATGCATTGTCTTCGGGTGTGTTCGTAACCAAGAACTGTTTCTCAGTTACCTCTACATCCTAGGTATTGGATACCGGATCAGGATCCCACACATGTAATTTGTTACTGTAACATTTCAGAAAATATAAAATATTATTTTTGGAATTTAATATTAAAATAATATATTTCCCGAAAACTGCCCGATTTGCGAAATTGGGGTTTTCGAAAAGAGTATAAATATATACCAATAATTATGAAATAAATGGAAATTAAAATTATTTATTCATTTAATAATATATTTAAAGGATTTGGCATTTTTAAAATCATTTATATGCAGTTTCGATAAAAACCCGATTAGTGTACTGCTAATCGCGATTAAGCCAAATCCGTATTCCTACAGTATTCATGGTTAGTGCACCATGACATTTTTCATTTGGTTACATGTTCATTGTGTTGTTTTAGGTTAGGGTTTTATTGTGGTGAGAAAAGAAAAAGGTATCATGATGACTTGAGGAGAGAGAGGGGACATAATGATAAGAGTGAGCATGCTAGGAGAGAGAATGAGAGTGAGAACGGGAGAGCGAGGGAGAGTGCTGCCTATACCTTTTCCCCCACCAGTTCTATCACCTCCTTCTTCATCCTCAAGCCTCTCATTCTACCCTCATGACCCATCTCCAAAATCTCATCAAAACCCCATACCCCCTTCACAAAAGAGGATCACCTCCCCACCCTCATCACAATGAACCAAGCAAAGTGGGATTTTGACAACATTGGGACTTCTAACGTTTTGTTTGGGTGTAACCATGAGGTATATCTCTTTTCATTTAGAGTAGTTTTGGTTTCCTAGCTTTTTGATTATGTTTAGATGTCGTTTGGTGATGGATTGGTGATACATGGAAATCCTAGTGAGGGTTTGAGTGAAATTGTGGATTTGTGATGATTGAGTGGCTGTTTAAGACCTGGAATTTAGTATAGAAACCAAAATACAGATTTAGGATTTTGCTCATGTCGGTTTTGTGAGTTTATAGGGTGTGCAGGGAAATCTGGAGTAACCCGGAGACACTAAAAATTATTTAGCGAATATTGGGAATCGTGCAGGCAACCATGGACCACCCCCTGAAACCTGAGCCCCTACCCCTACATTTTGGCCCAGATTTATTCATATGGGACGCAATTTGCGGCCATATTGGGAGGAAATGTGTTGAATTTTGGTTGGTGAGACTCTTAGGTGATATCTATAGCAACCCTATATGCAAAATTGGCTAGTTTGACCTGAGTCAAAATCTGGGAGCACTTTAGTGTGTTTTTGGCTATGTTTTCCGTAATTTAGGATTCTTGGTTTTAGTATTTGATGTTTTATTTGGTTGTTGGATGTTTGTACATCAACGACAAGGGCTGTTTGATTGTTTTTGCACGCGTAGGCTATAGGTTCAAATCTATGAGCGCACCGTGTGCCGTGTCGGTTTTCTGGATTCGATTTTAATAGCGATTGCGATTCTGTATTATTGTAGGTACCTTCGCATGGATTCAAAGGCGACAGAGCATGGCGACATCGACTTCGGTAAGCAAGATCAAGGTGAGTGGATCTATATCCACGGGGGAAGTCGGGTGGATGGCGTATAGCACCCCCGCAAACTTTGATGGAAACCGTTTTATATATAGAATATGGTTAAGGGAACCTTATGTAGAAAACTATAAATAGAGTTAAAAGATAGTTAGAGAACCATATTAGAAACTAAAGGATAGTTATAAGTTATATGATACGGCTAATATGTGATGACGGAATTTGAGGATGATGTTTGACGATATTGTCGTTTAGGGTACTATAAGACTAGATAGCCGATGTAAATGTGTCATCCGAACCATACCTATTTTCAAAATGAAGAATCGTATTGATATTTTAAACAGATACCTTGAGGGATGTAAGGATTTTCAAATGATATCTTTTTCTTAAAAACACCGTAGCCCCTACTTTCAAAACTACTATTCGCATCATTAAAAAACTGATCGTATGGTTCGTGTGTGAATGTATATATGAAAATGACTTGATGTAGGATATAAATGCGATTAAAAGAACATATGATGTGTTATGATGCTTTGATGATATGTTGGTATACAGATGTGAGTCGATTGAGATGAATGATACCTTGCCGGTCCCCTGATATGAGATTATTATGGATGTGACCTGGGAGATAGGTATATAAATACATATACATATAATGCTGTGAATCATGAGTGATTGTTGTACGTGACGTTAGGTCCGTACCCTTTTATTCGTAAAGGTCGATAGGATCCCTACCGGTTTAATTCCGCCATGCGATGATTTTCCGTACGTGATGAGTTTGATTTGATGATTGATCCATACCCTTGACTAGAGGTTGCCGTACGATAGATTATACCGTACGTGGTGTTGTGGCTGGGTGCCGATTGATTGATTCCCCGACTCGATCATGTAGATACGTATACCTTATAGCTTTTAGCCGATGATTTACATTATGCTGCATTCATGTTATTCTCATGGCATTGCTTATACCTGTGCTAGTACACTTACACCATTATCGATGATGCGCATGTTACACTTACACAGATTTGCCGGCTCACACACTTCATCATCGATAATTGCCATGTCACTACACAGTAGGATTGCTGCATCATGATATCACCCCCTTGCATAGTTTACTTGCTATAGTTACAAATGCACCTTATACGATGTTGCATTTGACTTAGGAGAAATTGGGAACCGTAGTATATATTTAAAAACGTGATTCATTTTAAAAGAGCGGTTTTCCCTGATATTGTCACATCACTGTTCCATGCTGCATGATATACGGATATGCTTACATTCTTTTCTATATCGCATACATCATGCTTTATGTTCATACGCATTTAGATATGCTGTTTTCATGAGATTTCTGGATTTGAGAACCGTGGTTATTTCAAAAGAAAGTATGTATTGTTTTAAAAACCCGTTTTGTTTTGATATGATATTTCAGTGCATCCACCATGTGTTTTCTCGGTTCTTAGAGTGGCATGTGAAACCTGATTCGAGGAGCGGCAGGCACCGTCTGCCGGTGCATGGTGGACCTGGTGAGGTACCTCGGGGCGAGAAGACTCGTATTTTTAGATGGAGAGCCAGGCATGGAAGCACTACCAACCGGTGATAGTATTTGGGCTCGGCGGATATCCATAGGATACCGACCGGAGTCAAGAGATGATATGGGCCGATCCGAACTGACGGAGCCCGTGGGCTGATCCGGACTGATAGAGCCCGAGAGATATGACGATTAGCGTGTCGATACTGGACACGGGTTTCATGATTTTGAGGTGTTGCGAGGGACACATGTTGATTTATATTCTCATATTTTCATGCATATGCTTTTATGATATTTACATGCATGATGTTGTTATGTCAGTGGTTGACACGTGGACGAGATCCACATGCATACATACATTGATTATACTGTTGGATGTTATCCACATGCTTATAGGCATTGACTACCTTGCTGGCACATATACAGACCCGGTCACCATAGATATCATAGTATTACCTTCATGATATAGTTGACCTAGGAGTCATTGTTTATTCGATTTCTACTTGTTGATGTTTTTCTACTCACAAGTTGGCAACTCACCCCCGTTGTGCAACAGTTTTTGCAGGTTGACCGCATGGATCTGTAGCGGCATTGCTGAAATATAGCTTCATTTTGGTGTTTTGCATTGGTATGTGGGGCACTTGTATCGTACCCACTATTGTATTTATATTTCATATTGTATCTAGTCAACTCCATCAATCAAAATTAGTAAATTGTATAAGTAATGAGACTTAGTGAGATTGTAGTTGCGAGACTTAGAACGAGGGGTTTTCCGCTACTTGGGCTTTTGATGTCTTGCTTTTTTCTTTATCTTTTTGTGGTGAATTTCGCCGTTGGGCGTCGTATACTTATATATACTGTCTTGCGTGGTTGTGATCCTCCGTTTTGCGAAGAACTAGCTACCGCTTGGGGATACCATTATTCTTGTTATGTATTAGTGGTTTTGGATCAATATATACAAAGGTGGTGCTGCCCAAATTTTTAAAATACGAAACATGTATTCAAACTAGTAAATATCAAATGCATTATTCATGTTCCTTTTCTATGCAATTAAGAAAACTGGATTTCATTATACCTTTATTTCAAAACTTCAACTCCTTTATTTTCTTAAAAGGGTTTAGATTTCTAGGTTTCAGTTTACTTGAATTACGTTACGCCTTTAGATGTTGTGTGATTTAAGTGCTGGTCACGAGCTAATATTTTGGGTCATGACAAAGTTGGTATCAGAGCGCTAGGTTTAACCTTGTTTTGAGTCTATATTTGACTATGCGGAGTTTAGGGCGGGTATGTATTTCGGAACCTAGGCTTGACCTTACGGAACTTAGACTTGAACGGGGGGGGTATTAGACCCAAACTTTCATTTCATAGGCTGACCCTGATTGATGGAGTAGGTGTTGGATATAGTGCCCTCAAAGTCAATTATTTGATCGCAGGTACGTGATTGCAATGATTGAGGAAGGACCTATACCGATAGGACAGTCTTACTCGAGATGATAGTATGCTATCTGGTTCGTCTTTATCATCGTGTACATGCTTTAGTTCAGTATTGCATGTTGATAGAGCCCATATGATTCTTGCTTGACTGTCGGCAGTATGATGGCGATCATATACGTGGGAGCTGGGGTCTATAAGCACATCCTTAAAGTGTCCCTAGTCGTAGGAGTTTCGAGACATGGCATTGATACTCCAGAGTAGACTAGTGTATACAGTCGAGACCCCGATGAGGAGCGGTGGCCGGTCTCACAATCCATTGGTGTCAGTTGGTTCACCTAAGATGTATACAGGTGCTCATTGCATTATGAGTACACCGGACAGGACTCGCCGGGAACATGCTAGTTGGTATTATACATATCATCAGATAGCAGTTCCCAGGTGACATGTGTACAGGTTAGTCTCTCGACCTGAGATCGTCATTTGTCTCGTGTGAGTTCCCACTGTGCTTTGATTACTACTCTACCACGGCTCAAAGGAGTTGTGCAAACAGGTTTTAGTTGGGTACAGTCCCGAGCCACATACAGGCAGTGAGCGGATCGTCAGGGATTTGTCTCTCCCGGTATTAGGAGTGAGATCGCGTTGTGTTTAGGATAGCCATTACACGAAATCCCTGGCCAGGGTAATCGAGATTTACTGGTAATTATTCCAGTAGTATCTCAGGGTGTTCTGGGCTACTCTCTGACACGACTTATACAGCTATTGGGGGTCTAACGTTTACCAGCCCCCTAAGCCCTATATGCGATACTCATAGACGAACGGACCGGACTGTACGGATATTATCACTGTCAGGCTCAGTAAGGTTTCTGGATGAGTTCACTCGTCAGCTTCCCTTCCGATCAATACATCGGCAACCGTTACGTACAGTGTTCATATCAGATTTTTGCATTTTTATACCGCCCAATTTTTATCACATTGCTTATCGGTAGGTACTCTTGAGCCGTGTTTGCTAGTCAATTGCAGGATACAGGTTCTCAGCTCTAAACAGAGAAATTCATGGAAAAACACGACAAATTCCGGATTACTGCCAACCACAGATAAAACACAAGTCTCCGCTCTCTATCTGTATGTTGCCGCACACTAGTTTAAGGAACAGAATGGCAAATCGATGTCATTTTCTTGCACAAAGCTCAATGACAACACAAGATCCAACATATCTACGTGGAGCTCAAGGAAATCATGGCAAAAGATCCACATCACATCACCTTTTGATCAGCAGAAATTTTGGAAAAATCGTGAAGATATTCTGAGAAAATCATATACCAGACTGAAGGGTACTACAAACCAGGGCAAATCACCAAATTTGATGGCCTAAGTCCCTATTATGGCCACGGTTCCGCGGCATAAGCATGCTTAGGCCGCGGAACCGCGGCTGTACGGCCTCTGCAGACGTTCATCTTTTGGGGGCAGATTGGTAATTTCAAATATGGACAGATTGTTGCCCTAAGTTTCCAGTTCCCTGCCTATAAATAGTCCAGAACTTGCCAAGCCAAAGGGTGCTTATTCTTGTATTTAGGTTTTAGAATACATGTTGTTCTTCTTCCTCTTCTCATCCCTTCTCCATTAAAACCTTGTAGTGAGCTTTTGTGAGTGAAGGATGAATAAAGAGTTCTTTTGGTTACCATGCTTGTCTCATTATTAATTATAATTGCTTGTATTTTTCTTTTGCTAATCTAGTTGTTGTTATTTGTTGTTTGTTTCTTTCTTGTTCTCTTTTTCTTTATCCTTAGACAACAATGATGCTTACGCTTGATCCTTGCTGAGGTGAGGTCGCAAATAGCTAGTTGTAATCTTCTAAGCTCTTTCTTTCTATCTTTCTCCTTTGTTTTATTTTCCTTTTTCTTGTAATGGGTGAGTAGTTTTCTAACTTATTAGGGTAGGATAAGGGAAGTTTGAGAGAAGGAAATCTCTCTCACTCTTTCCTTGCCTAACATCTTAATTCGGACTCCCATTAATTGAACCACAATCCGCTCCCTACGGCATCCTATCCTACATGATAGCGGTGATTCCTTAGTGAGACCGGTTGTGGTTGAATTAACCGGAGGTTAAGGCTAAGAGCCAAGAACGGACAGACAAGCACCAAAAGGAAGAACTTAAGCGTTGGAAAGCCTAGCTTATACTCGCAAGTTCCTTCCTAGTCGTGCTAATCCCCGTTTTTGCCGATTACCGTAACACCGATATTAAGAGTGGCAACGAAAGAAGTGAGCGACTCCTAACTCAAACTAACCTAATCCTAACCCTAACAAGCTCTCTTTACATATCATTTTAGCACATAGTTAATCACAAACAAATCTGGACATTTGGACTTAACTCGTTAAAGCACATAGAAAAAGATTCCCATCTCCTTGCGGATGACCCGTACTCAACCGGCTAGCTACAAGCGTAACCGTCTTGATTGCGGTAATAAACTTAAGCATGCAAAAACACTAACAATCAAATGGCGCCGTTGCCGGGGAGACGGTAGTTTATTTCTTTGTGTAATTTCGGGTTAATTTGTGAATATAAATCTAACCGAAAAACAAAACAAAAAAAAATATACATGGTAAAAAAATCATCTTGTTGTTTTTGATTAGTTTTTGTGCAAGTGTGCAGGATAAAACGAAGTTCGAGTTCAGTGCCAAAGACGTGGGAAGTTAGACCCATATCTCGCGGCTACACCGTGACGGATCAAGACGGAGCCAACGGTCTACTGTAAAAATCTGGAGCAGATACAGTGAGCAAATCAAGATTCAGGAAATCCAGACAAGAAGAGGACAGCCAAGGAAGGACCATCAAAATTTTTGAAGCCCCACATCACCTATACTGCCGCGGAACCGCGGCATAAGCAAGCTTAGGCCGCGGAACCGCGGCCACTTGGTGCCCTCTGCATCTCAAAACTTCTGTAAGTGTCACTTGTCTCTCCCCCACTCCTTTGGACTCCACTAAACTGTGTTTTCTGCAGCATTCTTTGCGCAAATTCTCTTCCCCTTTCCAATAAATTGTTTTTGTGCAGGATTCTTTGCGCCGCGCTAAAAAATAAAAATTGATTGCCGTTGATTGTTACTGCTTTGCATATATTAATACGGACTTTAAGGGGCTTGAAACCAATCCAGATTGGGTGGGGATTTCATCACCCTTCCCAGGACCCCAGAAATAACAAAAAGCATATACATTGACCATTGCTTAAATTAAAAAATACTAGACTCGGCCCTAAGGACTTCGCGCTCAATAGGACAGAGGACTAGTTACAGGCATCGGCCGTTTAACCTATCCTGACTTTGCGGTGTCTAGGCAACTGTGTCCAAGGCAAGTGGTTACTTAATTAGGACCACTACTTACGTAGTGGGGAGCCTCCTACTTACCTGGCACTTACCTGGCCGCAATTGGCGGAGAAGAGGCGGTTTGAGGTCCTATTTCTAGCCCTTTGGAACAGTTAAGAGTTGTCTAGCTGACCTAGGTGACCCTAGATCTAGGTGTGATTGTGCATATCTTGTTTGTGATTGCTTAAAGCCGTAAGTCCGTATATATTTCTGTAAAGCTCTTTCTAAAAAAAAAGAAAAAAAAACACAAAAAACCAAAAACTTTTATAAAAACTTGCCCTTTGTCGCCAAATCCCATTTTTTTTTCACCCACCACCCATCGTATTTCTCCATCGATATTTTCTTACCCTCACCTTTTCCGCTTTGACTATACTAAACTCATTTAGTGTATGTCCGCTTGGACTCGGGACACTAGCGCCCGCCTAGTCCGCGTTACGTTAGTCGCTACCGACTACGCGATCGACTCAGACGTCGAAACTCCGTCCACACCTCATTCACCCTTACATTTGCCGGCCAACTCCAGCGTTGACCGGAATTCTGTTCATACATCCTCACCTTCACCATCACCAACCTCTTCTTCCGCGATGTCTGGATTTAATCCAAACATCCCTACAACTCCCCCGGGATTGATTCGACCTCCTATGGATGCGAATAACCCACCACCACCGTCTGTCGTAGCGCCACAGCGAATCGCGCTCCAGGATCGTTTCTATCCCACCAGCTCTGCACTCCCCACCTGTCTTTCCTTTCCACCGGCCAATGGGGATAATTTTGAAATTAAGCCCCACTTCATTAACATGCTTCCGAAATTTCATGGGCTTGAATCTGAAGATGCCTATATCTTCATCAACAAGTTCCAAAATGTTTATGCTATGATGAAAACCACCAAGCTGTCGGACGATGCTATACGGCTACGGGTCATTCCGTTCACTTTGTGCGATCTTGCTGAAAAGTGGCTGTATAGCACTGCTTCCCGCTCCATAACCAGTTAGGACGAGTTTGTGAAAGCGTTTCTCAAGAAATTCTATCCGAATCATAAAACCGCAAGGATCCGTAACGAAATCAATCAATTCTCTCAGCTTCCTACTGAACCCTTTTGGAAGTGCTTTGACCGGTATAAAGACCTTCTTGTTCAGTGCCCTCACCACAGTATTGAGAAATGACAACTTTGCCAAACTTTATACGAGGGCCTGAACCCAGCAACCGAGCAGTTGTTGGAAACCATTTGTCAGGGCCACTTCCTATCGAAATCTGACGAGGAAGCGTGGCAATTCTTCGACGACCTTGCGGAACAAACGCTTCAATGGGAGAGCACCAGACCAACTTCTTCTTCTTCCTCCACTTCTACTAGACCATCTAGGATAGGAATTCACCAACTCGATGTCTCTATTGCGATGAAAGCTGAAATGGCTGCAATAACGAGAAAACTTGAAGCGATAGAGAGCAAATTTTCATCTCCTGCTCCTGCCCATGTTCTTCCCCTTCGAACCATTTGTGCTTGTTGTTCCGATCCTGCTCACTTAACCGAAGAGTGTCCTTACAATCCACCATCTCAAGGAAAGGATCAGGTTAATGCTGCATTTCAGCAAAGACCGAGAAATGATCCATACTCTTCCACCTACAATCCCGGTTGGAAGAACTATCCCAATTTTGCCTGGAATCAGAATCAGCATCAATTCCAAGGCAACAATTTCCAGAGGCCCCCTCCTCCGCAACAACAAGCGCAACAACAAACTCAACATCAGTTTCAGCAGCCCTTCCAACCCCAACCTTTTCAAAATCAGACAAACAACTTTGCACCCAACAATTCTTTTCCTCAAAACAACTTTGTTCCGTCAAACAACGATAAGGTTTCCTCGCTAGAACGAAGTCTGGAGGCGTTCGTTAAACAACCGACACAATCCACCGCCAATATCCAGTCGTCTATTCAGTCTTTGGTGCAACACACTGCTGCACACGAGCAAAGCATCAAGACCATCGAAGCCCAGATTGCACAGCTGAATGCGGCATTAAGCGAGCGAGAAAGGAGGAAGCTTCCATCTCAACCACTCCCAAATCCCGGTCACCCACATAATGTACATGTTGCTCTTGAACAACAGAACCATAATGTGAGTGCCGTGACTACAATGAGATCGAGAAGTATGCTGCAAAATAATATTGGCACACTGATCGACGATGATACCCCGGCCGCTTCTTCTTCTTCTTCTTCTTCTTCTTCTGCTCTGAACGGACCCACTTCCCACTCCACGAAAACACCAGCTCTGGGATCCGTTCCAACTCCACAATCTCCTCCACAAGCATTAGACTCAACCAATTTTAAAAACGTCCCATTTCCAAACCGGTTGAGGTCTAATAAACAAAATCCACAAATGGAGAAGATTCTGGAGTTGTTTAAGCAGGTTAACATTAACATTCCCCTTTTAGATGTTGTCTAACAAGTCCCGTCCTACGCGAAAATCTTAAAGGACTTGTGCATGAAAAAGAGGAAATCTCAGGTACCCAAGAAAGTTTTCTTGGCTAGTGCTGTGAGTGATGCTCTTACCCAATCTTTACCTCAAAAACGGAAGGACCCTGGCTGTCCTACGATTTCTATTACCATTGGGGATAAGAACATCAACCGCGCACTATTAGATCTTGGTTCCAGTGTTAACCTGCTTCCGTACTCAGTATATGAGCAACTAGGTGTAGGAGAGCTGAAACCCACACACTGCACTCTCCAAATGGCCGACCGATCGATCACCCATCCTAGGGGTGAGCTAGAGGATGTGTTAATCAAGGTTGGGGACTTCATATTCCCCGTTGACTTCATTATATTAGACACACAGCCTGTAGCTAACCTCCGGAATCAAATTCCGGTGATACTCGGTCACCCATTCCTTGCAACCTCAAATGCTGTGATCAATTGTCGAAATGGTTCGATGAACCTATCTTTTGGAAATATGACAATTGAACTCAACATTTTTAGGTTGGGGAATCAGCCCTCCGAACCTAATGCTCATATACTAGACGTTTGCTCAATCCAGGAGATCACCCAAGAAGAGTGTGAATTCGATGAGTTTTTGTTCGATCACGATAACCTTAACGCCACTAGTGCGTTCCTCTTCGAACCTGCTGCTGTTTTTGCGCCCGACAATGACTACGAGTGTTTCACTTTCTCGAACGATCTTAGCCACTCACCACCCGAGTTTGAATCCTTCGAATTTCTGGATGAGTCACCTGAACCATCCAACTCGGTCGCTTACACTCGTTTTGAGCCTTTGCTGGAATCCTTTGAGTTCGAGACCTTTTCACCAATCTTGCCTTCAATCGTTTCACCTCCAACGCTCGAACTCAAGCCTTTGCCATCTCACCTTAAGTACGCTTACTTGGGTGAGAACGAGACCCTCCCTGTTATCATCTCGGCTTCTCCAGCTCCAGAGCAAGAGAAGCCCTTCTTGCGGTCTTGCACAGCAATAGGCAAGCTTTTGGCTGGTCCATGGCGGACATCAAGGGGATTAGTCCCCTGATCGTTGAACATCACATTCATCTGATGGATGAAGCAAAACCAGCCAGGGATCCACAAAGACGACTTAACCCAGTCATGAAGGAGGCTGTAAAAAAGGAGATCGTAAAATGTCTGGATAGTGGTATCATTTACCCTATCCCTGATAGCCAGTGGGTGAGCCCCATTCATGTTGTCCCCAAGAAATCAGGCATAACAGTCATAACCAACGAGGCAAACGAGTTAATCCCTACTCGCACCCAGACTGGGTGGCGAGTTTGCATCGATTACAGAAAACTCAACGCCGCAACGCAGAAGGACCACTTTCCTCTACCTTTCATTGACCAGATGCTTGAACGATTGGCCGGACACGAGTATTACTGCTTTCTTGATGGCTACTCCGGCTATAATCAGATTCCCATCGCCGAAAAAGACCAGGACAAGACCACATTCACTTGTCCTTTCGGCACGTTTGCATATCGTCGCATGCCCTTTGGGTTATGCAATGCGCCCGTTACCTTCCAGCGGTGTATGATGGGAATCTTCTCAGACATGGTGGAGAAATTCCTGGAGATCTTCATGGACGATTTCTCCATCTTCGGCGATTCCTTCAACGAGTGTTTGCTACATCTCGACGCTGTCCTTACCCGATGTAAGGACAAGGACCTCACTTTGAATTGGGAGAAGTGCCACTTCATGGTGCGCGAAGGTATTGTCTTAGGACATATCATTTCATAAAATGGCATAGAGGTTGACAAAGCGAAGATTGAGGTCATTTCCAATCTCCCTCCTCCCAGATGCGTCAGAGACATCCGAGCCTTCCTTGGCCATGCCGGTTTCTATAGACGGTTCATCAAGGACTTTAGCAAGATTGCTAGGCCCTTGACTCTTTTGCTGGCCAAGGACACGCCATTCGACTTCAACTCGAGCTGTGTGACTGCGTTCGAGTCATTAAAAAGCTCACTCACTTCTGCTCCCATTCTTTCTTCACCTGATTGGACGCACCCATTTGAGATCATGTGCGATACATCCGACTTTGCCATTGGTGCTGTACTTGGACAACACATCAACAAGATGCCGCACGTGATCTATTATGCTAGCCGAACCCTGAACGACGCCCAACTTAATTATACAAAAGCTGAGAAGGAATTCTTAGCTGTTGTATTTGCTTTAGAAAAGTTCAGGCCCTACCTCATCGGCTCTCCAGTCATTGTCTACACAAACCATTCTGCTCTGCGCCATCTTTTTGCGAAAAAGATGCAAAATCCCGGCTAATACGTTGGATCCTCTTGCTTCAAGAGTTTGACCTTGTCATCAAGGACAAAAGAGGATGTGAAAACGTAGTCACCGACCATCTCTCACGACTTCCTTCTTCACCGTCGCTTCAAATTCCGATCAACGACGTTTTTCCGGATGAACAACTCTTGACAGTATCTTGCGAACCCTGGTTCACAGATATTGTGAACTATTTGGCCACAGGATTACTACCGACTGAATGGTCAAGTCAGGACAGACTTCGATTCTTATCCCAAGTAAAACACTTTTACTGGGACGAACCCTATCTGTTCAAGTACTGTCCCGACCAGATTATTCGTCGGTGTGTCCCTGACGATGAATTCAAGAGTGTGCTGTCATTTTGCCACGATCAAGCATGTGGCGGGCATTTTGACCCCAGAAAGACAGCTAAGAAGATCTTGCAATGTAGTTTCAACTGGCCACAACTCTTCAAAGACGCTCATGACTATTGCAAGATTTTCTCCCGGTGCCAACACTCGGGCCGGATATCCCGGAGGAACGAGATGCCGCTCCAACCAATCTTGGTTGTGGAGATTTTCGACGTTTGGTGGATAGATTTCGTAGGGCCGTTTCCCAGCTCTTTTGGGAACTTGTACATCCTTCTCGCTGTTGATTACGTCTCTAAGTGGGTCGAGGCTGTGCCCAGCCAGACTAACGCCAACAAGGTTGCCGTTAGGTTTCTTAAAGAAAACATTTTCTCCCATTTTGGGCACCCCATAGCGATCATTAGCGACAATGGAACTCATTTCTGCAATAAGACTTTCGAGGCCTTGATGCGGAAATATTCCATCAATCATAAGCTATCTACGCCCTACCACCCCCAAACCTGTGGGCAGGCCGAAGTTTCAAATCGGCAAATCAAGCAGATACTGGAGAAGACAGTTTCCAAGAACCGTAAGGATTGGTCGTTGAAACTCACTGATGCCCTTTGGTCATTTCGAACCGCTTATAAGACCGATCTTGGCATGTCTCCCTATCGGCTTGTGTACGGAAAGAATTGCCACCTCCCTGTCGAAATAGAGCATCGCGCATTTTGGGCGATAAAAGAGCTGAATCTGTCTCTCGAAGATGCGGGCAGCCATCGGAAGCTGCAGTTGAATGAATTGAGCGAGCTTCGGGATGAGGCTTATGAAAACGCGGTTGTCGTTAAGAACCGAACGAAGGTGTTTCACGATAAAAACCTTTTGCGCAAAACTTTCACACCTGGTCAACAGGTGCTGCTTTACGACACCCGGCTGCATTTCCATCCAGGTAAGCTCAGATCTCGCTGGAAAGGGCCATACTTTGTGCGGAATGTGTATCCGCATGGCACTGTGGATTTGGAGAATCCAAAGGACGGTTCATTTTTCAAAGTAAACGGACACCGACTTAAACCGTACCTTAGCGCCGAACCAACAGAGGAGCTCCTGGTCTTACTGGAGCCGGTTTACCCTGCGTAATCTTCCACTGCCTACCACCAAACTTCGGTTATCCAGCCAAGAACAGTGGACACTGTTCCAAATAAGTTTGGAGGTATGTACATACCATTTTGTATATATTTGTGGATATTCTTTTCCATCTTTACTATTCTTCTTTTCTTTAAAAACAAAAACATAAAAAAATTTGTGTATATCTAACTGACAATTTTGACCCTTCAAATGATCTCTTCATGCAATGACAGTGGGGACACTGTCCAGTTTAAGTTTGGGGGTATGCTCGGAACGCATTTCTAACATTCGCATTCATATGTATATTTTGCATCTGCATATTAAAATCCATAAAATCCATAAAAATCAGAAAATTTTCTAAAAACATAAAAACTTTTCTGTCAAATTAGCTAGTGGGAGAACTCTGATTCAACATTTCGACGGTTTTGTTTGGTAAGATAAGAATAACTAAATCTTATTTTTAGATTTTGAAAACCTGAAAGAT
Organism: Agapanthus africanus; assembly: GCA_030015575.1. Lineage (NCBI taxonomy): Eukaryota > Viridiplantae > Streptophyta > Magnoliopsida > Asparagales > Amaryllidaceae > Agapanthus > Agapanthus africanus. The sequence continues at coordinate 310,734,586 of JASDDO010000018.1, read as the reverse complement.
AACTCTCCTTTGAAGTTAACTATAGCTGATATACGTCTTTACATCACACTACACGTGTCGTGAGTTTTGGAAATTAGATGACAAATCTTTTATGTCTAAAAACTTTTAAATGGATAAATGATTTTCTGAGAGTCAAATAGGTTTGTTCTGAAATAAGTAATATCAAGAATAGTTTATGAAGTGAAGTGAATATGAAGGAATGTTATTGATTCCTTAATTGGAACTAAGTCAAAAAGATAACCCATCTGAAATTTGATTGGAATGATTACACACCTAACCCACTAAACACGTCTTTTATCCAAAAAAATAACTGAACTGCCGGTTATATCTCCGTTCGCATTGAATCATCATGATTTTCACGCTAAATTGTCTTTTGTTTTTGGACCTAGGTAACTTGAGTAATTAAGTCCGCTGGGGTGTTTCTACACCTAATGCCCTAAGCCAACTGGTTTGGGAGCATTGGCCCAAAGCTCGTTAAGAAGCCTAAAAAGTCCAGATTAAAACAAAGTCAAGCAAGTGTTCTCTCCGAGTTAAAATTCCTAACGGTTCTTTGTATGAGAATAATCTTGGTAAAAGACAGGTTTGTATAAAAAATATATTTCTAGCGGAGATATGAAGGTTTTATTCTATGATAAAGACTATTGCACGTTCACAGAGGTGTGTATGAAATGAAAATAAGAAAAGGTGGAGTGAAAAATAAGACCTAGTTTCCTGTTAGGGAAGATAGAAATTCTGAAGTTGAAACTTTACTGGAAAACGAAACTTGAAAAATGCTTAACTCTTTATAAAACTTATGTGGTCCTTTCAAAATTTTTATCTGGGCTTTATTGTGTGACATGATGACTTTAATCGATCCTTCTGGAACTTAACGGCACTATTTGCACTGCACGTAAAGACATATAAAATCTTAAGTTAAATAAGAAGCGAGGTATGAAAAATAAAGGTTCGATAGTCTAGACTTAGGATAATAGAATTGTTATTTTCTGAAACAAAACTTTAGGGTTTGAATCATAGTTATTTTGCAAAACTAGCTTGACCGGATTTTATGGATAGTATCCGCTGAAAACCCTCAGGAGACAACACTCCTCCTACTAGGGACATCTAGAGGTTTAACGGCTTGTTGCATATGCTCAGTGCAATCGCGTTCCCTGCGAAAGTAAGGTTAGGAATTTTTGTGAATAAATTGGCTTTGCTCGGGACGAGCAAATGATAAGTTTAGGGGTATTTGTTCATATCAGATTTTTGCATTTTTATACCGCCCAATTTTTGTCACATTGCTTATCAGTAGGTACTCTTGAGCCATATTTGCTAGTCAATTGCAGGATACAGGTTCTCAGCTCTAAACAGAGAAATTCATGGAAAAACACGACAAATTCCGGATTACTGCCAACAACAGATAAAACATAGGTCTCCGCTCTCTATCCGTATGTTGCCGCACAACAGTTTAAGGGACAAAATGGCAAATCGATGTCATTTTCATGCACAAAGCTCAATGTCAACACAAGATCAAACATATCTACGCGGAGCTCAAGGAAATCATGGCAAATGATCTACATCACATCACTTTTTGATCAGCAGAAATTCTGGAAAAATCGTGAAGAAATTCTGAGAAAAAACATATACCAGACTGAAGGGTACTACGAACCAGGGCAAATCACCAAATTTGATGGCCTAAGTCCCTATTATGGCCAAGGTTCCGCGGCATAAGCATGCCTAGGCCGCGGAACCGCGGCCGTACGGCCTCTGCAGACGTTCATCTTTTGGGGGCAGATTGGTAATTCCACATATGGACAGATTGTTGCCCTAAGTTTCCAGTTCCCTGCCTATAAATAGTCCAGAACTTGCCAAGCCAAAGGGTGCTTATTCTTGTATTTAGGTTTTAGAATACATGTTGTTGTTCTTCTTCCTCTTCTCATCTCTTCTCCATTAAAACCTTGTAGTGAGCTTTTGTGAGTGAAGGATGAATAAAGAGTTCTTTTGGTTACCATGCTTGTCTCATTATTAATTATAATTGCTTGTATTTTTCTTTTGCTAATCTAGTTGTTATTATTTGTTGTTTGTTTCTTTCTTGTTCTCTTTTTCTTTATCCTTAAACAACAATGATGCTTACGCTTGATCCTTGCCGAGGTGAGGTCGCAAATAGCCAGTTGTAATCTTCTAACCTTTTTCTTTCTATGTTTTTCTATTGTTTTATTTTCCTTTTTCTTGTAATGGGTGAGTAGTTTTCTAACTTGTTAGGGTAGGATAAGAGAAGTTTGAGAGAAGGAAATCTCTCTCACTCTTTCCTTGCACAACATCTTAATTTGGACTCCCGTTAATTGAACCACAATCCGCTCCTTACGGCACCCTATCCTACATGATAGCGGTGATTCCTTTGTGAGACCGGTTGTGGTTGAATTAACCGGAGGTTAAGGCTAAGAGCCAAGAACGGACGGAAAAGCACCAAAAGGAAGAACTTAAGCGTTGGAAAGCCTAGCTTATACTCGCAAGTTCCTTCCTAGTCGTGCTAATACCCGTTGTTGCCAATTACCGTAACACCGATATTAAGAGAGGCAACGAAAGAAGTGAGCGACTCCTAACTCAAAATAACCTAATTCTAACCCTAACAAGCTCTCTTTACATATCATTTTAGCACATAGTTAATCACAAACAAATCTGGACATTTGGACTTAACTCGTTAAAGCACATAGAAAAAGATTCCCATCTCCCTGCGGACGACCCGTACTCAACCGGCTAGCTACAAGCGTAACCGTCTTGATTGCGGTAATAAACTTAAGCACGCAAAAACACTAACCATCATACAGCTAGTACCTCTGACGTGCTAGTGGTTATACCCAGTGCCAGTGTATTGATGATTCATTAGAGTCCCCCACAGACAGTTTCCCAAGTTCGGGCGAAACGTTATAGAGGCCGTATGGATATATGGAGGGGTTCGATCGTATTCGTGCACTTGTGCACGGATCAGGATCGGACGGATAATACTAGCGGGCTTTGGTTTAAGCCGGACCCTAGTATTATTGTGTAGGAATATTTTTGTCTCATTGTATTCGTATTCGGTCGGAATACAAATGCAGGTATGTATTTACAGTTGAGCTGTAATTCCGTAATTCGTTACGGGATTATTTTGGGAGTTGCCAGTTTTCTTTTTCCGTCTTATCTTCACCCACTATGTTTAATACATGTGAGCATTGATCATTGACATAGCATTGATCATTGACTTGTTTCCCTTGACCATTCCTTTTTCCCCCAACATTTCTTGCTACTGCGTGGGCGGCACAGTGTAGGGCGTGCCTCATCTAATGAGGCATGGGTGTATGTATTATTTTATAAGGCATGGGTTTTAGTCTTGGTGGCTGTTTATTGTGGTGAAGGAAATGGGATAAATGGAAAGGGCTTAATTTATTCATGGTGGCTGAACTTTTCTGGGGGCTTCTTTGCAATTTCGCAAGTTTTTATTGGCAGGGGTTTATTTGTGAGATATTAATGTGTGGTGTTGGTTTTGCTTTGTAAATGTGTGGATTAATTTATTGGCTTGGTTTTTGGCTACACTACAACACCCTTTTTTTAAGAGAATCCCCAGAGAAGCCCCCCATTCATTCTGTCTCATTTTTGGCCGAGCCCAAATTAGAAGCTCTCTCTCTCTTTTCTTCAAGAAAATTCTATGGCTCACATTACCATCTTCTTGGCAACTTCAATTTATCTCCACCCAATCGCTTGGGTGTCTTGAGACAAGATATTCTACACTCACTCTACTTCATTCTTGGAGATGTCGGCTAGCAAACTTTATGTCCGAGTTGCCTCGGTAGAGAGACGGGAGCCCGTATAAAGATTCAATGACGTGGTGCCACTTTGACGAGCGAAATCGGAGAGCAGACTTCGTCGGCGCAGCAGCGAGGATTTGGCGCGGAGATTGAAGACTGAAGGATACGGATCGATCGGTATAATCTTTCTAAACTCTTTTACATTTAGCTAGTTTACGGTTAATGGATCGATCCAGGTATTTGGGTTGCTGTGGCGCCGGTTTTGTAAAATGTTTTTGTTCCGCATTTGGCGTCGGTTTGACGGCCGGGGCGCCGCCGTGGCCCAACATGGTATCAGAGCCACACCATTAACCGCTTACTAGCTTGGTTGCACGAAGTTAGAATATCGATCGATCAAAATTTCCCAATCAATTTTCCGATTTGCCTATTTTCTGTCGATTTTAAAACTTGCTCGGAAAATCTTTTAGTATAGCTTAAAAATCCGTGCAGGCAAACGTAGGGCACCTCAAGAAATTTAATGGCATAAATCTACCACATGGCGGCGTTTCCGAGGCGGAATGTGCGCATCAGCCGTGGAACCACGGCACAGATGCGGATTCTTTGTCTCAAATTTCTTCAGGAGCTCTCTGTGTTGGAAAATTGATTTTTTGTGATGTTTAGTTTTAGCCCAGATTCTTTTGAGTACTGTTTTGCACTTGGGGATAGACGGAAAATTTAATCGATCAAAATTTTAACTGTGTAATTATCAGTACTTAGTTTAGTATCTGCGACCGTGAATGTCATTTGATCGGTAAATCCTGTCTAATCGCTATAGTCCCTTTAGACGAATTTGCGAACGTGACATTCATGTTGATGTCCTGCGTTGTGCTGTGTTGTTGCGGATTTGTCATGGTGGATAGCTTGTGTGCAATGGCAGTGCAGTTTGGTTTTATTTGTACATTTGATATTGCGGGGCGAGCGTTCGACATGTGGACTGCCGTCACTTCCTGTTTGTATATTATTCTTTTGGGGCACGACCGGGATGAGGTCGATGTACCCGTTGTATATATTTTCTTTCCTGTACTAGGATTACCCCAAAGTGGGGTTCACGGATAGCTGGGTTCTAGAGGGCAACGGGCCCGCATCTCATGACGTTGAGACAGAGGGGGCTTCACTCTAGAATTGGCGGGCTATTCGCCGCACTCGTAGGGGGTACAGGTTGACCCAAGGAGGGGTGCTCAAGTTACCGGATTCCGTGAAGTGCTGGGTGTTCCATTCACATTGATGAAGGGGGCTGCCTCGCTTCAGGTTTTGGCGGGTAACTTTCCACGCTCGTAGGGGTCTAGGTTTTCATTGCACAAGTTATCCACACGACCAGGAGAACGTTGGGTTTCATCTGCGGCTCTATGAAACCCGGGGATCCCAGATTATCTGTATTGTTCTGTGATGCTTATTACTTTTCTATGATGTTGCATTTATCATACCTGGAGCGATTATTATATATTGATATATAAACTAGTAGATGTTGTATATGTTTTACACCCGCGCTAGTTCAGTCCCCGCTCTGTCGTTAGTTAAGTAACCTAACGGGTGATGACGGGACCCAGTGGCGAATACGGATGGCATATACGTACATCATATTTTCGTTCTTTTCTGGTGTTATCATTTGATGGGACTGCGTTGATCCTTATCAATGCAAGGAAAACAAACCTATATATGATGTTGTTGGAACCAAGTTTTTAAAAACTGACATTACAGACGTACGCTTTTGCTTTGCACAGTGATATTCGGTTATGAATATCCAGCACCTCATTCGACGAGGCAAGGACCGAGATCCCTTCATCGGGAGTGACCCCTTGGGCAGAAGTTTGTGTCAACGTAATAACTTCACAATAGTCAATTACCTTTTGCTTTGCATTGTGGTATTCAGTTTGGGATATCCTGCACCTCATTTGACGAGGAAAGAGCCGAGATCCCTTCACCGGGAGTGACCACTTTAGCAAAAGTTTTCGCCACTATATATTTTGATAAAACCACTTGGATTCCTTCAACGGTATTAAGTTCATTACGCTAAAGGTTTTTCGCCAAAAATTAGCCGTAGCCCTCCGTCATTTCAGATTAGTATTGCTTAGTTTCGTGCTACGTATGTTGTGCTCAGCCGAGGCGTAGTGTGTGGTAGCTCTGTAATGCTTTTCTGTTGCATGGATATGCGATTGATTAGGACAATTGTGCGGTCATTTTGGCTCAGTCAAGGACTCGTACGGATGGGTCTAATGCAATTAAGATAATGACGGGTTGAACTTGACTAGGATCCTTTGATATGTTGGCTCAGTCAAGGTCACTTGGGTCCTAGCGGTAAAAATCACATCGGGAGTTTCAAACATACAGAAAACTTGCCAGGCTTGCGCATACCTTCTGGAGTGTGATGACGTGAGTGGCTTCCATCACGTTATCATGCGATGATAGTTGGATCCCGATTCCCACTGATGAGTTGGTTTACTCTTCAGATGATCCCGACTAATTCTTCTTTCAGGTTTGGAGGAGAATTTGAGAAAATAGTGGGAGGTTTCCTGATTAGATAAAATTATTAACCATTCTGATTCAGGTTAGAGTGCACGCGGAGTGTTTCTTTTCTCTCTCTCTTGGACTGCGACCATGACCCGACCCTAGACAATAACTCAGTAACCAAGTTAACCGAACTTTCTTATAACACTGGCTTTTGGATTGTCTGAGTTGCATACATCATTACCACTCCTTCTTTTACCCTTTGAGTTTCTCCAGAACACCCCGTATTATTACGAACATCCACATCCATCGGAAAAATCCATCGTATGGTTATATACGAACTCGGAGAAACTTCTTTGAGGATGGATTCTGGTTCTGGAGAGATTGAATAGGACTATTCAGTTGTCTTTTCCTTTTACCTTCTCTCAGGTTGTGAGGGCTCTTAGGATTAGGAGAGGGTACACCTATTACGCTTATTAGATAGTCTTCTTCCAAACCATAGGCAGGTGCCGAAAGGTAGGGAATGAAGAAAACCAATTAGCCTAAGTTGGGTGTACAGAAGGTAATAAGTGAAGACAAAATAAAGGGATTAGAAAGAGAGCTTAGTAAAATTGCGACTTCTATCATTCACGACCGAACCACGTATTTCATAGCCACTCCTAATTCACCTTTGTATTTCTCCAGAACACCCCGTATCACTACGAACATCCAATTCCATTGGATAAATCCATTGTATGGTTATATACGAACTCGAAGGAACTTTTTCGAGGATGGATTCTGGTTCAGGAGAAATAGGAATAAGGTTTATTCAGTTGTCTTTTATCCTTACCTTCTCTCAGGTTGCGAGTGCTCCTAGGATTAGGAGAGTATACTTATTATGCTTATTGGATAGTCTTCTTCCAAACCATAGGCTGGTGCCGAATGGTAGGGAAGGAAGAAAACCACTTAGCCTAATGATGGTGTACAGAAGGTAATGAGTAAGGACAAATAAAGGGAATTAGAGAGATGGCAGGGAAATTTACGGTTACAGTCATGAATCTGGATAATGGAAGAGATATTACTAGGAATACCTGGATACCCCTTCGAAATATTTTTATGTTTCAGTTTCAATGTGCATTGTTAATTGAAAGCTGATTTCCAAATTAGACACTTTCTTCAGGGTATGTATTTACCAGGTATAATTATCACATCTGTATGGTTATACAGATGATGAGTGGGAGTAAGTTATTGGGAATTAGGTGATCATTCTCATTATATCGGAATTCGTTGTAATTAGTGATATCTGAGAAAATCGCCTGGGTACAATTTTCAACCTACGACGCACAGAGTTTGAGTTATTCAACTCAGGGGTTTTATACAAAGTATTGTATATTGTCCAGTGTCCATTAGGACAAAGGGATGGTCCTCGTACTATATTCTGCTTACTTGTGACTTCTCAAGTTTTTGGACAAGTGTTTCGTAGAAATACAAGGTCCAAGTTTGAGAAGTTATAGGTACAAGAATAAAGTAGAGAACCAGGTGTCGCAAGTATCGGGATTCTTCAAGGTGATTGAAGATGTAGATACTTGTATGAGGTATTCAGTTGATAGTAATGGTTTTGAGAACTTGCTTCTCTTTCAGATTACTCATAATTGGATGCACTCCTAAGTTGAGTAATGCTGATCGGCCTCTCTCCATTTAGTTGACATGCACTGGAGACAGCTGGATGATTTGAATCTGGTTCCAATTAAATCAGTGTCTCTATTTCTATAGAATGGTTCGTATCTTAACGATGTTAAGGTACGGGGAGCTGTCCGGCATATTCTTAAAACCAGACTCCGGATAACTCAAGGCACGTTTCTGTAATGGCAGTTTGTGGGTTAACCCGGGCTTTGACGAGGGTTGACTTTCTACCATCTGGAAGATCAATAGAGATATTGTTCTTGACTCGCCACAATTTTAGTAAAATGGACTTTTTCATAAAACAGTAGTGGGAGTATGGTAGAACTGGAAGTTATTCCAGAACCGCAAATGATTACGGAAAATTTAATAGAACCTAAAGATTCAATCAGGTTTGACATTCCATTTGCCACTCCGAAGATATGGTGGGTAACCTCAGGCGCCCGAGAGGTACTCCGGCAGCCTCAAGGACGGTGACAGGGAGGTTCTTGTTTACCCAGACTTGACACTACTGTTGTTCCAGACTATGAGACCCGGCAGGAGGATGAATATAGCATCATTCTAAACTAGCGTTAGAAGTGCACGTGTATATGACTCTGCCAGAGGGTTGTTGTAGTCAGTGGGAGCAGCGAAAGTATAGTGGATAAGTAGCTTATGTCTATTTATAGACTAAAGCAGATATAACGGAGATAGATCATCTATTTTTGATGTAACAGTCATAGGTTTTGACTTCATCAGAATAGGAGATGGATCTGTTAAGAAGGTAGTAGGGTGTGATGTCCTGGTACTTGGATGACATACACATAGTAGGAAGTGAAATTCCTACACTACCATCGGTTATACCATGGTTGTCACACAGTAATTTCTCAACATAGGATATGGATATAATATCATACGTTGTTTTTGCACTAGATGCAATAGGTTGATATATTATTCCAATCCTAGAGAAATGTTCGGAAGCAGCTTAAGAACATAAGTGGTTGTTCTAGGGATTTGATAACAACAGCCTCCTTCGGGAGACAGTTATCATTCCAGGCTTCTAAGGTGACCCGGATGACAGGGTGACTGTCAGAGTTATAGTTTTCCCTCTGACGAGGGGCAGTAGTTTGGACAGGTGGTCCAAGCGGATACTGAGGGAGGCATGGTGCTGGATACTGAATAAATTCAGTTGATGATACAGTCTACGAAGTTTGCTGGATTTGGAGTTCATTTATGAACTCGGTCCCATCAGATATCCAGATATATTCTAAGACAGGTATTGCTCATTTCGAGAGATGGTTTTCTCCGTGAACTTGAGAAAAAGAGAGACATAGAAAGAAACATCAGGACGGATCCACTCACTGAGGCTATTTCTCGAACACAATAGATTTACAAATGAGCTTTGTAAAACTGATTAGTAGAGGAGTTGGATGTTCGGTATCACACAAGCTGTGAGTACGCGACATCGCAATAATTAGCCTTAAGTGCAAGTGGGAGATTGTTGGATATAGTGCCCTCAAAGTCAATTATTTGATCCCATGTACATGATTACAATGATTGAGGGAGGACCTATACCGATAGAACAGTCTTGCTCGAGATGATAGTATGCTATCTAGTTCGTCTTTATCATCGTGTACATGCTTTAGTTTACTATTGCATGTTGATAGAGACCATAGGATTCTTGCTTGACTGTCGGCAGTATGATGGCGATCATATACGTGAGAGCTGGGGTCTATAAGCACATCCTTAAAATGTCCCTAGTCGTGGGAGTTTCGAGACAGGGCATCGATACTCCAGAGTAGACTGGTGTATACAGTCGAGACCCCGACGAGGGGAGGTGGCCGGTCTCACAAGCCATTGGTGTCAGTTGGTTCACTTAAGATGTATACAGGTGCTCATTGCATTATGAGTACACCGGACAGGACTCGCCGGGAACATGCTAGTTGGTATTATACATATCGTCAGATAGCAGTTCCCAGGTGACATGTGTACAGGTTAGTCTGTCGACCTGAGATCGTCATTTGTCTCGTGTGAGTTCCCACTGTGCTTTGATTATTACCCTACCACGGCTCAAAGGAGTCGTGCAAACAGGTTTTAGTTGGGTACAGTCCCGAGCCACATGGAGGCAGTGAGCGGATCGTTAGGGATTCGTCTATCCCGGTATTGGCGGTGAGATCGCGCTGTGTTTAGGAGAGCCATTACACAAAATCTCTGGCTAGGGTAATCGAGATTTACTGGTAGGTATTCCAGTAGTGTCTCAGGGTGTTCTGGGCTACTCTCTGACACGACTTATACAGCTATTGGGGGTCTGATGTTTACCAGCCCCATAGGCCCTATATGCGATACTCATAGATGAACGGACCGGACTGTACGGATATTGTCACTGTCAGGCTCAGTAGGGATTCTGGATGAGTTCACTCGTCAGCTTCCCTTCCGATCAATACATCGGCAACCGTTACGTTCAGCTAGGTACCTCTGACATGCTAGTGGTTATACCTAGTGCCAGTGTATTGATGAGTCATTAGAGTCCCCCACAGACAGTTTACCAAGTTTGGGCAAAACGTTGTAGAGGCCGTATGGATATATGGCGGGGTTCGATCATATTCGTGCACTTGTGCACAGATCAGGATCGGACGGATAATACTAGCGGGCTTTGGTTTAAGCCGGACCCTAGTATTATTGTGTAGGAATATTTTTATCTCATTGTATTCGTATTCGGTCGGAATACAAATGCAGGTATGTATTTAGAGTTGAGGTGTAATCCCGTAATTCGTTACGGGATTATTTTGGGAGTTGCCAGTTTTCTTTTTCCGTCTTTTCTTCACCCTCTATGTTTAATACACATGAGCATTGATCATTGACTTAGCATTGATCATTGACTTGTTTCCCTTGACCATTCCTTTTTTCCCCACCGTTTCCTGCTACTGCGTGGGCTGCACAGTGTAGGGGGTGCCTCATTTAATGAGGCATGGGTGTAGGTATTATTTTATAAGGCATGGGTTTTAGTCTTGGTGGCTGTTTATTGTAGTGAAGGAAATGGGATAAATGGAAAGGGTTTAATTTATTCATGGTGGCTGAACTTTTCTGGGGGCTTCTTTGCAATTTCGCAAGTTTTTATTGGCAGGGGTTTATTTGTGAGATATTAATGTGTGGTGTGGTTTTGCTTTGTAAATGTGTGGATTAATTTAATGGCTTGGTTTTTGGCTACACCACAATACCCTTTTTTTAAGAGAATCCCCAGAGAAGCCCCCCATTCATTCTGTCTCATTTTTGGCCGAGCCCAAATTAGAAGCTCTCTCTCTCTCTTTTCTTCAAGAAAATTCCATGTCTCACATTACCATCTTCTTGGCAACTTCAATTTACCTCTACCCAATCGCTTGGGTGTCTTGAGACAAGATATTCTATACTCACTCTACTTCATTCTTGGATATGTCGGCTAGAAAACTTCATGTCCGAGTTGGCTCGGTAAAGACACGGGAGCTCATATAAAGATTCAATGACGTGGTGCCACTTTGACGAGCGAGATCATAGAGCAGACTTCGTCGGCGCAGCTGCTAGGAGTTTGGCGCGGCGATTGAAAACCGAAGGACACGGATCGATCGGTATAATCTTTCCAAACTCTTTTATATTTAGCTAGTTTACAGTTAATGGATCGATCCAGGTATTTGGGTTGCTGTGGCGCCAGTTTTTTAAATTGTTTTTGTTCCGCATTTGGCGTCTGTTTAATGGCCGAAGCGCCGCCATGGCCCAACAGTAGGTAGGTTGAGTAGAGTGACGTATCGTACGTATGTTCCGCGGCATATTTATGATACGACACTCCACTTATGAAATCTTAGGATCCACATATTTTTGAGACTTATGATTCTCTTCATACCCATGATTATACATCCATTTGAGATCCTTGATTCTATTCGTTTCCGTGATCATACTCTCATTGATTGTCGTTCCTTCTTATGATCAAGTATCCATTTTGGATTTGTCATTTCCTTTCATACCGTTGATTTGCCTTCTTCGATACTTGATAGAGGTTCTTGTCACCATGGTTTGAGCGCAGATTGAGCTGCTGCTAGTGTTACGGTTAGGGCGAGCTCGTCTGGTACGAGGGCTGACCATTGTGTTTTCTGGTGACATGGGAACGTCTCGATATAGTGTTGTTTTGTGACCTCTTGTTGAGGCGAGTGTTTGGCTTTGCACCGGACGATCGGGCTATTGATAGAGGCTGCCTATTTTGAGAGGACTGTTGATGTACAGCATACCTCAGAGTCGTGATGTCGTCTACCATGCAGACAGATGACCCAGCTGTTGCCGAGATTGATGGGATGTCGTTTCCAGAGCTTATGAGCTGAGATCGCTGGAGCTTTTAGGAAGAGATGCGACAAATGATAGCTAGTCTATCAAGAGTTGAGATATGAGGATGATTCGTCTGATTGATGTGCTGACGTAGGCCCAGTTGAGTTGAAGATTTCCAGTGTGCAGAGTCTTACTCGGATCTAGAGTAGACCGATCCAGAGATGACCGTTGACGTATCGTCCTTCCTGGAGGATTGAGGCATTGTTTAGCATGCGGACGAAGGGTATTCACATGTCGACTAGGCGAAGCTAAAGAGTTCGAGCCAGTGTTAGAAACCCATTTTCCCAAGTTTAAAGTGTTCGGAGGAACATGCAAGTGATTCTGTGGACCCTTTAGAAAAATGAAACCCTAACTCGACATGATGACCATGGAACCGCTTTTGAACCTTAGGGTTTGCGGCAGTTTAGCGGTGCCATCAGTGAGGCTTGGGTTTGCCCTTCTATGGCTGGTCCAGAGGTACTGTGGTATGTACCAGATATTTTTAGACTGTGCTCAGGTGTTGAGCTTTCGGGAAATTTTGGGACCTTGATGACTCGATCGAAAAGTTTGACGTCGTCCAGATATAATGTGATAAGAGATCAGCAAGCTGACCAGCTTTAGATAGAGGACCTCACCCAGATGCGTTGTGAGTTGATCGAGAACGGATGAGTATTGAGTATTCCTCTGATGGTTGGGACGAGTTCCCGAGGACGTGTTCGGCCAGATATCTTCTACAGAATGATGAAAATACAGAGTACGCGATTTTGAGTCCGTGTGAGAGACTTCGGATTGACCGTGGCCGAGAACAGTAGCAGTACGCAGACAGTACGATGTGACGTCAAAGTGGACGACGATACAGACGAGTGGAGCCAGAGGTTCATGCGAGATGCTGACGAGCTGTTGCTACTCTCCATCGAGATAAGGATCTAATATGCATACAGAGGCGTTGGGATACGTCCAGTTCCTGAGAAAAGCTTATGCAAGAGTACCAGCCTCCGTACAGTTCGGCATAGGCGAGTTCGGAAGAGACCTTGAGCAGGATTCCTTCCAGGACACTGCTATGATAAGATTTGCACCTAGGATCAGATGTGTGATGTGTATTTAGAGGACCAGAGGCCGACACCAATGACGTGCTGCTTTACGAGTGGTCGTAATGATTGACTGAGAGATGACCAGAGAAGTTCTAGGACGGAATCGTCCCCGTTAGCACACCCGACTGGGCTGATGAGCTGATGGATTGCGAGATTGGTAATCTACAGAGAAAATAAAGACCCAGAGACTGAGAACGCCAGACCGTGAGCAGGAGGCAAGTAGATGTTGTTGCTCTGCCAGTTTTGGGCACACCGACATTTTTCGACATTGTAGGAGGTATACCTCGATGTCATTTATTGCGATTTGCGTTTGTGATCCGAGTATCATGCTTATATCGCTTGGATTTGGGTTTTGATGATTGAGTTTCATAATGTCGTTTTCGTGCACCATCGCTGTACCTGCTGGGTATTTACATTTTGCGCATAGTTATCGCACTTGATATATATTTTATACACCTTGGTACACTCGGTGTCGTTCTTATACGCATTTGAGTTATTAATGTGATTTTCGTGCATTGGTTGCACCGTACTAGTTTCGCGCATTTGATGCACCAGATTTGAGATTTTCGTGCACAATAGATGCACCAGATATTGCTGTCGTGCACACCCGTTGCACTGGATAGATGCTTTCATGCACACCCGCTGCACTTAGTTTTGGCTTTTGCGCATATCGTAGCACCTGTATTTGGATTTGATTTCCGTGCGCACCAGACGAACGTGATTATTGGACACGCCTTTTAAGGCTGATTTTGCTTTGGAGCATCTTGTTTTCATGATGGGCACTATGTTATGTAGTAGCCGAACAGGACTGATCCGAGGATAGTACCTGAGTACTTTGCATGCATTAAAAGTTTACCAAGAGCTTTTGAAAAAAGAGCTATGGTCTCGCTATTTCCTACGTGTCCGTGAGCGACATGAACATTTATAAAGGAAGACCTTTTGGTATATTTTGAAACGACGGAACGTATATTTAGTAAAACATATATGGACATATATTATTATTTTACAAATGAGCGTCCGTCGCTTATGCCGTAGGTTATGCATTCACGCGGCGACTTAGAAAAGATTTTGCATGTATTTTATTCAGATTTTGGAGTTTTCAAGGATGCGTACTATACACGTATTATGGTATTTGACTAGTGTATATTGGATTTCAGTAGTGGATTTCGAGATCTATATCTCTATTGTAACTCCGAGAATATGCGTGAAAATCCGATGATTTGCGTGACGCTTGACGGAGTGCGGTTTTTGAGTTTTGTACTCGTTTTCATGCGCACTTGACGCGCTGTGTTCTTTTTGCATCTTCCATGATTTCGGAGCCCCGTTGATTTAAGCTGATTATTGAAATGTTTTAGGAATTGGCGGTTTAAATTTAAATTTGGGGACCGAATTTATTTAATGGGGGAAGACTGTAACTTTTCAGAAAATATAAAATATTATTTTTGGAATTTAATATTAAATAATATATTTCCCGAAAACTGTCCGATTTGCGAAATTGGGGTTTTCGAAAAAGGGTATAAATATATACCAATAATTGTGAAATAAATTAAAATTAAAATGATTTATTTATTTAATAATATTTTTATAGGATTTGGCATTTTTAAAATCATTTATATGCAGTTTCGATAAAAACCCGATTAGTGCACTGCTAATCGCGATTAAGCCAAATCCGTGTTCCTACAGTATTCATGGTTAGTGCACCATGACATATTTCATTTGGTTACATGTTCATTGTGTTGTTTTATGTTAGGGTTTTATTATCGTGAGAAAAGAAAAAGAAAAGAAAAAGGTGTCATGATGACTTGAGGAGAGAGGGGGGGACATAATGATGAGAGTGAGCATGCTAGGAGAGAGAATGAGAGTGAGAAAGAGAGAGAGAGGGAGAGTGCTGCCCATACCTTATCCCCCACCATTTCTTTCAACTCCTTCTTCATCCTCAAGCCCCCCATTCTACCCTCATGATCCATCCCCAAAATCTTATCAAAATCCCATACCCCCTTCACAAAAGAGGATCACCTCCTCACACTCATCACAATGAACCAAGCAAAGTGGGATTTTGACAACAATGAGACTTCTAGGGTTTTGTTTGGGTATAACCATGAGGTATATCTTTTTTCATTTAGACTAGTTTTGGTTTCCTAGCTTTTTGATTAAGTTTAGATGTCGTTTGGTGATGGATTGGTGATACTTGCAAATCCTAGTGAGGGTTTGAGTGAAATTGTGGATTGGTGATGATTGAGTGGCTGTTGAGTGGCTGTTTAAGACCTGAAATTTAGTATAGAAACCAAAATTCGGATTTAGGATTTTGTTCATGTCGGTTTTGTGAGTTTATAGGGTGTGCAGGGAAATCTGGAGTAACCCGGAGACACTAAAAATTATTTAGCGAATACTGGGAGTCGTGCAGGCAACCATGGACCACCCCCTGAAACCTGAGCCCCTACCCTTACTTTTTGGCCGCAGATTTATTCATATGGGCCGCAATTTGCGGCCATGTCGGGAGGAAATGTGTTGAATTTTGGTTGGTTAGACTCTTAGGTATATGCAAAATTGGCTAGTTTGACCTGAGTCAAAATCTGGGAGCACTTTAGTGTGTTTTTGGCTATGTTTTCCGTAATTCAGGATTCTTGGTTTTAGTATTTGATGTTTTATTTGGTTGTTGGATGTTTGTACATCAATGACAAGGGTTATTTGATTGTTTTTGCACGCGTAGGCTATAGGTTCAAATCTATGAGCGCACCGTGTGCCGTATCGGTTTTCCGGATTAAATTTTAATAGCGATTATGATTCTGTATTATTGTGGATACCTTCGCGTGGATTCTGAGGCGACAGAGCGTGGCGACATCGACTTCGGAAGCAAGATCAAGGTGAGTGGATCTATATCCACGGAGGAAGTCGGGTGGATGGCGTATAGCCCCCCCGCAAACTTTGATGGAAACCGATTTATATATAGAATATGGTTAAGGAAACCTTATATAGAAAACTATAAATAGAGTTAAAAGATAGTTAGAGAACCATATTAGAAACTAAAGGATAGTTATAAGTGATATGATACGGCTAATATGTGATGACGGAATTTGAGAATGATGTTTGACGATATTGTCGTTTAGGGTACTATAAGACTAGATAGCCGATGTAAATGTGTCATCCGAACCATAACTATTTCCAAACTGAAGAATCGTATGCATCTTTTAAATAGATACCTTGAGGGACATAAGGATTTTCAAATGATATCTTTTTCTTAAAAACACCGTAGCCCCTACTTTCAAAACTACGATTCGCATCATTTAAAAACTGATCGTATGGTTCGTGTGTGAATGTACAGTTGAAAATGACTTGATGTGGGATATAAATGCGATTAAAAGAACATATGATGTGTTATGATGATTTGATGATATGTTGGTATACGGATGTGAGTCGATTGAGATGATTGATACCTTGCCGGTCCCCTGATATGAGATTGTTATGGATGTGACCTGGGACATAGGTCTATAGATACATATACATATAATGCCATGAATCATGAGTGATTGTTGTACGTGACGTTAGGTCCGTACCCTCTTTGTCGTAAAAGTCGATAGGATCCCTACCGGTTTAATGCCGTCGTACGATGATTTTCTGTACGTGATCAGTTTAACTTAATGATTGATCCATACCCTTGACTAGAGCTTGCCGTATGATGGATTATACCGTACGTGGTGTTGTGGATAGGAGCCGATTGATTGATTCACCGACTCGATCATGTAGATATGTATACCTTATAGCTTTTAGCCGATGATTTACATTATGCTGCATTCATGTTATTCTCATGGCATTGCTTATACCTGTGCTAGTACACTTACACCATTATCAATGATGCGTATGTTACACTTACACAAATTTGTCGGCTCACAAACTTCATCATCGATAATTGACATGTCACTACACAGCAGGATTGCTGCATCATGGTATGACCCCCTTGCATAGTTTACTTGCTATAGTTACATATGCACCTTATACGATGTTGCATTTGACTTGGGAGAAATTGGGAACCGCAGTATATATTTAAAAACGTGATTCATTTTAAAAGAGCGGTTTTCCCGATATTGTCACATCACTGTTCCATGCTGCATGATATACGGATATGCTTACATTCTTTTAAATGTCGCATACATCATGCTTTATGTTCATACGCATTGAGATATGCTGTTTTCATGAGATTTCTGGATTTGAGAACTGTGGTTATTTCAAAAGAAAGTATGTATTATTTTAAAAACCCGGTTTCTTTTGATATGATATTTCAGTGCGTCCACCATGTGTATTCTCGGTTCTGAGAGTGGCATGTGAAACCCGATTCGAGGAGCGGTAGGCACCGTCTGCGGGTACATGGTGGACCCGGTGAGGTATCCCGGGGTGAGAAGACTAGTATTGTTAGACGGTGAGCCTGGCAGGGGAGCACTACCTACCGGTGATAGTATTTGGGCTCGGCGGATATCCGTAGGATACCGACCAGAGTCGAGAGATGATATGGGCCGATCTGGACTGACGGAGCCCGTGGGCTGACCCGGACTGACGGAGCCTGAGAGATATGAGGATTTGCATGTCGATGCTAGACACGGGTTTCATGATTTTGAGATGTCGCGAGTGACACATGTTGATTTATATCCTCATATTTTCAAGCATGTGCTTTTATGATATTTACATGCATGATGTTATTGTGTCAGTGGTTGACACGTGGACGAGATCCACATGCATACATAAATTGATTATACTGTTGGATGTTATCCACATGCTTATAGGCATTGACTACCTTGTTGGCACATATACAGACCCGGTCACCCTAGATATCATAGTATTACCTTCATGATATTGTTGACCTAAGAGTCGTCGTTTATTCAATTTCTACTTTTTGATGTTTTTCTACTCACGAGTTGGCAACTCACCCCCGTTGTGCCACAGTTCTTGCAGGTTGACCGCATGGATCAGTAGCGGTATCGCTGGCACATACCTTCATTTGGGTGTTTCACATTGGTAGGTGGGGCACTTATATCGTGCCCACTCTTATATTTATATTTCATATTGTATCTGGTCAACTCAATCAATCCAAATTAGTAAATTGTATAAGTAATGAGACTTAGTGAGATTGTGGTTGCGAGACTTAGAACGAAGGGTTTTCCGCTACTTGGGGTTTTGATGTCTTGCTTATTTCTTTATCTTTTTGTGCTGAACTTCGTCGTTGGGCGTCGTATACTTATATATACTATCTTGCGTGGTTGTGATCCGCCGTTTGGCGAAGAGCTAGCTCCCCCTTGCAAATGCCATTATTCTTGTTATGTATTAGTGGTTTTGGATCAAAATATACAAAGGAGGTGCTGCCTAAATTTTTAAGAGACGAAACATGTTTTCAAACTAGTAAATTTCTCTTGCATTATTCATGTTCTTTTTCTATGCATTTAAGAAAACTGGATTTTATTATACCTTTATTTCAAAACTTCGCCTCCTTTATTTTCTTAAAAGGGCTTAGATTTATGGGTTTCAGCTTACTTGAATTACGTTACGCCATTAGACGTTGCGTGATTTTAATGCTGGTCACATGCTAATATTTCGCGTCGTGACAGTTTCATGGGCTATAGAAAGGTGGAGACTGGGAAAGGATGATATGTCTAGTAGTAGAGATGGTGCAATTGTTGCCGCCAAAGCAGTTGGAAAATATCACCTAGTGGTATCAACTGGTAATACAATGATTCTGAGCGATTGTTATTTCATACCAATAATATTGTGAATATTTTTCTAAATCAAGTGTTGATTAAGTAAGGTATGTTGTATAACAGTGTACACGTTCTGAATCAAACTACAGTTCTAAACGTACAGAACACACACAAGAGGAACTGGTCAGAAATGAACGAAGTCTTCTTGTGGCATTGTAGACTGGGTCATATCGATGAAACAAGACTAGCTAAAGTTCTATAAGGATGCATATTTGAATTCGTTCAAATTTATATCTTATGAAACTTGGCAGTTATGTCTCAAAGACTAGGTGATCAAATCTTCGTTTACTGGAAACGGAGAAAGAGTTACTGAACTCTTGGACAGATACATAGTGATGTATGCGGTCCTATGTCTACAAATGCCAGAGATGGTTCCGCGTACTATATTATATTCACCGATATTCTCTCAAGATACAAACATGTGACTTTGTTGAAACACAAAACTGAATCTTTTGAGAATTTCAAGGAATATAAGTATGAAGAAGAGAACCGAATGGGTAAAGGTATTCAAATCCTTCGATATGATCGGGGAGAAGAATACTGGAGCACGAAATTCCGAAACTATTTAAAAGAGAATGAGATTCTCTCTTACTCCTCCGTATACTCCACTGCACAACGGTATATCGGGGTGGAGGAATCACACCCTATGAGATATGAGGCGCTCTATGATGAGTACTGCTGAGTTGTTTATTTCATTTCAGGGACATGTACTTGAGAAGATGCATACCTATTGAATAGAGTTCCGATCAAATCCGTTTCCTACCAATCCATATGAGATTGGAATGGGAAGAGACCATCTCTTAATGAGTTAAGATATGGGGTTGTCCGACCTATGTTGAAAAGAAAAATCCGGAAAAGCTTGAGGTAAGGTCAGTTCTGTGCAAGTTTGTAGGATATCCCAAATATTCGTGAGGGTATATGTTCTACCATACCGAGGAACAAAAGATGTTTTGTTTCACGACATGCCACTTTTTTAGAAAAGGAATTTCTTGTGGATGAAATTAGTGGCGATGAGGTAGAACTGGAAGTAGTTCCAGCAAACACAAACTATAACTCATGATTTGTTGGAACCAGAGGATTCAATAGTCCCTAACGAACCGAAGTCACTCTGTAGATCTAGTAGGGTTCTTCATCCACCTGAGAGATACTACGGTTTTCTCATAGACGGTGGGAGCGAGGATTGCATCATGTAGATGATGACCTATCTAGTTTCGTACAGGCCATCATGAGTGGGGACTCTGTGAAATGGCTAGGTGCTATGCGATCTGAGATGGAATCCATGTACACCAACAAAGTGTTGACTTTGGATGTTGCTCCTGAAGGGGTAAAACCCATGTGGAGCAAGAGGATCTTTGAGAAAGATAATTTGGTGTAGATGGAAAAGTTGAGACTTTCAAAGCTAAGCTTAAGTCCATCAGGATCCTACTTTCCATTGTTGCATACCTTGACTACGAAATCTGGCAGACTGCACGTCAAAACCGCTTTTCTAATTGGTGATTTAGAAGAGAGCGTGTATATGACACTGCCAGAGGGCTTCGTAGACAGTGGTAGCAGCGGAAGCATGTGTAGGCTGCTTAAATCCATATACAGGTTGAAGCAGGCATCGCGGAGATAGAAGATCTGTTTTAATGAAGCTATCATAGAGTTTGACTTCATCAAAAAGGTAGATAAACCATGTATAATTAAGAAGGTTGTATAGAGTATGGTTGTCTTCCTCGTATTATACGTGGATGTCATACTCTTGATAGGAAAGGGTGTTCGTATGCTACACTCGGTCATGATCCTTTTATCACACAGGTTCTCCATGAAAGATCTAACTGATGCCTCTTACATCCTGGAATATAGATCTATAGAGATAAATCTAAATGGATTCGGGATTGTCCTAATCCAGGTATATAGACACCATGCTAAAGGGGTTTAGTATAGATGATTCTAAACGTGGTAATGTACCCACTTGTTCAGGAATCACTCTATCTAAATAGATGTCTCTCAAGACTGATTTGGAGAGGGCTCAACTATAAGAGATACCCTATGATTTGGCAGACGAGTCAATCATGTATGTGATGTTATGTACAATACCAGATGTAGCTTACTTACTAGGTGTAGTGAATAAGTATCGAAAAGACCTTTGTGAAAACCACTGGACAACTGAAGAACATTCTTAAGTTCTTGAGAAGGACTAAAGATATGTTCTTGGTGTATGGTAACGATGAACTCCAGATGGTGTCCTTTACCGATTCAAGCTTCCAGATTGATAAGGATAGCTGAAAGTCAGTCTCGGGTTTTGTCTTCACTCTCGGTGGAGGGACGGTATGTTGGAAGGGTTCCAAGCTATATACCGTAGCAGACTCGTTGATAGAGGCTAATTACATCGCTACCAACGATGGTGCCAAAGAGGTAGTCTGGATGAATAGAGTTCATAAGATGAACTAGGTTCCTACCATTGGGCATCCAATACTTATGTATTGTAATGACAATGGAGCTGTGGCTTTGGCCTAGGAACCTTGGTCCCGTCAGCGATCCAGACATATTCTTAGACAGTATCACTTGATCAGGGAGATAATTGTATATCTGAGAGATCGAAGTTAAGAGAGTTGACCAAGAGGATAACACAGCGAATCCACTCACCGAGGCTATCCCCCAGATGCTATTCGAAAGACTTTTGGGACGTTGGGTGTGAGATACTACAACAACTGGCCTTAGTGCAAGTGGGAGATTGTTAGTAATATGTATGCTCTAGAGGCCATTATTGATGATATAGTGGAGCTTGGACATATATATAGAGGACTTTCTTGCTTGACATGATAGTATGCTATCATGTTACCTTTATCTTAACATGTAGTCTAGTATTTATACTGTCTTTCTCTTACATGTTGATAAAGCCCTTAGGATATGTACTTGACTACTAGGACTATGATGAGATCATACTGATGGAGCCAGGGTGGTCCACAAGTACATCCTTTAATCAGTTCCTATCCGTGGGAATATCGGGACCAGGGCATCGATATTCCAGAGTAGACTAGCGTATACGTTTCTTGACCCATATGATGGGCAATGGATGATCCCACATCCATTGGTGTTTGACATCAAAGATGGTATACGGGTGCTCAGTAGAGACTAGGTCCACAAAACATGACTCGCCGAGGACTCCTATGTAGTAATATACTTATGGTCAGATAGCAGTCCTCTGGTGACACTGGTACAGGTTAGTATGTTGACCCGAGATCGTAATAGAGTCTTGTGTGGCTCCCACTTTGCTTTGATTTCCTCCCTACCATGGCTCAAAGGAGTCATGCAAACAGGTGGATTTTGGGTACAGTCCGGAGTCACATGGAGGCAATGAGCGATAGATGGGGTTTCGTCTCTCCCGGTATTGGGGGTTGATGTTGCGCTATGCTCGATTGGCTATAACTGGAAGCCCCTGGCCAGGGCTGCTGCTGAGATTTACTAATAAGTGTTATCGGTAGTTTCTCGAACCGTTATAGGCCAGACATCGGCATGACCTATCACGTTACTGGGGACTGACGTTTACCACCCCTAGACATGATATGCGACATATCAGACAAAAAGACCAGACTATACGACAGTGTTGCTGATAGGATTCAAGGTAAGTATGGACGAGCTTGCTTGTTGATCTTCGTATCTCTCAATACCCGGATAGCCGTTACTTCCAGCTAGTACCGCTGACGGCTTGCAGGTGATTGATGTGATCATCAGCTACTGCTGGCGTATAAACGAGTCTATAGAATCCCACACAAAAGTTTCCTGGTTCAAGCGAAATGAAGTAGGACACATATGTGATATGTGTGTGGGCCCAATTAAATACGTGTATGTGATACCGTATTGTAATCTGGCAGTTATCTATTATCAGTTCGGTTATATGTGATATAACCAGATTGTCGAATCAAGTGTTGATTTGATAATGTGATATATAGATATATGATATTAGTCGGTCATATGTGATATAACCGGATTATTAAATCAAGTGTTGATTTAATAATGTGATATACATTATATGTGATATAATTATATCTTAACTAATATCATTAGCTCACTAATTATCCTTCATAATATATATATTAATATATATATATATATAATGAAGTATGACATTATTTCTATTTTTAAGAAAAATAGAAAAAGAGGTGGAAAATGAGAGAATGGTTGCAAGTATGGGCTTTATTCATAATTTATTCATCTTGACTCACTATTCAAGCATGGTTGCAATTTTTTATTGCTAAATTCCATGCTTGAATGAGTGGGGGTCAAGAGTTGCCATTCATTCTGTAGGGTTCCTAGGCACTCTTGTGAAGGTTCATAAGGCATCAAACATGCCCGGATAAAAATTTAGACGTGCCGAACAACCCAAAGCCGGGATCTTTGCTAGATTATTAGGGTTTAATATGCAAGATGATAACTTTTATCTAAGTGTGAGGGATTACAACCTTTGTAGTCCGCTCCTTCGCTTCACAAGCTCCGAGTAGAAGTCCCTTTGCCGCGATCCACGATCTTCCGGACTCATGAGAGGCTCCACGACTCGAACGATCCATGCTAGCTCGAAGTTTTCCAAATCTCCGATGATCTACCTTGAAGTTGCAAAGACTCAAGCTTTCTCACTCTAAAGAGATGAACACACTAATCTCATGGGCTAGATGAGATGAGGATGAGAGAGTAGTATTTTTGCTTTCTTTTTAAATCATTTTCTCATATTTATTCATCACATAAAGAAAATCTAGTGAGCTTTCTTCAAGAGAGAAGAAGATGATAATGGAAAAACAATAATAAGATTAAACCTTTTGTGATGAATAGAAAGAAGACTATATGATTGATTTGTTAACCATGGTCAAGAATGAGTGGCTAGGATTTAGTAGAGAATAAACTAGAGTTAGGGTTTGGTTGAGTTAAAGAATGTGTCATCCAAAATATCTTAAGAATGGCAAAAGCAAAAACTTCTAGAAGATGCATGAAACATCTAACCCAAAACAAACCCTAACCTCAATTAATCATCCTTAAACATGTTTAACAATTAATCATATCATGTCACAATAATATATATCACATATATATTATATATTTGCAACAAAAGAAAATAATACAATTAACATATATCGCATATATATCAATGTATCATCCACTGAGAAAATGAAATAATAAAGCGAGCCAATATTAGATAATGTAATACAATATATCATATATATTATTATACATTAAATCATCGAATCAACACTTGATCCGACGATCCGGCTATATCGAATATTACCGACTAATATATCATGTACCGATTCATCGAATCAACACTTGATCCGATGTCCCGGTTCATTTCTAAATATCGCGAGAATATAATACGATATCCCATATCGCATTATTCTCGTTCCTGCGCATATCACATATGTGCCACTACTCCGTTTCGCCTGAGCCAAGAAACCTCTTTGCAGGACTCTAAAGAATCGTCAATACGCCGGTAGCAGGTGATGATCATATCAAACACCCACAAGCTGCAAGCGGTCAGCTAAACGTAACAGCCACCCAGGTATTGAGCGATCAAAAGATCAACAAGCTAGCCTGTGCGTTCTCCTGTGAATCCGATCAGTAACACTCCCGTACAGTCCGGTCTGTTCGTCTGATATGTCGCATATCAAGTCTAGGGGTGGTATACGTCAGACCCCAGTAACCGATAAGTCGTGTCGATGTGAGGCTCATAACGGGTCGAGAAACTACTAGTAACACTTACCAGTAAATCTCTATATCAGCCCTGGCCAGGGACTTCCAGTTATAGCCAATCGAACACAGCACAACATCAACTCCCTATACCGGGAGAGACGAATCCCCTCCTATCGCTCATTGCCACCATGTGATTCGGGACTGTATCCAAAAGCCACCGTTTTGCACGCCCTCTTGGACGTGGTAAGGTGGAAATCAAAGCACAGTGGGAATCACACAAGACTCTATGACGATCTCGGGTCTACAGACTACCCTGTACCAGTGTCACCGGAGAACTGCCATCTGACGTGTGGTATATCACCATCTGGGAGTTCTCGGCGAGTCCGTCCAGCGTACCCAGTCTCCACTGAGCACCCGTACACCATCTCTGATGTCTAACACCGATGGATATGGGATCATCCATCGCCCATCATATGGGTCAAGATGCGTATACGCTAGTCTACTCTGGTGTATCGATGCCCTGTCTCGATATACCCTCGACTAGGAACAGTTATAGGATGTACTCATCGACTACCGCGGCCCCACTAGTATGATCTCATCATAGTCCCAGTAGTCGAGTACAGATCCTAAGGGCTTTTTCAACATGTGAGAGTAAAACAGTAAACCAATACAAGTCAACATGTTAAGATAAAGTGAAACCAAATAGCATACTATCATGACGAGCAAGAAAGTCATCTCTATATATATCCAAGCATCCATTACAATATACATCATATGTACAACAATGGCCTCTAGGGCATATACATAACTAACAATCTCCCACTTGCACTAAGGCCAGCTACTGTAGTATCTCATACCTAGCATCCCGAATAATCTCTCAAACTGTATCTGGGGAATAACCTTCGTGAATGGATCCGCAGTGTTGTCCTTCGTATCTACTCTCCTGACCTCGATCTCCCGGCGATCAACTATCTCCCTGATCAGGTGATACCGCCTCAGAATATATCTGGACTTTTGATGGGACCTGGGTTCCTTGGCTAAAGCCACAGCTCCATTGTTATCACAATACAGAGGTATTGGATGCTCAATGGATGGAACCACACCAAGTTCACTAATGAACTTCTTTATCCAGACAGCCTCCTTGGCAGCATCGTTGGCAGCGATGTATTCAGCCTCCATCGTTGAGTCTGCAACGGTATCCTGTTTGGAACTCTTCCAACATACCGCCCCTCCATTGAGGGTAAAGACAAAACCCGAATGCGACTTAGAGTCGTCCTTATCACTTTGGAAGCTGGAATCGGTAAAGGACTCCACCTGGAGTTCTCCGTTACCATACACCAAGAACATCTCCTTCGTCCTTCGTAAGTACTTGAGAATGTTCTTCACAGCTGTCCAATGACTCCCTCCAGGATCTGCTTGATACCGACTCACTACACTTAGTGAGTATGCTACATCGGGTCTGGTACATAGCATCGCATACATGATAGAGCCTACCGCCGAAGCATAGGGTATCCCTTGCATGCGAGCTCTTTCCAAATCAGTCTTGGAAGACATCTCTTTGGAGAGAGTGAGTCCAGAGATCGTGGGCTGGTTCCCACGCTTGGATTCTTCCATACTAAACCTCTTTAGTATGGTGTCAATGTACCTGAATTGGGACAATCCCAGTATCCGTTTAGATCTATCTCTATAGATCATGATTCCCAATATGCAGGAGGCATCACCTAGATCTTTCATCGAGAATCTCTGTGATAAGAAGAGCTTGACTGATTGCAGTATAGGAATATCATTTCCTATCAAGAGTATGTCATCCACGTACAATACGAGGAAGACAACCTTACCCTCTGCTACCTTCTTATGGATACAAGGTTCATCTATATTTTTGATGAAGTCAAACTCTTTGACTACTATATCAAAACAGATGTTCCAACTCCGCGATGCTTGCTTTAACCCATAAATGGATTTAAGCAGCTTGCACACCTTTCCGCTGCTCCCACTATCTACGAAACCCTCTGGCTGAGTCATGTACACGCTCTCTTCTAAATCACCGTTTAGAAAGGCGGTCTTAACATCCATTTGCCAGATTTCGTAGTCATGGTATGCAGCAATGGCAAGTAAGATCCGGATGGACTTAAGCATAGCCACTGGAGAAAAGGTTTCGTTATAATCCACACCTAGTCGTTGACGAAAACCCTTTGCTACAAGTCTAGCTTTGAAAGTCTCAACTTTTCCATCAACACCAAATTTCCTTTTAAAAATCCACTTGCTCCCAATGGGTTTTACCCCTTCAGGAGCATTTTCCAAAATCCATACTTTATTGGTGTACATGGATTCCATCTCAGATCGCATTGCATCCAGCCATTTCACAGAGTCACCACTCGTGATGGCCTGTTCGAAACTAGTCGGGTCATCATCATCCATGATGCAATCCTCGCTTCCACCATCAATGAGAAAACCGTAGTATCTCTCAGGTGGACAAGAAACCCTACTAGATCGGCGGAGAGGCTGGGGTTCGTCGGGTACTACTGAATCCTCTGGTTCCAATAAATCATCAGTTGTAGTCTGTGGTGCTGGAACCTCTTCCAGCTCTACCTCTTTGCCACTAATTTCTTTTGCAAGAAATTCTTTTTCTAAAAAAGTGGCATATTGAGAAACAAACACTTTTTGTTCCTCAGCGTGATAGAATATATACCCATAAGAATCTTTTGGATATCCTACAAACTTACATATACCTGATCTTGCCTCGAGTTTGTCCGGATTTTGCTTTTTAACATAGGCCGGACAACCCCATATCTTAACTCGTTTAAGAGATGGTCTCTTCCCATTCCATATCTCATATGGAGTGGTAGGCACCGATTTAGTTGGAACTCTATTCAATAGATATGTGGCTGTTTCCAGCGCATAACCCCAAAAGGAGATAGGTAACTCAGCAGTGCTCATCATAGAGCGCACCATATCTAATAGGGTGCGATTCCTCCGCTCCGATACACCGTTGTGCTGTGGTGTATAAGGAGGAGTAAGCTGAGAGAGAATCCCATTCTCTTTTAGATAATCCCGAAACTCATTACTTAAGTATTCACCTCCTCGATCAGATCGAAGAATCTTAATACTTTTGCCCGTTTGATTATCTACTTCGTGCTTATATTCTCTGAATTTCTCAAAAGCTTCAGACTTGTGTTTCATCAAGAACACATGTCCGAATCTAGAGAGATCGTTAGTGAATGTAATGAAGTAGGAAGAACCGTTCCTAGCATGCGTAGACATGGGACCGCATACATCACTATGTATCAGTCCTAATAGTTCGGTAACTCTTTCTCCGTGTCCACTAAACGGAGCTTTGGTCATTTTTCCTTTGAGACATGAATGGCAAGTATCATAAGATGATAATTCGAACGGATTCAAATAACCATCCTTATGTAACTTAGCCAACCGTGTCGCATTGATATGACTAAGTCTACAATGCCACAAGTAGGATTCGTTCATATCTGAACTTTTCCTCGTGTGTGTGTTTTGTATATTCAGAACTGTATTCTGATTTAGAATGAATATGCCATTATGTAACGAGCCTGATGCAATCAACTTTTGATCTAGGAATATGTTCATAACATTATCCTGTACTACAAAATTATATCCTTCTTTACTTAATAAGGAGACTGATATAATGTTGCACATCATGTTCGGTATATAATAGCACTCATTTAGAATCAGTGTATTACGACTTGGTAATACAAGGTGATATTCGCCAACTGCTTTGGCTACAATACTTGCACCGTTCCCTACTTGAACGGAATGATCACCTTTTCCCAGTTCTCTACCTTTACGTAGCCCATGTAACTGTTTACATATGTGGGATCCTGATCCGGTATCTAATACCCAGGACGTAGGGTGAACTGAGAAACAGTTCTCAATAACTAACACACCCGAAGAAGATGCATCAACATGCATGTTCTTTTGGGCGGCGTGAGAATCCAGATATTCTCCTGTTTCCTGTTCAGTCTTATAACTCTTATAAGAAAGAACGGGTCCAACATTCCCTAGCTCAGTACAATAATAGAGTTCAGTCAATACATCCATATTATTATCTTGATTATGGCATGACATGGTCGCTACCTGGAGAGAGAGAGAAGAAAACACTTTAGCGTATGCT
Organism: Agapanthus africanus; assembly: GCA_030015575.1. Taxonomy (NCBI): domain Eukaryota; kingdom Viridiplantae; phylum Streptophyta; class Magnoliopsida; order Asparagales; family Amaryllidaceae; genus Agapanthus; species Agapanthus africanus. The sequence continues at coordinate 310,705,734 of JASDDO010000018.1, read as the reverse complement.
CTTGCAAGATTAGATTGGTTATTATCTTATCTAATCAGGATGTCTCCCACTGTTTTTATCAAATCTACCTTAAAACCCTAAAAGGTAAGATTAGCCGGGATTAATTACACCCTACAATTTCGTCAATCTTTCAGCCAGATCAGTGTCGGTACTTTGAGGGAGGTTCCCCGTGCTTTCGCACGGACCTAATTAAAGTAAACCTCGTTTTCCCAGAGGCGTAACCCCGTTAACACCTTTCTAGACACCTACTTGAATGACTAATTGTCCTGTGTAAAACTCTCCCAGGAGTAACACTTACTCGCAGTGGGTATCGGGATCCATCTATCTCATAGGAGGTATGCAATCTCATTGCAAATTTCAATGCTTGAAATTCCCGATAATATTTTTACCCCTAGTGTCTTATGACCTTAACTATGGTCAACAAATCATAAGCACTAGTCAAGTTCTACCCGTCATTTCTTGATTAATTTAGACCCACCCACATGACCCTTAACTATGGTCAACAAAGTCATATGACTGTCCTAATTAATCACATCTTATGTTATATAGGAAAACATCACTTAGCTACCGTACACTGCGCCTTAACTATGGTCAATAAACGCAGCACGAATACTAAGTACTCTATTTTCCTAAAATGACGGAGGGCTACGCAGGTTTTTCAGAAAACCCTGAGCGTAATGAACTTGATATCGTCGTAGAATCGAGTGAAGTTTTGAAAAGGAGTGTTTTTGAGGCTTTTCTTAGTTTCGCTAAAGGGGTCACTCCCGGTGAAGGGATCGTCGGCCCTTTCCTCATCGAATAAGGTGCAGGATATATCATATATACCGCTGTGCAAAGCAAAACTCTAAAAGCAATCAAAAGACAAACCGCATTTTTGTAGCATCTGCCAGTTTCGCTAAAGAGGTCACTCCCGGTGAAGGGATCGTCGGCTCTTTCCCCATCGAATAAGGTGCAGGATATATCATATATATCACTGTGCAAAGCAAAACTGTAGCTACCCTTTTTATAAAGTTTTGATTCTACAACATCTTTAGGTTTCTTTTCTTTTATTAATCTCATTAATAAAAATCCCATCAGCTTATGCTTCCTAAGCATCACAGAAGAAACGAAAGCAGTAATATTTATATATCAGCATATATATATAGTATAAGCATTCGTCTCAGGCAGTAATATGATCTCATCACAGAACATTGCAGCAGAAGAACATATATGAAATATTGGATATACTAGGACGTCCGTGTTTTCAATACGAGCCTGTATAAAACACGGATTCCACGGTCGCGACGAATAGCCAAACCCACATCCCAAGACCCCTACGAGAGCGGCAAGTAACACTGCCAATTCTAGGGTTAGGAGACCCGGTCTCGACTCCTCGAGATGGCCTCCCACTGGACCCTAGAACCCGGTTACTTGTGCTCCCCTCCTTGGGTCTACCTAATGCGGAAAAGTAAATAATATACACTGGTGACAGCAACCGCAACCTGGAAGTTCCCCAAATAAAAGAATATTACATTACAAATGAATTTTATATGAATGAAAATAAAAACTCTCATCTCACATAAAACCCCCGGTTATTCTGAACGCGACGATCCAATATAACATATCACAGCAACACATAATATCACATATCATCAACGTAAGTAAATATGCGCATCCCAATTGTCGTTGACATATAGCAACGAAACCGGCGATATCACATATTACACTTACGGTCACAGAAAAGAAAGTGTAAAACTACAACATTTGGAATCCACAATCACTTTAGACATCGTAAATCCGAAATATCACATACTTCGCATTTCATGCCTAACTCTATGAATTCCACATATTGTATCACATTCCAGATAAATAGACAGTATTAAACTTTTCGAACAGATAATCAAACACCCAAAATTTCCTAAACTGCTCAACACTTGAGCGGAGTTCAAATAATCCCAGAATATGTCACAGTACCGGTGATCCAGCCGTAGAAGGGTCAAGCCAACGCCGCACATGTGGCACGCCGTACTGCCCCAAACCCGAAGGTTCAAAAGGCAGTTCAAGACGGTCACATAATCGAGTTAAGGTTTGTTGCCTTCTAGAGGGTCCACCGCTTAACTTTTACAATTTTTCCGAAAGATTTAAACCCGAAGAAATTTCAACACTTGAAAGTTTGCCGTACCGGGAAACAGTGAGTTAATGATATCCGTTCAAATAGTTTAACAGTTTCTAAATATCCGGAAAGAAATACGAATTTAAAATTTCCGATCGAGTCTACTATTACAAAACAAACCCCAGAATTTTCAACACCTGAAACAGATTAAAAATACCCAGAAGCATCAACAAGCACCTACGGACATTACCATAAAAGCCACGTGTCACAATCCTATCAATCCGCCGCGGAACCGCCGCGCAAGCCATGCTTGCGCCGCGGTTCCGCCGCCGTTTGATCGAATTGGGGGCTCGGGTTTTATGGTAATTCTTAGAATTCCCTACTGATTTTTTTACATATTTTTAATTCAGAAAAATCCCAAAATTTAGAAAATTTCCAGAGAGGGGTCTAGTTTCGTCGTTACGGGTTCGATCGGAGTTTTAACTTCGTATACACATCGCCTAATGCTCCAGCTAGGCTCTGATACCACTGTAGGGTTCCTAGGCACTCTTGTGAAGGTTTATAAGGCATCAAACATGCCCGGATAAAAATTTAGACGTGCCGAACAACCCAAAGCCGGGATCTTTGCTAGATTATTAGGGTTTAATATGCAAGATGATAACTTTTATCTAAGTGTGAGGGATTACAACCTTTGTAGTCCGCTCCTTCGCTTCACAAGCTCCGAGTAGAAGTCCCTTTGCCGCGATCCACGATCTCCCGGACTCATGAGAGGCTCCACGACTCGAACGATCCATGCTAGCTCGAAGTTTTCCAAATCTCCGATGATCTACCTTGAAGTTGCAAAGACTCAAGCTTTCTCACTCTAAAGAGATGAACACACTAATCTCATGGGCTAGATGAGATGAGGATGAGAGAGTAGTATTTTTGCTTTCTTTTTAAATCATTTTCTTATATTTATTCATCACATAAAGAAAATCTAGTAAGCTTTCTTCAAGAGAGAAGAAGATGATAATGGAAAAACAATAATAAGATTAAACCTTTTGTGATGAATAGAAAGAAGACTATATGATTGATTTGTTAACCATGGTCAAGGATGAGTGGCTAGGATTTAGTAGAGAATAAACTAGAGTTAGGGTTTGGTTGAGTTAAAGAATGTGTCATCCAAAATATCTTAAGAATGACAAAAGCAAAAACTTCTAGAAGATGCATGAAACATCTAACCCAAAACAAACCCTAACCTCAATTAATCATCCTTAAACATGTTTAACAATTAATCATATCATGTCACAATAATATATATCACATATATATTATATATTTGCAACAAAAGAAAATAATACAATTAACATATATCGCATATATATCAATGTATCATCCACTGAGAAAATGAAATAATAAAGCGAGCCAATATTAGATAATGTAATACAATATATCATATATATTATTATACATTAAATCATCGAATCAACACTTGATCCGACGATCCGGCTATATCGAATATTACCGACTAATATATCATGTACCGATTCATCGAATCAACACTTGATCCGATGTCCCGGTTCATTTCTAAATATCGCGAGAATATAATACGGTATCCCATATCGCATTATTCTTGTTCCTGCGCATATCACATATGTGCCACTACTCCGTTTTGCCTGAGCCAAGAAATCTCTGTGTAGGACTCTAAAGAATCGTCAATACGCCGGTAGCAGGTGATGATCATATCAAACACCCACAAGCTGCAAGCGGTCAGCTAAACGTAAGAGCCACCCAGGTATTGAGCGATCAGAAGATCAACAAGCTAGCCTGTGCGTTCTCCTGTGAATCCGATCAGTAACACTCCCGTACAGTCCGGTCTGTTCGTCTGATATGTCGCATATCAAGTCTAGGGGTGGTATACGTCAGACCCCAGTAACCGATAAGTCGTGTCGATGTGTGGCTCATAATGGGTCGAGAAACTACTAGTAACACTTACCAGTAAATCTCTATATCAGCCCTGGCCAGGGACTTCCAGTTATAGCCAATCGAACACAGCACAACATCAACTCCCTATACCGGGAGAGACGAATCCCCTCCTATCGCTCATTGCCTCCATGTGATTCGGGACTGTACCCAAAAGCCACCGTTTTGCACGCCCTCTTGGACGTGGTAAGATGGAAATCAATGCACAGTGGGAATCACACAAGACTCTATGACGATCTCGGGTCTACAGACTAACCTGTACCAGTGTCACCGGAGAACTGCCATCTGACGTGTGGTATATCACCATATGGGAGTTCTCGGCGAGTCCGTCCAGTGTACCCAGTCTCCACTGAGCACCCGTACACCATCTCTGATGTCTAACACCGATGGATATGGGATCATCCATCGCCCATCATATGGGTCAAGATGCGTATACGCTAGTCTACTCTGGTGTATCGATGCCCTGTCTCGATATACCCTCGACTAGGAACAGTTATAGGATGTACTCATCGACCACCGCGGCCCCACTAGTATGATCTCATCATAGTCCCAGTAGTCGAGTACAGATCCTAAGGGCTTTATCAACATGTGAGAGTAAAACAGTAAACCAATACAAGTCAACATGTTAAGATAAAGTGAAACCAAATAGCATACTATCATGACGAGCAAGAAAGTCATCTCTATATATATCCAAGCATCCATTACAATATACATCATATGTACAACAATGGCCTCTAGGGCATATACATAACTAACACATTCTAGTCTCATCTCAACACTTAGCCATTTTTCTTGAGTCTTCCCATGGTTGCTCTCTAGCGTCATCTTCCTCCTCAAATGTCATGGTTCAAGCTTTAACCCTCACATGAGATATAAATCATGAAGCTTGAATACAATCTTGTGAGCTTTTAACATCCCTTACTTCACCATCCTACACCAAACTTTGGCTAGAGGAATTTCGAGTGGATCGTCTTTGGCGAGAAGATCACAAAGGAGGTTCATTCAACTCGAAGAGGAGCCTAGTAGAGTCGTGATCATTCGAAAATATTGCATTCTTAACAATCAATTTCCCTACTCTTTCTAATCATTTAAAGGCGTTTGGTATAAATATAGCACATATTAGCAATTCGTCTGCAAAATATCAAATAACATATGTTATACATTATAACCGGCATTGTGAGGGAAATTGTGTGTTTATTACTATATACATGATCTTTGCATATTTAAACACTTGTCTCAAGATTTTGTGCAGAAATTCTCCAGGTCAAAGAACCGGAATCACAAAAGTGCTGATAAAACGCATCAAGTCAAAGATTTGAGATCTGGCAGTAAACAAGAAATAACTATAGGATTCCAGACATCAGAAAAGGGCCATAAAGCTAACATGAAACAATCCAGAGATTTTCATGCACTGACTCAATCAAACGGCCGCGGATCCACGGCCGAGTCAGGCCGATCCGCCGTGAATCCGCGGCCGATTCGACTCGTCGGCGGTTGGAACTTTTCCTGAGGCTTCTCTTTTAACGGCCAAACTTCTTCAAGTCGCTTCAAAGTCCCTAGAAATCTCCAGAAGCTTCTATACAACAACCAATCTTCTAGTGTAAGCTTGGTACCTACCTAGCTTCCTATGCAAGCTTCATAACCACCTAGCTTCTAGGAGAAGATAGAGGAAAAACTATAAAAAGGAACCTAGGGCTTCATTACAAAGGTTCTTCATTAGTTCATTAGTTGAGTTGTTGATCATTATACATCAATTCACCCACAAGTTGAGTGACACAACTTGTAACTCAAAACCCTAGCCCAAATCCAATTCCAAAGCCAAATCAAGATTCATCGAGAACAAATCAAGCAAGCAAATGAAGATCCTTTGAAACAACACGGATCATCATCCGAGCAAGAGATCCACGATGATCCACGACTCAAGAAGATCGATGCGAAGCTAATTTCGGCGGATCTAGTTACCTCCTTAAATCTTGTAACCTCGAATTGAGTGAATGTTTACCTAATCGTCGATTAATAAAGGTGAATATTGTAAATCATGCTTCCTTTATATTCTTGCATTATGAAAATTTATCGATTCTTGCTTCTTTCATTTTTCATGATGTGCGAGTGAAATCTCCGCTTTTAGCGGAATCGAGAGAATAGGTAGATAATGATGATGAAATTCTTGAACGATTCTTAAGTCTTATGAGTTTTGTTAACTCTAGGAAATTGAATCATCAAAGACCTAATTAGAGCGAGATCGCTTTCTTGAATGTTTTCGCTCCAAATTAGAGATCAACGATCGGTGATTTAATTTGCCAGAGGCTAGAATTTGAATGATAATCAATGAAAGGACATGGGATGGTGAAGGAGAAACCCTAGTTTCTTCAATAGATCCCTAAACCTTGTTGATTGTCATCGATCTAGCAACAAATCCTCAATAGATAAGATTTTGTAATCTTTAGTTTTCATGATCACTACTTATTTGATCGATTCCTACAAGCTACTTTAAAAATCTTGATAATTCAATTGGTTTAGAAATTTTCTTGAAATTTTTTATTAATTCTTGATTCTAGATCTATTTCTTTATGATTCTTGAAAGTAAATCTCACAAATATTGAATCATTTTCTTATATCTTTTTTTTTCAATTCAAATAAAATGATTTCGAACAAATTCACACAATCTCTGTGGACGATCCGTATTTGCTAACGAAAATTTAATAGACACCGTTAATTGATTGCGGTATAAATTTCTTTGGTTGTGATTAAAACTTTTTCCAAATACACATAAAAGATGATCAATCAAGTCGCGTGGACTTCAACCCGGAGCTATTGAAGAGAAGGACTCGAACTACAAAGGTTGTATGCTCTTTTCTTCTCTTGATTTTAATCACATCACAAAGGCAAACCCTAAAAATCTAGTAATGATCATGTTAGTTTAACTTAGCACCTAATAAAAAATAAAATGTGGCATGCTTGATTCCTTTAGAACCTCATGGTGTGTTAAAGGTCGACTTTCAATATGACGCTAGAGACAAAATATTATTGGGAATTTCAAGTGTTGAATAAGATTGCATACCTTCTATGAGATAGTTGGATGCTGATACCCACTGCGAGTAAGAATTATTCCAGGGAGAGTTTTGCACTTTATAATTAGTCGATCAAGTAGATGACTAGAAAGGTGTCAACGGGGTTATGCCTCTGGGAAAACGAGATTTATTTTAATTAGGTCCGTGCGAAACCACGACGAACCTCCCTCAAAGTACTGACACTGGCCTGGCTGAAAGATTGGCGAACTTGTAGAGTGTAATTAATCCCGGCTAGCCTTACCTTTTAAGGTTTGAAGGAAGATTTGATAAAAACGGTGTGAGCCATCCTGATTAGATAGGATAATAACCAATCTAATCTTGCAAGAGAATATGCAAAGTGTTTTCTTCTCACTCTCTCGAGGTAGAGACCATGTCATGCCTTAATAAAGATAATAATATTGATGTATTGACCGAACCCGCTTGTTATACTGAGCTGGAGAACGTTGGTTCCGCTCTATCTGATAATTGTTATAAGTTCGAGCAGGAAATAGGGGAATATTCGGATTCCCACACGACCCAAACGAGGAATGAGCATGTAGATGGATCTTCTTCAGGTGTGTTTTTGTCACCGAGAACTATTTCTCAATACACTTTACGTCCTGGATATTAGATACCGGATCGGGATCCTACATATGTTATATGTTACATGGGCTAAAGAAAGATAGAGAACTTGGAACAGGTGATCGTTCTCTAAAAGTAAGGAATGGTGCAAATGTTGCAGCTAAAGCAGTTGATGAATATCACCTTGTATTACCAACGGTAATACATTGATCCTGAACGGATATTATTACATACCGAACCTGATATGGAATATTATATCATTTTCTTTATTAAGTAAAGAAGAATATAATCTTTTATTGCAGGATAATGTTCTGAACATTTTCCTAAATCAAAAGTTGGTTGGATCAGGCACGTTATGTAATGGCATATACGTTCTAAATCAAACTACATTTCTTAATGTACAGAGCACACACAAGAGAAAAAGTTCAGAAATGAACGAATATTTCTTATGGCATTGTAGACTAGGTCATATCAATACGACACGACTAGCTAAGTGGCATAAAGATGGATATTTGAATCCGTTCGAATTTACATCTTATGAAACTTTCCAGTCATGTCTCAAAAGTAAAATGACCAAAACTCCATTTACTGGATACGGAGAAAGAGCTACTGAACTCTTGGGACTAATACATAGTGATGTATGCGGCCCCATGTCTACACATGCCAGGAATGGTTTCCCGTACTTCATTTTGTTCACTGACGATCTCTCAAGATTCGGACTTGTGTTCCTGTTGAAACACAAGTCTGAAGCTCTTGAGAAATTCAAAGAATATAAGTGCGAAGTAGAGAACCAAACGGGTAAAGTATTAAAATCCTTTAATCTGATCGGGGAGGAGAATATTTAAGCATGGAGTTCCTGGAGTATCTAAAAGAGAATAGGATTCTCTCTCAGCTTACTCCACCGTATACACCACAATACAACGATGTGTCGGAGCGGAGGTACCTCACCCTATTAGATATGGTGCGTTTTATGATGAGTACTGCTGAGTTGCATGTTTCCTTTTGGAGTTATGCGCTTGATAAGCCGCAAACCTATTGAATAGGGTTCCGACCAAATCAGCACCTACCACTCCATATGAGATATGGTATGGGAAGAGACCATATCTTAACGAGTTAAGATATGGGGTTGTCCGACCTATGTTGAAAGGCAAAATCCGGACAAGCTCGAGGAAAGATCAGTTCTGTGTAAGTTTGTTGGACATCCCAAACATTCACGAGGGTATATTTTCTACCACGCCGAGGAACAAAAGGTGCTTTGTTTCTCGGCATGCCACCTTTTTAGAAAAAGGAATTTGTTTAAAAAAAATTAGTGGTCATGAGGTAGAACTGGAAGAAGTTCTAGCTACACAAACTGCGAATGATGATTTGGTAGAACCAGAGGATTCAGTAGTTTCCGACGAACCTCAGCCTCTCCGCCGATCTACTAGGGTTTCTCATCTATCTGAGAGATACTACGGTTTTCTCAATGACAGTGGGAGCGAGGATTGCATCATGGAAGGTAATGACCCAACTAGTTTCGATCGGGTCATCACGAATAGGGACTCTATGAAATGGCTGTATGCAATGCGATCTGAGATGGAATCCATGTACACCAACAAAGTATTGACTTTCCATGTTGCACCTGAAGGGGTAAAACCCATTAGGAGCAAGTGGATCTTGAGAAGATTCTTGGTGTAGATGGAAAGGTTGAGACTTTCAAATCTAGACTTGTAGAAAAAGGTTTTCATCAATAACCAGGTGTGGATTATGATGATACCTTTTCTCCAGTGCCTATGCTTAAGTCCATCAGGATCCTACTTGCCATTGCTTCAAACCATGACTACGAAATCCGGCAAACGAATGTCAAGACCGCTTTTCTAAATGGTGATTTAGAAGAGAGCATGTACATGACACTGCTAGAGGACTTCATAGACAGTGGGAGCAACGAAAAGGTATGCAAGCTGCTTATATTAATCTACGGGTTAAAGCAGACATCGCAGAGTTGGAATATCTGTTTTGATGTAGCAGTCAAAGAGTTTAACTTCATCAAAAAAGTAGATGAACCTTGTATATACAAGAAGATTATAGAAAGTAAGGTTGTTTTCCTCGTATTGTACGTGGATGACATACTCTTGATAGGAAATGATGTTCTAATGCTACCCTCGGTCAAGCTCTTCTTATCACAATGGTTCTCCATGAAGGATTTGGGTGATGCCTCTGACATCCAGGGAAGAATCACTGGATAGCTGTGAAGAACATTCTTAAGTACTTGAGAAGGACTAAAGAAGTGTTCTTGGTGATGGTAACTGTGAACTCCAGATAGAGTCCATTACCGATTTGAGCTTCCAGAGTGATAAGGTCGACTGTAAGACAGTCTTGGGTTTTGTCTTTACCCTTAGTTGAGGGACGGTATGTTAGTAGAGTTCCAAGCTAGATACCATGGCAGACTCAACGATGAAGGATAAATATATCGCTACCAATGATGCTGCCAAAGAAGCTGCCTGGATGAAGGAGTTCATGAGATGAACTTGGTGTAAGGTTAAGCATGATAGCAAGGTTTCGGGTGGCATCATCTATGCAAAATTAAAATTTTGCCATGCTAAAAGAACCCTAACCTAGAATCTTTAATTAGAGAATCATACGAAAACATAATGTAAACTACTTTACATCTAAGTGAGTAGGGATTACAACTTTTGTAGTCCGGTCCTTCACTTCTATAGCTCCTTGTAGTGGTCCTTTCGCTGCGATCATTGAACTCCCGGACTCTTGAGAGGCTCCACAAAGTGAATGATACATACTGCTTTAAGTCTTCAAAGTCGAAGATGATCTATGTCGAGAAAATACGGACTCAAGCAATCACTTCACTAATAAGGAATTAGTGAAGCTAACACCCTAAACTAAATGGCTAGTTTGGTAGAGGACAATGAAGTTAGATTTTTTCTCACTTTAGAATTTAATTTCTCACTATTTTTCTTTATCTCCTCAAAACCTAGAAAAGAGCTTGAAGGAGATGAAGGAGATGATGAATCAAAATAGAATGAGAGTGAGGTTAGAAATGCAACCATGGGTGAGTTTATGTCATGCACTAACTCATGTAGAGAATTGACCATGGCTAAGTGATAAGGGTTAGGTTAATAAATATCTTAGGTAAAACAAATCTAGCGGACTAAGTCAATGGTTCTACAAGCTTCATCAAAGATTAACCATGATAAATATCCTAATAATTTTGAATTACTTAAAATAAATAAAAACACACCATTATCATATAGCATGGTGTAAGTCTCATACACCCAAGTTACATATATAACCTAGCATGTCACAATAATATATATCATATATATATTGTTTATGATACAAAAGAAAACAATACAATAAACATATATCACATATATGTGAAATGTATCAAAAATGAGAAAAGGAAATACTTAAGTGAGCATATATTAGTTAATGTATTGTAATATATCAAATATATAATTATACATTAAATTATTAAATCGACATATGATTTAATAATCCGGCTATATCACATATAACCGACTAATATTATATGTATCAACTTATCGAATCAACACTTGATTCGATAACCCGGCTATATCACATATAACCGACCGATATGAATAAATCGCGAGAATAGAATACGGTATCACATACTCTCATTTATCTCGGTCCCGAACATATCACATATGTGCCCCTACCTCGTTTTTCCTGAGCCAGTAAACCTCTGGGTAGGACTCTAAAGACTCATCAATATGCCGGAAGTAGGTGATGATCATATCAATCACCCACAAGCCGTCAGCAGTACCAGCTGGACGTAACGGCTAACCGGGTATTGAGCGATCAGAAGATCAATAAGCAAGCCCGCTCTAGCTCCTGTAAAGCCTGTCAGCAACACTACCGTACAGTCTGGTCCCTTCGTCTGATATGTCGCATATCTAGTCTAGGGATGGCAAACGTCAGACCCAGTAACCGATAACTCGTGCCAATTTAAGGCTCATAACAGGTCGAGAAACTACTGATAACACTTATCAGTAAATCTCTGTTTTAGCCCTGGCCAGGGACATATCGTTATGGCCAATCGAGCACAGCACAACATCAACCCCCAATACCGGGAGAGACGAATCTGTAGGGTTCCTAGGCACTCTTGTGGAGTCTCACAAGTGATCAAACATGCACAAATCAAATTTTACGGGTGCCTACAAACCCTAATACGGATCGTCAACTAGATATATAGGCGAAGCGAGTAAGTAAACGGAAATATATCTAAGGGAAAGGGGCTACAACCTTTGTAGATCCGGTCCACCACTTCCTAAGCTCCGCGATGATCTCCCTCCACTGTCCAAATCGAACCCACGACTCTAGCATTGGCATCATCGAAGAATGGGCGGGCTTGATCGTCGGTTCGATGCCGAAGATGATCTACGTCGAGGCATCACAAGAACGAGCTCCGCCTTCGCCAAGTCAAGAAACTTGTGAAGACAACACACTCTAGTACATGGCAAGTAGTAGAGGATGAAGAAATATGAAGTGGGTAGACTTTAGATTTGGATTTCTCACATGATTTGGCTAGTTGCCATTGAAGCTATCAACATCTTTCTTCTTGAAGAAGAAGAAGAAGAAGATAATATATGATAAGTTTTAAGTAAATGATAAATAAATCAATACTTATCATTTACTAACCCTTGGTTAGTTGTAGAGAATGGACCATGGTTAACTTGAATGGTTAGGGTTAAGGATGAGACAAGAATGGTGGACTAATTCAAAGCTTCAAGAATCTTCAACTAGCAAACAAAAATAGCAACCATTCTTTTCTCATCTTTTTCCAAAATAAATAAATAAATAAATAAGAAAAAAGAAAACCCTAATCATAATCTTAACCATGGTCTAATTCTTTACACTAACCCTAGCTTGCATGTATCATCAAACATGATACAATCATGTGCACAAAATATATCACATATGCAATGTGCACAAACCAAGTGAGTAAATCCATTTAAAGTGAACCGATACTAGTTAATGCAAAATAATATATCAAATATATAATTATACATTAAATCATTAAATCAACACTTGATTTAACGATCCGGTCATATCGTATATAACCGACTAGTATCCAATGTATCGGCTTATCGAATCAATCCTTGATTCGATAACTAGGTTATATCGCATATAACCAATCGATACATTCATCGCGAGAATAGAATACGGTATCACATACACGCATTATTCTCGGTCCCGCACATATCTCATATGCGCTCCTATTTCGTTTCTCTTGAGCCAGGAAACCTCTGTGTAGGACTCTAAAGACTCGTCAATACGCCGGCAGCAGATGATGATCATATCAAACACCCACAAGCCGCAAGCGGTCTGCTAAACGTAACGGCCACCCGGGTATTGAGCGATCAGAAGATCGACGAGCAAGCCCGCTCACACTCCTGTGAATCCAACCAGTAACACTTACCGTACAGTCCGGTCTGTTCGTCTGATATGTCGCATATCTCGCCTAGGGGTGGTAAACGTCAGACCCCAGTAGCTCGATAAGTCATGCCGACGTAGGGTCCATAACATTCGTGAAACTACTGATAACTCTTACCAGTATATCACTGCAACCCTGGCCAGGGATTTCCTGTTATGGCCAGTCGAGCATAGCACAACATCAACCCCCAATACCGGGAGAGACGAATCCCCTCCTATCGCTCATTGCCTCCATGTGAATCGGGACTGTACCCAAAAACCACCTGTTTGCATGACTCAGTAGAGCCGTCGTAGGGTGGAAATCAAAACACAGTGGGAGACACACAAGACTCTATGACGATCTCGGGTCAACAGACTAAGCTGTACCAGTGTCACCAGAGAACTGCCATCTGACGTGAGGTATAATACCATCTGGGAGTTCTCGGCGAGTCCATTCAGTGTACCCAGTCTCCACTGAGCACCCGCATACCATCTTCGATGTCAAACACCAATGGATATGGGATCATCCATCGCCCATCGCATGGGTCGAGAAGATATGCGCTAGTCTACTCTGGAATATCGATGTCCCGTCTCGATATTCCCTCGACTAGGAACATTGAAGGATGTACTCATGGACTATCCAGGCCCCACTAGTATGATCTGCATCACAGTCCTGGAAGTCGAGTACACATCCTAAGGGCTTTATCAACATGTAATCAGAGAGACAGAAGGTATACATGTTAAGATAAAGAGCAACCAGATAGCGTACTATCATGTCGAGCAAGAAAGTCCTACCTATATATGTCCCAGCATCCACTACAATATACATCCAATGTACAGTAATGGCCTCTAGGGCATACATATAACTAACAATCTCCCACTTGCACTAGGGCCATCTGTAGCAGTGGTCGCAGTATCTAATACTCAACCATCCCATATGAGTCTCTCTCTGGGAAAAGGCCTTCGTGAGTGGATCCGCCGTGTTGTCCTCTGAGTCTTCTCTCCTAACCTCGATCACCCTGGAGATCAACTATCTCCATGATCAGGTGATGCTGCCTCAGAATTTGTCTGGGTCACTGATGGGACCAGGGTTCCAGGGCCGAAGCCACACTTCCATTGTCATACAATGGCAGGAACCTAGTTCATCTTATGAACCAATATACACCCAAACTGCCTCTTTGGCAGTATTTTTAATAGCGATGTTACCAGCCTTTATCGTCTAGTTTGTCACGGTATCTAGCTTGGAAATCTTCCAACATACCGTCCCTTTACTGAGGGTAAAGACAATGCCCGTGACTGACATTCAGTCGTCTTTATCACTCTGGAACCTTTCCAGTGATTCTCCCCAGGATCGATTGATACCATCTCACTTCAACTAGTGAGTATCCTAACATCCAATTAGATCTATCTCATAGATCCAAAGCTTAGGATTTAGTAGGTATCACTTTGATCCTATTTGGAGAATCATTGTGATAAGCGGAGATTGATCGAGCGTAGCATAGGAAACTCCTTCCCTAACAAGAGTATGGCATCCACGTACTCTACGAGGATCGACACCATACTCCCTACTATCCTTTTGTTTATACAAGGTTCATCTACCATTTTGATGATGTCAACTTATTTGACCAATCCATCAAAACAGATGTTCCAACTCCGCGATGCCTGCTTTATCCTATAAAGCATCTTTCACACGTTTCCGCTGCTCCCACTGTGTACGAGGCCCTCTGGCTGTGTTCTTATAGACGTTCTCTTCTAAATCATTATTTAGAAAAGTAGTCATGGCACCCAACCACCAGATATCGTAGTCATGGTATTAGCCGTGGCAAGTAGGATCTGGATGGATTTAAACATAGTCCCTGGAAAAGGTTTCATCATTATCCGTGCCTGGTTGAAGACGAAAACCTTTAACAAGTCTAGCTTTGAAAGTCTCAACCTTTCCATGTACACCAAGCAATCTTCTCAAGATATACTTGCTCCTGATGGGGATTTAACCCTTCAGTTATAGCAACCAAAGTCCATACTTTGTTGGTGTATAAGGATTCCATCTCAGATCACTAAGCATCCAGCCATTCTTACAGAGTCCCTACTCTCGATGGCCTGCTCGAAACTGGTTGGGTCATCATCTCATGATGCAATCCTCGCTCCCACTGTCATCGAGAAGACGAGGTATCTCTCAGGTGGGTAAGGAACCCTACTAGATCGGCGGAGAGGCTGAGGTTCGTCGGAAACTATTGAATCCTTTGGTTCTGTCAAATCTTTAGCAGTTTTGTACAGCTGGAACCTTTCCAGTTCTACAGAACTGATCTTGCCTCGATCTTGTCCGGATTTAGCTTTTGACATAGGCCGGACAATCCCAAATCTTAACTTACTTAAGATATGGGCTCTTCCCTTTCCATATCACATATGAAGTGGTAGGCAGTGATTTGATTCGAACCTAATTCAATAGGTATGCAGCTTCTCAAGCGCATAACACCCAAAAAGGAAATAGGTAACTCAGTAATACTCATCACAGAGCACACCATATCTAATATTGTGCGATTGCTCCGCCCTGATGCACCGTTGTGCTGTGGTGTATTCAGAGGAGTAATACGGAGAGAGAATCTCATTCTCCTTTAGAATGGTCCAGGAATGCCATGCACAAGTATTCTCCTCCCTGATCTTATCATAGGACATAATACTTATACCCGTATTTTGGTTTTCTACTTCTAACTTATATTCTATGAATATCTCAAAAGGTTCGGACTTATGTTTCAACAGGAACATATGACTGAATCTTGAGAGATTATCAGAGAATATAATGAAGTATGAAGAACCAATCCTGGCATGTGTAGACAGGAGACTTTACATACATCATCATGTATCAAACCCAAGAGTTTACTAACTCTTTCTCTGTTTCTAATAAACAGAGCTATGGTCATCTAATCTTTGTGACATGACTGACAAGTTTCACAAGATGTAAATTCAAACTGATTTAAATATGCATCTAAAATGTAACTTCAGCCAGTCGGGTCGCATTGATATGACCTAGACTACAATGCCTCAAGAACGAATCGTTCATTTCTGAACTCTTCCTTTTGTGTGTGTTCTGTATACAAGGAACTGTAGTTTGATTTAGAACGTCAATGCTTTTAGATAACGTGCCTGAACCGATCAACTTTTGATATAGGAAATGTTCAAAATATTATCCAACAATACAAAATTATATCATTTCTTTACTAATAAAGAGACTGATATGATTTTGTATATCAGGTTCGGTATCTAATAGCATTTGTTCAGAATCAATGTATTCGTAATACAGGGTGACAGTGACCAACAGACTTGGCTGCAACACTTGCCCCGGTTTCTGTCTCATGAAACTTATCACCCGTTCTCAGTTTTTCTACCTTTTTGTAGCCCTATGTAACAGATTACATATCTGGGATCCTGATCCGGTATCATATACCCAGGATGCAGAGGATACTGAGAAACAGTTCTTTATAATGAACATACCCGAAGGAGATGCATCATATGCACTTTCTTTGTTTGGGCGACATATGAATTCTGGTATTCCACAATTTCCTGCTCTGTCGTATAACAATTATAAGTTGGAGCGGGACCAACGTTCCCCAGCCCAGTATAACAAGCGGGTTCGGTCAATACATCCATTTTATTATCTTGATTAAGGCGTTATATGGTCGCTACCAGGAGAGAGAGAGAAGAAAACACTCTGCGTGCGCTCTTGCAAGATTAGATTGGTTATGTATTTTATCTAATCAGGATGGCTCCCACTGTTTTATATCAAATCTTCCTTCAAACCTTAAAAGGAAAGACTAGCCGGGATTAATTACACTCTACAAGTTCGCCAATCTTTCAGCCAGGCCAGTGTCGGTACTTTGAGGGAGGTTCCCCGTGCTTTCGCACGGACCTAATTACAATAAACCTCGTTTTCCCAGAGGCGTAACCCCGTTGACACCTTTCTAGACACCTACTTGATCGGCTAATTGCAAAGTGCAAAACTCTCCCAGGAGTAACAATTACTCGCAGTGGGTATCGGGATCCAACTATCACATAGAAGGTATGCAATCTCATTGCAAATTTCAACACTTGAAACTCCCGATAAAGGTTTTTACCCCTAGCACCTATGACCTTAACTATGGTCAACAAATCATAAGTACTAGTCAAGTTCTACCCGTCATTTCGTGATTAATTAGACCCACCCACATGACCCTTAACTAAGGTCAACAAAGTCACGCGACTGTCCTAACTAATCGCATCATATGCGGTGTAGGAAGACATCACTTAGCTACCGTACACTGTGCCTTGACTATGGTCAACAAACACAGCACGAATACTAAGTACTCTACTTCCTAAAATGACGGAGGGTTGCGAATGGTTTTTGTGAAAACCTTTAACGCTTTGAACTTGATCTCGTTGCGGAATCAAATGGTTTTTAAATGGAATGTTTTCGAGGCTTTTCTAGTTTTGCTAAAGGGGTCACTCCCGGTGAAGGGATCGTCGGCCCTTTCCTCGTCGAATGAGGTGCGGGATATATCATATATATCACTGTGCAAAGCGGAAACTATAGAAGCAATCAAAGACAAACCAAGGGTTGTAGCATCTGCCAGTTATTGCTAAAGGAGTCACTCCCGGTGAAGGGATCTCGGTCCTTTCCTCATCGAATAAGGTGCAGGATGTTCTATAATGAACACCGCGATGCAAAGCAAGAACTGTAGCTACCTGTTTTTATTTTGAAATTTGATTCCACAACATCAATTAGGTTTATTTTCTTTCATTAATCTCATTAATGAATATCCCATCATTTAAATCCACCTAAACATCATAGATAAATATAACGTACGCTTATGCCATCCGCATTCGCCTCGATGTCCCGTCTGCACCGTTAGGTTAGGTAACTAACGGCAGAGCGGGGCAGGGCTAGCGCGGGTATAAAACATAAGCAACGTTTATATAATATATCATATACATTATATATAATATCTGTCACAGAACATCACATGATCACAGATAAATCACAGCAGAAGAAACATATGAAATATTGGATATACTAGGACGTTCGTGTTTTCAATACGAGCCAGTATAAAACACGGATTCCACGATCGTGATGAATAGCCAATCCCACACCCCTAGACCCCTACGAGAGCGGCAAGCAACCCTACCAATTCTAGGGTTAGGAGACCCGGACTCGACTCCTCGAGATGGTCTCCCACTGGACCCTAGAACCCGGTTACTTGTGCTCCCCTCCTTGGGTCTATCCTAGTGCAGAAAAGTAAATAATATACATCAACGGTGACAACTTCCGCAACCTGGAAGTGCCCCAATAAAAGAATATTACATACAAGTTTTTACATGAATGAAAATGAAAAACACTCATCTCACATAAAACCCCCCGGCTATTCAAACACGACGATCCAATATAACATATCCAGCAACACATAACATCACATGTCATCAACGTAAGTAAATATGCGCATCCCAATTGTCGTTGACAGATAGCAACGAAACCGGCGATATCACATATTACACTTACGGTCACAGAAAAGAAAGTGTAAAACTACAACAGTTAGAATCCGCAACCACCTCAGACATCGCATGCCTGACCAAATGAAATACTTAGACATCGCATGCCTAACAATTATAAACCTCGCATTTTAGTCTCATTATCGAAAACACTTTTCAATATCAAGTCGGGCAATTCAACAAGATTCCCGACATTCTGATCGAATACTCGTCGCAAACTTTAGTAGGCGGCCGCACCCCCGATGCCGTCGACAAAGTGCACCAAGGCGGAACACCGCTACCGCGAGCACCCGAACGGATGCTTTCGGCGACGGGGTTCTCCTACAGTCACTTGGTCGGGGCTATGGGGTGAAGCTGTCTATTAAGTTTACCCGGCGAGTTTCCGTGTACGCTAAGTGATTGCGACGGACTTTTGATCTCATCAAAATTCCGTGGCAACCGATCAAGTGAGACTAAAGTGCTATGTTTATAACATTCATTCAGTTATCACATAACTTTTGTGAATTTCAATTATTGTATCACATTCCGGATAAACAGAAAATGTTAAACTTTCCGATCGAACATTCGAACACCCAAGTTTTCCCGAAACAGCTCAACACATGAAATAAGTCTAACAACATTCAGTTCGTGCCTCAGTACCAACGGTCCAGCCGTAGAAGGTTCAAGCCAACGCCTCACATGTGGCACGCCGTACTGCCCCAAACCCGAAGGTTCAAAGGGCAGTTCAAGACGGTCACATAATCGAGTTAAGGTTTGTTGTCTTCTAGAGGGTCCATCGCGTTACTTCCACTACTTAGAACGTCGTTAAACGACGGAAAAATCCAACAATTGGAAATTTCCCGGCAGGGGAAAAAATGGGTATTTATATCCGGTCGAACTTTTTAACATATTCTAAGATTATCCGGAAAAGCACACAGACAGAATTAGACAATCCGATCGATATACCGAGTCCCCAATACGACCCAGAAAATGCAACTCTGGAAAAAATTATTAAAATTCCCAGGAAAGCCAGCACAGATAACTAAGAATTACTGTGTAAAACTGGATGCACAAAACGACAAATTGGCCGCGGAACCGCCGCATGAGCATGCTCATGCCGTGGATCCGCGGAGCCTTTATGGAATCAAGTCCTCGAATTTTACAGTATTCCTTAGATCTTCCTGCTGATTTTTCTGAATATTTTTAATATACAAAAATCCACATTTTACAGAATTGTCCAGAGAGCATTTTTCAAGTCGGGGTTTCGGGTCGATCGGACTTCTAACTCCGTCGGGAATTCGCCTAAGGCTCTAGTTAGGCTCTGATACCACTGTAGGGTTCCTAGGCACTCTTGTGGAGTCTCGCAAGTGATCAAACATGCACAAATCGGATTTTACGGGTGCTTACAAACCCTAATACGGATCGTCAACTAGATATATAGGCGAAGCGAGTAAGTAAACGGAAATATATCTAAAGGAAAGGGGCTACAACCTTTGTAGATCCGGTCCACCACTTCCTAAGCTCCGCGATGATCTCCTTCCGCTGTCCAAATCGAACCCACGACTCTAGCATTGGCATCATCGAAGAATGGGCGGGCTTGATCGTCGGTTCGATGCCGAAGATGATCTACGTCGAGGCATCACAAGAACGAGCTCCGCCTTCGCCAAGTCAAGAAACTTGTGAAGACAACACACTCTACTACATGGCAAGTAGTAGAGGATGAAGAAATAGGAAGTGGGTAGACTTTAGATTTGGATTTCTCACTTGATTTGGCTAGTTGCCATTGAAGCTATCAACATCTTTCTTCTTGAAGAAGAAGAAGAAGAAGAAGATAATATATGATAAGTTTTAAGTAAATGATAAATAAATCAATACTTATCATTTACTAACCCTTGGTTAGTTGTAGAGAATGGACCATGGTTAACTTGAATGGTTAGGGTTAAGGATGAGACAAGAATGGTGGACTAATTCAAAGCTTCAAGAATCTTCAACTAGCAAACAAAAATAGCAACCATTCTTTTCTCATCTTTTTCCAAAATAAATAAATAAATAAATAAGAAAAAAGAAAACCCTAATCATAATCTTAACCATGGTCTAATTCTTTACACTAACCCTAGCTTGCATGTATCATCAAACATGATACAATCATGTGCACAAAATATATCACATATGCAATGTGCACAAACCAAGTGAGTAAATCCATTTAAAGTGAACCGATACTAATTAATGCAAAATAATATATCAAATATATAATTATACATTAAATCATTAAATCAACACTTGATATAACGATCCGGTCATATCGTATATAACCGACTAGTATCCAATGTATCGGCTTATCGAATCAATCCTTGATTCGATAACTAGGTTATATCGCATATAACCAATCGATACATTCATCACGAGAATAGAATACGGTATCACATACACGCATTATTCTCGGTCCCGCACATATCTCATATGCGCTCCTATTTCGTTTCGCTTGAGCCAGGAAACCTCTGTGTAGGACTCTAAAGACTCGTCAATACGCCGGCAGCAGATGATGATCATATCAAACACCCACAAGCCGCAAGCGGTCTGCTAACGTAACGGCCACCCGGGTATTGAGCGATCAGAAGATCGACGAGCAAGCCCGCTCACACTCCTGTGAATCCAACCAGTAACACTTACCGTACAGTCCGGTCTGTTCGTCTGATATGTCGCATATCTCGCCTAGGGGTGGTAAACGTCAGACCCCAATAGCTCGATAAGTCATGCCGACGTAGGGTCCATAACATTCGTGAAACTACTGATAACTCTTACCAGTATATCACTGCAACCCTGGCCAGGGATTTCCTGTTATGGCCAGTCGAGCATAGCACAACATCAACCCCCAATACCGGGAGAGACGAATCCCCTCCTATCGCTCATTGCCTCCATGTGAATCGGGACTGTACCCAAAAACCACCTGTTTGCACGACTCAGTAGAGCCGTGGTAGGGTGGAAATCAAAGCACAGTGGGAGAAACACAAGACTCTATGACGATCTCGGATCAACAGACTAAGCTGTACCAGTGTCACCAGAGAACTGCCATCTGACGTGAGGTATAATACCATCTGGGAGTTCTCGGCGAGTCCATTCAGTGTACCCAGTCTCCACTGAGCACCCGCATACCATATTCGATGTCAAACACCAATGGATATGGGATCATCCATCGCCCATCGTATGGGTCGAGAAGATATGCGCTAGTCTACTCTGGAATATCGATGCCCCGTCTCGATATTCCCTCGACTAGGAACATTGAAGGATGTACTCATGGACTATCCAGGCCCCACTAGTATGATCTGCATCACAGTCCTGGAAGTCGAGTACACATCCTAAGGGCTTTATCAACATGTAATCAGAGAGACAGAAGGTATACATGTTAAGATAAAGAGCAACCAGATAGCGTACTATCATGTCGAGCAAGAAAGTCCTACCTATATATGTCCCAGCATCCACTACAATATACATCCAATGTACAGTAATGGCCTCTAGGGCATACATATAACTAACAGAATCTCCTCCTATCGCTCATCGCTTCCATGTGTTTCAGGACTGTACCCAAAAGCCACCGTTTTGCACGTTATCTTGAACGTGGTAAGGTGGAAATCAAAGCACAGTGGGAATCATACATGACTCTATGACAATCTCGAGTCTACAAACTAACTTGTACCAGTGTCACCGGAAAATTGCTATCTGACGATAATTCCAATTAGGAGTTCTCAGCGAGTCCGTTCAGTGTACCCAGTCTCCACTGAGCACCCGTATACCATCTTTGATGTCAAACACTAATGGATCTGGGATCATCCATCGCCCATCATATGGGTCAAGAAGCGTATACGCTAATCTACTATGGAATATCGATGCCCTGTCTCGATACACCCTCGACCAGGAACACTTATAGTATGTACTTATGGACTACTCTTGGCCCCACAAGTGTGATCTCCATCACGGTCCTGGTAGTCAAGTACAAATCCTAAGGGCTTCATCAACATGTGAGAGCATGACAGTATCACAATACAAGTCAACATGTTAAGATAAAGAGCAACAAGATATCATACTATCAAGTCGAGCAAGAAAGTCCTCTGTATATATATCCAAGTACCAACTATAATATACATCATATGTACAATAATGTCCCCTAAGGCATATACATAACTAACAATCTCCCACTTGCACTAAGACCAGTTGTTGTAGTATCTCATACCCAACATCCTGAAGAGTCTCTCAAATTTTATCTGGGGTATGGCCTTCTTGAGTGGATCCATCGTGTTGTTCTTCATGTAAACTTACCAGACCTCGATCTCCCGGTGATCAACTATCTCCCGGATCAGGTGATACCGCCTCAAAATATGCCTGGATCGCTGATGGGACCTGGGTTCCTTGGCCAAACCCACTGCTCCATTGTTATATCAATACAAAGGTATTAGCTGCTCGATGGACGGAACCACACTAAGTTCGTTTATGAACTTCTTCATCCAGACAGACTCTTTGGCCGCATTGTTGGCAGCGATGTATTCAGCCTCCATCATCGAGTCTTCCACGTTTTTCTTCTTGGAACTCTTCCATCATACCATCTCTCCATTGAGGGTAAACACAAATCCCGAGACCAACTTAAAGTCGTCCTTATCACTCTGGAAGCTCGTATCGTTAAAGGACTCCACTTGGAGTTCTCCATTACCATACACCAAGAGCATCTCTTTAGTACTTCTCAAGTACTTGAGAATGCTCTTCACAGCTGTCCAGTGACTCTCTCCTGGATCTGCTTGATACCTACTCACTACACTTTGTGAGTATGCTACAACGGGTCTGGTACATAGCATCGCGTACATGATAAAGCCTACTGCCGAAGCATTGGGTATCCCTTTCATGCGAGCTTTCTCCAAATCAGTCTTGGGAGACATCTCTTTGGAGAGAGTGAGTTCTGAGATCGTGGGTAAATTCCCACGCTTCGATTCTTCCATACTAAACCTCTTTAGTATGGTGTCAATGTACCTGGATTGGGACAATCCCAGTATCCATTTAGATCTATCTCTATAGATCTTAATCCCCAAAATATAGGAGGCATCACCTAGATCTTTCAATGAGAATCTTTGTGATAAGACGAGCTTGACCGAGTGCAGCATAGGAATATCATTTCCTATCAAGAGTATGTCATCCACGTACAATACAAGGAAGACAACCTTACTCTCTTCCACCTTCTTACATATATAAGGTTCATCTATATTTTTGATGAAGTCAAACTCTATGACTACGACATAAAAAAAGATGTTCTAACTCCGCGATACCTGCTTTAACCCATAGATGGATTTAAGCAGCTTGCACACCTTTCCGCTGGTCCCACTGTCTACGAAGCCTTCTGGCTGAGTCATGTATATGCTCTCTTCTAAATCACCATTTAGAATGGCTGACTTAACATCCATTTGCTAGATTTCGTAGTAACGCTATGCAGCGATGGCAAGCAGGATCCGGATGGACATAAGCATAGCTACTGGAGAAAAAGTTTCATCATAGTCCATACCTGGCCGTTGACGAAAACCTTTTGCAACAAATCTAGCTTTGAAAGTCTCAACTTTTCAATCTACACCAAGTTTCTTCTTAAAGATCCATTTTCTCCGGATGGGTTTTACCCCTTCAGGAGCAACTTCCAAAGTCCATACTTTGCTGGTGTACATGGATTCCATCTCTGATCGCATTGCATCCAGCCACTTTACAGAGTCGCCACTCGTGATGGCCTAATAGAAGCTAGTTGTTTTATCATCTTCCATGATGAAATCCTCGCTCCCACCATCAACGAGAAAACCGTAGTATCTCTCAGGTGGATGAGGAACCCTACTAGATCGGCGGAGAGGCTGAGGTTCATTGGGTACTATCGAATCCTCCGGTTCTACAAAATCTTCTGTCGTAGTTTCTATAGCTGGAACCTCTTCCAGTTCTACCTCCTAACCACTAATTTCCTTTGCAAGAAATTCCTTTTCGAAAAAGGTGGCATTCTGAGCAAGAAACACTTTTTGTTCCTCATGGTGGTAGAAGATATGTCCTCGTGAATGCTTGGGATATCGTGCAAACTTGCACTGAACTGTCCTTTCCTCGAGCTTGTCCGGATTTTTCCTTTTAACATAGGCTGGGCAACCTCATATCTTAACAAAATTAAGACACGGTCTCTTCCCCTCCCATATCTCATATGGAGTGGTAGGCACTGATTTGGTTGGAACTCTATTCAATAGGTATGCTGCTGTCTCAAGCGCATAACCCCAAAAGGAAATAGGAAACTCAGCAGTGCTCATCATAGAGCGCACCATATCTAATAGGGTGCGATTCCTCTGTTCTGATATACCGTTGTGCTGTGCTATATACGGAGGAGTAAGCTGAGAGAAAATCCCATTCTCTTTTAGATAGTCCAGGAACTCATTGCTCAAGTATTCTTCTCCTCGATCAGATCGAAGGATTTTAATACTTTTACCCGTTTGGTTCTCGACTTCAAGCTTATAGTCTTTGAATTTCTCAAAAGTTTCAGACTTATGTTTTAACAGGAACACATGTCCGTATCTTGAGAGATCGTCAGTGAATGTAATGAAGTACGAGAAACCATTCCTGGCATGTGTAGACATGGGACCGCAAACATCACTATGTATTAGTCCCAAGAGTTTATTTACTCTTTCTCCGTGTCCACTAAACGGAGTTTTGGTCATTTTGCCTTTGAGACATGAATGGCAAGTTTCATAAGATGAAAATTCGAACGGATTCAAATATCCAACTTAATGTAACTTAGCTAGTCGTGTCACATTGATATGAACTAGTCTACAATGACACAAGAAAGATTCGTTCATTTATGAACTCTTCCTTTTGTGTGTGTTTTGTATGTGTCACGACCAGAAATTGGCACGTGACGGCCCTTAAAGCACGGAACGTCCACAGGAGTGACGCAATCTAAGTAAGCCGAAAACCTAGCAATCTAAACCATCAAAAGTAGTAAGTGATAAGAACATTGTTAAAACTTTTGAAACCTCAAATACAAATTCTTTAAAGTCCAACTTTATTTCCTTTAAAATTTTGGAAGCACCTCCTTTGTAAAAAAAACCCCCCCAAAAAGGATACATATAAAGATATAAGTAAAAGCATCCCCAACAGGAGTAAATCCATGCCCAAAGAAGGAAAACAACCCCCACAACAGATATACGACGCCGTAGAGAAGAAAAAGACGAGAAAAAGTGAAACATCATAAAAGACCTCCAAAGTCACGAAATAATATACAATATCGTCCTCACAACTCGTCTCTGAGTCAATACATGAAATAGTAGATGGAGAGTACAGGATACAACGAATATACAATGAGCAACATTGGATAACCGCAAACCCCACCTATTGCAAAACTGCACCCAGTCAGCCGTAGCAGTATCCGCTGCAAAAGATGATACGATAGATGAAACCCCTGCCGCGGCTGCCCTGAGGGACTACCTGCAAAACACTGTGGCACAACGGTGGTGAGTTGCCAACTCGTGAATAGTAAATAAGATATGCAGGTAATCGCAAGTATGCACGTACTGCGATGGATTAACACATACAAGCTGATAGCAATAAATGGCAATATGTAAACGCAGCAGTCATGAAAGGTACTCTATCAGGTACTACTAAAACATGAAGCAATGCATATCAAATAAATGGGGAGTATGGAATAAAACACATCCTGTAAGTCTTATGAAACCTGAGTGTCTAACATCGACACTCGAAAACATCATGAAAACTAGTGTCTAGCATCGACATATAAATATTCCTCTATCAGGTACCGTCAGCATGACTGGCCCTGATAGGTACGTATCATAAGTTTCTCGGAAACCCGAGTGCCCCGCTTCGACACTCGAAATTCCCCGTATCCATACATACATAACTCCGGTCGGTATCACCAAAATAACCGCCGAGTCCAGGTAATGTCTCTGGTAAGGTAGTACTCCCCTGCCTCGAACTCATCGCCATCATCTGCGATCTTCTTGCTCCGGGGTACCTCCGGGACCCACCATGTACCCGCACACGGCCCACTCCACTCCTCGCATCTGGTATATATCACAAATCTCAGAACCGAGAAATCTCATGGTGGACACATCGAAATATCATATCAAGAGAAACCGGGTTTTTCAAACAATGCATAATTTTATGAAACTACCACGGTCCTCAAATCAAGAAAACATCAAGTAATGAATAAGAATATTTGTACAGATCATTATGATGATATATATTATATAGGTGTACATATATAACAGCGTCTCAAACCACTGATATATATATCAGCGTCCTGTACCACTGATATATATATCCAGGAGCAAAACATCCAGAAAACATCATATGAAATCCATATATCAATGTGAAATCCATGAAATATAATATATGGAACATGAAATAGTAATATGAGCATATAATGGAAAACTGCTATTTAACCACAACAAGTTATTAAATATATCATGCGGTTCCTAATTTCTTCAAAATCCATACAACATCATATAAAGGTGAACATGTAGCTATAGCCAGTTATGCGTAACCATGTCGGTATAAAAAGATATATGTATCTATATGTAAGCATGTATGTACGATGCATCTCTTATGCGCAATAGCATAAGAATCAATGTCTCCATGTCGGTGACAAAACAATACCACATAGGTATATGTAACCCTAACAAGGTAAGTGAGTGTACAGGTAAGTATGTGTGCATGCTATACATGTAGCTATGTCTCATATGTGTATATACCTATCACTAATGATGTAATACCATACTTGTGTATATATGTATGTATGCAAGATGTACATGTAGCTATGTCTCATATGTGTATATACCTATCACTAATGGTACAATACCATATAGGTATAGGGTAGCTAGCATGTAGGCATGGCAAGGCATATGTGTAAGCATGTAGGTATACAGGTATGCTATATGTCATATGCACAAAGGAATATGAATCAATGACTCAATGTCCCTAACCAATACAATATCACATATGTATAAATGTCAGCTATATCTCATATGTATAAGGGTTGTGCGTGTCATGGCAATTATCGACGGAATGTGTGTAGCATACAATTAGTGCTCGTGTAACATGAACCGTCAATAATGGTGTTGTGTCTCATTAATACTACATCTATATGCAAATAGGAAAATGAGGTATGCAACAAAGGTACACATGCACAATCAATATCCATATACTTAATATCAAGAATCATATCATTTAATCTAGCCCAGACGCATAACACCATGCGGGCGATTCCCCTGTAGATGTTAAATCTACTCACAGATGATCTTGGGCTAAGTAAAGCCAACCACTTGTTTTCCCTTCTTCATAGCGTCCGAAGTCCTCGCCTGCATCCCTAAGATCATAAAACAACAATATAACAAATGTATAATAGCAATCGACTAATAACACGTACAAACTATGTTTGACCGACGCATCAACTCCAAACATACTCTCAAATGTTCATCTAGTGGCTAACGTGCATAGCGACACTACAAAACCAATCCAAGAGCAAAAACTACAAAAAGTACACGCACCGTGTCGGATAACGTAACACACGTATTCGTAACACAAGAAACTAACAAAGTGATCCCAGATTTTGTATACAGCAGAAACATAAAAATCAAACAGAACCAAACACATTAAAACCACATCATACAGCTACCCTGAAAAACCCAAGCCCTAATTCCTCTAATAGGCCGAGGTCGCCGGATTTCCATTGAAAGTCGCCGGCCAAATCCGGTGGGATGGGGTTCGTTCTTCAGGTGAAAACTTAGGGTCTCTGGTACAACACCACTACACTGCTAGATTTTCTAGTACACACTCTGGGTCACAGCAGATCACAGATATAACAATATGACACTAAAATACGATTTATGCACGAAACTAAACTTTAAGCTTTCGAAACTGAAACGAATAAGCTACGCAACACTAAAAGTACCAACTTAACAGATAGAGATCATTACCTACTTCCACAAGCTCAAAGATCCTAGCTTTCCAAGCTCCAAGGCATCCAAGAGGCAAAACAAGGTTTATGAAGTGATTTGGGTGATGTTTTGAAGAAGATTAATGTAGGTTTTGTGGTGAATGAGTAAGTGTTTAGTTGAGATGAATAGAGATGAAGATAAATGAGAAAGAGATGAAGTGAGAGAGAATGAGAGAGGGTGAGATGAAAAGAGAAAGAGGGGTGAAGATAAGGGTGAGTACACCATTTCATTAACTCTCTCATTAATGCAAACCATGATCTCACATGAGTCACCATTCCACCTCCTCTCCAATCCAAAACACAAAGAAATATCTCTCCACAAATATCTAGAGGTTTAGGGTTAAGCAAAGCAAAGGATTATGATTAGGTTAAGTTGTCATGGTTGCTAAACTAGATTAACACAAATACACCCTCATATTAACATGCACAAGTGTGAGCAAGTCATAACAAATAACAATAAATTATTAATTAAATATTAAAAAAAAAGCGAGGAACCCAAATTGGTAAACTTTTTACCAAAAAACCCGTAATATCGCTTAATTAACACTAATCACATTCTAAGGTGTTACAATCTCCCCCCTAAAGGAAATTCGTCCCCGAATTAAAAAATCTTACTATGCGTACATTCAAAGAGTTGAGTGCAAAAATTTCATATCTCGCTCGCAGCCTCCCAAGTGATCACCTCACTATACGGCTACGCCAAAGAAAACTCCACAGATGACAAGACCCTTAACCGAAATTTCTCCACCTGCCGATCCCCTAACACCATCGGCTGCCGGGGAACGAAAAGATCGTACCCAAGCTAAATGGTCTGATGCCGATTCATGTAGAAAGGTCATGAAGGTATTTGCAAAGTATCAACACTAGGAATACGGGGTGAATACTCAAAAATCTGGGCGGAAGTGCCATATTATAGACAACGGTACTGACTCGCTTCAAGAATCTCAAAAGGACCTACAATCTTGGGACTAAGCTTCCCAAAACTCAACACACCATTAATCGGAAAAATCCGTAGGAATACATGATCTCCTACTGTGAACTTATGTCTGCGACAACTACGGTCGGTATAAGACTTCTTTCTGCACTGGGCTGCTCTCATCATGACCTGAATCAACTGGATATTCTCCGAAGTCTCTAGACTTGCTGGGGTCCAAAAATAATCCTACTCTCACGGAGTCAGTAAAAAAGATTGGCGATCGACACAACCTAACACACGAGGCCAGAAAGTTTCCATTTGAAATGTCTCCTGATAACTGTTATCGCAGGAGAGCTCCATCAATGGCAAGTGACGATCCCAACTGCCAACAAACAATTAGTACGTACGCACAAGCATATCCTCCAGAGTCTGTATAGTCCGCTCTGTCTGACCATCGGCTTACAGATAGAAAAGCGGAGCTAAAGCTCAACCAGTACCCAAGGCTTCCTGAAGCTCCTGCTAAACACGGCAGTGAACTGGGTGCCTCTATTGGATATAACGCATGAAGGAACTCCATGCAAACACACAATCTTAACACAGAACAACTGAGTAAATTGAGCATAACCGGACAACTAACACCCAAATGGAGTCACACCCTGTCTAGACCTGGGTAGACACCACAACGAACATCTTGGAGATCTGCTCCCATTCCCATTCCAAAACGGTGAAAGGTTGCAACTCTCCAGCCGGTCTACAATGCTCAACCTTAGCTCGCAACAAGTCAGACACCTCGAAACGAAATCTGAAACTTCACTCTTCATCCCTGCCCACCCGTAACTATCTCACAAGTCACGCTACATAACGCTAGAACTTGGACGAACACAGAAAGCTGACTGATGTGCCTGTTCTTGGACCTCGCGTCTCTACCCATCAGTATCAGGTAAACACAAATGCGTCCCTAAATGTAGCTTACCCTGGTCATAATCAAGGACTCCTAATCTTTACCCTGCCGAACATGCTCAGAATCTCAAACAAACGAGCATCGGCGGGCTGTGCCTCACGAAAAAGATTAAGTAAAAGTGGACGGGCGCGGACATGAGAAAGCTGTCCCCTCAGTAGAGGAGAACTTAAACTGTACTCAACGGTCGCACAAGAACTGTAAATCCGCAGAAGTCTGTCTCTGAACTGCACACAACTGGAACAAGCTACCCCCGGGCCTATGACTCAAGCATCAGCTACCACAATCGCCTTGCCACGGGAAATAAAGGATCTCACAATCACAATCCTTCACAAGCTCCATCTAACGGTGCTGTCTCAACTCAGATCCCGCTGCAGGAAGATGTTCATTAAGCTCTGGTTGTCCGTGAAAATCTGACACGACTTTCCACACAGGTAGTGTCTCCAAACCTTCAACGCGTGAACACGGCAACCATCTCCAGATCATGAGTAGGATATCCTGCTTGTACTTCCTCCAACTGTCGGGAAGCATAAGCGATAAATCTATCAGGCTACATCAGTACACAATCGAGCCCCACTCGCAAAATATCACAGTAAACAACAAAGTCGCCCGATCCAGAAAGCCAAGATAGAACTGGTGCAGCCTTTAATTAAGTCTTCGACTGCTAAAAACTCAACTCGCATGCCTCGGTACAAAGAAAAGGAACCTCCTTCCCGGTCTGTCCAGTCAACGGTGCAGCGATACACAAGAATCCTGCACGAAACGGCGGTAAAAACTGGCTAAGCCCAAAAATCTGCGGACCTTTGTCCCTGATCAGGCCTGGGCCAAAGCTGTACGGCCTCGATCTTCCTCGGGTCCATATGAATACCGTCTCTCATAACCACATGACCTAGGAAGTCAACACTATCAAGCCTGAAGAAACACTCCGAGAATTTTAGCAAACCGCTGGTACTCTCCCAATGTTTGCAAAGAAAATCCTCAAGTGCTACTCATGTTTTTCACTACACTTGGAAAAGACCAGAATGTCATCAATAACACAACAATAAACTGGTCGAGGAACGGCCTGAAGAATCCGGTTCATCACATCCATGAATGCTTCTAGGGCATTGGTGAGTTCAATGACACCACCAAAAAAACTCATAAAGCCCGTAGCGCACAAAAAAACAGTCTTCGGAATGTCATCACTCCGAAACCGCAACTAATGATGACCTGATCCCAAAAAAAACTTAGAAAAATGTCTCGCACCCTGGAGCTAAGCAAAGAAATCGTCAATGCGGGGTAAAGGATACCTATCCGCGGTTCAATTGATGATCAATCAATACACAACCTCAAACTGCCATCCTTTTTCTTGACGAACAGAATAGGAGCTCCCCAAAATGAAATACTTAAATGTACAAGTCCCCCTATCTAGCAACTCTGCAGCAGATCGTTAATCTCCTAAGCTCCGCCGGCACATCTGGAACAACGTCGGAAAATCTCGCCCAAAAGAAACCCTGTCAAACGAGCCCACTGTGGCCCTGGTATCACGAATGAAAGCCAAGAATCCTCGACATTCTCTCCTTAAAAGCCGACTAGCGAAAATGCTGAATTCAAGATGTGAGGGGCGGCACCACTGTCCCCCTGTACAACAAGAACTGACTCGCCGGGAAAACAAAACCTGACTGTTTCTCAGGGCAGTTCACAGACGCATAGCACGTATCTAACCAGTCCGTGCCCAGGAGAAAGTCAAAGTCCAACATCTCTAGAAGGATCAAATCGATGGCCGGATCTCTATCTCCTAACCAAATAGCACGCGACCGAAGCACGTGTTGCGCAACAAAAGAATCACTAACAGGAGTAAACACAACAAACGGTTGATCTAGAAAACACAACTCTCGATCCAACCACGGCACGAAGTGTGTAGAAAAAAACGAGTGCAATGAGAAAACATGCGAAAATGGATACCTGAAAACTCTGCATTAGACACCCGTGCGTCCCGATGAGTAGAAGCAAACGCTCGTGTCTGCCCTCTACCCGCAACTGGCTGAACTCCTCATTTACAATCCTGTACTCTCTGAATGAACCCTCCGCGACCATGACCTCTTTGAACATAAGTCTGACGCGGATCAACAACAGGCGCAACAGGCAACTCTCCCTGAGGTGAAGGTGGTAAAGTAACATATGGTACTACTACCCTCCTTTGGCGTACCAAAGTACAATCTCTGACGAGGTGATGGAAACTCTCGCACCGGAAACATCCATGCGATGGATGCTGATCCTCCTGGGGATAAGAGCTAAACGACTGTCCTCGTCTCAAGCCTCTGCTACTTCCGCGACGTGCACGAAACCTGTCACGGTGACTATGTTGGATATAGTGCCCTCAGAGTCAATTATTGGATCACAGGCACGTGATTGCAATGATTGAGGGAGGACCTATACTGGTAGGACAGTCTTATTCAAGATGATAGTATGCTATCTGGTTTATCTTTATCATCGTGTACTGCTTTAGGTGACCTTACAGGTTGCTATTACACATTGATAGAACCTTTAGGATTCTTGCTTGACTACCAACAGTATGATGGCGATCATATACGTGGGAGCCGGGGTCTATAAGCACATCCTTAAAAGGTCCCTAGTCGTGGGAGTTTTCGAGACAGGGCATCGATACTCCGGAGTAGACTAGTGTATACAGTCGAGACCCCGACGAGGGGCGGTGGCCGGTCTCACAAGCCATTGGTGTCAGTTGGTTCACTTAAGATGTATACATGTGCTCATTGGGTTATGAGTACACATGACAGGACTCGCCGGGAACATGCTAGTTGGTATTATACCTGACGTCAGATAGCAGTTCCCTGGTGACATGTGTACAGGTTAGTTCATCGACCTGAGATTGTCATTTGTCTCATGTGAGTTCCCACTGTGCTTTGATTACTACCCTACCACGGCTCAAATGAGTCATGCAAACAGGTTTTAGTTGGGTACAGTCCCAAGCCATATGGAGGCAGTGAGCGGATCGGCAGGGGTTTCGTCTCTCCCGGTATTGGGGGTGAGATCGTGCTGTGTCTAGGAGAGCCATTACACGAAGTCCTTGGCCAAGGCAGGAGATTTACTGGTAGGTATTGCAGTAGTATCTCAGGGTGTTCTGGGCTACACTCCGACACGACTTGTACCGCTTTTGGGGGTCTGACTTTTACCAACCCCCTAGGCTCGACATGCGATGTTTATAGACGAACGGACTGGACTGTACGGATATTGTCACTCACAGGCTCGGTAGGGTGTCAGGATGAGTTCACTCATCGACTTCCATTTTGGTCAATACCTGGTAGCCCGTTACGTACGGCTAGTACCTCTGACGTGCTAGTGGTTAAATCCATAGCCAAAGTATTGACGTGTCTTTAGAGTCCCCCGCAGACAGTTTCTCAAGTTTCGGGCGAAACGTTGTAGAGGCCGTATGGATTTATGGCAGGGTTCGAACGTATGCGTGCACTTGTGCACGTGTCATGGTTCGGACGGATAATACTAGCGGGCTTTGGTTTAAGCCGGATCCTAGTATTATACAGTGTAGATTTTATCTCATTGCATTTATATTCGGTCGGAATACAAATGCGGGTATGTATATACGGTCGCGGGGTTATCCTGTAATTTATTACGAGATCGTATTTTTGAAGTTGCGAGTTTGCTTTCTTGATTTGGCCAAATTCCTTTTCGTTTGTTCTTTGGCTGAATTTTCCTTTGAGGGGGCCTTTTTGCAAAGTGGGGATTTATAAAGCGAGAGGGTTTTTTGTGGTTGCCGGGACTCCAGCATCACATGGGGCTTTCTTGAGTTTTCTAGAAGGGATTAGCCTCCTTTTTATGCATTAATGTGGTTAGATTGGGAAAATATATTGGTGTGACTTATTTTCCTTTTTATCATCCATTTTTCTTTTGCTTTTGAAAAACCTTTTTTCCTCCTCAATCAAGCATGGCCGGCCACTACTAGGGGCGGCCCCTCTTTCATTTTGGTGGGGGAATTTTGATCTCATTTTCTTGCACAAAATTCCTTAGCTCAATTCCAAAGCTCACTTCTTCTTCTCCACTCAAAAAGGCAACTTCGATTATCCCTCGAGACAAAGCGTTCTACACATATTCTGCAGCAATCTTGGACACGTCGGCTAGCAAACATCGTGTCCGAGTTGCCTCGGTTCAGAGGCGGGAGCCCGTAAAAAGACTCGAAGATGTGGTGCCCTTTCCGACGAGAAGACCGGAGATCAGAGATACCACGAGGAGCTAGGGATGGTGGCTAAAGACCGAAGGACACAGATCGATCGGTATAGCTTTTCTAACCATCCTCTAGATTGCTAGTTATAGGTTAATGGTTCAATCTGGGATTAAAGTCTGCGATAGCGCCGGTTTCTAGTTTAGAAAAAAGTTTTTGTTTCCGCATTTTGGCCTCGGACAGACGGCCGGGGCGCTATCGTAGATTTACATGGTATCAGAGCAACGCCATTAACCTTTACTAGCTTGTTCTAACGTATTTAGAACATCGATCGAACGAAATTTCCAAAACCGCGATTCCAATTTGTGCAGTTTCTGTCGAAATTTTTTTGTAGTCAAAAATTTATTATGAGTATTGCAGAAAATCAGGTAGGCTTTTCTTAGAACACTGCAGAAATTTCGTAGCCTGAGCCCACTGTAGCACCGCGGAACCACGGCATGACCCTTGTTTTGGCCGCGGTTCCGTCGCACCACTGTAGCATTAGGGCACCAAAATTTCTACAGTGGTCTCTGAGTTGGAATTGGGGTTTTTGGTATTTTTTGTTTGGGCCCAGATTTGTTTGAGTACTGGGAATTGTGTTTAGGGCCCACTTTGGGAAATTTCGTCGATCGAAAATTTTAAACATGTTAGTTCACAGTGCTTACTTTATATTTGTGACCGTGAATATCATTCGAGCGGTAAATCTTGTCTAATTGCTATATTTCTTTTAGATGGATTTGCGAACGTGACATCCACGTGGATGTTCTGTGTTGTGCTGTGATGTTGCGGATTTGACGTTGTGGATAGCCTGGATGCAATGGTAGTACAGTTTGGTTGTATTTGTACATTTGATATTGCGGAGCGAACGTCCGACATGTGGACTGCCGTCACTGCCCGTTTGTATATTATTCTTTTGGGGCACGACCGGGCTGAGGTCGATGTACCCGTTGTATATATTTTACTTTCTGTATTAGGATTACCCCAAGGTGGGGTGCACGGATAGCCGGGTTCTAGATAGCAACGAGCCCGCATCTCATGGATTTGAGACGGAGGGGGCTTTAATATAGAATTGGCGGGCTATTCGCCGCACTCGTAGGGGGTATAGGTTGACCCAAGGAGGGGTGCTCAAGTTACCGGATTCCGTGAAGTGCTGGGTGGTCCATACACTTTGTTGAAGGGGGCTGCCTCGCTTCAGATTTTGGTGGGTAACTTGCCGCGTCCATAGGGTTCTAGGATTTCATTGCACAGGCTATCCACACGACCAGGAGAACGTCGGGTTTTAGTAGCGGCTCTATGAAACCCGGGGATCCCAGATTATCTGTATTGTTCTGTGATGCTTATTACATTTCTATGATGTTGCATTTTATCACGCATGGAGCGAATATTATTTATTGATATATATACTAGTAGATGTTGTATATGTTTTACACCCGCGCTAGTCCAGTCCCCGCTCTGTCGTTAGTTAAGTAACCTAACGGGTGATAACGGGACCCAGTGGCCAATGCGGATAACATATACGTACATCATATTTTCGTTCTTTTGTGGTGTGATTAATTGATGGGACTGCATTGATTTGGATCAATGCAAGTTAAACAAACCTGTTTGATGTTGTTGGAACATTTTTCAAAAAGCTGTTATTGCAAGGACGTTCTCTTTTGTTTTGCACAGTGGTATTCGGTTATGAATATTGTTCATCACAGAATACTGTATTTTATACCGCCCATTCTTACGCTCGGTTGTTTATAGGTAGGTTCTTTTAATCCGTGTTTGTTATATATTTGCAGGATACAGGTTCTCGGTTCTAAAACGGTAAATTCATGGAAAACACGACAAAATCCGGGTTCCTGCCAACCACTGAGAAAACACGGTCTCCGCTCGTCATCCGTATGTTGCCAGATACCAGTTTAGGAAGACAAAATGTCAAATCAATGTCACCTTCATGCACAAGGCTCAATGGCAACAACAAGTTCCAAGAAATCTACGCGGAGCTCGAGGCAATCATTCCAAATCTTGACAAAAAGTCTACCTTTCCTCAACAGAAATTCTGGAAGAAATGTGAAAGTATTTTCAGAAACTACATGTATCAGACAACAAGGGACACCAAACCAGGCCACCACCAAAAAGCCCATTTCCCAACACCTCTAAAGGGCCGCGGAACCGCGGCCAAAGAGGGTCTTGGCCGCGGTTCCGCGGCCATGTGGGGCCCACTCACTGTCGTGTTTCAGGGGTGTTTTGGGTACTTCATTTATGCTCTGCTGGTTGCCCTAGAACTTCAACTCCCTGCCTATAAATACAGCAGAAATTGCCAAAGCCAAGGGTCATTCTTTGCATTCTTTTGTTCCTCTTTCTTTTGTAGTTTTAGTTCTTTTTCTTCTTCTTCTTCATTCCTCTTCCATGAATTGTAGTGAGAGCTTTTTGTGGATATGAATAAAGATGAGGGTTTTGTATCATTCTTTTGTGTTTCTTCTTCCCCTTGAGATTCTTGCTTTCTCTTGCTCATTCAACCTCTTTATTGAGCTTGAATGGGTAAGGGTTAGTTATTGATCTCAAAGGTCGTATTTTCTCCCGGGACTAGTTCTTCACTTCACATGCGTTCTCTACCCTTCCCTTGATCTTGCAACCTCTTCATTGAGCTTGCAAGTTTAAGGGTTGGCTATTGAGCACATGCTTGGCTTGGGTTCTACTTCCGTGTTCTTTTCTTGTTCTTTTTATTACTCGCTTTTTATTACTTGTCTTTTTATTACTTGCAATTTTATTCATGCACTTTAATACTTGTATCTTTTCTTTTCTTTGTTCTTTTCTTTTTGTTCTCTTTTGTTCATATTGTGAATGTTGTAATTATTGTTATTGTTAAGAATTAATACGGTTTTATAAGTTAACATTTCTTTGCCAATTCCTTTTCCCGTTATTTTCCATTTGAACTTCGTCCAAACCATACGCAAGCGCTCCGTTAGGCACCGTACCCTGACAAGGTAACGGTGATTCCTAACCATGACCGGTTGCGTTCGGTTTGGCCGGAGGCGAAGGCAAGAGACAAGAACGGAAGGACAAGGGTAAATAAGCCGGATTCCACGAATACCGCGCTTAAATCCCCTAATCCACGTTGTTGCCGATTGCTTAGCTTCAATTGGTCAAGACTCGGCTCAAAGGTTTTGAGTACGGATTTCTTAGCTTACAATCTCGTATTTTCTTAACAACCTTATACTTGCAGATAAACACATAGGTTAGACAAAACAAACATACAGATTCTTTATTAACTCGTCTAAGACAAGAAGGTAAGATAACACCATCTCCCTGTGGACCGACCCGTGCTCACCGGCTAGCTGCAAAGCGACACCGTCCTGATCGCGGTTACACTTAAATTCTTTGAACATCCGACACGCCAAAAGCGTGCGATCAAATGGCGCCGTTGCCGGGGAGACGGTAGCGTATTTTCGTTCTTGTTATTCGGGTTAATATTCTTTTTGTATATAAAAAAAAAAATTTCTTTTTTGTTTTTTTTGGACAATAATTTTTGTGGGCAAGTGTGCAGATTTTTGCAAGTTTGCAAACTGCAATTGTGGGGAGCAAAGTGTACATTCAAGGCTAAGGTGTTTACAAAGTACAGTGCCAAAGATCCGGGTAGTTTGACCCGCACAAGCGAACCTTTCAAGCTTACCGGATTTGATTCAACGGGGGTTTCCTAACCCAAAATTTAACGGTACGTACTTTACTAACACCTTCTTCTCAAATCCGACGCTTCCAATATACTATTCTTTGCAGGATTCTTTGCAAGTTCGCTAGCAAACGCCAAAATTGACTAACCCGTATTTGTTGCAGCGCCGCGCTTAAACTAAAAAACGATTGTTTGATTCTTTATAGAATTTTTAAATTGCGCATTGCATACATTAATACGGACTTAAGGGCAAGCGAACCCCACAACTTACGGTAAAGGATTTCATCACCTTTTTCCGTGGCCCACAAATCACGAACTTGAGCATAACGTTTACCCGCACAAATTTAAAAGAAACTAGACTTTAAGCCTTAAGGACTTCGCGCTCACTAGGAGAAGTTAACTGTATTTAGAAGCTTGCTTAACGGTATATTGTTTACGGGGTGTCTAGGAAAGTGTTAACGGCGAAACCGCCAAAAGAGAAAGGGTTATTTAATTAAGGAACTTCGCGAAAGCGTTGGAAAACCTCCCCTTATCTCTGCACTTACCTGGCTTCGTGATCAGTGTATCTTGAGCCTGTTTCTCGACACAGTTTTACGTCGACAATCAAGTTCTCGAGCAGGTCTAGTTGATCTAGGTGAACCCTAGAACGATTAGGTGTGTGGTATTTTTGTGTCGTGATAATTTTTGTCCATATTTTTTGTGTATATTTCATTCTTTTGCTAACAACAAACTAAAATTAAAAAAATAAAAAAAAATTCACTTTTTTTCCCCCTCCCTTTTCTCTACCTTTCTTTTTCTCTCTTCATATCATGGGTACCCCACCTCGCAAAACTCTTGCCGAACTTTGGTACCCACAACCAGACATTACTTCATACGGTTCTTGCTTTGGCCGAACTTCGAACGACCCCTCCATGCCCAAAATTTCTTTGAAAGATCGGATAGACGCGTCTAGGACAAACACTTGCACTCCTCATTCCACTTTGTATCAACCTTTTCAACCTCCCGCACCCGCTCATGTTGATACCCCTTCTGCAAGTCGTCCTTTGTCCATCGCTGAACGTATCGAACAATCCCGTAGCCGATCTTTCACTCCTTTCACCACTTCAAATTCTCGGGATCAACAATTTCATTCACCTTCTTATCCACCTGTTGATCCTACCCCTGTCCAACCATTCAATTCCTACCAGTCCTACCCAACTTTTGCAACTTCCCTAGACATTGCTTCTACACAGCCTTTTGGGAATTTTCAGTATACAAACAACTTTGAATTTTTTACTGAAACCCCTTCACAACCCATGTCTAGTCTGGAACAGTCATTGGAAGACTTTAGGGTAGCGTCAAGCCAACAGATGATGGATTTGACTGCGTCCATGGCCGCTCTCATACAACCTACTGACCCGGTAGCTAGTTTTCAACTAGCTCCAAATTTTCCAATGTATGAAGAAGCGGTAGGACAGGCTGTGAATTTGAGTGGAGAGAGTGAGATGTACCCCCTTCTAAATCAAACCTACCCATCCCAAATTGAATTCCACAACTCCTGTTTTGAAAGTCTATCAAGTATCCCACATGATTTATCAATTGAAGATAGAATGATTAATGAGTTGTGCGACTTTGTAGTGTTTGATTTACCCAATTGTGAAGGGTCCCCTTTGAGTGAAACCATACCCAATCCTTTTGACCTCTACACCTCCACTCTAGAACCTGAATTGATTAAAATCCATGCTTTTGATGAGGTGTCAGAGAATTTTGATTTTCACTTAATTGAGGATATTGACGCTGGGAATATTTTGGATGATGAACCTGTAGATTTGACTGGGTTTCTCTCTCCAATTCATCATCCCGAGTCATTAAATGTTTTTCCCGAACCCCATATGCGTCTGGACTTTGATGAAATATGCATGGATGAGCTTAACTTTGAGGAAAATTTTGAGGATATTTTTGAGGATGAAACAGTTTTAATTGATGAGTCGGATTTTCCCATTCATCCTGTCCTTGTCATTGACTGTGTACACCCTCCTGAACCTTTAACCGATACCCTTCCTCGATCACTTCCCTCCATTCTTTCCATCGTTCCGACCTTGCAAGAACCCGTCTCACTTTCATTTCGTATGTCTGGTTTACCAAGTTCGGCGTACCCATGGTTTCTCACGAACCTTGAGGGATTTGACCCAATCTCTCGACGGGTAAATATATTAGCACAATCGCTTTTCACACATCAGTCACCACAAATTGTGCTAATCTATTTACTCCATTTGCACCCTCAAGTTCGTATTCCACTTCCTTTTCCCTTCCGCCATTCTTCTTCTCATCTACCGAGACCGCATCCCACTTCTCTCCACAAGCGGTCTCGCGTAGTCTCCATTTCTTACCTCTCCGCATTCTTCCACCAGCCACTACTTTATAGAGATACAATCTTTGAATGGTTGGTGTTAACTTTTGGCCTGTGTAAGGCCTTGTATAGTTTGATACTGTTCTCTTTCCCCCCTAATCCTGAACTTCAACGCTTAACAGTGGAAACACTGTTTTACTTAAGTTTGGGGGGGACATTTTTTTTGTATATATATATATATATATTTTTTTTGTTTTCCTTTTTTGTTTTGTATATAATTTGTTTTTAGGAAGCGCCGGCAATTTTGACCCTCTTGGTATAGCCTGACAGTGAGGGCACTGTCAAGTTTAAGTTTGGGGGTGTGCTCGGTAAGCTTTCTTCCTTCGCATTCATTTGTATATTTTGCATTTGCATACCCTATTAAAAACCCACAAAAATTGAAAATTTTCTAAAAACATAAAAACTTTTCTGTCAAGTAGCTTGTGGAAAAACTCTGATTCAACATTTCGACGGTTTTTGTTTGAAAAGATAGGAATAACTAAATCTTATGTTTAGATTTTGAAAACCTGAAAGATAACTCTCCTTTGATGTTAACTATGGCTGATATACGTCTTTACATCACACTACACGTGTCGTGAATTTTGGGAATTAGATGACAAGTCTTTCATGTTTAAACTTTTAAACAGATAAATGATTTTCTGAGGATCAAATAGGTTTGTTCTGAAATAAGTAATGTCAAGAATAGTTTATGAAGTAAAGCGAATATGAAGGAATGTTATTGATGCCGTAATTGGAGCTAAGTCTGAAAAATAACCCATCTAAAACTTGATTGGAATGATTACACACCAAACCCACTAAACACGTCTTTTATCCAAAAAAATATTTGAACTACCGGTTATACCTCCGTTCATCTGATTTTCACGACAAAACTGTCTTTTGTTTTCTGGACCTAGGTAACTTGAGTAATTAAGTCCGCTGGGGTGTTTCTACACCTAATGCCCTAAAACCAACTGGTTTGGGTGCATTGGCCCAAAGCTCGCTAAGAAGCCTAGAAAGTCCAGTTTTAAAACAAAGTCAAGCAAGTGTTCTCTCCGAGTTAAAATTCCTAACGGTTCTTTGTGTGAGAATAATCTTGATAAAAGACAGGCTTTTATAAAAATTTTAACGGAGATATGAAGGTTTTATTCTATGATAAAGACTATTGCACGTTCACAGAGGTGTGTATGAAATGAAAACAAGAAAAATGTGGAGTGAAGAATAAGACCTAGTTTCCTGTTAGGGAAGATAGAAATTCTGAAGTTGAAACCTTACTGGAAAACGAAACTTGAAAAATGCTTAACTCGTTATAAAACTTATGTGATCCTTTTAAAATTGTTATCTGGGCTTTATTGTGCGACATGATGAATTTAATCGATCCTTCTGGAACTTAACGACACTATCTGCACTGCACGTAAAGACATATAAAATCTGTAGTTAAATAAGATGCGAGGTGTGAAAAATAAAGGTTCGATAGTCTAGACTTAGGATAATAGAATTGTTATTTTCTGAAACAAAACTTTAGGGTTTGAATCTTAGTTATTTTACAAAACCAACTTGACCGGATTTTGTGGGTAGTATCCGCTGAAAACCCTCAGGAGACAACACTCCTCCTACTAGGGACACCTAGAGGTTTAACGGCTTGTTGCACATGCTCAGTGCAATCGCGTTCCCTGCGAAAGTGCGGTTATCATTTTATTTTTGTGAATAATTGGTTTTGCTCGGGACGAGCAAAAGTTAAGTTTGGGGGTATTTGTTCATCACAGAATACTGTATTTTATACCGCCCATTCTTACGCTCGGTTGTTTATAAGTAGGTGCTTTTAATCCGTGTTTGTTATATATTTGCAGGATACAGGTTCTCGATTCTAAAACGGTAAATTCATGGAAAACACGACAAAATCCGGGTTCCTGCCAACCACTGAGAAAACACGGTCTCCGCTCGTCATCCGTATGTTGCCAGATACCAGTTTAGGAAGACAAAATGTCAAATCAATGTCACCTTCATGCACAAGGCTCAATGGCAACAACAAGTTCCAAGAAATCTACGCGGAGCTCGAGGCAATCATTCAAAATCTTGACAAAAAGTCCACCTTTCCTCAACAGAAATTCTGGAAGAAATGTGAAAGTATTTTCAGAAACTACATGTATCAGACAACAGGGGACACCAAACCAGGCCACCACCAAAAAGCCCATTTCCCAACACCTCTAAAGGGCCGCGGAACCGCGGCCAAAGGGGGGTCTTGGCCGCGGTTCCGCAGCCATGTGGGGCCCACTCACTGTCGTGTTTCAGGGGTGTTTTGGGTACTTCATTTATGCTCTGCTGGTTGCCCTAGAACTTCAACTCCCTGCCTATAAATACAGCAGAACTTGCCAAAGCCAAGGGTCATTCTTTGCATTCTTTTGTTCCTCTTTCTTTTGTAGTTTTAGTTCTTTTTCTTCTTCTTCTTCATTCCTCTTCCATGAATTGTAGTGAGAGCTTTTTGTGGATATGAATAAAGATGACGGTTTTGTATCATTCTTTTGTGTTTCTTCTTCCCCTTGAGATTCTTGCTTTCTCTTGCTCATTCAACCTCTTTATTGAGCTTGAATGGGTAAGGGTTAGTTATTGATCTCAAAGTTCGTATTTTCTCCCGGGACTAGTTCTTCACTTCACATGCGTTCTCTACCCTTCCCTTGATCTTGCAACCTCTTCATTGAGCTTGCAAGTTTAAGGGTTGGCTATTGAGCACATGCTTGGCTTGGGTTCTACTTCCGTGTTCTTTTCTTGTTCTTTTTATTACTCGCTTTTTATTACTTGTCTTTTTATTACTTGCAATTTTATTCATGCACTTTAATACTTGTATCTTTTCTTTTCTTTGTTCTTTTCTTTTTGTTCTCTTTTGTTCATATTGTGAATGTTGTAATTATTGTTATTGTTAAGAATTAATACGGTTTTATAAGTTAACATTTCTTTGCCAATTCCTTTTCCCGTTATTTTCCATTTGAACTTCGCCCAAACCATACGCAAGCGCTCCGTTAGGCACCGTACCCTGACAAGGTAACGGTGATTCCTAACCACGACCGGTTGCGTTCGGTTTGGCCGGAGGCGAAGGCAAGAGACAAGAACGGAAGGACAAGGGTAAATAAGCCGGATTCCATGAATACCGTGCTTAAATCCCCTAATCCACGTTGTTGCCGATTGCTTAGCTTCAATTGGTCAAGACTCGGCTCAAAGGTTTTGAGTACGGATTTCTTAGCTTACAATCTCGTATTTTCTTAACAACCTTATACTTGCAGATAAACACATAGGTT
Source organism: Agapanthus africanus (assembly GCA_030015575.1). NCBI lineage: Eukaryota > Viridiplantae > Streptophyta > Magnoliopsida > Asparagales > Amaryllidaceae > Agapanthus > Agapanthus africanus. Next base: position 310,661,716 of record JASDDO010000018.1, on the reverse strand, counting down.
AGACAAAACAAACATACAGATTCTTTATTAACTCGTCTAAGACAAGAAGGTAAGATAACACCATCTCCCTGTGGACCGACCCGTGCTCACCGGCTAGCTGCAAAGCGACACCGTCCTGATCGCGGTTACACTTAAATTCTTTGAACATCCGACACGCCAAAAGCGTGCGATCAAATATCCAGCATCTCAGTCGACGAGGCAAGAGCCGAGATCCCTTCACCGGGAGTGACCCCTTGGACAGAAGTTTGCGTCAGGGTAATAACTTCACTATAGCCGATTGCCTTTTTGCTTTGCATCGTGGTCTTCAGTTGGAATATCCTCCACCTCATTCTACGGGGAAAGAGCCGAGATCCCTTCACCGGGAGTGACCTCTTTAGCAAAGGTTTTCGCCACTATATTTTTATAAAAAGCTATCCGGTTCCATCAACGATATCAAGTTCATTACGTTAAAGGTTTTTCGCCAAAAACCATTCGTAGCTCTCCGTCATTTCAGAAAGGTAGCACTTAGTATTCATGCTATGTATGTTGGCCTTCATCAAGGCATAGTGTATGGTAGCTATTTGTTTCTTTTCTGCTGCATAGATAGATGCGTTGGTATAGGACAGTCGTACTACTATTTTGGCCTTCGTCAAGGGTATGTACCGGTGGGTTCAAATTAACTTGGATAATGATGGGTAGAACTTGACATGTGACTTATGATATATTGGCCTTCGTCAAGGTCATAAGAACATGGGGTAAAAATTACATCGGGAGTTTCTAAAGAAACTGAAACTTTCCAGATACGCGCATACCTTCTGGAGTGTGATAACGTGAGTGGATTCCATCACATTATCATGCGATGATAGTTGGATCCCGATTCCCACTGATGAGTTGGTTTACTTCTCGGGTGATCCCGACTAATTCTTCTTTCAGGTTTGGAGGAGAATTTGACGATACAGTGGGAGGTTTCCTGATTAGATAAAGTGATAACCATTCTGATCTAGGTTAGAGTGCACGCAGAGTGTTTCTTTTCTCTCTCTTTGGCAGAGACCATGACCCGACCCTAGACTATAACTCAGTGACCAAGTTAACCGAACTTTCTTAAAACACTGGCTTTTGGATTGTCTGAGTTGCATACCTCATTGCCACTCCTACTTTTACCCTTTTCTCCAAAACACCCCGTATTACTATGAACATCCACTTCCATTGGATAAAACCATCGTATGGTTATATACGAACTCGAAGTAACTTGTTCTAGATTCGAGGATGGTTTCCAGTTCTGGAGAAAATGAATAGGACTATTCAGTTGTCTTTTCCTTTTACCTTCTCTCAGGTTGCAAGTGCTCCTTGGATAAGGATAGTACACCTATTACACTAATTGGATAGTCTTCATCCAAACCATAGGCAGGTGCCAAACGGTAGGGAATGAAGAAAACCATTTAGCCTAAAAGGTGTAAAGAAGGTATTAAGTAAAGACAAATAAAGGGATTAGTAAGAAGGCAAAGTAAATTGCGACTGCTATCATTCACGACCAAACCAAGTATTTCATCGCCACTCCTACTTCACCTTTGTATTTCTCCGGAGCACCCCGTATCACTACGAAGATCCACAGTTTATTGGATACTCCATCGTATGGTTATATACGAACTTGAAGGGACTTGTTCCAGTTCGGGGATGGATTCTGGTTGAGGAGAAATAGGAAGAAGGTTTTATTCAGTTGTCTTTTATCTTTACCTTCTCTCGAGTTGCGAGTGCTCCTAGGATTAGGACAGTACACCTATTACGCTTATTGGATAGTCTTCTTCCAAATCATAGGCTGATGCCGAACGGTAGAGAAGGAAGAAAACCATTTGGTCTAACGGTGGTGTACAGAAGGTAATAACTAAAGACATATAAAGGGATTTGGAGAGATAGCAAAGAAATATACGGTTACAGTTGTGAATATGATAATGGAAGAGGCATTACTAGGAATACCCAAATACCTCTTCAAAATATTTACATGTTTCAGTTTCGCTGTGTATTGTTAAAAGAAAAACTGATTTCCCAATTAGCACTTGCTCCAAGGTATGTATTTACCAGGTTTGATTCTCACATCTGTATGGTTTTACAGATGATGAGTGTGTGTAAGTTATTGGGAATTGGGTGATCATCCTCATTATATCGAGATTCGTTGTAATTGGTGATATTTGAGGAAATCACCTGGGTTGTTTGCCGGACGGCAAATATTTGGTTTTGAATATCCGTTGTTATGCACCAATTTCAAATTGATATATCTGTACTTTTATTTTTATAAAGTGAGATATAACTTTTTTGAAATTATGTCTATGACATTTACCTATATCAGTGGATGGTTGGGTAAGGAGTATTAAACAGCGGTGTAATTCTTCTCAACCATAAGTACAGTTTTCAACCTACGACACAAAGGGAATGAGTTATAAGACTCAGAGGACTTATACAGAGTATTATATGTTGTCCAGTGTCCATGGGGATAGAGGGGTTGGTACTCGTACTATATTCTGTTTATTTGTGATTTCTCTAGTTCTTAGACATGTGTTTCGTAGAAATGCAAGGTGTAAATTTTGAGAAGTTATAGGTATAAGAATAAATTAGAGAACCAGGTGTTGCAAGTAACAGGATTCTTCAAGGTGATCGAAAATGTAGATACTTGTACATGGTATTCAGTTGATAGTAATGATTATGAGAACTTGCTTCTCTTTCAGGTTACTCATAATTGGATGCACTCCTAAGTTGAGTAATGCTGATCGGCCTCTCTCCATTTAGTTGACATACACTGGAGACAGCTGCATGATTTGAATTTGGTTCCAATTAAATCAGTGCCTCTCTTTCTATATTGGATATAGAATAGTTTATATCTTAACAATGTTAAGGTATGGGGAGTTGTCCGGCTTATGCTTAAAACCAGACTCTGGATAACTCAAGGCACGTTTCTGTAATGGCTGTTTGTGGGTCGACCCGGGCTATGACGAGGGTTGACTTTCTACCATCTGGAAGATCAATAGTGATATTGTTCTTAACTCGCCACGGTTTTAATAAAAATGGATTTTTTTTCAGAAAACAGTAGTGGGAGTATGGTAGAACTGGAAGTGATTCCAGAACCGCAAACGATTACAGAAAATTTGATAAGAGCCTAAAGATTCAATCTGGTCTGACATTCCATTGGCCACTCCGCAGATATGGTGGTTAACCTCAGGCACTCGAGAGGTACTTCGATATGCTCAAAGACGGTGACAAGGAGGTTCTTGTTTACCCAGACTTTCCTTTACTGTTGTTCCAGGCTATGAGACCCGGCAGGAGGATGGATATAGCGTCGTTCTAAACTAGCTTTAGAAGTGTATGTGTATATGACTCTGCCAGAGGGTTGTCGTAGTCAGTGGGAGCAGCGGAAGTATAGTGGACAAATAGCTTATGTCTATTTATGGACTAAAGCAGATATAGCGGAGATAGATCATCTATTTTTGATGTGACAGTCATAGGTTTGACTTCATCAGAATAGGAGATGGATCTGTTAAGAAGGTAGTAGGGTATGATGTCCCTGTATTTGGATGACATACACAGAGTAGGAAGTGAAATTCCTATGCTACGATCGGTTGTATTTTGGTTGTCACACAATGGTTTCTCCATATAGGATATAGATATAATATCAGACATTCAGGTTACTAGATCTATGGTTTTAGATCTAGATTTGGGTAGTTTCCCAATCAGGGTACTTAGACAGCATTCTAAAGGTGTTTTAGAATGGACGACTCCCGGCACGGTAGTGTACCTGCATGTGATGGAGGCACCCTCTCTAAAGGTGTCTTACAGACTAAAGGGGAGAGAGATGTGCATGATTGGCAGATCACTTGCTTAGGCAATTGAGTCAATCATGAGATGTCAAGTACCACACCAGATGTTGTTTTTGCATGAGATGCAATAAGTTGATATTAATCCTATCCTAGAGAAACGTTCGGAAGCAGTTTTAGAACATAAGTGAATGTTCTAAGGATATGATAACGCCAGCCTCTTTCAGGGGACGGTTATCATTCCAGGCTTGCAAGGTGACCTGGATGACAGAGTGGCTGTCAGAGCTATAGTTTTCCCTCTGACGAGGGGTAGTATTTTGGACAGGTGGTCCAAGAAGATGCTGAGGGGGGCATGGCGCAGGATACTGATTAAATTCAGTTGACGATACAGTCTAAGAAGTTTGGATTTAGAGTTCATTTATGAACTAGGTCCCATCAGATATCTAGAAATATTCTAAGACAGGTATTGCTCATATTCGGGAGGTGGCTTTCTCCGCGAATTTGAGATAAAGAGAGATATAGAAAGAAACATTAGGGCGGATCCACTCACTGAGGCTAATCCTCGAACGCAATAGTTTCACAAATGGGCTTTGTGAGACTGATCATGTAACATTTCAAAAAAATAAAATATTATTTTTGGGAATTTTTATAATTTAATATTAATTTTTAATATATATTTTAATATGTCGGTATAATTAAATACCGATGAATGGGAAAATTTTGCAAAAAAATTATGGAAAATTCTAAAATAGGGTATTTGATGGAATTATGCCATTTTTAAGTTTTTGTGATTAATTATATGCTATTTTAGTGCTAATCGCGATTAAAAATCACTAATCGGATTTTTAGCATTTTTGGTGCAAAACATGCACATATCATTTTTCCACACTTGTTACATCTTCTTACATGTTGTGGGTGTATGGTTGCCTAGGGTTACCATTGTGTGAGAAGGAAATAAAGGAAAAGAAAAGAATAGAAAAAAAGTAAAGTATGATGAAGAGAGAGAAAGTGTGGGTCAACTCTTTTGTCTTGAGCCATCCCTCCTCATTTCCCAACTCATTTTCTCTCTCCTTCTTCCATGAGTGCTGCTGCTGCTGCCCCTTTCCCTCTTCTTTCTCCACCTTCAATCCCCCAAAACACCAAGGATCCAACCCTAAAACCCTATTCCCATTTCACAAAAATTGTTCCCAAGCCCACTAGCTACACATTGGACCTAGAAAGAGGGGATCTTGAGGACTTTGAACAACTCAAGAAAATTCTTGAGTTGCCAAAGGAGATAATTTCTACACCCTTAGAGTAGTATGTCGATTCATTATGCATCTATACTTGTTTCATGTCGATATTGTGTCGTTTTGAGGACTTTGGAAATTCCAAGTTAGGGTTTAAGGTTTAAGTTGAAATCAAAGGTGAATTGAGGTGTAGTTGGAGACTACAACCCCTGTTGTGAAGTTATATTTGACCAAACTAGAGATTATAACCCAGAATACGGATTTATAGAAATGATATCGGGGAAAACTGTAATTCTGTGAGTGTTTCTGGAAATCTGCTATCACCCGAGCCACCTGAAAATAACTTTGGTTTGACAGTAATATATGCAGGCAACTAGGAACCACCACATAAAACCCTAGCCCCCACCTCCTTCCCCAAGCCGCAAATAAATTCCTTCTGGCCACAATTTGCGGCCAGAGCAGGTGGGTTTGGTATCGTTTTTTTTCCAGGGCCCTATCCCCAGTAAACTTGACCCATGGCATGTGCAATTTTGACTGATTCCACCTAGGGTAGAATCTGGGATGATTTTCTTGTGTTGGCGCAAGATTTACGACTTGTTTTAGCATGGATTTTAGTATTTGATGATTCGTTTCTGTCGGGTGGCGTTTGAACGTCAACGGCAAAGGGTTATTGATCGTGTTTGCATGCGAGACTATAGGTTTTTACCTATGGGCGTAGCGTATGCCGTTTTGGTTTCCGATGTGATTTTCATGTGCTTTAGCATTTGTGATATCCTTGTAGGTACCCCACGTGACGTCGAGGCGTTGAAGATAAAGATGGCGATATCGGCGTCGGCACATAAGAAGCAAGGTGAGTAGATTTATATCTATGGAGAGAAGTCGGGTGGATGGCATATAGCACCCCCGCAGTTCGTGGTGATGTATACGAATACGTATACACAAATATATTGATTATATATTGTTTGAGATTATTGATGATAAAGATGGATTCTAGGTATGATTGGATTGGTTTAGTGTTGCGAAATCCTAGAGTAGTGGTTGCACCACATATACACACACACCCATACTTGCATACATTCTTCTTTCGCATATGCGTATGTGTGAATATATATTTATGTGTTCACATGGGTATGGGATAATGTGTTCATATACTGGATTTGAGGATAGTACTTAGGATTTGAGATGAGTCGATGAGCTTTGATTTGAGGCCGTGAGATCGGTGATATGGCAGAATTCGTATTTGAGATACGTCATGATGTTATAGCGGATCTTTGAATGACGATACCATGTGAATAGTGATATAAATAAAATGGTCGACATATGATCGTGATATGAGATAGGATATGCTAGGATATTTTTAATAGGCCGCATTGGGCGGTGTATACCACTTTATGATGATATGTGGTGATGACATCGGTTTGTATGAGGCTGTAGATCAGCAGTCAGATCAGGATTATTGATGATATCGGTATTGTACTAGACGTAGATCAGTACCCCGGATTACGATCTTTGATAAAGAGGATACCAGATGAATAATGTGACGAATATGATATTGACCCGTACCCAGATTTGGGATGCCGTACGACGGATTTACGTACGAGCTATATATTGATGATTGATCCGCACTCTTGACTTGGGAATGTCTGATTATAGATATGGTATCAGATATGATATTATAGAGGCGTGATCACCGACTAATATATATATATATATGCGTGTTGACTCAGATGTTAGGCGGTTTCGTTACCTTTAGTTCAGCTTGTTAGTTCAGCCGTATAGTTTAGTGTAGTTGTTAGACTAGATTAGATTCCTACCTATTTCAAAACAAACGGATCGTGGGTATTTTAAAAGACAGGCCAAGGGATTCTGCGGATATTTCAAAGGACGTATCTTTTCTTAAAAACACTATAGCCCCTATTTTCAAAATCCCACGATTCGTGTTATTTCAAATGGCACTACTGTATGACTCATATTATATTAAATGCAGATTAGTTCTAATTGTGTTTTGTATTTCAGCTCCCGCACATTATTGATGCTCTCTCCGTATCGCATACATATGTTATGATTTCATATTCCACTGTTGATATCATGCTGTTACGACACCAGCACCATTACCGATGATGCGTATGTACCACATATACTTACTTGCCGGCTCACACACATCTTCATCGGTAATTGCCATATCACGTACATTTTAGAGGATACTATTTCATTGACATAGCTTGTTAGCTAATAGTTTAGACATGATATTAGTGTACTTGGCTTATATGCTAGTTTGGACATTGTAGTTATTACTTGCTACTTCATGCATGTTATTATTCACTGTTATGCCACATTCATGGATTTTTATGCCTATATTCACTGTTTTACGGGCTATTGATGATTTGGATTCGGATTTTCATGAGATTTCCTGGATTTGGGGGGGAAACTCAAAAACATTTAGAAACTTCTTTTCTCTCTCTTTTTAAATGAAAAGTGTAAGTGCACGGCGGCGCCCCGGCCGTCAATCCGACGGCCAAATGCGGAAGCGGTGATAAACTTTAAATTTTACTTGAACTGGCAAACCGCCGCGCACTAATACCCGGATCGAACCATTAACTAGTCCTAGCTAACTATAAGATGGGAAAGAGATATACCGACGATCCAAGTCCTCCGGTCTTCTCATCATCGTCCCGATCTCCTGCGGATTGTCTCGTCTCCTCCTCGTCGCCGGAAGTGCACCACATCGCCTACTTCTTTTACGGGCTCCCACCTCAATGCCGAGGCAACTCGGGCACGAAGCTGGCTAGTCGACGTGCCCAAGATTCGCTGTAGAATGTGTAGTGAAGAAGTCTCATTTGGGGTTGTAGGAATTGCCTTTTTGGTGGAGGGAAGATACAAGAACTATGTGGAGGAACTTTGGGGATTTTGGAACATGAAATGAACCAAAAACCCCACTCCAAAAATGTTGGACAGCCCCCCTTCATGCTTGGGCCGGCCATGACTTCAAGAAGGGAGGAATGAGAGAGGAGATCCAAACTCAAGAGGGTAGAATCAAAACAATAATGCAAGGTGGAGTGTCATGGAAAAAGCAAGTGATGATGAGAGGCAATGATCACTCCCAAAACCAATACACTACCAACTAATCATCAACAACCATGATGCTTACAAAGTCAAGCCATCATGAAGCTAGAAGTCAAGGTCAATGAGAGACTATCATGATACAACAATAAGCAAAGACCCCCTTCCACAAATGCCTATTTGCAACAATGCAAATAAGCCCTCCTCCACCAATCTTCGGCCAATGAACGGAACAATGGAAATCGGCCGAAACGGAAAGCAAACTGGCAACTCCAGAAAACTGGTCCCGTAATAAATTACAGGAAAACCCCGATACTGTGCATACACACCCGCATCTGTATTTCGACCGAAATACAAATGCAATGAGACAAAGTCTACACTGTACTATACTAGGATCCGGCTTAAACCAAAGCCGGCTAGTAATATCCGTTCGATCCTGATCCGTGCAATACCGCACGTATCTGATCGAACCCTGCCATATATCCGTACGGCCTATAGTACAAACTGTCCGATCCCGATCCGTGCAATACCGCACGTATCTGATCGGACCTTGCCATATCTCCATACGGCCTCTACAACCTTTCGCCCGAAAGCTGAGTAACTGAATGTGGGGGACTCTAAAGACTCGTCAACACCTTGGTTGTGGATTTAACCACTAGCACGTCAGAGGTATAAGCCAATACGTAACGGGCTACCAGGTATCGACTAAAAGGGACGTCTGTGAGCGAACTCAGCCTGACAACCCTACTGAGCCTGTCAGTGACAATATCCGTACAGTCCGGTCCGTTCGTCTATGAGCATCGCATGGCGAGCCTAGGGGGTTGGTAAAAGTCAGACCCCCAAAAGCGGTACAAGTCGTGTCGGAGTGTAGCCCAGAACACCCTGAGATACTACTGGAATACCTACCAGTAAATCTCCTTGCCTCGGCCGAGGGCTTCGTGTAATGGCTCTCCTAGACACAGCGCGACCTCACCCCCAATACCGGGAGAGACGAACCCCTGAAGATACGCTCACTGCCTCCATGTGGCTCGGGACTGTACCCAACTAAAACTTGTTTGCACAACTCCTTTAAGCCGTGGTAGGGTAGTAATCAAAGTACAGTGGGAACTCACACGATACAAATGACGATCCCCAGGTCGATGAACTAACCTGCACACATGTCACCAGGGAACTGCCATCTGACGTCTGGTATATGACCAACTAGCATGTTCCCGGCGAGTCCTGTCCGGTGTACTCATAACCCAATGAGCACCTGTATACATCTTAGGTGATCCAACTGACACCAGTGGCTTGTGAGACCGGCCACCGCCCCTCGTCGGGGTCTCGACTGTATACACTAGTCTACTCTGGAGTATCGATGCCCTGTCTCGAAACTCACACGACTAGGGACCAATTAAGGATTTGCTTATAGACTACCAGCTCCCACTTATATGATCGCCCTCATACTGCTGGTGGTCAAGCAAGAATCCTAGGGGCTCTACCAACGTGTAATAGTGACCTGTAAGGTCACCTCAAACAGTACACGATGATAAAGATGAACCAGATAGCATACTATCATCTCGAGTAAGACTGTCCTACCGGGATAGGTCCTCCCTCAATCATTGCAATCACGTACCTGTGATCCAATAATTGACTCTGAGGGCACTATCTCCAACAATCTCCCACTTGCACTCAAGGCTAATTATTGCGATGTCGCATACTCACAGCCCGTGTGATACCGAACACCCAACTCCTCTACTAGTCAGTCTCACAAAGCTCGTTTGCAAAACTATTGCGTTCGAGGAATAGCCTTAGTGAGTGGATCCGCTTTGTTGTATCATTCCATGTCTCTCTATATCTCAAGTTCGCGGAGAAACCCATCTCCCGAAATGAGCAATACCTGTCTTAGAATGTGTCTGGATGTCTGATGGGACCTAGCTCATAAATGAACTCCAAATCCAAACTTCTTAGACTGTTCGACAACTGAACTTAATCAGTGTCCTGCGCCATGCCACCCTCAGTATTGCCTTGGACCACCTGTCCAAAATACTGCCCCTCGTCAGAAGGAAAAACTATAACTCTGACAACCTCCCTGTCGTTCAGGTCACCTTGGAAGCCTGGAATGATAACTGTCTCCTCAACGAGGCTGTCGTTATCATATCCCTAGAACATCTACTTATGTTCTAAAACTGCTTCTGACTGTTTCTCCAGGATTGGATTAATGTCAACTTATTGCATCTAGTGCAAGAACAACATCTGGTGTGGTACTTGACATCTCATGATTGACTCAATTACCTAAGCAAGTGATCTGCCAATCATGCACATCCCTCTCCCCTTTAGTCTGTAAGACACCTTTAGAGAGGGTGACTCCATCTTCTGCAGGTACACTACCGTGCATGGAGTCGTCCATTCTAAATACTCTTAGAATGCTGTCTAAGTACCCTGATTGGGAAACCACCCAAATCTAGATCTAAAACCATAGATCTAGTAACCAGTTTGTCTGATATAATGTCCAAGTCCCATATGGAGAAACTACTGTGTGACGACCAAAGTATAACCGATTGTAGTATAGGAGTTTCTTTTCCTACTCTGTGTATGTCATCCAAATACCAGGACATCACACCCTACTACCTTCTCAATAGATCCATCCCCTATTCTGATGAAGTCAAACCTATGACTGTCACGTCAGAAGTAGATGATCTATCCCCGCTACATTTGCTTTAGTCTATAAATAGACATAAGCTACCTGTCCACCAATGCTTCCGCTGCTCCCACTGACTATGACAACCCTCTGGCAGAGTCATATACACGTACACTTCTAAAACTAGTTTAGAACGACGCTATACTCATCCTCCCGCCGGGTCTCGCAACCTGGAACAACAGCAATGGTAATTGTGGGTAAACAAGAACTTCCCTGTCACCGTCCTTGAGGCTACCGGAGTACCTCTCGGGTGCCTGAAGTTACCCACCGTATCTGCGGAGTGGCCAATGGAATGTCAAACCAGATTGAATCTTTAGGTTCCTTATCAAATCTTCAGTAATCGTTTGTGGTTCTGGAATCACTTCCAGTTCTACCATACTCCCGCTACTGTTTTCTGAAAAAATCCATTTTTATTAAAACTGTGGCGAGTCTAGAACAATATTTCTATTGTTCATCCAGATGGTAGAAAGTCAACCCTCGTCATAGCCTGGGTCAACCCACAAACAGCCATTACAGAAACGTGCCTTGAGTCGTCCAGTGTCTGGTTTTAATCATAAACCGGACAACTCCTCGTACCTTAAACATCGTTAAGATATGAACTGTTCTATATCCAATATAGAACCAGAGGCACTGATTTAATTGAACCAGATCCAAATCATGCAACTGTCTCCAGTGCATGTCAACTAAATGGAAGAAGGTCGATCAGCGTTACTCAACTTAGGAATGCTTCCAATTATGAGTAACCTGAAAGAGAAGCAAGATCTCTTTATCATTACTATCAACTGAATACCATACACAAGTATCTACATCTTCGATCTCTTTGAAGAATCCCGATACTTGCTACACCTGGTTCTCTACTCTATTCAAATACCTACAACTTCTCAAAATTCAGACCCTGTGTTTCCGCGAAACACCTGTCTAAAAACTAGAGAAGTCATAAGTAAACCGAATATAGTACGAGGACCAACCCCTATTCTGTCCTGATGGACCCTGGACAACATACAATACTCTGTATAAGTCCCTTGAGTCTGATAACTCATTCACTGTGTGTCGTAGGTTGAAAACTGTACTTATGGCCAAGAAGAATTACACCGCTGCTTAATGCTCCTTACCTAACCATCCACTGATATAGGTAAATGTCGTAGACATAATTTCAGAAAGGTATATCTCACTCTATGAAAATAGACGTACAGATATATCAATTTGAAATTGGTGCATAACAGAGGATATTCAAAACCAAATATTTGCCATCCGGCAAACAACCCAGGTGACTTCCTCAAATATCACCGATTACAACGAATCCCGATATAATGAGGATGATCACCCGATTCCCAATAACCTACTCCCACTCATCATCTGAAAAACCATACAGATGTGAGAATCATACCTGGTAAATACATACCCTGGAGTAAGTATCTAATCGGGAAATCAGTTTTCTTTTAACATTACACAGTGAAACTGAAACATTGAAATTTCTCGATGGGGTATCCTGGTATTCCTAGTAATGCCTCTTCCATTATCCAGATTCACAACTGTAACCGTGTAATTCTTTGCCACCTCTCCAAATCTCTTCTTATGGCTTTAGTCTTTACCTTCTGTACACCCCTTTAGGCCAAATGGTTTTCTTCCTTCCCTACCGTTCGGCACCAGCCTATGGTTTGGAAGAAGACTATCCAATAAGCATAATGGGTGTACTGTCCTAATCCTAGGAACACTCGCAATGCAAGAGAAGGTGAAGATAAAGGACACCTGAATAAACCTTATTCCTATTTCTCCTGAACCAGAATCCATCCCCGAACTGGAACAAGTTCCTTTCGAGTTCGTATATAACCATACGATGGAGTATCCAATAAACTGTGGATCTTCGTAGTGATACGGAGTGTTCTGGAGAAATACAAAGGTGATTTGGGAGTGGTAATGAAATACCTGGTTTGGTCGTGAATATATGTTGCAATTTACTTTGCCCTCTTACTAATCCCTTCTTTGTCTTAACATAATACCTTCTGCACACCATCGTTATGCTAATTGGTTTCCTTCATTCCCTACCGGTCGGCACCAGCCTAAGGTTTGGAAGAAGACTATCCAATTTGCGTAATAGGTGTACTATCTCCTAAACCAAGGAGTACTCACAACTTGAGAGAAGGTAAAACGAAAAGACAACTGAATAATCCTATCCGTTTTCTCCAGAACCTGAAACCATCCTCGAATAAATTCTTTCGAGTTCGTATCTAACCATACGAAGGTTTTGTCCAATGGAAGTGGACGTTCGTAGTAATACGGGGTGTTCTGGAGAAAAGGGTAAAAGTAGGAGTGGCAATGAGGTTTGCAACTCTGACAATCCAAAAGCCAGTGTTAAGAAGGTTCGGTCAACTTGGTCACTGAGTCATAGTCTTAGGGTCGGGTCAATGGTCGCTGCCAAAGAGAGAGAGAAAAGAAACACTCAGCGTGCACTCTAACCTAGATCAGAATGGTTACCAATTTATCTAATCTGGAATCCTCCCACTGTACCTCAAATTCTCCTCCAAACCTGAAAGAAGAATTAGTCGGGGTTACCCGAGGAGTAAACTAACTCATCAGTGGGAATCGGGATTCAACTCTCATCGCATGACAACGTGATGGAATCCGCTCATGGTATCACACTCCAGAAGGTATGCGCATGTCTGGCAAGTTTCAGTTCTTTTGAAACTCCCGATGTGATTTTTGCCCCATGCTCTTATGACCTTGGCGAAGGTCAACAAATCATAAGTCACATGTCAAGTTCTACCCGTCATTATCCAGGTTAATTTGAATCCACCCGTACAAGCCCTTGACGAAGGCCAACAAGGCTATACGACTGTCCCAAACCAACGCATCTATCTATGCTGCAGAAAGGTAACAAGCAGCTACCATACACTATGCCTTGACGAAGGTCAACAAACACAGCATGAATACTACGTGCTACCCGTCTGAAACGACGGAGGGATACGAATGGTTTCTGGCGAAAACCTTTAACGTAAAGAACTTGATATCGTTGAAGGAACGGATAGCTTTTAAAAATATAATGACGAAAACCGTTGCTAAAGAGGTCACTCCCGGTGAAGGGATCTCGGCTCTTTCCCCGTAGAATGGGGTGCAGGATATTCCAACTGAATACCACGGTGCAAAGCAAAAGTAATCGGCTATAGTGAAGTTAATGCCCTGACGCAAACTTTTTGTCCAAGGGGTCACTCCCGGTGAAGGGATCTCGGCCCTTGCCTCGTCGACTGAGGAGCAGGATATTCCAACTGAATGCCACGATGCAAAACAAAATTGAACGTCCTTGCAATAACAGCTTTTTGAAAAGTGTTCCAACAACATCAGATTAGGTTTGTTTTTAACTTGCATTGATCCGAATCAATGCAGTCCCATCAATTGATCACACCACAAAGAACGAAAATATACTGATGTACGTATATGCCATCCGCATTCACCACTGGATCCCGTCATTACCCGTTAGGTTAGCTAACTAATGACAGAGCGGGGACTGGACTAGTGCGGATGCAAAACATATACTACATCTACTAATATATATACCAATATATTATATTCGCTCAAGGCGTGATAAGAAATGCAACATCACAGAAAATGTACAGCATCACAGAAACAATACAGATATCTGGGATCCCCGGGTTTCACAGAGCCACTACTGAAACCCGACGTTCCCCTGGTCGTGTGGATAGCCTGTGCAATGCAATCCTAGACCCCTACGGGCGTGGCAAGTTACCCGCCAAAACCTGAAGCGAGGCAGCCCCTTTCAGCACCGTGAATGGACCACCCAGCACTTCATGGAATCCGGTAACTTGGGCACCCCTCCTGGGTCAACCTGTACCCCCTACGAGTGCGGTGAATAGCCCGCCAATCCTAGAGTGAAGCCCCCTCCGTCTCAATGCCATGAGATGCGGGCTTGTTGCCCTCTAGAACCCGGCTATCCGTGCACCCCTCCGCGGGGTAATCCTAGTACAGAAAGTAAAATATACATACAACGGGTACATCGACCGCAACCAGGTCGTGTCCCAAAATAATAATACAATCAGGCAGTGACGGCAGTCCACATGTCGGACGCTCGCCCCGCAATATCAAATGTACATAATACAACAGAACTGTACTAGCATTGCATCCAGGCTATCCCCACGACCGATCCGCAACATCACAGCAAAAACAGAACATCAACGTGAAAGTCACGTTCGCAAATCCGTCTAACCGGGCTATAGCAGTTAGACCGGATTTACCGATCGAGTGACATTCACGGTCGCAGATATAATGTAAATACTGTGAAATAATGTGTTTAAAATATCCGATCAATCAAATTTTAACAAGTGGGCCCCAAAGCATTACTGTAGCAGATCAGGAAATTCTGGGCCCAATATTAATATTCCAAAACCCCTATTTTTAGCCCAGAAAGAGACTGTAGAAAATTGATGCAGCAAACCCAACATAGTGCGGCGGAACCGCGGCCCAAAGGGGTGTTTGGCCGCGGTTCCGCGCTCCCGTAGTGGAATTGGTCCATCGAATTTCTACAGAACTCTTATTTCTTCTAGCACATCACTTTTCTGTAACCTGAAAAAAATTTTGAGACCAAAAAAATTTCAACAGAAAACTGTCGCGAACAAAAATGTAGATTTTGGAATTTTGGTCGATCGGAAATGCAAAACACATTAAACCAAGCTAGACTAAGTTAATGGCGAGGCTTTGATACCACTGTAAGTGCACGGCGGCGACCCGGCCGTCAATCCGACGGCCAAATGCGGAAGCGGTGATAAACTTTAAATTTTACTTGAACTGGCAAACCGCCGCGCACTAATACCCGGATCGAACCATTAACTAGTCCTAACTAACTATAAGATGGGAAAGAGATATACCGACGATCCAAGTCCTCCGGTCTTCTCATCATCGTCCCGATCTCCTGCGGATTGTCCCGTCTCCTCCTCGTCGCCGGAAGTGCACCACATCGCCTACTTCTTTTACGGGCTCCCACCTCAATGCCGAGGCAACTCGGGCACGAAGCTGGCTAGTCGACGTGCCCAAGATTCGCTGTAGAATGTGTAGTGAAGAAGTCTCATTTGGGGTTGTAGGAATTGCCTTTTTGGTGGAGGGAAGATACAAGAACTATGTGGAGGAACTTTGGGGATTTTAGAACATGAAATGAACCAAAAACCCCACTCCAAAAATGTTGGACAGCCCCCCTTCATGCTTGGGCCGGCCATGACTTCAAGAAGGGAGGAATGAGAGAGGAGATCCAAACTCAAGAGGGTAGAATCAAAACAATAAAGCAAGGTGGAGTGTCATGGAAAAAGCAAGTGATGATGAGAGGCAATGATCACTCCCAAAACCAATACACTACCAACTAATCATCAACAACCATGATGCTTACAAAGTCAAGCCATCATGAAGCTAGAAGTCAAGGTCAATGAGAGACTATCATGATACAACAATAAGCAAAGACCCCCTTCCACAAATGCCTATTTGCAACAATGCAAATAAGCCCTCCTCCACCAATCTTCGGCCAATGAACGGAACAATGGAAATCGGCCGAAACGGAAAGCAAACTAGCAACTCCAGAAAACTGGTCCCGTAATAAATTACAGGAAAACCCCGATACTGTGCATACACACCCGCATCTGTATTTCGACCGAAATACAAATGCAATGAGACAAAGTCTACAATGTACTATACTAGGATCCGGCTTAAACCAAAGCCGGCTAGTAATATCCGTTCGATCCTGATCCGTGCAATACCGCACGTATCTGATCGAACCCTGCCATATATCCATACGGCCTATAGTACAAACTGTCCGATCCCGATCCGTGCAATACCGCACATATCTGATCGGACCTTGCCATATCTCCATACGGCCTCTACAACCTTTCGCCCGAAAGCTGAGTAACTGAATGTGGGGGACTCTAAAGACTCGTCAACACCTTGGTTGTGGATTTAACCACTAGCACGTCAGAGGTATAAGCCAATACGTAACGGGCTACCAGGTATCGACTAAAAGGGACGTCTGTGAGCGAACTCAGCCTGACAACCCTACTGAGCCTGTCAGTGACAATATCCGTACAGTCCGGTCCGTTCGTCTATGAGCATCGCATGGCGGGCCTAGGGGGTTGGTAAAAGTCAGACCCCCAAAAGCGGTACAAGTCGTGTCGGAGTGTAGCCCAGAACACCCTGAGATACTACCGGAATACCTACCAGTAAATCTCCTTGCCTCAGCCGAGGGCTTCGTGTAATGGCTCTCCTAGACACAGCGCGACCTCACCCCCAATACCGGGAGAGACGAACCCCTGAAGATACGCTCACTGCCTCCATGTGGCTCGGGACTGTACCCAACTAAAACCTGTTTGCACGACTCCTTTGAGCCGTGGTAGGGTAGTAATCAAAGTACAGTGGGAACTCACACGAGACAAATGACGATCCCCAGGTCGATGAACTAACCTGCACACATGTCACCAGGGAACTGCCATCTGACGTCTGGTATATGACCAACTAGCATGTTCCCGGCGAGTCCTGTCCGGTGTACTCATAACCCAATGAGCACCTGTATACATCTTAGGTGATCCAACTGACACCAGTGGCTTGTGAGACCGGCCACCGCCCCTCGTCGGGGTCTCGACTGTATACACTAGTCTACTCTGGAGTATCGATGCCCTGTCTCGAAACTCACACGACTAGGGACCAATTAAGGATTTGCTTATAGACTACCAGCTCCCACTTATATGATCGCCCTCATACTGCTGGTGGTCAAGCAAGAATCCTAGGGGCTCTACCAACGTGTAATAGCGACCTGTAAGGTCACCTCAAACAGTACACGATGATAAAGATGAACCAGATAGCATACTATCATCTCGAGTAAGACTGTCCTACCGGGATAGGTCCTCCCTCAATCATTGCAATCACGTACCTGTGATCCAATAATTGACTCTGAGGGCACTATCTCCAACAAAAAGTGCGGTTTTCCCATGATGTATGAGTCGTCCACCATGAATTTGCTGATGGATTTCGAGACCCGATTCGAGGAGTTGGATGAACCGTTTCGGGTACATGGTGGGCCCGGTGCGGTACCCAGGGCGAGAAGGTCGCAAATGATGGCGTTGACCCTGGCAGGGGAGCACTACCGACCGGTGATTTTACTTGACGTGTGGATATCCGGAGGATACCGTCGTGGTCTTGTGATGGATATTAGGGGCCGGTCTGGACTGACGGCGCCCTAGATAGTGAGATTGAAACACTGAGATTTTTGAGATATTGAGGTACCGAGCCTGAGATATTGAGATTGAGATTTATGTTTTGTGTCGATGCTAGACACTGTTTATGCTGATTTCATTATGATACCTCGTTTTAAATATACAAAAAAATCTCACTAAGTTATGAAAGAAGTTTCTTCGTTTCATGTATTCTGTTTTCATGCATTCATACCTCATCTATATGATATATTGCTGCCTGAGGCACTGACACGAGCACTTGGTATTGCAGTTGTTTTGAGGTATACCCTAGCCCTTGTTATTGGCTGCAGGTTATATATTTGAGGATATACTATGATCGTATGATCTAGGATTGCGTTGTACATGCGATTTCTGTTTGTAGATGTTTTCTACTCACGAGTTGGCAGCTCACCCCCGTTGTGCCATAGTCTCTTGCAGGTTTTGCCGTACAGGTTTCTTTGCGGCTTTGCTGGCACTGCTTCCTTTTCCGGGTGATTTGCTAGTAGGTGGGTTCACTTGCATCGTGACCATCATTATACTACGTATATTATTATTCAATTGTATCTAGAAGTTTCATCAACCAAACATGTATTTATTTCAGATAGAGACCAGTGTTGTTTATTCATTCAACCTTAGAGTCGCGCGTTGTATTTCTATGGATTTAATGCTGTTTTGAGTTTCCTTTTCTGTTGTGATCCTCGCCCTTCAGCGTTGTATATTATATTAGTTGTGTGGTTGTGACTGTCGATTGACAAAGAGCTAGCTCCCTCTTGGGGATGCCCTTATTCATTATATATGCTTTATCAGGTTTTATACCCGTTTGGGGTCAGTTTTTACAAAGGAAACTCTGCCGAAATTTTTAGAAAAGACTTGTGATTTTAAAATGCACATTTCGGCATATGTTGCAAACTACTTGATCTAAATTGGTTTTTCCTTCACTCTACTACTTTTCTTGGTTTTGATTTCTGGGTTTCGGCTTACTTAGATTACGTACGCCTCGAGACGTTCCGTAGTTTAAATGCCGGTCATGTTCCGTACTTTCGGGTCGTGACAAAGTTGGTATCAAAGCGTTAGGTTTTACCTTCGGAGCGTAGGATGACCCTTGGTTGATGGAGTAGGTAGTTTGAGTAGAGTGACGTACTATACGTATATTCCGTGGCATATTTACAATACGCTACTCCACTTAAGAAGCCTTAAGATGTACATTTCTTTGCTCAGTATTATATTCATTCATGATCTAGCCTCATCGGTACCAGTTATGGTTTTGCTGCCACGATTACGGGCAGGGAGAGCTACGGCTAGAGTTGCGGTTAGCACGAGCCCGTCACGAACGAGGACTGACCAGGGCGTGATTCCGACGACACACGATTGCAGAGATGTGTCTTTTTATTGTGTTTTTGCCCCACGAGCGTTGGATGGATCGCTGTATGAGATTACTCGGACGTGGAGATCAACACCAGAGGATTGGGCCACTGACAGAGGCCAACCAGATTTTGATGACCGTTGATTTACTGCTTATTCATGATGATTGAGGCACGGTTCAGCATGCAGACGAGTGAGCCAGTTGTTGCTGCGAACGACGAGATATCGCCCTAGATGTTGGAGCTATTACAGTACGAGTTGTACTAAGAGATGATAGAAGGTCGCTAGTCACCGAGGATGAATGACTAGGATATGTGGTTCGTTCGCCTACCCCGATGCGAGGTCATCTGATAGATTGATTCCAGCTAGAGACGACTTCACGCAGATACGTTGAGAGTCGATAGAGGCGATCGAAGGTCAGAAACCTAATATTCCAAGTTCAAAGTATTCGGAAAGACATGCAGGCAATTCTATGGACCCTCTAGAAGAATGAAACCCTAACTCGACATAATGACCGTGTAAAAGCCTTTGAACCTTAGGGTTTGCGGCAGTTCCACGGCTCCATTAGTGAGGCTTGGGTTTGCCCTTCTACGGCTGGACCACCGATGCTGTGGTATGTACTCGATACTATTAAACTGTACCCAAGATGTTGAGCTCTTGGGGGATTATGAGGTTTTGACGAATCGATTGAATGGTTTGACTTCATTCGGATACTAGGTGGTGAGATGCACTTCTTGGGAGACTCCAGATACGAGGATAGCCGTTGGAGCTCAGTCCATGCAGCCACGACGAGAGGAGTCCGAAGCAGTCGACATTAGAGAAAAGTGGAGTAAGAGTATCGTACGAGATCTTGATGAGACGACATTCCACTCCGCCGACGTCAGAGATGCGATACGCATGCCGAGGCATTGTACTTGGATATACCTTCCAGAAGTAGTCGCGATGAGTATACAGCCATTCCGGAGCCAGAAACAAATTTAGTAAAGGACGATGACTTCCGAACAGTTCGGCAGAGATGAGATTTGGGAGAGACCTCGACATGACCTTTCTGGAATAAATTGCGAGAAGACTTGGACCCAGGAGTGGTCATGCTACGCACACCAGCAGGCCAGAGTTCATGATCGTCGATGAGACATGCTATGAGTGACCACGACAGTTGGCCAGAGATTCTTGGAGGATGTGCTTGAGCGGGATTATTCCACCATGCTTGATTTCGGTATTTTGGGCGATCTATTCGCAATTGATTTTGATGATAGAGTTCATGCTATTTGTTTTCATGCACCATGGTTGCACCTACTGAGTATTTACGATTTTTGCACAGTTGTTGCACTTGATATCGTTTTCGTGCCTTGGTTTCCCATCTTTATGATTTTATGGGTTTCATACAGTTGAGTTGATTTTGTGCACTTAGTTGCACTGGACTGTGATTTCGATTGTGATGTTCGATATTTATTTTGTACACCATGTGCACCTGATTGGATTTTGCGCATATTCGACGCTTGATGTGAGATTTCATGATTTCGTGCATGATGGATGCACCTGATTTGGGTTTTCGCGCATGTTGGGCGCATGTTATGTGATGCGATTTTGGTGCACACCAGATACACTAAATCGAGATTCTTCGTGCATGTCAGATGCACCTGATTTTGCTGTCAAGCACACCTGTTGCCCTTGATAGATGTTATGTGCACACCCGATGCACTTAGGCATTGTTTTTGTGCGTATATATGGCACATTCATGGATTTTGAATTCCGTGCTCACCAGACGCGCGCAGTATTCATATGCATATTTTGGGATTGATTTCTTATGGAGCAGTACGTTTTTATGATATTTGCTATGTATTTTCGTACTGAGCAGGACTAGTCAGAGGACAGTACCTGAGTATATTTTGCATACATTGATAGTTATCGAAGGGATTTCCAAAGAGCGAGAGATAGTCTCAGTATTTACCTACGTGTCTGATATGACACGAAACGTTTAAAACAAAGAACCCTTCTAAATTGTTTTCAAAACGGCGGAATGTACACATTAAACAAAAGATATATACGTAAATGATTATTTTCTTATGATAGACGTCCGCCACTGTGCAGTGTTATGCGCATTGCACAGCGACTTTAAAGGATTTGGCATGCATTTCCTCCAGATATTTACATGTATAGATTTGGTATTTACATGTATAGTTCTGATTTATAGCATATCGGTTTTGCTTTGGATTTGGCATTCATGTCTTCACCTTGACTCCGATGATTGCGGGATGCTTGACGGAGTTTTGATTTTGAGTTATCTTCTCATTACTCATGCGCATGCATTGTGCTATGATGCATTTTATGTATTGATGGTTTCGGAGCCCCGACGACTTGGACTTTTATTGAAATGTTTTAGAATTTAGGGGTTTAAATTTAAATTCGGGGACCGAATTTCTTTAAGAAGGGAAGATTGTAACATTTCAAAAAAATAAAATATTATTTTTGGGAATTTTTATAATTGAATATTAATTTTTAATGAATATTTTAATATGTCGGTATAATTAAATACCGATGATTGGGGAAAATTTTGGAAAAAAATTTTGGAAAATTATAAAATAGGGTATTTGATGAAATTATGCCATTTTTAAGTTTTTGTGATTAATTATATGCTATTTTAGTGCTAATCACGATTAAAAATTGCTAATCGGATTTTTAGCATTTTTTGGTGCAAAACATGCACATATCATTTTTCCACACTTGTTACATTTCTTACATGTTGTGGGTGTATGGTTGCCTAGGGTTACCATTGTGTGAGAAGGAAATAAAGGAAAAGAAAAGAATAGAAAAAAAAGTAAAGTATGATGAAGAGAGAGAAAGAGTGGGTCAACTCTTTTGTCTTGAGCCATCCCCCCTCATTTCCCAACTCATTTTCTCTCTCCTTCTTCCATGAGTGCTGCTACTGCTGCCCCTTTCCCTCTTCTTCTTCCTCCACCTTCAATCCCCAAAAACACCATGGATCCAACCCCAAAACCCTATTCCCATTTCACAAAAATTGTTCCCAAGCTCACTAGCTACACATTGGACCTAGAAAGAGAGGATCTTGAGGAGTTTGAGCAACTCAAGAAAATTCTTGAGTTGCCAAAAGTGGTAATTTCTACACCCTTAGAGTAGTATGTCGATTCATTATGCATCTATACTTGTTTCATGTCGATATTGTGTCGTTTTGAGGACTTTAGAAATTCCAAGTTACGGTTTAGGGTTTAAATTGAAATCAAAAGTGAATTGAGGTGTAGTAAGAGACTACAACCCCTATTGTGAAGTTATATTGGACCAAACTAAAGATTATATCCCATAATACGGATTTATAGAAATGATATCGGGGAAAACTGTAATTCTGTGAGTGTTTTTGGAAATCTGCTATCACCCGAGCCACCTGAAAATAACTTTGGTTTGACAGTAAAATGTGCAGGCAACTAGGAAACACCACACAAAACCCTAGCCCCCACCTCCTTCCCCAGGCCGCCAATAAATTCCTTCTGGCCGCAATTTGCGGCCAGAGCAGGTGGGTTTGGTCTCGTTTTTGTTCCAGGGCCCTATCCCCAGTAAACTTGACCCATGGCATGTGCAATTTTGACTGATTCCACCTAGGGTAGAATCTGGGATGATTTTCTTGTGTTGGCGCAAGATTTATGACTTATTTTAGCATGGACTTTAGTATTTGATGATTCGTTTCTGTCGGGTGGCGTTTGAACATCAACGGCAAAGTGTTATTGATCGTGTTTGCATGTGAGACTATAGGTTTTTACCTATAGGCGTAGCGTATGCCGTTTTGGTTTCCGATGTGATTTTCATGTGCTTTAGCGTTTGTGATATCCTTGTAGGTACCCCACGTGACGTCGAGGCGTTGAAGATAAAGATGGTGACATCGCCATCGGCACACAAGAAGCACGGTGAGTGGATTTATATCTACGGGGAGAAGTCGGGTGGATGGCATATAGCACCCCCGCAGTTCCTGGTAATGTATACGAATACGTATACACACACATATTGATTATATATTGTTTGAGATTATTGATGATAAAGATGGATTCTAGGTATGATTGGATTGGTTTAGTGTTGCGAAACCCTAGAGTAGTGGTTGCACCACATATACACACACACCCATACTTGCATACATTCTTCTTTCGCATGTTCGTATGTGGGAATATATATTTATGTGTTCACATGGGTATGGGACTATGTGTTCATATACTGGATTTGAGGACAGTACTTGGGATTTTAGATGAGTCGATGATCTTTGATTTGAGGTTGTGAGATCGGTGATATGGCAGAATTCGTATTTGAGATACGTCATGATGTTATAGAGGATCTTTGGACGACGATACCATGTGAATAGTGATATAAATAAAATGGTCGACATGTGATCGTGTGTCACGACCCAAAATTGGCCCGTGACGGCCCTAATACTACGCAACGCCTAAAGACGCAACGTAGTAAAAGAAAGCCAAACCCAGAAATCTAAACCACGAAAATACGGAAAAAGATAATATAAGTTTTGGAAACATTTGAAATCGCAACCCAATTTCTTTAAAAGTCTTACTTTCTTTCCTTAAAATTTTAGCAACACCCCTTTTTGTAAAAACTAGCCAAGATGAATACAATACAAATATACGACGCCGTAGCGAAGAAATAAAGACAGTAGAGAGAAAGCTGTATATAAAAGACAAAAAAATCCACAATAATGTACAAATACGTCCTCACCAAGTCTCTAAGTCCACAATACAATAGTAGATGGAGAGTACAAATACAACGACGGTACAATAGGAAATACAGATAATCATCTAACCCACCTAAGCGAAACGGTATACTGTGAGCTGATGCGGTATCTGTGGCGAAAGATAGTAGCTGGATAGCTGAATAGAGAAATAGCTGAATAGCCTGCCTCGACTACTCTGGGGAACAACCTGAAACACCTGTGGCACAATGGGGGTGAGTTGCCAACTCGTGAATAGTATAAAACATATGCAGGTAATCGCAGGAATGCACGTACAGTATGAATCTAAGATATGCGATTACAGTAATAACATGTCATGCAAATACTGAATAAAGGGAAGTACACTAAGAGGTACAATCAATATGTGAAGCAATAGTAACATGACAATAATGTGCAATAACCATGCAATAGGGATATGAGAAAGTCGATATGCAGCTATCATAAGGGTACACTCACCGGTACTACCAATATATGAATCTGTGCATAAAGTAGATAAGTGTGAGGTATAGGGTGGAGTATGTCATTTCCACGGAAACCTGACATCGTGGAAGGATCACAATCCATCAAGACACTCAATCCCAAAATCCTCAAATCAGCCCCCAACTGGGCTCTCACATCATATAGATCTCACATCATCTCAAGTACAATATCGACCATATCTTTCATATCCAATATCCAATCTCGATGAATCACCTAATAACCCAAGTCAAATCTCAAATAATCTCTAACATCCTAAACATATATATATACAGAAATAAATATGATGGGGGCAATACACATATATTAGCGTCCCATTCCACTAATATTGGTGTAAAGGTATATATAACAACGGCTAAATCCCCTGTTATATATACAAAGGTATTAAAAGAAATATCATGAAAACAGTGTGCCAAGCATCGACACAGAAATCCTCGTATATCGGGCTCCGTCAGTCCGGATCGGCCCACAGGGTCCGTCTGCGGTGTCGGCCCTCGGCCCCGGCAGTACAGATCATCCCGCATCCATCTCTCGACTCTGGCAGTATCCTCCGGACAACTGCCAGGTCCAACTAATCACCGGTAGGTACTCGCCCGCCTCCAGGCTCAATCGGCAAACCCATCGATCTTCTTGCCGAGGGGAACCATACCGGGCCCCACCATGTACTCTCATACGGCAACCACACCTCGTATGGAGTATATAATCAGCACCGATAAAACTCATGGTGGACGCGCAAATATCATATCAAGGAAACCGGGTTGTTCAATGTATGCATAATTTCATGAACTCCCGCGGTTCCCAAATCCCGAAAACATCATATAAAATCTAAATAAACAATGCGACATATCTGAATGCGAGCAGGTAAACAAAAGTATATAACTGAACCAGATATAAGCAAAATCAATAAGGTACATCCAAGTATAGGTATCTACCTATAAGAACTGATGCCGTATACCCTCTTGGGTATAAGCAGAATATGAGTAAGATATCCCCCCCGGTATAACTAAAATATGTGCAAGGTATACCTGTAGCTGTATCGCAAGGTGTAAATGTACCTATCACTGAAGGTATGATACACTATAGGTATACCGGTAGCTAGATGTCATGTGTGGTAAGCAATAGTAGCTATAAGGGGTAGTGTGAGACATGGCGATTATTGACGGTGTGTGTGTAGCATACAATCCGTGCTCGTGCAACATGAACCGTCAATAATGTGTGCAGTGTCCTACGGCTGCTAGTCACAGTATAACTACATCAAGAAAATAAAGTAAAGGCGCAATTCTACAATGACGTAGAATGTGCGACAGGTATTTGAATCCTAGCCCAGACGCATAACGCCATGCGGGCGATTCCCCTGTAGATGTTAAATCTACTCACCTACACTCCACGCTAGGTGAATCCTACCATCTGCTCCCCCCTGTAGCCGTGTCCGTAGTTCCTGCCTGCAAACCTGCAAATACGACATGAAAATCATATATAAGCCAAAATATTCCGCGAAACGCGATATCGAACCAAAACGAGAAACTCGCGTCGCGAACTAAACGCGCGTGTGCACGATACGCTGAATCGTGTGTGTACGCGTCTAAAACCATCGTGACACGCCGCGATACGCTGGATCACAGAACCCACTCACGTATCGCGCGTATCGCGCAAACACAACGGACACAAAAACGATATATAGTCCCAGATTTTCCTACAGGTAAGATATCACAAAACTATACATGCCAAAGACCTAGACAACACAGCAGGGAACCCTACACAAAACCCCAACACCCCAGTCCCCTTCTAGGCCGCAATTTGCGGCCAATAAGAGGAATTTGGCGGCCTGGGTAGGGAGATAGGGGCTCGTGCTCTGGTGGTGGTATCTAGACCTAGGTATCATGTCCCAGTCTTCTCAATTTCACTCTGTAAGGTCCGGGTCAATAGCAGATTCCAGATATCCACTATATCGCATAAAAACGACAATTTTGTACAAAAAGGAAAACCTATGGTATTTTAGTGTAATATGGCCATTTCTCAGTTGAAGGTGACCAACAACACTACAAAGAGCTAGGTTAACCAATTCCAACACATTCCAACCAAAATTCCACACAAAACACCTAAACTAGCACTACACTAGCTAATTTAGCACTAATCGAAGCAATCGATGCACAACTAAGCAAACCATGAAATGGGGTTAAGGAAATATACCCACTGAACCCTAGAAGGCAGGTGAAGATGTGGAGAAGAGCTTCTGCGAGTTGCTGGAGCTGTTACTGCTGATGCTGCTGCCCTGGGCTGCTGCTGCTGCTACTTCTTCTGATGCTGTTGCTGATGATGATGGTGGTGATGCTGTTGTCTCTGTTGTTGGTGTTGCTGCCTCTGGTGCTGCTGCTGCCACTGCTGTAGGGGTGTGTGTGTGTGTTGATGAAGCTGCTGCTGTTGCTAATGGTGTTGCTGTGACATGCTGCTGCTGGTGCTGTTCCAGTTATTGTTGTTGCTGTCTTTGTTGCTGCTGCTGAGAGTGTGAGGGGGTGTGTGTGTGTGAGAGAGAGTGAGAGTATGAGAGCAAGAAAAATGAGATAGAGAAATGAGCTCACACAAAGACCCCCTTCTCACTCTCTCTCTCCTCATTAAGTGAGGCATGGCTCATGCCATGATGCCCATGCTCACTCTCTCTCTCCCCCAAAGTCAACCAATTTTAAATTCCATTTTAAATTCATTTTCATTTTAAATCTATCATGACTAATTACAACCATGACACTTAAAACAATATTAAACTAGATTAGGTAGAAATGGTTAGTTAACCATGGTTGCTAATCATGTTTAACCCCAAAAACAACCCTAGTTATCAAGCACAAGTGTGTGTGTGCCTAACAAAATTCTAATAAAATACACATTAAATAGGATAAAATATTTAAAACTAAATTTGGTAAACTTTTTGCTAGAAACTATATATTAAAATATAATTAGCTACAAAATACATTCTAAGGTGTTACAATCTCCCCCCCTTAAAAGAAATTCGTCCCCGAATTTTAAAAATATACTGATACGCATACCTTCAAAGAGAAGATTAAAATCCTCAAATCTCGCTCGCAGCCTCCCAAGTGACTAACTCACCATATGGCTACGTCCAAGGAAACCCTTCACAGATGGCAAGACCCTTGTCCGATGTACCTCCACTTGCCAAGCCATTAACACACATGGCTGCTGGTGAACGGAAGATCGCATCCAGCTAAATGGTCTGGTGCCAAATCATGTGAGAAAGGTTGAGAAGGTAATTGTAGAGCATCATCACACGGAATACGGGGTGAAAATCCAATAATCTGGGCGGAAGTGCCAATTTAAAGGCAACGAAACTAACTCGCTTATAGGATCTCAGAAGGACCTAAATCCTGGGACAAGCTTCCCAAAATCCAACACAGTCATTCATCAGAAAGTCCGTAGGAATACATGATCTGTCCCTGCGAACTCGAGTCTATGACCTACACAGTCGTCATAAGACCTCAGTTCGAAATGGACAGATCCCATCCTGACCTAACACAACTGGACTATCTCCGAAGTCTCTAGACTAGCTGGGGTCCCAAGTCCTACTTACGCGGAGTCAGAAGAACAACAGACTGGTGATCGACACGACCTAACCCCTAAGCCTAAGGGTGGCCAATTGGAGTGTCTCCTGATAACGGCTATCGAAGGAGAACCCTAACGATGGCGAGTGACGATCCCCAACTGCTGACAACGACCAAACAAACCCACCACTTAACAAAACAACTGAGTAAACTGAGTATAACCGGACGACAAGAATCCGGATGGGGTCACACCCTGACTAACCCTGGGTAGAAACCATAACGGAATTCATGGAGATCTGCTCCCATCCCTGCTTCGGAACGGTAAAAGATTGCAATTCTCCAGCCGGCCTCAGATGCTCGACCCTAGCACACAACAAGATAGACACTTGAAACGAAACTTGAAACTTCTCTCTACATCCCTATCCACCCGTAACTATCTCACAAGTCACGTCTCTGTTGGCGGAACTTGAATGCACCTAGAGAGTTGACAGATGTGCATGCTCTAGGGTTTCACGTCTCTACCCGATGAAACCAGGTACACAAACGCGTCCCTAACTTAGCACATCATTGTCACAAATCAAGGTCTCCGAATCATTACCCAGCCGAGTATGCTCAAGTATCGCTGACGAACGAGCTTCGTCGGGCAGTGTCTCGCGAAAACGATTTAAGGAAAGTGGTCGGGCGCGGACATGAGCAAGCTGTCCCCTCCGTAGAGACGAACTAAAGCTGTACTCAACGATCACACAAGAACTGTAAACCTGAAGGAGACTATCACAACAATCAAAATCCGCTGCAGGAAGATGTTCATTAAGCTCTAGTGGTCCGTGGAAAATCTGACACAACTCTCAAACAAGTAGTGTCCCCAAATCTCCAACGCAAAACCACC
This sequence comes from Agapanthus africanus, assembly GCA_030015575.1. NCBI lineage: Eukaryota > Viridiplantae > Streptophyta > Magnoliopsida > Asparagales > Amaryllidaceae > Agapanthus > Agapanthus africanus. The sequence goes on along the minus strand of JASDDO010000018.1, from coordinate 310,632,734 downwards.
GCGGCCATCTCCAGATCATGAGTGGAATATCCTTCTCGTACTTCCTCCAAATGTAGGGAAGCAAAAGCGATAACTCTATAGTGTCACCTCAGTACACACTCGAGCCCACTCAAGAAACATTACAGTTTAAACAACAAAGTCGCCCGAACCAAAAGCAAAGAAAGAACTGATGCAGTTATTAACAGAATCTTCAACTGCCGAAAACTCCGTATACATACCTCAGTCCACAGAACAGAAACCTCCATCTCGGTCAATTCAGTCGACGATGCAGCACTACTCTCGTGATCCTGCACGAAACGGCGGTAAAAACCTGCTAAGTCCAAGAATCTGCGGATCTCCGTCCTGCACACATGTCTGGACTTAAGCTGTACGGTCACAATCCCCCTCGGAACCATACAAAACCGTCTACCGTGACTAAAAGACCTAGGAGTCAACACAAAACAAGCCTGAAGAAACACTCCGAGAATTTAGCAAACTGCTGGTGCTCTCCCAGTATCCGCATAACAAATCCTCAAGTGCTGGTCCTGTTCCTCAAGACACATTAAATAGACCAGAAGGTCGTAGATAACACAACGACTACTGGTCGAGGAACGGCCTGAAGAAATCTGGTTCATCACATCTACGAATGCTGCTAGGGCATTAATGAATCCAACGACTCACAAAAACACACATAGCCCGTAGCACGCACAAGGCAGTCATCGGAATGCTATCACTCCGAACCTGCAATAATGATGACCTGATCCCAAGCAAACTTAGAAAATGTCTCGCGTTCTGGAGCTGATCGAAGAAATCGTCAATGCGAGGTAAGGGACACCTATCCGCACCGTAAGCCGGTTCAACTAACGATCCGTCGATACACAACCTCAAACTGCCGTCTTCCTCCTTGATGAACAGAAATCAGAGCTTCCAAAAGCGAAACACTCAGACACACAAAACTCCCCAAACCACAACTCTGCAGCCGATCCTTAAGCTCCAAGCTTCGCCGGCTCATCCGGAACAACGTCGGAAAAACTCTCGCACGAAAGGAACCCGGTCCAACAATCCTAACTGTGGCTCCGGTATCACGAATAAGCGCCAAGAATCCACGACATCTCCTCAGTAGCCGACTAGCGAAAAAGGCTGAATTCAAGCTGTGAAAGGCGGCACAACTACCCATCTGCACAACAAGAACTGACTTGCCGGGAGAACACCCTGACTGTTTCCTCACGGTAGTCCACAGATGCCTAACACGTAGTTAATCAGTCCGTGCACAGGAGAACGTCAAATCCAACATCTCTAGAAGGATCGAAACGACGGACGAATCTCTATCTCCTATCCGATTGGCACACAACTGAATACGTGTCGCACAACAAAAGGATCGCTGACAGAAGTTAAAACAACTACTACTAATCTACCCGACACGGTACAAGCAAGAAGACAAACGAATACATCAAAAGAACATATAAATAAAGATACCTGAAAACTCCACATTGGACGCCTGCGCGTCCCGATGAGTAGAAGCAAACTCCTGTGTCTTCCCTCTACTCCCAGCTGGATGAACTCCTCTGGTAGACTGAGTCCTCTGAGCAAATCTTCCACGTCCACGGCCTCCCTGAATACGACTCTGACGAGGTGCTAAAGAACAATCCCTGACGAAGTGCTGAAGGCTTCCGCATCGAAAACATCCACGCGCTGACTGCTGACCATCCTGGGGATAAGAGCTGAACGACTGTCCTCGTCCTAAGCCTCTGCTACTCCCGTGGTGGCCATGAAATCTGTCTCGATGACCAAACCTCTGTCTCTGGGCTGGTACGCTGGTACGAGTCCTCCACTGTCCTGGAACTCTCCGAGCCTCTGGAATATGCGCCTCATCAACTGGAGCTGCAACCACTGGTGCTATGTAAGTGACGGACTGCTGCATGCTGATCGTAAGGGACAGCTGAGTAACAGGGGTGACAACCTCCTGTCGTAGCTCCCGAACGACATCAACCAAAGAACTCATCGTCTGGCGGAGCTCCTGCATCTCTACTAAAAGTCTATCCATAGTATAGATCGTAGGCTGATCCGTCTGCACCTGTGCAACTAGAGTGCCATCCTGGTCAGTACTCGTCTCACCCGAGCCAATTCTAACCTCGGCCCTCGCTGCATCACTCTGAGTCCCCATAGTCATCGGCGGCAAGGCTAAGCAAAATAGGTATAAGATTCGATAAGAATAAGGAATCGAATCTTAAAGATAGGAAATCATCAAGGAAGGAATTTCAAGCAAATTTGTACTTAGGTCACTTAATGCGAAGTACCGCATCGTGGGTATGCTGCAGACATACACACTCTACGTTACTTTGCTTAAGCAACCTACTCCATCATACTAAGGTCATCCTACACTCCGAAAGGTAAAACCTAACGCTCTGATACCAACTTTGTCACGACCCAAAATTGGCCCGTGACGGCCCTAATACTACGCAACGCCTAAAGACGCGACGTAGTAAAAGAAAGCCAAACCCAGAAATCTAAACCATGAAAATACGGAAAAAGATAATATAAGTTTTGGAAACATTGGAAATCGCAACCCAAATTCTTTAAAAGTCTTACTTTCTTTCCTTAAAATTTTAGCAACACCCCTTTTTGTAAAAACTAGCCAAGATGAATACAATACAAATATACGACGCCGTAGCGAAGAAATAAAGACAGTAGAGAGAAAGCTGTATATAAAAGACAAAAAAATCCACAATAATGTACAAATACGTTCTCACCAAGTCTCTAAGTCCACAATACAATAGTAGATGGAGAGTACAAATACAACGACGGTACAATAGGAAATACAGATAATCATCTAACCCACCTAAGCAAAACGGTATACTGTGAGCTGATGCGGTATCTGTGGCAAAAGATAGTAGCTGGATAGCTGAATAGAGAAATAGCTGAATAGCCTGCCTCGACTACTCTGGGGAACAACCTAAAACACCTGTGGCACAACGGGGGTGAGTTGCCAACTCGTGAATAGTATAAAACATATGCAGGTAATCGCAGGAATGCACGTACAGTATGAATCTAAGATATGCGATTACAGTAATAACATGTCATGCAAATGCTGAATAAAGGGAAGTACACTAACAGGTACAATCAATATATGAAGCAATAGTAACATGACAATAATGTGCAATAACCATGCAATAGGGATATGAGAAAGTCGATATGCAGCTATCATAAGGGTACACTCACCGGTACTACCAATATATGAATCTGTGCATAAAGTAGATAAGTGTGAGGTATAGGGTGGAGTATGTCATTTCCACGGAAACCTGACATCGTGGTAGGATCACAATCCATCAAGACACTCAATCCCAAAATCCTCAAATCAGCCCCCAACTGGGCTCTCACATCACATAGATCTCACATCATCTCAAGTACAATATCGACCATATCTTTCATATCCAATATCCAATCTCGATGAATCACCTAATAACCCAAGTCAAATCTCAAATAATCTCTAACATCCTAAACATATATATATACAGAAATAAATATGATGGGGGCAATACACATATATTAGCGTCCCATTCCACTAATATTGGTGTAAAGGTTTATATAACAACGGCTAAATCCCCTGTTATATATACAAAGGTATTAAAAGAAATATCATGAAAACAGTATGCCAAGCATCGACACAGAAATCCTCGTATATCGGGCTCCGTCAGTCCGGATCGGCCCACGGGGAACGTCTGCGGTGTCGGCCCTCGGCCCCGGCAGTACAGATCATCCCGTATCCATCTCTCGATTCTGGCCAGTATCCTCCGGACAACTGCCAGGTCCAACCAATCACCGGTAGGTACTCGCCCGCCTCCAGGCTCAATCGGCAAACCCATCGATCTTCTTGCCGAGGGGAACCATACCGGGCCCCACCATGTACTCTCATACGGCAACCATACCTCGTATGGAGTATATAATCAGCACCGATAAAACTCATGGTGGACGCGCAAATATCATATCAAGGAAACCGGGTTGTTCAATGTATGCATAATTTCATGAACTCCCGCGGTTCCCAAATCCCGAAAACATCATATAAAATCTAAATAAAAAATGCGACATATCTGAATGCGAGCAGGTAAACAAAAGTATATAGCTGAACCAGATGTATGCAAAATCAATAAGGTACATCCAAGTATAGGTATCTACCTATAAGAACTGATGTCATATACCCCCTTGGGTATAAGCAGAATATGAGTAAGATATCCCCCCCGGTATAACTAAAATATGTGCAAGGTATACCTGTAGCTGTATCGCAAGGTGTAAATGTACCTATCACTGAAGGTATGATACACTATAGGTATACCGGTAGCTAGATGTCATGTGTGGTAAGCAATAGTAGCTATAAAGGGTAGTGTGAGACATGGCGATTATTGACGGTGTGTGTATAGCATACAATCCATGCTCGTGCAACATGAACCGTCAAAAATGTGTGCAGTGTCCTACGGCTGCTAGTCACAGTATAACTACATCAAGAAAATAAAGTAAAGATGCAATTCTACAACGACGTAGAATGTGCGACATGTATTTGAATCCTAGCCCAGACGCATAACGCCATGCGGGCGATTCCCCTGTAGATGTTAAATCTACTCACCTACACTCCACGCTAGGTGAATCCTACCATCTGCTCCCCCCTGTAGCCGTGTCCGTAGTTCCTGCCTGCAAACCTGCATATACGACATGAAAATCATATATAAGCCAAAATATTCCGCGAAACACGATATCGAACCAAAACGAGAAACTCGCGTCGCGAACTAAACGCGCGTGTGCACGATACGCTGAATCGTGTGTGTACGCGTCTAAAACCATCGCGACACGCCGCGATACGCTGGATCACAGAACCCACTCACGTATCGCGCGTATCGCGCAAACACAACGGACACAAAAATGATATATAGTCCCAGATTTTCCTACAGGTAAGATATCACAAAACTATACATGCCAAAGACCTAGACAACACAGCAGGGAACGCTACACAAAACCCCAACACCCCAGTCCCCTTCTGGGCCGCAATTTGCTGCCAATAAGAGGAATTTGGCGGCCTGGGTAGGGAGATAGGGGATCGTGCTCTGGTGGTGGTATCCAGACCTAGGTATCATGTCCCAGTCTTCTCAATTTCACTCTGTAAGGTCCGGGTCAATAGCAGATTCCAGATATCCACTATATCGCATAAAAATGACAATTTTGCACAAAAAGGAAAACCTATGGTATTTTAGTGTAATCTGGCCATTTCTCAGTTGAAGGTGACCAACAACACTACAAAGAGCTAGGTTAACCAATTCCAACACATTCCAACCAAAATTCCACACAAAACACCTAAACTAGCTCTAAACTAGCTAATTTAGCACTAATCGAAGCAATCGATGCACAACTAAGCAAACCATGAAATGGGGTTAAGGAAATATACCCACTGAACCCTAGAAGGCAGGTGGAGATGTGGAGAAGAGCTTCTGCGAGTTGGTGGAGCTGTTACTGCTGATGCTGCTGCCCTGGGCTCCTGCTGCTGCTACTTCTTCTGATGCTGTTGCTGATGATGGTGATGGTGATGCTGTTGTCTCTGCCTCTGGTGCTGCTGCCTCTGGTGCTGCTGCTGCCACTGCTGTAGGTGTGTGTGTGTGTGTGTTGATGAAGCTGCTGCTGGTGCTGTTCCAGTTATTGTTGTTGCTGTCTTTGTTGCTGCTGCTGAGAGTGTGAGGGTGTGTGTGTGTGTGTGTGAGAGTGAGAATGAGAGCAAGAAAAATGAGTTAGAGAAATGAGCTCACACAAAGACCCCCTTCTCACTCTCTCTCTCCTCATTAAGTGAGGCATGGCTCATGCCATGATGCCCATGCTCACTCTCTCTCTCCTAAAGTCAACCAATTTAAAATTCCATTTTAAATTCATTTTCATTTTAAATCTATCATGACTAATTACAACCATGACACTTAAAACAATATTAAACTAGATTGGGGAGAAATGGTTAGTTAACCATGGTTGCTAATCATGTTTAACCCCAAAAACAACCCTAGTTATCATGCACAAGTGTGTGTGTGCCTAACAAAATTCTAATAAAATACACATTAAATAGGATAAAATATTTAAAACTAAATTTGGTAAACTTTTTGCTAGAAACTATATATTAAAATATAATTAGCTACAAAACACATTCTAAGGTGTTACATCGTAATATGCGATAGGATATGCTAGGATATTTTTAATAGGCCGCATTGGGCGGTGTATACCTCTTTTTGATGATATGTGGTGATGACATCGGTTTGTATGAGGCTGTAGATCAGCAGTCAGATCAGGATTATTGATGATATCAGTATTGTACTAGACGTAGATCAGTATCCCGGATTACGATCTTTGATTAGGAGGATACCAGATGAATAATGTTACGAATGTGATATTGACCCGTACCCAGATTTGGGATGCCGTACGACGGATTTACGTACGAGCTATATATTGATGATTGATCCGCACTCTTGACTTGGGAATGTCTGATTATTGATATGGTATCGGATATGATATTATTGAGGCGTGATCACCGACTAGTATATATATATATATTTATATATATATATATATATATATATATATATGCGTGTCGACTAAGATGTTAGGCGGTTTCCTTACCTTTAGTTCAGCTTGTTAGTTCAGCCGTATAGTTTAGTGTAGTTGTTAGACTAGATTAGATTCATACCTATTTCAAAACTAAAGGATCGTGGGTATTTTAAAAGACAGGCCAAGGGATTCTACAGATATTTCAAAGGACGTATCTTTTCTTAAAAACACCGTAGCCCCTATTTTCAAAACCCCACGATTCGTGTTTTTTCAAACGGCACTACTGTATGACTCATATTATATTAAATGCAGATTAGTTCTAATTGTGTTTAGTATTTCAGCTCCTGCACATTATTGCTGTTCGCTCCGCATCGCATACATATGTTATGATTTCATATTCCACTGTTGATATTATGCTGTTAAGACACCAGCACCATTACCGATGATGTGTATGTACCACGTACACTTACTTGCCGGCTCACACACATTTTCATCGGTAATTGCCATGTCACGTACACTTTAGAGGATACTATTTCATTGACATAGCTTGTTATCTAATAGTTTAGACATGATATTAGTGTACTTGCCTTATATGCTAGTTTGGACATTGTAGTTATTACTTGCTACATCATGCATGTTATTATTCACTGTTATGCCGCATTCATGGATTTTTATGCCTATATTCACTGTTTTACGGGCTATAGATTAACACAAACGCACCCTCACATTAACATTCACAAGTGTGTGCAAACCATAACAAATAACAATATATTATTAATTAAATGTTAAAAAAAAAATGAGGAACCCGAATTGGTAAACTTTTTACCAAAAAACCCGCAATATCGCTTAATTAACACTAATCGCATTCTAAGGTGTTACAGTATGTTAAGAACTGTGGTTTGATTTAGAACGTATATGCCATTAATTAACGATCCTGGTCCAATCAACTTTGGATTCAGGAAGATGTTCATAACATTATCCTACAGTACAAAATTATATCCTTCTTTACTTAATAAAGAAACTGATATAAGATTGTATATCAGGGTCAGTATGTAATCGCATTTATTCAGAATCAATGTATTACCATTTAGTAATACAATGTGATAGTCGCCAACTGCTTTGGCTGCAACATTTGCACCATTCTCTACTCTTACGGAATGATCACGCTCTCTCAGTTCTCTACATTTCCTTATCCCATATAACATATTACATATGTGGGATCCCGATCCGGTATCTAATACCCAGGACGTAGAGTGTACTGAGAAACAGTTCTCAGTAACCGACACACCCGAAGAAGATGCATCAATTTGCTTATTCTTCGTTTGGGCGGCGTGGGAATCCGGATATTCTCCTATTTCCTGCTCAGTCTTATAACAATTATAAGAAAGAACGGAACCAATGTTCTATTTGGTTTCTTTAGCACCTACTATAGATTATGGAAGTATTATATATGCCACATTAAAATTTTAGAGGTGCTAAGTAAACTAACCATGAATCTTTAACTAGAATATTTATGGTAACAAGCAGAGTATCATATACAAATAAGGTTCTATCACTAAGTGTAGAGATTACAACCTTTGTAGACCTCCCTTGGTGACTCCTTGGACCTTTAAGTGTTTGGAACAGATCACTAGAGTCCTTCCTCGTCCACGATGATCCACCCGAAGTCCCTTTGCCCAAAGCTCCTTGCTTTACTTGATTTGTGAAAGAAGTATAGAAAACACCCTACATAAATGGGATGGATGTGTGTAGAATGATGAGGTGGTTTATATTCTCTAATCAAAACCCTTTCTTTTTTACTACCTCACTCAAAGAAAATCTCAAGAGAGAGAGAAAGAAGAAGATAATGGCAAAGCTTGAGCTCAAAATGTTTTGTGATGAATAATATGAGATGAGAATGAATAATCTATATTAAAACCATCTCACCTCAAACCATGGTTAGTAAATATCTAGATATTTACAATTGAGTTTAAAAGACAAAAGAAAATTAACCCATGGTTAAAAGTTAGGTCAAGAATGGTCAAAGATGATAAACATTAACCATGAGTTAATTATCTTTTCCTTTTCTCAAAATAAATAAATATATACATATTTATAACCATGTGAGTCTTGCATTGCTACCATCCATTGTATCAACAACCATGATACAATGTATGTATGTATGTGTCTATGCACATCATCATGTGCATACATACTTACGTCAACAAAGAAAAGGGTTTAATAAATAATTAGTCTAAAAGTCAAATGTTAAATCAATAACCGGTCATATCACATACGACCCGACCAATAGAAAAACGCCCCATTAAATATACGGTATCATATACACGCATTTAATCGGGTCCCCGCGCATATCTCATTTGCACACCACATCTTTTCGCCAATACGCAGACAGTTGGTGATGATCATATCAAACAACCACAAGCCGCAAGCGGTCAGCTAAACGTAACAGCCACCCGGGTATTGAGCGATCAGAAGAAAACCATCGAAGCTGTCAAAACTCCCGTCGAGCCAACTGGCAACACTTACCGTACAGTCCGGTCTCTTCGTCAGATATGCTGCATATCAAGTCTAGGGATGGCATCTTCGACCCTAATAACTCAATAAGTCATGAGGATGTATGGCTCATAACAGATCGAGAAACTACTGATAACACTTATTAGTAAATCTCAGTAGCCCTGGCCAGGAACTTCCTGTTATAGCCAATCGAGCATAGCACAATATCAACCCCCAATACCGGGAGAGACAAAATCTCTCATATCGCTCATTTCCTCCATGTGCCTTAGGACTGTACCCAAAGACCACCTGTTTGCACGACTTAGTAGAGCCGCGGTAGGGTGGAGATCAAAGTACATTAGGAGGACACACAAGACTCTATGACGATCTCGGGTCTACAGACTAACCTGTACCAGTGTCACCTGAGAACTGGTATCCGACGATAGATAAAATACCACATAAGAGTTCTCGGCGAGTCCGTTCAGTGTACTTAGTCTCCACTGAGCACCCGCATACAATCTTTTGGTGTCTCCACTCCAGATGGGTATGGGATCATCCATCACCCATCATATGGGACAAGAATGTTATACGCTAGTCTACTCTGGAATATCGATGCCCCGTCTTGATACACCCACGACTAGGAACAGTTAAAGGATATGCTTATAAACTACAGGTGTCCCACTAGTATGATCTGCATCATAGTCGCAGTAGTCAAGAAAATATCCTATGGGCTTTATCAACATGTACCAAATGAATAAGATACATGTTCAAATGAACATGTCAAGATAAAGTAAACCAGATAGCATACTATCATGTCGAGCAAGAAAGTCATCTATATACATATATACATGTCCAAGCATCCACTATACATATAATGGCCTCTAGGGCATATATATATCCAATACGTTCCCCTGCACAGTATAACAAGCGGATTCGGTAAATACATCCATATTATTATCTTGATTATGGCTTGACATGGTCACTACCTGGAAAGATAGAGAGAGAAGAAAACACTTTAGCGTGTGCTCTTGCAAGATTAGATTGGTTTATTATCTTATCTAATCAGGATGGCTCCCACTGTTTTTATCAAATCTTCCTTCAAACCCTAAAAGGTAAGACTAGCCGGGATTAATTACACCTTACAAGTTCGCCAATCTTTCAGCCAGGCCAGTATTGGTACTTTGAGGGAGGTTCCCCGTGCTTTCACACAGACCTAATTAAAATAAACCTCGTTTCCCCAGCGGCGTAACACCGTTAACACCTTTCTAGACACCTACTTGATCGGCTAATTGTCATGTGTAAAACTCTCTCAGGAGTAACTCTTACTCGCAGTGGGTATCGGGATCCAACTATCTCATAGAAGGTATGCAATCTCATTTCAAATTTCAACACTTGAAATTCCTGACAATATTCTGCCATTAGCGTCCTATGACCTTGACGGAGGTCAACAAACCTTAGGCTGCTAGTCAAGTTCAACCCGTCATTTCCTGATTGAATTAAATCCACCCGCACGACCCTTGACAGAGGTCAACAAGGTCGTATGACTACCCTAAAACAATCGCATCACATGTCGCAAATAAGTAGTAGTTAACTACCTCACACTGTGCCTTGACGTTGGTTAACAAACGTAGTATGAATACTAAGTAGGACTTATCTGAAATGACGGAGGGCTACGATAGGTTTTTAAGAAAACCATTTGCGTAAGGAACTTGATATCGTTGTAAAATCGAGTGATTTTTGAAAAGAGTGTTTTTGAGGCCTTTTACTAGTTTTTCTAAAGAGGTAACTCCCGGTGAAGGGATCTCGGCTCTTTCCTTATCAAATAAGGTGTAGGATATTTATCAAATATCACTATGCAAAGTAAGAACTGAAAGTAGCAATAAAAAGAAAAAACTGAGTGGGTTGTAGCATCTGCTAGTTTCGCTAAAGAGGTCACTCTCGGTGAAGAGATCTCGGCTCTTTCCTTATCGAATAAGGTGCTGGATATTCTACAAGGAATACCGCTATACAAAGAAAAAAATAGAGCTACCATTTTTGAAAATATGATTCAACAACTTCTTTTTAGGTTTCTTTCTTTTTCATTAATCTCATTAATGAAGTCCCATCATTTATGCTTCCTAAGCATCACAGAAGAAACAAAAATACAACGTACGCTTATGCCATCAGCATTCTCCACAGGGTCCCGTTAGGCACCATTAGTTTAGTTAACTAACGGCATACCGGGACAGGACTAGCGCAGGTGCAAAATATAAGCAACATTTATTATATATCTCATATATAATATCTAGCCATTTGTCTCAGAATCCACAGTGATCACATCACAGAGCAGAAGAAGATAACATATGAAATATTGGATATTCTAGGATTTCTGTGTTTTAAATTAATCCAGTATAAAACACAGATTCCACGATCGTGATGAATAGCCAAACCCACACCCCTAGACCCCTACGAGAGCGGCAAGCAACCCTACCAATTCTAGAGTTAGAAGGCCCGGACTCGACTCCTCGAGATGGTCTCCCACTGGACCCTAGAATCCGGTTACTTGTGCTCCCCTCTTTGGGTCTATCCTCATACGGAAAAATAAATAATATACAACAATGGAGACATCATCCTCAACCCGGAAGTACCCTAATAAATGATTATTACATACAATGCATTTTACATGAATGGAAATAAAAACTCTGATCTCACATAAAACCCCCGGCTATTCAAGACACGACGATCCAATATAACATATCACAGCAACACATAACATCGCATGTCTTCAACGTAAGTAAATATGCATATCCCAATTGTCGTTGATATATAACAACGAAACCGGCGATACACCACATATTACACTTACGGCCGCAAAAAAGAAAATGTCAAACTACCACATTAGGAATCCACAATCACCTTAGACATCATAAACCCGAAATATCACATATTTCGGATTTCATACCTAACAATATGAATTCCAAATATTGTATCACAGTCTAGAAAAAGCTAGACGATGTTAAATATTCCGATCAAATCAATAAACACCCAAAATTTCCCAAAAAGCTTAACATTTGAGCGCAGTTTAAAAATACTCAGTATATGCCACAGTACCTATGGACCATCCTAGAAGGGTCAACCCTTGCGTCACCTATGGCGCCACAGAACTACCGCAAACCTTAGGGTTTGGCGGCGGTTCTTACGGTCATAGAATTAACTTAGGGTTTCGTTCTTCTAGAGGGTCCAACGAATCACTTACATGATATTTGAATGTTCTTTAACTTGGAAAAAATTCTAATTCTTGGAAAATTTTCCGTCGAGGATTAAAGTGGGTATTTGATATCCGTTCGAACTTTTTAACGCCATCTAAAATACCCGAAACAAAACTAGAATTATGAATACGAAACACTCCGAATTGCCTTTGTATAAAGATAACATCATATGCAAATTTAGCAAAAACAAGCAACACTTGAAATACCAAAACCTAGAGTCTGGAACACTGTAAAAAATTGAACCCAGAACTCCCCCAGAAAACCGGCCTGCTCAGTTTTTATAGGGTTTTGCTCGGCCAAAATCCGGCGAGGGGTGTTCAATTTTCTACTGTGTTCATATTGTATCTCATACAACATTTTGCAGTTGATTAAAAAAATTTTAGAGCCCGTTTAAAAAACGACAGAAACTAGGTCTTTGATTCAGGTGTTTCGGAGTTATTTCTGTTTCGTAATCTTACAAAATCAGTCTAATTCTCTAGCTTGGCTCTGATACCACTGTAGGGTTACTTAAGCACGACAGTAAAGTTTCGGGAGGCATCATACATGCGAAATTAAAATTTTGCCATGCTAAACGAACCCTAACCAAGAATCATTAACTAGAGAATCATAGGAAAACATAATGTAAACTATTTTACATCTAAGTGAGTAGGGATTACAACCTTTGTAGTCTGGTCCTTCATTTCTATAGCTCCTTGTAGCAGTCCCTTCACTGCGATCATTGAACTCCCGGACTCTTAAGAGGCTTTACAAGGTGAATGATACATACCTGCTTGAAGTCTTCAATGTCGAAGATGATCTACGTCAAGAAAACACGGACTCAAGCTATCACTTCACTAATACGGAATTAGTGAAGCTAACACACTAAACTAAATGGCTAGTTTGGTTGAGGATGATGAAATAGGATTTTTACTCACTTTAGAATTTAATTTCTCACTATTTTTCTTTATCTCCACAAAACCTAGAAAAGAGCTTGAAGGAGAGGAAGGAGATGATGAATCAAAATAGAATGAGAGTGAGGTTAGAAATGCAACCATGGGTGACTTTTTGTCATGCATTAACCCAGGTAGAGAATTGACCATGGCTAAGTGATAAGGGTTAGGTTAATAAATATCTTAGGTAAAACAAATGTAGTGGACTAAGTCAATAGTTCTACAAGCTTCATCCAAGCTTAACCATGACAAATATCCTAATAATTTTGAATTACTTCAAATAAATAAAAACAAACCATTATCATATAGCATGATGTAAGTCTCATACACCCAAGTTCCATGTATAACCTAGCATGTCACAATAATATATATCACACATATATTATTTATGTAACAAAAGAAAACAATACAATAAATATATATCACATATATGTGAAATGTATCAAAAATGAGAAAAGGAAATACTTAAGTGAGCATATATTAGTTAATGTAATTTAATATATCAAATATATAATTATACATTAAATTATTAAATTAACACTTGATTCAATAATCCGGCTATATCACATATAACCGACTAATATTATATGTATCAACTTATCGAATCAACACTTGATTCGATAACCCGGCTATATCACATATGACCGACCGATACGAATAAATCGCGAGAATAGAATACGGTTTCACAAACTCGCATTAATCTCGGTCCCGTACATATCACATATGTGCTCCTAGCTCGTTTTGCCTGAGCCAGTAAATCTCTGTGTAGGACTCTAAAGACTCGTCAATACGCCGGCAGCAGGTGATGATCATATCAAGCACCCACAAGCCGTCAGCGGTACCAGCTCGACGTAACGGCTACCCGGGTATTGAGCGATCAGAAGATCAACAAACAAGCCCGCTCTATCTCCTGTAAAGCCTGTCAGTAACACTGCCGTACAGTCCGATCTCTTCGTCTGATATGTCGCATATCTAGTCTAGGGGTGGTAAACGTCAGACCCCAGTAACCGATAAGTCATGCCGATTTAAGGCTAATAACGGGTCGAGAAACTACTTGTAACACCTTAGAATGTGTTTTGTGGATAATTATATTTTAATATATAGTTTTTAATAAAAAGTTTACCAAATTGACTTCAAATTATTTTATCCTATCTAATGAATATTTTATTAGATTTTTCCTAGCCTTGCACACACTTGTGCATGTTAACTAGGTTGTAATTTGGGGTTTAGCCATGATTAGCATCATGGTGAGCTAACCATTTCTTTAAGCTAGTTTTAAAATTTATATTTAAGTGTTATGGGTTTTATTGTGCATGGTTGTTTAAAATGAAAAATAAAATGAAAAGGGTTTTTTAATGGGTTGAATTGTTGACCATGAGAGAGAGAGAGAGAGGCATGGTGCTACATGGCTCAAGCCATGCCTCATTAATGAGGGAAGAGAAAGAGAAGGGAGGTTTTTTTTGAATTTCTCTCATTTCTCTCATTCTCTCACACTCTCAAACTCATACACCCTTCAGCTGAAGCCACAACAGCATCTCAAGAAGCAGCAGCACCAGAAGCAAGGCAGCAGCAGCAGAACAGCATCAGCAGCATCAGTAGAAGAGCATCAGCAGCAGCTTCTGGCAGCAGCAGCAGGAGTCCCAGCAACTTGCAGCAGCTCTTCTTCCTCCATACACTCCTTCACCTGCTTCCTAGGGTTCCATAGGGTATAATTCTTGAACCCAATTTCCTAGTTTGCTTAACTTGTGAGTAGTTTAACGTCGGTTTGCGTTTAAAGTTAGTTTTAGTACTAAATATGGTGAATTATGAGGACTTTTGATTAAGTGATGATTGTGTTGGTAAACCCTACCTATTTAAGTGTTATTAGGGTCACTTTGACTGAGTTTAACCCAGATTTCACTAAAATACCATAGGGTTTAAGTTTTGTGCAAAATATCGTATTTTAGTGTCGATTTGCGACATCTGGAACCTGCAATGACCCGGGAAGTTTACTGAAAAATTAAGCAAAATTATAATGATGTACTAGTGACACTGGGGCACCACCTGAGGCACGACACCCAGGCCACCAGCCAGGGCCGGCGACGGCAAAGGGGAGGTTCGGCGACACCGGCTCTGCATGGGAGTTTGGGTTTGGGTTTGGGTTTTTCTCTGTTGGTGTCTGCAGTGGTTTGGATTCTGTTGGCCTTGTTTGTTTGTTTAGTTTTCACAGTATGCAAAATCTGGGATCACTTAGGCAGTTTCTAGTGTTTTGTGTCAGCGCGATACGTAATACGACACGGATCATGCTGTTTACGTGGTTTTGCGCTTAAGTCATTTTCGTCGTGTCGCTACGCACGTTAGCCACAATACGAACACTTGAGAGTTGGATTTGTGTTATTGCGTCGGTCCAATATAGTTTGTTCGTGTTTTATAGCTATTATTAATATATAGTTGCTTTATTGTTTTAATGTTGCAGGTTCGCAGGCGGGGACTACGGACATTGCTACAGGGGGAAACTGGTGGTAGGATTCACCTAGCATGAAGCGCTGGTGAGTACATTTAACATCTACAGGGGAATCGCCCGTATGGCGTTATGCGTCTGGGCTAGGATTCTAATACTTGTCGCATATTCTAAGTTATTGTTAGATTGCGCCTTTACCCCATTACTTAGATGTAGTTGTACCTGGACTAGTAGCCGTAGGACACTGCAAAAATTATTGACGATTCATGTTGCACGAGCACTGATTGTATGCTACACACACCGTCAATAATTGCCATGTCACACACAAACCGCTTATAGATAATATATTGCTTGGTTAGGGACCTTGTGACATTGATTCGTACTGCTTATCACATATGACATTTACCAAACTTGTATATCTATAGAGTATCGTACCTATAGTGATAGGTACATATACCCTTTACGATAAAACTACAGGTATACCTTGCTCATATTTTACTTATACCCAGGGGGTATACTACATCATTTACTTATAGGTAGACACCTATACTTAGCTGTACTTTGTTGATTTCGTATTCATCTGGTTTCAGTTACATATTTTCTTTTATATGCTCGCATTTTAGATATATCGCACATATTTATTCCTGGATTTGCGCATTGTTATTTGGATTTTACATGATGTTTTCTGGATTTGGGAACCGCGGGATTTCATGAAATTATGCATTATTTGAAAAACTCGGTTTCCTTGATATGATATTTGCGCATCCATTATGAGATTTATCGGTTCTGATTATATACTCCATACGAGGAGTGGGTGCCGTATGAGGGTACATGGTGGGGCCCGGTATAGTTCCCCTCGGCAAGATGATCGATGGACTTTACCGATTGAGCCTGGAGGTGGGCGAGTACCTACCGGTGACAGTACCAATGACTCAGTGGGGATCATGGGGATACCGTTGGGAGTCATATACGTATGGATACGTCGAAAGGTGAGAGTCAGAGCTAGGCACTCGTGCTTTCGGGATAGCGTATGATACGTACATATCAGGATGCTAGTCTTGGAGACGGCATCTGATAGATCAGTATTTCTGTGTCAATGCTTGGCACATTATTTTCATGATATATCTTTTAACACCTTTGTATATATAACAGGGGATTTAGCCGTTGTTATATATACCCTTACACCAATATTAGTGGAGTGGGACGCTAATATATGTGTATTGACCCCATCATATTTATTTCTGCAAATATATATATATTTAGGATGTTAGAATTTTACTTGAGTTTGATTTGGGATATTTGGTGATTCATTGAGATTGGATATCGGATACATATGAGATTACTGATTTATACATTCGGGATATAAGAGATTACTCGATATTGTACATTGAGGAGATGCGAGACTTATATGCAATGAGAGCCCAACTTGGGGGCTGATTTGAGGAATTGGGATTTGAGTGTCTTGATGGATTGTGATCCTACCACGATGTCAGGTTTCCGTGGGAATGACATATTTCACTCCATACCTCATACCTATTTATTTATGTACTGTTCATGTATTAGTAGTACCTGTTAGTGTACCCTTCATGATTGCTGCATATCTACATTCTCATATCCCTATTGCATGATTATCGCATACTATTGTCATATTATTATTGCTTCACATATTGATTGTACCTTTTAGTGTACTTTCCATTATTCTGCATTCACATGACCTGTTATTACTGTAAATTGCATATCTTAGATTCATGCTGTACGTACATACCTGCGATTACCTGCATATGTTATCTACTATTCATGAGTTGGCAACTCACCCCCGTTGTGCCACAGTTATTTTGCAGGGTGTTTCCCCAGAGTAGTCGAGGCAGGCTATTCACCTATCATCTTTTGCTAGAGATACCGCATCGGCTCACAGTATGCTATTTTGCTTAGGTGGGTTATGGTGGTTATCTGTATTTTGTATTGTACATTCGTTGTATCTTGTACTCTCCATCTACTATTATATTGTTGACTTAGAGACTTGGTGAGGACGATATTGTATATTATTTGTGGATTTGTTGTCTTTTACACAGCTTTATCTCTATTGTCTTTATTTCTTCGCTACAGCGTCGTATATTTGTGGTGGTGTTTTTTTCCGCCTTTGGGCGTGTATTTGCTCCCGTTTGGGGCTGCTTTATTTATCTTTAATTGTTGTACCCATTTTAGGGTCAGTTTTTACAAAGGGGGTGTTGCCAAAATTTTAAAGAAAGAAGTTGGACTTTTAAACAATTTCGGTTGAGATTTCAAATGTTTCAAAAACTTTATTATCTTTTCCGTATTTTCATGGTTTAGATTTATGGGTTTTGGCTTTCTTTTACTGCGTTACGTAGTATTAGGGTCGTCACGTGCCAATTTCGGGTCATGACAAAATTGGTATTAGAGCGCTAGGTTTTACCTTTCGGAGTGTAGGATGACCTTGGTATGATGGAGTAGGTAGCTTAAGCAGAGTAATGTACTATGTGTATATCTGCAGCATACTCACGATGTGGTACTTCGCCTTAAGTGACCTAAGTACAAATTGCTTGAAATTCCTTCCTTGATGATTCATATCCTTGTGATTCGATTTTCGTGTTCTTATCGAATCTTATCCCTATTTATAGCCTTGCCGCCGATGACTATGGGGACTCAGAGTGATGCAGCGAGGGCCGAGGTCAGAGTTGGCTCGGGTGAGACGAGCACTGACCAGGATGGCATGCTAGTTGCACAGGTGCAGACGGATCAGCCTTCGACATATAGTATCGATAGGCTTGTGGCAGAGATGCAGGACTTCCGCTAGACTATGAGTTCATTGGTTGATGTCGTTCGAGCGATGCGACAGGAGGTTGTCACTCCTGTTACTCAGTTGTCCTTTGCGATCAGCATGCAGCAGTCCGTCACCTACATAGCACCAGTGGTTGCAGCTCCAGTTGACGAGGTATGTATTCCAGAGACTTTGAGAGTTCCAGGACAGAGGAGGACTCGTACCAGTGTACCGGCCCAGAGAAAGAGGTTTGGTCGTCGAGACAGATTTCGTGGCCGTCGTGGGAGTAGCAGAGACTTAGGACGAGGACAGTCGTTCAGCTCTCATTCCCAGGAGGGTCAGCAGTCACCACGTGGATGTTTTCGATGCGGGAGCCTTCAGCACTTCGTCAGACATTGTTCTTTAGCACCTCGTCAGGGTCATTTTCAGAGTGGTCGTGGACGTGGAAGGTCTGCTCAGAGGGATCAGTCCACCAGAGGAGTTCAGTCAATTGCGGGTAGAGGGCAGACACAGGAGTTTGCATCTACTCATCGGGACGCGCAGGCATCCAATGCAGAGTTTTTAGGTATCCTTAATTTATATGTTCTTTTGATTATTTGTTGTTTTTCACTTATGCCGTGGTTGGGACGAGAGTTATGTTAGGTAGATTAGCCGTTTGTTTGAGTTAACTTCTTTCAGCGATTCTTTTGTTGCGCGACACGTATCTCAGTTGTGTGCCAATCGGATAGGAGATAGAGATTCGTCCGTCGTTTTGGTCTTTCTTGAGATGTTGGATTTGACGTTCTCCTGGACACGGACTGGTTAGATACGTGCTAGGCGTCTGTAGACTACCATGAGGGAACCAGTTAGGTTTTGTTTTCCCGGCAAGTCAATTCTTGTTGTACAGGTGGATAGTTGTGCCGCCTCTCACAGCTTGAATTCAGCCTTTTTCGCTAGTCGGCTATTGAGGAGATGTCGTGGATTCTTGGAATTCATTCGTGATACCGTAGCCACAGTAGGTTTGTTGTACCGGTTTTCCTTTCGTACGAGAGTTTTTCCGACGTTGTTCCAGATGAGCTGGCGAAGCTTAGGGAGCTTAAGGATCAGCCGCAGAGTTGTTGATTGGGGAGTTTTGTGCGTCTAAGTGTTTCTCTTTTGGTAGCTCCTTTTTCTGTTCCTCAAAGAGAAAGACGGCAGTTTGAGGTTGTGTATCGACGGATCGTTAATTGAACTGGCTTACGGTGCGAATGGGTATCCTTTACCTCACAGTGACGATTTCTTTGATCAGCTCCACAATGCGAGACATTTTTTAAAGTTGTTCGGGATCATGTCATCATTGTTGCGGGTTCGGGGCGATGACATTCCGAAGACTGCCTTGTGCGTGCTACGGGCTTTGTGTGTATTAGTGAGTCATTGGATTCACTGATGCCCTAGCAGCATTCGTAGATATGATGAACCGGATTTCTTCAGGCCGTTCCTCGACCAGTTATTGTTGTGTTATTTACGACATTCTGATCTATTTAACGTGTCTTGAGGGACAGGAGTAGCACTTGAGGATTTGTTATGCAGATACTGGGAGAGCACCAGCGGTTTTCTAGATTCTCGGAGTGTTCCTTCAGGCTTGTTTGTGTTGACTCCTTGGTCTGGTAGTCACGGGAGACGGTTTTGTATGGTTCCGAAGGAGATCGTGGCCGTACAGCTTAGGCCCAGACTTGTGAGCAGGACGAAGGTCCGCAGATTTTTGGGCTTAGCAGGTTTTTACCGCCGTTTCATGCAGGATTGCTAGTGTAGTGCTGCACCATTGACTGAACTGACCGCAATGGAGGATTCTTTTCTTTGGACTGAGGCATGTGTGTGTGGATTTTTCAGCAGTTCGAGATTCGGTTAACAACTGCATCAGTTCTTTCTTTGCTTTTGGTTCGGGCGACCTTGTTGTTAACTGTAATGTTTCATGAGTGGGGCTCGAGTGTGTACTGAGGTCACACTATAGAGTTGTCGCTTTTGCTTCCCTACATTTGGAGGAAGTAGGAGAAGGATATTCCACTCATGATTTGGAGATGGCCGCGGTGGTTTTGCGTTAGAGATTTGGAGACACTATTTGTTCGAGAATCGTGTCAGATTTTCACGGACCACCAGAGCTTAATGTACATCTTCCTGCAGCGGATTTTGATTGTTGTGATAGTCTTCTGCAGATTTACAGTTCTTGTGTGATTGTTGAGTACAACTTAAGTTCGTCTCTACTGAGAGGACAGCTTGCTCATGTCCGCCCGACCACTTTTCTGTAATCGCTTTCGCGAGACACTGCCCACCGATGCTCATTCGTCAGAGATACTTGAGCATACTCGGCTGGGTAGTGATTCAGAATCCTTGAGTTGTGACACGGTGTGCTAAGTTAGGGACGCGTTTGTGTACCTGATATTATCGGGTAGAGACGTGAAATCCTAGAGTAAGCACATCAGTCAACTCTCTATTTTCATTCGAGTTCCACCAATATTGACGTGACTTGTGTGATAGTTACGGGTGGGAAAGGATGTAAATAGAAGTTTTGGGTTTCGTTTCAACGTGTCTGTCTTGTTGTGTGCTTGGGTTGAGCTTCTGAGGCCGGCTGGAGAGTTGCAACCTTTAACCGTTCCGAAGTAGGAGTGGGAGCAGATCTTCATGAATTTCGTTATGGTGTCTACCCAGGGTTAGTCAAGGTGTGACTCCATTCGGATTCTTGTCGTCCGGTTATACTCAGCTTGCTCAGTTGTTCTTTGTTAAGTTGTGTGTTTGTGTTAATTGTGTTGGCAGTTGGGGATCGTCACTCGCCATTGTTAGGGTTCTTCTTCGGTAGCTGTTATCAGGGGACACTCCAATTGGCAACCTTTAGGTTTAGGGGTTAGGTCGTGTCGATCACCAGTCTATTGTTTTTCTGACTCTGCGTAAGTAGGATTTTGGACCCCAGCTAGTCTAGAGACTTCGGAGATGATCTAGTTGATTCATGTCAGGATGAGAGTAGCCCAGTGCAATAGAGGTCTTATGCCAACTATGTTGGTCGTAGACTTGAGTTCACAAGTGGCAAATCATGTATTCCTGCGGATTTTTCCGATAAATGACGTGTTGAGTTTTGGGAAGCTTATCCCAGGATTTAGGTCCTTTCGAGATCCTATAAGCGAGTTAGTTTCGTTGCCTTTAATTTGGCACTTCTGCCCAGATTATTGAGTGTTCACCCCGTATTTCTTGTGTTGATACTTTACATTACCTTCATGACCTTTCTCACATGATTTGGCACCAGACCTTTTAGCATGGACGCGATCGTTTCGCTCACCGGCAGCCACTTGTGTTAATGGCTCGGCAGGTGGAGAAACGTCGGTCAAGGGTCTTGCCATCTGTGAAGGGCTTCCTTGGACGTAGCCATATAGTGAGGTAATCACTTGGGAGGCTGCGAGCGAGATTTGAGAGTTGTAATCTTCTTTTTGAAGGTGCGCGTAGCAGTATATTTTTTAAATTCGGGGACGAATTTCTTTTAAGGGGGGAGACTATAACACTTTAGAATGTGTTTTATGGATAATTATATTTTAATATATAGTTTTTAATAAAAAGTTTACCAAATTGATTTCCAATTATTTTATCTTATCTAATGGATATTTTATTAGATTTTTCCTAGCCTTGCACAGACTTGTACATGTTAACTAGGTTGTAATTTAGGGTTTAGCCATGATTAGCATCGTGGTTAGCTAACCATCTCTTTAAGCTAGTTTTAAAATTTATATTTAAGTGTTTTGGGTTTTTTTGTACATGGTTGTTTTAAATGAAAAATAAAATGAAAAGGGTTTTTTAATGGGTTGAATTGTTGACCATGAGAGAGAGAGGCATGGTGCTACATGGCTCAAGCCATGCCTCATTAATGAGGGAAGAGAAAGAGAACGGAGGTTTTTTTTTGAATTTCTCTCATGTCTCTCATTCTCTCATTCTCTCACACTCTCAAACTCACACACCTTTCAGGTGAAGCCACAGCAGCAGCTCAAGAAGCAGCAGCACCAGAAGCAAGGCAGCAGCAGCAGAACAGCATCAGCAGCAACAGCAGAACAGCATCAGCAGCAGCTTCTGGCAGCAGCAGCAGGAGTCCCAACAACTTGCAGCAGCTCTTCTTCCTCCATACACTCTTTCACCTGCTTCCTAGGGTTCCATAGGGTATAATTCTTGAACCCAATTTCCTAGTTTGCTTAACTTGTGCGTAGTTTAGCGTCGGCTTGCATTTAAAGTTAGTTTTAGTGCTAAATATGGTGAATTATGAGGACTTTTGATTAAGTGATGATTGTGTTGGTAAACCAGGGTCACTTTGACTGAGTTTAACCCAGATTTCACCAAAATACCATAGGGTTTACGTTTTGTGCAAAATATCATATTTTAGTGTCGATTTGCGACATCTGGAACCGGCTGTGACCCGGGAAGTTTACTGAAAAATTTAGCAAAATTGTAGTGATGTACCATGGACACTGGGGCACCACCTGAGGCACGACAACCAGGCCACCGGCCAGGGCCGGCGACGGCAAAGGGGAGGTTCGGCGACGCCGGCTCTGCATGGGAGTTTGGGTTTGGGTTTTTCTCTGTTGGTGTCTGCAGTGGTTTGGATTCTGTTGGTCTTGTTTGTTTGTTTAGTTTTCACGGTATGCAAAATCTGGGATCACTTAGGCAGTTTCTAGTGTTTTGTGTCCGCGCGATACGTAATACGACACGGATCGTACTGTTTGCGTGGTTTTGCTCTTAAGTCGTTTTCGTCGTGTCGCTACGCACGTTAGCCACAATACGAACACTTGAGAGTAGGATTTGTGTTATTGCGTCGGTCTAATATAGTTTGTTCGTGTTTTATAGCTATTATTAATATATAGTTGCTTTGTTGTTTTAATGTTGCAGGTTCGCAGGCGGGGACTACGGACACTGCAACAGGGGGAAACTGGTGGTAGGATTCACCTAGCGTGGAGCGCTGGTCAGTAGATTTAACATCTACAGGGGAATCGCTCGCATGGCATTATGCGTCTGGGCTAGGATTCTAATACTTGTCGCATATTCTACGTTATTGTTAGATTGCGCCTTTACCCCATTACTTAGATGTAGTTTTACTTGGACTAGTAGCCGTAGGACACTGCACAAATTATTGACGATTCATGTTGCACGAGCACTGATTGTTTGCTACACACACCGTCAATAATTGCCATGTCACACACAAACCGCTTATAGATAATATATTGCTTGGTTAGGGACCTTGTGACATTGATTCGTACTGTTTATCACATATGACATTTATCATACCTGTATACCTATAGAGTATCGTACCTTTAGTGATAGGTACATATACCCTTTACGATACAGCTACAGGTATACCTTGCTTATATTTTACTTATACCCAGAGGGGGGTATACTACATCATTTACTTATAGGTAGACACCTATACTTAGCTGTACCTTATTGATTTCGCATACATCTGGTTTCAGCTACATATTTTCCTTTATATGCTCGCATTTCAGATATATCGCACATATTTATTCCTGGATTTGCGCATTGTTATTTGGATTTTACATGATGTTTTCTGGATTTGGAAACCGCGGGAGTTCATAAAATTATGCATTATTTGAAAAACCTGGTTTCCTTGATATGATATTTGCGCATCAACCATGAGATTTATTGGTTCTGATTATATACTCCATACGAGGAGTGGGTGCCGTATGAGGGTACATGGTGGGGCCCGGTATGGTTCCCCTCGGCAAGATGATCGATGGACTTTGCCGATTGAGCCTGGAGGTGGACGAGTACCTACCGGTGACAGTACCAATAACTCGGCAGGGATCATGGGGATACTGTTAGGAGTCATGTACGTATGGATACGTCGAAAGGCGAGGGTTAGAGCTAGGCACTCGTGCTTTCGGGACAACGTATGATACGTACCTATTAGGATGCTAGTCTTGGAGACGTCATCTGATAGATCAGTATTTCTGTGTCGATGCTTGGCACATTGTTTTCATGATATTTTTTTAACACCTTTGTATATATAACAGGGGATTTAGCCGTTGTTATATATACCCTTACACCAATATTAGTGGAGTGGGACGCTAATATATGTGTGTTGACCCCATCATATTTATTTCTGCAAATATATATATTTAGGATGTTAGAATTTTACTTGAGTTTGATTTGGGATATTAGGTGATTCATTGAGATTGGATACCGGATACATATGAGATTACTGATTTGTATATTCGGGATATAGGAGATTACTTGATATTGTACTTTGAGGAGATGTGAGACTTATATGATATGAGAGCCCAACTTGGGGGCTGATTCGAGAAATTGGGATTTGAGTGTCTTGATGGATTGTGATCGTACCACGATGTCAGGCTTCCGTGGGAATGACATATTTCACTCCATACCTTATACCTATTTATTTATGCACTGTTCATGTATTAGTAGTACCTGTTCATGTACTCTTCATTATTGCTGCATATTTACATTCTCATATCCCTATTGCATGATTATCGCATACTATTGTCATATTATTATTGCTTCACATATTGATTTTACCTTTTAGTGTACTTTCCATTATTCTGCATTCACATGACCTGTTATTACTGTAAATTGCATATCTTAGATTCATGTTGTACGTACATACCTGTGATTACCTGCATATGTCATCTACTATTCATGAGTTGGCAACTCACCCCCGTTGTGCCACAGTTGTTTTGCAGGACGTTTCCCCAGAGTAGTCGAGGCAGGCTCTTCACCTATCATCTTCTGCTACAGATACCGCATCGGCTCACAGTGTGCTATTTTGCTTAGGTGGGTTTTGGTGGTTATCTGTATTTTGTATTGTACATTCGTTGTATCTTGTACTCTCCATCTACTATTATATTGTTGACTTAGAGACTTGATGAGGACGATATTGTATATTATTTATGGATTTGTTGTCTTTTACACAGCTTTATCTCTATTGTCTTTATTTCTTCGCTACGGCGTCGTATATTTATGGTAGTGATTGTTTTCCGCCTTTGGGCGTGTATTTGCTCCCGTTTGGGGATGCTTTATTTATCTTTAATTGTTGTACCCATTTTGGTGTCAGTTTTTACAAAGGGGGTGTTGCCAAAATTTTAAAGAAAGAAGTTGGACTTTTAAAGAATTTGGGTTGCGATTTCAAATATTTCAAAAACTTTTATTATCTTTTCCATATTTTCATGGTTTAGATTTCTGGGTTTTGGCTTTCTTTTACTGCGTTACGTATTTAGGCGTTGCGTAGTATTAGGGCCGTCACGTGCCAATTTTGGGTCATGACACTACTGATAACACTTATCTGTAAATCTCCGTTTCAGCCTTGGCCAGGGACTTATCGTTATGGCCAATCAAGCACAGCGCAATATCAACCCCTAATACCGGGAGAGACGAATCCCCTCCTATCGCTCATTGCCTCTATATGATTCAGGACTGTACTGAAAAGCCACCGTTTTGCACGTTTTCTTGAACGTGGTAAGGTGGAAATCAAAGCACATTGGGAATCACAGAAGACTTTATGATGATCTTGGGTCAACAGACTAATCTGTACCAGTGTCACCAGAGAACTGCTATCTGACAATAGGTATAATACCAATTAGGAGTTCTCGGCGAGTTCGTTCAGTGTACCCAGTCTCCACTGAGCACTCGTATACCATCTTTGATGTCAAATACTAATAGATGTGGGATCATCCATCGCCCATCATATGGGTCAAGAAGCGTATACGCTAGTCTACTCTGGAATATCGATGCCCTGTCTCAATACACCCTCGACTAGGAAAAATTATACGATGTACTTGTGGACTACCCTTGGCCCCACTAGTGTGATCTCCATCACGGTCCTGGTAGTCAAGTACATATCCTAAGGGCTTTATCAACATGTCAGAGCATGACAGTATCACAATACAAGTCAACATGTTAAGACAAAGAGCAACCAGATAGCATACTATTATGTCGAGCAAGAAAGTCCTCTCTATATATATCCAAGCATCCACTATAATATACATCATATGTACAATAATTGCACATAGGGTATATATATAACTAACAATCTCCTACTTGCACTATGGCCAGTTGTTGTAGTATCTCAGACCCAACATCCCGAAGAGTCTCTCAAATTGTATCTGGGGTATGGCCTTCGTGAGTGGATCCGCCGTGTTGTTCTTCGTGTCAACTCTCCTGACCTCGATCTCCCGGCGATCAACTATCTCCCGAATCTGGTGATACTGCCTCAGAATATGCCTTGATCGCTGATGGGACCTGGGTTCCTTGGCCAAAGACACTGCTCCAATGTTATCACAATACAAAGGTCTTGGATGCTCGATGGAGGGAACTACACCAAGTTCGTTTATGAACTTCTTCATCCGGATAGCCTCTTTGGCAGCATCGTTGGCAGCGATGTATTCAGCCTCCATCATCGAGTCTTCCATAGTTTCCTGCTTGGAACTCTTCTAACATACCGTCCCTCTATTTAGGGTAAAGACAAATCCCGAGACCGACTTAGAGTCGTCCTTATCACTCTGGAAGCTCGAATCGGTAAAGGAATTCACTTGGAGTTCTCCATTACTATACACCAAGAGCATCTCTTTAGTCCTTCTCAAGTACTTGAGAATGCTCTTCACAGCTGTCCAGTGACTCTCTCCTGGATCTGCTTGATACCTACTCACTGCACTTAGTGAGTATGCTACAACGGGTATGGTACATAGCATACCGTACATGATAGAGCCTACTGCCGAAGCATAGGGTATCCCTTGCATACGAGCTTTCTCCAAATCAGTCTTGGGAGACATCTCTTTGGAGAGTGTGAGTCCTGAGATCGTGGGTAAATTCCCACGCTTGGATTCTTCCATACAAAACCTCTTTAGTATGGTGTCAATATACCTGGATTAAGACAATCTCAGTATCCGTTTAGATCTATCTCTATAGATCTTAATCCCCAAGATGTTGGAGTCATCACCTAGATCTTTCATTGATAATCTTTGTGATAAGAAGAGCTTGACCGAGTACAGCATAGAAATATCATTTCCTATCAAGAGTATGCCATCTACGTACAATACAAGAAAGACAACCTTACTCTCTGCCACCTTCTTATATATACAAGGTTCATGTATATTTTTGACAAAGTCAGACTCTTTGACTACGACATCAAAACAGATGTTCCAACTCCGCGATGCCTGCTTTAACCCATATATGGATTTAAGCAGCTTGCACACCTTTCCGCTGCTTCCACTGACTTCGAAGCCCTCTGGCCGAGTCATGTACACGCTCTCTTCTAAATCACCATTTAGAAAGGCGGTCTTAACACCCATTTGCTAGATTTCGTTGTCATGGTATGCAGCGATGGCAAGCAGGATCCGGATGGACTTAAGCAAAGCTACTGGAGAAAAAGTTTCATCATAGTCCATACCTGGTCGTTGATGAAAACCTTTTGCAACAAGTCTAGCTTTGAAAGTCTCAACTTTTCCATCTACACCAAGTTTCTTCTTAAAGATCTATTTTCTTCTGATGGGTTTTACCCCTTCAGAAGCAACATCCAAAGTCCATACTTTGTTGGTGTACATGGATTCCATCTCAGATCGCATTGCATCCAGCCACTTCACAGAGTCTTCATTTGTGATGGCCTTCTTGAAGCTAGTTGGGTCATCAACTTCCATGATGCAATCCTCGCTCCCACCATCAAAGAGAAAACCGTAATATCTCTCAGGTGGATGAGGAACCATACTAGATCGGCGGAGAGGCTGATGTTCGTTGGGTACTATCAAATCCTCCGGTTCTACCAAATCTTCTGTCGTAGTTTGTATAACTGGAACCTCTTCCAGTTCTATCTCCTTGCCACTAATTTCCTTTGCAACAAATTCCTTTTCTAAAAAGGTGGCATGCTGAGCAATAAACACTTTTTTTTCCTCATGGTGGTAGAAGATATGTCCACGCGAATGCTTGGGATATCCTACAAACTTGCACAGAACTGACATTGCCTCGAGCTTGTCCAGATTTTGCCTTTTAACATAGGCCGGGCAACCCCATATCTTAACAAAATTAAGACACTGTCTCTTCTCCTCCCATATCTCATATGGAGTGGTAGGCACTGATTTGGTTGGAACTCTATTCAATAGGTATGCTGCTGTCTCAAGCGCATAACCCCAAAAGCAAATAGGCAACTCAGCAGTGCTCATCATAGAGCGCACCATATCTAATAGGGTGCGATTCCTCCATTCCGATATACCGTTGTGCTGTGGTGTATACGGAGGAGTAAGCTGAGAGAGAATCCCATTCTCTTTTAGATAGTCCATGAACTCATTGCTCAAGTATTCTCCTCCTCGATCAGATCGAAGGATTTTAATAGTTTACCCGTTTGGTTCTCGACTTCGTGCTTATATTCTTTGAATTTCTCAAAAGTTTCAAACTTATGTTTCAACAGGAACACATGTCCGTATCTTGGGAGATCGTCAGTGAACGTATTGAAGTATGAGGAACCATTCCTGGCATGTGTAGACATGAGACCACATACATCACTATGTATCAGTCTCAAGAGTTCAGTTACTCTTTCTCCGTGTCCACTAAACGGAGTTTTAATCATTTTGCCTTTGAGACATGAATGGCAAGCTTCATAAGATGAAAATTCGAACGGATTCAAATATCCAACCTTATGTAACTGAGCTAATCATGTCGCATTGATATGACCTAGTCTACAATGCCATAATAAGGATTTGTTCATTTCTGAACTCTTCCTCTTGTGTGTGTTTTGTAAGTTAAGACCCGTGGTTTGATTTAGAACGTATATGCCATTAATTAACGAGCTTGATCCAATCAACTTTTTATTCAGGAAGATGTTCATAATATTATCCTGTACTACAAAATTATATCCTTCATTGCTTAATAAATAAACTGATATAAGATTGTATATCAGGGTCGGTATGTAATAGCATTCGTTCAGAATCAATGTATTACTATTTGGTAATACAAGGGTGATAGTCGCCAACTGCTTTGGCTGCAACATTTGCACCATTCCCTACTTTTACGGAATGATCACCTTCTCCCAGTTCTCTACCTTTCCTTAGCCCATGTAACATATTACATATGTGGGATCACGATCCGGTATCTAATACTCAGGACGTAGAGTGTACTGAGAAACAGTTCTCGGTAACTAACACACCCAAAGAAGATGCATCAACATACTTATTCTTCGTTTGGGCAACGTGGGAATCCGAATATTCTCCTATTTCCTACTCAGTCTTATAACAATTATAAGAAAGAATAGAACCAACGTTTCCCTGCACAGTATAACAAGCGGGTTCGGTCAATACATCCATATTATTATCTTGTTTAAGGCCTGGCATGGTCGCTACCTGGAAAGAGAAAGAGAGAGAGAGAGAAAAAAACACTTTAGTGTAAGCTCTTCCAAGATTAGATTGGTTTATTATCTTATCTAATCAGGATGGCTTCCACTGTTTTTATCAAATCTTCTTACAAACTATAAAAGGTAAGACTAGCCGGAATTAATTACACCTTACAAGTTCGGCAATCTTTCAGCCAGGCCAGTGTTGGTACTTTGAGGGAGGTTCCTCGTGCTTTCGCACGGATCTAATTAAATAAAATCTCGTTTCCCCATGTGCGTAACCCTATTAACACCTTTCTATACACCTACTTGATCGGCTAATTGTCATGTGTAAAACTCTCCCAGGAGTAACTCTTACTCGCGGTGGGTATCGGGATCCAACTATCTCATAGAAGGTATGCAATCTCATTGCAAATTTCAACACTTGAAATTCGCGACAATATTCTCCCCCTAGCGTCCTATGACCTTCACGGAGGTCAACAATCCATAGGCTGCTAGTCAAGTTCAGCCCGTCATTTCCTGATTGAATTAAACCCACCCGCACGACCCTTGACAGAGGTCAACAAGATCGTACGACTACCCTAAAACAATCGCATCATATGCCGCAAATAAGTACTAGTTAGCTACCATACACTAGGCCTTGACGGAGGTCAACAAACGTAGCACGAATACTATGTAGGACTTATCTGAAATGACGGAGGGCTACGACAGGTTTTTAAGATAACCTTTTGCGTAAGGAACTTGATATCGTTGTAAAATCGAGCGATTTTTGAAAAGGAGTGTTTTTGAGGCATTTTACTAGTTTTTCTAAAGAGGTCATTCCCGGTGAAGGGATCTCGGCTCTTTCTTTATCGAATAAGGTGCAGGATATTTCACAAATATCACAATACAAAGCAAAAACTAAAAGAAGCAATCAAAAGAAAAAACCGAGTGGGTTGTAGCATCTGCTAGTTTCGCTAAAGAGGTCACTCCCGGTGAAGAGATCTCGTCTCTTTCCTTATCGATTAAGGTGCTGGATATTCTACAGGGAATACCGCTATGCAAAGAAAAAACTAGAGCTACCCTTTTTGAAAATATGATTGTACAAAATCTTTTTAGGTTTCTTTCTTTTTCATTAATCTCATTAATGAAGTCCCATCATTTATGCTTCCTAAGCATCACAGAAGAAACGAAAATACAACGTACGCTTATGCCTTCCGCATTCTCTACAGTGTCCCGTTATGCACCATTATGTTACTTAACTAACGGCATACTGGGGCGGGACTAGTGCGGGTGCAAAACATAAGCAACGTTTATTATATATCTCATATATAATATATAGCCATTCGTCTCAGAATCCACAGTGATCACATCACAGAGCAGCAGAAGATAACATATGAAATATTGGATATTTTAGGATTTCCGTGTATTAAATTAAGCCAGTATAAAACACGGATTCCACGATCGCGATGAATAGCCAAACCCACACCCCGAGACCCCTACGAAAGCGGCAAGCAACCCTACCAATTCTAGAGTTAGGAGACCCGGACTCGACTCCTCGAGATTGTCTCCCACTGGACCCTAGAACCCGGTTACTTATGCTCCCCTCCTTGAGTCTATCCTAATGCGGAAAAATAAATAATATACAACAATGGTGACATCATCCTTAACCCGGAAGTGCCCCAATAAAATAATATTATATATAATGAATTTTACATGAATGAAAATAAAAAACTCTTATCTCACATAAAACCCCCTACTTTTCAAAACACAACGATCCAATATAACATATCACAGCAACACATAGCATCACATGTCATCAACGTAACTAAATATGTGTATCCCAATTGTCGTTGACATATAGCAACGAAACCAGCGATACACCACATATTACACTTATGGTCGCAGAAAAAAAAATTAAACTACAACATTTGGAATCCACAATCACCTTAGAAATCATAAACCCGAAATATCACATATCTCGGATTTCATGCCTAACAATATGAATTCTAAATATTGTATCACATTCTAGAAAATGCTAGACGTTGTTAAATATTCTGTTTGAATCAAAAAACACCCAAAATTTCCTAAAAAGCTCAACACTTGAGCGCAGTTTAAAAATACTCAGTACATGCCACGGTACCTATAGACCAGCCGTAGAAGGGTCAACCCTTACCTCTCCTATGGCGCCGCAGAACTACCGCAAACCCTAGGGTTTGGTGGCGGTTCTTATGGTCATAGAATCGAGTTAGGGTTTCGTTCTTCTAGAGGGTCCATCGAATCACATGCATGACATTTGAATGTTCTTTAAGTTGGAAAAAAAATCCAACTTTTGGAAAATTTTCGGTCCAGAGTTAAAGTGGGTATTTGATATCATTTCGAACTTTTTAACGCCATCTAAAATACCTGAAACAAAACTAGAATTACGAATACGAAACACTCCCAATTTCCTTTGTATAAAGATAAAATCACATGCAAATTTAGCAAAAACAAGCAACACTTGAAATACCAAAACCCAGAGACTGAAACAATATAAAAAATTGAACCCGGATCTCCTACAGAAAACTGGCCTGCTCGGTTTTTATAGGGTTTTGCTCGACCAATATCTGGCGAGGGGTGTTCAATTTTCTACTGTGTTCATATTGTATGTCATACAACATTTTGCAGTTGTTTTGGTCTTTGATTCGGGTATTTCGAAGTTGTTTCGGTTTCATAATCCTACAAAATCCGTCTAATTCTCTAGTTTGGCTCTGATACCACTGTAGGGTTACTTAAGCATGACAGCAAGGTTTCGGGTGGCATCATCCATACCAAATTAAAAAATTTCCATGCTAAGACAACCCTAACCTAGAATATTTAATTAGAAAATTATACGAAAACATAATATAAACTACTTTACATCTAAGTGAGTAGAGATTACAACCTTTGTAGTCCGGTCTTTCACTTCTATAGCTCCTTGTAGTGGTCCCTACGCTGCGATCATTGAACTCCCGGACTCTTGAGAAGCTCCACAAGGTGAATGATACATACTTTCTTGAAGTCTTCAAAGTCGAAGATGATCTACGTCGAGGAAACATGGACTTAAGCTATCACTTCATTAATATGGAATTAGTGAAGCTAACACCCTAAACTAAATGGCTAGTTTGGTAGAGGATAATGAAGTAGTATTTTTGCACACTTTTGAATTTAATTTCTCACCATTTTTCTTTATCTCCACAAAACCTAGAAAAGAGCTTGAAAGAGATGAAGGAGATGATGAATCAAAATAGAATGTGAGTGAGGTTAGAAATGCAACCATGGGTGAGTTTATGTCATGCACTAACCCAGGTAGAGAATTGACCATGGCTAAGTGATAAGGGTTAGGTTAATAAATATCTAAGGTAAAACAAATGTAGTGGACTAAGTCAATGGTTCTACAAGCTTCATCCAAGCTTAACCATGGCAAATATCCTAATAATTTGGAATTACTTAAAATAAATAAAAACAAACCATTATCATATAGCATGGTGTAAGTCTCATACACCCAAGTTGCATTTATAACCTAGCATGTAACAATAAAATATATCACATATATATTATTTATGTAACAAAAGAAAACAATACAATAAACATATATCACATATATGTGAAATGTATCAAAAATGAGAAAAGGAAATACTTAAGTGAGTATATATTAGTTAATGTAATTTAATATATCACATATATACATATAATACCGACTAATATTATATGTATCAACTTATCGAATCAGCACTTGATTCGATAACCCGGCTATATCACATATAACCGACCGATACGAATAAATCGCGAGAATAGAATACGGTATCACATACCGCATTAATCTCGGCCCCGTACATATCACATATATGCTCCTACCTCATTTTGCCTGAGCCAGTAAACCTCTATGTAGGACTCTAAAGACTCGTCAATACACCGACAACAGGTGATGATCATATCAAGCACCCACAAGCCGTCAGTGGTACCAGCTGGACGTAACGGCTACCCGAGTATTGAGCGATCAGAAGATCAACAAGCAAGCCCGCTCTAGCTCCAGTAAAGCCTATCAGTAACACTACCGTACAGTCCGGTCTCTTCATCTGATATGTCGCATATCTAGTTTAGGGGTGGTAAACGTCAAACCCCAGTAGCCGATAAGTCGTGCCGATTTAAGGCTCATAATAGGTCGAGAAACTACTGATAACACTGATCAGTAAATCTCCGTAACAGCCCTGTCCAGGGACTTATCGTTATGGCCAATCGAGCACAGCGCAATATCAACCCCCAATACTGGGAGAGACGAATCCCCTCCTATCGCTCATTGCCTCCATGTGATTCAGGACTGTACCCAAAAGCCACCGTTTTGCACGTTCTCATGAAGGTGGTAAGGTGGAAATCAAAGTACAGTAGGAGGACACACAAGACTCTATGACGATCTCGGGTCTACAGACTAACCTGTACCAGTGTCACCAGAGAACTTCTATCTGACGATAAGTATAATACCAACTAGGAGTTCTCGGCGAGTCCGTTCAGTATACCCAGTCTCCACTGAGCACCCGTATACCATCTTTGATGTCAAACACCAATGGATGTTTGATC
Organism: Agapanthus africanus; assembly: GCA_030015575.1. Taxonomy (NCBI): domain Eukaryota; kingdom Viridiplantae; phylum Streptophyta; class Magnoliopsida; order Asparagales; family Amaryllidaceae; genus Agapanthus; species Agapanthus africanus. The sequence goes on along the minus strand of JASDDO010000018.1, from coordinate 310,598,392 downwards.
ATCCATTGCCCATCATATGGGTCAAGAAGAGTATACACTAGTCTACTCTGGAATATCGATGCCTTGTCTCGATAGACCCTCGACTATGAACAATTATAGGATGTACTTGTGGACTACCCTTGGCCCCACTAGTGTCATCTCCATCACGATCCTGGTAGTCAAGTACAAATCCTAAGGGCTTTATCAACATGTGAAAGCATGATAGTATCACAATACAAGTCAACATGTTAAGACAAAGAGCAACCAGATAGCATACTATCATGTCGAGCAAGAAAGTCCTCTCTCTATATATCCAAGCATCCACTATAATATACATCATATGTACAATAATGGCCTCTAGGGCATATACATAACTAACACTTAGTTCCTACCATTGAGCATCCAATACTTCTGTATTGTGATAACAATGGAGTTGTGACTTTGTCCTAGAAACCTGTAACAGCTTAGAATGCGATTAGTGCTAATGAAGCGATAATGTAGGTTTTTAGTAAAAAGTTAACCAAAATAGTTTTCACATATTTTATAAAAATTTATTAATATTTTATTATTATTTGTTTTGGCTGCACACACTTGTGCATGTTAAGCTAGGGTTAATTAGTGTTAACCATGGTTAAGTAGCAATGGCACCCTAAATTAATTTTATGCCATGTTAACCTTGCACTTAATTGTTTAGTTTTAAAAATAAAAGGGGTTTAAATTGGGTTGACTTGAGAGAGAGGGAGAGAGTGAGGGTTGACATGGAAAGGATGAGGAATGGGAAAGCATGGGGTGCATTTAATGAGGAGGGAGATGGGAGCATGGCTCATTCTAACCTCACACCCCCATTTTCTCTTTACAACTCTCACACCCTCATTCTCCTCATCTCTCCCATTCTCTCATTCTCACGTGTTTCTTCATCTCATTATCCTCATCCCTCAAACTGAAACCCTAACCAAATCATCACAAAACCAAGCAAAATCACAACTAAACCTCACTAAAACCCTTCAAAAAGTCATGTTAAGCCACTAAGATGACTTGGAGCATGGAAAGCTAGGGTTTTTGAACAAGTGTGGAAAGGTAATGATCTCTAACTGTTAATTAGGTGTTTATAGTGTTGTGTTGCTTAGTAGTTGTGGTTTAGAACACTTAAGCTATAGTTTTGTGCACATATCGTATTTTTAGTGTCATTTTAGGGTCACTGTAATCTGCTATCACCACGAATATTTACTGTAAAATCTAGCAGTGTAGTAGTGTTGTGTTAGAGTGCCTGAGTATTCACCTGAAACCCGAAGCCAATCCCACCTGTTTTGGCCGGTGACATTTGATGATTTTCTGCCAGCTCGGATTTTTGGGTGACTAGGGAGTTAAGATTTTTAGGGTAGCTGTCCGTAGGTATTTTGGGGTGTTCCATACTTCTTGATTTTTATGATATGACTGTAGGCAAAATCTCGAACAACATAGCTACTTTTAGGTGTTTCGGCAAAGTGCGATACGATTGATCCGACGTAGTTTAAGTGTTGCTGGTAGCTTGCAGTCGTGGACTGGTTTTGATGATGTCGCTACACACGTTAGCCGCTAAGCGAAAAAATTTGTAGCTTAAGGGAACCGATTCATTAATTGGCGTTGTGTTCGTTTATTATTGGGTAGTTTGCTAAATCCACGCGTTATTGTGTTTTGTGTTAATAGGATCGCAGGCGGGGACTTCGGACGCTACGAAGAAAGGAAAGCAGGTGGTTGGATTTACCTAGCTCGACATCATTGGTGAGTAGATTTAAAATCTACGGGAAAGTTGCCCGTATGGCGTTAAGCGTCAGGGCTAGATATGATATTGTAGTCACATGGTATATGCATATGAGTTGATTGTGCATGAGCATCATTGAATACCATTACTTGTTGTGCCTTGACTTAGTACCCATTGGACACTGCACCATTACTGATAGTACATGTTGCACGAGCACTAAATTTTATGCTACACACACACCGTTGGTAATTGCCATGACACGCAACATATACACCTATGTGGTATTGTATTCGTTATTGACATTGAGACGTTGATTCTTGTTCAATTACGCATATGAAATGCATCATGCATACATACTTACATGTATACACCCATACCTTGTTATAGTTACATGTACACCTTTATATGATTTTGCATTTGATTTTGGAGAAATTGGGAACCGCATAATATATTTAATACTTGATTCATTTAAAAGAGCGGCTTTCCCTTGATGTGCTCATATTACTGATCTATGTTGCATACATCATATTTCATGGATTTACGCATTGAGATACGTATTTCATGTGATTTATGGATTTGAGAACCGTGGTATTATTTCAAGAAAGTATGCATTGTTTTGAAAACCCGGTTTCTCTTGATATGATATTTCGGTGCGTCCACCATGAGTTTTCTCGGTTCTGAGATTGTGTTAGAAACACGATTCGAAGAGATGGATGATCCGTTTGCGGGTTAATGGTGGATCCGGTCTGGTACCCCGGTGCAAGAAAGAGATGTTGTGCAGTAGACAATGGGCCTGGCAGAGGGACTACTACCTACCGGTGATTGGTTGGAACTGGCGGTTATCCGGAGGATACCGACCGGAGTCGTGAGATGGATATGGGCCGATCCGGACTGACGGAGCCCGAGTTATGTGGATTTACGTGTCGATGTTGGACTCGGGTTTTCATGATGTTTCGAGTGTCGATATTGGGCACTCAGGATCCGTGAGATTTACGGATATGAGGGCCGATCTGAGTGACGGCGCCTGAGGTATTGGGATTTGGGGTGTCGTTGATAGACACCGTGATTTTCCACGATGATGATTCATTGATAATGATATGTTTTTTCCCATACTCAGTATTTATTAGATATGCATTGTTTCATGTAGTAGTAGTAGTACCTGATGGTGCAGCTTGATCATGATTGTTGCATATCCATATTGCCATACTTATGCTATCAGATTGCATGTGTAAGATTATCGTTGTTCGTGCATACCTACAATTATCCGTATGATATTACTTACTATTCATGAGTTGGCAACTCACCCCTGTTGGGCCACAGTGTTTTGCAGGCTTGACCCTCAGAGTAGTCGCGGCATGGCTTCTTATTGTATCTTTTTCGGCGGATACCGCTACGGTTGGCTATGAGCCTTTTTGCTGTAGGTGGGCTGCGGTTTTCCAATTATATCTATTGTATCTCTTCTTGTATCTAGTACTCTCCATCTACCACTTTCGTGTATTGACTTAGAGACGAGTTGTGAGGATCGATATTGTATATTTTGTGACTCCGGGTGTCGTGCTCATCTGAGCCGGCCTTTATTATGTAGTTTTACCTCTTTATGCTGTTTTCCATTTATATTGTCTATTTCTTCGCTACGGCGTTGTATATATGCTTGTGGTGGTTGTTTCCGCCTTTGGGCTTGATTTTCTCCCGTTTGGAGATGCTTTATTTATATCCTATGTTTGTACCTGTTTCGGGGCTAGCTTTTGCAAAGGAGGTGCTGCCGAAATTTTTAAGAAAATAAACTTAAGCTTTAAGATTATTACTTGATATTTCCAAATGTTTTAACAATGTTTTTATCACTTACTTCTTTTTGATGGTTTAGATTTCTGGGTTCTCGGCTTACTCAAATTGCGTTACGCCTGTTGACGTCATGTGGTTTATGTGCCGGTTACGGGCCTAAATTTCGGTCGTGACAAAGTTGGTATTAGAGCGCAAGGTTTTACCTTTCGGAGTGTAGGATGACCTTGTTATGATGGAGTAGGTAGCTTAAGTAGAGCGACGTAGCGTGTGTATGTTCCGAGGCATACTTACGACACGGTACTCCGCCTGAGTGACCTTAAGACTTGTTGGTTGAAATTCCTTCAGTGATTATATACATCCTTGTTATTTAATTTCTATTTTCTTATCGAATCCTGTTTTCATTTCCAACCATTATTCCATCGAAGGCTACAAGGGCGCAGTGAGCGGCCGCAAGAGCCGAGCTCAGGGTAGGCTCGTCGGAGACGAGGACTGACAAAGGCGGTATTCCTATTCCACAGGAGCGGATTGATCCACCCTCTCTAGATCGTATTACTAAGCTAGAGGCCGGTAAATGCAGGATTTACGCCAGATGATGTGGTCGTTGGTTGAGACCAGTCGAGCACAGAGACAGGAGGTTTTCCCACCTGTCACGGGGACCGTGATGGTGCCTACTGTTGAGGCAGTCGTACATGCAGCTACGGAGGTTATCACCGTATCATTATCTGAGTTCATGAGGCTGAAACCTCCGGTTTTCAACGGCACTGATGCAGCTGAAAATCCCCAGTCATTTAACGATCGGATGGCCAGGATTTGTCGTTCGCTGAGATGCTCCGACACGAGATGGGTAGAGTTTGTGAGTTTTCGTCTAGAGGGTCTTGCCCAGACCTGGTGCGAGTTTTTAAAGAGGGGCAGAGACGCAAGTCTTTCTCCTATGACCTGGGCTGAGTTCGTGATGGGTTTTCTTGCCCGTTTTCTATCGTAGAGCATCAGGGATGCTGAAGCTCACAGTTTTAAATCGTCACGCCAGACTCCGGGTATGACGGTGGCAGAGTACGATGTTCAGTTTACCCAACTATCTGTGTATACTCCATATTTAGTGGACACTGAGGAGATAAGGTGTCATGACCCAAAATATTAGCTCGTGACCAGCACTTAAATCATGCAATGTCAAGAGGCGTAACGTAATTCGAGTAAGCTGAAACCCAAAAATCTAAACCTTTTAAAGAAAATAAAGGAGGTGAAGTTTTGAAATAAAAGTATAATGAAATCAAGTTTTCTTAATGCAAAGAAAAGGAACATAAAAATGCATGTGAAATTTACTAGTCTGAAAACATGTTTCATCTTTTAAAAATTTAGGCAGCGCCTCCTTTGTATTTTTTGATCCAAAACCACAAATACATAATAATAAAAAAGGCATCCCCAAGCGGGAGCTAGCTCTTCACCAAACGGCGGATCACAACCACGCAAGAAAGAATGTGCAAGTATACGACGCCCAATGGCGAAGTTCACCACAAAAAGATAAAGAAATAAGCAAGACATCAAAACCACAAGTAGTGGAAAACCTCTCGCTCTAAGTCTCGCAACCACAATCTCACTAAGTCTCATTACTTATACAATTTACTAATTTTGATTGATGGAGTTGACTAGATACAATGTGAAATAAAAATACAAGAGTGGGTACGATACAAATGCCCCACCTACCAATGCAAAACACCTAAATAAAGTTATGTGCCAGCGATATCGCTACGGATCCATGCGGTCAACCTGCAAGAACTGTGGCATAATGGGGGTGAGTTGCCAACTCGTGAGTAGAAAAACATCTACAAGTAGAAATCGAATAAACAACGATTCCTAGGTCAACTATATCATAAAGGTAATACTATGATATCTAGGGTGACCGGGTCATCATATGTGTCAACAATGTAATCAATACCTATATGCATGCGGATATCATCCAACCATATAATCAATGTATGTGTGCATGTGGATCTCGTCCAACCATATAATCAATGTCTGTATGCATGTGGATCTCGTCCAACCATATAATCAATGTATGTATGCATGTGGATCTCGTCCAACTATATAATCAATGGATGTATGCAAGTAAGTATGAGGATATAAATCAACGGTGTCCCTCACGACATATCAAAATCATGGAACCTAGGTGTTCAACATCGACACCCGAAAACATCATGAAACCCGTGTCCAGCATCGACACGTAAATTCTCATAACTCGGGCTCCGTCTGTCCGGATAGGCCCACGGCCTCCGTCAGTCCGGATCGGCCCATGTCATCTCTCGACTCCGGTCGGTATCCTCCGAATATCCTCCAGGCCCAACCAATCACAGGTAGGTAGTAGTCCCTCTGCCAGGCTCATCGTCATCCACACGAAATCTCTCTCTCGCCCCGGGGTACCATACCGGGTCCACCATGTACCCGCAAACGGAATCATCCACCTCCTCGAATCGGGTTTCACATGTCACACGTCTCAGAACCGAGAAAAAGCATGGTGGACGCACTGAAATATCATAACAAGAGAAACCAGGTTTTCAAAACAGTACATACTTTCTTTTGAAATAGCCACGGTTCTTAAATCCAGAAATCTCATGAAAACAACATATCTCAATGCTTAAAATCATAAAGCATGATGTATGCGACATATGATAGAAATGTAAGCATATCCGTATATCATGCAACATGGAAAAGTAATATGACATATTAAGGGAAAACCGCTCTTTTAAAATGATTCCAGTTTTTAAATATATCCCGCGGTTCCCAATTTCTCCAATGTCAAATGTAACATCGTCTATGTATGTGCAATAAGTATGTATGTAGGCATGGATGCACAAAGATATATGTATGCAAGTATGAGTTTACAATATGTATGTACGCAAGTATGGACGTACAAATGTGTATGCTCGCAAGTATGCGTGTACAATATGTATATGCACCAATATTGATGTACAAGTGGTATATACGCAAGGATGAGTGTACAATATGTATATGCACCAATATGGATGTACAAGTTGTATATACGCAAGTATGACTGTATAATATGCATATCATGATGCAGCAACCCTACTGTGTAGTGACATGGCAATTATCGATGATGAAGTCTGTGAGCCGGCAAATCTGTATACGTGTAACATACGCATCATCGATAATAGTGTAAGTGTACTAGCACAAGTATAAGTAATGCAATGCGAATAACATGAATGCAGCATAAGCTAAATCATATGCAAATGCTGACGCGTATATGTATCTAACATGATCGAGTCAGTGAATCTATCAATTAGCATTTAGCCACACAACATCACGTACGGTATCATCCATCGTACGGCATCCTCTAGTCAAGGGTATGGAAAAAACCTCAAGTCAAACTCATCACGTACGGAAAATTATCGTACGGCGGCATTAAGCTATTAGGGATCCTATCAACCTATGCGACAATGAAGGGTACGGACCTAACGTCTCGTACGACATATCAGACATGATTCATGACATTCTATATATATCAGTATACCTATGTCCTAAGTCATATCCATAACAATCTCATATCAGGGGACAGGCAAGGCATCAATCACCTCAATCGACTCGCATCCGTATACCAACATATCATCATATCACATAGTGAATCGTATTCTCTTTTTATCATAAGTATATCTCACATAAAGTCAAGTTTACATATACATACTACCTTTACTATAAGCATAAGTATCTAATCTAAGATACACACCCGAACCATACAAACAGTTTTTGAAAGATGCGAATCGTAGTTTTGAAAGTAGGGGTTACGGTGTTTTTAAGGAAAAGATATCGTTCAAAAATACGTAACGACCCTAAAGGTATATTTTTAAAAGGTGCATACGATTCTTAAGTTTGGAAATAGGTATGGTTCGGATGACACGTCTATGCCGGCTATCTAGTCCTATAATACCGTAAACGGCAATATCGTCAAACGTCATCCTCAAATTCCGTCATCACATATTAGTCATATCAAAACACTTCTAACTATCCTATAGTTTATAATTTGGTTTCACTAACAATCTTTTAACTCTAACCCTAGTTTCCTAATCTAGGTTTTCTTAACCATATACTACAAATCGGTTTCCACCAAAACTTTGTGGGGGTGCTATACGCCATCCACCCGACTTCCCTCGTAGATATCGATCTACTCACCTTGATCCTGCTTGCCGAAGTCGACGTCGCCATGCCCTTTCTCGTCGTCCTGAAGCTTGTGCGGAGGTACCTACATGTCACAACGTATCGTATCGCATTAATATTCCACTCGAAACCAAAACGACAAGCGAAATGCCTATAGGTTAAAACCTACGGACTACGCCTTCAAAACCACCAAACAACCACCGTAGCTGACGTACAAACATCAGACGATGGAACACAATATCAAATACCAAAATCAAGTTAAAACGAAGTCGTAAAGCAATGCAGCAACTCAAGAAAACGGTACCAGATTTTACCCCAGGTGAAATTAGCCAATTTTGCATTTGTAAAGGGTCTAATTTATAGCTAAAGGAGCCATGGACAAAACACGGAGCATTTCCACTCAACCCCGGCCGCAAATTGCGGCCAAAAAGTGTAAATTTGCAGCCACAGTAAGGAATTGTGGTCCTAGGTTTTGGGTATAGGTTCTAGGTTTCCTGCACAGCTCTCAGTCTCTGCTAAATAATTTTCCAGGTCCCCGAGTCACTCCAGATTTCTAAATACCATCACAATTCTCACAATTTTCCGATATCGACTAATCTAAAGTTCGTATTTTGGGGTTTGTTCACTGTTCCAGGTCAAGAATTGGTCTCTAGGGTCTTGTAACAGCCGCTAGGCATCACCCAAACCACACAACACTCAAACTCCTCTCTAAGAATTTCCAAGCTCACAAATCCACATCTTAAATCCATTTCTAACTAACTAGAATATAAAGAAACATTAAACTAACTAAATGGTAGAAATTATACCTCATTTAGGCCACTCAAGAAAACCCTAGCTCCTCAAAGTTTGTCAAAATCCCATTTTGCTAGGTCCAATGCGATGAGGGTGAGGAGATGATCATTTTTTGTGAAAGGGGTATAGGGTTTTGAGGAATGGTTTGAGATGGGTCATGAGGGTAGAGGAGGTGGAGGAGGAGTTGAAGAAGAAGAAGAAAATAAAAGGGGAATGGGAAATGAGGCAGCCCCTCTCTCTCTCCCACACTTATTCTCACTCCCTTTTCTTTCTCCTAGCATGCTCACCCCTCATCATGGTGTCCCATCTCTCTCCAACAATTCATTTCTTTTCCTTTCTCACCAATAAACACATAAACCCAATAAAACTACACAAATGAAACAACATGAAACATGTCATGGTGCACCATGGAAAACTGTAAAAACCCGGATTTGGCCTAATCGCGATTAGCAGTGCACTAATCGGGTTTTTATCCAAATTGCATATAATAAATTTTTAAAATGCCAAATCCTTTAAATATATTTTTAAATGAATAAATCATTTTAATTTCCATTTATTTCATAATTATTGTTATATATTTATACTCTTTTTCGAAAACCCCAATTTCGTAAATCGGGCAATTTTCGGGAAATATATTATTTTAATATTAAATTCCAAAAATAATATTTTATATTTTCTGAAATGTTACAATCTTCCCCCCTTAAAGAAATTCGGTCCACGAATATAAATTTAAACCCACAAAATCTAAAACATTTCAATAATCAGCTCAAATCGACGGGGCTCCGAAATCACGGAAGATGCAGAAACAACACAGCGCGTAAAGTGCACATGAAAACGAGTAAAAAACTAAAAATCGAACTCCGTCAAGCATCACGCAAATCATCGGATTTGCACGCATATCCTCATAGTTACAATAGAGATACAGATCTCGAAATCCACTACTGAAATCCAATATACACTAGTCAAATACTATAGTACGTGTATAGTACGCATCTTTAGAAAACATTCAAGAACAAAATAAAACTCATGCAAAAATCTTTTCTAAATCGCTGCGTGAATGCATAACTCATGGCATAAGTTGTTAGTTGTATGTATGCCCTAGAGGCCAGTATTGTACAGATGATGTATATTATTGGATGCTTGGACATATATAGAGATGACTTTCTTGCTCGATATGATAGTATGCTATTTGGTTACTCTTTATCTTAACATGTACACTTGTCTCTTTAAACTGTCTTATAGTTACATGTTGATAAAACCCTTAGGATGTGTACTTGACTACCTAGACTATGATGCAGATCATACTAGTGGGGACATGGTAGTCCATAAGTACATCCTTCAAGGTCCCTAGTCGTAGGTGTATCGAGACAGGGCATCGATATACCAGTGTAGACTAGCGTATACGCTTCTCGACCCATGAGATGGGCGATGGATGATCCCATATCCATTGGTGTTTGACATCAGAGATGGTATACGGGTGCTCAGTGGAGACTGGGTACACTGGACGGACTCGCCGAGAACTCCCAGATGGTATTATACCTCACGTCAGATGGCAGTTCTCAGGTGACACTTGTACAGGTTAGTCTGTAGACCCGAGATCGTCATAAAGTCTTGTGTGATTCCCACTGTGCTTTGATCTCCACCTTACCACATCCATGAGGGCGTGCAAAACGGTGGTCTTTGGGTACAGTCCCGAGTCACATGGACGAAATGAGCGATAGGAGGGGTTTCGTCTCTCCCGGTAGTGGGGGTTGTTGTTGCGCTGTGCTCGATTAGCCGTAACAGGGAAGTCCCTGGCCAGGGCTGATCAGAGATTTGCTGGTAAGTGTTACCAGTAGTTTCTCGACCCGTTATGAGCCTCACATCGGCATGACTTATCGGTTATTGGGGTCTGACGTTTACCACCCCTAGACATGATATGCGACATATCAGACGAACAGACCGGACTGTACGGTAAGTGTTACTGGTTGGATTCACAGGAGTGTGAGCGGGCTAGCTCGTCGATCTTCTGATCGCTCAATACCCGGATAGCCGTTACGTTTAGCAGACGGCTTGCGGCTTGTGGGTGCTTGATATGGTCATCATCTGCTACCGGCGTATTGACGATTCTTTAGAGTCCTACACAGAGGTTTCCTGGCTCAAGCGAAACGAAATAGGAGCGCATATGAGATATGCACGGGACCGAGAATAATGCGTGTATGTGATACCGTATTTCATTCTCGCGATGAATGTTTCGATTGGTTGTATGCGATATAACCTAGTTATCGAATCATTGATTCGATAAATCGATACATTGTATACTAGTCGGTTATGTGCGACATGACCGGATCATTGAATCAAGTGTTGATTTAATGATTTAATGTATAATTGTATATTTGATATATTAATTTGCATTAACTAGTATTGGTTCATTTTAAAAGGATTTTCTCACTTGAAGTGCACATTGTATATATGATATGCTTTTGTGTGCACTTGATTATATCATGTTTGATGATACATACTTACTTGGGTTTGTGCAAAGAATTAAACCATGGTTATGATAATGATTAGGGTTTTGTGTTATTCATCTATTTATTTATCCATTCTTTATTTATTTAAATAGATAAAAGAAAAGAAAATGGTTTCTTTTTATCATGAAGCTTGTTGAAGCTTCATGAAGCTTTGACTAAAGAGACCATTTGTCTTCATGCTTAACCCTAACCATTCCCACTTTCCATGGTCTATTCTCTACACTTAACCTTAGTTAGCCTATGATAAGTATTGATTTATTTTCATTTTAATTCAACACTTATCATATTCTTTCTTCTTCTTCATCATCTTCTTTTTCAAGAAAAGCTTAAGTCCATCAATGGCAACTTGAGCTAAAGTGAGAGAAATCCAATTCTAAAGTGAACCCACCTCCTATTTCTTCACCCTCTACCTCTTGCCAAGTTGTTTTGGGTGTTTTCTTCACAAGTTTCACAACTTTGTGAAGTCGGAGCTTGAACTTGTGATGCCTCGACGTAGATCATCTTCGGCACGAAGCCGACGACCTAGTCCGCCCATTTCTCCGATCAAGCCGACGATTGAGTCCGGGATTCGAGATGGAAAGCGAGAGGATGCTTACGTGGAGCCAAGGAAGTGGATATCCGGATCTACAAAGGTTGTAGCTTCTTATCTTTAGTTAAGTTGTTAACTAGATTCGTTTTTCGCCTAAATTTCTAGTCAACGATCCGTATTAGGGTTTCTCGGCACCCGTAAAATTTGAAATTGGGATGGTTGATGCCTTGTGAGACCTTTATAGTGTGCATAGGAACCCTACAGTGGTATCAGAGCCTAGCTAGAGTCTTAGGCGTTGCGTAGACGAAGTTTGAAACCCGAACGAAACACGAAACCCTAATTCAAACCCCTTTCTGTACATTTTTGTAAACTGTGGAATTTTCCAGATTAAAAATATGCAGAAAAATGAGCAGGGTTTTTGATGAATTACTGTGCAAAACGGAGTCCTAACTCCGTCATAACGCCGCGGAACCGCGGCCCTACCCCACGTTTAGCGGCGGTTCCGCGGCCATATTGTTGACTGTTTGACCCCATTCTACACAGTAATGTTTGTATTTAACTCCTGTGTTTTCTGGGTAATTTTAATGTATATTCAAGAGTTGAATTTTCTGGGGTTGTTTTGAAGATTCGATTGTTCGATCGGATTATCAAACTTTGTCTATGTGGCTTTCCGGGTATTTTTAGAATATGTTAAAAAGTTCGACCGGATATAAATACCCACTTTTTCCCCTGTCGGGAAATTTCCATGTGTTGGATTTTTCCGTGGTTTAAAGACGTTCTAAGTAGTGCAAGTAACGCGATGGTCCCTCTAGAAGACAACAAACCTTAACTCGATTATGTGACCGTCTTGAACTGCCCTTTGAACCTTCGGGTTTGGGGCAGTACGGCGTGCCACATGTGAGGCGTTGGCTTGACCCTTCTACGGCTGGACCGTTGGTACTGAGGCATGAAGTGAATGTCTTTGAACCTATTTCATGTGTTGGACGGTTTCGGGAAAACTTGGGTGTTCGAATGTTCGATCGGAAAGTTTAATATATTCTATTTATCCGGAATGGGATACAATAATTGGAATTCACAAACAGTTATGAGATAACTGAATGAATGCTATAAATCTAGCGGTTTAGTCTCATTTGATATTGAAAAGAGTTTTCGATAATGGGACTAAAATGCGGGGTTTATAACTGTTAGGCATGTGATGTCTAAGTATTTCATTTGATTAGGCATGTGATGTATAAAAGGGTTGCGGATTCCAATTGTTGTAGTTTTACACTTTCTTTTCTGTGACCGTAAGTGTAATATGTGATATCACCGGTTTCGTTGCTATATGTCAACGACAATTGGGATGCGCATATTTACTTACGTTGATGACATGTGATGTTATGTGTTGCTGGATATGTTATATTGGATTGCCGTGTTTGAATAGCCGGGGGTTTTTATGTGAGATGAGTGTTTTTCCTTTTCATTCATGTAAAAACTTGTATGTAATATTCTTTTATTTGGGGCACTTCCAGGTTGCGGAAGTTGTCACCTTTTGTATATTATTTACTTTTCCGCATTAGGATAGGCCCAAGAAGGGGAGCACAAGTAACCGGGTTCTGGGGTCCAGTGGGAGACCAACTTGAGGAGTCGAGTCCGGGTCTCCTAACCCTAGAATTGGTAGGGTTGCTTGCCGCTCTCGTAGGGGTCTAGGGGTGTGGGATTGGCTATTCATCACGACCGTGGAATCCGTGTTTTATACTGGCTCGTATTGAAAACACGGACGTCCTAGTATATCCAATGTTTCATATGTTTCTTCTGCTGCGTTATCTGTGATGTGATCATGTGATGTTCTGTGATAGATACAGTATATAGTATATATGATATATTATATAGACGTTACTTATGTTTTACACCCGTACTAGCCCTGCCCCGCTCTGCCGTTAGTTACCTAACCTAACGGTGCACGAGGGGACATCGAGGCGAGTGCGGATGGCATAAGTGTACGTTGTATTTATCTGTGATGTTTAGGTAATTAAATGATGGGACTTCATTAATGTGATTAATGAAATAAAAGAAACCAAATGATGTTGTAGAATCAAATTTTAAATAAAACAGGTAGCTACAGTTCTTGCTTTGCACAGCGGTATATGTGATATATCCTGCACCTTATTCGATGAGGAAAGGACCGAGATCCCTTCACCGGGAGTGACTCCTTTAGCAATAACTGGCAGATGCTACACACTCGGTTTGACTTTTGATTGCTTCTATAGTTTCTGCTTTGCACAGTGATATATATGATATATCCCGCACCTCATTCAACGAGGAAAGGGCCGACGATCCCTTCACCGGGAGTGACCCCTTTAGCAAAACTAGAAAAGCCTCAAAATCACTCCATTTTCAAAAACTTCATTTGATTCTACAACGATATCAAGTTCATTACGCTCATGGTTTTCAGAAAAACCTGCGTAGCCCTCCGTCATTTCAGATAAGTAGTAGTTAGTATTCGTGCTACGTTTGTTGACCTCCGTCAAGGCGTAGTGTGCGGTAGCTAACTAGTATTTATCTGCTTATGCATGTGATGCAGATTGGATTAGGGTAGTCGTACGACCTTGTTGACCTCCGTCAAGGGTCGTGCGGGTGGGTTTGATTCAATCAAGAAATGACGGGTTGAACTTGACTTGCACCCTGTGGTTTGTTGACCTCCGTCAAGGTCATAGAATGCTTGGGGCAAAATATTATCGGGAATTTCAAGTGTTGAAATTTGCAATGAGATTGCATACCTTCTATGAGATAGTTGGATCCCGATACCCACTGCGAGTAAGAGTTACTCCTTGGAGAGTTTTGCACATTGCAATTAGCCGATCAATTAGGTGTCTAGAAATGTGTCAACGAGGTTACGCCTCTGGGAAAACGAGGTTTACATTAATTAGGTTCGTGCGAAAGCACGGGGGACCTCCCTCAAAGTACCGACACTGGCCTGGCTGAAAGATTGGCGAACTTGTAGTGTGTAATTAATCCCGGCTAGTCTTTCCTTTTAGGGTTTGAAGGAAGATTTGATAAAAACCAGTGGGAGCCATCCTGATTAGATAAGATAATAACCAATCTGATCTTGCACGAGCATACGCTAAAGTGTTTTCTTCTCTCTCTCTCCAGGTAGCGACCATTTCATGCCCTAATGAAGATAATAATATGGATGTATTGACCGAACCCGCATGTTATACTGTGCTGGGGAACGTTGGTTCCGTTCTTTCTTATAAGAGTTATAGGAATGAACAGGATATAGGGGAATACCAGGATTCCCATGCCACCCGATTGAAGAAAGTACTTGATGATGCATTTTCTTCGGGTGTGTTCGTTACAGAGAACTGTTTCTCCATTTGCTCCACGTCCTGGGTATTAGATACCGGGTCAGGATCCCATATATGTAATCAGTTACATGGGCTCAGGAAAGGTAGAGAACTTGGGGAAAGTGATAAAGACATTAGAGTTGGAAATGGTGCAATTGTTGCAGCTAAGACTGTCGGGGAATATCACCTTGTATTACCAACTGGTAATACATTGGTTCTGAACGAATGCTATTACATGCCGAACCTGATATGCAACATTATATCGGTTTCTTTATTGACTAAAGAGGGATATAATTTTGTATTACAGGACAATGTTATGAACATTTTCCGTAATCAAAAGTTGGTTGGATCAGGCACGTTGTGCAATGGCATTTATGTTCTAAATCAATCAACAGTTCTGAGCATAACTAACACACACAAGAGGAAGAGTTCTGAACTCAACGAATCCTTCTTGTGGCATTGTAGACTGGGTCACATCAATACGACACGACTAGCTAAGTTGCATAAAGATGGATATTTAAATCCGTTTGAATTTTCATCTTATGACACTTGCCAGTCATGTCTCAAAGGCAAGATGACCAAAACTCCGTTTACGGGACACAGAGAAAGAGTTACCGAACTCTTAGGACTGATACATAGTGATGTATGCGGTCCCATGTCTACACATGCTAGGGATGGTTCTTCGTACTTCATTACATTCACTGATGATCTCTCTAGATTTGGATATGTGTTCCTGATGAAACACAAATCAGAAGCTTTTGAGAAATTTAGAGAATATAAACAAGAAGTCGAGAACCAAACCAGAAAAAGTATTAAAATCCTACGATCTGATCGAGGAGGTGAATACTTGAGCATTGAATTCCTGGACTTCCTAAAAGAGAATGGGATTCTCTCTCAGCTAACTCCTCCATATACACCACAGCACAACGGTGTATCGGAGCGGAGAAATCGCACCCTATTAGATATGGTGTGCTCTATGATGAGTGTAGCTGAGTTACCTGTTTCCTTCTGGGGATATACACTGGAAACAGCTGCATACCTACTGAATAGGGTTCCCACCAAATCTGTGCCTACCACACCATATGAGATATGGGAAGGGAAGAGACCATATCTTAATTTTATAAAGATATGGGGCTGCCCGGCCTATGTCAAAAGACAAAAACCGGACAAACTCGAGGCAAGGTCTGTTTTATGTAAATTTGTTGGATATCCCAAGCATTCGCGAGGGTATATCTTCTACCACAGTGAGGAACAAAGAGTATTTGTTGCTCAACATGCCACCTTTTTAGAAAAGGAATTTCTTGCAAAAGAGATTTGTGGCTCTGAGGTAGAACTGGAAGAGGTTCCAGCTGAACAAAGCACAACAGAAGATTTAGTGGAACCAGAGGATTCAGTAGCTCCCGATGAACCTCAGCCTCTTCGCCGATCTAGTAGGGTTCTTCTCCAACCTGTGAGATACTACGGTTTTCTCATAGATGGTGGAAGCGAGGATTGCATCATGGAGGATGATGACCCAACTAGCTTCGAGCAGGCCATCACGAGTAGGGACTCAGTGAAATGGCTGGATGCTATGCGGTCCGAGATGGAATCCATGTACACCAACAAAGTATGAACTTTGGATGTTGCTCCTGAAGGGGTAAAACCCATCGGGAGCAAGTGGATTTTCAAGAAAAAACTTGGTGTAGATGGGAAAGTGGAGACTTTCAAAGCTAGACTTGTGGCAAAGGGTTTTCATCAAAGACCAGGTGTGGACTATGACGAAACCTTTTCTCCAGTGGCTATGCTTAAATCCATCCGGATTATGCTTGCCATCGCTGCATATCATGATTACGAAATCTGGCAAATGTATGTTAAGACCGCCTTTCTAAATGGTGATTTAGAAGAGTGCGTGTACATGACTCAGCCAGAGGGTTTCGTAGACAGTGGGAGCAGCGGGAAGGTGTGCAAGCTGCTTAAATCCATTTATGGATTAAAGCAAGCATCGCGGAGTTGGAACATCTGCTTTGACATCGTTATCAAAGAGTTTGATTGCGTCAAAAATCCAGATGAACCTTGTATCTACAAGAAGGTGGCAGAGAGTAAGGTTGTCTTCCTCGTATTGTACGTGGACGACATACTCTTGATAGGAAATGATATTCCTATGCTGCAATCGGTCAAGCTCTTCTTATCACAAAGATTCTTAATGAAAGATCTTGGTGATGCCTCCTGCATATTGGGAATTAGGATCTATAGAGATAGATCCAAACGGATATAGGGATTGTCCCAATCCAGGTACATTGACACCATACTAAAAAGGTTTAGTATGGAAGATTCCAAGCGTGGGAACTTGCCCACGATCTCTGGAGTCACTCTTTCCAAAAAGATGTCTCCCAAGACTGATTTGGAGAGAGCTCGCATGCAAGGGATACCCTATGCTTCGGCTGTAGGCTCTATCATGTATGCGATGCTATGTACCAGACCCGATGTAGCATACTCACTAAGTATAGTGAGCAGGTATCAAGCTGATCCTGGAGAGAGTCACTGGACAGCTGTGAAGAGCATTCTCAAGTACTTACGAAGGACTAAAGAGATGCTCTTGGTTTATGGTAACGGAGAACTCCAAGTGGAGTCCTTTACCGATTCGAGCTTCCAGAGTGATAAGGACGACTCTAAGTCGCAGTCGGGATTTGTCTTTACCCTTTACGGAGGGGCGGTTAGCTGGAAGAGTTCCAAGCAGGAAATCATGGCAGACTCAACGATGGAGGCTGAATACATCGCTGCCAACGATGCCGCTAAAGAGGCTGTCTGGATCAAGAAGATCATTACTGAACTTGGTGTGGTTCCATCCATTGAGCATCCAATACCTTTGTATTGCGATAACAATGGAGCGGTGGCTTTGGCCAAGGAACCCAGGTCCCATCAGTGATCCAGGCATATTTTGAGGCGGTATCACCAGATCCGGGAGATAGTTGATCGCCGGGAGATCGAGGTCAGGAGGGTTGACACGAAGAACAACACGGCGGATCCACTCACGAAGGCCATTCCCCAGATACAGTTTAAGAGACTCTTCGGGATGCTCGGTATGCGATACTACAGCTGTAGGGTTCCTAGGCACTCTTGTGAAGGTTCAAAAGGCATCAAACATGCCCGGATAAAAATTTAGACGTGCCGAACAACCCAAAGCCGGGATCTTTGCTAGATAATTAGGTTTAAACATGCAAGATGATAACTTTTATCTAAGTGTGAGGGATTACAACCTTTGTAGTCCGCTCCTTCGCTTCACAAGCTCCGAGTAGAAATCCCTTTGCCGCGATCCATGATCTCCCGGACTCATGAGAGGCTCCACGACTTGAACGATCCATGCTAGCTCGAAGTATTCCTTCTCATATTTATTCATCACATAAAGAAAATCTAGTGAGCTTCTTCAAGAGAAAGAAGAAGATGATAATGGAAAAGATAATGATCAATCCTTTTGTGAAGAATAGAAATAAAAGTATATGATTGAAGTATTAACCATGGTCAAGGATGAGTGGATAAGAATGTGTAGAGAATAAACTAGAGTTAGGGTTTGGTTGGGTTAAATATGTGTCATCCAAAAATATCTTTACAATGACAAAAGAAAAATGCTTCTAGAAGGTGCATGAAGCAACTAACCCTAATCAAACCCTAACCTCAATTAATCATCCTTAAACATGTTTAACAATTAATCATATCATGTCACAATAATATATATCACATATATATTATATATTTGCAACAAAAGAAAATAATACAATTAACATATATCGCATATATATCAATGTATCATCCAGTGAGAAAATGAAATAATAAAGCGAGCCAATATTAGATAATGTAATAATATATCATATATATATTATTATACATTAAATTATCGAATCAACACTTGATCCGACGATCCGGCTATATCGAATATTACCGACTAATATATCATGCACCGATTCATCGAATCAACACTTGATCCGATGACCCGGTTCATATCTTAATATACCGAGAATATAATACGGTATCCCATATCGGATTATTCTCGGTCCTGCACATATCATATATGTGCGCCTACTCCGTTTCCCCTGAGCCAAGAAACCTCTGTGTAGGACTCTAAAAAATCGTCAATACGCCGGTAGCAGGTGATGATCATATCAAACACCCACAAGCTGCAAGCGGTCAGCTAAACGTAACAGCCACCCAGGTATTGAGCGATCAGAAGATCAACAAGCTAGCCTGTGCGTTCTCCTGTGAATCCAACCAGTAACACTCCCGTACAGTCCGGTCTGTTCGTCTGATATGTCGCATATCAAGTCTAGGGGTGGTATACGTCAGACCCCAGTAACCGATAAGTCGTGTCGATGTGTGGCTCATAACGGGTCGAGAAACTACTGGTAACACTTACCAGTAAATCTCTATATCAGCCCTGGCCAGGGGCTTCCAGTTATAGCCAATCGAACACAGCACAACATCAACTCCCTATACCGGGAGAGACGAATCCCCTCCTATCGCTCATTGCCTCCATGTGATTCGGGACTGTACCCAAAAGCCACCGTTTTGCACGCCCTCTAGGACGTGGTAAGGTAGAAATCAAAGCACAGTGGGAATCACACAAGACTCCATGACGATCTCGGGTCTACAGACTACCCTGTACCAGTGTCACCGGAGAACTGCTATCTGACGTGTGGTATATCACCATCTGGGAGTTCTCGGCGAGTCCGTCCAGTGTACCCAGTCTCCACTGAGCACCCGTACACCATCTCTGATGTCAAACACCGATGGATATGGGATCATCCATCATCCATCATATGGGTCAAGATGCGTATACGCTAGTCTACTCTGGTGTATCGATGCCCTGTCTCGATATACCCTCGACTAGGAACAGTTATAGGATGTACTCATCGACTACCGCGGCCCCACTAGTATGATCTCATCATAGTCCCAGTAGTCGAGTACAGATCCTAAGGGCTTTATCAACATGTGAGAGTAAAACAGTAAACCAATACAAGTCAACATGTTAAGATAAAGTGAAACCAAATAGCATACTATCATGACGAGCAAGAAAGTCATCTCTATATATAACCAAGCATCCATTATAATATACATCATATGTACAACAATGGCCTCTAGGGCATATACATAACTAACGATCTCCCACTTGCACTAAGGCCAGCTGCTGTAGTATCTCATACCTAGCATCCCGAATAATCTCTCAAACTGTATCTGGGGAATAGCCTTCGTGAATGGATCCGCAGTGTTGTCCTTCGTATCTACTCTCCTGACCTCGATCTCCCGGCGATCAACTATCTCCCTGATCAGGTGATACCGCCTCAGAATATGTCTGGACTTTTGATGGGACCTGGGTTCCTTGGCTAAAGCCACAGCTCCATTGTTATCGCAATACAGAGGTATTGGATGCTCAATGGATGGAACCACACCAAGTTCACTAATGAACTTCTTTATCCAGACAGCCTCCTTGGCAGCATCGTTGGCAGCGATGTATTCAGCCTCCATCGTCGAGTCTGCAACGGTATCCTGTTTGGAACTCTTCCAACATACCGCCCCTCCATTGAGGGTAAAGACAAAACCCGAATGCGACTTAGAGTCGTCCTTATCACTTTGGAAGCTGGAATCGGTAAAGGACTCCACCTGGAGTTCTCCATTACCATACACCAAGAACATCTCTTTAGTCCTTCTTAAGTACTTGAGAATGTTCTTCACAGCTGTCCAATGACTCTCTCCAGGATCTGCTTGATACCGACTCACTACACTTAGTGAGTATGCTACATCGGGTCTGGTACATAGCATCGCATACATGATAGAGCCTACTGCCGAAGCATAGGGTATCCCTTGCATGCGAGCTCTCTCCAAATCAGTCTTGGGAGACATCTCTTTGGAGAGAGTGAGTTTGGAGATCGTGGGTTGGTTCCCACGCTTGGATTCTTCCATACTAAACCTCTTTAGTATGGTGTCAATGTACCTGGATTGGGACAATCCCAGTATCCTTTTAGATCTATCTCTATAGATCATGATTCCCAATATGCAGGAGGCATCACCTAGATCTTTCATTGAGAATCTCTGTGATAAGAAGAGCTTGACTGATTGCAGCATAGGAATATCATTTCCTATCAAGAGTATGTCATCCACGTACAATACGAGGAAGACAACCTTACCCTTTGCTACCTTCTTATAGATACAAGGTTCATCTATACTTTTGATGAAGTCAAACTCTTTGACTACAACATCAAAACAGATGTTCCAACTCCGCGATGCTTGTTTTAACCCATAAATGGATTTAAGCAGCTTGCACACCTTTCCGCTGCTCCCACTATCTACGAAGCCCTCTGGCTGAGTCATGTACACGCTCTCTTCTAAATCACCGTTTAGAAAGGCGGTCTTAACATCCATTTGCCAGATTTCGTAGTCATGGTATGCAACAATGGCAAGTAAGATCCGGATGGACTTAAGCATAGCCACTGGAGAAAAGGTTTCGTCATAATCCACACCTGGTCGTTGACGAAAACCCTTTGCTACAAGTCTAGCTTTGAAAGTCTCAACTTTTCCATCTACACCAAATTTCTTTTTAAAAATCCACTTGCTCCCAATGGGTTTTACCCCTTCAGGAGCATTTTCTAAAATCCATACTTTATTGGTGTACATGGATTCCATCTCAGATCGCATTGCATCCAGCCATTTCACGGAGTCAACACTCGTGATGGCCTGCTCGAAACTAGTGGGGTCATCATCATCCATGATGCAATCTTCGCTTCCACCATCAATGAGAAAACCGTAGTATCTCTCAGGTGGACGAGAAACCCTACTAGATCGGCGGAGAGGCTGGGGTTCGTCGGGTACTACTGAATCCTCTGGTTCCACTAAATTATCTGTTGTAGTTTGTTCTGCTGGAACTTCTTCCAGTTCTACCTCAGAGCCACTAATCTCTTTTGCAAGAAATTCCTTTTCTAAAAAGGTGGCGTGTTGAGCAACAAACACCCTTTGTTCCTCACTGTGGTAGAAAATATACCCTCGCGAATGCTTGGGATATCCAATAAACTTACATAAAACAGATCTTGCCTCGAGTTTGTCCGGGTTTCGTCTTTTGACATAAGCCGGGCAACCCCATATCTTAACAAAATTAAGATATGGTCTCTTCCCTTCCCATATCTCATATGGGGTGGTAGGCACAGATTTGGTAGGAACTTTATTCAATATGTATGCCGCTGTCTCAAGTGCATACCCCCAGAAGGAAATAGGTAACTCAGCTGTACTCATCATAGAGCGCACCATATCTAATAGGGTGCGATTCCTTCGTTCCGATACACCGTTGTGCTGTGGTGTATAAGGAGGAGTAAGCTGAGAGAGAATCCCATTCTCTTTTAGATAATCTAGGAACTCACTGCTTAAGTATTCACCTCCTCGATCAGATCGAAGAATCTTAATACTTTTGCCCGTTTGATTCTCTACTTCGTGCTTATATTCTCTGAATTTCTCAAAAGCTTCAGACTTGTGTTTCATCAGGAACACATATCCGAATCTTGAGAGATCGTCAGTGAATGTAATGAAGTAGGAAGAACCGTTCCTGGCATGTGTAGACATGGGACCGCATACATCACTATGTACCAGTCCTAAGAGTTCGGTAACTCTTTCTCCGTGTCCACTAAACGGAGCTTTGGTCATTTTTCCTTTGAGACATGAATGGCAAGTATCATAAGATGATAATTCGAACGGATTCAAATAACCATCTTTATGTAACTTAGCCAGTCGTGTCGCATTGATATGACCAAGTCTACAATGCCACAAGTAGGATTCGTTCATATCTGAACTTTTCCTCTTGTGTGTGTTTTGTATATTCAGGACTGTATTCTGATTTAGAATGAATATGCCATTATGTAACGAGCCTGATGCAATCAACTTTTGATCTAGGAATATGTTCATAACATTATCCTGTACTACAAAATTATATCCCTCTTTACTCAATAAAGAAACTGATATAATGTTGCACATCATGTTCGGTATATAATAACACTCATTCAGAATCAGTGTATTACGACTTGGTAATACAAGGTGATATTCGCCAACTGCTTTGGCTACAATACTTGCACCGTTCCCTACTTGAACGAAATGATCACCTTTTCCTAGTTCTCTACCTTTTCGTAGCCCATGTAACAATTTACATATGTGGGATCCTGATCCGGTATCTAATACCCAGGACGTAGGGTGAACTGAGAAACAGTTCTCAATAACTAACATACCTGAAGAAGATGCATCAACATGCATGCTCTTTTGGGCGGCGTGAGAATCCAGATATTCTTCTATTTCCTGTTCAGTCTTATAACTCTTATAAGAAAGAACGGGTCCAACATTCCCTAGCCCAGTACAATAATTGGGTTCAGTCAATACATCCATATTATTATCTTGATTATGGCATGACATGGTCGCTACCTGGAGAGAGAGAGATGAAAACACTTTAGCGTATGCTCTTGCAAGATTAGATTGGTTATTATCTTATCTAATCAGGATGTCTCCTACTGGTTTTATCAAATCTACCTTAAAACCCTAAAAGGTAAGATTAGCCGGGATTAATTACACCTTACAATTTCGTCAATCTTTCAGCCAGATCAGTGTCGGTACTTTGAGGGAGGTTCCCCGTGCTCTCGCACGGACCTAATTAATGTAAACCTCGTTTTCCCAGAGGCGTAACCCCGTTAACACTTTTCTTAGACACCTACTTGATCGGCTAATTGTCCTGTGTAAAACTCTCCCAGGAGTAACACTTACTCGCAGTGGGTATCGGGATCCAACTATCTCATAGGAGGTATGCAATCTCATTGCAAATTTCAACACTTGAAATTCCCGATAATATTTTTGCCCCTAGTGTCCTATGACCTTGACGGAGGTCAACAAACCATAGGCTACTAGTCAAGTTCAACCTGTCATTTCTTGATTGAATTAAACCCACCCGCACGACCCTTGACGGAGGTCAACAAGGCCGTACGACTGCCCTAATCCAATATGCATCAAATGCATAAACAGATAAAAAACTAGTCAGCTACCGTACACTACGCCTTGACGGAGGTCAACAAACGTAGCACGAATACTAAATAGGACTTATCTGAAATAACGGAGGGCTACGCAGGTTTTTTCAGAAAACCCTGAGCGTAATGAACTTGATATCGTCGTAGAATCGAGTGAAGTTTTGAAAGGGAGTGTTTTTTAGGCTTTTCTTAGTTTCGCTAAAGGGGTCACTCCCGGTGAAGGGATCGTCGACCCTTTCCTCATCGAATAAGGTGCAGGATATATCATATATACCGCTGTGCAAAGCAAAACACTAAAAGCAATCAAAAGACAAACCGAGTTTTGTAGCATCTGCCAGTTTCGCTAAAGGAGTCACTCCCGGTGAAGGGATCTCGGTCCTTTCCTCATCGAATAAGGTGCAGGATATATCATATATATCACTGTGCAAAGCAAAACTGTAGCTACCCCTTTTATAAAGTTTTTGATTCTACAACATCTTTAGGTTTCTTTTCTTTTATTAATCACATTAATAAAATTCCCATCAGCTTATGCTTCCTAAGCATCACAAAAGAAACGAAAGCAGTAATATTTATATATCAGCATATATAAATAGTATAAGCATTCGTCTCAGGCAGTAATATGATCTCATCACAGAACATGGAAGCAGAAGAACATATATGAAATATTGGATATACTAGGACGTCCGTGTTTTCAATACGAGCCTGTATAAAACACGGATTCCACGGTCGCGACGAATAGCCAAACCCACATCCCAAGACCCCTACGAGAGCGGCAAGTAACACTGCCAATTCTAGGGTTAGAAGACCCGGTCTCGACTCCTCGAGATGGCCTCCCACTGGACCCTAGAACCCGGTTACTTGTGCTCCCCTCCTTAGGTCTACCTAATGCGGAAAAGTAAATAATATACAACGGTGACATCATCCGCAACCTGGAAGTGCCCCAAATAAAAGAATATTACATTACAAATGAATTTTACATGAATGAAAATAAAAACCCTCATCTCACATAAAACCCCGGCTATTCAGAACGCGACGATCCAATATAACATATCACAGCAACACATAATATCTTATATCATCAACGTAAGTAAATATGCGCATCCCAATTGTCGTTGACATATAGCAACGAAACCGGCGATATCACATATTACACTTACGGTCACAGAAAAGAAAGTGTAAAACTATAATATTTGGAATCCACAATCACTTTAGACATCGTAAATCCGAAATATCACATACTTCGCATTTCATGCCTAACTCTATGAATTCCACATATTGTATCACATTCCAGATAAATAGACAGTATTAAACTTTTCGAACAGATAATCAAACACCCAAAACTTCCCAAAGTGCTCAACTCTTGAGCGGAGCTCAAATAATCCCAGAATATGTCACAGTACCGGTGATCCAGCCGTAGAAGGGTCAAGCCAACGCCTCACATGTGGCACGCCGTACTGCCCCAAACCCGAAGGTTCAAAAGGCAGTTCAAGACGGTCACATAATCGAGTTAAGGTTTGTTGTCTTCTAGAGGGTCCACCGCTTAACTTGTACAATTTTTCCGAAAGATTTAAAACCGAAAAAGATTTCAACACTTGAAAGTTTGCCGTACCGGGAAACAGTGAGTTAATGATATCCGTTCAAATAGTTTAACAGTTTCTAAATATCCGGAAAGAGATACGAACTTAAATATTCCGATCGAATCTACTATTACAAAATAAACCCCAGATTTAAACAATACTGGAATCACTGTTAAAAATATCCAGAAGCATCAACAAGTATCTACGGACATTACCATAAAAGCCACGTGTCACAATCCTATCAATCCGCCGCGGAACCGCCGCGCAAGGCATGCTTGCGCCGCGGTTGCGCCGCCGTTTGATCGAATTGGGGGC
Organism: Agapanthus africanus; assembly: GCA_030015575.1. NCBI lineage: Eukaryota > Viridiplantae > Streptophyta > Magnoliopsida > Asparagales > Amaryllidaceae > Agapanthus > Agapanthus africanus. The sequence goes on along the minus strand of JASDDO010000018.1, from coordinate 310,572,660 downwards.
TCGGGTTTTATGGTAATTCTTAGAATTCCCTGCTGATTTTTTTACATATTTTTAATTCAGAAAAGTCCCAAAATTTAGAAAATTTCCAGAGAGGGGTCCAATTTTGTCGTTTCGGGTTCGATCGGAGTTTTAACTTCGTAAACACATCGCCTAATGCTCTAGCTAGGCTCTGATACCACTGTAGGGTTCCTAGGCACTCTTGTGAAGGTTCAAAAGGCATCAAACATGCCCGGATAAAAATTTAGACGTGCCGAACAACCCAAAGCCGGGATCTTTGCTAGATAATTAGGTTTAAACATGCAAGATGATAACTTTTATCTAAGTGTGAGGGATTAAAACCTTTGTAGTCCGCTCCTTCACTTCACAAGCTCCGGGTAGAAGTCCCTTTGCCGCGATCCATGATCTCCCGGACTCATGAGAGGCTCCACGACTTGAACGATCCATGCTAGCTCGAAGTATTCCAAATCTCCGATGATCTACCTCGAAGTTGCAAAGACTCAAGCTTTCTCACTCTAAAGAGATGAACACACTAATCTCATGGGCTAGATGAGATGAGGATGAGAGAGTAGTATTTTTGCTTTCTTTTTAAATCATTTTCTCATATTTATTCATCACATAAAGAAAATCTAGTGAGCTTCTTCAAGAGAAAGAAGAAGATGATAATGGAAAAGATAATGATCAATCCTTTTGTGATGAATAGAAATAAAAGTATATGATTGAAGTATTAACCATGGTCAAGGATAAGTGGATAAGAATGTGTAGAGAATAAACTATAGTTAGGGTTTGGTTGGGTTAAAAATGTGTCATCCAAAAATATCTTTACAATGACAAAAGAAAAATGCTTCTAGAAGGTGCATGAAGCAACTAACCCTAATCAAACCCTAACCTCAATTAATCATCCTTAAACATGTTTAACAATTAATCATATCATGTCACAATAATATATATCACATATATATTATATATTTGCAACAAAAGAAAATAATACAATTAACATATATCGCATATATATCAATGTATCATCCAGTGAGAAAATGAAATAATAAAGCGAGCCAATATTAGATAATGTAATAATATATCATATATATATTATTATACATTAAATCATCGAATCAACACTTGATCCGACGATCCGGCTATATCGAATATTACCGACTAATATATCATGCACCGATTCATCGAATCAACACTTGATCCGATGACCTGGTTCATATCTTAATATACCGAGAATATAATACGGTATCCCATATCGCATTATTCTCGGTCCTGCACATATCACATATGTGCCTCTACTCCGTTTCGCCTGAGCCATGAAACCTCTGTGTAGGACTCTAAAGAATCGTCAATACGCCGGTAGCAGGTGATGATCATATCAAACACCCACAAGCTGCAAGCGGTCAGCTAAACGTAACAGCCACCCAGGTATTGAGCGATCAGAAGATCAACAAGCTAGCCTATGCGTTCTCCTGTGAATCCAACCAGTAACACTCCCGTACAGTCCGGTCTGTTCTTCTGATATGTCGCATATCAAGTCTAGGGGTGGTATACGTCAGACCCCAGTAACCGATAAGTCGTGTCGATGTGTGGCTCATAACGGGTCGAGAAACTACTAGTAACACTTACCAGTAAATCTCTATATCAGCCCTGGCCAGGGACTTCCAGTTATAGCCAATCGAACACAGCACAACATCAACTCCCTATACCGGGAGAGACGAATCCCCTCCTATCGCTCATTGCCTCCATGTGATTCGGGACTGTACCCAAAAGCCACCGTTTTGCACGCCCTCTTGGACGTGGTAAGGTGGAAATCAAAGCACAGTGGGAATCACACAAGACTCCATGACGATCTCGGGTCTACAGACTACCCTGTACCAGTGTCACCGGAGAACTGCCATCTGACGTGTGGTAAATCACCATCTGGGAGTTCTCGGCGAGTCCGTCCAGTGTACCCAGTCTCCACTGAGCACTCGTACACCATCTCTGATGTCAAACACCGATGGATATAGGATCATCCATCACCCATCATATGGGTCAAGATGCGTATACGCTAGTCTACTCTGGTGTATCGATGCCCTGTCTCGATATACCCTCGACTAGGAACAGTTATAGGATGTACTCATCGACTACCGCGGCCCCACTAGTATGATCTCATCATAGTCCCAGTAGTCGAGTACAGATCCTAAGGGCTTTATCAACATGTGAGAGTAAAACAGTAAACCAATACAAGTCAACATGTTAAGATAAAGTAAAACCAAATAGCATACTATCATGACGAGCAAGAAAGTCATCTCTATATATAACCAAGCATCCATTATAATATACATCATATGTACAACAATGGCCTCTAGGGCATATACATAACTAACAACAGCAGCTGGCCCTAGTGCAAGTGGGAGATTGTTAGTTGTATGTATGCCCTAGAGGCCAGTATTGTACAGATGATGTATATTATTGGATGCTTGGACATATATAGAGATGACTTTCTTGCTCGATATAATAGTATGCTATCTGGTTACTCTTTATCTTAATATGTACACTTGTCTCTTTAAACTGTCTTATAGGTACATGTTGATAAAGCCCTTAGGATATGTACTTGACTACCTGGACTATGATGCAGATCATACTAGTGGGGACATGGTAGTCCATAAGTACATCATTCAAGGTCCCTAGTCGTAGGTGTATCGAGACAGGGAATCGATATACCAGTGTAGACCAGCATATACGCTTCTCGACCCATGAGATGGGCGATGGATGATCCCATATCCATTGGTGTTTGACATCAGAGATGGTATACGGGTGCTCAGTAGAGACTGGGTACACTGGACGGACTCGCCGAGAACTCCCAGATGGTATTATACCTCACGTCAGATGGCAGTTCTCAGGTGACACTTGTACAGGTTAGTCTGTAGACCCGAGATCGTCATAGAGTCTTGTGTGATTCCCACTGTGCTTTGATCTCCACCTTACCACGTCCATGAGGGCGTGCAAAACGGTGGTCTTTGAGTACAGTCCCGAGTCACATGAAGGCAATGAGCGATAGGAGGGGTTTCGTCTCTCCCGGTATTGGGGGTTGATGTTGCGCTGTGCTCAATTGGCCGTAACAGGGAAGTCCCTGGCCAGGGCTGATCAGAGATTTGCTGGTAAGTGTTACCAGTAGTTTCTCGACCCGTTATGAGCCTCACATCGGCACGACTTATCGGTTATTGGGGTCTGACGTTTACCACCCCTAGACTTGATATGCGACATATCAGACGAACAGACCGGACTGTACGGTAAGTGTTACTGGTTGGATTCACAGGAGTGTGAGCGGGCTAGCTCGTCGATCTTCTGATCGCTCAATACCCGGATGGCCGTTACGTTTAGCAGACCACTTGCGGCTTGTGGGTGCTTGATATGATCATCATCTGCTACCGGCGTATTGACGAGTCTTTAGAGTCCTACACAGAGGTTTCCTGGCTCAAGCGAAACGAAATAGGAGCGCATATGAGATATGCGCGGGACCGAGAATAATGCGTGTATGTGATACCGTATTTCATTCTCGCGATGAATGTTTCGATTGGTTGTATGCGATATAACCTAGTTATCGAATCATTGATTCGATAAATCGATACATTGTATACTAGTCGGTTATGTGCGACATGACCGGATCATTGAATCAAGTGTTGATTTAATGATTTAATGTATAATTGTATATTTGATATATTAATTTGCATTAACTAGTATTGGTTCATTTTAAAAGGATTTTCTCACTTGAAGTGCACATTGTATATATGATATGCTTTTGTGTGCACTTGATTGTATCATGTTTGATGATACATACTTACTTGGGTTTGTGCAAAGAATTAAACCATGGTTATGATAATGATTAGGGTTTTGTGTTATTCATCTATTTATTTATCCATTCTTTATTTATTTAAATAGATAAAAGAAAAGAAAATGGTTTCTTTTTATCATGAAGCTTGTTGAAGCTTCATGAAGCTTTGACTAAAGAGACTATTTGTCTTCATGCTTAACCCTAACCATTCCCACTTACCATGGTCTATTCTCTACACTTAACCTTAGTTAGCCTATGATAAGTATTGATTTATTTTCATTTTAATTCAACACTTATCATATTCTTTCTTCTTCTTCATCATCTTCTTCTTCAAGAAAAGCTTAAGTCCATCAATGGCAACTTGAGCTAAAGTGAGAGAAATCCAATTCTAAAGTGAACCCACCTCCTATTTCTTCACCCTCTACCTCTTGCCAAGTTGGTTTGGGTGTTTTCTTCACAAGTTTCACAACCTTGTGAAGTCGGAGCTTGAACTTGTGATGCCTCGACGTAGATCATCTTCGGCACGAAGCCGACGACCTAGTCCGCCCATTTCTCCGATCAAGCCGACGATTGAGTCCGGGATTCGAGATGGACAGCGAGAGGACGCCTACGTGGAGCCAAGGAAGTGGATATCCGGATCTACAAAGGTTGTAGCTTCTTATCTTTAGTTAAGTTGTTAACTAGATTCGTTTTTCGCCTAAATTTCTAGTCAACGATCCGTATTAGGGTTTCTCGGCACCTGTAAAATTTGAAATTGGCATGGTTGATGCCTTGTGAGACCTCTATAGTGTGCCTAGGAACCCTACATAAGTGACGGACACTCATTTTAAAATAATATTATATGTCCATATATGTTTTGCTAAATATATGTTCCGTCATTTTTCAAAATATCCCAAAAGGATTTCCTTTATAACCGTTCGTGTCGGTCACGGACATGTAGGAAACAGCGAGACTATAGCTCCTTTTGAAAACCTCTGGTTAAACTTCAATGCATGCAAAATACTCGGGTACTATCCTCATATTAGTCACGTTCGGCTATGTTGGAGATAGTGCCCTCAGAGTCAATTATTGGATCACAGGCACGTGATTGCAATGATTGAGGGGAGGACCTGTCCCAGTAGGACAGTCTTACTCGAGATGATAGTATGCTATTTGGTTTATCTTTATCATCGTGTACTGCTTTAGGTGACCTGACAAGTCGCTATTACACGTTGATAAAGCCCCTTGGATTCTTGCTTGACCACCAGCAATATGAGGGCGATCATATAAGTGGGAGCTGGGGGTCTACAAGCATATCCTTAAATGGTCCCTAGTCGTGGGAGATTCGAGACAGGGCATCGATTCTCCACAGTAGACTAGTGTATACAGTCGAGACCCCGACGAGGGGCGGTGGCCGGTCTCACAAGCCACTGGTGTCAGTTGGTTCACCTAAGATGTATACAGGTGCTCATTGGGTTATGAGTACACCGGACAGGACTCGCCGGGAACCTGCTAGTTGGGTTTTATACCAGACGTCAGATAGCAGTTCCCAGGTGACATGTGTACAGGTTAGTTCATCGACCTGGGATCGTCATTTGTCTCGTGTGAGTTCCCACTGTACTTTGATTACTACCCTACCACGGCTCAAAGGAGTCGTGCAAACAGGTTTTAGTTGGGTACAGTCCCGAGCCACATGGAGGCAGTGAGCGGATCTGCAGGGGTTCGTCTCTCCCGGTATTGGGAGTGAGGTCGTGCTGTGTCTAGGAGAGCCAGAACATGAAAAGTCCTTGGCCAAGGCAGGAGATTTGCTGGTAGGTATTCCAGTAGTATCTCAGGGTGTTCTGGGCTACACTCCGACACGACTTGTACCGCTTTTGGGGGTCTGACTTTTACCAACCCCCTAGGCCCGCCATGCGATACTCATAGACGAACGGACCGGACTGTACGGATATTGTCACTGACAGGCTCAGTAGGGTGTCAGGATGAGTTCGCTCATCGACGTCCCTTTTGGTCAATACCTGGTGGCCCGTCACGTATTGGCTTATACCTCTGACGTGCTAGTGGTTAAATCCACAGCCACAGTATTGACGAGTCTTTAGAGTCCACCACACAGACAGTTACTCAAGTTTCGGGCGAAACGCTGTAGAGGCCGTATGGAGATATGGCAGGGTTCGATCAGATACGTGCGGTATTGCACGGATCATGATCGGACGGTTTTTACTAGCCGGTTTTGGCTTAAGCCGGATACTAGTATTAGATAGTGTAGTTTTGTCTCTTTGCATTTGTGTTCAGTGGGAATACAAATGCGGGCATGTATTTGCAGTAGCGGGGTTTTCCTGTAATTTATTACGGGATCGGTTTTATGAAGTTGCCAGTTTGTATTCCGTTCCGGCCGGTTTTCCTTTTTTCCTTCTCGGCCGGACTTTTCGTTGGAGGGGGGTTAATTGCAAGTTTGCAATTAACTTTGTTGTGAGGGGCTTTCTTGCATATGTCGCTTTTGATGAGACTTGCATCATCATGATATTCTTTTCTTGTCCATTTGATGGCTTTTCACTTGATGGTTAGTGAGTGGATTGATAAGGAAATGGTTGTGACCATTTTCTTTTTGATTTGGTTTTTCCATTCTATTATGATACATATTGTGGTGCCATTCTTTTTCTCTCTCCAATCTCATTCTTGCATAAGGGGGGCCGGCCACTTTAGTGTGAGGGTGAGGATCATTTCTTTTTGAGTGAGAAAAATGCTTCATATCTTTTTCCATGCTACCAAGTTCATAAGCACATTTTCTTGAGTTGCTTTTCTTCTCCTCCTCACATCCTTCCATCAAGGCAACTTCAAGAACCCCAAAGAGATAACCTTCTACACTATTTCTATAGCAAGTCTTGGACGCGTCGGCTAGCCAACTTCGCGCCCGAGTTGCCTCGGTCAAGAGGCGGGAGCCCGTAAAAGATTCCGGCTACGTGGTGCCCTTTCCGACGAGCGAGGAGGTGACGGAGATTCCGCGGGAGATCGGAGTGGAGACGAAGACCGAAGGACACGGATCGCTTGGTATAGCATCTCTACTCTTTTCTATTTTGCTAGTTGCTAGGTTAATGGCCCGATCCGGGTGAAAAGTCCGCGGCGGTGCCGTTTTGCAAAGTTCGCAAAGTTTTTGTTTTCCGCGTTTCCGGCGTCGGGTCGACGGCCGGGGCGCCCCCGCGGGCTTACAATGGTATCAGAGCCAGGCCGTTAACCTACCTAGCTTGCTCTAGTATGTTTAGTGCTCGATCGAACGAAAATCCCCAAAAACCGTATTTTGTGCACATGTGTTCTCTGTTAAAATTTTTTGAGCTCCTAAAATTTTTCAGGTTGTTTCAGAGGCATGTACAAGCAATTATAAGAATTATGGGAAAATACGATCCAATGATTCTTCACTTCGACCGCGGAAGGGCGGCCAAACCCTCGGTTTGGCCGCGCTTCCGCGGCGGATAGGAGGAATCTTGGCACCATATTTTCCCAGTAAGCTTATGAGTAGGAAATAGGGCTTTTGGGACATTTTCTTTGGGCCCAGATTTTCTGTAAGTGCTACAGTAGTGTGTGGGGCCCACTTTGATAAATTTGTTCGATCGGATATTTTAAACATGCTAGTTCACAGTTTTTACATTATATCTGCGACCGTGAATGTCACTTGATCGGTAAGTCGCGTCTAACTGCTATAGCCCGGTTAGACGGATTTGCGAACGTGACTTTCACGTTGATGTTCTGTGATTGTACTATGTTGTTGCGGATCGGTCGTGGGGGATAGCCTGGTTGCAGTGGTAGTACAGTTCTGTTTTTATGTACATTTGATATTGCGGGGCGAGCGTCCGACATGTGGACTGCCGTCACTGCCTGTTTGTACTATTCTTTTGGGGCACGACCTGGTTGCGGTCGATGTACCCGTTGTATGTATATTTTACTTTCTGTACTAGGATTACCCCGCGGAGGGGTGCACGGATAGCCGGATTCTAGAGGGCAACAAGCCCGCATCTCATGGCATTGAGACGGAGGGGGCTTCACTCTAGAATTGGCGGGCTATTCGCCGCACTCGTAGGGGGTATAGGGTTGACCCAGGAGGGGTGCCCAAGTTACCGGATTCCGTGAAGTGCTGGGTGGTCCATTCACGGTGCTGAAGGGGGCTGCCTCGCTTCAGGTTTTGGCGGGTAACTTGCCGCGCCCGTAGGGGTCTAGGATTTCATTGCACAGGCTATCCACACGACCAGGGGAACGTCGGGTTTCAGCGGCTCTGTGAAACCTGGGGATCCCAGATATCTGTATTGATCTGTGTTGCTATACATTTCTGTGTTGCTTTTATCACGCCTTGAGCGAAAATTATATATTATATATATATTAGTAGATGTTGTATATGTTTTTCATCCACGCTAGTCCAGTCCCCGCTCTGTCGTTAGTTAGCTAACCTAACGAGTGATGACGGGACCCAGTGGCGAATGCGGATGGCATATACATACATCAGTATATTTTCGTTCTTTTTGGTGTGATCAATTGATGGGACTGCATTGATTCGGATCAATGCAAGTTAAACAAACCTATTCTGATGTTGTTGGAACACTTTTTCAAAAAGATGTTATTGCAAGGGCGTTCACTTTTGTTTTGCACCGTGGTATTCAGTTGGAATATCCTGCTCCTCAGTCGACGAGGCAAGGGCCGAGATCCCTTCACCGGGAGTGACCCCTTGGACAAAAGTTTACGTCAGGGCAGTAACTTCACTATAGCCGATTACTTTTGCTTTGCATCGTGGTATTCATTTGGAATATCCTGCACCTCATTCTACGGGGAAAGAGCCGAGATCCCTTCACCGGGAGTGACCTCTTTAGCAAAGGTTGTCGTCACTATATTTTTATAAAGCTATCAGTTCCTTCAACGATATCAAGTTCGTTACGTTAAAGGTTTTCGCCAGAAACCATTCGTAGCCCTCCGTCATTTCAGTTAAATATTCGGTAGTATTCAAGCTATGTATTTTGACCTCACGCCAAGGCATAGTGTTTGGTAGCTGCCGGGTATTTATCTGTTGCATAGATAGATGCGTTGGTTTGGGACAGTCGTACTACTATTTTGGCCTACGTCAAGGGTATGTACGGGTGGGTTCAAATTAACCAGGATAATGACGGGTAGAACTTGACATGTGACTTATGATATTTTGACCTCACGCCAAGGTCATAAGAGCATGGGGTAAAAATCCACATCGGGAGTTTCAAAAGAACTGAAACTTGCCAGATATGCGCATACCTTCTGGAGTGTGATAACGTGAGCGGATTCCGTCACATTATCATGCGATGAGAGTTGGATCCCGATTCCCACTGATGAGTTGGTTTACTCCTCGGGTTATCCCGGCTAATTCTTCTTTCAGGTTTGGGGAAGAATTTGACGGTACAGTGGGAGGTTTCCAGATTAGATAAATTGGTAACCATTCTGATCTAGGTTAGAGTGCACGCTGAGTGTTTCTTTTCTCTCTCTCTTTGGCAGCGACCATTGACCCGACCCTAAACTATGACTTAGTGACCAAGTTGACCGAACCTTCTTAACACTGGCTTTTGGATTGTCAGAGTTGCCGACCTCTTTGCCACTCCTACTTTTACTCTTTTCTCCGGGACACCCCGTATTACTACGAACGTCCACTTCCATTGGACAAAACCATCGTATGGTTATATACGAACTCGAAGGACTTCGAGGATGGTTTCCGGTTCTGGAGAAAACGAATAGGATTATTCAGTTGTCTTTTCTTTTCACCTTCTCTCAGGTTGCGAGTACTCCTTGGTTTAGGAGTAGTACACCTATTACGCAAATTGGATAGTCTTCTTCCAAACCTTAGGCTGGTGTCGACCGGTAGGGAATGAAGAAAGCCAATTAGCCTAAACGGTGTACAGAAGGTATTAAGTTCAGACAAAGCAAGGGACTAGTAAGAGGGCAAAGTAAATTGCGACTGTTATTCACGACCTAACCATGTACTTCTTTGTCAATCCTAAATCACTTATGAATTAAGTTCATTCGGTTGTCTTTTATCCTCACCTTCTCTCGCATTGCGAGTGCTCCTAGGATTAGGACAGTACACCCATTATGCTTATTGGATAGTCTTCTTCCAAACCATAGGCAGGTGCTGAACGGTAGGGAAGGAAGAAAACCATTTGGCCTAAAGGGGTGTACAGAAGGTAATGACTAAAGACATATAAAGGGATTTGGAGAGATGACAAAGAATTACACAGTTATAGTTGTGAATCTGGATATTGGAAGAGGCATTACTATGAATACCAGGATACCCCATCGAAACATCTCAATGTTTCAGTTTCACTGTGTACTGTTAAATGAAAACTGATTTCCCAATTAGGCACTTGCTCCAGGGTATGTTTTACCAGGTATGAGTCTCACATCTGTATGGTTTTACAGATGATGAAGGGGAGTAAGTTATTGGGAATTAGGTGACCATCCTCATTATATCGGGATTCGTTGGAATTGGTGATATTTGAGGAAGCCACCTGGGTTGTTTGCCGGTCGGCAAATATTTGGTTTTGAATATCCGTTGTTATGCACCAATTTCAAATTGATATATCTGTACGTCTATTTTTATAGAGTGAGATATACTTTTTGAAATTATGTCTATGACATTTACCTATATCAGTGGATGGTTAGGTAAGGAGCATTGAACAGCGGTGTAATTCTTCTTAACCAAAAGTACAGTTTTCAACCTACGACACACAGTGAATGAGTCACTAGACTCAGGGGACTTATACAGAGTATTGTATATTGTCCAGTGTCCATTAGGACAGAGGGGTTGGTCCTCGTACTATATTCTGTTTACTTTTAACTTCTCTAGTTCTTAGACATGTGTTTCGTAGAAACACAGGGTCTAAGTTTTGAGGAGTTATAGGTATAAGAGTAAAGTAGAGAACCAGGTGTTGCAAGTATCGGGATTCTTCAAGGTGATCGAAGATGTAGATACTTGTGAATGGTATTCAGTTGATAGTAATGATTAAGAGAACTAGCTTCTCTTTCAGGTTACTCATAATTGGAAGTACTCCTAAGTTGAGTAACGCTGATCGGCCTCTCTTCCATTTACTTGACATGCACTGGAGACAGCTGCATGATTTGAATCTGGTTCAATTAAATCAGTGCCTCTGTTTCTTGGATATAGAACAGTTCATATCTTGACATTGTTAAGATACGGGGAGTTGTCTGGCTTATGCTTAAAACCAGACACTGGACAACTCAAGGCACGTTTCAGTAGTGGCTGTTTGTGGGTTGACCCGGGCTATGACGAGGGTTGATTTTCTACCATCTGAAGGATCAATAGTGATATTGTTCTTGACTCGCCACAGTTTTATCAAAAATGGATTTTTTCAGAAAACAGTAGTGGGAGTATGGTAGAACTGGAAGTGATTCCAGAACCGCAAACGATTACTGAAGATTTGATATAGAACCTAAAGATTCAATCTGGTTTGACATTCCATTGGCCACTCCGCAGATATGATGGGTAACCTCAGGCACTCGAGAGGTACTTCGGTATGCTCAAGGACGGTGGCAGGGAGGTTCTTGTTTACCCACACTTGCCATTGCTGTTGTTCCAGGCTGCGAGACCCGGCGGGAGGATGAGTATAGCGTCGTTCTAAACTTGTTTTAGAAGCGTACGTGTATATGACTCTGCCAGAGGGTTGTCGTAGTCAGTGGGAGCAGCGGAAGCATTGGTGGACATCAGGCTTATGTCTATTTATAGACTAAAGCAGATATAGCGGAGATAGATCATCTATTTCTGATGTGACAGTCATAGGTTTGACTTCATCAGAATAGGGGATGGATCTGTTAAGAAGGTAGTAGGGTGTGATGTCCTGGTATTTGATGACATACACAGAGTAGGAAGTAATATTCCTATATACTACGATCGGTTATACTTTGGTCGTCACACAGTGGTTTCTCTACATAGGACTTGAATATTATATCAGACATTCTGGTTACTAGATCTATGGTTTTAGGTCTAGATTTGGGTGGTTTCCCAATCTGGGTACTTTGACCGCATTCTATGAGTATTTAGAATGGACGACTCCTGGCACGGTAGTGTACCTGCAGGTAATGGAGTCACCCTCTCTAAAGGTGTCTTACAGACTAAAGGGGAGAGGGATATGCATGATTGGCAGATCACTTGCTTAGGCAATTGAGTCAATCATGAGATGTCAAGTACCACACCAGATGTTGTTCTTGCAGTAGGTGCAATAAGTTGATATTAATCCAATCTTGGAGAAACAGTCGGAAGCAGTTTTAGAACATAAGTTGATGTTCTAAGGAATTGATAACGGCAGCCTCCTTTAGGAGACGGTTATCATTCCAGGCTTCCAAGGTGACCTGGATGGCAGAGTGGCTGTCAGAGTTATAGTTTTCCCTCTGACGAGGGGCCGTATCTTGGACAGTTGGTCCAGGTGGATACTGAGGGAAGGCATGGCGCAGGGATACTGATTAAGTTCAGTTGACGATACAGTCTAAGAAGTTTGGATTTGGAGTTCATTTATGAGCTAGGTCCCATCAGACATCCAGACATTCTAAGACAGGTATTGCTCATTTCGGGAGATAGTTTTCTCTGCGAACATGAGATATAGAGAGATATAGAAAGAAACATCAAAGCGGATCCACTCACTGAGGCTATTCCTCGAACGCAATAGTTTCGCAAACGAGCTTTGTGAGACTGACTAGTAGAGGAGTTGGGTGTTCGGTATCACACGGGCTGTGAGTATGCGACATCGCAATAATTAGCCTTGAGTGCAAGTGGGAGATTGTTGGAGATAGTGCCCTCAGAGTCAATTATTGGATCACAGGCACGTGATTGCAATGATTGAGGGGAGGACCTGTCCCAGTAGGACAGTCTTACTCGAGATGATAGTATGCTATCTGGTTTATCTATATCATCGTGTACTGCTTTAGGTGACCTGACAAGTCGCTATTACACGTTGATAAAGCCCCTTGGATTCTTGCTTGACCACCAGCAATATGAGGGCGATCATATAAGTGGGAGCTGGGGGTCTACAAGCATATCCTTAAATGGTCCCTAGTCGTGGGAGATTCGAGACAGGGCATCGATTCTCCACAGTAGACTAGTGTATACAGTCGAGACCCCGACGAGGGGCGGTGGCCGGTCTCACAAGCCACTGGTGTCAGTTGGTTCACCTAAGATGTATACAGGTGCTCATTGGGTTATGAGTACACCGGACAGGACTCGCCGGGAACCTGCTAGTTGGGTTTTATACCAGACGTCAGATAGCAGTTCCCAGGTGACATGTGTACAGGTTAGTTCATCGACCTGGGATCGTCATTTGTCTCGTGTGAGTTCCCACTGTACTTTGATTACTACCCTACCACGGCTCAAAGGAGTCGTGCAAACAGGTTTTAGTTGGGTACAGTCCCGAGCCACATGGAGGCAGTGAGCGGATCTGCAGGGGTTCGTCTCTCCCGGTATTGGGAGTGAGGTCGTGCTGTGTCTAGGAGAGCCAGAACATGAAAAGTCCTTGGCCAAGGCAGGAGATTTGCTGGTAGGTATTCCAGTAGTATCTCAGGGTGTTCTGGGCTACACTCCGACACGACTTGTACCGCTTTTGGGGGTCTGACTTTTACCAACCCCCTAGGCCCGCCATGCGATACTCATAGACGAACGGACCGGACTGTACGGATATTGTCACTGACAGGCTCAGTAGGGTGTCAGGATGAGTTCGCTCATCGACGTCCCTTTTGGTCAATACCTGGTGGCCCGTCACGTATTGGCTTATACCTCTGACGTGCTAGTGGTTAAATCCACAGCCACAGTATTGACGAGTCTTTAGAGTCCACCACACAGACAGTTACTCAAGTTTCGGGCGAAACGCTGTAGAGGCCGTATGGAGATATGGCAGGGTTCGATCAGATACGTGCGGTATTGCACGGATCATGATCGGACGGTTTTTACTAGCCGGTTTTGGCTTAAGCCGGATACTAGTATTAGATAGTGTAGTTTTGTCTCTTTGCATTTGTGTTCAGTGGGAATACAAATGCGGGCATGTATTTGCAGTAGCGGGGTTTTCCTGTAATTTATTACGGGATCGGTTTTATGAAGTTGCCAGTTTGTATTCCGTTCCGGCCGGTTTTCCTTTTTTCCTTCTCGGCCGGACTTTTCGTTGGAGGGGGGTTAATTGCAAGTTTGCAATTAACTTTGTTGTGAGGGGCTTTCTTGCATATGTCGCTTTTGATGAGACTTGCATCATCATGATATTCCTTTCTTGTCCATTTGATGGCTTTTCACTTGATGGTTAGTGAGTGGATTGATAAGGAAATGGTTGTGACCATTTTCTTTTTGATTTGGTTTTTCCATTCTATTATGATACATATTGTGGTGCCATTCTTTTTCTCTCTCCAATCTCATTCTTGCATAAGGGGGGCCGGCCACTTTAGTGTGAGGGTGAGGATCATTTCTTTTTGAGTGAGAAAAATGCTTCATATCTTTTTCCATGCTACCAAGTTCATAAGCACATTTTCTTGAGTTGCTTTTCTTCTCCTCCTCACATCCTTCCATCAAGGCAACTTCAAGAACCCCAAAGAGATAACCTTCTACACTATTTCTATAGCAAGTCTTGGACGCGTCGGCTAGCCAACTTCGCGCCCGAGTTGCCTCGGTCAAGAGGCGGGAGCCCGTAAAAGATTCCGGCTACGTGGTGCCCTTTCCGACGAGCGAGGAGGTGACGGAGATTCCGCGGGAGATCGGAGTGGAGACGAAGACCGAAGGACACGGATCGCTTGGTATAGCATCTCTACTCTTTTCTATTTTGCTAGTTGCTAGGTTAATGGCCCGATCCGGGTGAAAAGTCCGCGGCGGTGCCGTTTTGCAAAGTTCGCAAAGTTTTTGTTTTCCGCGTTTCCGGCGTCGGGTCGACGGCCGGGGCGCCCCCGCGGGCTTACAGGCTACTACATAACATAGTGCCCATCATGAAAACAAAGTGCTCAAAAGCAAAATCAGCCTCAAAAGGCGTATCCAATAATCACGTGCGTCTGGTGCGCGCGGAAATCAAATCCAAATACAGGTGCTACGATATGCACAAAAGCCAAAACTAAGTGCAACGGGTGTGCACGAAAACATCTGTCCACTGCAACGGGTGTGCACGACAATAATATCAAGTGCACCTAGAGTGCATGAAAATCTCAATCCAGTGCAACTAACGTGCACGAATAAAAATCCAAACTGAGTGCATCCGGTGTGCACAAAACCACATCTAATATCATGCGTCCAACATGAGAGAAAATCCAAATCAAGTACATCCATCATGCACGAGTAAAATCTCACTCAAGTGCATCCGATGCGCATAAAATCCAAAATCAAGCGCCTAATATACGCAAAATTCCAACCAAAGCACGTCAGGTTCGTAAGAAACATCTAGTACCGTAGCAACCATGAAAACGAACATCAAGTACAAACGCATAAGAAAATACAAATCTGGTAAAACGAATCCTCAAGGACATAAATCGGGTGCAACCATGGTACGGAGTATAAATCTAGTGTGACAAATGCACAAAATATAAATCTGGTCCGACAATTGCACGAAATGAAAATCTAGTGCAACAAATGCACGAAGTACAAATCTGGTGCATCCAGTGCACAAAATATAAATACAGTGCATCCAGTGCACGAAATACGAATACAGTGCATCCAGTGCACGAAATATGAATACAGTGCATCCAGTGCACGAAATACAAATCCATAACTCAAATGCGTATAAAAGCAACACCGCGTGTACCAGGGTGTATAAAATCGTAAACGCGTGCAACTGCATGCACAAAACACGTATCAATGTACTGCAAGCATATGTAAGCTATACCGAGTGCAAAAATCAAATCGAGTGCATACCACACGCACAAAATCAAATCATCCGTATGAAATCCACGAAATCACAATTACGTGCAGCCAGGGCACAAACCGAATCTCAAGTGTAATATATATGCACAAATCGCAAATCGACACAACTGTGTATAAAATATATATCAAGTGCAATAACTATGCACAAAAATGTAAATACTTAGTAGGTGCAGCCATGGTGCACGAAAATGATATCAGGAAACTCATCATCAAAACTCGAATCCAAGCGATATAAGCATAATACTCAGATCACAAACGCAAATCGCAACAAATGACATTCAGGTACACCTCCTACAATGTCGAAAAATAAATCGGTGGCCTAAAACCGGCAGAGAACATCCGCTTGCCTCCTGCTCACGGTCTGGCGTCTTCGGTCTCTGGGTCCTTATCTTCTTTATGGATTTACCAATCTCTCAATCCATCAGCTCATCGGCCCAGTCAGGTGTGCTAACGGGGACGATTCCATTCTAGCAGTTCTCTGGTCATCTCTCGGTTAATCATCATGACCACTCATAAGGCAGCACGTTACTGGCGTCGGCCTCTGGTCCTCTGAATACACATCACACATCTGATCCTGGGTGCAAAACCAAACACACGCCTCAACAGGAGGTCACAACACAACACTACATCGAGACGTTCCCATCTCACCAGAAAACATAATTGTCAGTCCTCGTCCACGACGAGCTCGCCCTGACCGCATTACTAGAAGCAGCTCAATCTGCGCTCAAACCATGATAACAGGAACCTCAATCGAGTACCGAAGAAAGCAGATCAATGGCATGAGAGGAAACGACAGATCCAGAATGGATACATGATCATAAGAAAGAACAGCATCAATGAGAGTATGATAATGGAAAAAAATAGAATTGAGGATCTCAAATGGATATATAATCAAGGGTACGAAGGGAATCATAAATCTCAAAATATGTACATCCTACGGTTTCTTAAATGGAGTATCGTATCGTAAATATGCCGCGGAACATACGTACAATACATCACTCTACTCAAGCTACCTACACC